>JAEHOC010000025.1:0-1457500 GCA_016834605.1 Chlamydomonas incerta
GGCGTCAGCGGAGGTGCAGGGCGCTGCGCTCCCTCCCCCCCCCCCGCGCCTCCTCCCTCGACGTGCTCAAGCCTCGCCTGTCGCGCCCCAGCCGCGGTTCTCCTGCGCAGCGCCAGTCATCTGCGTGGGCGCGCACAGAGGAGCTTTGGGGGGGGAATGGCTGGGGCTGGCAAGCCCGGAGTCGGCGTCAGCGGAGGTGCAGGGCGCTGCGCTCCCCCCACCCCCCCGCCGCCTCCCTCCCCTCGACTGCTCAGCCTCGCCTGTCGCGCCCAGCCGCGGTTCTCCTGCGCAAGCGCGCCAGTCGTCTGCGTGGCAGCGCGCAGAGGAGCTTTGGGGGGGGGATGGCTGGGCTGGCAAACCCGGAGTCGGCGTCAGCGGAGGCCAGGGCGCTTGCGCTCCCCCCTTCCCTCCCCCCGCGCCTCCTCCCCCCGACGCGGACTCAGCCTCGCCTGTCGCGCCCAGCCGCGGTTCTCCTGCGCAGCGCCAGTCGTCTGCGTTGGCAGCGCAGCAGAGCAGCTTTGGGGGGGATGGTTGGGCTGGCAAGCCCGGTGCTGGCAGCGGCGGCGGCGCAGGCTGGCTTGCTGCGCTTCCTTCCTCCCACCCCCTCGCGCCTTCTCCCCTCGACGCGGACTCAGCCTCACCTGTCGCGCCCAGCCGCGGTCCTCCTGCGCAGCGCCAGTCATCTGCGTGGGCAGCGCAGCAGAGCAGCTTTGGGGCGGGGTTGGCTGGGGCTGGCAAGCCCGGCGTCGGCGTCAGCGGCGGCGCAGGGCGCTGCGCTCTCTTCCTCCCCCCGCGCCTCCTTACCTCGACGTGCTCTCAGCCTCCCCTATCGCGCCCAGCTGCGGTCCTCCTGCGCAGCGCCAGTCGTCTTCGTGGGCAGCGCGCAGAGCACTTGGGGGGGTATGGCTGGGGCTGGCGGCCAGCGGGGCGGGCGGCAGCCAGCTGCGTGCTGCGCTCCCTTCTTCCCCCCGCACCTCCTCCCCGTCGATGCGCACCCAGCCTCACCTGTAGTGCCCAGCCGCGGTCCCCTGCGCACCACCAGTCGTCTTCTGGCAGCGCAGCAGAGCAGCTTTGGGGGTGGATGTGGGCTGGCAAGCCCGGTGTTGGCAGGCGGCGGCGGCGCAGGGCTGCTGCGCTTCTTCCTCCTCCCCCCACCCCTCGCGCCTCCGCCCCTCGACGTGCTCTCAGCCTCGCCTGTCGCCCCAGCCGCGGTCCTCCTGCGCAGCGCCAGTGATGTGTGCGCGGACCGCAGCTGGCTGCAAAGCTCCACCGCAGGAACCAGGCGGTGGACTCAGCCCAGGGCAAAGATGCACTGGCTCTAACCGTCCTATACCGTATAAACCCTCGGTGTTTGTTACACACCATTATGGAGCACAAGCGGGAAGAATCATTCATATACGTTCGAAGTGTGGTGTGGCCGTGTGGTGCTTCCAGCGCCTCCAAACCTGCACCGATCACGTTCCAAGCGGGTTCCTAGCAACGAACGCAGGTCCGACATGCGCCTGAATGCCTGTACGGGGCCAGGAGGCGCCGGGAGCGGTGGGATGTGGGGGCTGGAACGCCTGGAACGGGTGCGGAGGCTCCAGGCCGTGTGGTGCTTCCAGCGCCTCCAAACCTGCACCGATCACGTTCCAAGGCGGGTTCCTAGCAACGAACGCAGGTCCGACATGCGCCTGAATGCCTGTACGGGGCCGGGAGGCGCCGGGAGCAGTTGGTTGTGGGGGCTGGACGCCTGGAACGGGTGCGGAGGCCTCCAGGCCGTGTGGTGCTTCCAGCGCCCTCCAAACCTGCACCGATCACGTTCCAAGCGGGTTCCTAGCAACGAACGCAGGTCCGACATGCGCCTGAATGCCTGTACGGGGGCCGGGAGGCGCCGGGAGCGGTGGGATGTGGGGGCTGGAACGCCTGGAACGGGTGCGGAGGCTCCAGGCCGTGTGGTGCTTCCAGCGCCTCCAAACCTGCACCGATCACGTTCCAAGCGGGTTCCTAGCAACGAACGCAGGTCCGACATGCGCCTGAATGCCTGTACGGGGCCGGGAGGCGCCGGGAGCGGTGGGATGTGGGGGCTGGAACGCCTGGAACGGGTGCGGAGGCTCCAGGCCGTGTGGTGCTTCCAGCGCCTCCAAACCTGCACCGATCACGTTCCAAGCGGGTTCCTAGCAACGAACGCAGGTCCGACATGCGCCTGAATGCCTGTACGGGGCCGGGAGGCGCCGGGAGCGGTGGGATGTGGGGGCTGGAACGCCTGGAACGGGTGCGGAGGCTCCAGGCCGTGTGGTGCTTCCAGCGCCTCCAAACCTGCACCGATCACGTTCCAAGCGGGTTCCTAGCAACGAACGCAGGTCCGACATGCGCCTGAATGCCTGTACGGGGCCGGGAGGCGCCGGGAGCGGTGGGATGTGGGGGCTGGAACGCCTGGAACGGGTGCGGAGGCTCCAGGCCGTGTGGTGCTTCCAGCGCCTCCAAACCTGCACCGATCACGTTCCAAGCGGGTTCCTAGCAACGAACGCAGGTCCGACATGCGCCTGAATGCCTGTACGGGGCCGGGAGGCGCCGGGAGCGGTGGGATGTGGGGGCTGGAACGCCTGGAACGGGTGCGGAGGCTCCAGGCCGTGTGGTGCTTCCAGCGCCTCCAAACCTGCACCGATCACGTTCCAAGCGGGTTCCTAGCAACGAACGCAGGTCCGACATGCGCCTGAATGCCTGTACGGGGCCGGGAGGCGCCGGGAGCGGTGGGATGTGGGGGCTGGAACGCCTGGAACGGGTGCGGAGGCTCCAGGCCGTGTGGTGCTTCCAGCGCCTCCAAACCTGCACCGATCACGTTCCAAGCGGGTTCCTAGCAACGAACGCAGGTCCGACATGCGCCTGAATGCCTGTACGGGGCCGGGAGGCGCCGGGAGAGGTGGGATGTGGGGGCTGGAACGCCTGGAACGGGTGCGGAGGCTCCAGGCCGTGTGGTGCTTCCAGCGCCTCCAAACCTGCACCGATCACGTTCCAAGCGGGTTCCTAGCAACGAACGCAGGTCCGACATGCGCCTGAATGCCTGTACGGGGCCGGGAGGCGCCGGGAGCGGTGGGATGTGGGGGCTGGAACGCCTGGAACGGGTGCGGAGGCTCCAGGCCGTGTGGTGCTTCCAGCGCCTCCAAACCTGCACCGATCACGTTCCAAGCGGGTTCCTAGCAACGAACGCAGGTCCGACATGCGCCTGAATGCCTGTACGGGGCCGGGAGGCGCCGGGAGCGGTGGGATGTGGGGGCTGGAACGCCTGGAACGGGTGCGGAGGCTCCAGGCCGTGTGGTGCTTCCAGCGCCTCCAAACCTGCACCGATCACGTTCCAAGCGGGTTCCTAGCAACGAACGCAGGTCCGACATGCGCCTGAATGCCTGTACGGGGCCGGGAGGCGCCGGGAGCAGGTGGGTTGTGGGGGCTGGAACGCCTGGAACGGGTGCGGAGGCTCCAGGCCGTGTGGTGCTTCCAGCGCCTCCAAACCTGCACCGATCACGTTCCAAGCGGGTTCCTAGCAACGAACGCAGGTCCGACATGCGCCTGAATGCCTGTACGGGGCCGGGAGGCGCCGGGAGCGGTGGGATGTGGGGGCTGGAACGCCTGGAACGGGTGCGGAGGCTCCAGGCCGTGTGGTGCTTCCAGCGCCTCCAAACCTGCACCGATCACGTTCCAAGCGGGTTCCTAGCAACGAACGCAGGTCCGACATGCGCCTGAATGCCTGTACGGGGCCGGGAGGCGCCGGGAGCAGTTGGTTGTGGGGGCTGGAACGCCTGGAACGGGTGCGGAGGCTCCAGGCCGTGTGGTGCTTCCAGCGCCTCCAAACCTGCACCGATCACGTTCCAAGCGGGTTCCTAGCAACGAACGCAGGTCCGACATGCGCCTGAATGCCTGTACGGGGCCGGGAGGCGCCGGGAGCGGTGGGATGTGGGGGCTGGAACGCCTGGAACGGGTGCGGAGGCTCCAGGCCGTGTGGTGCTTCCAGCGCCTCCAAACCTGCACCGATCACGTTCCAAGCGGGTTCCTAGCAACGAACGCAGGTCCGACATGCGCCTGAATGCCTGTACGGGGCCGGGAGGCGCCGGGAGCGGTGGGATGTGGGGGCTGGAACGCCTGGAACGGGTGCGGAGGCTCCAGGCCGTGTGGTGCTTCCAGCGCCTCCAAACCTGCACCGATCACGTTCCAAGCGGGTTCCTAGCAACGAACGCAGGTCCGACATGCGCCTGAATGCCTGTACGGGGCCGGGAGGCGCCGGGAGCGGTGGGATGTGGGGGCTGGAACGCCTGGAACGGGTGCGGAGGCTCCAGGCCGTGTGGTGCTTCCAGCGCCTCCAAACCTGCACCGATCACGTTCCAAGCGGGTTCCTAGCAACGAACGCAGGTCCGACATGCGCCTGAATGCCTGTACGGGGCCGGGAGGCGCCGGGAGCGGTGGGATGTGGGGGCTGGAACGCCTGGAACGGGTGCGGAGGCTCCAGGCCGTGTGGTGCTTCCAGCGCCTCCAAACCTGCACCGATCACGTTCCAAGCGGGTTCCTAGCAACGAACGCAGGTCCGACATGCGCCTGAATGCCTGTACGGGGCCGGGAGGCGCCGGGAGCGGTGGGATGTGGGGGCTGGAACGCCTGGAACGGGTGCGGAGGCTCCAGGCCGTGTGGTGCTTCCAGCGCCTCCAAACCTGCACCGATCACGTTCCAAGCGGGTTCCTAGCAACGAACGCAGGTCCGACATGCGCCTGAATGCCTGTACGGGGCCGGGAGGCGCCGGGAGCGGTGGGATGTGGGGGCTGGAACGCCTGGAACGGGTGCGGAGGCTCCAGGCCGTGTGGTGCTTCCAGCGCCTCCAAACCTGCACCGATCACGTTCCAAGCGGGTTCCTAGCAACGAACGCAGGTCCGACATGCGCCTGAATGCCTGTACGGGGCCGGGAGGCGCCGGGAGCAGGTGGGATGTGGGGGCTGGAACGCCTGGAACGGGTGCGGAGGCTCCAGGCCGTGTGGTGCTTCCAGCGCCTCCAAACCTGCACCGATCACGTTCCAAGCGGGTTCCTAGCAACGAACGCAGGTCCGACATGCGCCTGAATGCCTGTACGGGGCCGGGAGGCGCCGGGAGCGGTGGGATGTGGGGGCTGGAACGCCTGGAACGGGTGCGGAGGCTCCAGGCCGTGTGGTGCTTCCAGCGCCTCCAAACCTGCACCGATCACGTTCCAAGCGGGTTCCTAGCAACGAACGCAGGTCCGACATGCGCCTGAATGCCTGTACGGGGCCGGGAGGCGCCGGGAGCGGTGGGATGTGGGGGCTGGAACGCCTGGAACGGGTGCGGAGGCTCCAGGCCGTGTGGTGCTTCCAGCGCCTCCAAACCTGCACCGATCACGTTCCAAGCGGGTTCCTAGCAACGAACGCAGGTCCGACATGCGCCTGAATGCCTGTACGGGGCCGGGAGGCGCCGGGAGCGGTGGGATGTGGGGGCTGGAACGCCTGGAACGGGTGCGGAGGCTCCAGGCCGTGTGGTGCTTCCAGCGCCTCCAAACCTGCACCGATCACGTTCCAAGCGGGTTCCTAGCAACGAACGCAGGTCCGACATGCGCCTGAATGCCTGTACGGGGCCGGGAGGCGCCGGGAGCGGTGGGATGTGGGGGCTGGAACGCCTGGAACGGGTGCGGAGGCTCCAGGCCGTGTGGTGCTTCCAGCGCCTCCAAACCTGCACCGATCACGTTCCAAGCGGGTTCCTAGCAACGAACGCAGGTCCGACATGCGCCTGAATGCCTGTACGGGGCCGGGAGGCGCCGGGAGCGGTGGGATGTGGGGGCTGGAACGCCTGGAACGGGTGCGGAGGCTCCAGGCCGTGTGGTGCTTCCAGCGCCTCCAAACCTGCACCGATCACGTTCCAAGCGGGTTCCTAGCAACGAACGCAGGTCCGACATGCGCCTGAATGCCTGTACGGGGCCGGGAGGCGCCGGGAGCGGTGGGATGTGGGGGCTGGAACGCCTGGAACGGGTGCGGAGGCTCCAGGCCGTGTGGTGCTTCCAGCGCCTCCAAACCTGCACCGATCACGTTCCAAGCGGGTTCCTAGCAACGAACGCAGGTCCGACATGCGCCTGAATGCCTGTACGGGGCCGGGAGGCGCCGGGAGCGGTGGGATGTGGGGGCTGGAACGCCTGGAACGGGTGCGGAGGCTCCAGGCCGTGTGGTGCTTCCAGCGCCTCCAAACCTGCACCGATCACGTTCCAAGCGGGTTCCTAGCAACGAACGCAGGTCCGACATGCGCCTGAATGCCTGTACGGGGCCGGGAGGCGCCGGGAGCGGTGGGATGTGGGGGCTGGAACGCCTGGAACGGGTGCGGAGGCTCCAGGCCGTGTGGTGCTTCCAGCGCCTCCAAACCTGCACCGATCACGTTCCAAGCGGGTTCCTAGCAACGAACGCAGGTCCGACATGCGCCTGAATGCCTGTACGGGGCCGGGAGGCGCCGGGAGCGGTGGGATGTGGGGGCTGGAACGCCTGGAACGGGTGCGGAGGCTCCAGGCCGTGTGGTGCTTCCAGCGCCTCCAAACCTGCACCGATCACGTTCCAAGCGGGTTCCTAGCAACGAACGCAGGTCCGACATGCGCCTGAATGCCTGTACGGGGCCGGGAGGCGCCGGGAGCGGTGGGATGTGGGGGCTGGAACGCCTGGAACGGGTGCGGAGGCTCCAGGCCGTGTGGTGCTTCCAGCGCCTCCAAACCTGCACCGATCACGTTCCAAGCGGGTTCCTAGCAACGAACGCAGGTCCGACATGCGCCTGAATGCCTGTACGGGGCCGGGAGGCGCCGGGAGCGGTGGGATGTGGGGGCTGGAACGCCTGGAACGGGTGCGGAGGCTCCAGGCCGTGTGGTGCTTCCAGCGCCTCCAAACCTGCACCGATCACGTTCCAAGCGGGTTCCTAGCAACGAACGCAGGTCCGACATGCGCCTGAATGCCTGTACGGGGCCGGGAGGCGCCGGGAGCGGTGGGATGTGGGGGCTGGAACGCCTGGAACGGGTGCGGAGGCTCCAGGCCGTGTGGTGCTTCCAGCGCCTCCAAACCTGCACCGATCACGTTCCAAGCGGGTTCCTAGCAACGAACGCAGGTCCGACATGCGCCTGAATGCCTGTACGGGGCCGGGAGGCGCCGGGAGCGGTGGGATGTGGGGGCTGGAACGCCTGGAACGGGTGCGGAGGCTCCAGGCCGTGTGGTGCTTCCAGCGCCTCCAAACCTGCACCGATCACGTTCCAAGCGGGTTCCTAGCAACGAACGCAGGTCCGACATGCGCCTGAATGCCTGTACGGGGCCGGGAGGCGCCGGGAGCGGTGGGATGTGGGGGCTGGAACGCCTGGAACGGGTGCGGAGGCTCCAGGCCGTGTGGTGCTTCCAGCGCCTCCAAACCTGCACCGATCACGTTCCAAGCGGGTTCCTAGCAACGAACGCAGGTCCGACATGCGCCTGAATGCCTGTACGGGGCCGGGAGGCGCCGGGAGCGGTGGGATGTGGGGGCTGGAACGCCTGGAACGGGTGCGGAGGCTCCAGGCCGTGTGGTGCTTCCAGCGCCTCCAAACCTGCACCGATCACGTTCCAAGCGGGTTCCTAGCAACGAACGCAGGTCCGACATGCGCCTGAATGCCTGTACGGGGCCGGGAGGCGCCGGGAGCGGTGGGATGTGGGGGCTGGAACGCCTGGAACGGGTGCGGAGGCTCCAGGCCGTGTGGTGCTTCCAGCGCCTCCAAACCTGCACCGATCACGTTCCAAGCGGGTTCCTAGCAACGAACGCAGGTCCGACATGCGCCTGAATGCCTGTACGGGGCCGGGAGGCGCCGGGAGCGGTGGGATGTGGGGGCTGGAACGCCTGGAACGGGTGCGGAGGCTCCAGGCCGTGTGGTGCTTCCAGCGCCTCCAAACCTGCACCGATCACGTTCCAAGCGGGTTCCTAGCAACGAACGCAGGTCCGACATGCGCCTGAATGCCTGTACGGGGCCGGGAGGCGCCGGGAGCGGTGGGATGTGGGGGCTGGAACGCCTGGAACGGGTGCGGAGGCTCCAGGCCGTGTGGTGCTTCCAGCGCCTCCAAACCTGCACCGATCACGTTCCAAGCGGGTTCCTAGCAACGAACGCAGGTCCGACATGCGCCTGAATGCCTGTACGGGGCCGGGAGGCGCCGGGAGCGGTGGGATGTGGGGGCTGGAACGCCTGGAACGGGTGCGGAGGCTCCAGGCCGTGTGGTGCTTCCAGCGCCTCCAAACCTGCACCGATCACGTTCCAAGCGGGTTCCTAGCAACGAACGCAGGTCCGACATGCGCCTGAATGCCTGTACGGGGCCGGGAGGCGCCGGGAGCGGTGGGATGTGGGGGCTGGAACGCCTGGAACGGGTGCGGAGGCTCCAGGCCGTGTGGTGCTTCCAGCGCCTCCAAACCTGCACCGATCACGTTCCAAGCGGGTTCCTAGCAACGAACGCAGGTCCGACATGCGCCTGAATGCCTGTACGGGGCCGGGAGGCGCCGGGAGCGGTGGGATGTGGGGGCTGGAACGCCTGGAACGGGTGCGGAGGCTCCAGGCCGTGTGGTGCTTCCAGCGCCTCCAAACCTGCACCGATCACGTTCCAAGCGGGTTCCTAGCAACGAACGCAGGTCCGACATGCGCCTGAATGCCTGTACGGGGCCGGGAGGCGCCGGGAGCGGTGGGATGTGGTGGCTGGAACGCCTGGAACGGGTGCGGAGGCTCCAGGCCGTGTGGTGCTTCCAGCGCCTCCAAACCTGCACCGATCACGTTCCAAGCGGGTTCCCTAGCAACGAACGCAGGTCCGACATGCGCCTGAATGCCTGTACGGGGCCGGGAGGCGCCGGGAGCGGTGGGATGTGGGGGCTGGAACGCCTGGAACGGGTGCGGAGGCTCCAGGCCGTGTGGTGCTTCCAGCGCCTCCAAACCTGCACCGATCACGTTCCAAGCGGGTTCCTAGCAACGAACGCAGGTCCGACATGCGCCTGAATGCCTGTACGGGGCCGGGAGGCGCCGGGAGCGGTGGGATGTGGGGGCTGGAACGCCTGGAACGGGTGCGGAGGCTCCAGGCCGTGTGGTGCTTCCAGCGCCTCCAAACCTGCACCGATCACGTTCCAAGCGGGTTCCTAGCAACGAACGCAGGTCCGACATGCGCCTGAATGCCTGTACGGGGCCGGGAGGCGCCGGGAGCGGTGGGATGTGGGGGCTGGAACGCCTGGAACGGGTGCGGAGGCTCCAGGCCGTGTGGTGCTTCCAGCGCCTCCAAACCTGCACCGATCACGTTCCAAGCGGGTTCCTAGCAACGAACGCAGGTCCGACATGCGCCTGAATGCCTGTACGGGGCCGGGAGGCGCCGGGAGCGGTGGGATGTGGGGGCTGGAACGCCTGGAACGGGTGCGGAGGCTCCAGGCCGTGTGGTGCTTCCAGCGCCTCCAAACCTGCACCGATCACGTTCCAAGCGGGTTCCTAGCAACGAACGCAGGTCCGACATGCGCCTGAATGCCTGTACGGGGCCGGGAGGCGCCGGGAGCGGTGGGATGTGGGGGCTGGAACGCCTGGAACGGGTGCGGAGGCTCCAGGCCGTGTGGTGCTTCCAGCGCCTCCAAACCTGCACCGATCACGTTCCAAGCGGGTTCCTAGCAACGAACGCAGGTCCGACATGCGCCTGAATGCCTGTACGGGGCCGGGAGGCGCCGGGAGCGGTGGGATGTGGGGGCTGGAACGCCTGGAACGGGTGCGGAGGCTCCAGGCCGTGTGGTGCTTCCAGCGCCTCCAAACCTGCACCGATCACGTTCCAAGCGGGTTCCTAGCAACGAACGCAGGTCCGACATGCGCCTGAATGCCTGTACGGGGCCGGGAGGCGCCGGGAGCGGTGGGATGTGGGGGCTGGAACGCCTGGAACGGGTGCGGAGGCTCCAGGCCGTGTGGTGCTTCCAGCGCCTCCAAACCTGCACCGATCACGTTCCAAGCGGGTTCCTAGCAACGAACGCAGGTCCGACATGCGCCTGAATGCCTGTACGGGGCCGGGAGGCGCCGGGAGCGGTGGGATGTGGGGGCTGGAACGCCTGGAACGGGTGCGGAGGCTCCAGGCCGTGTGGTGCTTCCAGCGCCTCCAAACCTGCACCGATCACGTTCCAAGCGGGTTCCCTAGCAACGAACGCAGGTCCGACATGCGCCTGAATGCCTGTACGGGGCCGGGAGGCGCCGGGAGCGGTGGGATGTGGGGGCTGGAACGCCTGGAACGGGTGCGGAGGCTCCAGGCCGTGTGGTGCTTCCAGCGCCTCCAAACCTGCACCGATCACGTTCCAAGCGGGTTCCTAGCAACGAACGCAGGTCCGACATGCGCCTGAATGCCTGTACGGGGCCGGGAGGCGCCGGGAGCGGTGGGATGTGGGGGCTGGAACGCCTGGAACGGGTGCGGAGGCTCCAGGCCGTGTGGTGCTTCCAGCGCCTCCAAACCTGCACCGATCACGTTCCAAGCGGGTTCCTAGCAACGAACGCAGGTCCGACATGCGCCTGAATGCCTGTACGGGGCCGGGAGGCGCCGGGAGCGGTGGGATGTGGGGGCTGGAACGCCTGGAACGGGTGCGGAGGCTCCAGGCCGTGTGGTGCTTCCAGCGCCTCCAAACCTGCACCGATCACGTTCCAAGCGGGTTCCTAGCAACGAACGCAGGTCCGACATGCGCCTGAATGCCTGTACGGGGCCGGGAGGCGCCGGGAGCGGTGGGATGTGGGGGCTGGAACGCCTGGAACGGGTGCGGAGGCTCCAGGCCGTGTGGTGCTTCCAGCGCCTCCAAACCTGCACCGATCACGTTCCAAGCGGGTTCCTAGCAACGAACGCAGGTCCGACATGCGCCTGAATGCCTGTACGGGGCCGGGAGGCGCCGGGAGCGGTGGGATGTGGGGGCTGGAACGCCTGGAACGGGTGCGGAGGCTCCAGGCCGTGTGGTGCTTCCAGCGCCTCCAAACCTGCACCGATCACGTTCCAAGCGGGTTCCTAGCAACGAACGCAGGTCCGACATGCGCCTGAATGCCTGTACGGGGCCGGGAGGCGCCGGGAGCGGTGGGATGTGGGGGCTGGAACGCCTGGAACGGGTGCGGAGGCTCCAGGCCGTGTGGTGCTTCCAGCGCCTCCAAACCTGCACCGATCACGTTCCAAGCGGGTTCCTAGCAACGAACGCAGGTCCGACATGCGCCTGAATGCCTGTACGGGGCCGGGAGGCGCCGGGAGCGGTGGGATGTGGGGGCTGGAACGCCTGGAACGGGTGCGGAGGCTCCAGGCCGTGTGGTGCTTCCAGCGCCTCCAAACCTGCACCGATCACGTTCCAAGCGGGTTCCTAGCAACGAACGCAGGTCCGACATGCGCCTGAATGCCTGTACGGGGCCGGGAGGCGCCGGGAGCGGTGGGATGTGGGGGCTGGAACGCCTGGAACGGGTGCGGAGGCTCCAGGCCGTGTGGTGCTTCCAGCGCCTCCAAACCTGCACCGATCACGTTCCAAGCGGGTTCCCTAGCAACGAACGCAGGTCCGACATGCGCCTGAATGCCTGTACGGGGCCGGGAGGCGCCGGGAGCGGTGGGATGTGGTGGCTGGAACGCCTGGAACGGGTGCGGAGGCTCCAGGCCGTGTGGTGCTTCCAGCGCCTCCAAACCTGCACCGATCACGTTCCAAGCGGGTTCCTAGCAACGAACGCAGGTCCGACATGCGCCTGAATGCCTGTACGGGGCCGGGAGGCGCCGGGAGCGGTGGGATGTGGGGGCTGGAACGCCTGGAACGGGTGCGGAGGCTCCAGGCCGTGTGGTGCTTCCAGCGCCTCCAAACCTGCACCGATCACGTTCCAAGCGGGTTCCTAGCAACGAACGCAGGTCCGACATGCGCCTGAATGCCTGTACGGGGCCGGGAGGCGCCGGGAGCGGTGGGATGTGGGGGCTGGAACGCCTGGAACGGGTGCGGAGGCTCCAGGCCGTGTGGTGCTTCCAGCGCCTCCAAACCTGCACCGATCACGTTCCAAGCGGGTTCCCAGCAACGAACGCAGGTCCGACATGCGCCTGAATGCCTGTACGGGGCCGGGAGGCGCCGGGAGCGGTGGGATGTGGTGGCTGGAACGCCTGGAACGGGTGCGGAGGCTCCAGGCCGTGTGGTGCTTCCAGCGCCTCCAAACCTGCACCGATCACGTTCCAAGCGGGTTCCTAGCAACGAACGCAGGTCCGACATGCGCCTGAATGCCTGTACGGGGCCGGGAGGCGCCGGGAGCGGTGGGATGTGGGGGCTGGAACGCCTGGAACGGGTGCGGAGGCTCCAGGCTGTGTGGTGCTTCCAGCGCCTCCAAACCTGCACCGATCACGTTCCAAGCGGGTTCCTAGCAACGAACGCAGGTCCGACATGCGCCTGAATGCCTGTACGGGGCCGGGAGGCGCCGGGAGCGGTGGGATGTGGGGGCTGGAACGCCTGGAACGGGTGCGGAGGCTCCAGGCCGTGTGGTGCTTCCAGCGCCTCCAAACCTGCACCGATCACGTTCCAAGCGGGTTCCTAGCAACGAACGCAGGTCCGACATGCGCCTGAATGCCTGTACGGGGCCGGGAGGCGCCGGGAGCGGTGGGATGTGGGGGCTGGAACGCCTGGAACGGGTGCGGAGGCTCCAGGCCGTGTGGTGCTTCCAGCGCCTCCAAACCTGCACCGATCACGTTCCAAGCGGGTTCCTAGCAACGAACGCAGGTCCGACATGCGCCTGAATGCCTGTACGGGGCCGGGAGGCGCCGGGAGCGGTGGGATGTGGTGGCTGGAACGCCTGGAACGGGTGCGGAGGCTCCAGGCCGTGTGGTGCTTCCAGCGCCTCCAAACCTGCACCGATCACGTTCCAAGCGGGTTCCTAGCAACGACCGCAGGTCCGACATGCGCCTGAATGCCTGTACGGGGCCGGGAGGCGCCGGGAGCGGTGGGATGTGGGGGCTGGAACGCCTGGAACGGGTGCGGAGGCTCCAGGCCGTGTGGTGCTTCCAGCGCCTCCAAACCTGCACCGATCACGTTCCAAGCGGGTTCCTAGCAACGAACGCAGGTCCGACATGCGCCTGAATGCCTGTACGGGGCCGGGAGGCGCCGGGAGCGGTGGGATGTGGGGGCTGGAACGCCTGGAACGGGTGCGGAGGCTCCAGGCCGTGTGGTGCTTCCAGCGCCTCCAAACCTGCACCGATCACGTTCCAAGCGGGTTCCTAGCAACGAACGCAGGTCCGACATGCGCCTGAATGCCTGTACGGGGCCGGGAGGCGCCGGGAGCGGTGGGATGTGGGGGCTGGAACGCCTGGAACGGGTGCGGAGGCTCCAGGCCGTGTGGTGCTTCCAGCGCCTCCAAACCTGCACCGATCACGTTCCAAGCGGGTTCCTAGCAACGAACGCAGGTCCGACATGCGCCTGAATGCCTGTACGGGGCCGGGAGGCGCCGGGAGCGGTGGGATGTGGGGGCTGGAACGCCTGGAACGGGTGCGGAGGCTCCAGGCCGTGTGGTGCTTCCAGCGCCTCCAAACCTGCATCGATCACGTTCCAAGCGGGTTCCTAGCAACGAACGCAGGTCCGACATGCGCCTGAATGCCTGTACGGGGCCGGGAGGCGCCGGGAGCGGTGGGATGTGGTGGCTGGAACGCCTGGAACGGGTGCGGAGGCTCCAGGCCGTGTGGTGCTTCCAGCGCCTCCAAACCTGCACCGATCACGTTCCAAGCGGGTTCCCAGCAACGAACGCAGGTCCGACATGCGCCTGAATGCCTGTACGGGGCCGGGAGGCGCCGGGAGCGGTGGGATGTGGTGGCTGGAACGCCTGGAACGGGTGCGGAGGCTCCAGGCCGTGTGGTGCTTCCAGCGCCTCCAAACCTGCACCGATCACGTTCCAAGCGGGTTCCTAGCAACGAACGCAGGTCCGACATGCGCCTGAATGCCTGTACGGGGCCGGGAGGCGCCGGGAGCGGTGGGATGTGGGGGCTGGAACGCCTGGAACGGGTGCGGAGGCTCCAGGCCGTGTGGTGCTTCCAGCGCCTCCAAACCTGCACCGATCACGTTCCAAGCGGGTTCCTAGCAACGAACGCAGGTCCGACATGCGCCTGAATGCCTGTACGGGGCCGGGAGGCGCCGGGAGCGGTGGGATGTGGGGGCTGGAACGCCTGGAACGGGTGCGGAGGCTCCAGGCCGTGTGGTGCTTCCAGCGCCTCCAAACCTGCACCGATCACGTTCCAAGCGGGTTCCTAGCAACGAACGCAGGTCCGACATGCGCCTGAATGCCTGTACGGGGCCGGGAGGCGCCGGGAGCGGTGGGATGTGGGGGCTGGAACGCCTGGAACGGGTGCGGAGGCTCCAGGCCGTGTGGTGCTTCCAGCGCCTCCAAACCTGCACCGATCACGTTCCAAGCGGGTTCCTAGCAACGAACGCAGGTCCGACATGCGCCTGAATGCCTGTACGGGGCCGGGAGGCGCCGGGAGCGGTGGGATGTGGGGGCTGGAACGCCTGGAACGGGTGCGGAGGCTCCAGGCCGTGTGGTGCTTCCAGCGCCTCCAAACCTGCATCGATCACGTTCCAAGCGGGTTCCTAGCAACGAACGCAGGTCCGACATGCGCCTGAATGCCTGTACGGGGCCGGGAGGCGCCGGGAGCGGTGGGATGTGGTGGCTGGAACGCCTGGAACGGGTGCGGAGGCTCCAGGCCGTGTGGTGCTTCCAGCGCCTCCAAACCTGCACCGATCACGTTCCAAGCGGGTTCCCAGCAACGAACGCAGGTCCGACATGCGCCTGAATGCCTGTACGGGGCCGGGAGGCGCCGGGAGCGGTGGGATGTGGGGGCTGGGAACGCCTGGAACGGGTGCGGAGGCTCCAGGCCGTGTGGTGCTTCCAGCGCCTCCAAACCTGCACCGATCACGTTCCAAGCGGGTTCCTAGCAACGAACGCAGGTCCGACATGCGCCTGAATGCCTGTACGGGGCCGGGAGGCGCCGGGAGCGGTGGGATGTGGGGGCTGGAACGCCTGGAACGGGTGCGGAGGCTCCAGGCCGTGTGGTGCTTCCAGCGCCTCCAAACCTGCACCGATCACGTTCCAAGCGGGTTCCTAGCAACGAACGCAGGTCCGACATGCGCCTGAATGCCTGTACGGGGCCGGGAGGCGCCGGGAGCGGTGGGATGTGGGGGCTGGAACGCCTGGAACGGGTGCGGAGGCTCCAGGCCGTGTGGTGCTTCCAGCGCCTCCAAACCTGCACCGATCACGTTCCAAGCGGGTTCCTAGCAACGAACGCAGGTCCGACATGCGCCTGAATGCCTGTACGGGGCCGGGAGGCGCCGGGAGCGGTGGGATGTGGGGGCTGGAACGCCTGGAACGGGTGCGGAGGCTCCAGGCCGTGTGGTGCTTCCAGCGCCTCCAAACCTGCACCGATCACGTTCCAAGCGGGTTCCTAGCAACGAACGCAGGTCCGACATGCGCCTGAATGCCTGTACGGGGCCGGGAGGCGCCGGGAGCGGTGGGATGTGGGGGCTGGAACGCCTGGAACGGGTGCGGAGGCTCCAGGCCGTGTGGTGCTTCCAGCGCCTCCAAACCTGCACCGATCACGTTCCAAGCGGGTTCCTAGCAACGAACGCAGGTCCGACATGCGCCTGAATGCCTGTACGGGGCCGGGAGGCGCCGGGAGCGGTGGGATGTGGGGGCTGGAACGCCTGGAACGGGTGCGGAGGCTCCAGGCCGTGTGGTGCTTCCAGCGCCTCCAAACCTGCACCGATCACGTTCCAAGCGGGTTCCTAGCAACGAACGCAGGTCCGACATGCGCCTGAATGCCTGTACGGGGCCGGGAGGCGCCGGGAGCGGTGGGATGTGGGGGCTGGAACGCCTGGAACGGGTGCGGAGGCTCCAGGCCGTGTGGTGCTTCCAGCGCCTCCAAACCTGCACCGATCACGTTCCAAGCGGGTTCCTAGCAACGAACGCAGGTCCGACATGCGCCTGAATGCCTGTACGGGGCCGGGAGGCGCCGGGAGCGGTGGGATGTGGGGGCTGGAACGCCTGGAACGGGTGCGGAGGCTCCAGGCCGTGTGGTGCTTCCAGCGCCTCCAAACCTGCACCGATCACGTTCCAAGCGGGTTCCTAGCAACGAACGCAGGTCCGACATGCGCCTGAATGCCTGTACGGGGCCGGGAGGCGCCGGGAGCGGTGGGATGTGGGGGCTGGAACGCCTGGAACGGGTGCGGAGGCTCCAGGCCGTGTGGTGCTTCCAGCGCCTCCAAACCTGCACCGATCACGTTCCAAGCGGGTTCCTAGCAACGAACGCAGGTCCGACATGCGCCTGAATGCCTGTACGGGGCCGGGAGGCGCCGGGAGCGGTGGGATGTGGGGGCTGGAACGCCTGGAACGGGTGCGGAGGCTCCAGGCCGTGTGGTGCTTCCAGCGCCTCCAAACCTGCATCGATCACGTTCCAAGCGGGTTCCTAGCAACGAACGCAGGTCCGACATGCGCCTGAATGCCTGTACGGGGCCGGGAGGCGCCGGGAGCGGTGGGATGTGGGGGCTGGAACGCCTGGAACGGGTGCGGAGGCTCCAGGCCGTGTGGTGCTTCCAGCGCCTCCAAACCTGCACCGATCACGTTCCAAGCGGGTTCCCAGCAACGAACGCAGGTCCGACATGCGCCTGAATGCCTGTACGGGGCCGGGAGGCGCCGGGAGCGGTGGGATGTGGGGGCTGGAACGCCTGGAACGGGTGCGGAGGCTCCAGGCCGTGTGGTGCTTCCAGCGCCTCCAAACCTGCACCGATCACGTTCCAAGCGGGTTCCTAGCAACGAACGCAGGTCCGACATGCGCCTGAATGCCTGTACGGGGCCGGGAGGCGCCGGGAGCGGTGGGATGTGGGGGCTGGAACGCCTGGAACGGGTGCGGAGGCTCCAGGCCGTGTGGTGCTTCCAGCGCCTCCAAACCTGCACCGATCACGTTCCAAGCGGGTTCCTAGCAACGAACGCAGGTCCGACATGCGCCTGAATGCCTGTACGGGGCCGGGAGGCGCCGGGAGCGGTGGGATGTGGGGGCTGGAACGCCTGGAACGGGTGCGGAGGCTCCAGGCCGTGTGGTGCTTCCAGCGCCTCCAAACCTGCACCGATCACGTTCCAAGCGGGTTCCTAGCAACGAACGCAGGTCCGACATGCGCCTGAATGCCTGTACGGGGCCGGGAGGCGCCGGGAGCGGTGGGATGTGGGGGCTGGAACGCCTGGAACGGGTGCGGAGGCTCCAGGCCGTGTGGTGCTTCCAGCGCCTCCAAACCTGCACCGATCACGT
Source organism: Chlamydomonas incerta (assembly GCA_016834605.1). Lineage (NCBI taxonomy): Eukaryota > Viridiplantae > Chlorophyta > Chlorophyceae > Chlamydomonadales > Chlamydomonadaceae > Chlamydomonas > Chlamydomonas incerta. Next base: position 17,280 of record JAEHOC010000025.1, read on the forward strand.
TCCAAGCGGGTTCCTAGCAACGAACGCAGGTCCGACATGCGCCTGAATGCCTGTACGGGGCCAGGAGGCGCCGGGAGCGGTGGGATGTGGGGGCTGGAACGCCTGGAACGGGTGCGGAGGCTCCAGGCCGTGTGGTGCTTCCAGCGCCTCCAAACCTGCACCGATCACGTTCCAAGCGGGTTCCTAGCAACGAACGCAGGTCCGACATGCGCCTGAATGCCTGTACGGGGCCGGGAGGCGCCGGGAGCGGTGGGATGTGGTGGCTGGAACGCCTGGAACGGGTGCGGAGGCTCCAGGCCGTGTGGTGCTTCCAGCGCCTCCAAACCTGCACCGATCACGTTCCAAGCGGGTTCCCAGCAACGAACGCAGGTCCGACATGCGCCTGAATGCCTGTACGGGGCCGGGAGGCGCCGGGAGCGGTGGGATGTGGGGGCTGGAACGCCTGGAACGGGTGCGGAGGCTCCAGGCCGTGTGGTGCTTCCAGCGCCTCCAAACCTGCACCGATCACGTTCCAAGCGGGTTCCTAGCAACGAACGCAGGTCCGACATGCGCCTGAATGCCTGTACGGGGCCGGGAGGCGCCGGGAGCGGTGGGATGTGGGGGCTGGAACGCCTGGAACGGGTGCGGAGGCTCCAGGCCGTGTGGTGCTTCCAGCGCCTCCAAACCTGCACCGATCACGTTCCAAGCGGGTTCCTAGCAACGAACGCAGGTCCGACATGCGCCTGAATGCCTGTACGGGGCCGGGAGGCGCCGGGAGCGGTGGGATGTGGGGGCTGGAACGCCTGGAACGGGTGCGGAGGCTCCAGGCCGTGTGGTGCTTCCAGCGCCTCCAAACCTGCACCGATCACGTTCCAAGCGGGTTCCTAGCAACGAACGCAGGTCCGACATGCGCCTGAATGCCTGTACGGGGCCGGGAGGCGCCGGGAGCGGTGGGATGTGGGGGCTGGAACGCCTGGAACGGGTGCGGAGGCTCCAGGCCGTGTGGTGCTTCCAGCGCCTCCAAACCTGCACCGATCACGTTCCAAGCGGGTTCCTAGCAACGAACGCAGGTCCGACATGCGCCTGAATGCCTGTACGGGGCCGGGAGGCGCCGGGAGCGGTGGGATGTGGGGGCTGGAACGCCTGGAACGGGTGCGGAGGCTCCAGGCCGTGTGGTGCTTCCAGCGCCTCCAAACCTGCACCGATCACGTTCCAAGCGGGTTCCTAGCAACGAACGCAGGTCCGACATGCGCCTGAATGCCTGTACGGGGCCGGGAGGCGCCGGGAGCGGTGGGATGTGGGGGCTGGAACGCCTGGAACGGGTGCGGAGGCTCCAGGCCGTGTGGTGCTTCCAGCGCCTCCAAACCTGCACCGATCACGTTCCAAGCGGGTTCCTAGCAACGAACGCAGGTCCGACATGCGCCTGAATGCCTGTACGGGGCCGGGAGGCGCCGGGAGCGGTGGGATGTGGGGGCTGGAACGCCTGGAACGGGTGCGGAGGCTCCAGGCCGTGTGGTGCTTCCAGCGCCTCCAAACCTGCACCGATCACGTTCCAAGCGGGTTCCTAGCAACGAACGCAGGTCCGACATGCGCCTGAATGCCTGTACGGGGCCGGGAGGCGCCGGGAGCGGTGGGATGTGGGGGCTGGAACGCCTGGAACGGGTGCGGAGGCTCCAGGCCGTGTGGTGCTTCCAGCGCCTCCAAACCTGCACCGATCACGTTCCAAGCGGGTTCCTAGCAACGAACGCAGGTCCGACATGCGCCTGAATGCCTGTACGGGGCCGGGAGGCGCCGGGAGCGGTGGGATGTGGGGGCTGGAACGCCTGGAACGGGTGCGGAGGCTCCAGGCCGTGTGGTGCTTCCAGCGCCTCCAAACCTGCACCGATCACGTTCCAAGCGGGTTCCTAGCAACGAACGCAGGTCCGACATGCGCCTGAATGCCTGTACGGGGCCGGGAGGCGCCGGGAGCGGTGGGATGTGGGGGCTGGAACGCCTGGAACGGGTGCGGAGGCTCCAGGCCGTGTGGTGCTTCCAGCGCCTCCAAACCTGCACCGATCACGTTCCAAGCGGGTTCCTAGCAACGAACGCAGGTCCGACATGCGCCTGAATGCCTGTACGGGGCCGGGAGGCGCCGGGAGCGGTGGGATGTGGGGGCTGGAACGCCTGGAACGGGTGCGGAGGCTCCAGGCCGTGTGGTGCTTCCAGCGCCTCCAAACCTGCACCGATCACGTTCCAAGCGGGTTCCTAGCAACGAACGCAGGTCCGACATGCGCCTGAATGCCTGTACGGGGCCGGGAGGCGCCGGGAGCGGTGGGATGTGGGGGCTGGAACGCCTGGAACGGGTGCGGAGGCTCCAGGCCGTGTGGTGCTTCCAGCGCCTCCAAACCTGCACCGATCACGTTCCAAGCGGGTTCCTAGCAACGAACGCAGGTCCGACATGCGCCTGAATGCCTGTACGGGGCCGGGAGGCGCCGGGAGCGGTGGGATGTGGGGGCTGGAACGCCTGGAACGGGTGCGGAGGCTCCAGGCCGTGTGGTGCTTCCAGCGCCTCCAAACCTGCACCGATCACGTTCCAAGCGGGTTCCTAGCAACGAACGCAGGTCCGACATGCGCCTGAATGCCTGTACGGGGCCGGGAGGCGCCGGGAGCGGTGGGATGTGGGGGCTGGAACGCCTGGAACGGGTGCGGAGGCTCCAGGCCGTGTGGTGCTTCCAGCGCCTCCAAACCTGCACCGATCACGTTCCAAGCGGGTTCCTAGCAACGAACGCAGGTCCGACATGCGCCTGAATGCCTGTACGGGGCCAGGAGGCGCCGGGAGCGGTGGGATGTGGGGGCTGGAACGCCTGGAACGGGTGCGGAGGCTCCAGGCCGTGTGGTGCTTCCAGCGCCTCCAAACCTGCACCGATCACGTTCCAAGCGGGTTCCTAGCAACGAACGCAGGTCCGACATGCGCCTGAATGCCTGTACGGGGCCGGGAGGCGCCGGGAGCGGTGGGATGTGGGGGCTGGAACGCCTGGAACGGGTGCGGAGGCTCCAGGCCGTGTGGTGCTTCCAGCGCCTCCAAACCTGCACCGATCACGTTCCAAGCGGGTTCCCAGCAACGAACGCAGGTCCGACATGCGCCTGAATGCCTGTACGGGGCCAGGAGGCGCCGGGAGCGGTGGGATGTGGGGGCTGGAACGCCTGGAACGGGTGCGGAGGCTCCAGGCCGTGTGGTGCTTCCAGCGCCTCCAAACCTGCACCGATCACGTTCCAAGCGGGTTCCTAGCAACGAACGCAGGTCCGACATGCGCCTGAATGCCTGTACGGGGCCGGGAGGCGCCGGGAGCGGTGGGATGTGGGGGCTGGAACGCCTGGAACGCCTGGAACGCCTGGGGACACTTGGGGGCTTATTTTGGACTTGTTGGGGGTGTTGGTATCGAGATCCGGGTCCCGCGACCGTCAAATATATGTATTACAATGCTATATAACTATTGGGGCATAGTATGTTACATAATATGAAGTATGTGTCCTGGCATTCATAAGGGCCTCCGTTCCATCTACCCGCCTGGAATGCCACCGGACGTCTTATGGAGGCAATGCTAGCTCCAGTAGTGATGTCGTCCAGTGGCTGGATGTCCGGCACGATGTCAGGATTGGCGCGGACCCACCAAGAAGTAGTATTGTTGGCGTGCGCGGAGCACACCGTCTTTATATACTGTGTTGAGTGCAAGGGACCTCCTTCGGGCGCGCAGCAGGCTTTGTATCTAGACCCGTGCGTGCACTTTTTCCAGACCATGCATTGGGGGCGCGTAACTGGTGGAGTTATGCAGCAGTAATTGTGCACTTTTGCACTTGTGCGTGCACCTTTTCCAGACCATGCATCGGGGGGACGCAGCAGGCCCTGTTGCAGCAGGCCCTGCGACGACATTGTTGGGAGTTACGCAGCAGTGATATACGGTACTTGTGCTTCTGATGGTCCGGAAGCCATCCCGTCCTAACGTTGCAGTCCGACGCGTCGTGCGGTGTCCGAGCGCGGTGCTCGGGTGCCACTCCGGCACTTCCTTAGGGACTGCCTGAGACCAAGCCCCTTGACAGCTGAAATGGCATTATATGACATGTATTGAGGTAACAATTCGAGCGACAGCCGAAGTCGAACTGCTAAATGTCGCGGTCGCCAGGACCGAACAGAATTCACCCGGCGCTATCAGGATTTCATCTATAGGTAAAACTAAGTTGACGGCACTTGGGATAGGCCGAAAACACCGCGTATGCGAGATATGGGCTTCGCGACGTGAGCCCCGACCAACGTGTTTTAGTCTTTTGCCGAGCGCTACTGGCCAATGTTGTTGTTAGATATGTACCTACAAAAAGTCGGCGTCTAAATCGTGCGTTAGCATTTGCCCCGGGCGACTCCCGGTGCCCTCCGCGCGTGCGGGTTTGGCACCCCCCGGACGGCATCCCTCGTAATGCACCAGACCGACTGTCCCCCAGCGACTCTACCATGCGAATGTCCACAATGACCACATTGCTATGTTGAAAATCGTTGGGGGACAATCGGTCAGGTGGTTTCGGGCACCTCAAAGTTTTGGGCCCCTCTGGACTCAGGCAAAACAGGGATTGGCACCCGGGTGGCGTCGGCGTCTTCCATTTGCATTCACACTCCCAATCATTTGCCCAAGATCCCAGCGATACCGTATCTGACCGTTAGCAGCGTATCTGATCGTTAGCAGTTTTGTAACGGGCAAGCGTGTGAAAAAATAACAGAGATTCCTGAGCGCCAATAGAAAAAATGATTGGCTTGCGCATCTGCCTATCTAGGGTTGCGGGAGGTGCCTCAAGTAGCAGGCCTGTGGGCCCGTCCACCTACCTGCTGCTCCCCTGCTGCATGCTGGACAAGGCGCTGGGGGCGCCCTCGGGGCAGGCGCATACCGGCGTACGGCACGGCGCACGGCGAGATCATCAATGCTTGTCACAACCATTTCACGATGACGAGGCGCGTAGCTCGACCTAGCGTACGTCCATCCCTGTGTTGCGCACCCAGACCCAGCAGCACGCGCACTTGGCGCAAGCAACACACATGCAGACACACACATGCTATCTACCCACCGCTGCCTCACGCCACGCCGCCTCATGCATGCACATGCAGTGCACCACTCTGTAACCACACACACACACACACACACACACACACACACACACACACACACACACACACACACACACACACACACACACACACACACACACACACACACACACACACATACACACACACACATGCAAGCACTGGGCTCCTGCTGCGTATGAACTACTACGGAAACACCGAATGAACACCAGGATGAAGGCAGCCCGACGTCCTCCGGACGCACCAAACGTTTGATCTAATGACCACCATAGACTAAGAGACTGCTGCGTACGCCCACCTGCCTGCACCTGCAAGCACATCCCACTGCCACGCGCCTGCTGCGCCCACGCATGTTCACGCACCATTTGCTGCCCCAGCAGCTGCAGGCCCAGCACCGCCCGCCGGGGCCGTGTGCTCAAACAAAGCGCGGCAACACAATCACGCACGCATGCATTGCTTGAACGTGCACGTGCAGTCACACAGGGACACCTGCCACAGCCACACCCACATGCAAGCCCCATGCCGCACCCGCCGTCCCCACCGTACGTGCCGTGCGCGGCATCTGCATATCCCTCCCACATACACCAACCACTCTACACACACGCGGACCACGCATATCCCTCCCCCACACACAAGCCACAGCCCACAGCCCACAGCACGGCACGACACAGGTCGCAGAGCGCCACCTGGCGCGCTGTTGCTGCTTGCTACCGCCGCTGACTGACTGCTTCGCTATCCCCTCTTCCCTCCCCGGCTACCAGCTCGCTCACTCACTACGCCACGCTGCATAACTCCATCGCCTCAGCGCACCACGCATATGCCCGTGAAGCCGATCTTGCCCGCCGCCAGGTCCTCCACCGCCTGCTTCAGGCCGAACACGCCCACGCTCAGGCAGCCGCAGGCCATCACGCCCGCCAGCGCCAGCACCACCAGCGAGGGCCGCCCGCTGCGCCGCACCTGTGTGCGTGCGGTTCGGGTGCCGCGCGGCCGCGACAAGAGGGGCGCGCACAGGGGGGCACGGGCACGTCTTCAGAAAAGGGTCCCGCCCGGTTCGGTCAAAGGGTTCGGTACTTGGGGTCAAAGGGTTCGGTCAAAGGGTTGTCGCAAGCACGCACGGCACCGGTATGCACGTGTCTCGTAATGTTCGAGCTCGCATCCCACGCCGACCCCGCATTAAGACCCGCAACACCCCCACCACCACCCACCTCCCACCGGTCCCTCCCCCCTTTCCCTTTCCCCCCTTTTCCCTCCCCCCCTCCCCCCTTTCCCTTCCCCGCACCACCTCCCTCCCATCCCCGCCGCCGCCGCCACCCACCGCGCCCGCCACCAGGTGCGTGCCGCACAGCCCCGCCACCAGGCTGGCGCCGCCGAACAGCAGCGCGTAGTCCTCGTTCAGCTTGCCCATGAGCGCGAACTGCGCCAGCGCGGCGGAGGAGGAGAAGAGCACCATGGCGCCCGCCGTGGCGGCCGTGACCTGTGCGAGCGTGTGTGCGTGTGTGTTTCGTGTGTGTGGGTGTGAGTGCTTCGTGGGTGTTTTGTGCGTGCTTTCGTGTGTTCGAGGGCACAAGGAAAATGACAAGCAAGCATCCTGTGCCGCTCTCCCAAGATCTTTACAGCTCCACTCCGCCCAACCCCCCAACCCCCAAACCCCAACCCCCACTACCACAGCGCACCCCCAACCCCCAACCTCAACTTCCCCACCCACCCACGCCACCTCACCTGCGGGTGCACGCCGATCTGCAGCAGCAGCGGCCCCATGACCATGCCGCCGCCCAGCCCCAGCAGCCCGCCCGCCAGGCCCGCCAGGAAGGTGACGGCCAGCGTGCGCACCGGCGCCGTCAGCACAAGCGCCGCCGCGCCCTCCGCCCACGGGTTGGCGGCGGCGGCGATCGCGGCGTCTTCGGCGGCGGCGGCCGCGGCGGCGGTTTCGTCGTCGCAGGCGGCGTCAGGGTGGCCATCGGACTCGAAGTCAGAGCCGGAGCCGGAGGCGGAGACGGTGAGGTCGACGCTGCCGCTGGCAGGGGAGCCGTCGGCGGCGGCTGGTTGCGTGGCGGCGGCGGCGGCGGCGGGGGTGCCTGGGTCTGGGATGGGCAGCGCTGCGGCCGCCGCGGAGGGAACGGGCGGCGGCGGCGGCGGTGGCGGCGGTGGCAGCGGCGGCGGTGGCGGCGGCGGCGCCAGCGGCCCCCAGCTCCGCTGGACCTCCACGGCAATGGCGCCGCCGCCATTATTGGCAATGGCACCCGCTGCATTCCGGGGAGAAGGCTCTTCCGCCTCCGCCTCCGCCGCGTCAGCCGCCGCTGCGCCCGCCGCCACCAGCTCCCACTCGGCGGCGAGCTGCCGCGCGCGCTCCTCGCGGCGGCGGCCCGCCCGCGCCACGCTCACGGCGCCGAAGCTGACGCCCAACATTGCCACCACCTGCGCTGGGCCCGCAACGTGGTGATGGGGTGGGGGTTTTGGGGGGATGGGAGGTGGAGGCGGGTTGCTTGGGGTTCCATGCATGACTACTTGAAGATGAGATGATGTTGGGGATGGAGGTGGGAGGGTGGAGGTGGAGGAGGGGTGCCAGGATGGTAAGAGGGAGTGTAGCAGGGTCAACATCCACATTCCACACCCTTCCCATACACACACTCAACTCCCCCTTGTCTAGTTTCGCTTGGGTTTAGATTGGGCTGGTGTTTACAACCCCCCCCCCACACACACACACACCCGAACATTCCCTCCCTCCTTGTGTGCACCTCACGCACCTGCGCCGTCACCAGGCACCACCAGCCTGGGCTGCACCGGAGCTGCTCCCGGCGCAGCAGCTGCACACACACACGCATGTGGGCAGGAGGGGGTTGCAAGGATGTTTGGGAAGGTTGGGATGCGCTGAAGACTGCGTCTCGAAGTCGTTACCGAATGGGGATGGGAGTGAACAACGGGGCTGCGGACACGGGCCCGGCTACTGGAGAGCAGTGAGCTTGTTTGAGTGATGCGGCGTAACATTGGGCACACACGGCCTCAATTACACACAAAAGGCACGAACCCACCTGTAACCCCAGGTATGCCACCCACGCCGCCATCAGCGCCGCCACGCAGCCCAGCGGGATGAGGCGCATCGCGGCTACAGCCTCGCCGCCCCAGGAGGTGGCTGTAGCAGCGGCGGGCTTGGCGGCAGTAGCAGGCTTGGCGGCGGCAGGCGCCTGCTGCTCGGCATGGTGGTGGTGGTGGCGGCGGCGACGGCCGCGGCGCCCTTCGTGCGCTGTTGTGGGTGGCGTAGTGCCTGCTACAGCCTCTGCTGCGGCAGTAGCGCCTGCCCTGCGCGGATCGGTTGGGGTGGGCGGCAGCAGCGCAAGCGCCGCGGCGGCGGCGCCGCCATTGCCGGGCGGCAGGAAGCGCACCGGCTGTAGCAGCAGCGGCTGCTGCTGCTCCTCCTCCTGGTCCTCACCCGCCTGCCGCCGCTGCTGCGGGTCCTGCTGCTGGTGTCGGCCACTGCTACTGCCGCCCTCAGACCGCTGTTGCTGCTGCTGTTTCTGGCGTTCGCTTTCGTCAATGGGCAGCACGACGATCGTGATCGCCGGCTGCATCGGCTCGGGCTCCTCTGCATGGGCTGTAGCAGCTGCGCCGGCAGTAGCAGCTGCAGCCGTGGACCGGGGCGATGCGGGCGGGACGGACAGGGCGATGACACCGGCAGCAGCAGCACCACCACCATCGACGCCAGCTCCAGCGGCAGTAGCGGTGGCGGCAGCAACGGCGGGCGGCTGTAGCACGGGTGGCGGCGCCGGGCCCACCCCGTGGCCCGCCGCGGCGCCCTGGGTTGGCTGTAGCAGCGCGGCCACCGCCGGCGAGGGCGCGGGCGTCGGCCCGGGCGTCGAGGTGGCGGAGCCGCTGCCGCTGCCGCTCGCGGTGCCGGTGTTACTGCCGCCGCCGGCAGCACCGCCGCCGCTGCCCTGGCTGCGCGCGCGCTCCAGGGCCTTGTGGAGGGCCGAGACCGGCACGAAGGGCGACTTGGGCGTCTTGCTGGGTCCCAGGCCCCTGCTGGAGCCCTGCTGCTGCTGCCGAATCGCGGCGGCTGTGCTGTCGGACTGGGACCGCGCGACGCCTGCTGCTGCGGCGGTTGTAGCGGCTGCTGCGATGGCTGTAACGGCTGTAGCGGCGGTGGGTATGGAGGTGACAGGGGGATTGGTGCCGGTGGTGGGCGCGGCGGCGTTGCTGAAGGGGCTGGCAACGGCTGCAGCAGCCGTGGCGGCGGCGGCGCCGGCATTGCCAGAGCTCGAGCCGCCAGCGCCGGCACCTGACGACAGCCGCCCCTCGTCCACCTCCTCCGCAAGCGTCTCCAGCGGCGTCGGCGGCCGGTAGAACCCGCCGCCGCCGCCACCACCGCCGCCGGCGGCCGCCACGTCAGCAGCCGCGGCAGCAGCCAAAGCGGCTGCGTCGCCGGCGGCGGCGGCGGCGGCGGATGCCGCCGCCGGGCTCTCGCCTGACGACCGCCGACCCTGTTCCGTCCGCGCTACTGCCGACGGCGTTGTTGCTGGCGGCGGCGCCATGGGCCCCGCCGCGTCGGAATCCGGCTGTAGCAGCAGCGGCAAGTTTAGCTCATCCCCCGCGCTACTGCCGCCGCCAAGGCCGAAAGCCTGACTCAGGCTCTGACTCAGGCTGCGCTGGCGCGTGGCGACGGCGGCGGGGCGGGGCGGCGCCCGCGGCGGCAGCGGCGGCAGCTGCGGCGACAGGCCAGGCGGCGCTGCCGCGGCGGCGGCGGTCTCGTGCAGGGCCCCGCGGGGCACGGCCCTGGGTGGGAACTTCTGCCGCCACTTGCCCCTGCAGGGCAGGGCGGTGTGTGTGGTAGCAAGGGACATGTGTGCGCAGGGGCCGAAGGGTCTTGAAAACACCAGCCCACTTCAAACCTTATCCCAGACCAAACCATGCGAGTCAGGGCCGGGGCAAGCACGCAGGGGTAGAAAGAACACACGCCATGACCCGCTGGGCGGTTGGCGGGGACACGCCACGCCACGCTCGCACCCATGCCGCCGCCCGTGCACCCACCTGCGCTCCAGCCAGCTCCCGCCGCCGCTGCCCGCGCCGCCGCCGCCGCCGCCGCCGCCGCCCAGCAGCGCTGTCCGCTCGGTGAGGGACCCGGGCGTGAACGACATCCGCCGCTGCAGCCGCGAGCCGCCGTCGCCGCCGCCGGCGCCGCCAGCAAACCCAGCAGCAGCAACAACGCCGCTCTGCGACGGCGTCGGCGGCCTCATCAGCAGCAGCGCGGCCAGCATCCCGCCGCCGCCGCCGCCGCCGCCGCCACTGCCGCTGGCGGCGCCGCCGGGCGTGACGACGCCGGTCACAGAGCTGGAGGGTGAGGCGGCTCTGAAGACGCCAAAGGGCGTGGCGAGGGAGCTCGCCTCCTCGTCCGCGTCCTCGTCCACCACACCCTGCAAAGGGCGGCGGCGGCGCCCGGCGCCGGCGATGGGTTGCGCAAGGATGACGAGGGAAGTGTCGCAGGGTGGGCAGCAGGGGGCAGGGCCGAGCGCCGGGTGATGACCGCACCGGTTATGGGTGGGGGCACATGGACGGCACACATGCGGCAGGGCGGCGGCTTGCACAGGTTTCACCGGTTATGTGTGGAGGGTTCTCACCAGCCCACGCTAAACCAAACCTGTGCGGTGGACACGCCTCGTGGCCGAATCACCATACCACAACGTTGCCGGCCGCCATCCAAAGCCGCCATCCCACACGATTCCGCACGCACCCACACCAAACCCACACCGAGCCTACGCGAATGCACACGAATGCACACGAATCCACATGAGCCTACACACGCAACTACACCCGAATCAAAACACCCGCGCCCCGTCACCCACCAACTCGTTGAAGGCCCGCCACGACGTCGCCGTGCTCAGCGACCTGGCCTGCCCGTAGCTGTAGCCTCCAGCGGCGGCGGCGGCGGCGGCAGTAGCAGACGACGATGGCGGCGGCGCGAACTGCGAGGGGCGCGCGCCGCCCCGCCCCGCCGCCCGGCCGGAGCCGCTGACCCGGCCGGCGGCGGCGGCGCGCGGCATGGCCACAGGCGCCGCCGGCGGCGGCAGGCCCTCCATGCAGTCCCAGGACTCCTGCGCCGGTGCCTGCGGCTGTAGCAGCTGCTGCTGCTGCTGCCGCAGCGAGGACTGCAGCAGCGGCTGGTCGGAGGCGGCGGAGGTGGCGGCGGAGGCGTAAGCGGTAGTTGCCGACGAGCCGCCGCCGACGCCGCCGCCGGCGGACCGGACCAACACGCCGCCGCCGCCAGCCGCCGCCGATGACGACAGCGACCCGCCGCCGCCGCCGCCGCCGCGGCCGCCAAAGGAAGCCTCTGTCAGTAGCAGCCGGCTGCCCTCCAGGCTGCCTAAAGAGGCATCCTCCTCCGCGTTGAGGGTGCGCAGCCGCTGCCGCACCATCGGCTGCAGCGGCCGCGCCGCCGCCGCCGCGGCGGCGGCCGTGAAGATGCCGCCGCCGGGGCTGCCGCCGCTGCCGAGCGAGCGGGCCAGGCGACCAAACAGGGTGCTGGTTCCGCCAGCACGCGGCGATGCGAGCCAGGGGACGGGAGCGCCGCCGGCGGCGGGCGCGTCGGTGGCGGCGGCGGCGCCGCCGGCGCCGGCGCCGCCGCCGCTGGGAGGCGTGGCGTTGGAGCTGTCGACGGTGGTGCCGGCTGTAGCAGCGCCGGCAGTAGCACCGCTGCCGCCCGCCGCCAGGGCGCTGCTGCTACTGCCGCTGCTGCCGGCACCGCCGACGGGGCCGACCGGCGGTAGCCCGCCCAGCGGCCACCATGCGCCGCCGGTCTTGGCGCTACTGCCGCCGCCGCCGTCGCTTGCCTCAATTTCAGCCCCCATGAGAGCCCGGTCCTCCTCGCCCCCAACCACCACTGGCGGGGGAGTGTAGCGGCCAGAGCCCAGCTGTTGCTGCTGCTGCTCCTTCTCCGCCGCCGCTTCCGCCTCGGCCGCCGCCGCCTCCGCCGCCCGCTTGCGCTGCGTCTCCAGCATCCACAGCGCCCGGCCCTGCGCGGCAGGCCGCAGTGCGGTACATTTCATGTCGTACCGCAACGTACCGTACGTGTCGGCTGCTGGCCCCAGGCATCAGTCATGTGTGGCAACCAAGAGCCAATCAACCCTGTAGCAGACCAGCAGCCCCCGCGGCACCCCCAGTTCCCAACCGGCCCACCCCATGTGGCCGGTGAGGCCGCGCCCACAAACCCCACCCCGCGCTTGCGCACCAGCAAGCTCCCCCACAACCGCACCATCCCAAGCTCCCCCCACCCCCCACACATACGCACACATACCCCAACACCCCAACACACGCCCGCCCGCCCACCTTGCTGATGGTCTGCGTGGTGAGCAGCAGCAGCAGTAGCAGCAGCAGCGCCGTGAGCAGCCAGGAGGGCAGCATCACGTTGAGCAGCACGCCTGTGCAGCACGTGCGGGTGGGGGGTAGGGGGTGGGGGGTGACACATGCGCACACATGGAACGCGGGAGGATGCGACGAGGCCCCTCGGCCCGAAACGCGGGAGGATGCGAAGAATGGGCAGCAACCTAAGCATGCGGGTGTGAAGTGTGATGTGAGCGGGCTGTCCGGCCCCCATGGCACGCCCAGAACGAACGTGCCGGCCCACACACACGTTCCCGGCACGTGCACACCCCAGCTCCAGCTCCCATGTCTCACCACCTCCAACCCAGTCCCCATACGCAATCCTGCAACCCCGCTTCACCGCCGCTGCCCACCAACCCACCCCGCCGCCGGTCGCCGCCGCCCGCCGCCACTCACCCATGCCCACCCCCACCAGCAGCACAGGCGTCAGCACTAGCATCAGCCTGTGGTGAGAGGGGGTTCATATGTGTCGTTACACATTATATAACACACATGCACAACGCTCAGGCTCTGAAACGGTTAAAACAGGTTGAGAGGGTAAGCGATCCCCAACCATTCCCAGGCCACGCATGCCACACCCCGGTCAACAGTTGATATGGGTGTTGGAATGGGCTTCCCCTCATCCCCCCCCCCCCCACACACACACGAACCACACACACACGCACACACGCCCACGCACCTGAAGTCCACCAGGTGCCACGCCTCGGGCCGCAGCGGGTGGCGGCGGTGCAGGTTGGAGCCCAGCGCCGCCAGGCTGCCGGCGGTGATGCAGGCCTGACTGAGGGCCGTGCTGGCCTTGAGCTCTGAGAGGGGGAGAGAGAGATGGGGAATGCGAGAGAGAGACAGGGTGCAAGTACATGTGCATTGTTAGGGCGTGGGTTGGAGGGGAGTGGGGGGGGGATTCGGGGGGTTGGGGGCGTGGCGAGAAGGTGGGTGCGCGGGGCTGTGCAGGGGGGCGCCGACGACGGTTGGGGCGGGTTGGCACGTTTTGGCCGGCCGGCCGATGCGGGGCGTTAAAGCATCGAGGCGCACGCTCAAGGTGCTGTGTCACAAGGGTGTTGCTGGCGTGCTGACCGGAAAGGTGGGAAGGGGGCATGTGCGGAAGAGAGGGCCGCGACGGTGGCGTTTACTCGCCACGATGGCATGGGGGCGGGCTCGGTGCCTGCTTACGCAAGGCCGCCGTGGCCTTGCCGCCTGCTGCCCTGCGCGGCCCCGCCCTCCGCGTTTTGGCCTGACTGTTCTCACTTCTACCATGCTATACCAGCGCATCGCTTCTTACGCCCAACTCTGCGGGGTCACGTTTATGCCATCCGCGTTTTCAGGTGCGGAAAAGCCGGGAGGACAGGTTGCGCTCACCAAAACCAATGAGCGCATTGAAGAGCGGGATGTAAATAGCTCCACCACCAACACCCGAAGCGGTGGCCACGGCGCCTGCAAAACGGCGAGAAAATTGAGAGAAATGAGGCCAAGCGGCCGCGATGCTATGTGCAAGTAATCGTCCTCACCAATCAGCACCGCTACTACCAGCCCGGTCAGCGTCCGCCAGTCCCAAACGATCGACGAGTCCACGTCGAGCTCTGCCATGTCTTGCTGCGCGTGCACACCGCTGCGTCTGCTGATTTCTTAAGGCATCCTAGTCAATAGCTATAATCTTATCTAACTGCCAAAACCAAAGACGTGAATGTAGCCGTGAGTGCTGAATGAACACCAATCTGCCCGACCACAAGGCTGGATCCAAGTCACGCGCGCGGCCGTTTCTCGGCGATGTGCCACCTTTTTCCACGGGCACGCGTTTCAACCGCATATAATCGTGATTTGCAGCGATTCAGGTGGCCGCGGCTGATCAACGGGCAGCACTCCGTCCTTCTGGCCTGGGCGCTGCGAAGTCGTGCCGGCGGCACGGGGCCGCAAAACCCTACGCCACGTCAAGCGGGCCCGCCGTTCCTTCCTCGGCGCGCGCAGTTGCATCAATCACCGCCCTGTTAAGTTTGTTAAAGGCCGCGCAGAGCAACGTGAGGAGTAGCGAAGGTTTGAGCGGTGCCTGCCGTTCGCGCCCAAATATTATGCAACAGGTTACGATCACGTTGACGCAATCCCCTGGCGCCGAACCCCTTGTGCCTCAGGCTGGTAATGCCTTTACAAGCCCTATGAGCGAAGCGCGCTGCATCGACCCATGCCCGATCCAGAGCTGCGGACAGCTCGAGAAACCGCCGCCGCGGAAAGCGCCTGATGACCAAGCCAACATCACGCGGCGCGTTCCGGCAACGTGGGCCTGCGCACGTGCCACGCACGTGGCGTGTCCTGTCGAACCGTAGAGCGCGCACTCGCCCCGCCACTCCCCCCCACAGTGCGCACACGCCCCGGCCCATCTAGCCATCTATAATATCACTGCATCACACGTTCGACCGACCGCTGTGCAATCATGGGCACCTGCGCTGCCGGCGCGCTCGGCTCATCCCAGGGGCCACGCAGCGCCGGGCCCTCTTATCTTGTGATTGATTCGTGCTGCCATGCGGCATCGCCGATCCGTGCCCCAACGCTGCGGACAGCTTGAAAGCCTGATGCCGACATCACGCCGCGCATCCCGGCAACGTGCGTGGGCACCCGGGTGGCACTCCGGCAGTTCCCTGCGGAACTGATTGAGTCCATGGTTCTGCTCGAAGACTAAGTCTATCGCCCCCGGTGCGACGTCAGGTCCCGTGTCTCCTCCTGCTGATGCGCCGTCTATGCCTGGCGTGCCGCCTGAAGTCACGTCTCCGCGCTCCACCGGCTTTCCCGGGCTGGCCGCCCTTGACGATGACCATCTGTTCCGCACGAGCGGCGCAAGGGCGGGCGCACGAGCGTCAGGCGGCCAAAGGCCAGACATGCTGCAGGGGTGCCGCCGTGCCTTGCAGCACCAAGTGCGCCAGGCCGCCGTGCAGCGGGCTGCTTTGCACCGCACCACCCGACGGTTCACTTCAAGCCCAGTCAGCCTACCTCCCCCTTCCTGACAGAGCGGCCGCCACACACACACGCTACGTAGCAGCGGAGGCAACAGGCTTCCGCGGGTGGCAGGGACCCTGTTGCACACGCACACGCACGTGCCTCACACACACACACACACACACACACACACACACACACACACACACACACACACACACACACACACACACACACACACACACACACACACACACACACACCACACACATACACACACCTGCTCGTCGTCGCCGTTGTGCTGCCGCAGCCCGAACGCCTTGTTGTCGCCGCTAATTCGCTCCATGGCCTCGGAGTGCCCGCCCGCCCGCTCCGCCACCACCAGGCCCGACACCTGCACACGCACGTAGGGCAGGCAAGGCCCGGGGTCAGTGGGTCTCTCACCTAACTAAGTGGGTAGCGTGCATAGCGATCAAGTCAACGCATTGCAGTATTGTACCGTGTGTGGCCTTTGGCTGACACGAGCAGCCGTGACGCAGGGTTGCTACGGTACATACGGGATGCTGGGCTTGCGTCCACGGCGGGTAACTACCGACCACAGGAACGCACGGGCGCCGGTATATTGTACGATCAGGCGCCCGATGCGGAGGTGTCGTTGGAGGCGCCCGAAACTGGCCGAATTTAATGCGCGTATTTCAGGCCCTGCCGAATCTTATGCGCGTCCACCCGTGCACAGCCTGTACAAACATACACAGTGACCCAGTCTGCGTGTTCCCCCTCTCGTGCTTTCTAAACACCCACCCACCCACCCACCCACCCACCCACCCCCCACACAGCGACCCACCCACCCACCTTGAACTTGTGCTCGCCGCTGCGGCTGTCCGGCAGCACCTCCACCTCCAGCTCGCAGGCGGCCGACTGGCTGACCTCCAGCTTGGCCAGGTAGACCTGAGCATGAGAATTGCTTTGCTAGTGAGCGCTAGTGCAAGACGCCGTCTAGTTCTTTCCCTAGGCTAGCTAGCAAGCAGCACAAATGTTTAATTACCAGGCCAGCAAGCAGTGAAAGAAACGTTTACCTGGCTCACACGCTCGGAGATGTGGGCATCCACCCGCACCTCGGAGCAGTTGCAGCCCGACACGCATCTGCGCACGGCACATGCATTGCCGCATGAGCGCAAGGGAGCCCCAAGTACTTTCGACATTAAAACCATATGCGGCATGGTAGTGCAAGTCAAGATCGCTGCACGGATGGTTGCACTTTGCCAGGAGCCAGACACCGACCGCCAGACCCCAGGCCTGCCTCCACCCTCGCCCCGCTCCCGTATTCTCCCATCCTCTCCCAGCCCCACCCCACCCCACCCGACCCCTCCCCACCCCACCTCAGCGCGGCGGTGCCCATGTGCTCGTAGGAGCGCAGGTGGTGCAGGTACAGCGCCACCCGCTCCCGCGGCGGGCTGCCCGTCGCCGAGCGGTCCGTGTCCACCCGTAGCCGCAGCCGCGCGCCCGGCTGTGTTGCCACGTAGCCGGGCTTGGGCTTGGCGGCGCTGCCCTCGTTCAGCCACTCGAACCCGTGCGCGGACAGCAGGTGCGACCTGCGGAGGGTGAGATTGGGGGTGAGGGATGGCGGTGTGGTGTGGTGTGCCTGCAAGTGGTTTGGTGGTGGTGATGGTGGCAGGAGCAGGTCTGCGCCCGAATCCACGACACGAATCCCACCCGGCCCTGCCCGCGCCGCACCTGAACGCGTCGCCCACCAGGCACATGGTGGAGTTGGGGGCGATGTTGCCTGCGTCGCGAGCAGCGGTCCGACATGCGCTTATTCCACAGCTTTACCTGCCTGGACACAAACCCATGATTCCAGCCTCAACAAATCAAGCTCAAGGCCAAGCTTTAAGATGAAGCTCAAGCACCTACCTTCGTACATGGGTTCCGGCAGCGCCTCTGCCGCCGCCTCTGCGTCCGGGGCCCCGTACGGCTCAATGAGCAGCCCCTGGCACGGGTGCAGGAGAGCAGGGGTGGGCGCCCACCTAAGCACGGGTCGTGCAAAACCCCAGAAAGTGCACACAGCGCCCGCGCCCCTCGTGCATCTTCCCCAGTGCACACAGTAGCATGTGCACGCGTTCCAAAGGCTTCAAGCGACTTCAAAGTTGCACCACAGAGCTGATACTGGGGCTGCGTCTGTCTGGCCCGCGACGTCGCTGGCCTTCACAGGACACGCACACCAAGCACCCATCCAATAAGCTCTCACCACCGCCGTGCGCTGCAGCAGGTGTACCATCAGGTCCGCCATCACCTTGTGCCCGTGGTCGCCGGGGTGGTGGTCTGAGGCGGCGTGGGAGGTCGAGGAGAGGCGCGTTTCAAAGAGCTACTCAAGCTAGTGCATGCAGATGCAAGACGCCGTCGATTTCTACAGGCCGGCAGGTAGCAGGAAAGCAGTTGGTGCAAGAAACACCATCATAAGTCCCGTGTCCATTGGAAGTGTGACATGGCAGCCCCATGACATACACAGCACGCACCCACGAACACGTCTTCCCATAGGAAGCCGGGCGCGGCCTTGTGCGCCGCCAGGCGGTACAGCGCCGTACGCAGCGACAGGTACGGCACATCATAGTACTGCGAGATGGCCACTGCACGTACGGGGCAACGGGGCACGTGGTGCAGTGCGGGGCACGCGGCAAACGGTGCGGGGGTCAACACGGTCCGGCGCGAGACACGTAGTACCGTAAGGGGGGTGCAAGGCAGCGCGGGCTGGGCGTGTGTGAAACAGATTGGACGCAGCGCCCGCACTGCTTGAGCTTGGCCCGCTCACCCTGCGCATCCTCAGATGTCTCGTAAAAGTGCCTGTCGATGGGCGAATGTTGGGGCGAGGAATGAAATCATGCCAAGCGCTAATGCTCAAGCACGCCTACTAGCGCATAGGGTCCTGCCGGCGCGTTGCCCCCATTTGCCACCCGAACCCGCCAAACTCGCGGTTCACTCACGCGTACGCATCCGGCGGGTTCTTGCTGTTCTTGGGGTGGCCGCCGCGGTAGTTGGCCATGCCGAAGGAGGGCACCTGCGGCACTTACAGCAGCAAGCAGCAGGGGGAGGCCGTGGGGATGGTCGCCGTGAGGCTGATCATGCGTTGCGGCTCCGCACTTCAAGCCCGCTAACCAACATTTTCGGCGCCGCGCCATGCGCGTCAGCGGGTAACCGTCGGCGTATGTGGCCCCCCAAGACCGCCCACCCAAGACCATCTGACCAAGACCGCCCTGATGCACAAGACTGCCCTACAACGTCGGCGCCCACCCAGGCTCTGCCCGCGTGCCCGTCACCCAGTGTCTCGGGACTTGTCGCGGGATTGTGCCCGGGTTACACGCCTATCGCCCTCCCCTCCACATAGCAACGGTCCCTCCCAGTCCCTCAGTTTGGTGCAGGCAGACAATGAGCGAGCGTGCGTGCGGGCGCCCGGACTGGCAGGAGTGTTGGGGAGCCGTTCGCGGCCCGCACCCTGCCAGTATCACCCTCCACCTTCCCCCGGCCCCTTCAACGGAGACGTCGCGATCGCCCCCATGCAGTGCCCATGCAATCGTGCCGGCCTACTTAGCCTGCGCCCGTTGCAACCGGGCGCAAGTCACCCGAGCTCGCGCGTTCTCAGTCATAGGATAGGTCATAGGATAGGTCTTCCATAGGTTCCTTTCGTCTGCTCACAAGCCCTGCTCGCCTCTACCCTCCCCGCATGTCGATGATGCTTTGGATGCTCCTGCCGGGCTTATCGTGGGCGCTGCCCGGCCCTTCCGCGTGTGGCTACAGGTGGGTATAGTGTGTGATTAGCGAAATAGGCTGGGTCGGGCTGGGTGTGAGCGCGCGGCGAGCCTGGGTGACGCGAAAACGCCGAACGGCGTTACTTGCTACTGGAGTCGACGACCCAAGATGCCGGCGACGACTAGATGAACAAGACCGAAGACCGCCAACAAGAACACAAGTATACCGCTCTCCTCCGCACATGGGTTTTGGGTTGGCAAGGCAATGGTTGATTTGGGAATTGGAAAAAACTACCCCCCCACACACACACACACGCGCCCACCTGCAGCAGCACCACGGCCGGCCGGCCGGGCAGCGCCAGCACGCGCCGCACCAGGCGCTCCATGTCCGTCACCACCCGGTTGCCGAACAGCGCCGGGTCCAGGCCGTCGTTCAGCGTGTACTCCATAACCACCAGGTCCACGTCCGGCTCCAGGCTCAGCTCCAGGCACATGATCATGTACGGCGTGGGCACGCCTGCGCCGTGCCGTACCGTTGCCGTACGGTTGCCGTACAGACACGTGTTAGACACGCGTGGCGGGGCGTGGCGTGTGGCGTGTGGCTTGGCGAGGCAGCATAAAGCACGCTCCGTAGCAATCAACAGCGTAGCGTGCCGGTGGCAGATGGTGGATTGTCCACGCGCCCAGCGGCCTGTGTCGGCCCTCACATGCTCACGGTACATGCATGCCCCGCCGGCCCGCCCCCACCCACCTGGCGTGCAGCCGTTGCGGCCCGTGATGTTGGCGCGCGGGAAAGCCGAGATCTGCATGCACACGCCCCAGCAGGGATAGTACCGGTAAGCTCAGTCGGCAGCCAGCGAGGGCCACTTGCAAGCAGCTTTACCAGTGCCTAAAATCCCCATGCTCCAGCGCAGTCGTTCCGGTTTGGCTTACCATCCATCGTGTGAACGTGCTGCGATTGGAGGGAGGGAGGAAGGAATGGCGGCGCACACATTGTCAGTTAGTCGCGTAGGTCACCAAAGCGCCTTGTTTGCACCCAGGCGCTGATAGGCAGGCTTCAAGCTGGAAGCAAGCAGCGCAGGCGCGGTGGCGCCGACTGACCTGAACCAATCGGTCTCGCCGCGTTTGCTGGTGAACTGCCCCCAGCTTATACTGCATTGTGCAGTGGCAGTGGCAGCACGTGCGTGCAGGCTGGTTAAAAGATGTCTGCAAGCCCCCAACCAGCTCTGTGTAGTCGAATGACACACGTTAGCCCTGTCGCCGCTGTCAAACCTCCGGCCTTTACACCCACCCCGTGTGGACACGACCCACACGCGACACGCAACCTCATCCGCGCCCCATCACGCGGCCCTACCTGCCGCCTATAACCGCAACCTTGAAGTTCGTCTTCTGGCCGTGCGGCAGCAGCAGCTCCTTCACTAGGCGGCGCAGCCGCGAGGCCGCACCGAGGTAAACCGTCCCGCGTTGCAACTACAAACCATGGCAGCACGCGCACATGGAGAGCATGGGCCTTGGAAGACTGCCGGGCCCAGCCACAGCAGCAGCCAGCGCAACCTGAGCGTGCGATAATCCCCAATTGCATTTGCCTGTCCCTTGTCTAGTGAGGTTGGTTTAGCTTGAACTGGTATTCACAACCCCCTCTCTACCACACCTGCAGCTTTGGCAGCGTGAAGCGGTAACCGCTGAACACGTGGGACAGCAGCGTGCTGTGATGGGTGGGATGAAGGGATGAAGGGATGAGAGACAGCAATCCCCTAGAGCGACAAGTGAATTCCCATAGACCCGGCAAACCCGTTCGGCAAACCCGTCACGCGGCAAGCTGAAGCAGCAGCGTGCAGGCGCCGCGCAAGTTCAGGGACAAGAAGTGGGGCGTGCAACACTTCACCAGGTCAGGGTGTGCAGGAATGACGTCCGCGCTCTGACGTGTCATCGATATCATGCGCCGTGTCAACCGGTTGATTTCGATGAGGTGCGGGTGGCAACGAGGCGAGGCGGGCCGTACCTAACTGGCTGCCGGTTGACCTCCACGGTGCTCCACGTGTGGCCCCAGTCCCAACCCTGCGCATGCCACCGCATACATGTTAATAACAACTCGCTCGCTCGGAGGCCGAACACGGCAATGCCGCGTTGTGCTCGGCAGGACTGAGCACGACACGCCCCCCTCCCACCCGCCCGCGTTGCGGTGTGTTGGCACGCAGCCCCACTCGGCCCCCGGAAGCTTCCGCACCAGCTCGGGGCGGTTGCGCGTCCTGTTCATGTGGTCGAGGCCCATCCATTTCTCCGTTAGCGCGTCCACTCCAGCGCGTTCGTGGAGTACAAATAACCCGCAAAGAAGGACGCAAAAGCTACAGATTCGACCAATCATGTTCAATCATCGGTGAAGCTTAAATAAGGTTCATGAAAGATTAATAGGCAGTCAAGCTAGCGGTGAGCCAGCGTGAGGGTCAAATTATGAATCGTCCTGCGTCGACTGACTGTTTCGCACAGAATGGATGGATGGTTTATGCGTACTATCTCTGCTTATACTGTTATATCTATGCCGCATACAGCGACAAGCGGGGCGCAACATGCGATGGTCGGGAGGCCAAGACCCAGCGCTCCCCGCTCTCCCCCCACCGCCATCCGGACCTTTCCCACGCAACTTTCTGCGTGCTGCTGTGCCACGTCCTGTGCCCCCGTGGAAATACTCCGGGCAGCAAGCAATGCCAATACGGCACATATTCGTGCGGATGAGAAGCCCCTCAGCACGAGTCCTTACCCATTACGGTAGCGGCCATAGCGCAGACATCACCATCGTTCCTCTTCCGTCCTCTTCCGATTGAACCTTTCACTGCCACATTGCGCACACGCGCAGCACTACTCTCCTCCTCACCCTAGGGCCCTCCTCCGCCTGCCATTTACCCGCCAGCCTTTTTTCTACGCTAGCCGCCGGCCCAACCAATCACTGGAACTACCAACCACGAACGAACTGCACAAAAACATTCACATCAGCTCGCGGGCGGCTGGGGTGCTTTCCCAAACGTGCAACTCCTGTTATCGACTACTATTCTGGCTGCAGCAGGCCGCGCGACCGCAGCCAGGCCAAGGTGGCGGTGTTGGCAGCGGCCTCTCGCGCCTGCCGGGGGTTCAGGGCCTGTGCCAGGGCAGGGGGGCGTGTCGGAGGAAGGGTGTTAGGGGTGTGTGGGGCGGTGGGGCGTGGGGTGTGGGGGCAGGGGGCAACGGGCGGGATGGCGGGGGGCAATGAGACGCGGGCAATCGCGGGCAAAAGCGACTAAGTGCCGGTGCGCTTGCCTAGCCGCAGGTGCGCACAGTCCGCAGTTGATCCCCTGCTGCACAGCATGCAGTTCTCGCAAAGCAAACCTCGCTCCATTTCATGCCTTGGGATGCGCGCGCGCGCCGCATGTGTTTATGACAGCAACAGCATGACGGACAACCGCGGGCCATGCGCCGCATGTGTGTGTGTTGCGGCACATGGCCCGGCCCCGCCCGGCCTGGCAGCCTTCCAACCCGTTCAACCCCGTCCCCGGACCCCCGGTGCCCAAGGTACCCACGCCGCCGCAACGCGCTGCGAAGTTGAGGCGTCGGAACAAGCAGCACCCTCCTGAACCACCTTTGCAACCCCTCCTGACCACCGACCCACCCACCCACCTGCCACATTGCCTGGTACCCGGGCTCCGCCTCCAACTCCTCCACCGCCCACTCCAGCGCCTCCACGCTCCCGCCCACCGCCACCGCGTCCAGGCGGACCGCCGCACCGCGGCGCCGCAGCGCGCGCAGCACGGCGGTGCCGTGCCCCGTCCGCGCCGCCGCCGCCCACGCGTCGCTCCACCACCGCCGCGCCTCCTGCTCCCCCTCCCCGCGCGCCCCGTCCTCCGCAACCTCCGCCAGCCACGTCAGCGCCGCGCCGCTGCTGTGCGGCGCCTCCCGCGCCACCTCCTCCGCGCCGAACACGTGCCCGCGCTCCCGCAGCAGCCGCAGCACCGCCAGGTGGCCCGGCGAGCCGCCGTGCCCCAGCACCTGGCGCACCAAGAGATCCCGCGGCGGCTGCAGCAGCCCACACTCGTCCCACAGGTAGGCGAGGGCGTCGGCGTGCCCGCCCGCCGCCGCCCAATCTTCCGCATCGTTGTCAGAGGCACGCCGGCAGCGCGCAGCGCCTGCAGCCGTGTCAGGAAGTCGGGGCGGCGCGACGCGCACTCCCACACGTTGTGGTTGCACCGATGCCACGACGGCACCTGCCGCGCCACCACCGCGCCCCACTTGCGGAACAGCAGCTGCAGCTTGGACGCCCAGCACGTCGTGGGGCTGCCGGCGGCGGCGGCCAGCAGCTGCCCCAGCGTGTCATCCCGCCCCTGGTCTTCTTCCGCAAACTCCTCCGGCACCGGCTGCTCCTCCTGCTGCTGCTGCTGCTGCTGGTCCTCCTGCTGCTGGTGTTGAGGCTCCTGCTGCTGCTGTTGGTGTTGCTGCTGCCCCTGCCCCGCACGGCGCGCACGGCCCCCCATCCACAGGGTGTCATAGTGCCGCTCCAGCACCTCCACCGGGCAGCCGTGCGCTATGGCTTGCAGCAGCTGCCAGCACACCCATCGCCGCTGCGCCGCCTCCATACCCACCCCTCCTCCCACCAGCGGCGCCGCGCCCCCCTGCCCCTCCTCCCCCCCTCCCTCCTCTGCTATTTCTGCCGCGAGCTGCGCCTGCAACTGCGGCAGTAGCACGCCCTCAAGCAGCGCCACCTGCCCCGCCCGCGCCGCCTCCTCCGCAAGGCCGCTCATGCTGCACTTGTACTTCTGCTGCAGCCACGTCAGCACGCCCGCCTGCCCGCCGGCGCAGGCGCCCCGCGCCGCCGCCGACACGATGGAGGAGCGGTCGCCGCAGCTGAGCAAGTTCAACAGCAGATACAACACCGGCAGGTGGCCGCCGGCGGCAGCAGCGGCGCCGGCGGCCGCGCGGCTGCGGCTGGCGCCGTCGGCGGCAAGCAGCGTCCGGCAGCCAGGCCGGTTGCCTGCCGCCGCCGCCGCCGTGAGCGCCTGCGGCGGGATGCTGCAGCCGCATTGCGCCAGCGCGGCCTCCAGGCTGGCGGCGTGGCCCGAGGAGGCAGCAAGGCACAGCAGGCGCTTGCGCTGGGGCAGGGTGAGGGCGCGCCAGGGGTCGGGCCGGCCCCAGTGCGCCACAAAGGCGGGCCCCGGCCACGGCTGCTGCGCCTGCGGCGCGCCCTCATCCCGCTCCTGCTGTCGCGATAGCGTGATTGTATCATGCGAGCCGCGCAGAGCGGCAGCGGTGTCGCGGTCGACCAGCCGCAAATTCGCAGCGGCATCGTTGGGCTCCATGTGTCCGGCCACCTTGCGCTTCAGGTCGGCATTTAGACGCGGCCAGACCTCTAGGGCATGAGGCACCATTGTATATGGCTGCGTCGAGTAAGGGACACCACGTTGGGGAAAAAAACAATCGCTGCGTGCTTCGCCTTGGCTTAAAGTGAGATCAGCGTAGCAGCCCAATATTAGTATATAGTTAGTTATCGACGCGTGCGTACGTGCTTAGGGTACAGCCGAAGTGGCGCCGCCCTGGATCCCATGGCTGCTGGCACACATGTTCTGGCGCACATGTTCTGGCGCACATGTTCTGGCGCACATGCATGCGCGTGTCCACGCCTCAGGATTGCAGGGTCGAGGTACAAAGAGTATCAGAACCAGACACGGCCCAGACCAGGGTCCAGGGGAGACCTCACTTGATTCCCACCGCGCTGGTCCTGTGGCCCACCCGCGCTGCCCTGCGGACGCAACTTTTCTGCCTTTCCCACACATAGTTTCTGCCCTGCCTTGTCCATGTGTGTTCGAAGTGCTGTAGCCGGGAATTCCTGACAGCCGGGTTTTGCGGCCCCGAATCCCCGATGCAGATCCCCGTTGCCAGGTGTGATCAAGGGCACCCCTGGGTGTGATGGTCAGGGCCGGAATGACCCGCGAGCCAGGCAAGGGACCACCTGTACATCTGCAACACATTCTCACTGAACTCAGTCAACTCACACCTCCACCTCCGCCGCCAGCCCGCCGCCGACCCCCTCCGCCACCCCCAAACCCACGCACGCACACCAGCTTCTCACAGTCACACCCCCCAGCCCCCGCACCGCCTCGGTCCATGCAGTCCATCCGCTGCCCTCACTCAGAAGGGACCACCTGGCACCTGTACCGCATCTGTCTCTCACTCAACTGCCGTACCTCAACTACCGTACCTCAACTGCCGTACCTCAACTACCGTACCTCAACTACCGTACCTCAACTGCCGTACCTCAACTGCCGTACCTCAACTGCCGTACCTCAACTACCGTACCTCAACGCGCCCGCTGCCGCCTAGCCCGCCACCCCCACCCCCGCGCGCCGCCCCAGCCGCACCATCACCCGATCCAACTCCGCGCGCGCCCGGCCGCCCGGCACCAGCCGCAGCAGGCTGGGCACGACGCCGCAGTCACCGCCGGCCGTCACCGCCGCCGCCAGCGCCGCCGCCGCCGCCGAGGCGCGCTCCTCCGCCGTTGCCGCCGCCGGCGACCAGCCCTCCTCCCAGTCCGCTGCCGAGGTGGCGGCGGCGGCGGTGGTGCTGCTGCTGGTGGCGGTGCTGGTGGCGGTGCTGGTGCTGGTGGTGGCGAGTCTTGGGATTGAGACTGTGGCGGGTGAGGCAGGTGAGGTTTGCGGCCGGGGCTGCGAGGGCGCGAAGTTGGCGAGCGGCGCGCCGCCGGTGACGGAGGGCGCAGGCCGCCCGCCCGGCGCTCCTGCTGCCGCTGCTGCTGCTGCTGCTGCTGCTGCTGCTGCTGCTGCTGCTGCTGCTGCTGCTGCTACTGTTGCTACTGCCGCTGCTGGCCGCACGGGGCGGCCCTCGTGGACACCAGGCACGAAGTTGGCGGTGGTAGGCTGGGGCCGACGCGCCGCCTCCGGAGCGGCCAGACGCTGTGCCAGCGCCTGCTGTGCCGGTGCCGGTGCGCCGCCGCCGCCGCCGCCGCCCGTGCCGCTACTGTCGTGTACCCCAGCGGCAGTAGCAACCGCGCTAGGCAGCCGCGGCTGGCCCTGAGGGCTGTAGCGCTGCTGCTGCTGCCGCTGCAGCAGCAGCGCCAGATCCACCAGCGTGGCGGCCCGCTGCTGCGCGTGCTGCGGCCCGTCCGGCAGTAGCAGCCGCCGCAGAGCACGCCGCCGGTACACCGCCGCTACAGCCGCCTCCACGTCCGCAGCCACCGCCCCTGCTGCACCGGCCTCGCCCGGCCTGGCGCAGCGGCCCCTGCCGCTGCCGCTGCTACAGCCGCCGCCGCCGCCGCTGCTGCTACTGCCGAGGCAGGCGCGCTGGTGGAGGCGCAGTAGCAGGCGGGAGGCGGGCTCGGGTCGGGACAGGTCGGTGAGCCACGCCGTGTGGAGCGCACGGCAGGCGCACAGCGCCCCGCCATCGCGGCCGGGACCGCCCGGCACGGACAGCAGGACCCGCTGCAGCAGCGGCTGCGGCAGCGAGAGCAGGCCCGCCGGCCCTCCCAGGCCGCCCCCCGCCGCCGCCGCCGGCTGCGGCTGTAGCGGCGGCGGGGCCGACGTCTGTAGGGTTGGGGATGGTGCTGTGCTAGCATTAGCCGCAGCGCTGCATGCGACGGCTGATGAACAGGCGTATTCGTGGCGTGGCCGGGGCGCGTGGCGTGAGTGTGTGTGGCTGTAGCGGCAGCTGTCAAGGCTGCGGCGGCGGTTGATGACCAGTGCCGCCGCCGGCGCGGCGGCTGTGTCGGCATCAATAATGTCGTCAGTGGCAGTAGCAGTAGCAGCAGCGGGCGCCCGCCCCCCGCAGCTCTGCCACCCTGTGCATGCTACTGCCGCCTCGGCGGGTAGAAACCCGATGGCGGGATGGGTGGCGCCCGAGACGGCAGTAGCTCCACCGCCCGCCGCAGCCGGTGGGGGCGGCGCGGGTGATGACACGCCCGACGTGTAGAAGAGGAGCTGGGGGCTGCTGGCGCCTGTTGCGGCAGTAGCCGCTGCCCGGCTGGGTGCTGCTGCGGCAGTAGCGGCGGCGGCCGTAGCCTCAGCGGCCAGGCTGCACAGGTCCTGGAGGGAGCGGGCGGCGCCGAAGCCTGCCAGGATGCTTGGCTGCACGCGTGTGTGTATGGGTGTGTGGCGGGGGGCGGGGGGGCGAGGGTCAGGGGAGAGGCAACATATGAGACAGCCTGGGACAGCGGGGGACGGGTAGGGGCGCGGAGCAGCACTCGGCCGACCAAGTGTGACAATGCCGGTTTCGGCCCGCCGGCCACTGAAGGGAGTCCGGGCATCGCTCCTCCCACCCGCCGCCGAGTCAGCAGGGCCTTTTATCGGGTTGTGTTGCGCCGGGCTACCCAACCCAGCCCCTCGCGGAGCCTGGTCACGCCTGGTCACAGGCACCACATTTGCGACCCCTCGATGACAGCGCGCGGCGATGCTGCCGACCGCTCACCTTGGCGAGCCCTGGCCGGCCCAGGTGTGATCGTCGCTGCTCAGTAAGTGGATAGGCTGGCATCGCGCCCCCAAATGGGCTGCTCGCCGCGGTGCTGGCGTGGACCATGGAAAGCGCGCGTTTTAACGGTGAACCCTAAATGTGCACGTTGGGTGCGCAGGTATAAGCTCCAGTCATTATTTGAGTGTGGTTATATCGAGTTATGGGGAGCGCAGCGGCCGAGGCCGAGGAAAGGGACCGCGGGTCCGCGATCGGCCGAAACGCCAGGCGCCAGCTCAGCGGGGCGAGAAAGTCGGCCGCGAATGGAAGCCAGGTCTTTAGTGAACACGCGCGTAAAATGACGCGCCCTGAAACGACGCTGGGTCAACCAGGTCCGGCTCAGCAGGTCGGCCGAACCCGGGCGACACGCCGTATTACGGGTTTCCCCTGTTTCGGTCGGCCGATTACCCCGACGACCCGCGCTCGTGTGATCCCATGTCCGTGCGAATTCCGTAAGTCCCACCGGCAACATAAACAATATTACAAGGTGTCTGGATCGGTCCGCGACCCCGGTCATTCCTCGGCCCCCGGTCTTGCGACCCTGCGCGACATCCCGTACCCACATGCCGGCCCTCGGGCGTCAACTCTGCCCGCAATTCCCACGCAATGATCTTACCGCCCGCATCTCTGTCGCATTGCAGCGCCGTCGCATCAACATGCAACGTACACAAATTAGTCCCGTCCTAGCAACTTCCCAAATTCCCACAAATGGGCCAACTCCGCGCAGCTGGACGCCGCCTCCACGCCTTTATTCCTCCTTCATGGCTATCGTATAGAACGCTACGCTGCGGGGAATCCCAATCCCATTCTATTATAATTTGGGTCCTGCACTTCTCTGTCCTGGGCTCTCTGGCCTCTTGCGCCTCTCCGCCAGCAGATCCATTCGCTCCTCCGTGCCGCCGCCTGCCGCTGCCGCCCGGGCGGCGGGCCTCGTGCCTCACGGCGCGGCCGTCGGGCCTCACGGTGCCGGCCTCGCGCCTCACGGCGCCGGCCCCACCGTCCAGTCCTCTCCCGCCTGTGGGGATGGGGGCACGCAAGCGCCGGCGCCGGCGCGGGGCAGGATCCACCCTTCGTCATTGGCAATGCAGTGGCGTGTGGCAACGGCGCCATACGGAGGCACCCCCTGTCCCCCCACGCACGCATGCAAATGCAGCTCACACACCCGCCCCGCCCCGGCGCCTGCCCGCCCGCCGGTCTGCCCGCCCGCCGGCCGATGCCCCCACATGCATGCAGACGTGTGGGGCTGTGTCGCTGTGAGCACTGCACACAGCCCGCCCGCCCCACCCTTGCCCCTCCTGCCCCTCGTCTAGTTGGTCGCTTGGTTTAGCTTGGGCTGGTACTCACAACTCCCCCCCCCCCCGCTTTAGATTGGGCTGGTACTCACAACTCCCCCCCCTCGCTACCTGCGGCGGCTCGGCTGGGATGACCTCGCCCTGCACCATCGGCGGCAGCAGCGACCGAAGGCCCTCATCCTTGCCCTCGCCGCCCTCGCCCTCGCCCTCCCG
Source organism: Chlamydomonas incerta (assembly GCA_016834605.1). Lineage (NCBI taxonomy): Eukaryota > Viridiplantae > Chlorophyta > Chlorophyceae > Chlamydomonadales > Chlamydomonadaceae > Chlamydomonas > Chlamydomonas incerta. The sequence goes on from JAEHOC010000025.1 coordinate 46,376, forward strand.
GCCTGCCGCCATCGCCTTGGCGGCGCCCGCCAGCGCCGCCGCTTGGTCGGCGGCGGCGGCGGCGGTGCCGCTGACGGCGGCGGCAGCGCCGCGCGCCGCCGCCGTCAGGCGTTGCTGCGCGGCGTGGGCGGCGCCGCCGGCGGTGGCGGCAGCGGCCTTGACCTGTACGAGGGCGACATTAGCGGTGGTGATTGCACGGCAGCAGCAGGCGCGTGGCGTGACTTGGTCGGTTATTACTTGTACTTGTGCGCGAGCTGCTGCTACTGCCGCGGTCGGCCGCTTCGACCGCGGAGCTCCTCATCCTCATGATCAGCATCACCACCCCACCCCAGGCACGCACCTTGTCCGCCGCGGCCTGAGCCGCGGCAGTAGTGGCATCAGCGGCGGCAGTAGCAGCAGTAGCGGCGTCGGGCAGCACACCGGCCGCGCCAGTGGCGGAGCCAGTAGTGCCGGTGCCGGCGCCGGTGCCGCCGGCGTGGTGGCCGCCGCTGAGGTGCAGGGCGGCGGTCGCGGCGACCGCGGCGTGCTTGAACTGGGCGTGGGTGTGCGCGCGAGTGTGGGTGCGAGCGTGTGTGCGTGTTTTAGAGAACATCACGTGTGGTTGCGTGTGCGGACGCGCGAGGGCGAGGCATTGCGATGCATGCGCACTGCACGTGCCGCCCTGCGTGCCGCGCCGTTATCACCACACCACAATTTAACCCCCACCCAGGCCAAATACATTAGCCGACCACGCGCATGCTGAACATGCCCGGCCGCACCCACCCACCCACGCACACACGCACGCACGCACGCACGCGCATGCGCACGCACCTTGTCGACAGCCACCTCCGCCACGTGCTTGACCTGCGCAACGGAGCCGCACGCAGTTCAACGGGTGGCGGCGGGGGGCGTGCGTGGGCCGATCAGCGAATGAATGCGGCGTGCGTGTCGACGAATGAATTGACCCGTTTCCCTGCTTGGCAACGCGTCGGCACAAGGATTGTTTGACGGCGACACCGCACCCACCTGTTCCTTTTCAACACAAACAGCTGCCCCTACCCAATTTCTTATGCGATCATGTCGCGCTCTCTAACGCTCTCTAACGCACCTGACCCGTCACCACCTCTGCCCTGTGCTTCATGCCGGCGGCCGCCGCCTCTGGGCCAGCCGTGCCGCCGCCGCCGCCGCCGCCAGTGCCGCCGAGGTGCAGGGCGCCAGTGACGGACGCCGCCGCCGCCTTGACCTGTCGAGCGTACGGCACAATGTGCGTGTGTGTGTGTGTGTGGCGGGCGGAGGGGCGCAGGGGCGGAGGGTATTCCCACGGCAGTGAACTGAGTCGCGGGTGCGGCGCAGCTACGGGAACGTGGGCAATCAACATACCACCCATGGGCACCGCAACACCACCGCAACACCACCACAACACCACCACAACACCACCACAACACCACCACAACACCACCACAACACCACCACAACACCACCACAACACCACCACAACACCACCACAACACCACCACAACACCACCACAACAATCGGCGTCTGCGCACACACACAGGCCGCACTCGCCTTGTCCACTGCCACCTCCGCCGCGTACTTGATGGCGCCAGCAGTAGTGCCGCCGCCGCCGCCGGCGCCGCCGCCGCCCAGGTGTAGGGCTGCAGTGGCGGCTCCCAGGGCATCCACCGCACCGCCCGCCCCCTCCTCCTCCAAGCCCTTGGGGCCCCCTGCCGCCGCCCCCTCCGCCTTCTCCGCCGCCGCCGTCTTAGCCGCCGGCACCTGCTGCTCAGCAGTGGCCTCAGCCGCCCCCGGGCCGAGTTGCTGGTCCGCGGGGCCGCCCGAGACCAGGTTCGTGAGCGCGTCCACCTGCGTGGCGTGTATGTACGCATGCACACGAGAGAGATCACGGCCAATTAGCTCTAGGCTCACAGCGTGCGAGTATCGCATGCCTGATGGTTGGAGGGAGCACGCTGTTTCGAGGCTGTTCAAGGCGCGAGCGAGCGACGTACGCTGACGTTTTCCAACACACATTTCCAGGCCCCCTGTGCACAGCCTACTCCATAAATCGAACCAACGCGGGTGCCACCTCTGCAGGTTGGGTTTGGTTTCGCTTGCGGCTGGTATTCCCAACCCCACTCCCCCCCAGTGAACTCTAAAATCCCAACACGCACACGCACACACGCCCACACGCCCACACGCCCACACGCCCACACGCCCACACGCCCACACGCCCACACGCCCACACGCCCACACGCCCACACGCACCATCTTGGCGGCCGCAGCGCCTGCGGGGCTGCCGCCCAGGCGCCCCACCACCCCGCTGCCTCCCTCCGCTCCTGCTGTCTCTCCGGCCCCCTCCTTCTCCTTCCCCTCCTGGGCCTCCGCCCCCGCCCCGGGCCCCGCCTCGGTCTGGGGGCTGCCCGTGCCTCCCGTGGCCAGGGGGTTCCGCAGCGGCCGGCCATTGCTACTGCCGCCCGCAGGCTGCTGCTGCTGCTGCTCCTGCTGTCCACCGCCGCCGCTGCTGGCGGCGGCGGCGGGGCCGTAGGTGGGCTTGTCGGTGATGGCGGCGGGCGCCTGCTCGCGTGCCTGGTGGGTGCGGTAAAGGTGGAGGGAAGGGTGGGGGGCGGAAGCGAGTTAACTCTGACCTGAACCAACCCCGCGGGCGGGGGGGGGTGATGATGTGGGGATGGGTAGCGTGCCGCGTGACATGCGTGTTTTGAGGGCACGCACACCTGTCGCTGGCGTGCGCATATGGTCACACGCACGCACACACCTGTGTATCCCAACACACCCACACCCACACACGTTGTTCCCAAACACACACGCCCGCGCGCACAACACATCGCGGCCACCACAAGTCTACCTGGATGAGCGCCTCGGTCAGGTGCACGCCGCCCGGGCCCTTGTCCGCCACATCAATCTGAACACAATAACACAAGCACAGCCGCGTTGCTAATAAATAAAAAATGAAAAATCAACAAATAAGGACAGGCAACACCCCTGCGCTGCAACACGCCTGCCCGTCCCCCTGCGCAGGCCCCCGCCGCCCGCCCCTACACGCACACACGCATCTCACTCCCCGCCCGCCACCCCTCCACCCTTCCATCATTTTATGACGGCGAGGGAGCTAAAAGTACAGATGGCTGAGGGCTTTGATTGTTGGTATTGAAGCCAAGCTCAGGGGTCCTTTGATTGCGAACATCAATGCCAAGGTCGACCGGCTGCAACCCTAAGATTGAGAAGCCAAAAGCTCATGGATCCAGCGGGTCGAGCTTGGCATTCACGTTGGCAAAGACCCCTGAGCCCTGCTGAGCTTGGCTTCAATCTTAGCTAAGCCCTGGCACCGTATGCCTCTCTCCTCCGCACATGGGATTTGAAAAGTTGGCAATGGTTGATTGGACACAACGCAAACACGGCAGCGTGTTTGGTTGTGTCCGAGAACGAAAGCCACACGGCAGTAAAGCGATAACACGCCCGCCCGCCCCTACACCCACACACGGCATTTGACATTGTTTGCAAAACAACCACCGTCACATGGACGGCTACCCCCTAATGCACATGCCTGTACACCAAGTCAGGTCCGGTTTAGTTTGTTTGGGCTGGTGTTCAAAAGGCCCTTTGGCGCCAGCAGCGGACAGTCGTGGAGGGGAGCGTCTGGGTCAGGGTCTTCAAGCGCGTGTTGGGCGGCTGGGCGGGCAGGTGGCACCCATGGCGGCGCCCCACGATAGCAAGGGGTGTGTGTATGTGTGTGTGTGCGGGCGCAGCTCGGCGCGCAGCGCTACATTGACATGGGCCAGGAGGTCCCGTTCCTCCCGACTGCTGCCTCCCGGACCACGTCAATGTACCGCCACACGCCGAGCTGTGCCAGTAGCGCCGGCACACACACCTAGCTGTCGTCGGGCGCTGCCATCGGCCCTATCCGCCCAGCTCGGACCCATTGGTCAACGTATATCCCACGTTCAATGTTGATCATTGCCGCTGCCAGGGCCGCCAGAGACGTGCGCTGGACCGAGTGCCTACCGCCGGCCACTCTAGCTGAAGACCTGGTCCAGCGCACGTCTCTGGCGGCCCTGGCAGCGGCCATGGTCAACATTGAACGTGGGACATACGTTGACCAATGGGCCCAGAAATCGCCCTGGGTCCGGGTCCGGCAGGAGCTGGACCAGCAGGGCGATGCTTGGATTGAGTACCACAATGCCGTGTTGGTGAGCCAAAGCGGCGCGTGTCGGGGGGGGGGGGCTGGATGCGCACTAGCGTCCCACAGTTGTGGATGCTGCGGGCTTGGCTCAGAATGAAGGCCCATACATGCTGGACACCAGCGACCCATTGGGGCTTGTTCGAGATATGGCGCGACCTCCAGACCCCGAGGCCCCGCTCGAAGGCGATCGCCTAGCTGATGAAGGACCTCAAGCTGGGTCGCGTGGTCTGAAGGTTGCGCCATACCCGTATCTCCACGAACCCGAATGGGTCGCTAATGTGCGTCCAGCATGATGTAGCACCCGGAGCTGCCCGCCCGCCCGTCCCCCACCCAACCTGATATGAACTCAAACCGCCCGCCCCCCCCCACCGCCACCACGCCTCCCCCTCCCCGCTCTTATGCATGCGCACACGCATTGGATGGGTTTGGTTTGGCTGGTGTTGGATTAGTTTGGGCTGGTATTCACCTCCCCCCCCTGGCTAGAGCGGAAGCTGCAGGACACCGAGGGGCCGGTTAACATTGGGCCCCGTTGGCTGAAGAGTGGTGGCGGCAGCGGGCTGGCGCGAGCACCAGGTCTCAGGGTGCACCACGGCTTCCAGCCCGCTGCCGCCACCACTCCTCTGCGGAAGGGGCCCAATCTTAACCGGCCGTCGCAGGTCGATTTGGGATGGAACATGGAAGACTGCACCATTCCTGGGACTGGCTGGTTCGAGTTCACACGGTCGGTTGCTTTGGGTTCTGGGATGAACTCCCCCCCCTTTGGTTTAGATTGGACAACACGCGCCCCCACGACCATTTCTCCCACCACCCCGCCTGCCCCCGCCACCCCGCCCCTCACCTGTTCCACCACATCCACCTGCCCCCGCCGCGGCCCCGGCGCCACCAACAGCGTGTGGGCCGCGGGGTCGGCGCCGGGCACGGCGGGCGCCAGCGGCACGCCGGGGGGCTGGCGGTGGGGGCAGGCCGTCGCCAGGGAGGGAGGGGTGTGTGAGGCGGTGGCCAAGGTGATGCAATGCAACCTGGACACACACGTGGAGCCTCAACGTCGGTCGTCGGCCGTCGCCCATCCGCACACCGGCCTTTCCCCAGAGAGCAGACCTGCGAGACGAGAAGCTGCAGGACGCCCGGTGGCCGGTCAACATCGGGCCCCTTGGGCAGATGAGTGTTGGCGACAGCGGGCTGGACACCGTGGGTGCACCGCTGCCGTCACACCACTCATGTGCCCAACAGGCCCGATGTTAACACACCCGCCGCTCGCCGGCCTGCAGCTTCTCCTCTAGCCAGTCTGCCACCTCAGTCGGCCCATGGGCCGGTTTTGACGTCACAGTGCACACCACCGTGCGTGCAGCCTCAACCCCCGTATCTCAGTATCTGCCGCCCCCAGGCGCCCACCCCCAGGCTCTGCAGCCTCAACCCCCGTATCTCAGTATCTGCCGCCCCCAGGCGCCCACCCCCAGGCTCTACCCCACACCCAGCCGCACCCGCCGCCGCCCCCTGCCGCCTTTCACCCAGGCGCCCACCCACCCCCGCCCGCGCTCTCACCCCGCGGTTCGCCCGCGCCTCCGCCGACTCCTCCGCGCCGCCGCGGCCGCCCGCCACGTCGGCGCCGGTGGCGGCGCCGATGGTGGCGCCTGGCTCCGCCGCCGCCTCCTGCGGTTGGTTAGTTGGTTGCAGTTGGAGTAGTTGAGTTGCGGTTGGTGGGTGGTTGCGGTTGGCTCCTTCGTGAATGGGTGGGTGGCTCCGCAAAGCAGCACACAGGAGCAAACGAGCGCCTACCTGGGCTGTGCGCGGTACCCACGGCCCTGCTCCCCTCCCCTCCTCGTACCGGTATTCCCCCGAAGCCCCAAGCAGCACCTGCACCACACCCGCTCCCCCTCCCACGCACCTTGATGGCCTGCTTGATGTGGTCTTCTGGGGGAAGTTGGCGAAGTGTGCGTCGACGTGGCGGGTGGTGATTGGGGGGTGGGGGTGGCAAAGATGGAGCGGGAGAGAGGGTGCGCGACGCCGTGAAATCCCCCGCAGCCGGCGCATCCCGACGCCAGCACCCACGCCAGACACCCACGCCTGGCACCCACGCCTGGCACCCACGCCGCCCCAGGCTGCCGCTGCTGGGTTGACTGGCGGATGCGGTTCAGTGTGCTCGCGGTGGAGGCCTTTCAGCGAGGGCCGCACAAGGGGTGGGTGCGCGGGATCAGGTCCGGGGCGCCCGGCCCAACCCGCGGGTCAGTAGCAGCTATGCCTCGCCACCTCGCCATGCGCGCAACAGCCCCGCGCCGTAGCAGCCCCAGCAGATCAAGGCCGCCACCAGACCGCCGCCCCGCCCTGCGAGACCGGCCCGGGCCGCCGAGACCGGCGCTCCGAGACGCTTTGCCTCGCCCGCCCTCGCGGCCCTCACCTGCCGCCGGCACGTCGCCGGTGCCCGCCGGCGCCTCCACCGCGCCGCCTGCGCGCTCCATGTCCTGGCCTGGTGTCAGCACCTGCCGCTGTCGGGCGGTCGGCTCGCGTCGGCTCGCGGGCCTCCGAGGTTGCGTGCGGTGCTGAAACGTCAGGAGGCTCGGACTGATTATGAAAGACAAGGCATAAGCAAGGTCCAGTTGGGGTTGAGCTTGAAGCGCTTTGCAGTCACACAGCCAGCGGCATCGATGAAAACACGTGAGCACTTTCGAATCGCCCATCGCAACCCAAACCCTCCCACAATGGCCACGAGCACCGGCCTGCCCCTTGACTTGATGTGACCCGCCAGAGCTGAACCTCTCGGTGTTACACACAATCCAATCCGTCCAACAGGCAGGCCCCCGCCTAGACACCGTGCGCTGGTCAGACCCAAGACAGCAGTCCCGGCCATCCGAGGCGCCGGGTCGTCTCCTGCCCAACCACCGTGTCCGGCACACCTCTGTCTGCTGCCCCCGCACCGCACATGCACACGCCATAATACGCACGACGCACACGCGCCGCGCCACGGGTCCGGAGTGCACACACACGCACACGCACGCACGCGCACACGCTGTCCGGGGATAGCCGTCGAACCGGTCCGCCCCCACCCCTGCCCCGTCCGTATCAGGGAGGCCGGCGGCCCCCCAACGGTGCTGCTCCGCCGCGCCGCGCCGCCGCCGCCGCCGTGCGCTCGTCTCCCTTACAACAGCCTGGCTGCCTCACTGCAAATCCCTCTCGACCCCAACACACACAACCCGACCCAGATCCCTCAATCAACCCCACCCACCCCACCCACCGCAGCCACCCTCCCTCCCTCAACCACAGCCGCCCACAGCCACGCTACCGCCTCCCCGGCGGCTGCGCGATGGGTACACCGCCGCCGCCGCCGCCGTCTCCGCCCGCACCGCCGCCGCCGCCTCTCCCCACGCCGCCGGATAGCATGCCGTGCGGGCCGATTGCGATGCTGACGCGCCCGCCGCCGCCGCCGCCTGCAGCCTGCGGGCCGCCGCCGCCGCGGGTGTGCTGGTGGGCGCCGCCGCCGCCGCGTGTGGGCGACTGCGGCATGTCTATGCCTGACATGCAGCCGACCAGGTCACCCTCCTCGTCGCCTGTGTCGGACGGGGAATCCCATGCATGATAAATCATGTCAAGATGATGCTGTGACCGATGGTGCGGTGGGTTGTGAATACCATCCCAAGCTAAACCAAGCTAAACTGGGTGGGGTGGGGTGGGGTGGGTTGTAAACACCAGCCCAATCTAAACCCAAGCGAAACGAGACAAGGGACAAGCAGGTGCAGTTTGCGGCAATACAGGTTGAGTGGGGTGGGCGGGGGTTGCAAGGATGATAAGAAAAGGGTAGGGCGGAGTGTTGTGTATGCCCAACAAACAGCCCAGGCTGGTGGCAGTGACAGCAATGAAAGCATCCTCCCTCCCACCCCACACACGCGCCCCCTCCCTCGATTCCCCCCTCGACCGCCCCTCCTGCCCTCGGTGCCCGCTGTACCATCGGCAAGAAACCGTCACATGGACGGCTACCCAGCCTCCTCACCCTCGGGGATGTTGTGGTGGCCGGCCAGCAGCCCGCCCGTGGTGGCCGAGCCGCCCGTGTAGCTCAGCCCGCCGGGCGAGGAGCCGCCCAGCGTGTCGCTGTCGCCGCCGCCGCCGGGCTCGGGGTCGGTGTCGGCGTCCAGGGCGTGCGGCAGGAGCGTGTTCTGGCCCAGCCGCATGGAGCTGCGGTTGGGTGGGGTACGGGGTTGGGGGGTTGCAAGGGTGGTTGGAATGGGAGGATAGTTGGAATGGGAGGATGGTTGGAATGGGAGGATGGTTGGAATGGGAGGATGGTTGCAAGGATGGTAAGAGAAGGTATAGCCGACTCAAACGGGCACGGGGACCGTACCGGTACCCCCCCCGTACGAATGCCTCCACGCCTGCTGTCTACGCCACTGCACTTCTATGTACCATCTTTGCAACACCCCCACCCCACCCCGACCCCAGCGCCTCACCGCGCCATGGTGTACTCGCTGTCACTGCTGTCGCGCCCCGTGCCGCGCCGCCGGCCCCGCGCCGCCGCCACGCCCACCGCCGCCGCCGCCGCTGGCGCCGCCAGGCCCTGCCCGCCGCCCTGCGCCGCCGCCGCCGCCGCCGCCACGGAGGCGCCGATTGCGCCGTACCCGCCGCCCGCGGGCGCGGGGCCGGCGGCGGCGGCGATGGAGGTGATTCCTTTGATGGGGCTGCCGCCACTGCCGGCGCGGCCCAGGCCGGGGCCGGGCTGCAGCAGCGGCTCGGCCAGCGCGCCTGCGCCGCCACCATAGCGGTTTGGTTTGGTTTGGTTGGTTGGTGGGTGGGTGGGTGGGTGGAACCGCGCCGTCAGGATGATGCAGGTGCGGGTGCGACAGGTGGAGGTGCCGCATGTGTTAGTGCCAATGGGCATGCTTGTTTAGGAATGGGAGCCGGCGCGCAGCAGGCGCAGGGGACTTTGGCTGGGAAGATTGCATTCCGCAGCTCGCATCCCGAGGTCCCATAGCCCACCTCACGCACGCACACACGCACCTCCCTCCACGTCCTTCCCGCCGCCCGCCACCCGCCACAGCGCCGCCGCCGCCGCGGTCGCCGCATTCCGGCCGCCGCTGCCGTAGCCGTATCCGTCCTCCTCCTCGCCGCCGCTCTCACTGCCGCTGGCACTGCCGCTGCCGCTGCCACTGCCGTCGGCGCCTGCACACCGACACCCCCACAACAACGGTGGCGGGTCAGCCCGGCTGTAGCAATGCAATGTGTGCGGCTGTAGCGCTGTAGCCGCTGTCAGTGTCAGGGCCCTTTTCCGATACACCCCCAAGCCACCCTCACCTCCATCTCCGCTCCCAAACCCGGCTTTGCCAATCATCCTTGCAACCCCCCGGAACCCCAGCCCCCAGCCCCCGCCCCCCAGCCGCACCTTCCAGCAGCTCCTCCTCCAGCTCGGGCGCGGGCAGGCAGATGCGTATGAGCTCGTTGTACAGGCTGGTGCCTGCGTGGCGTGCCGGGTGCGGGGTGTTGCGTGTCGGGTGCGTGTGTCGGGTGCGTGGGGGTTGTGATTGCCGAGCAGGGCAAGGAACACACATCGCTGGGTGGCATCGCGAATCCCAATGCTTACCACACCTCACGCCGCAACCCTCTGCCCCAACCCTCCCCCTGTACCGCTTTCCCACCCGGTCCAACTCCGCTCACCCGAGAATAGCACCGCGAAGCCCACCACCTGCAGCGGCAGGAAGTGCTCCCAGCCCAGCCACAGCGACACAAGCCACACGAACAGAGTGCGGCAGGCGTCGATGGTGGCGCGCGCCGCGCCCGACAGCGCCTGCGGGTGGGTGGGTGAGTGTGTGTGTGTGTGTGTGCAGGTGTGCAGGGGCAGGGGCAGGTGCAGTGGCATGAGCAGCGAGGTGGAATGAGTCGAGTTGAGGTTCGATGCTGCTGCGCTCCGGCGCAAAGCAGGTGCACCCAACTTCGCTAACACACCAGTTCTCCCCCAGCTCTTCCCCCAGCTCGCAGCCGCGCCACGCGCGCCGCGCCACGCCCCGCCCCACGGCACCACGGCCCCCATCTTGGTGACGCTGATGCCCCGCCCCCCACGCCCGCCCCTCCACCCCACTCCAGCCCCCAACCCCCCCACATACACTCCCACACCCGCCCGCACCTTGGTGACGCTGATGCCGAAGAAGTTGAAGAAGCCAATGGACACCACCGTCACGCCCACACTGGCCGCCAGCGGGCCGTGGGCCGCCACCTCGCGGAACGCCTGCGCGCGTGTTGGGCGCGTGAACGTTGCTTATGTGTTGTATGTGTGTATTGTAAATGTGTGTTGCTTGTACTTGTGTTAAAATGGCTGTGTGTGTTCAGGATGCGTGTGTGGCTGCGTGCAAATTGTTTCCACACAGGTGGTCAGGTCGCGACATGTCGACAGGCACCGCACGTACAACGCCACCCTCACCCGCACTCGCACCCGCACGCGCCCGCATGCGCTCGCACACACCGCCCTCCCGCTCCCACCTGCGCCGCGGAGTCCAGCGGCCGGTGGCCCGGCCCCACGCGCACGGCCTCCAGCAGCGGCAGCGCCACCGCGCACACGGCGCAGCCCCAGGCGCCCTCCAGCCCCACCGCCAGCAGCGTGGGCACCCGGAACTCGGCCACGAACTTCTCCTCCAGGATGAACTGCGGTTGCGGTTAGTTGTGGTTGTGTGGGTTCATTGGTTAGTTAGTTAGTTGTGTTGGTGTGGTGTTGGTGGTTGCATCGTGGCGGTTGGTGCGGACGGAAATGGAGGCGAGACAGATTTCAGGATGGAAGGAATTTCCGTCCCCTTGAACCATGCATGGACCAACCTCTTCCACCTTCCCTCCCCCGCCCCTCACCTCCCCCTCCTCCCCCGCGCCCCCCCTCACTACCCTTCTATGTACCAACTTTGCAAACCCCCGCCCTACGTTGCTACACTTCCATGTACCATCATTGCAACCCTCCCCCCCACATCTTTGCAACCCCCCGCCACACACGCCCCACACCCCCACACGCCCCCCACCTGCAGCGCGGTGAAGGCCTGCGCCGCCACCACACACAGGTCGCCGAACAGCGGCGCCGAGGCGGCGTCCACGCCCGGCTCCGAGCCCAGCGCCGCCAGCTGCGTGGGCGCACACACATGTGCACACACGTGCGTGCGTGCCGCACATTGTGTGTGTTAAAAAGAGATAGCGAAAGAAATGGAATGGTGCACGCAGGGGGGAATGCAAGAGATCAGGTGCGTAAGCCGGCCGCATGCGTCAACAGCCGCCACCATCACAAGCCCCGACCCAACCCGACCCAACCTATCCCTGGGCTCCCTACATCCAAGAGCCCCTCCTCACCGCCAGCTTGCGCCAACCGTCCAGCAGCAGCCAGTTGCCGCCGCCGCCGCGATCCCCCGTCAGGCCGGGGGAGGGGGAGAGAGAGGGGCTGGGGGAGGGGGAGGGGCCGGGCGCGCCGCCGTGGTGGGTGGACAGCACAGAGGCCGCGCCCACCAGCGCCGCGCCGCCGGTGATGAGCACCTGCGGCGGCGGGGAGGCCGGGGATGGAGGGTTCCATGCATGGTCAAACAAGACTGAGATGATGTTGATAGGTTGTTGCAGGGAGGCGGGGGGTTGCACAGATGGTGGTGGGGGGGGTTGCAAGATCGAGAAGTTGAAGTCGATGGGAGCACGCAGCGGGAGGTGGGGTTGTGATGGCAATGCCAGGCCACGCGGTGTTCGGTTTGAGGCAAGGTTCCGCACACCCATCCACCCGCACCCGCACCCGCACCCGCACCCGCACCCCATTCACCCACCCAACCAACCAGCCGCCCACGCTCAACCACCCCACCCCGCCCACACCCACCATGCCCAGCCAGTGGTGGATGTACAGCCGGCGCCGCAGCACGGTGACGGTGAAGAAGCCCGCGAACAGCACCAGCGTGCCGCGCAGCATCTGGTACGTGCTGGCGTAGCTGCGGGCGGGCAGTGGAGGGCAGTGGCGGAGGCGGGGGAGAGTTGGAGAGGTTGGGGTGGAGGGCGGGGGAGAGTGGGGGTTGGGGTGGAATACCGTGTATCGCTCTCCTCCGCGCATGAGTTTTGTTGGGTTGGCGACGGTTGGTTTGGGCATGACTGGAAATGACCACTCCTCAAAGCCCCAGCTCGCTCACGTGTAGAACAGGCCCACGTTGAGCAGCGTGGTGGCCACGGCGTCGCAGCAGGCGGGCGCGGCGAAGGCCAGTACGCGGCGCAGGCGGAAGGCGGCGCCGCGGCGCGCCAGCTCCTGGCGGCGCTTGACACGGCTGCGGCTGGCGGCCAGGCGCCACTCGGCTAGGAAGTGGGGCGCCAGGCAGAGCAGCTCGCCGAAGAACATGAAGAACGACTGCGGGCAGGAAAGGATAAGGGGATGATAAGATAAGAAGGATTCTAAGAGAATCAAGAAGAAGGATGTTATACGAAGGGTGTTGAGAAGGACATGGAGGCGACGCAGCCTTCGCGCGTGCTACAGCCTTAACACGCGCTACAGCCTGGCCACGCGCCGCAGCCTGACATCGATCCGCACCCGCCAACCACACTGCCAGACTGCCCCTCAACCCAGCCCAAGCCAACCCAGCCCAACCCAACCCAACCCAACCCGCGCGCGCTCTCAACGGCAGCACGGGTTGCCGCCCGCCCGCACCTGCACCGCCGGGTGGTTGAAGGTGCGCGGCTTGCCGTCGGGCCCCACGCCCACCACCGTCATGTCCTGTGTGCAATGAGGTTGGACGGGGGGGGGCAAGGGGCGAGAGGGGTTGTGTGGGGTTTTGTGGGGTTTCGCGTGTGTGTTTTGTGTACGGCGGTCAGGCGCGTGTCGTTCGTTAAGCACGCAGCTGCAACACGCAGCGGCCCATCGGCCCTGGGTGCAGTACATGCATTCCGGGCCTAGGTTGGAGCAGGTGCATTGAAATGGTGTGTGATGCATTTGGATGCGATTCAACTTTCCGGCGGCTGCAGGTGCCAACAATCGGGCGTTAGATGCCGCCGTGTCGTCACCAGCCATGTGTGCTGTGTCGCGATGCACGCCACGCCCCCTCCCCCTCCCGCGCACGCCGCGGGCCAACCCCCCATACCGAACCAGTTCCCCTCTCCCTGGCTCTGGTTTTCGGTGAAAATGTTATCATGCATCCTTTCCTCCGAAGGCTGTGGTGCAGCATACCGACGAGGGCCGCTCGACGCGGTGGCCCCCGGCTAGGCCATGCTGTGCTTGGATCCCAGGCCGTGGGGCCAAACCGCCGTTCGAACCCGGCGGATAGATCTCATCACAAACACCCCACGTGGCAGGACGGGCCCCAGCCCGCCCCCTTCCCCCTGCCCGGCTGGGCGCGCGCGAAGGGCCGAGCGTTGCGCCGAGGAGGGGGGCGGGGGTGCTAGGAGGCCAGGTGCGTTGGCCCGAAGCAGGTGCCGACAACGTGCGCTAGCTGTCATATCGAGCTCCCGGGCCGCTTTCATATCATATCAGGCGCCAATTCCCAGCGCTGCAAGCCGCATCCAAGCACACGCACGCTGCTGTCCGAAGCGCGTGCTGCACGCTCCGAGAGCCGCGAGGTTCCCGAGCTCCCAGCGCACCTGGAACTTGGTGGTGAGCGTGTTTATTGTTCCGAAAAAGAGCATGAAGCCCGCGAGCACGAGCACTCGCAGCCTCGCCATTTTGCTCGGTTTGCACTAGGTTGGTGAAATGACTCGCTATGAAGGTGGTCTACATGTGGGCATTAAGAAATGCTTATAAACTGCTGGAAATGCTTAGCGAATAACGTATTCTCCTATGCTTTCATGATTTGCCGTTTGGCCCATGCGGAGCGGTTTACCAAATCGCGTGCATTTGCATGTGCAGCTAAACTCAATTTGCCGGCACGTACAAGCAGCTGCCCGCTAGAGGTCAAACAAGCAAAGGACCTGAACGCGCTTGCAATTTAGCTGCAAGCTTGGCACGCTGGCCGCGAGTCGTGTGCTGATCGGCTTGGCGCGGGCATTGCACCACCAACTTCCTGTTTTGTCCTCTAGGATAGTGATAGCGGGAATGCACACCACCGCCTGCCAGCGCGTGGGCGCCAGCTCCACCACCACCAGCATTTCGCCGCTGCTGCACGCGATGAACCCGATGCTGGCGCCGATTCCCTTCACGGCGGCAGCTCATAAATCTGCCGCTGCCGGCCGCGTCGCGGCTCGCGGCCTGTCGGCGTCAGCGCACCAGTGCTCGTCGGCGTCGACGTCGGCGCCTCCGACCGGCGCCGCGCCGCTGCCGCGCCGGGCGCTGCGCACCGCCTTTGGCGCCGCCGCCGCGGGTGCCGCCCATGGCGTCGCCTGCCGTGCCGCCGCCACCGCCGCGGCACCCGCCGCGCCGTCGCCGGCCACTGGCGCCGATGTGAGTTGGGCGCACTGGAGTCTGGGGGATGATGGGGCCAGCCCGCGGGCAGTCCATGCGGCGTCGTGCGGGGGGGGGGGGGCGCCGGAGGTTTGGGGCCGCAGCTGGGCGTTGGGTGCGCACGTTGCAGCGGGGTGCGAGGGGCCCCTTGGCGGCCGCTCGACAGGGGGCGTGCTGGCGTGCTTTGGGGCTGAGCGCGTGTGATGGTGCTACGATTTGGGAAGGGGGGGGGTCCAGGCAGGGTGAAGTTCGTGTGGGTGGGTGGTTGTTCGTTCGCCGGTGGCTGTGGGGGCCGGCTGTGGGGGCTGCGGGCGTGGCGGCTGGCGTGTGTGCGTTGCTTGCCCTGCTGGTGGCGGGTGGTCGGACGGGCGACTGCTGCACCGTGCTGTGGGGAGGTCGGGAACGGACGCGGCCTGCGTCGTGTCGTGCGCCATTTGGCGTTGGTCGAGGGGTGGCATGCTGGCATGCAGCAGGGGAACTAACGAGGCCCGTGTCGCGCGCCACTTGGTGTTGGCGTGCTGGTCGAAGGGTCGCTGGTTGCGGCACCACATGCGAAGCCCGGTGCCGCGCGGAAGGCCTGGTGTTGCCGCGGAGACAACTAGCTAGCTCTGCCGTGTGCCGCCACGCGCCCAAACCACACACTCGCACACACGCACATATTTCCACACTCGGATACGCACCCAAACACGCACGCACCCACAGGTGGAGTACGAGGCGGTCATCGGCATTGAGTGCCACGTGCAGCTGCTGACGCGCACCAAGGCCTTCTGCGGCTGCGCCTCCGAGTTCGGCTCCGAGCCCAACAGCAACGTGTGCCCCGTGTGCCTGGGCCACCCGGTGCGTGCCGGAGGGTGGGCGGCGTGGGCAGAGGAGTGGGATTGGGTGGGGTGGGGTGGGGGTAGTTCATTCATTGGGGTGGGGGCGTGGGGAGTGGGGGCCGGGAGGCGGGGGCTTTGGGGGCGGGGCCGGGGGTGGGGGGCGGGCGCTGGGGGAGTGGGTCGGGCGGGCCGCCACATCGGCTCAGCATTGACACGGCATGAATGGAACCACCTACCGCATGAATGGAACCACCTGCCGCATGAATGGAACCACCTGCCGCATGAATGGACCCTCCCCCTCCTCCCCCTCCTCCCCCACGCCGGTGCAGGGCACGCTGCCGGTGCTCAACGCCGAGATGGTGACGCTGGCGGTGCGCGCGGGACTGGCGCTTGGCAGCGACATCGCGCGCGTGTCCAAGTTCGACCGCAAGCAGTACTTCTACCCCGACCTGCCCAAGGTGTGAAGGTGGTGGGTGGGAGGGGGAAAAACCGAAGCGAGTCGACCAAGGGGTAAACGGGGCGCGCGAAGTGCAGAAGGGTTGCAGAGATGGAAGCGGGTTTGGCGCGGGTAGGAGAGCAGGGGAAAGAGGCCGGCCTTCCAACCGCACAACCCCGCCCACCCCCACCCCCACTTCTGGTTTCTGGAATACACTACCACCCCCACCCCCACCCCCACCCCCACCCCCACCCCCACCCCCACCCACAGGGCTACCAGATCAGCCAGTACGACGAGCCCATCTGCAGCGGCGGGCGGCTGGAGGTGGAGGTGGATGGCGTGATGAAGAGGTGGGGGCGTGGGGGGCGGGGGCGCGTGGGGGCGCGTGGGGGCGCGTGGGGGCGCGTGGGGGCGCGTGGGGGCGCGTGGGGGCGTGGGCGTGGGCGTGGGCGTGGGCGTGGGCGTGGGCGTGGGCGTGGGCGTGGGCGTGGGCGCGGGCGTGGGCGCGGGCGTTTGGGCCGTGGCGTTTGGGAGACGGTGCGCCTGAAACGCCCGCTGCCTTTCCTCGCCGCGGTCCCCAGCACAACCACACCACCATCGCCACATCTCCACACACCACCATCGCCACATCTCCACAAAACCACCACCAACCACCACACCACCACCTTACGTACCACCACCACCCCTCCCCGCCCCACCACCACCACTACTGCCACCACCGCCCCACTGCACCTGCAGCTTCGGCATCATCCGCGCGCACCTGGAGGAGGACGCAGGCAAGATCGTGTACGCGGGCGCCGACCGCCTCAGCGGCGCCGACTACAGCCTGGTCGACTACAACCGAGCGGGTGGGAAAGGGGGGGGCATGGGGTTGGGGCGGGGCGGGGTGGGAGGGGCGGGGGGTGGCGGCAAGGGGTGGGGGAGTGAGGGCAGAGGTGGGGTGCTGACGAGATTATAGATGGCACGGTTGTGTGTGTTCGGCAGGGGTTGTGTATACCGCGCACCCTCTAAAACACACGCACAACCGGGCGCACAGACACACTCACGCATGCACACGCACGTGCCAACAGGTGTGCCGCTGCTGGAGATCGTGTCTGCGCCCGACATGCGCTCGGGGCGCGACGCGGCGGCGTACGGCGAGGAGCTGCGGCGCGTGCTGCGCACGTGCGGCATCACGGACGGCAACATGTCGGAGGGCTCCATGCGGTGAGGGGTGGGGTGACCGTGGGGGTGGGAGGGAGGGAGGGAGGGAGGGAGGGAGGGAGGGAGGCAGGGGGGTTGCAAAGATGACACATAGAAGAGGGGGTTGCGGGCGGGGGCGGGTTGCAAAGATGCTTAGAGAAGCGGTACAGTAGGGTTAGCCGTCCATGCGAACGGTTTCGTGTAAACTCTAAAGTGCTTGGGGAGGCGGGTGCAAAGGGTTGGTCACAGGGGCTTGTTGGCGTGCAAACATAACTTTGTTACCTGAACTGTGTAAGAACCACCCGCCCTCGCCCTCGCTCTGCCCCCAACCGCCGCACGCACACACACTCACACCACCGCCACGACCGACAGCGTGGACGTGAACGTGAGCGTGATGCCGCGGGGCAGCGACGTGTTCGGCACGCGGGTGGAGATCAAGAACATGAACAGCTTCAGCAACATGCAGAAGGCCATCGACTTCGAGATCGAGCGCCAGGTGCGTGCGTGTTGGGGGTGGAGCGGATGAGACGGGGAGCGGAGTGTGTGGAGCGGTGTGGGAAGGAGTGTGTGGAGCCGTGTGGAAAGAGGTGTGGCATGAGATGTTTGTGTGTGTTCCGCGCGCCCCCATCCGTGCCTCTGCATCCTGGGGCTCTGCATCCTGGGGCTCTGCATCCTGGGGCTCTGCATCCTGGGGCTCTGCATCCTGGGCCTCTGCATCCTGGGCCTCTGCATCCTGGGCCTCTGCATCCTGGGCCTCTGCATCCTGGGCCGCTTGTCCAAACATTCTTGCAACCCTCCCTTCCCCCACAACCCCACCGCCCCGCCCGCCATGTGCCGCTGTGTGGCGCGGCACGCAGGTGGCGCTGCTGCGGTCGGGGCGCGGCGCCGAGATCGTGATGGAGACGCGGCTGTGGGATGAGATCAAGCTGGTGACCAACACCATGAGAAAGAAGGAGGGCCTGGCCGACTACCGGTGAGCTGGGGGAGACCGGCAGGGGGGGAGGCGGGAGGGGGGGCGGGAGGAGGGGCGGGAGGCGGGAGGGCGGGAGGCGGTAGGGCGGGAGGCGGGAGGGCGGGAGGGCGGGAGGCGGGGGCGGGGGCGGGGGCGGGGGCGGGGGTTGAGGGGAGGGCCAGCAGTAGCGGCAGTAGACAAGCCCACTACCGTGTGATAGACTCACACGACCACCGCTGCACGTGCGCCGCAGCTACTTCCCGGAGCCCGACCTGCCGCCGCTGACTGTCAGTGAGGACTTCATCGCGGCGATCAAGGTGAGGAGCGCGTGCATGTGTGCACATTATTGTGTGCGTGTTTGGGTCCCAATCACAAACCCAATCAATGCGGGGTTTGGGGGCGCCCAGCGGGCCTCGCTGGGCCAGGTTGCGCGTCGACGTCCTAACCTTGCAACCAACCCCACTCACCGACGCCCACACCCCACGCCCACACACACAATGCACACTATGGAACCCACCCCAGGCCGCCATGCCGGAGCTGCCCGCCGCCAAGCGGTCGCGCTACCAGTCGCTGGGCCTCACGCGCGGCGACGTGGCGGTGCTGTGCGACGAGACCGCCACGTCCGACTTCTTCGACGCCGTGCTGGCGCTGGGCGCGCCCGTGCGCCAGGTGGGTGCGGAAAGTGTGGGGGTGTGGGGTTTGGATAAGTGTGATTGTGTATTTGACCAGCACGGTGCCCGGCTCACGATCGCTGAGACCGCCATGAACGCTAAAACCTGCTAAACCGTCGCACCCACACCCCGCCGCCACAGGCCGCCAACTGGATCCAGGGTGACATCATGGCGTACTGCAAGGTGCGGCGGGCGGGCGGGCGGGCGGGCGGGGGTGGGGATGGGGTGGCCGTCCAGCCGTCCACGTTTCGCCGACACGGTCGCTGTCACTGTCGCAACATCCGCCACCCCCACCACCTACCCTCGCCATCCATGTGATTGCTCCTGACACCGCCACACGGATCTCCGACATAATCGCTGCCCGTCCCATCCGCCCCCGCCACCTCTTACCTGACCCCCCACATCCCACACCACCCCTATCACCCACCTACCCACCTATCCACCTATCCACCCACCAATCACCACTCTCAGGAGAAGAAGTGCGGCATGGACGGGCTGGGCATCACCCCCGCCGCCCTGGCCGACATGATCGGCCTCATCGAGGACAGCACCATCAGCGGCAAGATCGCCAAGGACGTGCTGCCGGAGCTGCTGGAGGGCAAGGGCAACAAGGGTAAGGGTGCGTGTGTACAGCGTGTGTGTGTACAGCGTGTGTGTATTTGTACGGCGGGCGTATTATGCAGTGCGGACGGTGTTGTGCGGCCGGGCGGGCGGCAACGCAATCCCAACCGCCAGCAGCTCTGAAACCTTGCCCCTTCCCGCGCAGTTTCACCGTCGTCTACGTTATAACCTTGCAACCATCCCGACTTCCCCTGCCCCCACGCTCTGCCCCCTCTGCCCCCCCCCCATCTGCCCCTCCGACCCCCACAGGCGTGCGGGCCTACATCGAGTCTCGCGGCATGCTGCAGATCAGCGACACGGGCGCGGTGGAGGCCATGATCGAGGCCGTGCTGGCAGCCAACCCCAAGCAGGTGCGTGGGGGTGCGGGGGCAGGGGCGGGGGGAGCAGCAGCGGCGGGGGGAGCGGCGGGGGGAGCGGCGTGGCGTGTATGTGTATGTGTTTGTGGGGGGGCGGTGCTGGCGGCCAACCCCAAGCAGGTGGGGTGCAGGGGCGTGTATGTTTTTGTGTTGGGGGGGGAGCGGCGTGGCGTGGCGTGTATGTGTTTGTGTGTGTGGGGGGGGGCGGCCAACCCCAAGCAGGTGGGGTGCAGCGTGGCGGTGTTGGCTTGGCGTGGCGTGGCGGTGCGGTGATCGTGCGGTGATCGTGCGGTGATCGTGCGGTGGTGGTGCGGTGATGGTGCGGTGATGGTGCGGGGCGGCGTCGTGTTGTCGGTGCTGGGACTTCGTTGTTGGGACTTGAGGGGCCGTAACAGTGGAACGTGGCGAGCAGCAGGATGGGTGGATCTAGATTGCAGCGCGGAGGCGACCAGCATCTTAGCCTTGCAACCCCCCACCTACCCCCCACCTCTCCACCCCCGCCCCCCCCCCCCCCGCAGCTGGCCGAGTACCGGGGCGGCAAGACCAAGCTGCAGGGCTTCTTCGAGGGGTGCGTCAGCGGCGTGGCGGGGATGGGAGGGAGGGCAGGGGTGCGTCCCGGCATGGCGGGGAGGGAGGAAATGGGAGGGAATGGGAGGGGAATGGGAGGGTTGTGGGTACGGCTCCAGCCAAGCTACAGCAAGTGCAGTGCACAAGGGCAAGGGAAGGGGCGGCGCGCACGGCGGCATGACGTGGCGCGTGTTTGGTGTACCTATGTGCGTGTACGACACACGGTTGGAACCTGCAACTGCACAGCGCCGCACCCACTCAGACCCCCGACTGACAATCGACCGGCCGACACGCGGCTCGCTGGCGCCGCCCTCCCCCCACACTCTTAACTAATGATGAATGCACCCCACCCCCGGGTATAGGAAAGGCGTGCAGCCTCAAACGTTCGCGGCACAAGCACGAGACGTTCGGACACGATAACAACAACAAAGTTCCTTCGAGCAGCTTTCTACGCGCAAACGCGCCTACTACTTTCACACTACGTTCACATAAACTAGCTTTAGATCTAGCCAGCACCAACGGGGGCGCCGCGGCGGGCTCTGGCGCTGGACAAGCGGATGCACCATCGGTCATCGGTACGAACGCCTCCACGCCTGCTGTCTACGCCACTACGCTTCTATATACCATCTTTGCAACCCCCCACCCCCCCACACACACTTGCTTGTCCGTCTGCTTGATTGTTTTTAACACACACACACACACACACACACACACACACACACCGCAGGCAAGTGATGAAGGAGTCCAAGGGCCGCGTGAACCCGGGGCTGATGAAGGAGGTGCTGCTGAGGAAGCTGCAGGGCTAGTGAGCAGGGGGGGGGCAGGAGTGTGAGGCGGAGGAGTGGTGGGAGGGAGGGGGCTGGGGGAGGATGGGGCTGGCGTGGGGGGCTGGGGCGTCGTGGCAACAGGGCGCTGGGCAGAACGGTGGGAGCTGAGGGAGCAAGCGTGTGTGTCTGGGATGGTAAGAGAGAGCGGGCGGCCGTGTCGACCAAGGAGAGGGGAGCGGGCTGCCGTGGTGCTGGCAGGGCAGTGGGTGGATGTGCGTGTGCATGTGTGTGATATGACATGGGGGCTGTGAATACCAGCTCGGCGCGAGCAAGGCGTGTAGGACGACCCAGTAGGAAGAAGCGCGCCCTGGACAGGCGGTGGTCATAAGGTGATGGATGTGTCATTCAGGCATCAAGAATCGCGTGCAGGTGCGGTCAGAAGGTGGAGTTGTTGCCATCAGGCAGCAAGGCGGTTGTAGCAGAGGCAGCCTGGTTGGGCAACAGCAGGGTGCCACGGACGCAGAGGGGCGGGTGACCAAAAGATGCATCCTGCCTGCTAGCTCTAAGGCGTGGAGGTTGGAGCAGGTGGGCGTCGAGGTGACGGCGCTGCTGACGGCCGGTTCGTTGTGCTGAGCGCCTGGCCGCACGTGTAACAACCAAGGATCGAGTGCAGATGCGTGGGTGGGTCGCCGGCGGGGCATGGGGAACGCAGAGGGAGATGGCTAGGTTGGCCGCTGCCGCTCACTTCTTACACGAGCTAACAGGTGCAAGCGTGCAAAAGCAGTTTCGCGCACAGGACACACACAAAGCAGCAGTATGGAGCAGCAGGCCGCGGCCGGCACTGCGCCGCGGCGCTGCCGAGTCGCGCGAATCGAGGCCGCCGGTAAGCGCAATGCTTGCAGGCTCATGCATGCCCGCTTAGTGCGCTGTTAGGGCTTGTCATGTGAACAAAATGGCGGTGACTGGAGCGCAGCCGCGAGGTGCCGGGCGCGGATCGGCTTTCCCGCCAAAATCACTCTCGCAAAACCCCTTGCTCAAATCCTCGCTTTGCCTTGCTGGCTGCCAGGCTTCAAGTGCTTCCGCGACCGGCTGGATGTCTCGCTGCCGGCGGTGACGGCCGAGCCTGCAGGCGCGGGAGCGGGAGCGGGAGCGGGGCTGGTGTGCGTGGTGGGGCCCAACGGCTGCGGCAAGAGCGTGCTGGTGAGCGAGCTTGCGGGCGGGCGGCCGAGCTTGTAATGCAGGATGGGGGCGGGTAAGGGAGCGGGGTGGGCGGGTGGGCGTGGGCGGACCGGCACGGTAGCGACATCCACATTACCCACGCCCGTGTCCACATTCGCATGCCGCCGCGCTGACCCCAACAATCACATCGCGGCACGCTCGTCTGCCTAAACCCTACGTACGCTCGTTCGCTCGCCCGCAGGGCGAGTGCGTGGCCTTCGCGCTGGGCGGCGGCCGGCAGCTGCTGCGCGCGCGCAACCTGGCCTCGCTCATAAGCCAGGGCTACTACGGCTGTAGCAGCAGCAACAACGGCAGTAGCAGCAGCCGCCAGCAGCTGAAGGCGCCGCCGCCGCCGCCGCCGCCCTTTGTGGCTGTGACGTTCGTGCTCGAGCCCTCTGCTGATGGTGCAGATGGTGGCGGCGGCGGCAGTAGCAGCGGCAGTAACAGCGGGACCAGCAGTAGCAGCGGCAGCAGCATCAGGGTGGAGAGGCGCCTGGTGCTGCTCGGCGGCGGCGGCGGGGCCGAGCAGGGCGCCGCTGCAGCTGCAGCTGCTACTGCTGCTGCGGGCGGCGGCGGCGGCGCTGCTACTGCCGCCGCCGGCCGCAGCGCCGCCACGGTCACGCGGGTGGAAGAGCCGGCGGGCAGTGGGCGGTGGCGGCAGACCAACCAGGTGTGCGTGTGCGTGTGTGTGAATGAGTGTGTGCATGTGAGTGTGAGTGATCACGAATCGGTATGTGCGCGTTAACACAACGCCTCTGTGGCTTGCTCCTCGGAATGCAATCAACAATGTCTCAGTGTATGGAGCGGCCGCCAACGCATCACGCGCACATACCACCACCACAACGCCAACATACAGGAGGAGCTGGCGGCCGCGCTGAGGCCCTTAGGCATCATCACCGGCGGCGGCAGTAGCAGCGGCGGCGGCGGCGGCGCTAGCGGCGCTAGTGGCACGGTGGAGCGCTATGTGGTGTCCCAGGGCCGGCGCGGCGCGGCGGTGGAGGGCGCGGGCGAGCCGCTGCGGCTATTGGCGCACATCGAGTGCCTGCTGGGCATGGGGCCGCTGCAGGTGGGGGCGGGGGCGAGTGGGCTGGGTGTGGGCTAGGTGGCCTGGATGGGTGGGTGGGGCCGCTGCAGGTGGGTTTGGGGCTGGGTGGGCATGTGGGGCCGCTGCAGTGGGCACGTAGGGCTCAGGATGGGAGGGCGTGGGCATGGGTGTGTGGGCAAGAAGCGGAGGATTTGCGTGCATGCCAGCGTTTACACGTGGAAACGATTTTAACAAAGTGACGCGGCAAACACACGCGCACGGTGACACGGCGCCACGGCGGCCACATGAGCGTCTTCCCTCGTGTTTCTAACACAGGAGCGGCTGGCGGCGGTGGAGGGTGACCTGCGCGGCGCGGCGCAGCAGCTCGAGGACGCTGAGGCGGGCGCGGCCAGGTGCGGGGATGGGTCCTGGGTAGGCATTGGTGAGAGGGTGGGTGCGGCGAGACCCACTGCATCCGAGCACGCACTATCATGCCACACACACGTGTCGTGTCACATGCACCCACCAAACAGGCTGCGGGCGCGGCGGCAGCAGCTGGCGCCGGTTGTGGGCCGCTGGCGGCGCTTCCTTGCCGCGGCGGCGGCGGCGGCGGGCCGGCGGCGGCGGCTGGCGGCGGCGCAGCTGGCACACACTCAGCGGCTGCTGCAGAGCGCTCGGAAGGAGGTGAGGGATGTCGGCCGCCCTGCCCGCTAATGCTACTGGGTTTATAGGTTATCATCAAGTTAAGGGCGGCAGGCGCGCAGAAGGGTTGAAATGATGATTGCGCGCATTGGGGCGGCCGGTGTTGACTATGTCACCCTGATTGGATGGATTGGCGCCGGAATGCCTGTCGAGCTCTTGGTTTACCGTTGGTGGCCGTCGGTCGCCGCAGGAGGGCGCGGCGGCGGAGGCTCGGTCAGACGCGGCGCTGCGGGCGGAGCAGCTGGCGGCGGCCGAGGCTGCGGCGGCGGCGGCCGAGGCTGCGGCCGCGGCGCGGCATGCGGCGGCGAGCTCCCGGCTGGAGGCCGCGGCGGCCAGGGTGGGTACAGGGGGCGTGTGTGATCCATCCATGCAACGAGCTAGCTGCTTGGTGCCGCGCGGCGGCCCGGCGATGCGGCGAGTGCTTTGCTTTTCACACGGCATTGTTCACAATAATGTTCTTCGCTGGCCACGGCATCATTTCGCATGAGGAGGATCTCGATATCTCGCCGTCCGCTCCCTACCTATGCCGTTAACGCCCCCAGCTGTCGGAGCTGCGGGCAGCCGGCGTCAAGGCCGCCGCTGCCGCCGCCATGGCGGCAGACGAGGCGGCGCGGGCCGACGCCGCCGCCGAACGCCTGGGCGGCAGGGTGCAGGAGGCGGAGGGCGCCGCCGCAGCCGCTGCCAAGGCGGCGGTGGAAGCGGCGGAAGCCGCAGTGGAGGCGGTGGAGGCTGCGGTCAAGGGCGAGGCAGCGGCTGGGGCACCGGAGCTCTTGGGTCACGAAGAGGAAGCAGAGGAAGGCAGCAGCGAGGGCGAGGAAGGCGAGGAGGGCCTGGAGGGCCGGAATAATGGCAGGGCGGGCAGCAGGAAGAAAGGGGTGGGCCGCAGGCGCGTCGGCAGCCGGGCGGCGGCCTCAGCGGCGCGGGCCGCTGCAGCCCCTGATGATGGCGGCGGTGGCGGCGGCGGCGGGGCCGAGGCGGGACTGGCGGCAGCGGCGGCGAGTAATTATGCGGGCGGCAGAGCGACGGCGGCGGCGGCCTCGGCTGCGCGCGCGGCGGCGGACGCGGCGGAGCGGCACCTGCGGGCGGCGGAGCGGCGGCAGGAGGGGCTGGCGCGGGAGGTGGCGCAGGTGGGCCGGGTGTGCGGGTGTGCGGGTGTGCGGGTGTGTGGGTGTGTGGGTGTGCGGGTGTGCGGGTGTGCGTGCTGACACACGCTCGAGTTGGACGTTTATGGCTCAGCCACACACGCATGCCGCCTGCTACTGCTGCATGCCTCCGCACTGCTACTGCTGCTGCAGGCAGAGGCGGCGCTCCTGGAGGCACGGCGCCGGCAGGCAGCAGCTGCTACTGCTACTGCTGCTACTGCGGCTGCTGCTACAGCCGCTGGCGCCGGCGTGGGGGCGTCGCCAAACCTGCTGCAGGTGGCGGAGGCTCGGCTGCAGGAGGCAGAGGGGGCAGCGGCGGCGGCGGCGCAGCGGGCGGCGGCGGGCGCTGCGGAGCTGGAGGCGGCGCGGCGCGGCCTACAGGCGGCGCAGGTGGGCTTGTGTGGGGCGTTGGGGCATGTCCGCTTGTGGTCGTGTGAGCTGATGGGCATGTTGGCGTGCGATGGCGTTGGGTCGTTGGGGCATGTGGGCTTGTGGGCGTGTGGGTGGAATGTGCGCATGGCGACCTTACTAGACAGGGGAACCACACTTACTTGACTGCATGCCTCCGCACTTGCCCCCACACTTGTGCCGATGTGTCTGCAGGCCGAGGTCGCGGAGTCGGAGGAGGAGCTCCGAGGGATCCAAGCCCAGCAACAGGAGGCGGAGGCGGAGCTGCTGGAGGGTGCGGAGCAGGAGCTGCTACAGCCGGCGGCGGCGGCGGCGGCAGTAGCAGGACAGCAGCAGCAACAGCAGCAGGCGGCTGCCGTCCCTGCCTTCGTCAGTGGCGGCGGGCGGTGGCGGCGCTACGACGCTGCGATTGCGGAGTTGCTACAGCCGGCTGCGGTGCACAGCGGCTGCAGCACGAGTGGCGGTGGCGGCAGTAGCACCAGCGGCGGCGGCAGCGGCGGCGGCGGCGGCAGCGGCAGCGGCGGCGGCCTGGCGGGGCGGCTGCTGGGGCGGCTGTGTGACGTGCTTCAGGTGCGGCAGCAGCCTGCTACTGCTGCTGCTGCTACTGCTACTGCCGGCGGCGCCCCAGCAGGAGGCGGCGGTGCGGCCGCCGCTACAGCCAACTTGCAGCTGCTACTGCCGATCAACACGGCACTCAGCGAGCAGTGCGTGCTGGC
This sequence comes from Chlamydomonas incerta, assembly GCA_016834605.1. Classification (NCBI taxonomy): domain Eukaryota; kingdom Viridiplantae; phylum Chlorophyta; class Chlorophyceae; order Chlamydomonadales; family Chlamydomonadaceae; genus Chlamydomonas; species Chlamydomonas incerta. The sequence goes on from JAEHOC010000025.1 coordinate 72,473, forward strand.
CACCACGCTGGTGGTGACGGACCGGCGGGCGGCGGAGCAGGTGCGTGTCGTGTCGTGAATACTGTGAAAGTGCGAAGCCCTCCCGATACTGCCAGTGCCGTGTGCGAGTGATGGAGTCAACCACGCGCTTCAGCACGCATAGGTCATCGACCGTTTCCCTACCATTGGCATCCGCAGGTCATCGCCCACTTCGCCTCCCGCCGCGTCGGCCGCGTCACGTGCCGCATCCTGGACGAGCAGCAGCAGCAGCAGCCCGCCGCCGCCGCCGCCGCCGCCGGCTGTAGCAGCTCGGCCGGCTGTAGCAGCTCGGCTGGGTCACCAGCAGCGGATGCGGATGAGGTGGTGTCGCTGCTGACGCTGGTGGAACCGCGCGCGGGGCTGCCGGCGGCGGCGGCGCCCGCGGTGGCGGCGCTGGCGGCGGCGCTGCTGGGCGGTTGGGGGATGGTGGCGGACGCGCAGGTGGGTGGGCAAGTGTGCAGCAGGCGTGCGCGTGGATGCGTGTAGCGTGCGTGTGTGAGCTTTGCTGCCTGTTTTATCAGCTGGGGCCAGGCAAAGGCCCACACGCGCGGCACACGGCACGATACGACACGACGCGCACACAGAACCTTCACGCACTGCTTCGTTCACTCTCGCGCACAGGTGGCCGTCCGCGTGCGGCAGCGGCAGCAGCGCCCGCAGCCAGGGGCCCCGCCGCCGTTGGCGGCGGCGGGAGCGGTGGCACGTGCGCCCGCCGCCCTCAACGCCCTCAGCCTCAACCTGGTGACACGTGACGGCGGCGCGGTGTTCAAGAGCGACGGCGAGATTGTGGTCGACACACCGCCGCCGCCGCCGTCAGCAGCAGTTGGTGGCGGTGGCAGGGGAGGCTGGCAGCAGCGGCAGCAGCAACACTTGCCGGCGGCAGGTGGTGGGGGTGGTGAGCGTGAGGCGTACTGGGTTCGCCTGGCCTCGCCGCCCCAGCCGCCCCAGCTCCAACCCCAGCCCCATCCCCAGCAGCAGCAAGCCCAGACGCATACGCAGCAGCGCGGCGGCGCCGCCGCTGCGGTCGGGCCCGGTGGCGCCCGCCGCCGTGACACGGAGGAGCAGCTGAGGCGGCGGCGGCAGCAGCTGGCCGCGGAGCTGGCGGCGGCGGAGGCGAGGCGCGCGGCGGCGCAGGCGGCTGTGCAGTCGGCGGCGGAGGCGTGCCGTCGGGCGGAGTCGGAGCTGCGGGTGGGTGCGTGGGTGTGCGGCTGGGTAGGTGGGTGTCAGGGCCGCATTCGCTCACCATGCTTCACGCAAGGTGGCCTGCTTACCTCTGTCTGGTTCTCCATTTCTTTCGTGTCACCACCAGGACCGCGAAGAGCAGGCGCGCAGCGCTCGGAGTCAGGCCGCGTCGCTGCGGCGCACCGCCACGCGCCTGCGGTCACAATGCCAGCATCAGCTGCAGCACACGGCGGAGAACGAGAGGGGGCGCGGGGAGCAGGGGGCGCGGGGAGCAGATGCCGCATCAGGTGCCAGGGGCGGCGCTGGTCCCGAGCAGCGGCAGGACGCTTTCATTTCACAGCAGGTGCGCGTGGGCGCGCGTGAAAACTGAAAAGGAATTGTTGATGAAAAGATCGATGGAAGATCACACGGGGTCGGCGGAAGAGGGAATGTTCTTTGTTGGGCTAATTAATTGCTTGTGTGTTGAGGTCTGTCTGCAGGTGGCCCTGATCGCGGACCTGAAGGCCGACGTCGCGGCGGGGGAGCAACGGCTGGCAGGCCTGCGCCGCCGCGCCGCTGAGGCCGCCGAAGCAGCGGCAGCGGCGGCGGCGGCGGTGGCGGCGGCGGCGGCCGCGGAGGGCGCATCGTCGCGGCAGCAGCACAGGTCGGCGGCAGCCGCCAGCGGCGGCGGCGGCCGCGCGGCTGCTGCCGCTTCAGGGGCGGCGGCGCAGCGGCGGCGGGCGCCGCCGCCGGGTCGCGAGACAGCGCTTGCGCAGCTGCGGCGGCGTGCTGACCAGGTGCGCTTGCTTGCGCCATGCGAAGATCTACGTTGTTTAAGCTGTACTGTATTGCCATCCCGTTACCTTCTATGTTCCTCATTCTTATGTTCAATGCAGGCGCGCGCTGACAGCGAGGCGGCGGCCGCCGCCGCGCGCAAGGCCGCGGCCGCAGCGGCGGCGCAGCGGCGAGCGCTGGCGGCGGCGGAGGCGCGGCGGACGGCGGCGGCCAGCGAGCGGGACGCGGCGGCGGGCCGGGCGGCGGCGCTCGAGGTCCAGGTGGGTGGCTGGGTAGCTAAGGTGCAGGTGGGCAGGTGGGCAGGAGGGCAAGCAGGCAGGTGCGTGAACAGGATAGGCTGCCAATAATGACGGGACAGGCGGCGAGCACGTACGAGCACATCAGCACGATCATACACCCAGCCCCAAACACCCTGTGCCTACTGTGTCTAGTTGGTTTGGCTTGGGCTGATGTTCACACACACCCATACACCCACAAACCTTCCCACGTACGGACAGGTGGCGGAGGCTGCGAAGGCGCAGCAGGCGGCCACGGGCGCTCGCGGCACGGAGTCGGAGCGCCGGGCAGCGGCGAGGGCGCTGCAGGTGGGTGGGTGGGTGGGTAGTTAATTCCAGAAACCAAAGCAACCGACCGGGGTGGGGAGACAATGAGTAAGCCCTAGCTGCTGATGACGATGACAACCGCAGGACACGCGCCGCCTGCTGGCCGGCGCCGCCGCCGCGCTGGAGGCCGCAGACGCGCGCGTGGCGGCCGCCGCCGCGGAGACGGTGCGGCTGCGGGCGGCGGCGGAGCAGCGCCGCCAGCAGCTGCAGGCGCTGGAGGCGGAGGCGACAGCGGCGGAGGCCGAAGCGGAGGCGGCGGGGGCACTGCCGCCGCAGGCGGCGGCGGGGGCGGCGGGCGGGAGCCGCCGGGCGGAGGCGGAGGCGGCACAGGTACGCGGCAGCAGTGGGGCGCAGCAGGAAGATGATGACGACGGCGACGACAATAGCGACGACTTCGAACCGCCGGGGCCACAGCCACAGTCGGCATCGGGGGTGGGAGCCGTGGCCGGAAGCAACCAGCGGCGGCGGACCAGCGGCAGCAGCCCTCTCAGTAAGGGCGGCCGCAACCGCCGGCGCTCGGCGGCGGTTGTTACCTCGTCCTCGTCCTCGTCCTCGTCGGATGACGGCAACAGCAGCAATGGTGGAAGCGGCGCGGAGGAGGCGGGAGAGGAAGGCGCCGACAGTGGAGAGGAGGGGAAGAGCCTGAGGCCGCGGCAGCAGGCGCCGCAGCCGCGTCAGGGCCGCGGCAGCGCTGGCGGCGGCGACGGAGCAGCAGCCCGCCGTGAGCCCAGGCAGGGGCGGGGCAAGGGGTCTGGCGTGGGCAAGGGCAACAGCAAGGGCACGGGCAAAGGCGGAGACAAGGGCATGCCAAAGGCGGCTGCGGCTACCGCTGTGGCTGCCGATGCGGAGTGGCTGGCGGCGGAGGCCGAGGCGGTCGCGGCGCTGGGGCGGCAGCTGGAGGCGGAGCGGGCGCAGATCGACCCGGCCGCACTGCAGGTGCGTGCACGTGTGTCCTTGGGGCATGACACGCCTCAGGCGTCAGGAGCGTGTAAACGTAGTTGCAGGTGGCAGGGGCACAGCCTGGCTTTGCACTGCGCGCAAATGAATCCCGGGCACATTCCCAATCGCGACCCGCGTCCGGCACACTCCATCCGCACGCCGGCCTCTTTTTTCCCTTGTGTGATGCCCCTTGTGCGTGACACGCCGTGTGTGACGGGTCGCGCAGCCCATGTGTGTGCGGGATGGCACACCTGGATCGGGCCAATGGTGTCACGATGTTTATGAACAGGCCGTTGCGCACACACGAGTTGTGATCACGTTCTGTGTGGCTCGCAGGAGGACGTGCGGCTGCTTCGCGAGCTGGAGGCGGCGGGCGCGGCCGCCGCCCGGCTGGAGGCGGCGCTGGCGGCGGCGGCGGCGGCGCGGGAGGCGCTGCAGGGCGAGCGCTTCGCCCGGCTGTCAGTCGCGCTGGTGCAGGTGGGTGCTGGAGATTATGTGTGTGGGTGGGTGTGTGCGCGCAACTAACCGGCGGCCCCCCCAATGCCTCCCACTGTGCCTTTCTGAATATTCTGAACCGCACACACCCGAACTGCTACCAAACTGCCAAACCACCACCGCACTGCCACGCACCCCGCAGCTGAACGGCCACCTCGGCCGCATCTACGCCACGCTCAGCGGCGGCGGCGGCGACGCGGCGCTGGCCTACACGCCCGACCGCGCGCTGCTGCTGGCGCACGGCGCGGCGCTGGAGGTCAGGTGCGTGCGCGCTTGCCGCTTGGCATCACGGGTCGGCACTTGCTTTTTGAGGTTGAAGGCTGCGGGTTCCTGTTGTGGTGCGTGGGGGCCTAGCTGCTAGTCTTCCTGTCGTATGCACAGGCGTGGTGTGTGGACACGCGTATTCCACGTATTTCTATGACGTTGTAACCTATGCCGTACCGGTTAAGCGCGTGCCTCACCCGTAAACACATGCCGCGCCCACGCCCCCCAGGCCAGACGAGCACAAGTGGCGGCCCTACGCGGCGCTCAGCGGCGGCCAGCAGGCGCTGGCGTCCCTGGCGCTCAGCCTGGCGCTGCAGGTGCGTGATGCCTGTGTGGCGTCCGCATCCCGCCACCCATCCCATCCCCATCCCTCCCCCACCCTGCACCATCGTTGCAACCCCCACACCTCCTCACGCTTCAACCGCCAAACCGCACCCGCACCCACACCCACACCGTCACAACCCCTCTCCCCTCACCCCCCTCCAGGCGGTGGCACCGTCGCCCTTTTACTTCTTTGACGAGATCGACTGCGCGCTGGACACCGCGGCGGCCGCCCGCGTCGCCGACTACCTGTGCGGCGCCAGCAGCAGCGGCAGCGGCAGCGCCGGCGCCGGCGCCATGATTAGCTGTGCTACAGCTACTGCTGGGCCTGGGGCTGGGACTGGGACCGCGGCCGTTGCTGGGGCTGCGGCCACAGCTAATCCGCCACCGCCGCCGCCGGCGGCGGCTCAGTACATCGTGGTCAGCCACAAGCCGCAGGTGGGGTGTCGTGGGGCCGTGCAAATGGGGTTTGTGCGCTGGTGGTGGTGGCGGATACGTGTTGTACGGATGCGCACACGATTGCACACGCCCACCGGCCCACGCGCACCGACGCGCTCAGACGCACCTCTCACCTCTTATCTCTCCATCTCTCGCTCTGCCCTGCGAACCCCCCGTCCCTTCGCTTCCCCAGGTGTTTGAGCGCGCCAGCTGTCTGGTGGGCGTGTACGGCATGGGTGACGGCGGCTCGGCGGCGGTGGTGGCGGCGGGGCTGTCCAGCGGTACGGCGGCGGCTGGCGGCGGCGGCGGCGGCGGCGGCGGTGGCGGCGGCCTCGGCCTGGGAGGCACGGCGGTTGTGGATGGTTGATGCTGGCTCACTGATGCGTGAGCAGGGGTGTGCGTGAGAGAGGGAGACGGGGCGTGAGGAGGGTATGTGTCTGTGTTTGTGCAGCAAATTGCATGCAGCGCGAAGGACGCGGTTGGCACGGTGGCAGCAATGAGGTTTTGCTTGCGGTCTGGGCCGTCACGAGTTCATTAGTCGTGTACACGTGCGTCCTGCTGCTCCTTCAGCTCTCGCTTGCAACTTGCGTTGTTGCGCGCTGCCGAATCCAGGCGTCCGGCGTGTGAGTGATTTTGTAGGTGTTGGCGTAGCATTGATTGCAAGTGGTTTCCCACTGCCGCAGCGCATGGTATCTCCAAAGGCTGGTTGCAACTGTAACATTTTGTAGCAGGGACGCCGGTAAAAGGACTCGATGACTAGCCAGGGACTGCTTGCGGGGTTATCGTGGAGTTGTGTAGAGTTTACCCGCCACAGATTTCGAGTGTCACAGGGAGCGTGAATGTGTGGAGCCTGAATTCCTGAAAGAAAGTTCGATGTGGAGGTTGTGGGATCGGCCCCTACTTTCGCCGCCGCCAACCCTGCTGCCAGCTATGGGACCTACCGGCCCGGCGGGCCCGCTGCCAAGGAGACAGCAATCAGCACACTGCGGTCTGCCCTGGAAGTGCTTTACATTACGGTAGTACTACCCGAAATTCGAGGGGCGCCCGCCCACTCCTGCAGCATGTCCAGAGCATGCACGCCGCATCGTCACATTCACATTCGTTCGTTCGTGCCCACTGCCGGTTGTGGATCGCCTGCCTCCCTGCTGAAGGCCCTAACCGCAGCACGTTACTGTTTCTACCGACCGTCCGATTGCACTGGCAGGCAAGGCAGGGCAGCCCGCCTCAATCATGACAGCTTTGAATGTAAAACCTCAGTCACGCGCGTCTCTTGGCAGTCATGCATGTCCGATAGCCTTTTCCCAGTCAAGTGGTTGTGCAATCGTCACTTGTCACAGCCGCGCGTCAGCACCACCAGCAGCACGCATCCAATAAACCCCGTCCCACGTACGCATCCTAACCTAAAAGAGAAGCTCGCACACAGCTGCAACCTCTACCCAGCCCGCGCGCGCTACCGCCTGCTGGCATCTCAACCGTATCCACACACCACACACGCCACCCTTAGTCATCCTTGCTCACCCCGAGTCATCCTAGCTATAGCGCAATCCCGAGTCATCACACCACCACCCTCATCATCAGTCGTCCAGCATGCACAGCAGCGCCACGCCCTGCAGGATCCAGAAGTCGCCGTTGGTGCCGGGCCGGATGGGCAGGCTCACGCACAGCACGAAGTTGGTGGACTGGCCGGTGGTGGACAGCACGCCCGCGCGCACGGACGTCTTGTACAGCGGGCACTCGTACTCGGTGGACGGCGGCTCGTAGTTCTGCAGCGGCGTGAAGTGGATGACCGGGAGCGGCGCGTACATCACGCCCGGCTCGCTCTCATCCAGCACCTTGGCGGCGCGGTCCCAGCGCGCGCCGTCGATCCACAGGCCGTTGATGAGGATGCCGTCCTCCGGCACCTCGTCCTCGCCCGCCGCCGCCGCCGCCGCCACCTCCTCCGCGCTCTCGTGCCGCGTGACCGCGAAGCCGAAGGACAGCGTGTCGATGGGGATGGAGTACTTGCGCGCGTGCATCTGCAGCACGCCCGTCATGAAGCCCTGCGGGAAGAAGAAGCCCGGCAGCCAGAAGCACTGCGGCGTGCCGTCCTGCAGCCAGGCGCGCATGAAGGCGATGCGCGCGTGGTAGTCCTTGACCCAGCTGGCCAGCGGCTTGAGGCTGGGGTAGGCGTAGCGCGCCCAGGCCTCGGGCACCTGGTTGTTCAGCATGCTGTTGTACATCGCCTCCAGCTCGCCGCTCATGACCACCAGGCCCTTGATGGCCTTCTGCAGCTCGCCCAGACTGCTGGCCATGGCGCCGCTGAGCCGGTTGAAGCGGTCCATCTCCTGGCCCAGCACCACGCTCAGGCTGTTGAGCTGGCCCGCCTCGGTGCGGTCGAACAGCCCCAGCGCCGCCTCCTCGCGCGTGAGCAGCGGCGGCAGCGCCGCCTGCAGCTCCGCCGCCAGCTCCGACACCACCTCGTCGCTGCCCTTGCCGGCGGCGCCGCCGCTGAGGCGCGGCTGGATGGACAGCACCGCATCCACCAGCTTGCGCGTCTCCTGCAGCTGGAACGAGATGTTGGCGTTGGCGTGCATGCCGAACACCTCGGGCGCCTCGGTGGCGGGCAGGCCGCGGATGTAGTCGCGGTAGTCGTCCAGGCTGCCCTCCGCGTCGGGCGAGTAGTACAGGCCTGCGGGCGTGAGAGGGTGTGTGCGCGTGAAAGGTTGTGAGTGGGTGACTGGGTGAGTATGTGTGTTTTGGGTGTGTGTCCCCGGGCACGCAGCGGTGAAGGTAGGTGTTCGGCCAGTGCCGGCGGTTGGCTAGCGCCCTGCAAGGCCAGCCCTGGCCACGCGAGCCGCACATGATCGCGCACCCACTCGCTCCCACCTGTCATGTGGTCCCCGCCCCCCACCCCTCTACTGCCATCCATGCCCATGGCTCCATGCAACACCGCAGCGTCCTTGCCGCGCAATTGCTATCATTATCACTATCGCCATCACACCGCGCCACACCACCGCTCACCGCTGGGCGTGAACTTGTACGCCTCGTCCAGCACGCGCGGCGTGATGTACTGGCGCAGAATGGACATGAGGCAGCGCCGGTCCAGGTCGTCCGTCACGCGGCCGCCGTAGTTGATCTGCCCCACCACGTACTCCAGCGCGGGCCACGGGATGTTCTCTTGCTCCGACAGGAACATGCGCAGCGTCATGGCGCTGCACTCCAGGTCGCTGGTGTTGAACTCGTAGCGGATGTTCCAGCCCAGCGGCCCGAACTTGCGCCGCTCCTGCACCACCGCGTGGAAGAAGCTCAGCGAGAACAGCAGCTTCTTGAAGGGCCCCGGCTTGGCGGGGCACGCCGCCAGCGCTTCCGGCGTGAGGTCGTTGTAGGTGCGGTTCACGTTGGCCTTGACGCCCTTGGGCGGCTCGTTGGTGAGCTTGATGCCGTTCTGCAGCACCAGCACCGGGAACACCTTGCTGGGCATGGAGGTCAGCCACAGCCGGAACTCGGGGTGCACAGCGCTGCTGTCCTTGGACAGCTCCTCCACCTTCTCCTCCAGCCGCAGCATCCAGCTGCTGGCCAGGTGGCAGTTCTGCAGGCACACCCAGTCGCCGGACTTGACGGCCTGGTTGATGAGCATCTCGGCGATGGGCCCCTGGCCCTGGCCCAGGCTGATCATGTGCAGCCGCTCGCCCGTCACGTAGCCGTTCTTCTCCGCGAAGCGCTGCAGCATGGCCGTCGGGTCGGCGCCGGTGGAGAGGATGAAGATGATGGGGGTGCGGCAGGAGGTGTCGGGGAACACGTCATCCAGGCTCCAGGGCGGCGGCTCGGTGAACTCGCCGCCCAGCTTGCCCGACACGTACTGCGCGCACGCAAAGATGAGCTTCTCCTCGCGGAAGATCTTTATCAGCAGCAGCTTGCAGAAGGGCCGCTGCTGCGTCACGCGCTCCTCCCAACCCGCGGGCAGCGGCAGCTGGTGCGGCTCGTCCGCCTCGCACCAGGCGCGCCACTCGGGCCCGGCCGCCACCACGTTCTCCACCAGGCCCATGAAGGGCTCCGGCAGCACGTGCTCCAGGTGGAACAGAGCCGTCCACATGGCGGTGGTGAGCCACTCGGGGTGCGGGTTGGCGCGCGGCGGCTCCGCCGCCGCCGCGCCCGCGCCGCGGATGAAGAAGCTCCACTCGGGCGCGGTGATCTCGGGCCCGGCCGACTCGTGCCGCAGGATCGAGGTGCACAGCAGAAAGCTGTAGAGCAGCTTGTGCTCCTCGAACAGGCCGCGCGACACGTTGTTGTAGATGAAGCGCGTCACGAAGTCGGACAGCAGGTGCAGGCGCGCGGGCACGTCGTCGGCCTTCTCGCTCTTGTCGATGCAGTAGGAGAACATCTTGGCGAAGTAGGACAGGCTGAACTGGTACATGGGCGAGATGAGGGCGAGGTCCGCCACAACAAAGTAGAGGACGGAGCCGCGGGTGGCGGCGGGGCGGTAGTGCTCGCGCGCCTCGTTGATGGAGCGCTCCGTCACCTCCGCCTCTTGCACGCGCGCCTGCGGGGTGCGGTTCGGCAGTCGGGAGGTGGGCGGGTTAGGATGCGGTGGCGGTGTGTGCGCGTGTGTTTGTGTGGGTGTGCCCACCGTAAACACAATCACCCTCCCCGCCCACCAGGCCCACATCCCTCCTGCCTCACACCCACACCCAGAGCGTGCACCAAGCCACCTCCCCCGCCCGCCACTCTCCCCCACACACCCGACCCCACTCCACCCCCACACGCGGCTTGGCCCCGCACGCACCGAGATGACGCTGCTGGTGGTCTTGGAGTGGTTGAGCGTGTTGATGAGCTGCTCGTCGTCCAGGATGTTGCCGGAGCTCTCCTTGAGCAGCTTGAGGATCTTGTCCTCCAGCTCGCCCAGCATCTTCTTGTCGGCGCTGATGGACAGCACTAGCCGGTCCTTGGCCTCCTCCAGGTCGGGCCGCTCCTTGCGCACCACCTCGCCCAGCAGCTGGTCCTCCAGCCCCTTCATGGTCACCGTGAAGTTGATGATGGTGACCTTGATGCACACCTCGGGCAGGTAGTGCGGGTTGGACATCTTGGTGGTGACGTAGAAGCGGAAGTTGGGGTCGTAGTCGACGTCCGAGTCGCCGAGCCGGATGAGCGTGCGGCCGCCCTGCTTGAACACGGCCTTCTGTAGCACCGGCTCCAGCGCGGGGTCCAGCGCCTCGCCCACGTCCTCGATGAGCACCGGGTTGCCGATGCGGATCGAGTTCTCCAGCGTGCGCAGGAAGTTGCCATCCGTGAGCTTGATGCAGCGCAGGCCGTTGCGCGACTCCATGGCCTTGATCCAGCTGTTGGCCTGCGAGCGGGCGAGAAGCAGCACGTCCGCAAAAGGGGGGGGGCGCAGCAGGTCAGGCCGACGCGGCAGGGTCAGAGCAAGGTTAACTCAGCTGGCAGCTTGTTCTGTGTACCCCATGCCATCCCGCCCCACCCCGCGCCGCCCCCCCCCCGCCCCGCCCCACCCCGCCCCGCCCCAACCCCAACCCCAACTCCAACCCCAACCCCGACCCCGCCCCACAACCCCCCCTCGCACCTGGCCCTGGGGGTCGATCATGAGCGGCCAGCGCTTGCCGCGCGTGACCAGGATGCCGTTGTCCACCGACACGTCGTCGGTGGGCAGGCCCCAGATGTTCCACTCGCGGATCTCCACCGGGTTGCCCAGCGTGGTGCGCAGCGAGGCGTTGTCGGAGACGGGGATGCCGCGCTCCTTGCACTCGGCGATCCAGCCCGTCACCAGCTGCTGCCGGTAGGCGCCCGTGAAGGCGCCGTAGTAGGCGATGCAGGCGGAGGACAGGAACACGTCGCCCACCAGCTTGATGAGCTGCTCGCCGATGGTCTCGGCCGTGGCCTTCCAGCGCACGCCCTCGTCCGCCAGGCCGCTGGTGAGCTTGCCCGCGCGCTCCAAGCGCTTGCGTGTGAGGTCCGCCTGGTCCGCCAGCTCGCGCTGCTCGCGCTGCGCGTTGGCAAGGTTGGCGCGCAGCGCCTCCACGCGCTCCTCCACCTCGCGCAGCGCCGCCTGCTTGTCCTCCAGCTTGGCGTTCGCCTCCGCCAGCTGCGTCTCGGCCTGGGGTTGGGATTTTTAGGTTTGGGGGTTTGGTGTGTTGAGGGGTGGTTATGTTGCGGGGTTGCAAGAGTGGCAGGGGAAGAGGGAGCACAGCGGCCGGGCACGCGCAGGTGCGGATCTGTTGAATCGGGGCGGGCGCGGGCGGGCGGTCCCTCCCGCCCTCCCAGCTCTCTCTCCCGCCCCCTCTCATGCCTCCCCCCGGGCCCTCTCCCTCCAGCCCTACCGTGCGCAGCGCCGCCTTCTTGGGCTCCACCACCTTGGCCACGCGGTGGTAGGTGTTCATGGCGTGCGTCCACATGCACAGCGAGCGCGCGGCCTTGGACACCTTGGCCACCAGGTCGGGCGTGTAGGTGGGGTCCTCCACGTACCTGCGGCGGGTGGCGGGGCGGGGCGGGGCGGGAGTGGGGGTTTGAGGGTCGGGGATAATGTGTGGCGGGGCGGGGCGGGGCGGGGCGGGAGTGGGGGTTTGAGGGTCGGGGATAATGTGTGGCGGGGCGGGGCAAGAGTGTGCAGACGTTTGGGGTGGCGGAACTTGTGCGACTGCCGTATTTGCGTGTCATCGCGCGACTAGCATGTGTAGTTGGAGGAGCGTGCATGCGGCATCATACATCTTGCAATGCGCGATGCGGCCACGCGCAATGCGGTGTGTGTCTCACTTCTGCAGCTTCTTGATGTTGGCGTCGGGGATGTTGTCCTTGTCAAAGTCCTCCAGCGAGCGCATGAAGTTGGAGTCGCCCAGCAGGCGCTTGGCCGTGTCCCAGTCCGCCTTCTCGCCCTTGAGCACGCACACCGCCTCCATGGTCGTCTGCGCCGCGGGAGGCAGGCAGGGAGCGAGGTTGCAGGGCTGAGCAGTTGGACACGACCAAGGCACAACGCATGAACTGTGGCCACCCCAGCTGCCCTGCGCCTCAACCTGCCCTGCACCCCCTGTCTCCGACGCGCATCACACACACGCACACATGACACACGCAGGCACATGCTGGACACGCAACCACACGCATGCACACACGCGCGGGCCGCACCTGCACCGCCGCGGGCGGCTTGGAGAAGGACTTGATCTCCACGATGTCGTTCTTGTCCAGCGCCTTGAGCGCCGCCATGGAGGCGTTGAGCGCCGGCAGCGCCTCGTCCAGGTCGGCCTTGGCGCTGTCCGCCATGGCCTGCGTCTCCACCTGCATGGCCTTGACGTCGCGCTCCTCCGCCGCCACCACCTTCTTCACCTTCTCCGCCTGCTCCTGGTCCGCGGCCACCTGTGGAGGGCCGAGGGGCGAGGTGGATTAACATACGGTGCTGTTTGACCGCAGCTCCTTTCCTTGCCCACAGCTCCTTTCCCTTCCGTGGCTGCCACCATTTTACCCCAGAAAACATACGCAGTTCCGTTTCTTGCCGTTCCTTGCCTGCCTCCTTGCCTTTCCATCAGAACCATCACCTCAGCACCGATTGCCCGCCCGCCCCACACCCACCCCACACACACGCACAACCACACCACACGCCCACAAGACGCCCACCTTGACCAGCAGCTCGGAGGTGGCCTGCGCCTTCTCCTCCAGGATGGGCTGCAGTCCCGCCAGCTCCATCTTCATGCGGTCAACCAGCGCGTTGGTCTCGTTCAGCTTGTTGAGGCCGTTGAGCAGCCGGTCCTTGGCGCTGGCCAGCTCCTCGCGCTTGTCGTTGAGCAGCTGCAGGTACAAGTTGATCAGGTCCAGGTAGGACTTGGGCGTGGTGTAGTAGCGCCGCCGCAGCTCGGCAAAGAAGCGGTCGCTGGCGGAGGACACGCTGGTGTGGATCTGCGCGGGGCGGGGGTTCCATGCATGATTAATTCAGACGAGATGATGATGACATGTTGCAGCAGATCCGTCGGGGGCCGGGTTTGGGTGGTTCAGGGTGGTTGAGCGTGGTTCTTACGGGTGGGGAGGTGGGGAGGCGAGGGGATGGAGGTAGGCAGCAGCACGTCAGGGCGCGTACGGCGCATGTGCGCGTGCAACGGACAGGGGCTGTGGGCAGCACGCACCACCCGCCGCTGCCGCTCCTCACCGAGCCCTCATCACCAGCCGCCGCCGCCACTCATCACCCGCCGTGACCCAACTCACCGTGACACACATGTTGGCCAGCGAGTCGCGCACGGTGTCGCCGCCCAGGTCGGTGCCGGCCAGGAACTTCTGGCTCACGCTCAGCAGCGCCTCCTCGGGCCAGGCGCTGAACCAGTCAATGGTGGTGCAGTTGATGAGCGAGGGGAACTGGCGGCAGCGCGCGCGGAAGGCCTCGCCCACGGGGCTCATCGCGAGCACCAGGTGCAGGTTGTCGCGGACACGGTTCACGAACGCGGTGTAGCAACCGTCCTTGCTGGGGTTGCCGCCGGTCGCGGTGACCCACTCGCGGATGTCGGCGACGATGCGGTCCTTCTCGTCCTGCGCGAACATGCCCGGCACCTCGCCGCTGTTGAGCATGTTGTTGATGTCCTCAAGGAAGCCCTCCTGCACGATCTGCGTGTCGCTGAACAGGAACACCACGCTCTCGCCGTCGATGCCTGCGGCGCGGTAGAGCTTCTTGAGGTCCTCGCGGAACTCGTTGGAGCCGTAGCCGCGCGTGAGCTCGATGGAGATGGTCTTGAAGCCGCCCATGAAGGCCGCGAAGCGCGTGAGGCTGCTCTTGCCGCTGCCGCCCACGCCCACCAGCATGGCGTTGCCGCGCGGCTGGCGCAGGATGCGCGCGATGCGGGTGATGTGCTCCACCGCGTCCATGAAGAACACTGCGAGGTGGCGGGGTGGCGGGTGGTGGGGAGGAGGTGAAGGTGGTGGGGTTGGTGAAGGTGGGGTTTGGTGACAGGACGCGTGTTCACACGTACCGCCCTTGCCCAGGCGCTTACACCACCGCAACACGTCCCTTTACCGCCGTCCTTGCAACTCTCCCTCACATCCACACACCAACAACGCGCCCGCCCCGCACGCACCCAGGTTGAGGGCGTTGGTGTTGGACAGGTTGTACTCGTCCAGGTACTCCTCCAGCACCGACACCACCTTGCCCACGTCCTGCCCGATCTCCTCGTAGCGCCGCTCCTCGCGGTCCAATCCCATCTGCGTGCCGCGTGCAGGCGTGGGTGCGGGTGAGCGACATGGAGGTTGAGTTGGGAAAAGAAGGCAGGGGCTTGGGGAGAATGAATGGCCTCGGTTGGTGGCCACACAAACCGTGTCCCTGCCGCCCCTCATGACCACATGACCGTGTATCCCCACCCCCTGCCTGGCCGCCCGGGAAGTGACCTTCCGCATGCCCCGAGCTCCCCTGCCACCCTTGCGCGTGCCCTGCCTTCCCCTGCCCTTCCCCTCCCCTTCCCCTTCCCCATCCCCATCCCCTTCTCCGCCCTGTTCCCCTCCCCTCCCGCCCCCGCCTCACCTTGATCCAGTCGCCGAACATGACGTACTTGCCCGCGCCGAACAGCTCCTCGTAGCTGGCGCTGCCCAGACCGTGCTTATTTGACAGCTCCACCAGCATCTTCTTGAAGTAGTCCTTGTCCTCGTTGTTGATCAGGCTGCGAGAGGGGGCCAAGGGGGGGGGGCAAGGGGTGAGGGGTGAGCGGGGTGCGCGCACAGGGCAGCGCGGGGAGGGGGGGGGCGGTTAGCCAGTGCCGATCGGCACACAGGCACAGGCACAAGCAATCCGATTCCGAAGAAGTCCGGGCCCGGGAGCAGGAGCTAGGCAGGGGGCAGCGGCGGCACGCAGGGGGGGCGTGGCCTCACCGGTCGTGGAACACGCGGCAGGACTCGTGCAGCCAGAGGCGCATGAGCGTGTCCTTGCTGTTGCAGGTGGTGGGCGTGATCATGAGCAGGCCCTGGAACACCTTGGACAGGTCGCGCAGATTGAAGGTGTAGTGGCTCTTGGCGGGCGTGGGCAGCAGCTCCTCCGAGATCCTGATGGGCAGGCCAGGGAAACAGGGGATACCATTCGTGAGTGATGAGGAGAGTGGTGGAGCTTATCCTGTGCACAACAGGAAGAGTTGCACCGCGCATCCGCGCACCGTGTCACCAGGCACCGTTTCTGAACTGCCCAGGCATCCGGCAACCGCACTGTGTTGGCAAAACGCACCTGTTGTACGCCTCCACGGAGCAGTTGACGATGGGCGAGGCGGCGGAGGACAGCTCCTTGGGGAAGTCGGACAGGAAGCCGTTGAAGATGGCGGACAGGATGGTCTTGGTGGCGGCGTCGCTGGGCGGTGGCACGCACAGCATGGTGAAGTGGCGCGCGAAGCGGGGCGTGATCTCCTGGCGGCCGCCGCCGGGCGGCGCGCAGGCGGCGCACAGCGTGGTGTCCTCCACGTCCTTCCAGAACAGCTTCTTGCGGTCGTAGAAGCCCCTGCGGCGGATGGGTGCGGTGGATGGATGCGGGATGTTAGGCGGGCCTCCAGATGGTGGCGCCCTAGGTAGGCCAGGCGCTAGGTAGGCCAGGCGCTAGGTAGGCCAGGTAGGCCAGACGCCGACAGGTCCTTGCATAAGCACACGCACCCTCGTACACACAACTCGCCCTCCCGGTGGCCAGCGCGCCCCTCCCCGCCCATGCGGCCCACAACCCCTCGCACTTTCACCTCACCCCCTTTCAGCCCAACCCCACCCCACTTCCCCCCCCCCCGTCCGCGGCACGCACTTGAAGTCCTGGAACTGGCGCAGCAACTCGATGGGCGGCTGCGCGCCGTACTTCTCGCGCGCCGGCATGTTTACGTCGTCCACGAAGAACACGATGCGCTTGTTGACGGGCGCGCCGTAGCGCGTCTTGCGCTTCTTCTCCAGCTTGCTCTCGATCAGCATCTGCGTGTCGATGGCCTGCGTCTGCGCGGAGAAGTTGATGGTGTAGGGGACCACGTGCTTGCGCTCGCGCAGGTCCTCCAGCGCCGCCACCGTGATGACGGACTTGCCCACGCCGGTCACTCCCGTGAACAGCACCGAGCGCTGCGTGGGGCGAGGAGGTAGTGTTGGGGAGTTGGGGAGCGGGGGTGCTGGCTTTAGACGGTTGTTCCAACGGCACACACACGTGTGTGTTTGGGTACATGTGGCACTGACACCCTACCGACGCTGCCTGACGCCCACCCACTTCCACCATCCCCCAACCCCACCCACCACCCCATCACCACCCGCCACCCCCACCCGCACCTGCACGTCCAGGCACATCTCCAGCAGGTGGCTGAAGCGCACGGTGTCCACGGTGGGCACCATCATCTGGAAGTAGGGCAGGTCCCGGCGGTAGGAGAAGACGGGCACAACCTCGGTCCAGTGCTTGAACTCGGGCGGGAAGCGCTTGTGGCAGTCCAGGTGATGGTCAAACACGGTGCCCGAGCCGGGGAAGGCGCACAGCGTCTGCAGGTGGTCGCGCACGAACTCGTCGAACTCCTCCTTGGCGGTGTGCACCAGGTTGCCGCCCAGCGCCCAGACGTAGGCGAAGCCGAAGATGCGGTTGAGCGCCATGGTGACCTCCTCGGGCTTGGCGTTCCACTGGAAGCCGCGCGACGGCAGCAGCATGCTCTGCGCGCGAGGTGGGGAGGAATGGGCGGGCGGAGGCGGCGGCGTTGAAGGCAGGCGTTGAAGGAGGCAGTGTGTGCGTGGGCGCATGCATATGAGTGGGCGTGGGAGGCTGGTTGGCGGCAGGGCCAGCAGTGCTGCTGGCGCCTTTCATGGACGGACGGCGCAATCGACGCCACCCCCGGCGCCTTTTCCATGCCCCCTGCCACCGCCCCTGGCGTCTCTGTTTGAACCGTGCTCTGTCGCACGCCTCCTCCAGGTCCCACTCCCCCCACAGTCCCTCTCCCCCTCCCCCAAAGCCCCCACACACACGCCCACCTGCAGCAGGTAGGCCAGCGAGGTGGTGAGGTTGTTGTCCACCGTAGCGATGTACTCCTTGCCCTTCTTGCGCACCCACTCCAGCCCGGCGTCCATGTACGTGTCGAACATGGCATAGATGGCCTCCGCAATCGCACCGCCCGCCTGCGGGATGGCGGCGGGCAGCTTCTGCTGCGCCCAGGTCTGGATGTAGGGCCGCCAGCCCAGCTCCTCCAGCGCGATGTAGACCATGCCGCAGCGCGACACCGTGGCCGGCGAGGCGACCGCCAGGTCCTGGACCTCGAACAGCATGCGCATGGTGTTGGGGTTGAGCTTGATGCGCTCGCCGTTGGGCAGGCACAGCGTGCAGTTGTCGTCCAGCACCGTGTTCATGTTCTCGATCCAGATCGCGTCCACGGGGCCGTCGAAGACGACCCACTTGCGGTCGGGCGAGGTGTCGGTGACCGCGGAGCGGATGAGCGTGGAGCCCAGCCCGTCTGACCACTCGTTGGTCAGCAGGTTGTACTCGCCGTACAGCTCGCCCATCTTGATGCACTTGGGGTTGAAGGTGTAGGTGTGCGTCACCTGGTACTTGTCGCTGGGGTGGCGCACCTCGGCCCGCAGCCGCGTGCAGGCGCCCTGCAGCGTGCGGTAGCACTCGGTCTTGCCGCCGCCCGTGGGTCCGACCAGCATCACGCCGAAGCGCACGTTCATGGTGTCATAAAGCTGGATGACCTTGGTCACGAAGCTCGCGGGCTGCTGCAGGCCGCGGTTGCCGAGCACCGCGCGGATGCTCTGCTCGAGCTCGCCGAAGTCCTGGTCGGGCACGACCAGGCCGGGGAAGAGGTCGGAGATGATGTTCTGGAAGAGCTCGACGTCATCCACCAGGAACTTGGGCAGGTTGGAGTCGCGCATGGCGCGGATGAGCACCACGTCCTCGCTGAGATCAGGGTTGGCGCGCTTGAGGCTGCCCGCCATCACCAGCACCGACTTGACGGCGCGCATGCCTGTACGTGGCGTGGGTTTGGGTGTCGGAGTTGGAGTGGGGGTTGGGGTTGGGGTTGGGGTTGGGGTGGGGCGGGAGTGGGGTGGCGGGAATGGATGCCGGCATGGCGACAGGGAAGAGCAGCGATGGGGTGAGACTAGGGGTGTGTGCATGCGTGTGTGCGTTTAGGTGCATACGTCGGGCCCACCCTGGCAATACACACACACGCTCACACACACGCACGCCCACTCTCACCGAAGTCGTAGTGGTCCTGCTGGCTGAGCTGCTCGCTGGACAGCTTGTACAGCTTGACCATCTTGCGGCTGAGCGTCTTGGAGTCCTCGAAGCCCTCGCTGAAGAGCATCACCTCCGCCACCAGCGCGTAGTCGGGGATCATCATGGCCATGGGCCGGAACAGCGCCTGCGGGGTGGGCCGGGGGTGGGCGTAGGCCAGGGAGTTGTGAGCACCAGCCCAATCTAAAATCAATGGAGGCATGTTCAGCCCAATCTAGAGACGGGAATTTCATTCAAAATGATGACACGATGCTGAGAGAGAAGGGGGCAGCCGCATATGTGAATGGTGTGTAGCAAATGTTTTAGTGCCGCACCTTGAGGTTGTCGGGCAGCTCGGTGCGGCCGGCGTAGCCGGGGTTCATGGTGATGAACACGCCGCAGGTGGGCACCAGGCGGATCATGCGGCCCTCGAAGTTGAAGGAGCTCATGCCCGCCTTGAGCGCGTTCTGGATGGTCAGCAGCTGCGGGGTGGGGAGGGGGGTGGGCAGGTGGGGAGGTGGCATGGAGGGAGGTGAGGCAGTGAGCGGAGGAAGGCTCAAATGCGCACGGGCCCCAACCTGTGTAGCCCCCACGTCCACACGGCCCCACACGGCGTCCCACCTAAACCCCACGCCTCACGCACGCACCTGCTGCGCCACCACGGACAGCACCTCGATGTCGATGCGGTTGAACTCGTCGAAGCAGGCCCAGGCGCCGCACTGCGCCAGGCCGCTGAAGAACTTGCCCATGAACTTGTAGTCCAGGTTGTCGCCGCAGTTGAACACCACGCAGTTGACGCCCAGCGCCTTGCCCAGGTCCTTGGTGGTCTCGGTCTTGCCCGTGCCGGCCGGGCCCGCCGGCGCGCCGCCCAGCTTCAGGTGCAGCGCGCCCGTGAGCGTCAGGTAGCAGCGGTCGGTCATGGGCGTCACCACCAGCCGCGGCTGCGCACCCAGGTACTCGTAGGCGTACAGGAAGCGCGCGTTGACCTGGCGCAAAGAAACAAGAGGAAAAATAGAAATGGTTAAACCCCGCCATAGACAGGTGCTGTAAGTTACAAGGGATGATGCGACGTAACCTGTGCGCCCCCGCCCTGTGACCTGTGCGCCCCCCACGTACCTGGCGCACGATGAGGTCCTCGTTCTCGAAGTAGTAGCGCAGCTGCATTTGCCACTCGAAGTCGTTGATGTCGGTGACGCCGTTGGCGTACAGCGAGTCCACGATGTCGCGCGCGTGCACGTCGATGGTGATGAGCGCGGCGATGATGCGGCGGTGCAGCCCCGACAGGTCGCCGCGCACCAGCTTGGTCAGGTCCGCCAGCTGCCGCACGTTGATCTGCGCAAGGGGGAAAGAGGAGCGGTCAGGGGTTCTGATCGCGGCTCATCATGGTGGCGGCGTCAGGCGCGGTTACGGCATATGCGGGGTTGCGGCAGCGGTGCCAGAAAACCGGAACTGGAGCTGGCGGCCGCTGCTGGCCACAAGGCTGTGTGGGACGGGGGCAAACAGGCGCACGCACGCAGCCACGCATGCAGCCACGCTCGCAGCCACGCACAGCACGCAGGCACGCACCGTGCGGTAGTCGCCCAGCGACTGGTGCGGGTCGGGGCTGCGCAGCGTGTCCTCCACGCCGTGGCACCAGTACACCTGGCTGACCGCGATCACCAGCTGCGCCGGCTGCTTGAGCACCCAGCCGCTGCGCGCCTCCTCTGGGTACGACACCCAGCCCGACTTGGCCAGCTTCTTCAGGTTGGCTGCGGAGGGGGGGCGAGAGGGGTGGCGAAGGGTGGAGTGAGATGGGGCCAGGAGGGCGGCCAAGTGTGGGCTTTTGTTTGTTGATATTGTGGGGCTCCGTTGGCCCCTTTCCTCCCTGCAGTCTGCTGCTGCCAGCAGCAGCACCACCGCCCCAGCACCGCCACCCCACCACCCCACCTCCCACCACCCACCGATCATGGCGCTCTCCACGTCGCCCAGCCACTTCTCCACGTTGCCGCGCGCCTTGGTGTTCTTGCCCAGGCTCACGCGCTCGCCCTCGCCGGAGATCATGGCGAAGATGTCGATGGACTTGGGGTCCTCGCCGAAGTCCAGGCGCCGGATGCCGTCGAAGCACTTGCCCATGTGCGGCTGGACGGCCTGCGGTTTGAGGTGTGCGGCGTGTGCGGCGACCGGGATTTCCGAGATTAGTTTCGGGGTTTCGCCACGACGCACGGTACACCTCATGTTGCCGTGCCTTGCGATCCGTTCTTCCCACGGCGCGCTCCATTCCGCCCACCCCACCCAAAGCACCGAGGCCGCGCGCACCACGCCGCCACGCACCACACACGCGCACGCACGCACCTGCACGTTCTTGGTCTGCGCCAGGATCTCCAGCAGCTCGTCGTTGGACAGGAAGTAGAAGCGCGGGAAGGCCATGCGCTTGGTCTCCAGGTAGTCCTCCAGGTTCTTCTGGATCTTCTCCAGCGTCTCGTTGGCCTTCTGGAACGTCTCCAGCACGCCCGGGAACGTGCCCGCCATGAGCGCGTTGGGGCGGTCCTTGGTGCGGCGCATGATCTCGCGCAGCTGCTTGTCCACCGCGAAGAAGGCCTTGGCCTCCACGGGCAGCTGGCGCTGGATGTCCACGGCCGAGAAGATGGGCTCCAGGTACATCCAGGCCTTCTGCACGCCCACCCACTCGTCCAGCGTGTCCGCGAACAGCGTCAGCTGCCGCTCCACTTTTTCGACCTCGGGCCGGATGCCGGTCACGAAGCGCGAGGCCAGGATGGTGGACATGGTGACCATGCTGTCCTCCAGCGCGATCTGCGCGCATGAGGGGCGGGGGTGAGGGGGGTGAGGGAGGGAGAGTGGGGTTAGCAGCGTGTTTCCCACCCCCTTTAATCAACCCACGTGGGTGCAGCACGCACGGCCCGGACGACGCACGTGTCCATCCGAATCCGCCCCCCGCCCCCAACTTGGGGCTGGTGTTCACAACCCGCAGTCCCCATCCACACCCCACCCCACCCACACCCCTCCACGCACCTGGATGTCCTCGATGCCGCCCAGGATGAACACGTCCTTGCTCTCCTTGTAGGCGATGACGTTGAACTCCAGGTCCACCCACTTGTTGGACACCTGCGGCCAGGGGGGGGGGGGGGAGCGGGCGGGCAGGAGGGCGGCAGGAGGGCAGGCAGGCAGGGGGTCCGTCAGGCACTGAATTGCAGTGAAGGCAGTTGCCAGCAGTTATTGAAGGCCCAACCCTACCACCACCCCGATGGAAGCAGCTCGCCACGGCGTATGCAGCCGCTTGCGTGTGACAGCAGCAAAGCGTGGTGCATGCGTGCAGCCGCGTACACACACGCACACAAGCACACGCACCTTGACCAGCAGCTCCTCCAGCGCCATCTCCTGCGTGGCCTCGGTGGAGATGGCGCTGATGGCGTCCTTCCACGTCTGCACCTTGGCGTCCAGCAGCACCTGCGTGATGACGGACGGGGGAGGGAGGGAGGGAGGGAGGGAGGGAGGGAGGGAGGGAGGGAGGGAGGGAGGGAGGGAGGGAGGGAGGGAGGGAGGGAGGGAGGGAGGGAGGGAGGGAGGGAGGGAGGGAGGGAGGGAGGGAGGGAGGGAGGGAGGCGGGGTTGTGAATGCCAGCCCAAGCTAAAGCAAGGGAGCGGGATGGCGGCGGGATGGCGGAGAGCTCTCGATATGCATGTGCTTGTGTGCGCGCGTCCATACAGACATGGTGGAGCCCGACCACCCACCCACGTCCCCGCTCACGAACCAAACACACTGCTCCGCTACAATCACACACACGGCTCACGGCGCACCTGCAGCGTGAAGCTGCCGTCGCGGACCAGCTGCTGGCCGATGGTGTCGAAGATCTTGGACCAGTGCCGGTCCTTGAGCGCGCGGTTGCGCAGCGCCGCCACCACCGGTAGCAGGTTGCGGAAGTCGTCCACGGCGGTGCGGAACTGCGGCACCAGCTTGTTGGGCGGCAGGCCGCGCTCCATCTTGTACACCTGCGGGGGTGGTGGGCATTGGGAAAGAGGGAAAGGGGGTGGCGTGTGAGTGCCAGCCCGAGCTAAAGGCAACCTAAACACCGTATGGTAGGCAGGGGACGGGCACGGGTTTGGGATTGCAAGAGCTTTGCAGGTTTTGGAGGCAGTGGTGGGTGCACAGACTGCACACACCGGCGGGGCAGCAGGCCAGCCAGCCCGCTGACCACCCATCCCGTTCCCACCCATTCCTGACCCCGCTCCCATTCCTTACGCTCCCGGCGCTCTCGCGTGCCCCCCCCCATCCATCATTGCAACCCCCGCCCCTCTCACCATCTTGTGGAAGCGCGTGGTGGTGTCCTCCAGCACTGTCATGTCCAGGGCGTCAAAGTGCGTGGCGCACCAGATGTCGGTGGTGGCGTCCCACTCGGCGCGGCCTAGCCACAGGTTGAGCTTGAGCGCGACCTCGTCCGCGGTGTCGCCCAGGTCCTCCGACCGGCTCTCCGGCACCTGGCAGCCGGGCGGACACAGGCACAGGCACAGGCAGAACACACGGGCAAAGTGAGCGGGGGTTTATGGGTTGGGCGGCGACAGCCGATGACGAATGCGCGAGTGCATGCATGCGCTTATGCGGCCACGCCCAAGCCCCCGGGGCAAGCGACAGAACCAGCCCAGCGGCCCTGCCGGCGCCCAACAGCCCAACAGCCCAGCCCAGCCCCCCGAGCCCGCACACACGCGCGCGCACACACGCACGCACGCACGCACGCACACCTTGAACAGGCGCTGGTACTTGTTGATGCGCGCGGACTCGGTGCTGAGCCGGTCCACCGCCTCCTTGAGCTGCTGCAGGTAGGCCACCACCTTGTCGTGCTCCGACTCGTCGGACAGCACCATCTCGTGCTGCGCCTCGTTGCGGATCTCCGTCACCTCCTTGCTGATGGCCTCGATGCCTGCGGATGGGGGGGTGCAAGGTTCGTACAGCGAAGTGTAGCAGCGTAGGCAGGGGGGGGCGTGGATGGGGGGGGGATTCCGTGCATGGTCAATTAAGACGAGAATATGATGGGGGGAAGGAGTCGGGGGTGGGGGTTGTGAATACCAGCCCAAGCCAAACCAAGCTAAGCGATCAACGTCCCCAGGGCGGCAGCACCACCAACCCCAGCACCCCCATGCCGACCCCCACCACCATCACCATCCCAACCACCAGCAACGCCACCACCCGCCACCACCACCCCTCACCGTTCTCCAGGTTCAGGCTGTACTTTGCCACGTGGTCGTCGCGCGCGCCCTCCACCTCCTCCATGGTCGTCTTCAGCGTGTTGTACGTGGAGTCCATGGTGGCGTACGCGGCGCGGTCCATGGCGGCCACAGGGATGTCGTACTCGTCGATGAGGCCGTACAGGTCGTGGATCTCGTTGCAGGCGCCGTCTAGCCGCTTCTCCGCCTCGCGCACCTCGCCCAGGAACTGCAGCTTCTCCACGTACTCCTCCACCGCGCTGCTGGGAGCCTGTGCGTGTGCGTGTGTGCGTGTGTGTGCGTGTGTTAGAGAGCACAAGGGAAAACGATAAGCGAGCAAGCGACCGTGCGTGCTGCTGGGCGCCTGCGCGCGTGTGTGCGTGCGTTGCGGGGAGGCGGTGGGGCGGGCGGGGGTGGGGCGTAAGGGGGGTTATGATCAGTACCCGCCCGCTCCTGCTCCTCTTCCCACCAACCCCAACGCCGACGCCAACCCCAACCCCAATACTCCCACGCACTCTCCCCCTCCACACACACGCCCCCATCCAGCTTCGGCTGGTATTCACAACCCCCCTCCCACCCACCCCCAAAACCACACACAAGCCCCGCACCTGCAGCCGGCTGAGCGCGTTCTGCACGGTGCTCATGAACTCGTGGAACAGGTCGGCCGCCAGGGCGGGCAGCATGGCGTGCATCTCCTCCAGGCAGGCGGTGGGGCTGGGGATGACGGCGTCCTTGAAGTTGCCAACCGCCACGCGCACAATGGACACGTCACGGTGCGGTTGCAGCGCCTCCATGGCCGCCTTCTGCTCCGCCAGAAGGTCCATGAGCTGGCGGAAGGTGGACAGCGTCACGCGCTGCGCCGCGGCGGCGGCCGCCGCCGCCGCCGCGGCCTCGGCCTCGCCCTCGCCCTCCGCGCCGCCGCCTGCGGCGGCGGCGGCGGCCTGCTGCTGCTGGTGCTGCTGCTGAGCGGCTGCGGGTGCAGGAGGGAGGAGGAGGCGACACGGTTCGGGATGGCGTCATGCGGGCGCGCAGATATTCATTTATTTATTCGGGATGGCGTCAGTTGATCAGACACATCACACTTGGCAACCACAGACACACGCCCCTGCTCCCCCGCCTCCCCGCCTCCCCCGCACCCCCACCCCAGCACCCCCACCCCACCCCAGCCCAATCCCCACCATCCCCACGCACCGTCCGCGCTGCTGTCCTCGGGCCGCAGCCCCGCCGCCGCGCCCGCCTCGTCCTTGGCCTTGAACAGCGGCGCCAGGCCGCCGATGTCCAGCGTGTGGTGGAACAGCAGCATGTCGCGGTAGGGCAGGTAGCAGGCCTTGTGCTCCTCCGCGTAGTGGAACGCCTCCACCACGCTGTCGCGCACCGAGGCCACCTGGCGGCCGATAGCGGGGGTGGGGGCGCGGGGGCGGAGGGGTTCAGTTCAGGGTTGTGTATGCAGTATGGGGTTCCGTGATGTCTAGTTGTGCGAGAGATTGTCCATCCCCAGGCCCCCGCTCGCCCACCCACCAGCCGCCCCCAGCCTCCCACCCCACCCCACCGCCCACCCTCACACCCCGCCGCTCACCAGGTCGTCGTAGTTCTCGTTGGTGATGAGCTCCTGCAGCTCCGTGCCCGGCTCCACCTCGCCGGCCTTGTCGCCCATCACCACGCCCATCAGCGTGCCGTCGCCGTACAGCCGCGTGATGCCGCACAGGCTCTGAGGGCGGGCGCGGAGGCAGAGAGGGGAGGGAGGGAGTGAAGGGGCGACCAGCGAGGTTACGGAGCCAATGATACGGTAGTGGAAGCAGGCATAGCGCGGAGCATATCGACGCGAGCCCAAGCCCAACCACGCCTCACTAAAGACACACGACAACTAAACGAACACATGCTACGCATACCTCCAGGTAGTTGGCCATGATGCGCTGCATCTCCTCGAAGAACTCCTCCGGGTGCGGGTCGTACTGCAGGTCCTCCTGGTTGTCCGCCAGCAGCAGCTCCAGCTGGAACAGCGCGTCGCTGGCCGCAGCCGCGGCAGCCGCAGCCGCGCCGCCGCCAGCGGCGGCGCCGCCCGCGCCGCCGCCTGCGGCGCCGTCGGCGCCGTCGGCTGCGCCGCCTGCGGCGCCTCCGGCGCCGCCGGCGCCACCCGAGGCGGCGCCGTCCTTGCTGGCGGCCGCCGCGGCGGCGGCGGCGGCCTCCTCGGCCAGGCGCACGGCCTCGGCCTCGGCGGCGTCGTCCATCTCCTTGAAGTAGACCAGCACGGGGCGTTTGGGACGCGTGCCCGCCAGCAGCTCGCGCAGCGACTCCAGCAGCACCGAGTGCAGTGTGTCGCACACCTGCGTTGCGGTTGCGGTTGCGGTGGTTGCGGTTGGCGGTGGTGGTTGCGGTGATTGCGGTTGTGAATTGCGGGCGCCGTGGTCGGATGGGTCCCTGCCGCTGCCGCCACACGCCGCCCCCCCCCCCGGCTCTTGCCCGCGCGCCGCCGCCGCAGCCCGCCTTGCCCTCTCTGCAGCTCACCCCCCACCCACGCCCCCGGAGAAAACTACCCCCACTCACGCCCCCACCCCCCACCCCCCCACGCCCCCACCCCCGCGCCCACGCCCCCCACACCCCCACCCCCACGCCCCGACACCCCACACGCACCATGTAGTCCGCCAGGCGTATGAAGTTGAGCAGGCGCCGCTGCTCCGAGCGCCGCGCCGCCGCGATAGTGTAGGCGAAATCGGACTGGCCCTGCTCGCGCTCCTTCTCCGCCTCGGCCTTGGCCAAAAAGTTGATGTGGCCCAGCTTGGAGGTGTCGGCGGCGCGCTGCGTCTCGTTCTCGTCGTGCTTCTTGTTGAACTCGGCGAGCCGCTCCTCCAGCTTGTCCAGGTCGTCCCTGGGGGAGGCGCGATTTGGGGGGATTGCATTCGTAATTATTATAATAGGTGTAAGGTGCGCTGAGAGTTGGCGAAGAAAAGCAGGTGATGCTTGTGCAGCACCGGAGGGATTGCAATTGGCGAGGCCGCGGGCGTCCGGGTTGGGATGAGCGCAATGCGGACGTCGCTTGCTTGCGCCGACGCGCCTCGTGCCTGCAGCGCGGCGTGTGCCCTGTAACACCCCAGCCCCGCGCCCCACTGCCCCGCACACCCGCACCCGCACCCCAGCCTTGCACCCCAGGCCCGCGCCCCACTGCCCCGCACCCCACTGCCCACCCCAACACTGCACCCCACTGTCTTGAACCCCCACCTGCACGCCTGCAGCACGGTGTTGAAGGTGTCCTGGTGGAACTGCATCAGCCGCCCCTCCACCTCCACCTTGTGCTCGCTCTGCTCCGACACGAACTCGTCCAGCGTGTACACCTGAGGGGGTGAGGGGGGGGGGAGTTACGGGGCGTTGCAACGATTGTGACAACTGCGCCCCCAAACCGCCAGTCCTACTACTCCAAGCCCCATGGCCTTAGCCCCAGCGCCAGCGCCAGCTCCCCGGCTACCCTTCCCCTCCGCCTCCCGCCCCTGCGACCAGCCCCCCCTCTAGTTTAACTTGGTTTAGCTTGGGATGGTGTTCACAACTCCCCTTTTCCCAAAGCCCCTGTCCGCCTCACCACGCCGGGCGCCAGGTTCTGCATGCGCATGGCGCTCAGCTCGTAGCAGAGGCCGTGGAAGCGGCGCAGCGGGTGCTGGAACACGGGGCTCAGCGAGAACAGGTTGCGCTCCAGCGCGGCGCGCGCCTTGCCGAACTTGTGCTGGTTGACGGCGCGCTTCCACAGCCGGAACGCCTTCCACAGCTTGTACAGGCGGAACATCTTGAGCTGCTTCAGCCGCGTGTACAGGTGCAGCTCGCGCTCCCACTGGTCCAGCGCTGCGGTCGGGGTGGGTGGGGCGGGGGAGGGGCTTGCAATGATGGTACATGGAAGTGTAGCAGCGGGGGAGGGAGTGGGGTGTGTGAAAACCAGCCCAAACGCCATGCACTTGCATTGGGGCCATCCAGCCATGATGCCTCCCAGATGCCCATACGGCACCACGCAGGCCCACCTTGGCCCTGCGCGTCCTGGCCGGGCCCCCCCTTCTTCCCCGCCCCCATGCCCCCACGCCCCAGCGCATCCCTGCCCCGCCCAGCCCGGCCCAGCCCGGCCCACCCCACCCCACCCCACCCCACCCCACCCCACCCCACCCCCACCCCACCCCACTCCACCCTCCGCACCGCCCCTCGCCCCCTCCCCCACTCGCTTGAACTCACTGGCAAAGTCGGCGCTGGTGCCGTCCAGGTAGTGCGTGATGCCGCGCACCGACATAGTGTAGAAGTCGCGCTGGTCCACCACCGCGAACGGCACCACCTATTGTTGGGTTGGGTTGGGTTAGGGTGGGCGTGCAGGCGTATAGGCGTGAGCATGAGCAGGCGTCCCTCCGTAGCCAGGAGGTTTGTTTTAGGGTTTTAGGGTTTTAGGTGGGCGTGCCTCCCGCAGCAGCCAGGCGGCCCTCAGGACGACAGACCGCCCGCCGCCGCCGACACCGCCGAATAGGAACTCCCGGCGCACAGCCACCCGCCGCTGAGGCGGGACCCCCTGCCGCGTCGCGCATGCCGCTGAGCCAGCAGCCATGCACTGGAGCTGTCTCAGCCCCAGCCTCCCAGCCCCTCGCATGGATTCACGTCTGACCCCGCGGTCCCGCACGGTCGCTGCCGCGGGCCCCGGTTTTACTTCAGTTGGGCTGATAACCACAACCCACCCCTGCTGTACCGCTGTTCCAGCCATCCTTGCAAACCTGCACCACCCCCACCACCAACCACCACCACCACCACCACCAAACAAGAGCCCCCGCCGCCGCCCCCGCCGCCGCCCCCGCCGCCGCCGCCGCCGCCGCCGCCGCCGCCGCCGCACCTCGAGCGCGTAGGGGTCGTACTCCGATGGGTTGCGGTCCATACGGCGCAGGTACACAAAGTCCTCCGTGTTGGGGTACTCGCGCAGCGTGTAGATGAGCCTGGGGCGGTGGGGCGGGGGGCGGGGGTAGGTCATGAAGTCAGGTCCAGAACCTAAAGCAACTGACCGGAGGGGGGCGCTCAGGGCCGGCCAGCGTTGCGGCGCGGGCATGGGCGGGCCGCGGACACGTGCGGCGCGGCGTGCCTTCATGCCCCACGCCTGCCGCCACACCCTGCCCTGCCCGCCCGACCATGCTTCATCCCAAGTGTATTTGCTCCTTGCAGCTGGAAAGCTGGTGCTGCGATTCGCCGTCAACCCTTGCTCCCACAGCCGCCGCGCCCGCCGCGCCCCTGCCCCCGCCACTCATTCGGCAAGGGCTTCGTCTACTGGCCTTCAGCGCCTGCCGCTTATACCCCTTTCCCAACCATGCTTGCAGCCCACCCCACCCCAACACAAAACACACGCCCGCCCGCGCGCCTCACTTGACGTAGGGCAGCGCCTCGCCCAGCTCCTGCTTTGTGGGCACCCGGGAGGCGGGCCCGTGGTCGCCGTTCGCGCGCGTGGTGCCGCTCAGGGCGGACGGCGGCGAGCCTGTCACACCCACGAACGCACCAGGAGGAGGAACAGCATGTCAGAACGCACTTCAGGCACTCAGGGATACACGTCCGCGTCAGGGACACACACGTCAGCACCCGCTGCTTGTTGGTGGGTTTGCCGTCCTTGTGCCCGCATGCCCGCGTGCTAGGGGCAGCGGCCCCGGGCTGCACCCGGCAGCCGTTTGCTTGTCAGGGCATCGCCCCGCCCGAGCGCCGTCTGAATGCTGGAAACATGCAGGCATGCCAGCATCCTCTGCGCGCCGTCCGGGACGAGCTGCCTCACGAATACGGAATATCGTGTTGCTGTCTGCTGGCGCACCCCGCGTGCCCTCCTCACCCTCGCCTTCCCGCCGGCGCGCCGAGCCGCGGAGCGCCGGGGCCGTCTGCAACGGCTTATCCAGCGGGGGTACATCCGCCTTCGGCGACTGGGGCGTCCGCTTTAGGGTCTCCAGCGCCGCGGCCTGCAGCACGCGGCACGCCATAAACCAAACACGCGTGGTGGGTACGTGCCTCATCGTCGCCCCCCCCCCTCCTGCGTAAGTGTCCCCCGCTGCACCAGCACAGCCCTTGGTCCACACCTTCTTCGCCCCCAGAGCATTCAGCGAGCTCCTGATTTGTTGCGCCTTCTCCGGGCCGGCTGTGGCCTCCAGGGGGGCCAGAGACCGCGTTGCCGACTGCACATGGCAGCGCGGGTGCACGTCATGCGACGCCGTTGGACACGTGAGCACATATTTCAGGCACTAAATTAGCGTACCGCAGCTTTGCAGAGGCTGCCAGCCCCGCAAACTCACCACATTCGCGGCTGCTTGTGCCTGTGCAAGCTTCTTGGCTGCTTTCGGCGCATGTACCGATGCCGCCTGTTTTGGCTGCAGATATAACGCCTGCTTAAGGCCGCCCGGCGACTGCTGGTCCTCCCGCGAGGCCATCACCAGCGGCTTTTCCGGGCCTAAGCGCCCTCACAGGCTTGGTAGCTAGCCCTACGCTAGCAGAATAAGGCTTGTACCATGAGATTGCGACAGAATGCGGGACGCGTTCGGTTGTCAAGAAGACTTCTTGAGTTTGCTTGACTCTTCAAAATCGCTTCAATATCGCTTCAGATTGTTAGATATTGTTTGGTGAAAGTAAAGAAAGATAGCCTATGCACGAGAGTAGCGCAGTTTGCCGAGTTCGAAGTGCCTTGCTTGATGCCGACGAACCCAAACACTGCACTGTTCCTGAAACTAGAGCTGTGTGTGCATATATCCTGAGCCTTTATATCGCTTATAATTATTGATACCTGCTTCTTTCGCTTGTTTGTGGGCTCTGACCTTGATACTTACCAAACTGGGCTATTCAATTGCTTTTAGCTACCAAGCACATCAAATAACATATGCGTGCAACTGAGGGGCTACGCGCCCCTCGCACGCGGAATAGCCATTCGGAGCGGCCCCTCTGACGCGCATAGCCTGTGACTGGAGGACTAGGAGCGATGTTTAAGGTACGCCAAAGTCTCTGGCATTGTTTGGGCAGCGGTGCCGGACTCCTGTGGAACACCCTCGGCCCCCGCTGTGTGGCAAGGAGCAGCCACCAACCAGCACACCTGCGTATTTCGTGCCGCGCAGCTACCCCTGCTGCAGCCGTCCCTCACCGGCGCCAATGGCGTGGAGCGCAAGGACAGCCAGTCCGTCATGGCGCCCTTTGCCGCCGGGGCGAGGTGCGTGGGGGTCGCGAGGGCCGTTGTGTGTGGGATGCTGCGGCAGGGGATGCCCACCCCCTTGCCGTTCGCGCTGCCGCTCCTGGCGTGCACTCGTTGGCCCCTCGCCTGAGCAAGCCTGCTGCCGAGCCTGGCGGCCTTGCAGACTGCCCGGGCCGCCTCCCGCGGGGCTAGCATACGGTATTTCATCGTTGAGTTAAGCGTGTGGAACGTGGCATGTGTGCGTGCGGCGTGCACAGGTCGGGTAAGGAGTCGGACCTCGCCGCGGCCGTCGCGGCGGCGCAGACCGCCACCTTCGACGTACGCTCCTGGTCACGGCAGGTAGGCGGGGGTCTTCGCGCGTGGGGCCCCTGCACTGTGCAGAGCAGCGCGGCGGCTTGGATACACGGGCTGGGGTGCAGCCACACGGGCTGGGGTGCAGCGCGCCCAGGACATTGGGTTTCGCCTGGGCGCGCGTTCACAACCCCAAATCTCCTAACATGAACTCGCTATGATGAAACAATTCATGTATTATGGAACCCCGTAACCCCACAACCCGCGACCCCGACAAACCCGCAACCCCACGACAACCTCGCAACAACCTCACAACAACCTCACAACCCCCCCTCTCCCCGCAGGCCCGCGACATCACCTCCGACCTGACCGCCTCCGACAAGTACAAGAGCCTGGCGCTGCACGCCGAGGTGAAGCTGGCGGAGGCGCTGGAGCGCTGCGAGCGCGTCAGCCCGCTGGCCCACACCGCGGCCGGCGAGGAGCGGCCCAACAAGCTGCGCACCGCGGTGGCGTGCCAGGTGGGGGGCGGGGGTGGGGGTGGCGGGTGGTGGTGCGGGGCGTGGGCGGGTGGCGGGTGGCGGGTGTGGTAGCGTGCGGTCGTGGTGGCGCGTAGCATGTGGTCGTATCGCTTGCATGGCTGGTGCGCCTAGGGGCGGGCGGAATGACTGGCTTGAGTACGGCTGCATGGAGGCCGGGCTCGCTGGCTGGGCCAGGGCCGGGGCGGCGCCCGATGCGTCTAGAACGAGAGTCAGTGGTTTGCAACACAGCAATGGTACCAGCATCCGCGCTGCCCACCCACTCCCTCACCCACCCACTCCCTCGCCCACTCCATCACCTGTTCCCTAACTCATTCCCTCACTCACCCGCACAACACACACAATGCCTTGGCACACTCACTCCCTCACACACACACACACACGCACACCCTTGTGCTCTCTAACACACACACGCACACCGCCTTGGCACACCGCCTGCTACAGCTGCTGGGCGAGTTCGCGGAGCTGTGCGGCCCCTTCTCGGGCGTGCTGACGCAGCTGCGGGACGAGCTGCTCAAGGGGCTGTACAGCCCGCAGTACGCCAGCGAGCGCGGCGGGCTGGCCTTCGACCAGGTGGGGGTGTGGTGTTGGGGTGTTGGGGAGGGGAGGATGGGGGGCGTGCCATGCATGATGACTGGTCATTATGACGAGATGATGGGGGATGCCACGAAGAGAGGGGTAGGGAGAGGAGGGTCGTGCGGGCACCATATCATCGTATAACTCGTAGGGGGCTCATTCCAATGCCAAAATGATCGATGACCCTACGAACGAACAAAAGGGTGCCCAAAAGGGGAAGAAGATGGCCCATTCCAAACCCAAAATGGGGGAGGGGGCGGCTCAGCGGGCACGTGTCGCAATAGGCCGCATATGTATGTCGCAATCACCTTGTTCCCCTGTTCCTCACTGCATGAAATGCAGCTGCCCTGGTTCTCGGTGGCGGAGCGGCTGGAGCGCGACAAGGAGGCCATGCTGGAGGAGCGGGACGCGGTCAAGGGCCAGATGGAGGCGCAGGTGATGATCAATGACTAATGACCCCCTCGCCGTAAATGCATAAATGTAACTGTACGTTGAAACGTACCGCAGGTAACGATGCTGCTCGTAACGATGCTCTTAACGTCATGATGCTCTGGTGGTGACGCAGGCGGGCGCGCTGGTGCGCATCGAGGAGTCTATGGCGGCGCTGCGGCGCGCCACCGAGGCGTCGCAGCTGGAGGCGGCGGCGCTGCGCGCGCACCTGGAGCGGCTGTCCATCAGCGAGGAGAGCGCGCGGCTGGAGGTGGGCGCAAGGGGGCGGAGCCGGGGTGGGGTGTGTGGGGTGGGGTGGGGTGGGCAGGAGAAGAGGGAGGGAGGGAGGGAGGGAGGGAGGGAGGGAGGGAGGGAGGGAGGGAGGGAGGGAGGGAGGGAGGGAGGGAGGGAGGGAGGCTAAGCTCGGTTTTGGGTAGGCTTGGTTTTGAGGTGTCGGTCGAGGTGCATGGAGGCACCACCAGGGCCAGGCGGAGGACTGTTTGGGTTCAGGAGTGAGGGAGGGGCGCAAGTGCGGTTGGGGAGGCGCGGGGCGGCATGCTGCCTTTGCCTAGCCGCGCGCCTCGGCAGCGATTGTTGTGTTCTTGCCAAAAACAACGCTTCTTGTGCCATGGTGTGCGCCGGCGCGCAGGCCAAGACGGGGCGCGAGGAGCTGAAGAAGCTGCGCAAGGAGTACCTTCGCATGCGCGACGACCTGGAGGCGGAGAAGACGGCGCACACCGCGCTGCAGAAGAAGCACGCCGAGCTCAACGAGTTCAGCATCGGCCGCATCGCAGAGCTGGAGGCGGTGGCGGACGGCGCGTTCCGGGAGGCGGACGACGCGCGGCGCCTGGCGGAGAGCCGCATGCCACCCGAGGTGCGCGTGGGCGTGGGGGGGGGGGGGGTAGTTTTTTCCAATTCCCAAATTGGGGGGTGGCGTGGGTGGTGTGGGGCGTGGGGGTTGTCGGGTGTGGGGCGTGTGCGTGGGGCGTGTGCACGTGCTTTGCTGTACAGCGCCCCGTTGTTGGACTCATCTGCATCGTGATCACCAGCACCACACGTGCCATCACCATGACTGAACCCCAACACCGCCCCCAACTCCCCCCACCCCATCCCGCTTTTCCTACATCTTTACAACCCCCACCCACCCCCCAAAACCCCCATCCCTCAAAAACGCCGCCGCGCAGATGTTTGAGAAGCTCAAGATCGACCTGGCCACCTACCAGGCCGAGCTGGCGGCGGCGGAGGCCAACAACAAGGACCTGGAGGCGGTCAACTCCAAGCTGGCGCACCGGCTGGACGTCATGACGCCGCGCCCGGTGTGGCGGCGGCTGGCAGACCACAACATACAGGTGGGTGGCTGGGTGGGGGTGTGTGGGGTAGTTCATTCCAGAAACCAGAATGATGATTAAGATAAGCAGCAGCGCAGAGCTGCGTCCTGCTACACCTCTCGCACCCCCACACCCGCCCACACCCCCACTCCACCCACCCACCCCCGCCCAGGCCGGCCGCCGCACCGCCGAGCTGGTCCACCGTGTGGAGGACAAGCTGGGCCGCTACGCCAACGAGCTGACCGAGCTCAAGGCGCAGCTGGCGCTGGCGTCGGCACTGCTGCAGCCCGACCCCGCGCCGGTGGAGGTGCAGCTGAGCCTGGTCACGGACGCCAGCTCATGTGAGGCGTGCGGCGTGGGATGGGGGTGGTGTGTGGATTGGGGTGTGGGGTGGGGGCGTAGGATGGGATGTGGGCATGGGATGGGATTGGGGCGTGGGATGGATTGGGGTACGTGGGATCGGGGGCATGGGTTGGGGAGGAGGGCGGGCGGAAGAGAGGGAGGGGCTGCGCTGCACCCGGGCAACGGAATGGCGGTCTTGCTCGCGCTGGCACATCATCGTCCGCCAACCGCCCTCCTGCGCAGACTTCGTCACGGAGGGCGGCGACAGCGCGGCCGCCGGCGGCGCCGCGCCGCCCGCCACGGCAGAGCCGTGCGGCCTGGCGGCGTCGGTGCCGCGCTGCCTGCGCTGGCCGCACAGGGTGCCGCTGCACGCCTGGAGCGCGGAGCAGGCGGAGGCGCTGGTGGGCGCGATATGGCGCGCCAAGCAGGCTATGGAGGTGACAGCGACGGCGGGCACGCTGCAGAGCTTCGTGTACTACTACTTCAACCCGCAGGTGGGCGAGGGCGTGAGTAGCGGTGTGAGACCGAAAGACACGGCGTAAGACCGTAAACCGACCGTAAGAACGGCAGACCGTAAGACCTCCACCCCAACCTCTTCACCTCTTAACCTCTTAACCTCTTAACCTCGCCCCCGACATCCTACCGTATGGACATGTCGCCCCAGCGGCCGCAACCTCGTGTGTGGACACCGACTCGCCAAATCGACGGCAGTATTGAACGAATGCAGCCCCACCCCACCCCTAACCGCGCAACTTCCTGACCCCCCTCCCCATGCATCATGCATGCAACCCCAACCCCAACCCCACCCCACCGCAGGGCCTGGCCAACGAGGCCAGCGTCAAGCTGGCCTACAGCCTCTACAACGCCTGCGCCGCCCACGCCAAGTCCAGCCCGGTGGTGCGCTCCTTCTGGCTGGTGCTGTCCGGCCAGGCGGCTGAGGCGGCCATGACCGACCAGCGCGCCATGCTGTCCGGCCTGGCGGCGGTGCTGCACAGCCTGCCGCTGGCGGAGGGCGGCGCCGCCGCCGGCGCCGCGGCCACGGCCGCGGCCGGCGACGCGGAGGAAGGCGGCACGGGCGGCAGCGGCGGGGACGGGGATGAGGAGCGGCCGGGGACGTCGGGCGGCGGGGCGGCTGCCGCCGCCGCGCCCGCCGCCGCCGCCGGCGGCGCGCCGCGCGTGCGTACGGACGACGTGGTGGCGGCGCTGGAACACTTCTTCCCGCAGCGGCCGGCGTTCCGGCTCAACAAGCTGCGGGACGCGCTAC
This sequence comes from Chlamydomonas incerta, assembly GCA_016834605.1. Taxonomy (NCBI): domain Eukaryota; kingdom Viridiplantae; phylum Chlorophyta; class Chlorophyceae; order Chlamydomonadales; family Chlamydomonadaceae; genus Chlamydomonas; species Chlamydomonas incerta. The sequence goes on from JAEHOC010000025.1 coordinate 107,770, forward strand.
GGACGCAGTTCCCGCTCGACACGCTGCCGCTGGACGCGCTGGTCGCCGCGCTGCAGCCGCACGCGCTTGCGGCGCCGCCGCCCTCCACAGCGCCGGGCACCGCCAAGGCGGCGCGCTGGAGCGCCGCCGCCGACCCCACCGCGGCGGCGGCGGCGGGTGGCGGCGCCGCCGCCAAGCCGGCGGGCGCGCTGGTGGCGGTGCTGATCGGGCAGCACATAGACGAGGTGCAGGCGCTGTGCCTGGAGGTGGCGAGCGCGCTGGCGGAGGTGCCGCCGGCGGAGGACGACGGCGGCAGCGGCGCCGCCAGCCCGGCGGAGTTGCCGGCGGTTGTGGACAAGCTGTCGGGGCTGCTGGGCGCGGGGCGGGCCATGGCGTGTGTGATGTCGGCGCTAGGGTTCTCGTCAGGCGGCGGGGCAGAAGGCGGCGGGGCAGCGACGGAGGCGGGCGAGGAGGGCGGCGCGGCAGGGGCGGCCGGCGGCGGGCTGGTGCTGCCCGCCGGGGTGGTGGTGGATGTGGGGGACATGACGCAGCGGCTGCTGCAGCGCTGCCTGATCAAGCCGGAAGGGAACTTTGACGTGGCGGGCGCGCTGGCGTGGGCGAGGGAGATGGCGGCCGCGGCGTGAGCTGGCGTGAGCTGGGATGAACTGGCGTGAGCTGGCGTGAGCTGGCGTGAGCTGGCGTGAGCTGGGATGACTAGACCGCAGGTGCAACGTTGCAGGTCCATGCAGGCATGAAGACCTTTCGGTGGGTTGTCTTTGACTAGGAACGAGAGCAGGGCCGTTGTGGCATTGACCGCTAGGCCACAGAGTGTCTGTGATGTAAGGATAGGGTGGCGTGAGCTCCAGGCAACCTGCGCGTGCGAATGGCAAGGCGAATGGTGTCCGAAGAACCCACAGGGTCAGGCGGCCAAGCATCGGGTGAAGCAGCGTTTTCGAAAGCGGGCCCCTCTTCTGCCTTGAGCTCGCATGTCTGGAAAACCGCACCAACCTTGGATGCACTCCGACCATGCTTGATGAGTGATGACTGCCGAATGCCGACCAGACTAGCTGAAGCATACAGTGGCACTAGCGCCGGGCAGAGTGAGCAGCATGACCGTCCACCGTCGCCATGTATACTGTATGAACCCAGCTAGCGACACCTTCCCTGGTGCCGGCCATGCTAACCGCGCAAGAAGCCATAGGGAAGCCATAACAGGCCATATAGCCGTCTGCGCCTTTGTCCCAGGTCACCGGGCAGGCAGTCCTGCGTGCCTTCCGTGCACTCACTGTTGCTACTGCTGCACCCACTCGTCGCACTTCGTGCACCTCGTGCACACACTGCACTGCCAATACTCATTGTTTGGCACACGCAGACCTGGCAGCACGCCGTAAGCAAATGCAAGACGTCGCCGCCAGTTGACTGCACCCATGCACCGAATGGAAACCCTGCGGCCTGCGCGCAACCACCTGCACAGCCAACCCATTCGCATCCGCCCTCGCGATGCATCTTGGAGCCTTACTCTCCAGCCGTTCTTCAGCCGCACAGAAACGCCCCCAGCCACACGGCATTCACGCTGCACAATCCATCCTGCCCCACACCTGCGCAGCATTGCCCAACGCCACAAGTCCCAAATGTCCTGCGCCGCGCGGCTGCGCATGGCTGGCCGGGCCTTATTCATTGCACTGCGCCAAAACTGGGCCCGCAATGCCTGGCTGAGAGCTGAGAGCGGCTTGTCACGCGCTGCATGCCGCTGTCCGGTCCCCTGCGTCTATCCGCGCTTAACACTTCCGCCACGCCACGCCGCGGCCCCAAGCCCCACCCCAACTCCCTGCACCCCCGCCGCATCACGCCGCCAAGCCCCAGCCCTGCGGCGCGCCCTCCGCCGCCGTGGCGCCGCTGCTGTCGCGGATGCTGACGTCAGCGCCCGCGCCCACCAGCAGCTCGTACAGCTGTTGTGTGTGCGGCGGGCGGGGGAAATGGATAATGGGGGAGGAGGGGGGTTGAAAGGCCAAAACGTTGTGTGGTCTGGGACGGCGGGGAAGGAGCCAATCGGACACAACGCACTTGAGACTTGACCCCACAACGCACTCATGCGTCATGCACGCGCGTCTCGCGCGTGCTACGCTCATGCGGACTGCCCTCCCGCCCTTCCCGCAGCCCTCCACACCCAGGCGCGCACAAACACACAGGCACACACGCACACACACAAACACGCCACACGCCCCTCACCTCCCTGTGCTCGGTGACTGCGGCGTAGTGCAGCGGCGTCTGGCCGTCCACGTCGGCGGCGTTCACGTCCGCGCCCGCCGCCAGCAGCGCTGCCGCCACCCCCGCCGCGCCGCGGTCCGCCGCAAAGTGGAGCGCCGTGCAGCCTACGGGCGGGGCGGGCGGGTTGCGTGCAGAAAGGGGCAAGATGAGGCAGGCATAGGGCGGGCCGTGTGCGTTTGAGGAGGGATGGAGGCACGCCGTGGTTGCGCTGTCATGTTCAGCGCATTCCGGCTCGGGCCCGGCTGGACTGAACCTGAGCGTTGCACGCTCACCGCAAGTAGCGCGCCCCGTAACACGCACGCTGATGGGCGCAACCATGTTTTTGCTCCCACCCAATTCCACACATCAAATACGGTATGTGCGGGCATGTCGCACTGCCCCGCCGCCGCCGCCACCGGCGCCGCCGTGCCCTACCCGACTCGTCTCGCCCGTCCACGTCCGCCCCCGCCTCCAGCGCCGCCGCCACCGCCTCCAGGTCGCCCTCTCCCGCGAGCTCATGCAGGCTTCGGGGTCTCTGAGGAAGCAATAAGAGAGAAGGGTGCCGGGAGCAAGACACAGGGCGCTGCTGGGGGCGACGAGAGGCAATGGTCATGAGCAAGGGCGCAGGCCGCGCGTGTCTCAATTCCGGCTGGGGCACTTCGTCAGGAGCTGCTGGGACACAAGTGCTGTTGTGTACAGCGCAGGCGCAGAAGACCGCGCCCCGTCAAAGAGCGAGGCCGACGGCATCACGGAGACGCCGACGGCACCACTCACCCCCTCGTCGCCCTCGCCGCTGGCCTCCGCCTCCTCGCCCGCCGCTAGGGAGCTGAAGACGGGGCCCATCGCCCCGCCCCCGCCCCTTGACCGTCCAGGCTTGCTGCCAGATGCCCCCGCGTCCCAGTCCGGCGCCACGCCACTGAGCAGCTCCACGTATCGCTGCATCGCCGCATCCTTGTCCAGGTCGCCGAGCGCAGCCCACGCGTCCCTGGCCAGGATCAAGCTCGTAAAGCATTTGCAACTAGAATAATATATAATGCGCTTACCATTTCGCCCGGCCGGCCGGATCCCAGAAGGCGGGCTTTCCCGTTGTGCATTTCCCGGCTGTCGCCTGCTTGTACAGCCCGTAAAATTGGAGCTTCAGCTTGTCATCAAACCTTCCATCCTTTGCTATTACGGCCGCAGCTAGGAAGCTGGCAGCGCCGCTGAACGCGTCCTCCAGGTCGGTTGACACGCCCTCCAGCCCCACGTCGTCTTCGTCCATGGCTTGCGGAACACGCGAGATTGGGTGCTGGGCTGGTGTAATGCCGGTAATGCACCGTAGTATCGTCTGAGTAACAAGCAGTAGTAGCACACGCGAAGTGTGTGGGGGACGGCACGATTCAGCGTTGACAAATCCCCCCCTCCGGATTGATGCACGATTGACGGGCCATCTGGGTGTTACCTGGCACAGCCCTGCATGCACGAAGCCCAAGACCTTCACACGGCAGCATCCAGCCGCATCGCACGCTCAAAATTGCCCAACATCCAACATGCACGAGAGCACACACACGGTCGCCCACGTCATGTGCGCCCCCCAGTCAAGCGAGCCTGCGCCGCGTCAGCGCCAACCAGCGCCGCTGGCGCCGCAGCTTCATCCACCCACTCCTGACCATTGAGTACGCTGCACACCACGGGACTCCAACAACTTGCCCCTTGTCCTGTGCCATCGCAAGGCACCCGACCAGGCGCAGTTCAGTCCCATTGCACTCCACCAAGGTTGCCCGCCATCAACCTATTACTTCGCGGCTTTGCAGTCTTGCACCGCCTGCATCTTCACAGCGCGTGCATGCAACCCCAAGATCCCCGCGGCGGGCCCATTGCCAGTTTGCCACAAAAATAACCGCGCCCCACGTCCGTGCTTCCCTGCTCCTCAATCACGCACGTGCACTGACTGCGCCACCGCACCGAACCCGCTCCTCCCTGTCCGCCCCACACGCACCCGACACCACCACCCAGCACTCCAACCTGCACGAACCCCAACTCCAGCCAAGCAGCGAACAAAAACTGCCCCACTCGCGCCGCCCAAGGCCCTCCTCCAAGGCCTCTTCCTCTTCCTCCTCTTCTCTTTCATCCTACTTCTATCACCGCACGACTCCGCATGGCTCCGGCGCGAAGCACGTTTACCTCCCCTCCTTCTCCTCCTCCTCCTCCTCCTCCTCCTCCTCCTCCTTTATCTCATTTTACCGCATGGCGCCGGCGCGCAGCACATCGATCATGTTGTACAGCGTCTTGCCGTCGTGCGCGTCTATCCGGGCGGCCAGGAACAGCGCGGCGTCCACGGTGCCCTCCGCGTAGGTGGTGCGGCCGATGACGTTGTGCTGGAACTCGAACATGACCGTGCCGTCGCCCGACACCTGCGGGGGCACGACACAGTCACACACACACATGAGGAAATGATGTTTTAGTGGTTTGGTGGTCTGGTGTGCTTTGGGGCGTGGGGAAGGGACGGCGTTTGCACGGGGCGCGTGGGTGGCGAAGCCGGGTGAGGCCGGCGCATCAGGTGGTGGGGGTTGGGTTTGCGGCGCATCCCGCCCTGGCGCGGCCACTGCCGTGCTTTGCTCGCGGCGCAGCGAGCAGTACAGCGAACCTCCTCCCCCTCCCCTCTACCATCACCATCACCATCACCATCACCATCACCATCACCATCACCATCACCATCACCATCACCATCACCATCACCATCACCATCACCATCACCATCACCATCACCATCACCATCACCATCACCATCACCATCACCATCACCATCACCATCACCATCACCATCACCATCACCATCACCATCACCATCACCATCACCATCACCATCACCATCACCATCACCATCACCATCACCATCACCATCACCATCACCACACACGCACGGTACACAAGAACACACAAAGATTCACACAAGAGCACACAACAGCACACGGCAGCGCCCCCATCACCACACACGCACCAGCTGGTAGGTGTGGTAGGCGTGGCCGTTGATGGCGTCCGCCGGCACCTTCATCACCTCCATCTGCAGCAGCCGCGGGGGCAGGAGGCGCAGGAGGCGCGGGAGGCGGTCAGAGGCGAGGAGTCGCAGTGGATAGCAAACCGGAGGCAATTAGCAGCGTGTGCGGGCGCGAGGGCGCAATATGAAACCCATCCTGCATTCTGCTGCTATTGCCACTGCTGTTGCCCCCGCTGCTGCTACTGCCACTGCCACTGCCGCTGCCGCTGCCGCTGCCGCTGCCGCTGCTGCAGCTTCTCTTACCTGCGCCTTGGGCTCGCGCACCAGCTCGATCTGGGAGACCTCGAAGGGCACGCCCATCTCCACGAACGACTGCACCACCGCCTTGGCGGTGCCGCTGGTGTCCTTCTTGGTGGACTGCGGGCGAGTGCGAGTGCGAGTTTGGTGGGTGGGTGGGTGGGCGAATGGATGATACTCGCACGTTGTTGCTGGGAGGGTGTTTCATTCATTCATGCATGCATGCATTGGGATGGGTGAGTGATGGGTGGGTGGCTGGATGCCTGTTGCACATGTCTTCGTATCCCTGCAGCCCTATCGCGTTTCCAACCGTCCTCGCGACCCTCCCCGCATCCCAACCCCTTCCGCCATGCCATCCTTGCAACCCCCCGCACCCCACCCGCTGCACCTTCCCCCCACCCACCCACCTGGTGCGACTCCACCACGCGCAGCTTGTAGCCGGAGAAGGCGCCCGGGAAGGACTTGGCCATCAGGTCCATGGTGGCCTGGGGGCGGGCGGGTCGGTGGGCGATTGGGTGGGTCGGTAGGCGGTTGGGTGGGCAGCTGGGTCGGCGAGTCCGCACCCGTACGTATAACTTAGTGTGCTGGGCCCGGCCCCGGCGCCTTCCACTGCAACCCTCCGCCGCCGCTCTCCAATCCCACACACATCCCACACCACCACCACCACCACACCCACACTGGTTGGGTTGGGTTCACTCGGTCGATTGCTTTGGGTTCTGGAACGAACCACCCCACCCGCCCACCCGCCCACCCGCCCAACCCCCACCCCGCCCACCTGGAACGCCACGATCTGCTTGCCCATGTTGGGCGCGATGACGGCATACACCTTGGACGCCTCAACCTGCGGGATTGTGTGAATGGGTGAATAATCGTGTGCTTGTGATTGAAATGGCTGATGACATGGCTGCCTCAGTCTCGTGAGCGATGCGTGAGCACGCTGCACCTGGTCCCCCCCTGAACCCCGACCGGCACCTGACCGCCCGCTCCCCAACCGCCCCCCCCCCCCGCAAACTGCACCTGCCTGTCCCTTGTCTAGTTTCGCTTGGGTTTAGATTGGGCTGGTGTTTACAACCCCCCCCCCGCCCCCATACACACACACTTGCCGCACCTGCGCCGCGATCTTGGCGCGGTCGCCGCCGGTGGTGCCCATGACGAAGGGCGTGCGGTGCTGCACATAGAAGTCCACCATGCTGTGGATGGCGTCGGGCAGCGTGTAGTCCACCATCATCAGGTGCGGGTAGCGGCCCTTGAGCTCCTGTACGACAGCGTCGCGAGTGGCGGGCGGCACCAGCGTGAGCGGCCGGCCCGCCACGGTGACGGTGGTGGCGGCGGCGGCGTCGGCGGGGCCGCACAGGGTGTAGGGCACCAGCTCCACGCCGGCGCGCAGCGCGGCCTCCGCCACCGCCTGGCCCATCTTGCCGGTGCAGCTGTGGCGAGTGGTGGGTGGGGGTGGGGTCGGATGTGGGTTGGGGGGTTGGGGCGTTGGGTGGGGTGTGGGGTGTGGGGTGGGGGTGTTGGAGTGGGGTAAGGTGGGGGATGGCGTGCGCAAATTGCAGTGGGGGGTGCGGTGGGGTAGTTCATTGCAATCCCAAAGCAATGGGGGCTTGTTCGGAAGGTTACGGCAAGCTAGTGGCGTGGCTGCTGGTGTGCGCTCGCTGCATGGGCGGTGCGCGCCCGCCCTTGCCCTATGCCTGCTGGGGGTTGGCTGCCCCCCGCCTCCGCTGTCTGCGCAGTGGCGCCGGCCTGGCCGGCCTAGGCCCAACTGGAGGGCGGGCGCAAGTCCCCGCGGCGGCAGGCTGTCCAGCGATGCTGGCCGAGGAGGTGCAGACATGCTACTGCTTGGTTTCGGGTAAGTGCACGTCCGGTTGTAGCGCGGCCGAACTCGCCCCGGGTTTGGCACGTCCCTGCGCGTGCGACCAGGCCCGTGCCACCTTCACCCTGGCCCCTCGCCAACCCCTCCGATCACCCGAGCCCACCCCCGAGCCCATCCTCCAGCCCTTTCCTTGGCCAGCCCTTGTAATGCTCGCCACCCCGTGATTGCGCTCACCTGTTGACCATGAGCTGCAGCTTGGGCTTGGCGCTGGCCATCACCACCACCGACGTCCGCGTGCGAGGAGTGATGCGCGAGCTGGCCACGCGCGAGCAGCGCAGTTGTTGCTGCATTTTAGGGTGGTTGCGAGGTGCGCAGCGCGCTACGAGTACTCGAGGGGTCGGCGGCGTGAGTGGTGCCGCGATTGTTTCTGTGAAGCGCGAGTACTCAGTCCCTGTGTATCAGAGGTAATGGGCGCACCACAATTCGCAATTGATGTATTGCAGGCTTGATCTGTGAGCTGCACGCGAAAGTTGCATGGGCCAGTTTCAGCGAATTGCGGGCGATTGAAGCCTGTTACTGCTGCTTGGGTCTCTTCAACACACAACATTCCGCCAGCATTACCATTAGCTAAGGCACACAACTCCTACGCGACCTGGTTCCACGAATCTCGGCCCCCGTGGCTTGTTTTACTCGCTTCACTTCTGCCTTACCTCTCTTAAGTAACGTTTATCTCTTGAGGCAATAGGCAGGGGCCAGGGCCTGCGAGCGAGCCACTTACAGCGCGGCAAAACAGTTTCCTGGCCCCAGGACACCATGGCGACCCTCAGTGACCGCCTGAACATCAACAGTCAGATTGAGCACTTGCAAGCCAAGTATGTGGGCACCGGCCACGCTGACCTGACCAAGTTCGAGTGGGCGCTCAACATCCACCGCGATAGCTACGCTTCCTACGTCGGCCACCACAATATGGTGTCCTACTTTGGTGTCGTGGAGAACGAGTCCATCGGGCGCGTGAAGTATGAGTTCCTGCAGCGCATGCTGCTGCCCTGCGGCCTGCCGCCCAAGGCACAGGACCAGAGCGAGGACGAGGAGGAGAAGTGAGCGCAGCTGGCTCAGCATGAGAAGCAGGCGTGATGGCGTGAGGAGGGGTGGCAGGGCTGCGGAGTGTGGGCGGGTCGAGGGGGCCGCGGGAGGGAGTTTGTGGGTTCGTGTGCGTGTGCGCACAGGGCTTGCTTTCACGACGTCTCCAGTGAAGTATTAGGATTGGCGCGGCGTCGCGGTACGCAGAGTACGGTACGTGATACGAGACACGGAGGTGTTGCAGCAAAGGCCGCTCGCGCCGAGAGCGGGCAGGCGCGCCGGGTGCTGGCTTAGGCGCCCATGTTGACGCATGCGGCGCAGGCACGGACGGGCTGGCATGCGGGGGAGGAGGGCTGGGTGCACAGTGGGAGGCGCCGGCTGGAGGCGGCGGCCGCAGGTGCTGCGTGTGCGTGGACTGCACGCAGTGCGCAGCTGTAAGGATATGGCCAATGTGCTCTGCATGTGTGTCGATTTCCTTCGACTCCGTGTAGCCGGTGGGGGGGTGGCGATGGCGACCGGCGGGCCGCAACCATCAGCCGCTTTCCTGGTGATGCCGGTGTCCGGCACCTTGCTGCCAAGGGATACCCCTGCTTGCTGTCCAGCTGCGCATTTAGGACGACTGGCGCAAGGCAGGTAACCAGGCTGTGCCGTTTGACCCATCTCCCAGACCGGCGTCATACCCGTGTGGGTATGGGGCTCCACGGGGCGCGTCGCTGGCGTGCTTTGGTGCCCTGGCGAGGAGTGCGGTGAAGGCTGTTGCCGTACCCGCAGCCTGGCCGATGGGGGCGCGGGGCTCGGCGAACGCTGGACCAACTGGAGGCGACGCTGCAGTACAGGGCACGAGGCACGAGCCGCGGTCGCAGCAGCTGCAGCAGGTTGAGCGGCCCTGCCGAAGCACTGATCCAGATTCAGCACTGATCCAGATTCCAGAACCTGAGTTGCAGCATTGCGCACAGCGCGCAGTTGCCTGCGCCCAGCGTCACATTGTGTGACCACCAACGCGCATTCAGGTCGGGTTCGGTGCCTCCCCTCACAAACGATGACATGCATCACGGCGTGCCCCGCACGTGCACCCTGCACAACCTCGCAGCGCCATGCATGCGGCCAAAGCGGCGTCACTGTCGGTCTATCACGAAAGCGGATGGCACACACGGTGCACTTTAGGCCACAGGCCAGCCATTGCCAGCAATGCCGACGCGCCGCTGCGCCCCCCGCAATCCCCCATGCCCTCGCAGTCCGCGTCGTGCAGCAAAACAAGGCATCAGGCGCCCCATAGCCCGAACCGCTCGCGTCCGTCCCAATCGCCTGGCCGCCTTGCCCTTGCCCTACCACAATCAGACACGCCCACGCAGCCACACAACAGCCAGCCACCGACACACGCAAAGCACCGCAAACCCCAAGCGTGCGAAATCCACATCCGCCACATCCGCATCTACGCCCACAACCTGCCGCCTACTCCCCGGGTAGGCGCCTACTCCCCTGGTACCAGGGCCCGCCAGGCCCCGTCAGCTAATCGCGCAGCACCAGTGCCGGCGGCGGCGGGGCAGCGGCTGCGCCTGCCCCGGCAGCAGGCAGCGGGCCTGCAGCCACTTTATCGCCGCGAGGTTGCCGAACTCCTCAAACACCTCCCGCGCCTCCTTCCGACCCAGCGGCTGCCCGGGAGAAGCAGGGGTGGGGAGAAGGGACGTTGCAGGGCCGCAGGGGCGTTGCAGTGCAGAAGGGCCAGGCCAGGGTAGGGAGGGAGGAGGGTGGGAGGGACGGGATTCAGGCAGTGAGGTAGGCTGGAATATTTGCGGGCAAGCGAGTAACATTGGCGGGCGGGACACGGACAACGCGGACGCGCTACACGATGGCTTTGCCCAACGAGCAGTGTTGCCGGCTCGAGCTCCAGCCACCCATCAATGCTTGATTGGAATAAAACCCGCCGCCCACCAACACCCGCCCACCTTCAGCCGCCCCTCCGCCTCCAGCTCCGCCGCCGCCCAGTCCAGCGCCTCCTCGCCGCCGCCGCACGCCACCGCCGCCAGGCTCACGTCCGCGCCGCGGCGCCGCAGCGCGCGCAGCACGCGCAGCTCCGCGCCCAGCGCCGCGGCGCGCCGGAATGCTGTGGACCAGTCCTCCCGGCTCTTGCCGCCGCCCTCCGCCACCGCCACCTCCGCCAGAAACAGCAGCGTCTGCGCCGACGCGCCGTGCAGAGCCTCCCACGCCACGCGCTCGGCGTCAAAGCGGAACCCGCGGTCGTGCAGGTAGCGCAGCACCGCCGGCTCGCCCTTCCTCGACCCGCACACCTGCCTCGGGCTCAGGCTGCGGCCCGGCGGCCGGAAGCCGCATTCCTCCCACAGGTACCGCAGCGCCTCTACCTGCCCGGCCTCGGTCACGGCGCACCACACGGCCGGCTCGTCCAGCTGCACCCCCAGCGCACGCACGCGCTCCAGCCGCTGCCGGCAGTCCGCGGCCGGCCAGCACGCCGCACACGCCAGCGAGGTGCCCAGGCCGGCCCACGCGCGCGGCAGCGCCCCCGACCCGCACATCCCCCAGCGCGACAACAGCAAGTCCAGCTTGGCTGGCCAGCACGGCGTGCGGCTGCTGACGGCGGAGACAAGCAGTTCGAAGTGGCACGCGCCCCACGCCCCGACACCCCCGCCGCCGCGCTGCCCCTCGCATCCGCCGCCACCTCTGCCGCCGCCGCCACCGCCATCGCAGCGACCGCCGCCGCGGCAACCAACGCCGCCATCAGGCCGCAGCGGCAGCGGCTGCCAACGCTCCAAGAGCCGCTCGTAGTGCCGCTGCGCCGCCGCCACCGGGCAGCCCCGCAGGATGGCGCACATGAGCGACAGCCGCCACGTGCGCCGCACGCTGCGCCCCCACGCCGGCGCTGATCCTGCGGCTGCTGCTGGTGGTGGTGTGGCTAGTCCAGAAGCATCAGAGCCCTGTTCCCCAATTTCGGAGGCGCAGAGCTCCGGCTCCAGCGACGGCAGCAGCGCGTCAAGCAGCTCCACCTGCCCCGCCCACGCCGCCGTGTCTGCGTCGGCGGCGGTGGGGCTGTAGCCGTGCGCCTGGCGCAGCCACGCCAGCGTGTCGGCCTGTCCCCCCTGGCAGGCGCCGTTGCCCGCCGCGGCGATCACCGCCGCGTCCTCGCAGCTCCAGGGCGCGACGCTGCGGTCGAGCAGCAGCTGCAGCACGGGCACGTGGCCGCGCGCCGCCGCCGCCTTGGCGGCGCCCACCCGCAGCCGGCAGCCCAGGCGCAGCAGCAGCCGGCAGGCCGCCACGTCGCCCGCGGCGGCGGCGGACTGCAGCAACTCTTCTCCCAGCGCGACGCCGCAGTGCGCCAGCGCCGCGTCCAGGCTGGCGGCGTGGCCCGACGCCGCGGCCAGGCAGAGCAGGCGCTTGCGCTGGGGCAGGGTGAGGGCGCGCCATGGCTCGGCCCGGCCCCAGTGCGCGACGAACGCGTTTCCGGGCCACGGCTGTTCTGAGCGATGTGGCTCCAACGCCGAGTTGTTTGCTTGCGCGGAACTGGGTGCGCACAGAATGAACGTGCGATGGGCAGCAAGGGCAGCTGCGGTCTCGCGGCTCACGAGTTTCAGCCCATCTAACACCTCATTTGGATGTAAGAATGTCGCAATCCGCCGAACCAAGTCGAATGTCAGGCGCTTCCAAACGCAGGCGCTGCCATCAAACGACGAGCCATACATGTTTCGCGCGCACGCGCGGTCAAACTCGCAGAGGTATGCCTTACATAACTAGTAAGTAGTGTATGGAATCAAGATTTGGTCGCTATGGCCCACAAAAGTCCGTGAGCCAGGCTAGCATGTTGCACGACGGTTTGCGTGGCCCCCCTTCCTCTCCCCCGCAGCGCTCAGTCTTCCCCGCGGCCGTGCACACGCGTCCACAATTGCACGTGCACGCGCTTATGTGTCCGTGATCTGCCGGAACTACAGCCACGACATGTCATGTAGTCGTGCCGGTGATGGCATAGTACGTATGACTTAGTCCTCGCGCCTCCTCGCCTCGTGCCCCCTTCTTCACCTCCACCCGCCCTCGCGGGTGACACCAGCAGCGCGACACCGGCGGCTGCCACCACTGCCCCCCCCAAAGTCACCACCGCCCCCGAGCCCCCTGCGGTCCCCAGTCACCATCGCTCCACCACATGCGCCTTAACGATACCTTGCTCCCTGCCCCGTTCCACCCTCCTTCAGCTGCCGCATGCGGCATGGGCCGCCGCCTCCTGCGCCTCCTGCGCGGACGACATAATTGCTGCTTCCAGCGCCGCCTCCAGGTGGGCCATCAGCAGCGCGCCGCCGCCGCCACCGCCGCCGCCGCCCGGCTGCTGATGCTGCTGCCACTTCTCGACGTAGTCATGTCCCGCGCCCGGCAGCACCACCAGCTGCCAGCCGCCGCTGGGGGAGGGGGAAGAGGAGGGGCAGGGGCAGGGGGAGGGGGAAGGGGAAGAGGGGGCAGGGGCTGGACAGGCGCCTGCGGGGCCTGGGGCGGAGGCGTCGCGGGCGGAGGCGGCCGTGGAGGCGGAGGCGGCCGTGGAGGCGGGTGCGGCCACATGCTGGCTCCATGCTTCAAGCTGTGTGTGAGGTGGGGATGGGGGTGGGGTGGGGTGGGGGGATGGAGGGCTGCGAGCGAGAGACACGGCAGCGCTTTCAGCAGCGTGGCCCCGGCAGGCGTGGTGGGAAACACACCACCGCGCTTGAGCAGGAGACAATAAAGCACCCACAGCATACTGGCATTATCTCGCATTCTTGCCACCGTTGACAGTTGCCCCGCCCTGCCCCGCCCCCTGCAGCCCTTTGCCTGGACTCCATGTCTCCGTCCAGGGCCAGGTCGGGTTCGGTCTTGGGGGGGCTGGTGTTCACAACCTGCACCCCCCTGCCCACGCCCTGCGGCAATATGCAACGCCGGCCATACGCCCCCACCTGCTCCCGCGTGTACCGCGGGTCCAGGCCGCCGCCGAACACCGTGAGCCGCAGCGGCAGCGGCGGCCGGCCTGCCGGCATCTGCGTGGGCGGCACGTGGGCGACACACGTGGGTGTCGAAATGTGCGTTATGTTTGCTATGTCGCATGTCGCATGCCGCAACCTGACCATGTCAAACAATGTGCACACAGCCACATATACGTGCACACTACCGTGCGTTTCACATAAATTAACAGAGCACCAATCCGCGTCCCAGCGGGCCGGCGGCACCCACCACACCCACCGTGTGCATCTCGACCAGCCGGAAATCTGCAAACCCCCATTCCATCTACGCTCCCTCATCCCTGTCTAAATTACCGCCAAATCCGCCCAAAACGTCTACGCTCCGTAGATGCGCGGCCCCAAACCCCCAAAAATATCTCCGCACGGCGGATTTGGGACATATTTCTACAGCGTAGGTGGAAGATACGAGCACTGCGGCGGGCGGTGGCCCCACCCACCCACACCTCACCACACCACACCACACCACACCACACCACACCACACCACACCACACCACACCACACCACACCACACCACACCTCACCACACCACACCACACCACACCACACCTCACCACACCACACCACACCACACCACACCACACCACACCACACCACACCACACCACACCACACCACACCACACCACACCACACCACACCACACCACACCACACCACACCCACACCACACCACACCACACCACACCACACCACACCACACCACACCACACCACACCACACCACACCACACCACACCACACCCACACCCACACCACACCACACCACACCACACCACACCACACCACACCACACCACACCACACCACACCACACCCACACCCACCGTGTACGTCTCCACCAGCCGGAAGTCGGCCCGCAGCACCGGCCACACCAGCTGCCGTACGCGCGGGTCGGACTGCGGCCGGTGTGAGCGAGTGTGCGCGAGTGTGCGAGGCAAGGAGACAGCGAGGCGAGGGCAGTGCGGCGAAAAGAGGCAGGGTTGCGGGGCGGAAGGCAAGAGGTGCATGTCAAGAGGTGCATGCAGGCGTGCAGGGGGGGGCGGAGGGAAAAGCGGGAAAGCGCGCTAGCGATGGGAGAGTGCTGACTCGCCTCGGTCCGTGCGCGGCGCGGTGCCAGTACGAACGAATTAGCGACATGGTGGCACACGGGGCACGGCGGTCGCACCCCACCCACCATCCAACCCACACCTACCATCCAACCCACACCTACCATCCCACCCACCCACCATCCAACCCACACCCACCATCCCACCCACACCTACCATCCCACCCACACCTACCATCCCACCCACACCTACCATCCCACCCACCCACCATCCCACGCACCAGGTGCGGGTTGGTGTCGCCGTAGCGGCGCCTGAAGGCCGCCCAGAAGGCGTCTGGGTCGTCGAGCGCGTGCAGGCGGGTGGGGTCCAGGTCGTGCGCGGCGTCGGACAGGTGCGGCGCCCTGCTTGGGCGGCGGCGGCAGAGGCGGGGCCAGCGGCGGGGTGACCTCCGCCCGATAAACAGTTGCGGGCAGCGGGCTCTTATCCCTCCTACGTCCCCTGCTGTGTGACACCACCACCCGCCCCCCCCCCCCCCAACCAGCCCCACCCACACTACCGTAGTCCCATCCCCGCCAGCCCGCCCCCACCTGATGCCGGACACGAACACGTGCGCCGGCAGGTGGACCCGCGGCCAGCCGCCCGCAGCAGCCGAAGCCTCCCTTCCGCCCGCCGCCGCCGCCGCCGCCGCCGCCCCTTCCTCCACCCCAGCCGCCGCCGCCGCCGCCGCCGCCGCCCCTTCCTCCACCCCAGCCGCCGCCGCCGCCGCCGCGAGGCAGTGCGCCACCTCGTACACGACCCAGCCGCCCATGCTGTGGCCGAACAGCGCATACGGCACCCGCCTCCGCCCCCCGCTACTGTTACTGCTGCTACAGCCGCCGCCACTGCTGCTGCCGACTTTGCTGCCGCTACTGCCGCCGTCGCGGCTGCCCTGGCTAATGCCAACGGCGTCACCGCCGCCGACGCCGCCGCCGCCACCGTGCAGCGCAGCACCCGTGTCTGCTGCCACGGCACTGGCTGTTGAAGCAGTACCTCCACCTCCGCCCCCTTGCACTGCCGCCGCCGCCGTTGCCTCTGCCGCCGCCGTCGCCTCCGCCGCCTGCTCGACGGACGTCACATGCGCCGCCACCAAATCCGCAATCTCCGCCGCCAGCTGTGAATGCACCCAGGTGGCGGAGGCAGCGGCGGCAGGTTGGTGGGTGGCAAAGGTGGGGCAGTGGTGGGCAGTGGTGAGGCTGGCCCAAATGGATTGCATGCGACACGCCAGCCGGCACATCCCCCCACCCCCAGCACCCGCCCCTAACCATGTCAACGGCCCAGCCCGCATCACCGCCAACCCCCAACTGCAGCTAGCAGGTCGGCCGTGGCGCGCATCTTCTAACATGCATCCCAGCTCCACATATCCCAGCGACACACATGCATCCCAGCGACACACATCCCAGCTAGCACCTGGTCAGTCCTGGCTCCATCCAACCCAGATTTAGCCTGGGGCTGGTTTTTGCAATCCCCCTCTGGTTAGCCCCAGCCCCAGCCCCAGCCCCAGGCCCGGCCCCTCCCCCCACCCCCACCTGCAGCAGGTCGGTGGCGGGCGGCTCGCGGCGGCGGCTGTTGCGGCCGGGCAGCTCCAGGGGCAGCACCTGGTGATGATTGGAATACAGGAGGAGTGGCGTTTGGGCGGTTGGTCGGCGGATGATGATGATGATGATGATGATGTACCGTACAGGAGGACAGGTAGCGATTGATTGGCGGTGTGGGGATGCAAGGGGGGATGGGCGCAAGGGATGGGGGTGGAGGAGCAGCCCCAGCGGCAGCACCTGCCGACGATGGTCGAGAGATGATGAGGTCCGGGTGGAGGACGGGTAGGCAGCTAGGCGCTTGGTTGGCGTGGTTGGCGGTTTGGTCGGGGGAAAGCGCATGTCCCTGCTGCTGCGCCGGGCCCCCGTTTGCAGTAGCCGTCGTGGCGTCACTCGGCGGTAGCCTGTTGGCTCTGCACCCAGCCACGCACCCAGCCACGCATGCCAGCCATGCCAGCTGAGGTTTTAAATGGGGGCACGCACCCAGTCACGCACCCTGTCACGCACGCCACGCCATGCCAGCTGGGGCTTTGAATGGGGGCACGCACCCAGTCACGCACCCTGTCACGCACGCCACGCCACGCCACGCCACGCACCTCCACGCCACGCGCGGCCAGGCGCGGCGCCCAGGAATTGTACACCCAGGCGCCCATGCCGGCCTGCTGGTAGCGTGCGTGCATGGGGCGGCAGGGGCCAATCGGCCATGTCACCATGTGCGCGCGCGCATGGGGAGGCAGGGGCCGTGTCGCCGTGTGGCACTGGGAGCGGTTGCACTGGGTCGGTCAGTGCTGGTGGTGCGCGGTGGGCGGTGCGCGGTGCGCGGTGCGCGGTGCGCGGTGCGCGGTGCGCGGTGCGCGGTGCGCGGTGCGCGGCGCGTGGGTGCGTGGCGCGGTGAGTGTGGCGTGGCAAGTGGTGCTTGACAGCGAGAGGCCGATCGCCGCCAGTGTGAAAACAAGAGGCTCTTCTTGCACACGCCATCAGCGCAGTGCCCACAGTCCGCAGTCCGCGCTCGCATAGTCGCACTTCCAAGCGCCGCTGCCACCGGGGCCATTCGCTCTACCCGCCTGCGGCAAGCAGAACAGCAGCAGCCGCGGGGCCGCCAGCGGCGGCGCGACGGCGGGCGGCGGGCGGCAGATCCACACCGCCGGGTCCGCGCGCCGCGGCTGCGGCGGTGGCGGCGGCGGCGACAGCGGCGGAGGTGGTGGTGGCGGTTCTGTTGACTGCATTTGAGGCTGCGGCGGTGGCGCGGGTGCTGCTGGTGGCTGCGTCCGGCCGCTGCCGCGACTGCCGGGTGCGTTGGTGCCCACGCTGCTGTGGGTCTCTGGCAGCTCTGGCTGCTCAGGCTGCTGTGACTGCAAATCAGGCTGGCAGAAGGCAGTTTGCAGCTCCACAATTTGCTTTACCGAGTGTTCGAGGGCGCCATTGATCGGGGACCTCATTTCGTCACACCGTCCAAGAAAACGCTCGCCGAGCACGCCAGCTTGAGGCCCCACACAGTCCGGAGCCTGAAATCAGCCGCACTTGGATGAGCTATAACTGTTCAACCATCGCATCCATGCTATGCTCGACCATTGCATCCATGCTGCCGGTGCGTGCGCACCGGACATTCATGCGTGTGCACCCGACCTCACACCTAGACGTCAGCACTTCAATTCATGACCACCATTCGCATGGACTCCTAACGGCCTTATGATTGCGAGGTTACAAGAAGGGGACAGTGTAAACACCATCACGGCTACGAGGGAAGCCACCATTCCGAAGAACGCAGCAAACCGCAACCCCCGCTTGGCTGCCAACCCAACTCACAGCTGCGTAGGTGCGTCGAAGCTAAGCCGCAGCCCGCCAAAGCCACACCAAACAGCAGCATCACAAAGCACGCGGCTCATAAGGCACCGCAAATCTGAGCAACAGCCAAGCAGACAGACTACACGAAAACGCGGAATCTAGCGCCAGCAGACGCAAGCTAGGGCGGCGAAACAGGTGGGCACGCCCAAACACTCCCACAGACGCACAACACCAACCTCATGGAGACGGCGGCGGAGACGCATCATCCCACGGCGGAACCAACGCCACGCCACCACCCGACCCGCGCGCCAGGAAGGGGTGGCCAGAGGGGACCGCATCCCACCCACCAGGCCTGACACCCAAACTAGAGAAGGCCTGCAGGCGCCCCCAGAAATCCGTAATGACAGCAACACCAATAGCTAACACACGCGCGGACGGGAGGGTTGCGGACACAGGCAAACCGTGGCCAGCCATAACCACCCGTTGCCGCCCCAAGTCCATGGCCGACAACGCAGCAAGACACACAACATCCCACACCGGCTGACACAGCCCAACCGGCGGCTGGACCAGCCACAACTCCGACCGGGCAAGGGCATCCAAAGAGTCACAGGGTAACGCGCCCATAGCCATACCGATAGCTTCACGCAGCGCCCGTGCCACCACGCAATCCCAGAAGTAGTGCCGGCGATCCCCGTGCGCCATCCCCTCGCCACAAGCCTGACAAACATGCACTACGCCCGCAGCCCGCTCACTGGCACGTTTAGGGAACGCCCAACACGCATTGGCGGACAAACGCCACAAAGCCTCTTTATGCCGATTCTCCCACTTCAAGGCCCACAAGCGCGCCAGTGTGGCACGGAACGCACCCGCGGCCAACAGCTGGTCCGCGTCAGGCACGCCAATGACACCGGCCTCACGAACATACTCTAAGTGCTTCGCGCCCAACCGCTCAAGCTGTGGCGCCAGCTGCATAAGCGTACCAATCTTGACCGTATACTCCAGTAACAGCACGGGCGGCCCCGCCACTGGAACCCAACCAAGCCCTCGCACGACATGCTGCACCGACGCATCTGGCGGTGGAGCCGCAGCAACGCCACCGGGATCCGAGCGGGCGGTACGCGCGGCGGCCTCCCACCCCCCGGGCAGTAGGGCCACGGCGGCGGCCACCCGCACTGGGATTAATGTCGGGGGTATTTTTGATTGGGCTGGCATTTACCCACTGGTGCCACGTTTTGCCAGTCACAACTGGCCCATGTCCATGCCTTCCTTCCTTTGCATCATAATACTGCCTACTAAACTTGCACCGCCGCGCCCAATGGATTCACGTTCGTACTTCAGTGTTCGGTTTCGATCCAACCATTCGACAGCCAACCGCCAACCATAGCCGCCCGCCCAACTGCCGCGCCCACGCGCTGCCCTACAGCACAAAGGGGATGAGCGCCCGCCGCGAGCGCGGATACTCGGGGAATGTGGCGCGGTACCAGCGCAGGTGCGTGAGCGCGCGCGGCACGAAGGTGGAGGTGCAGAACAGCAGCCAGGACAGGGCCGGCCAGGACCAGGTGCCCAACGCGAAGCCCGCCCACTGCACCAGCTCGCCTGCGCGTGTGTTGGGGGGAGGACAGGCGGAAATTGCAGCGTCATGCTTCTGTGGTGCACGCTCTCCATCTGTTGCATTGTGGCGCATACGACCACAAGCCGCCAGTCTGCCCGCCCGCGCCGCCGCCCGCCCGCCCGCCGCCCGCCCGCCGCCAACCGCCCATCGCCCGCCGCCAACCTCCAACCGCCACCTGCCAACCGCTCACCTAGGTAGTTGGGGCTGGCGATGTATTCGTACAGACCGCCGTGCGGTATGAAGTACCGCTCACGCACATCTCCCCCTCCTGCAGCCCCTCCACCTCCCGCAGCGCCGCCCTTGCCGCTGCCAGCAGTCGAGCTGGGAGGCGAGGAGCTCGGCGCCGGCGGCGCGCCCGCGCCGCCGGCGGCACCGCCGCCATCCTTTGAGTCCAGGAGGCTCTCCCGCACGCCGCCCGCTGCCGAGCCCTCCCCGCCCGCCACCGCCCCCGTTACCGCCGCCACAGCCTTGGAGCCGCGCCATGGAGCCGGCGCCGCCGCTGCCGCCGCGGGCTCCGCCGCCGCCGCCGCCGCCTGGCGGCGCCGCAGCATCTCCAACCGCCCGGCCCGCAGTTTCAGGTCGGCCCAGCGGTTGATGGCCGTACCGACGACGTACAGTACGACGCCGATGATGAAGCGGGGGCGGGCGGCCCAGTCCGACGGGTACTCGGTGCACGCCAGCTGCGCGAGCGCGGGTCGGCATACGCGTGTGAAAGTCGGCACGTGACACGTGGCACGTGGCACGGCGGGGTGATCGTGTGGTGTGTGTTGTGGTAAGAAATGGACAATGGGCATTAGGTGCTCACATGTGGTTCCCATCCACTCCAAACACACACGCGCCCACCCCCACCGCCCCTCACCTGCGTGGCCACCAGGTAGGCGAATATGCTGTTGGGCACGAAACCCGCCAGCGGAATGCCCAGCGGCACCGTGGCGGCGCTGTACGGCATGATGAGCGGCGTGATGAGGCCACGGTACAGGTAGTGCAGCAGCCAGCCGCACAGCAGCACCACGTTCACGGCGCGGACCTGCGGCAGGGGGCGGTTGGTGTGGGGAGGGTGGGAAAGGGTTGGCGGGTGTGGGGGGCGGGTTTGACACGCAGGTCGGCGCAAGTCAGTGGGCGGCGTGTCGGCGGCGGGTGTCGGCGGTGGGCGGGCGGTCAGGCCGTCCAGCTGCCGCGTGCGTTGACCACCCGCCTGGACCCTCCGCCCCCGGCGGCCCTCCTGCTGTCCCCCTCCCGCATGCTGTCCTGCTGCGCGTACGGCACGTGTGCAGTCGGGGCCGCATCCGACACCTCCTGTGATCCGCCCCCTGCCCCTCACCGCAACACGCACGGCAACACCCCCTCACGCCCAAACGCATGCTACTGCCACGCGCCCTACCCACCCTGCCACCCCAGCCACCCACGAAACACACACGCACACGAAACACACACGAACACGAAACACATACGCACACGAAACGCGCACACTCACGGCGCTGAACGGCTCGCCGGCGGGCAGGGTGCCCGAGTAGATGAGGTACACGGCCAGGCAGAGCGGCACGCCGGGGATGGCGTCGCTGAACTGCGGGCGTGTGTGTGTGCGTGTGCGTGTGTGTTTGCGTGTGTGTGCTTGTGCATGCGCATGTGCGGCATATGTGTGCTGTTAAGAGGGCGCAAAAGGTTGTGAGATACACGCAGGACGGTGGATGTATGTGTGTGTTGTGGGGCGGGGGCCAGGTTTGGCGTCAGCAGGGTTCTGCGGCTGCTCATTCCCAACCATGGAATTTTCTTTTGTGCCACCTCAACCTCAACCCGACCACTGGCTTCAGCGGGGCAGCTGCTGTCCGGGGCTTGTCGCCAGCGAGCCCGGTGGTATAGGTACGTGGGCGCGGTTCCGTCCTCAAACCCGCCGAGCTCGTGCCCCCCGCCCCCGGCCCCACTACGAACTTCCGACCGCCGACTCACGAAGTGGCTCCAGCGCTGCGGTACTGGAGGCCCCCACTGCTTCTCCTTCTCAGCCGTGGCATGTCGCCCGTAAGGCGCGGCGTCCTTGAATTGAGACAAGAAAGAAGACACAACGACGATGCCCGTAATCGAGAGGAGCGCCACGTTACTCCAGAGTAGCCCGGGTAAATCATTTATCGCGCAATGTGGGAAGTCCATCGTGGCAGTCCACCAAAGAAGTCCTGAAGGTCGCGAGCTGCACCAATTGCCCGCGAAGTCAAGTCGTCTTTGTGGCAAGGAGGATTCCCAATCGTAGCACGGTTACACAAAATATTGCTCCGCGACAGTTGCATATAGCGCTCATGCTGCGACTCCGCCGGGTCGTGCATGACGGGTTCGGAATGCACCCGCCTCCGCACCACCACACGCCTGACCCCACGCTCCGGCCGTCCTCTCTTCGCCCTCGCGCTCACCCCCCCATCGCTTCCTCACTATCACTCCCTTGCCATCCCCTTGACACCCCCCCCCCTCACGCCGCCGCTGTAACCGGCGGCGGCGGCACCAGCCCCGCCGCCGCCAGTGCCGCCGCGTCCAGGCCGGTGCCGGTTATAACCGCGCTGCCCAGGCACGCGCCGCCCTGGTAGAACACCGCGTACTGCCCCGGCGCCAGCCCCTGGTCGTTCGCCTCCAGTACCACCGTGCCGTACACCTCCTTTTCCCCCTCGTTTTCCACCTCCTGCTGCTGCTGCCGTACTCCTGCTACTGCCGAGCTGCTGCTGCTATGGCTGCTGCTGCTGCCATTGCTACTGCCGCTGGAGGTGGCGATGGGCGCGCCGGAGCTGTCGTGAAGCCACAGCGTGCAGCGATACATGTTGGGGCCGTGCCGGACCTGTGCGGTGTGTTGCGGGGTGGGGGGTGGAGTTGGGTTGGGGTTGGGTGAGGAAGAGGGGCACAGCACGGCACACAGCCGGGTAAGACACACGACCAGGGTCGGCGTCCCGCACGCCGCAGCAATCCAGCACCTCGACTGCTTCCCAGCCCTTCATGCCATGGCCCTACCCACACATTGCCCACACAGCCCAACCCACACAATCTTCTCCAGCAGCCGCCCTCCACATTCGCGGTCCCGCCGCCGCCCCCACATCCAGGCGCCCAACACCCACCCCCAGGCCCCACGACTTCGTCTGCAGTATTCAGTGCATCCTGTACCGCTTTCCCAACTATCCTTGCAACCCCCAGCCCCCTCACCTTCACAAACAGCGGCTCCGAAGGCCCCGCCGGCCCCACCGCACCGCCGCCGCCCGAGCCCGCCGCGCCCAGGCGGGGGCGCTGGGTGGGGTGCAGCCAGTTGAAGGGGCCGCAGGTGAAGGCGTTGCGCGCCTTGCCGCCCTCGTAGTAGTGGCGCGACACCAGCACCACGTTGCGGGCCGTGTCCTTGGCCACGACGTACCTGCGTGCGTGGGGGCGTGCGTGTGTTGTGTGTTTCGTGTGTGCTTCGTGTGGTATGAGAGCCTGCCATATTGCATCATTGCATTGCATTTGCCTGGCCTCCGTCTAATTAGGCTGGTTCAGCTTGGGCTGGTATTCATGAACCCCCGCTCTCCTCCGCGCTCTTATGCATTGGGTCTGCTTGCGCTTGGCTGGTATTTGCCCCGCCACCCTCCCGCATCCCACCCCTTACAACCCCCTAGCCCTGCAACCTCCTCCCCCCTCCCCCTACACTCTCCGCCCCGAAACAAAAGAGTATACCGTTACCCTGTATTGCCGCAAACTGCACTTGCCTATCCCTTGTCTAGTTCCGCTTGGTTTAGCTTGGGCTGGTATTCACAACCCCCCTCACCACAACCTCCCCAACCCCACCACCACCCCGATCACCCCCCCTTCCCCAGCCGCGCGGCACGCACGCACGCACGCACGCACGCACGCACGCACGCACGCACGCACGCACGCACGCACGCACGCACGCACGCACGCACGCCACGGCCAGCCACGCACGCACCAGGGCCCGCCCGGCAGCTTGATGCCGCCTCGCTGCCCCACGGTATAGAACCAGTAGCCGGCGTGTGTGCCCAGCGGCACGCCGGTCTCCGCCTCCAGCAGCGGGCCGGGCCACTCGCCCAGGTGCTCCTTGACAAACTCGGAGAAGCGCACCTGCGGGTCGTGGGGTAAGCACAAAACACACCAAACGGAACAAAGCCGCCTTCACGCGCGCGCAGTTACGTACAAATACCTACGCCGTGGGTCGTGTGTGTGTGTGTGTGTAACAAGAGAGAGGAAACACGCAGGCTGTGGGTCGTGTGTGTTGTTGAATAAGGCAGAATAAATCAGTGTGTCGTGTGGCAAGTGGCGGGTCATGTGATGTGTGTGGCGTGGGTCGTGTGGCGGGTCGTGTGTTGGGTCGTGTGTGGGTCCCGCATGGTAGCGGTGGCACATGACAGCACCCGATTGCCCCTCACACAGCCGGCCTCCACATAACCCCCACCCCACCACCACCACCACCAGCCCACCCCACACACAACGCACGCACCTTGCCCAGGAAGCATATGCCCTGGCTGTCCTTGCGGTTCTTGTTGGCCAGGTCGGCGGCGGCCGCCAGCTTGCGGACCTGGGGGCGGGTTGAAAGGCCCAGCATCTGTTGAGTGCATTGGGCTGGGAACGGAGGCATCCCTCCCCTGACTGACGCACGCGCGCTTTGGTTTGAATTGGTTTGGATTAGCTTGGGCACTTGGTAGCTGCAACCCCTTCCACTCCCCCTCCCCAACCAAGTCCACAACCCGCACCCGCACCTGCGACTTGGTGAGGCAGCCCAGCGGGAACATGACGCGCGCCAGCTGCCCCGGACTCAGCCCCGCCAGAAAGTAGGTCTGGTCCTTCACCGCGTCCGGCGTCAGCAGCAGCCGCACCTCCTCAGCCCCCGCCTCCCCCCGCGCCTGCCACGCCCCCGGCCCCCCTGCCGCGGCTGCTACTGCCGCGGCTGCTGCTCCTGCTGGCCTGGCTGACCCTGCCTGAGCTGCCCCCAACGACCCCGCCGCTGCGCCATCATGCTGCCGCAGTCCGTGGTGGTCCCGCCCGCTCGCCGCCGCCAGGCCGCCGCTCCGCCGCCGCTCCTCCTCCACCTCCTGGCCGCCCGCACCCCCCACCCCCACACCCGCACTGCCACCACCACCCGCCGCCACGCGCTCCACGCGCGCGTAGTGCCCCGACGCCACGCGGTCAAACTCTGCGCCGTGGTTTGCTGCCAAGTGGTCATAAAAGGCTCCGAACTTGACGCGGCTGTTGCACCAGATGTCGGGGTTGGGCGTGCGGCCGGCGCGGATCTCCGCCACGCTGGCGGACACCACGCGGTCCCAGTAGGCGGTCGTCAGCGGCACCACCTCCAGCTTCACGCCCAGCGCGTCGCACACCTGTTAGAGTTGTGTGTATTACGGTATGTGTGTGCTTCAGATGCGGTCTGTTTGGATTTGGGGCCGCGCAGGTCAAGCGGCGGTGTTCTGCAGCGTAGTGCGCGGTGCAGCCAGGAGGGCCAATAGCGTGGGCTGGTGACCGCAACCCTCCCCTCACCCCCCTTTACCCAGCCCACCCTCACCCCATCCCTCCCCCTCACGCCCCCACCTTGCGTGCATACTCCAGGTCCTCCTCCCAGGGGCAGGCGTCCCAGAAGTTCCTGAGGCGGGGAGGCGGTGGTGGTGCAGGTTTGTGGTGGGCGTGATGCGGAGGAAAGCGGTACGGTCATGCGGCGGCTAGGTGTGCGGGCAGCCACAGGGCGCCGCCTCTGGACCCAGCACTGGGTGCGTCTGTCCGCCGCATCACGGGCGTGGGCGTACGGTACCCTGAATGAGTGCAGACCATGCGCCCAAAACCGCTGCATCCAAGTCCGCCGCATCCTTGCAGCGTTCCCAATCCAGCCCCTTCCGCCGCTGACGGCTCGCTGCCCCCCCCCTTTTGGGCCCGCCGCCGCCGCCGCTGCCTCCTGCGGGCCCCGCCCTCCCGCCCTCCCGCCCTCCCCACGCACGCCCTCCCGCCCTCCCGCCCTCCCGTACTGACACACCCGTACTGACACGCCACGCCACGCCGCGCACCTGAAGTCCTCCTGGAACCAGATCTGCAGGTAGAAGGCGGTGACGGCGTGCCCCGCCGCCACCAGCAGCCGCAGCGCCAGGCTGCTGTCCACGCCGCCGCTCAGCAGCACCGCCACGCGCAGCCGCTTGCCGGGCTCGCAGCTGACAGCACGCCAGGTTGGTGTGTGGTAGTTGGAGTGGGGGCGGGGGGTTGGGGATTGGTGGGTTTAGGGGGCCGGGCCGGGGGTGACGTGGGGCGGCGTGTCGTGTGATGGGTAGGAATGGGGCACGGACGGCTCTGGGCGGGCCGGCGCTATGCATGGCTTCCTGCGCCACGTGTGGCCGCCCAGCCCCACCCCGTGGCTCCTCCACCCCAAGGCAAGGGGGCAACTCAACTCTTGGCATCCCCCGTCCCTCCGTGGCTGCCATCACAGCACCGGCTCCGCCAGCCCCCTAAATATAGCAGCCATCACAGCTGTCACGCCGGCGCAACCGTCCCGGAGGCGAAACGCTCACCCCGCCATGAGCATCGGGTGCTGCGCCCACTCCTCGGGCGGGGGCGCCACGTAGCCATCGTCAGCGTACTGGTCCGACACGCCCTTGTCGCCGACGCCGCGCGTGGGCAGCTGCAAGAGCGGCGTGCTGCTCGTGGGAATTTCGCTGAGGCCCGCCACGCGAGCGACTCCAGACGCGCGGCGCCTGGCCGCGGCCGGCGCGGCGTATGCTCCCGTCGCTGGGGCTGCGCCGACTCCCTCGCCACATCGCCGCTTTACTACCAGGGCCGCTGAGACAGGCGCGCCAGATGTCAGGTACCTAGCGATGGAGCAACGGCGTATGTCCATCGCCATACGGCTGGCGGACAGGCAGCCCCGCAAGCTGCGTGGGCCCATTTTCGCTTTGCAATTGTGCCGACCCAAGGCTAGTCCTCAAGCGAGTTTGTTCAGAGCAACGTTTTATGTAGACGCGGTATTTACGTATACCCAAGCTCTTGACTGCAAGCAATTCGGCTCGACCTGGCCCCGATGCACATTAACCTTCTACTCCCGCTGTCTCGTCTCGTTGACTACTCGGCTTTGTGCATGAAATAGATTCTAGATACAACTCATAACACGCATAATGTGTTCACTGCTGGTGTTGCGCCAGTCTTGCCACCTGAGACTTTAGGGCCCAGGTGTGATTCCAGAGGCTTTGTAGTTGCTTACAATGCAGCAGGTAGTCAGTCACCACCACCAGCATGGGCCTGGCGCTCAGGCTGGGGCTCCTGGGCAGACCGGGCACAAGCTGAGCGAGGCGCAGCGAGGAGCGGAGGCACTTTTTACCACCAAAACGATCTCGGAAATTCGCGAGGTGCGTGCCGGGCGCTAGTTGCAGCAGCGGATCATCGCGAGTCGCGCACAGGCTAGAGCGGTTGGGGTCTTTGCTGGCCGGCAGGGACATATGAATGGTAGTTGCAACAGATGCAGTGCCCAGCCGTTGCGCAAGGCGCTCGGAAACGCGAGACTGTCTGTCCCCGGCGTGGCGGTTGCGCACCAACCCAGCAACGCACCCTTACCCTTGCCTCCCACCAGATTGAGGTGCGCACGAGGAAGGACATCGAGCAGAAGAAGGTGCAGCTGCGGAACCTGGTCGGCGACTCCTACAGGTCCGTCGCCGGGGAGGGGGGCAGCGGGGGAAAGGCTGGGGGTTCGTGCCAGGGCCGCGCGTAAGGCGCCAGCTGGCGGTTGGCTGTTGCGCGTGAGCGCGCTGGACACGCTGGGGGCCGTGCCTAGCAGCGGGGAGAGAAGGTGGGGTAAACAGCCGAGTTCCATCGGGTACGCCATGTGTGCCGGTGTGGGTGTGTGGTGGTTCGCAGGGGCTCACCCGGCCGGCTCGCGTGTGTGCTTTGGGTGACCGTGGCGAGCGCTGCCAGCGCACACACATGCTCGGGCTCACCCTAGGCTCGCGTGCGCTCCCTGTTGCTTGCTCGCAGGGACCTGATTGACAGCGCGGACAAGATTCTCTCGATTGCGAACAACGCGACCACCATCCTCAACAATGTGCGGAGCATCCAGGTGCGACACGGCACGGCGGGGCGCGGCGCGGCGCGCGCGCACGCGTGTGGGCTTGTCGACCACAGGCATGGGGCCATGGCGGGGGGCGGGGATCAACGGATTGGGCCGATTGGGCGCTGGTGTCAACACGCGGCGCCGGCTTGCCGGCCATGGGACGGCGGCCTCGAGGGGCGCCGCTTGTCGGGGCGCGGCTTGCCGTTCGGGTTTTCGGGTCGAGGCGCGGGGGTGGGGTAGGGTCGGGAGCAGCTACCGCATTAGCTGTGGAAAAACAGGTGTGAGAGACGACCGACTGGCCGCTGTGTGGCGTTGTGGGGGCTTGCAGGTCACTTGCCGGGGATCGGCTGCAAATCCATTCATCCGTGCAGCATGCGCATGAACATTATATAAAGTAGCAAGTAGCGAGGACACTAATTGAAGGCGGCGGCTCCCACCCGTGTCTTGCGCTCCCACCGCGTGTCGCAGGACTCGTTCACGGGCCTGGCGCACAACTTCACCTCCAGCGACCTGCTGCTCAACGAGAAGCGCGACTCGCTCACCAAGCACGAGGAGCTGTACGGTGAGAGCGCGTGTGTGCGTGTGCGTGTGTGTGTGTGTGTGTGTGTGTGTGTGTGCGCGTGCGTGTGTGTGGGGGGGGGGGATGAGTTGGATGGGGTGGGTGCGGGTGCGGGTGCGGGTGCGGGTGCGGGTGCGGGTGCGGGTGCGGGTGCGGGTGCGGGTGCGGGTGCGGGTGCGGGGGCGAGGGCGGGGGCGGGAGCGGGGGCGGGGGCTGTCGGCACCGTTCGTTGCTGCGCCTGAACCCGACCTTTTTGGAAAGTCGTGAACCCCACCCCTTCCCCACAACCCCTTCCCCCCACACCCGCACCCAACGACTTCGTCTGCATTATTCAGTGCACCTGCGCCGCTTTTCCAAACATCCTTGCAACCCCCCAACCCCTCAACCCGCCTTCCCACCCCCCATTCCCCGTTCCGCAGCCGTGGGCAGCCGCGTCAAGTACCTGGTGGACACGCCCGAGCTCATCTGGGGCTGCCTGGACGCGGCGCGCCACCTGGACGCCTGCCGCCGCTACCTGCGCGCCGAGGTGGTGCACGACCACCTCAAGGCCGGCTTCGGGCCCGCCGCGCTGGCGCGCTTCCCGCTGCTGCGGCACCACTGGCCCACCGTCACCAAGTTCAAGTGCGTGGGGGGTTGGGGGGATGGCGTTGGGGGGCTGGCTGGGGGTCTGGGGGTCCGGGGTGCTAGGCACGGGGTCTTTTGGCGGTGTGTGTTCCAAGTGGAGCCACTCTGGGAGCACACGAGCTGACCAAAACCACCGCCGCCGCACTCCAAACCCACCACCCACAGGAAACAAATCGTGGAGGCGGTGCAGGCGTGCCTGGTGGGCAGCAGCAGCACCACCAGCGGCAGCGGCAACACCAGCGGCGGCAGTAGCACCACAGCCGCCGGCGGCGGAGCCGGCAGTAGCAGCACTGCCGCCGGCAGTAGCAGCACTGCCAACAACACGGGCAACACGGGCCAGGTGGCGGACCTGCTGGCGGCGCTGGCCTCGCTGCAGGGGCTGGACAGCGCGGCGCTGCTGCAGGTGGGTGGGGTTGGGGGTTGGATGGGTTGGGTTGCAAGGGTTGCAAGGATAAAGCGGGTTGCAAGGATAAAGCGGTAAAGTGGGGGTGGGGGGTTGCAAAGATGGTGCATACGAGTGTGGTGGCGTAGACAGCAGGCGTGGAGGCGTTCGTACCGATGACCGATGGTGCGTCCGCTTGTCGAGCGCCAGAGCTCGCCGCGGCGTCCCTAGCTAAACCAAACCAAAACACACCGGGGGATTGTGATTACCGGCCCAGGCTGGGGGCATCGCAATGGGCGTTTGGGGGACACGTCGTGGCGCCGCACCCCACACACCACCCCGCACACACGCGCCACGCCCCGCAGGCGTTCCTGGCCGCCCGCCGCACGCTGCTGGCCCAGTTGGTCGCCTCCGCCGACGGCGGCAGCGCCGCTGCCGCCGCGGAGACGCTCTCCGCCGTCGCGCAGGCGGCGCAGCTGACGGTGGCGCAGGTGGGCGAGCTCTTTCTCGCCTCCGCGCCGCCGGGCGCCGCCTCCGCCGCCTCCGCCGCCGGCGGCGGCGTCGCCAGCGGCGTCGCGCTGGCGGCGGCGGCGGCCGCCGCTGCCGTCGGCGGCGCCGACGCGACGTGCCTGCTGCAGCAGCGCTGCCGCGAGGAGGAGGCGGACTATTCGGAGCTGATGTTCGGCGGCCGGACCACGGGCGCCGGCGGGCAGGGCGCGGCCGCGGCGGCGGCGGCGGCGCCGGAGGCGGAGGCGTGGCGGCGCACCAACCGGGCCGTGGTGGAGCGGCTGGCGGCGCTGTCGCCTGGGCAGGTGCGCGTGCGCGTGCGCGTGCGTGTGTTAGAGAGCACATGAGAAGACTGTGCTGCTTAGAACAACGCTCTGATACAAGCAAAACCCGCGCACGTGCATGCGCACTACTACACACGCGGCGCAGGTGGAGCACGCCTGCGTGGCCTGGCTGCGCTCCGTCGCGGAGGACTTTGGCGGCCAGGCGCCGCGCCTGCTGGCCGGCCTCACCACCGCCGCCGCGCTGGTGGAGGTGGAGGCGTCCGTGCGCACCGCCATCGCCAGCTGGGCGCACCCCGGCGGCTTCGCCGCCGGCGCCGCCGGCGGCTCCGCCGCCGCGGGCGGCGGCAAGCCGCCGCTGGCGGGCGCGAAGCGCCCGCGCGCCGCCGGCGCCGCCGGCGGCTCCGGCTCGCTGCACGGCTCAGCGTCCTCGGGCGCGGTGCTGGCGACTGTGGGCTCGGCGGGCGGCGCTGCCGGCCACCACCACCACCACCACGGTCATCACCACCATGGCCACCACCACCGGCACGGGCACGGGCACGGCCCGCTGGACGCGCCGCACCTGGGCTCCTGGGAGGCGGTGGCGGAGTGGGTGGTGGGCCGGCCGCTCAATATCTGGCAGGTGGGCCGCTGGTGTAGCTTGGGCTTGGGTACCGTATTCAACCAACCCTGTCAACATCATCAATCACGAATGGAACTTCGCCTAATCATAATCATCTTAGTAAACGATGAATGCGACCCCAACGCCCCCCTCAGGAGCTGTTCCACGGCCCCTTCGTGGTGCGCTCCCGCGAGCTCATTGACGCCGCCTTCGCCGCCGTGGCGCGCGGGCTGGAGGGCCCGCTGGACGCCGCGCTGGCCGCCGCCGCCGAGGCGCCCGCCGAGCCCGCCGGCTGCATCATAACGCGCGTGTGGCCCATGGAGGGCTGGGACGGCGGCGCCGCCGCCGTGGCCGCCGCCACAGGCGTGGGGCTGGGCGGCGGCGGCGGCGCGGAGGCGGCGGCGGCGGCAGGTGCAGGGGAGGAGGGCGGGAAGGCGGCGGCGGCGGGGTCCGGGGGTGCGCGGGCCTACCGGCAGCAGGTGGCGGCGATGCAGCGGCGCTTCGACGACGACCTGCGGGCCATCCTGCAGGTGGGTGGTTGGGTGTGGGTGTGGGTGTGGGTGTGGGTGTGGGCGTGGGCGTGGGCGTGGGCGTGGGTGTGGGTGTGGGTGTGGGTGTGGGTGTGGGTGTGGGTGTGGTTGGGTGTGGGCGTGGGCGTGGGCGTGGGCGTGGGCGTGGGCGTGGGCGTGGGCGTGGGCGTGGGCGTGGGCGTGGGCGTGGGCGTGGGCGTGGGCGTGGGCGTGGGTGTGGGTGTGGGTGGTGCGGGGTTGGGATGGGTGCAATTCGGTGGGACGAGCCCCGGCCTGTCATGTCCTGTCCAGTCACTGCAGCGTCACTTTCAGCTTCGTGCCTTCCTCTAACCGCCATGTGCCCCCACCGCCCCGTGCCTCCCACCCGTCCGCCGCCGCCTCCTGCCCGCCGCAGTCGGCGCTGCTGCTGGTGGGCTCCTCGGACGCCTCCTCCTGGCCGCACGCCATCCACTCCACCCCCGTCTCCCACTCCCCCTCCATCACCTCGCTCTCCCGCGCCGCCTCCGAGGCCGGCGGCGGCCCCGCCGCGGCTGCTGCTGCTGCTACAGCCGCCGCCGCAGCAGCAGCCGGCCTGGGGCTGCTGCAGCCGCACCACAGCGGCTCCCACCACGGCCACCACGGCCACCCGCGCTCCTCGCTGCACAGCCTCGCATCCATCAAGCGCGACATGCAGGTGCGGTTATTTCTGTTTGGTTATTTTCTATGCCTTTGCGCGTTTCTTTGTGCGGGACAGAAGATCGGCGCCGTGGCGCCCCTAACACGACAGCTGGACGACACCTGCCTAGTCACGCTCAACATACGCTAGCAAACACACAAAATGCTCGTTTTTTCTAACCCGACATGCGCGCGCCGGGCCGCAGGGAAGCCGCGCCGCCGAGCTGGAGCCGTTCGTGCAGTCCAAGTGCATGGAGCTGGTCAGCGCCATTGCCAACAGGTGGGGCAGCGGGGGGCTGCAAAGATGGTACATTATAATGTAGTGGGGGGGGGGCTTGATAAGCTAAGAAGTGAATAGGGGTTGGGGGTTGCTCATTCCAAGTCCAGACCCAGGACCATCGCCAACAAGTGGATGTCCTTGTTACGGCTGGGCGGGGGGGAGGGGGAGCTGCAAGGGAGTGCCTGCGACTCGAGCGACAAACGCATAAGGCGCACTGGAGCTCACAGCACCACCGCACTACGAATGCGCCCCGCAACATGAACGCCATGCTGCCTGGACACCGCTGCCGCTCTGAGTTCCCTGCCGCCATCGTGCCGCCGACCGACGCCGCTCGCACGACAGCTCGCTGCAGTCGTGTTGCCCCACTGTAGCGGGGCCCGGCAACGTAATGAACGCCTGGCGCCACTGCCAGTACACTCATCTCTTGCTGCCCGGCCCCGCCCCGCCCTCACCACAGGCTGCAGTCGCGGTTGGACGCGCTGGGCGCACCGCGCGAGGGCCCGGCGGGCGCGGCGGCGGCGGAGCAGGTGCGGCTTCCGCACCTGCCTGCTTCATGTGAACGTTCATGTGATAGATTTGAAGTGCCGGTGTTTCGATGCCTCATACCGCTCGGTGTGGCCCTGATCTCCTTCGACTGCATCGGAACTTCTGCGGGTCATGATGACGCGTCACACCACACGCTTGCACACTTACACACCGACCAACCCAACCCGCGCTCCACAGGTCGTGCTGCTGGGGCGGCTGGCCACGGCGCTGGCCACCGACTCGCGCTGCCTGCCGGTGGTGCTGGGCGCGCCCGAGGGCTGGAAGGTGGGAGCGAGAGGGCGGGAGGTCAGGGTGGGAGGGCAGGGGCTGAGGGCTGGGGGTGCCCGAGGGCTGGAAGGTGGGAGGGCAGGAGGAGGGCGGGAGGGCCAAGCGTGGGACGGGAGGGCAGGGCGGTCATGTCGGCAATTGCCGCGGTCGTTGGCATGTGCTTGGCCATCTCGGCAACGGCAACGGCGCGGATGGCAGCGCCTACGCATCAGAGGTCCGGCGGCGCCGGCGCTGGCAGCCACACACACGCACACACCCTAGCAGCAGCTGCGCAACACGGCCCACGGCTCCATGACACCAACCGCCCGGCACAATCTCCTCCCCCTCCCTCCTTCCCAACGCAGGCCGCGGCCGCGGGCCTGCCCAGCTCCATCTCCCACGCCGCCCACGCGCGCACCGCCGGCGCGGGCCGCGCCGGCGCCGCCGGCCGCGGCGGCGCCGCGGGCAACGCTCGCCTGGCGGGCGTGCTGGACCGGCTGCGCGGCGCGGCGGTGGTCGCCTACCGTGCGTGGGCGGGCTGGGCGGCGGCATCGCTGGCGGCCGAGCTGCGGTTGCTGGTGCTGGGCGACGAGCTGCTCACGTGCAACATCACGCCGCTGTCGTGGCAGGTGCGTGCGTGGTGGTGTGGCTGGCATGTGTGTGTGGTGGCGGGGGGGGGGGGAGGGGCGACCGCGGGCACACGGGGGGGTAGCCGTCCATGAGACGGTGTTTTGCAAATAATTTGAAGTGCCGATGGGGGGGGGGTACAAAGATAGTACATAGAAGTGTCGTGGCGTTTAGACAGGGGGAGGGGCACACGCGTGGGCACACCCTTGCGCACACGAATGTGGTGCGCGGGTGCCGCGGCGAGGCTGGGGCCGGTTTTGGGCACGGCGCGCTGGGCTGCTGGGAGAGCGCGCGTTGCAGGGGCGCGGTATGGGAGCCCGCCAGCCCTCTGCCATTTGCCCTCGCCGAAGGGATGGCGCCGCCTCCATGCGTCCACGCCGCCTCCACGCCTTTCCAACCATCATTGCCACCACCCACCCCCTGCTGCCCCCCCGCCCCCCGCCCGCCACCCCCTGCCGCCCCCACCCCACCCCACCACCCACCCCCTGCCGCCCCCACCCCACCCCGCAGGAGACGGTGATCGCGGGCGAGGCCGACAACGCGCTGGCGGAGCCCGTGGCGGACATGCGCTTCGGCCTGCCCGCCAGCCCCTCCGCCGCCGTGCTGCTGCTGCTCAACGCCGCCTGCACCGAGCTACGCCGCGCGGGCGACCACAAGATAGGTGAGCGTGCAGGGGTGCGGGGGTGCGGGGTTGTTGAGTGTGGGGCTGTGGTGCGGGCTGTGGTGCGGTCGTGTGGGGGTGAATGCGTGACAGGGCGGGAATCCAACTTAAGAGTCCACCGGGGCGGCAAGAGGGGTGTCCCCAGCAACACGGAAGCCCTTAGCGGCCGAAGCGACCTTAGAAGCGCGTGGGAAGTGTAGTCAAGGTGCCAGGGCCCCTGGCACCTTGGACGCAGCAGTAGTGCACGCCTTCGTTGAAGTTAAAAGTCATTGTTGCTGTGCTGAAATGCGGAAGCGGGAGAAGAACACCAGCGCGGAAGCCGCGCGACAGGCCGACAGGCTCCACGTCCAGACTGGACAAAACAGCGCCAAAGCGATCCGCACACGCCCACGAGCCCGCGCGCGCCCGCTGTCGACCACGCATGCTTCACTGCA
Organism: Chlamydomonas incerta; assembly: GCA_016834605.1. Classification (NCBI taxonomy): domain Eukaryota; kingdom Viridiplantae; phylum Chlorophyta; class Chlorophyceae; order Chlamydomonadales; family Chlamydomonadaceae; genus Chlamydomonas; species Chlamydomonas incerta. The sequence continues at coordinate 142,120 of JAEHOC010000025.1, forward strand.
GCGCTTGCAATGCGTCGCAGCGGTCCCGCCTGCGTGCTGTCGCCAGTGCAGCTGTGATCGCCTCTGCCTGCGCGCGCGTTTGACACTTCCCCAGCGCGCCAGCGCCATGACAGAATGCATGTACGCGTGTGCTTGCTGCGCTGTGCAGCTCTCGTGTTCAAAGCAAAGAGCATGCGGCAGTGCTGAGCTCTCTCCGGCCACCGTCCTCACAAGGTGCTTTGCGCAGGCCGCGGTGCCGCTAGCAGCCCTCAGCAGCAGCAACAACACAGCGGCGTTAAACGAAGTTGTTTGTTTCAGAAGGCCTTCAGCGGCGCAGACTCTGTCGGCACGACGCGTCTGACCCAAAGCGTCAACTCCCCGTAACAAGGGGCGGTGCCATCGGCGCTTTGCGTGCAACCTGAGCGATCGCTTGCTTGCATGCTCATAGCGCGGTGCCGCTTAGGCAAGAGTAGCGGCGGTAGAGCACCGGAAACCTGCAAGCTGCGTCGAGGAGAGAAGCGCGCTGCGTAATCGGGTTGCAAGCCCGCGCTGATCGCTTATGCCTTACGTTGCCCGAGTTGCAGCCGGCTTGCCCTGGCAGGTTCGCTCAGGCGCGACCTGTCCGGGAACCGTTTTGCACCGCGTACCGGATGCGACTACTAATATGCTCTTGCGCTCGCCTCCACGACCAGCTCGCCATTGCAGCAGCTGTATAGCTGTCGCGTGTTCAGGCCCGAAGCTATTGAATGGCGTGATCAGGCGCACCAGGCGAAGCGAGGTTACGTTTTCGGTTGGGCTGTGAACCCAGGCGCGAGGTGGCATCGCGCGCTTCTGCTTACTGCATTTTAGTGGTGTTGTGATGTAAACAAGAAAACTATCGTAAGCTCAACCCGTTAAAAATAAAGTCGGACCCGGGATGAATCCGTGACGCGGCCTCCCGTACTGATGCGGTTTCCAGCCCGTCCTTGCAACCCCACCGTCGCGCCCGCGTGCAGTCCGCGTCTTGAGCGACCCCCTATGGGGCCTAGGGGGCCTTGTAAGCGGGCTCCGCCGTCGCCAATCGGCGTCCTAGGCTGGAACGGAAGAGGTTCACAGCGCGCCTCGCGCTACTGCCTCGCCCCATCCCGCACCCCACCACGCCAGCCGGCAGCGCACGACCCCTGCCTCTACCGTCTACCCCCTCCCCTCTCCCCATTCCGCCGCTCCTGCTCCCACATGCACTGACACGGCCGCGCTCCCAACCCTGCCCCGTCCGCTTCCGCTCCAAACCCCCCACATCAACAGCGCCCGAGGCGCTGCAGGCCTTCGAGTGGGAGCTCTCCCGCGCCCTCATCTCAGCCTACGCCCAGCTGCTCTCGCCCGGCCTCGGCGCGCTCTCCACCAAGGGCATCACAGAGAAGGGCGTGCTACAGCTCCTCTTCGACGTCCGCTTCATCCGTGACGTGCTGGTGGGCGGCCGCCCCGTCTCCGCGACGCGGCCCGGCGGCGCCGGCGGCGCGGGCGCCTCCGCCGCCTCGGTGGCGGCGGCCGCCGCGGCGGCGGCCACCGCCGGTGCGGCGCTGGGCGGGCTGGGCGGCATGGGCGGGCTGGGCGCGGGCACGGCGGAGCTGGCGGACCCGGCGGTGGTGGCGGCGCTGGGCGAGCGGCGGCGGGAGCAGGCGGCGCTGGAGCAGATGCTGCAGGTGGGTGGGAGGGGTGGGGTGGGATGGCCGACTGGGGTGGCAGGAGGGATGGGGGGTAGTTTTCTCCAATTCCAAAGTAACCATGGCCAACCAGGGGGGGTGCGGGGGACTTGAGGGATTTTAGGGGTTGGGGGCTGGCGGCCAGCGATGAGGTACGGTTCCCCCCACACGACCAACCATCCTTGCAATCTCCCGCCACCCGGGCCCCCGATGCAACCCCAGCACACGCTCTGAGCTTGGTTTTCCTTGTGCTCTCTGACACACACCCGGCCTGCCCCCCACTCCCTGCTGTCTACGCCACCACACTTCTATGTACCATCTTTGCAAACCCCCACCCCCACTTTATCGCTTTCCCAAATATCCTTGCAACCCCACCCGCCTTCACGTCGTAACTAATGATGAATGTAATCCCCCTGCCGCCGCAGGACCTGCTGGACCCCATCGACTGGGCCACCTACGAGTCCTACCTTTGGGCCAACGTGGGCAGGTGGGTGGGCGCAAAAAGGCGGGACACGTAGCAAAGGGGGGGGGCGCCGCCGGCAGCCGGCAGCCCTGCCCAGCCCCGCCACGGACCGGGAGGCCCGGGGCGCTGGAAGCACACACGCACGTGCATCGTGCGGGCGGCACGCCCCCTGACGCCACCACCCCCGCCCCCCGTGCCCGCGCATCCCGCCCACGCGCGCACCTCTTCGTCTGCAGCCCTCAGTGCAGACCCTGTGCACAACTCTTTTCCTAAACCTCTTTGCAACCCCGCCCGCGTAATGCCAAGACTGATCTGCTGCACCCACCCGTGCACCCCATCCCGTCTTAATTACCCATGCATGGAACCCCGCGCATCACCATCATCACTCACTCGCCCCAACACCGCACGTGCGTGCGCACACAGGTACTTTGGCCGCGTGTCGGTGCTGCTGGGCGGCCTCATCCAGCTGCAGCGCGCGCACCCCGAGGGCGGGCCCGGCGGCCTGGGCGGCAAGATGGCCGCCACCGGCCTGCAGGTGCGGCGGCGTGTGGTGTGTGGCGGTGCTAGTGGCGGCGTGATGTGGCAGTGGCGGCGTGATATTTGATGTGTGGTGGGATGGGGTGGTTTTCTCCAATTCCCAAATCAACCATTGCCAACCCAAAACCCATGTGCTGAGGAGAGCGGTATAGTGGGATGGGGTGGCTCGTCGGGTGACCTGGGCTGAGCGCGGGTGGCCTTGGACGGGCTAGGACACTCGCGCCGCTCACACGCCCAGCGCCCTTGCGCCTGTACCAGCACCGGCCTGCTCCTTCCCAAAAAAACGTGCCCCATCTCTTCATAACCCATCCCCGTATCCCCCTCATCCTCACCGCCAGGACTCCAACCCGCTCAACGTGCTGCCAGTGGCGCCGCGCTTCCAGTACCTGCCCATATCCGCGCCCACCGCCAGCCTAGCGGCGCAGCAGCAGCAACAGCAGCAGCACGTTGCCGCCGCCGCGGCGGCGGCCGCCGCCGCCACCGGCGGCGGCGCAGCCGCCGGCGGCGCCGGCCTGGTGCCGGTGGCCAGCTCGGGCTCCCTGGCGGGCGCGCGCTTCCGCGCCAGTGTCGGCGCGTTGAACCGCGCGGTGTCGGGTTCGCTGGTGGCGGTGGGCGACGCGGCGGACAGCTACTCGTTCGCGGACCTGGGCAGCGCGCGCGGCGGCCTGCGCGGCGGCGGCGCCGGCGGCGTGGGCGGCGGCGCGGAGGCGACGCCGTCGGCGGCGCAAGTGGGCTCGGCGGCGTCGGTGGGCGCGGCGGCGCTGAGCGCGCTCCAGGCGCGCCTGCAGGTGGGGCGTGCGGGCCCGCTGGTGGGCGTTGGGGTCCGCTGGCGCTCTCTGCCACGCTACTGCTCCACGCCTTCCGCCCGCGCGCCGGCATCCCGCTAAAACATGATGCTGCACTGCGATACGGCGGCACCTTGTTGTCGTTTTCCGGTTCGTCACACGCTCCCTCACACGCTCCCACCCCCACGCCCCACACCCCCACACGCAGGGCGGCTCGCTGGGCACGTTCGGCTCCATGCTGGGCGACAAGGCGGCCGAGGTGACCGCCATGGCCAGCGCCAAGTTCGGCGACTTCGGCGACTACCTGCCCACCAGCGCGCTGGGCTCGGCGGTGGGCTCGGCAGGTGAGGGGAGCGGGAGGGAGGGAGGGAGGGAGGGAGGGAGGGAGGGAGGGAGGGGAGGGTGGGGGGCCGGTGTCGTGTACGCGGTTCCAGCGGCGGTGGCCCGGTTTGGGCTGTCCGCAGCATGCATTCGTGCGCGCGCGGGCACTCGTGCCATCCCGGCGTCCTACAGGGTCCATCGTCGTTCCTTCCAGCCACTGCCACTGTGTAACTCGCAAAACTTCAAACCCTTGGAACCTGGCCACTGCCCTGCAGGCGGCCTGTTCTCCAGCCTGACCAAGAACGTCGTGAAGAAGTAGAGTGGGGGAGTGGAGTAGAGGCGGCGAAGTGGAGTAGAGGCAAGACGTGGCAGGAGAATAGATGTTCGGTGCTCGAGGCGGGGGGCACGCGGCGCACTTGGTTAGTCGTGAAATGCTTGCTGAAGCTCGTGCAACTGAACGGTTGGACATTTGCAAAGCACGTCGGTGACATGGACAACGGCGAGGCATGGGCGGGCTGTGGTGTACGGTAGTACGGGCTCGCTGGCTCGTGAGCTTGAGTCAGCAGGTCGCACCTGTAACCAATGTGATCTGCGGTGCTGTCAGGCTGCAGCAGGGCGTGAACACGGCAGGCGGCAAAGGTGCGATGGTGCAGGGCAAAGGGGCAAGTTGGCGAGGTCCCGTGGTGTGAAGCGTACTCCCAGAAACCCCGACTCCGGGCGCCCGGCCTGGCACCAGATACACACGCGCACACACACCGCAAGGCAGGGGGGGAAAGGGCACGGTAGTCTTGCTGTGCATCCGGCAGACTGCTGCGGCCGACGAGCGCACAGCGTGGCGCGTGCTCTGCCAGGTTTCAGGGCGCCCCAGGCATGCCCAGTGGTGATAGACGAAACTCCTTACCCAGTGGGCCCAGTGCTCGGGGACAGAGGCGGAATTCACTTGGGAATTCATGGCTGGGCGACGCGGTCACTGTACGTCTGTACCTATGATGCGCGGTGACGCCGGCTCCACCTCCACCTCCATGTCGTCGGGGCGCCCCGCCGGCTGCTTGGTGTTTGCTAGAGAATGCGCCCGGACTGCGTGGTGCCTCTGAGGTTGATCTGAGGTTGCGTAGAGAGGGGAAGGGGAAGCGGCAACTTTCGGCAATTGTGCTGCAGCATGCACGAGTAAAGCCTCATCTGCAGTGAACTAGCTCCACATAGATACCGTAAACTATTACTTCCGTGTTTGCGAGGCGGAGTTAACGTAACAGAGCGGTATCTTTGTGCGGAAGTGGTGACAAAGGAGAAGGAATGGGAAAGGCACAGGAACACACCGGCACGCAACCTGCCACGCGAACAAGCAGAACGCCGGGGACCACCGCACCAGCCACCGAAACCCGAAGGCACCCCTCCGGGGCACTCCGGGGCAGAACAGGGCCCCAAAACAAGCGAAGCTACCACCGAACTCACAGGACAGAGTAAGAAACAGGCGCAGGGGACAGGGCAGGAAAGGAAGATAAGAGAAACCAGGACTGCCAGCACCAAGCCGCCCAAACCACCGCGAGCATGGGAACCACCGCAGGCGCACACAGAGCGCCGGCATACACGCACCAACCCCCAGCAAACCGAGTCACGGGCCCCGCGCAAGCCGGGGCACACAGGCAGCTGCTAACCGACCGCGACATCCGCCCACCGGGCCAAGCGGCCGCGCGCACGGACTCCACAACAAAGCAGATCGGCTACCGCACAGGAACCACCACCGGCGCACGACCAAACGCAGGCACACACGCACCAACAGCGACCTCTAGCAGCTGCAGCACCAGGCCCCGTGGGCACACGGGAGGGCCATCGTCCGCCACCCAGTCCCGCTCCCAGGCGCGGACGTGACCACGGAGGGACCTCAGGATCGGAGCGCGCCCAGTGCCACGACACCACACCATGTACTGACCACTCACACCCACAGCGCCTGCTGCAGGACCGCCTCGAAGGTAGCGCCGCGGCTGGGGGCTTCGTCACTCGCCACTACCCACATCAGGGTCCGGGCCCACCCCAGCCGCCCAAGCGCCACCGCCGGGCTCGCAGCCATTTCCGCCAAGCGGGCCTCCTGCAGCCAGAGAGCTGCTCACACGCCCGGCCGCGCCGGCGGCCGCGCCAGCCACCGAAGGCGACGGCCGCCGCGCAGCCGGCGGCAGCAGGAAACCAGCGCGCAGGCCAGAGCCCGCGGCCCCGACGGCGCGGGTGTCCGCGCGCTTGGCGACAGGCGCCTCATCGAGGCCGCCGGCCTCCTGAGGGCCACGCCGCCCCAAAGCCGACCACGGATACACCAGCATGACGGTAGTCCCGCCGGCAGCGCCAGGAGGCGTTGGACCTGGTGGCGCCCCCGGGAGCGGCGGTGGCGCCGGACGCGGCGGCGGCAGCGGAAGCGGTGGCGCCGGGGCAAGCGGCGGCGCCGGCGGCCGCCGCCGGCAGTGGCTCGGGCAGCGCCGGCGCCACGGTTGCCTTACGCCGACCTTGCCGGAGCGCGCCGGCGGGGGAGGCGAAGACGGACGCCCATCCTGCGTCGGTACGGACTCGGGTGTCAGGCGGTGGCTGTTCCGCGATCACGGGCCAGGCGACGGGAGCCGCGGGGACGGCTGCGGCCGCTGGGCAGCGGGGCACGCGCGGCCACCGCGACCACCGCGCGGCGCCAGGCTCGCTGCGCCTGCGTGTTGTGCCGGCTGCACCTACAAGTTGTCGGCGCCGGTGCGGACCAGCGCGGCAGTGGCTGCGTGGTGACATTCATACATATGCCCCCCTTCCGAAGGCAAGTCACGGTTACCCCGCGGTCACCCCGCGACCCCACATACCGGCAGCAGCTTTCTTGAGAGCACGAGATACATGGGGCGGGAGGCGGCGGAGAGGACGCAGGGCGCCACGAAGGGGAAGGACACGACCAGAACTCCAGACTCCAAAACGACCTCACCCCTCTGTTAGCGTTGTGTTTGCTAGAGAATGCGAATGCAAGACGCCGTCGAGAGCTCCAGGCTAGCAGTAAGCAAGAAAGAAGTTAGTGTTAGCGGCAAAGCGGTTACTTGTTACCTTTCGAGAAGACACTGGCGCGCGCGCCACGCTGCTCCGCAGTAGCCGCACCAAAATGACACCTCTGACAGGCGTTCCGGACTTCCACAGTTAGTAGAGCACAGCCCCCCTGAGACAGGCTCCGCCACAACGTGTAGCAGTCCGCTCTTGGCGCCGAAACCCCGACCCTTGGGGGCACGGGCAGGCGTCGTGGGCGGCGTCGAAACGACGGGCAACCCCGGGCAACCCCGGGCACGCCTGTACACCGCAGCTGCAGAACCTCCAGGCCGTAACAGCACGCCCCGGCCTGGCAGTCATGGCACGGGCTGCCGGGGTCATTGGAAGCTATGGTTATACAGTTGCTGCTAGCCACCAGGAAACGGGCGCGAACGCAGCGCGGCGCAGGACTTGAACAAGGCTCGGCCTGATAAAAACCTGCGGGGGCGGGTTTCACGGTACAGTGGGCCAGCCGCGGCTTTTGATGCCATGCTTCAGTGGATTGTTTTGTGTACTGGTTTGGCACCAGCGCTGCCGCGTTCTGTGCGCGGCGCGGGGTGGTGGTTGGCCCATTATGCAATCCTTTTGCACATGCAAAAAGCCAGCCCGGCCGCAGGCCGAGTATAGCCTCATCTGCAGTGAACTAGCTCCACATAGATAGACTATTACTTCTGTGTTTGCGAGGCGGAGTTAACGTAACAGAGCGGCCTGCGCAAAACGCGGCGAAGCCGCGGTGGGGACTGACACTGTTCTGGGCTAAGCGTAGCGAGGACCGAGCGCGAGCAAGCGGACGCGCGAAATTCTGCGCGAGCCAGTTCGACAGGTGCGACGAAAGCCCGCCCGCCCCGACTGGCTTTCCGGCGCGCTGTGAGGCAGTGTGGCTGTATTGCGCGGCGAAGCCAAAAGCGCCTGCCTGCTAGTCCGCATGCGTACCGGGCGAGGTTCGGTCCACTCTCGCTGGCGGCCCTGGCTCATGCAGTTAGGCCAGCATTCGCGTTGCAGAAAGTTTGCATACATACAAAATTTAGGTACATAGCACTTAAACGTAGGTGGCAGGAGGCGTTTGGAGTTCGGCGAGGTAAATTGCGGGAGAAAGCCGGGGTTGATGACCGACCAGAGAGCCGTTTCTGCGTGGCTGACGAAGACCTTCCTGTGCCCAACAGAAGAGAGAGATGGCGGAGGAGACAGCCAATGAGCACGGGTTCGTCGAGACAGCCGCGGACGGGGAGCCGGCTGTTCCAAAGTCGTCTGTGCTGCGGCTCCGTGGCTTGCCCTTCAGCGCCGGCGAGGACGACGTGCGCCAATTCTTTACAGACTTTGATGTCGCAACGGTTGTGATTGGCAAGCGGGCGGGTGAGCGGGGCGAAGACGAAGGGGCTGGCCATTTGTCAAGATCACGTCTTAATGGCCGGTCACGACGCTTTGCAGGCCGCTCCACCGGCGAGGGCTATGTGCAGCTGGATTCGGTGGCGGCAGCGGCCGATGCAATCGCTAAACTCCATCGCCAGACGCTGGGCCACCGATATATCGAGTAAGGCCTCGTCGTCCCAGGCCGGGTTACACCCGCGCGGCGCCACCCACGCACTTCTAACGGGCCCCTTGCTGCACTTCGCGCCACCCGCGCGCAGGGTGTTCGAGTCAACGGAGGCGGACCTGGCGACCGCGAAGAGCCTCAGCGTGGACCGCATGCGGGGCTTCGTCATCCGGTGCCGGGGCCTGCCCTACACCTCCACCGCGCAGGATGTCCTAAACTTCTTCGGCCCCGATGTCCCCATCGTTCGCGGCATTGAGGGCGTGGTCTTCACCTACGCCCCCGACGGCCGACCCACGGGCGAGGCGTTTGTGGAGCTGCAGACCGAGGAGGTGCGGGCGGGGGGCCGGACCGACTGGCGGGAGGCTAGGAGCTGGGCGCAGCAGGCAGACTGGGGGGGTAATCGGCCGCCGGGGTTTGCGTGCCGATTACGCGCGCCCGTACGCCTGTACTCCCGTACATTCCCATTCCGGTTCGCGATGTTACTGGCGGCAGCGCTGGCAAAGCATGACTCTCTCACGCAGGCGCCGCCGAACCCTCGCCAGCTGCGGCCGTTCCGCCTCCCCGCCGCCGTGCTTCCGCCAGCTCCGTCACACCCACCCTTACCACCTGCCGCTCGACCACCTTCCTTGCGTGCACGCCACGCATCACCTTGCACCCGCCACCCGCCCATCGTGTCGCCGCCGCCGCAGGCCCAGCGTGAGGCGCTGAAGAAGCACAAGGAGAGCCTGGGCGCGCGCTACATCGAGCTGTTTGTGAGCACCAAGGTTGACATGATTCAGGCCATCCAGCAGAACCGCATGATCCTTGGCTACTCCAACCGCAAGCGCTGGCTGCAGCAGCAGGGCGTCCACGTGGGCCCCGGCGGCGGCCCCAACGGCCCCCACGGCGGCGGCCACATGCCCGGCCCGCACGGCGGCGGCGGCCACTATGGCGGCGGCGGCGGCTACGGCGGCCCGCGCGGCGGCGGCGGCCGCCACCACCAGCAGCAGCACTACGGCGGCATGGACGAGGTCACGGACATGATGTCGGGTGCGTGCCGTGCCGTGCTTTGGTCCATTGGAGGGGCAGAGCGGACGGAGGGGGCAGGGCGTGTAAAGGGGCTCTGGCGGCAGAGGGGGCTGGCGGCGGAGGGGCAGTGGGGCTGGGGGCAGGGGGTGGGCAGCCCCCGGGGGAGTGACACGCGAGCAGCGGCGGAAGCTGCGCGACCACCCGTGGACGTGGCGCCGGCACACACACGCACGCACACACACACACATGTCTGTTTTTTGTTTTTAACACAGACATGCACGTTCCGTGGCCACCGGCGGCCGCCGCTGCCGTCCGTGCACCCATGTACCGCCGCCTTCGCCTTGTCAGCGCACCGCCTCACGCCCCTCGCCCCTCACCCCTGGTGTGCCCGCCTTCTCTTCTCGCGCGCCCAGGCTTCAACATGGGCGGGCACGTGCAGATGTTTGGGCCCGGTGGCCAGATGCTGCCGCCCGGCACGTACCAGCTGGAGGTCACGCGGGACGGCAAGCAGCGCTTCGGCGGCGGCGGCGGTGGGTATGGCGGCGGCGGGCGCGGCGGGCGCGGCGGCCCCGGCGGGCCGTACGGCGGCGGCCGCGGGGGCGGCATGATGACGGGCGGCGGCCGCGGCATGGGCCAGCAGGTGCGGGCGTTACTGGGTTACTCGCAATCATTGTGTGGGAGGCCGGGAATGCGGCAGCAGGTATGGGGGCGGTCGTGGGGTTCGGAGCGGCGGAGGGGCAGCTGCGCTGCTGCGTGTGGCTGGGTTCCGGGCAGGGGTCAGGGCTGCAATCCACTGCGGACGTCTGGACTCCACTGCTCGATGGCTCCACTGAAGCAAGCCGAGCTGTTCTGAATCCAAACCCAATGGCGGTGTCCCCCGGCGCACAGGGCTACAACTCCCGGCCGCCCCCGCCGGGCGGCGCGGCGCCCATGCCCCCCATGCCGCCGGCCGCGCGCCAGACGGCGCAGGTGGTGCCGGTGGCCGGCGGCGGCTCGGGCAACGGCGCGGGCAGCTCGAGCGCGGGCGGGGAGGGCCAGGGCCAGCAGCAGCAACAGCAGCAGCAGCAGGCGGGCCAGCAGCAGCAGCACCAGCAGCAGCACCAGCAGCACCAGCAGCAGCAGTATGTGCCCTACGAGCAGCAGCAGCAGCAGCAGTGGGCGCAGATGGTGCCGCCGCCGCCGGGCGGCGGCGGGGGCCAGCCGGCGCCGGGCCTGTACGGGTCAGCCGGCGGCGCCCAGCAGGCGGCTCCCGGCATCCAGGGTGGGTGCGCGGCGTGGGTAAAACGCTGGGGCGGTCGGGCAGGCGGTCGGGCGGTCGGTCACGTTATGACTCACAGCAGAAAGGTAGTGTGCAGAAAGGCAGAAAGGTAGTGTGCAGAAAGGCAGTGTGCAGAAAGGCAGTGTGCAGAAAGGCAGTGTGCAGAAAGGTAGTGTGCAGAAAGGTAGTGTGCAGAAAGGCAGTGTGCAGAAAGGTAGTGTGCAGAAAGGCAGTGTGCAGAAAGGCAGAAAGGCAGTGTGCAGAAAGGTAGTGTGCAGAAAGGCAGTGTGCAGAAAGGTAGTGTGCAGAAAGGCAGAAAGGCAGTGTGCAGAAAGGCAGTGTGCAGAAAGGTAGTGTGCAGAAAGGTAGTGTGCAGAAAGGCAGTGTGCAGAAAGGCAGTGTGCAGAAAGGTAGTGTGCAGAAAGGCAGTGTGCAGAAAGGTAGTGTGCAGAAAGGCAGTGTGCAGAAAGGCAGTGTGCAGAAAGGCAGAAAGGCAGTGTGCAGAAAGGTAGTGTGCAGAAAGGCAGTGTGCAGAAAGGCAGTGTGCAGAAAGCCAGAAAGGCAGTGTGCAGAAAGGTAGTGTGCAGAAAGGTAGTGTGCAGAAAGGCAGTGTGCAGAAAGGCAGTGTGCAGAAAGGCAGAAAGGCAGTGTGCAGAAAGGAAGTGTGCAGAAAGGTAGTGTGCAGAAAGGCAGTGTGCAGAAAGGCAGTGTGCAGAAAGGCAGTGTGCAGAAAGGCAGAAAGGCAGTGTGCAGAAAGGCAGTGTGCAGAAAGGCAGTGTGCAGAAAGGCAGAAAGGCAGTGTGCAGAAAGGTAGTGTGCAGAAAGGTAGTGTGCAGAAAGGTAGTGTGCAGAAAGGCAGTGTGCAGAAAGGCAGAAAGGCAGTGTGCAGAAAGGCAGTGTGCAGAAAGGCAGTGTGCAGAAAGGCAGTGTGCAGAAAGGTAGTGTGCAGAAAGGTAGTGTGCAGAAAGGCAGTGTGCAGAAAGGCAGAAAGGTAGTGTGCAGAAAGGTAGTGTGCAGAAAGGCAGTGTGCAGAAAGGTAGTGTGCAGAAAGGTAGTGTGCAGAAAGGCAGTGTGCAGAAAGGCAGTGTGCAGAAAGGCAGAAAGGCAGTGTGCAGAAAGGCAGAAAGGCAGTGTGCAGAAAGGCAGTGTGCAGAAAGGCAGTGTGCAGAAAGGCAGTGTGCAGAAAGGCAGAAAGGTAGTGTGCAGAAAGGCAGTGTGCAGAAAGGCAGAAAGGCAGTGTGCAGAAAGGTAGTGTGCAGAAAGGTAGTGTGCAGAAAGGTAGTGTGCAGAAAGGCAGTGTGCAGAAAGGCAGTGTGCAGAAAGGCAGTGTGCAGAAAGGTAGTGTGCAGAAAGGCAGTGTGCAGAAAGGCAGTGTGCAGAAAGGCAGTGTGCAGAAAGGCAGTGTGCAGAAAGGCAGTGTGCAGAAAGGCAGTGTGCAGAAAGGCAGTGTGCAGAAAGGCAGTGTGCAGAAAGGCAGTGTGCAGAAAGGTAGTGTGCAGAAAGGCAGTGTGCAGAAAGGCAGTGTGCAGAAAGGCAGTGTGCAGAAAGGCAGTGTGCAGAAAGGCAGTGTGCAGAAAGGCAGTGTGCAGAAAGGCAGTGTGCAGAAAGGCAGTGTGCAGAAAGGTAGTGTGCAGAAAGGCAGTGTGCAGAAAGGCAGTGTGCAGAAAGGCAGTGTGCAGAAAGGCAGTGTGCAGAAAGGCAGTGTGCAGAAAGGCAGAAAGTGTGTACTGTATGTGTGCTAAAGCCCAAGCTAAACCGCGAGCGGGGGGCGGGGGCGGGCTGTTGCGGTGCGGCGGTGGGCTAGCATAGCGCGCGGGGCACTTGCGCTGGTTTGCTGGGCTGCTGTCCTGCGCCGATGATGTATCAGTGTATTCACAGCAATGCCGTCGGGTACAGCCGCGCCTGGGCCGCGTATGTGTGCACCCGTCATCGCCAATGCCGTCATCCGTGATTTTGTTCACGTGTGCATATGTGCAATGTGTGCGCGTGTGTCTCAACAATGTCATGACGCAAATGCATATCACACACGATGCAGGCGTGGTGCCGGGCGCGTACGCGCTGGCGGCGGGCGTGATGCAGGTGCCGGCGGGCGGCGGCGGCGGCTACCCCGACTACCAGGTGCAGCAGGTGCATTCGCTGCAGGTGCGGCGTGCGGGCGCGGCTAGTGTGCGTGTTTGGATTGATAGTTAGGAGAGAAGAAAGAACACGTGTGTGTGTGCTTGGGTCCGGCTGTGTGTGTGCGTGTGTGTACTTATGTGTTGGAAGCCAAACCTGCACTTGTGCGTGTGTGCGCGTGTGCGGGTTGCATGTGCTGATGTTGCGATGGATCTGCGTGGACATCTGTGATCCTGATCCGGTCTGGTGGAGCCGTGCCGTCTGCAGAAGAGCCCGAATGTCGTCGTGCGTGTGGCGGGTAGCGGGTTGTAAGGGCGAGCATTTGAGCTGGATCGGGATGCGAGACGGACCCCAGGATTCGGGTGTGAGCGTGTGCAAAGGCAGTGCATGCCATGCGCAGCAGTCAGGCAGGGGTGCGTAGGTGACTCTGCGCAAGGCACGCTGACACCCGTGAGGTGCTGGAGACCCCAAACTCGGCCCAAACCTCACTGGCTCGCCCCTTGCGCTGTGTGTGTTTTGCACCGGTACTGCAGGGCCTGGATGGCGGCGCGGCGACGGCGGGGCTGCAGGTAGGGAGTTGAAAAAAGCCGGCACGTGAATCACACAGCGATTCAACTGCCTGACTCGACTCCATACCGTAGACGCCAGCCACGCCAGACCAGCTGCTGACGTGGCACTCCCGCTCCCTGCCACTCGTTTGTATTCCAATTCGTGCGCCTTCTTATTCCCGCACCGCCCCTCCCCCTCCCTCCTACGCACAGTCCGCGTGGGGCCCCCGCTAAGGGCGGGCGGACTTCCGGAATCGGGAGTGTGCCCATGTGCCCCTGCCGGCGTCTGGGCCCCGCGACCGGCCCCAGCGGCTGGGCTTCTTCCGGGAAAGGGAGCACGGCGCGCCGGGGCGGGGCCCGCGGCGTGCGGCGCGAGCGCACGGTGGGGGGCGCCCTCTTTGCCGCGAGGCGACGACGGCCCGGGTGCGCGATGATGGATGCGCGCGTGCCGTGCCGTGATGGCGGGTGCGGCGGCAGCTCCGAGATGGGGACTGATGGGACACTGGTGGGACGGGAGGTTGCGGCGGCGAGGCCGTGCAACCTTGGTGCCATGGAAGCGCCTTGGCGAGTTAAGGACGGAAGGGCGCTGGGCGTTCTGCTATGCTGAGCGTTGCGGTGTGAAGAAGCTATCATTTTTTGACACGTTCGTGCGGCAAAGCGGGGCTCACGCCCGCAAAGACATGCGCCAAGGCTGCGTCCCAATGGCCGTGCATATGGTCTCGAAATCCCAGATGGCGAAATGCTTCGTAGCGGAGTCAAGGTGTGCAGAGCGCGAGGGTGGGGACTTTACAGGGGCTGCCCTCAACGTAGTAGTGAACAGAGGCTGGCTGCGTACCAATTAATCGGCTGCGTCTGGTTCTGATGGGGCACGACGTAGGAGTGAGTGTGCGTATTGCGAGTGTGCGCGTTTCTTTTTCCAGGGGCTACCAGGGAGCACGCATGGGGATAGGCTCTGATGCAGTGTGGGGAAATGTCCAAAGCAAGCGCTATGTACTGGTTTTGGCTTAGGCAGGCTGGCTTGACAGACTCAATAAGCGAATGGAACACGTGGGTAAGGGACAAACGGCGCGGGACGGGGTTTGCAGAGAGTCGCAGCGCCGCTTACTGGCCGCAAGGCTCGGTGGGGCGGCATGGTTGGCCCCGGGCTGTCGCACCTCGACCCGTGTGTTCCTGCAGGGTTTTGATTGGGTCCGTGGTTTTAAACAGGGTTTGCTGCGTAGTACCGTATACATGCACATGGGATGTCTGTCGCCAGGCCTAGCATGCCGGGATGGGGGATGCAGAATTGTTATATCTCGAGAAAGCTGGACTCGGGGACAGGGGCACGCAACGGGCTGATATGCAGTCACACGCGTTGACGCACACGCAATTTGTGTGGGGGAAATGCAGGGTTGCACGGGCATTCACAGGGTCAAAAGTTCTTGATTGAATGGGCGAGGTGCGTGTGTGAACAGTGTTGCTTCCTCACCCTGGCAAAACCGAAACTGCGCCGCTGCATTTTGGCAACACGCGCGAAGGCTGTACAGGGCCCCTGTGCTTCGGAATCTCAACCAACACGCGCCTGACGCGCGCGGCCCCTGTATGCCGCGGCTGCGCTGCGCACGCCGTCGCGCACAGTTCGGCTGTCAAGTGGCGTATGCGGTGTGTGGCTCCGGTTCTAGGGTTTGTGAAGATGGTGCATGTTTATTTCTGTTTTTTTAGCGCATGGCGGCCGATCCTCCGCCAATCACTGCTCAAGCCTGTGGGAGCGACTGGTGCATGCAGCATGGGAGACTGGGAGAAGGTGGCGTGTGTCGTTGGGCGGCGAAAGGTTGTTTGTCGACGCATAGGTTGCCGCCGACCAGGACGGACCGGCGTGCATGCATGCAGCAGGCCGCAGCAGGGAGCGGCGGCAGGCGTTAAGGTCGAGGCGGCGCAGAAGGTATAGCGGAAGAGTTGATGAGATGGCGGTTTGGAAGATCCGGGAGAGGTCCGAGGCGGACAATTTGGTGTTGGGAGCTAGATAGGAGCTGAAAGGGGATGTTGGGGACGGGACTGGCCGGCTGGAAGCAAGGCTGTTGGCAGGGAGGCGCGGCAGGCGCCATATGAGGGGTTACAGCAGCTGTGTGTGCGGCGTGTGCGTGGGCAGGCCTGCGTGCCTGCGACGCGCTCCGCTCGCCTGCCGGCTGCGCGCGCCTGCATGTAATGCAGATTGGCTTTCCATGTTCACGTGTCGATCTCACAGCGGCTCACATGGTCGTGACAAAATGTCGTGGTCGATGCTGGTTTGCAACACCGCACCGCAGATGACGGCACGGTGGTTCTCCCAGAACTTCCGTGGCCTAAACTGGCCTTCCCTAGCTCATTGACAGACTTAGACTGGCAGGCTGTATTAATCCTCCGTCCGCTGCCTCTGACGCACCCACACAATCGCACCTCACCACCTGCCACCGGACTTAGGCGAAACCCTAGAAAAAGGAACTAGAACGACCAGAAGGGCACCGGTAATAGAAAACACAGCTTAGGAGTTAGGAGTTAGTTAAACAAAAATGGCCCTTGTCAGCAGGAACACGTGACGCCCAAGTGGCCCAACACCGCTATCAGACACCCAACACTCTCCTCCTCGACACCGGTACTAACTGGGCTGCATAGTCTTGCCATGCCCGGATTGGCAGCAGCCTCGTACCCGACCCTTACTTCCGCATCGTGTTGGACAACACACGGAAACCAAACCCGCCCAGCACTATTGCGTCGCATCGTGCTGTGCGGTCCATACTTCACCCTGCGCTTTCAGTACCCCCGAACATCATGATTGCGGGATTTGATTAAGCAGTGGCGTGGACTACAGAAACACAGGTGGACCATGCACAATCGCCACTGAATGAAGAAGAGCCACACGTGCGCTGGCAGCCGCACAAATCAGTGCCAGCAGTGTGTGAGAACAGCAGTTGAACGCTTGCTTTGCATGTCACGCACACATCTGCCTGCTATCACCGTCTTTTTTGTTGTTTAACACATCTGCCTGCTATCGACCGGATTGGACATCATCAAGGGCGGCTCGGCACGCATCCAATGATGTACATAATAAGCCGGGTCATGCTAACTCGCACGCCAGCCACTCAGCAACATCTTTGCCACTGCCGTCCTGGGCGACACGGTACGGTGTTTTGGGGATGGCAGCGCGCGCCAGCCAAACACATGCGCTTCCATACACCTACGTGTGCCCACGGCCCACGCGCGCACGCACGCACACGCCGGTAATGCGCATGCAATATTCCGTTGCCAGATAACGTTCTCCCGCCTGTTGACCCGTAATGCATCCGTACCATCTGCCCCGGTCAGTACAAACACAGACCGGGGCACCGCTCCACATTATAAGGTAGGTATTATGACATGTAATGACAAATAACCCCGCCTCCGCCCGCCCCCCACACCACCCATCCAAGTAAGCCCACCGGAGCTCCACCACATACAACACACTACTCTCTACTATTCAACCCATAGCTAGCCCGGATGCCAGTACCGTAGTGTGTTTGATGCATGCCTGCAGCAATGACAATAGCGAGCATGTTTCTTTCGATTGCTCAATGCCAGCCGTGGCGCAGACGCACTACGTACACGCACAAAGTTAGCGCGGACCCTTGGCCTGCCGTACATCTGTGTACGGCGCGCACGTACACCCAAGGATAACACGCGTTTTCTGATTGTTCTCACGGCTTCAAGACACGTACGTGTCTGTCTTGAAGCCGTGAGAACAATCAATCATGCATGCATGGTGTTCATTCATTCTTGCAAAATTTACGGGAGCGAGTGCCTGCATGATTCATCTGTCACCGACGCGTGTGACAGTATGTACCGTATGTCAGAGAACATACTACCCGGGCTGCGCCCATACTACCCGGGCTGCCTCCTGATTCGTGATTCCTGACTCCTGATTGCATGCGGACTCCTGCCTCCGCATTACTACCTTTTTTCTGTAAGACAGTCAGCCACACGCACACATCTGCCTTGGACATCCAGCAGGGCAGCTCGGCAGTCAATGATGCACATTTCTCCGGGTCACGACCGCCGCACGCTTGCCACTCAGCAACATACATACACATGCGCTTCCATACACCTACGTACGTATGATATGCCCACGCACGCACGCACATGCCGTGAATGCGCATGCAATCTTCCGTTGCCAGCACCGCGTGCAGAGCCTCAGGCGTCCAGCTGGCAGGCCGGGTGGGGCCTGTGGAACGAAGGATGGATTTATGGATGGATGGACCACGGCAAGCGTCGCACCCCGCATGCAGTGCAGCGTGGGCGTGGTTCTAGCTTGCTAGGTGACGAATGGTGCACGTGCCCCGCACACTGACGACCCGTGCCCAACTTTATACCTACGCAATTACCTGATGCCGCCAGAGACAACACACCGAGGGGCATGGCGCCCACGCACAGTTGCGGCTGGGCCGGCACTACTCTCCCCACCGCCGCCGCCCAGGATGGCGACCGCCACGAAGTGGCTGCATTACGTCTCCTGTCACAGCTGTCGCCACTCTCTAGGCAGAGGCGCATTATCGCTCGGCTACAGTAGCAGCAGTAGCTCCACTGCTCACGCCGCAGCTGCCGGCGGCGGCTCCTTTAATATTTCCCCTTCGTTGAGCACCCTGCGGCTGCGGCTGCCGCGTGGTATGCCGTCAGCGACGCATATGTGCTGGAGGTTTGGAAGTCGCTGCCGCTGTTGCCATTATTGGCATTGTTGTTGCCACCCACACCACCGCCGGCAGGAGGCAGGACGTGCCGGAACACGAGTCCAGGGCTGCTGAGGCTGTTCTGTTGACACACGCACGTGTGCGTGCCGCAAGTTGGCAAAAGATGAAGCGATAGATAGGGCATGACTCATCATCATCAACAGGTGTGCGATCGCAAGGGTGCTATCCCTAGAGCCTGGTGGGCTGCTGTGCGTGGCGGCCACATAGCACCGGGCGTCAATGATGTATGTGTGATAGCACCCGCGGCACGCCAAAATGCTCGCAGCTCCCCTCAGTGTTGATTGATGATGAGCGGTGCGTGTACACATGTTGAGAGCGGTGCATGCATGTCCATCTAGATATATATTCCACTACTGCTGGTCATCACGTACACAGCCGCAACACTAGCCACGCACCTCGCTCCAGGCTCCACAGTACAAGGTCGCCGACGCTGCATGGTGGCGCCGCGAGCTCATCATCACCGATGCCGCCGCAGCCTGACATCGTCCCCTGCTGCTGCAGCCTCGGGCGTGTGCTGCCATCAGATCCCGCGGAAGTTATGAGATTATGATTGATGAGCGGTGTATGTTGAGAGCGGTGTATGCCCATCTAGTTATATATACTGGTCATACATCACGTACACAGCCACGCTCGCCACGCACCTCCAGGCTCCACAGTACAAGGTCGCCGACGCTGCATCGTGGCGCCGTGATTTCATCATCGCTGCCACCGCCCCCCGCCTGCTGCTGCATGCAGCCTCGGGCGTCGGGTCTCACGGAGGTTGTAATCGTTGCGCATACATGCGTCCGCGTGCAACAGGTACACGCTGGGCCGCAAGAATGCGGCAGCAAGGGGGCGTGGTGTAAGTGCGGTGGATGGCCGGCACAGGCACCACCGGTGGGATGGGGAGGGTACACAAGGCGCACGCACACCAAGGTTTTGGGACCAGCGCAACCTGGTTTCTTGGATTCGTTCGTTGAGGTATCGTGCGTGGGATCGTGGGGAACGGAAAACGGAAGCTATCTAGACGTGCGATGAGCGCATGTGCGGATCAACTTGCTCGTGCCTAGACGTGTCGAAGCCGCGACTCGCTCATCTGCATTCGGCTGTGCGTGGGGCCCCCTGCACAATGGCGCGGCAGGCCAAAGCCAGGCTGCCGTGCCACTGCCGCGTTCCGACAACGGCTAGAGTGCGGAATAACCGGGCAAGCGAAGTGCTAGCGGGCTCCCGCACGGCCTCCGGAGCAGCTGTGTGGGGCTTGTCCTGCAAGAGCCCATATGGCACCTGTCGGCGGGCAGCGCGCACTCGCTAATGCGCCGGAAACTTACCGTTTGAACGCGCACTGCCCCCCTGAGCGGCTGGGTTTCTCCAGGCTGGCTGCTACCCGCTGTGGCATCCTGCAGAATCTGCTCCGCGGCGTCCTGGCTCCTCGTTGACGGCCACAGGCACCCGAAAATCCTGCCCATCGCGGTTTCCTCCGCCTATTGGGCTAGATGCACCTCATTAATCAATTTGCAGATAAACATTTTGCTTCAGTTTTAAGTAATCTAGCTCTCACGACCTTTGTACGCGCTCTCGTGCGAAACCGGGCGCGCCAGCGGAAGCGCGTAGAAGCGGGAATAATAGCCCTTAGTGTGCCGCCTTATATGCCTGGATTACAGTCAAGCAGCAGAAGTCAAGTGTTAAAAAGCCGAGATCGACAGCACGACATCCCCTAAGAGCACGTACGGCTGCGCATAAATCGGTATTGTGTGCCCTGACGCCATCAAATCAAGAATACCGCACGAGAGTTAAATGCGTAGCGATACAGTGGCTCGAGGATACAGAGGCTCGAGGATACAGAGGCTCGAGGGGTGCGACGTGCCGTGCTGCTGAGTCTCCCCTGGTCCCCTGCCGGCGGGTATTGCTCCCCCCGCTCCAACCGCCCCTGCCCCTCCCGATCTGTCTGAGTGGCGTGAGTTTTAATGCTTACATGCACGCATAACCAGCACGCTGCAAAACTCGGAAGTTGCTACTCGTCCCGCACATGCGCGATCGGGACGTGCACGCACGCACTCATGACAACCAGCCGGCGCTAGCGCCCATAACCAATACAAATGCAGAAAGCACTCTTGTAGTTGCAGCGAAAATGGGACTGTTCTCTTGTTTTAAGACCGTGGCAAGCGACGAGGGGCCGAGGGCGCGCGAGCGGGCTTCTCCTGTGCAGCAGCCATCAGCTGGTTCAACAGTGCGTGAGGCATATGAAAAGTCCACTTCCAAGGCGGTAAGTGCTGCGCCGGCGTCTGAGACCTACGCAACAACAATTGAGGTCGCTCTCCGCGCAGGCCGAGCGCGCTGCCAACGCGCTGGTCGGCATCCTTCCAATGCTTGGCTCGTTATCGTCCAGTGCCGCGGAAATGGGATTTGCGTCAAGCCTGAACTCAGGACTCGAACTTCTGGTGTCCACGTTCGATTGTCAGCAGGCTAGGTAGGTTACTCGTGAAATCTGGACCAGATATCTCTGCGGGCAGAGCGCACTAAACGCGTGTTCGGCGGGGGGCGGATGACACGACCCTTTGCCGCTCGCTCCACGGTTTCGATGCGCCTGAACGGCTGGCTGATATCCGTATGTCTGTGCCCATGCAGTGTCTACTTGCTGAACCAGGGCGAGCAGGCGTATGTAATCGCGTCCAGCGGCGTCGACATGGAGCTGCGCGAGGGAACGTACCTGCCCTCCCCGGTGGTCGGCGATGTCGCTGATGCACTCATCGCTGCGCAGCAGGTGAAACAAGCAAACCAGGCGGGCCCGGGACCTGGGCGGACACAGTAACATTTTAACCCGGGTGACTAGGCGCGTCGAAGGACGCCCGTACCCTATTCGCCGCGGCGGCTCCCCCGCAACGGCTTGCCCGGTCGCCATGCCACGTCCGCATTCAATAACAGCATTGCGGGTGCTGCACAGGACTCGCCCGGGTGCATGGTCCACTACGCTGCGCTGCCCGAGGGCGCTGCCGCCGAGGCGGACCTCCCGGAGGAGTGGCAGCTGCTGGCTCGGCGGCACGGCTGCAGCCAATACGCGGCCGTGGGAATCAGCTCCTCGGGCAGCATGCTGGGCGTGCTGTCCCTGGCTGCAAAAGGTGCAGGATCTGCTTGCGCTACTGCAGGGGTGGGGAGACTGTGGGCCGCCTGTCCGCAAGCAGCTGCCAGACACAACGACGCATCTCCTCGGTCCGTCCGCAATCCAAGCTGCACGCACACGTGACCTGGCTCCGCCCGCTGCTGCTTCGTTCACGCCACCGCGCTGCAGGAACCACGCGCCCCGCGACCTGGAACACGGGAGCGCTGTGCGCGGTCGCCGCGCTGCTCGCGGTGCAGGTCAAGCAGGCAGCCATCCTCGCCAACGCCCTGCCCGCGCTGCACGCCGCCAGCACCATTGGTCAGGTGGTGCAGGCGCTGGGCGTGGCGGCGGCGGAGACGGCCGCGGCGGCGGCGCACACGCAGGGCGTGGTGCGCGTGGCTTTCGTCAATCCGTCGGTGAGCGACTAGGCCTCTTGGTTCATTGGGTTGTTTCGCAGCTGCGACGCCGTTGCCGACCGGCATGTTGAATGGGCCGCACGTGCGACCCCTGCTCGCAAGTGCTCGACCTGCCAACGCACCCGGGCCGCAAGTTACGGTGCGGCACGGCGTCCGGCGCCAGGCTGAGTGCTGCGCCATGCGCAGCCGCTGAGCTGCAGCCACACACTTCCGTCCGTTCGTCTCCCTTTTCAACCGCCACAACACAACGTGCCCCCGTATCAGGACCTGGACGGTGCGGCCGCGGCCGTGTTCCCGATCGACGCCAGCGCCGGCTTTTTCACCGGCGGCGGCGACCGCCCGCTGTCGGCGGCACAGAACATGCCACTGTCGCTGCGCGTCCGCCGCGCCTCTTGCGACCTGGTCATGTCCCCGGACCGCTCGGTGGTGTCCGCCGCCGTGGCGGCCGCACGGCTGGGGTCCAACTTGGACGACGCCTCCAACAATCGCGGCAAGAACTCAATCGGTGGGTTTGAATTCGGGAGCCATTCTGGTGCTGTTCGGGTGCCGTGCAGGTTTGTTTACGTCAGCTCAGCGGCCGCGCAGCCTTTGGCGCACCGGGCACTGCTTTGGCTGATGGAGCAGGCTGCCGCCCTGTTCCGCATGCAATTGAACATCCCTCCCTACATATTCCCGCAGACGGCTCTCGGGCCTCTAGCCTGGGCGTCGCCGGGCTGTCCGCAAACTCGCAGACCGGCGGGGCGCGCCGCCTCGCCTCATTCGTGGGCATCGATAAGGTGCGCACGACAGGGTACGACACAGTGTCGTTGTGGCGCCCGGGTGGAGCACGCGTGGTGACGAGGTGCTCAAGCTTTGGGCTGGGGGCTCGAATTCGTGGCTGAGTGTTCGGATGCGTGGCTGGGGATGATGCGGGAATTGGTTTGGGGCGCATGACTGGCCTGAAAGGTCACGTCATTGCCAGCTGGCCTCTCCCGCGCGCCCGCCCGCCCCATTCCTCACCTCCCGCTGCCCTGACTGCCACCGCTCCGAGCCGCCAGGGCTCGGGCGGCCCCACGTGCCAGGGCCACACGCTGGCGCTGGGCGGCACGCTGCTGGCGGAGGCGCTGTCCAAGGGCGCGGCGGGGCTGTGCGTGGACGACTGCGCGGCGCACGTGCAGGACACCAAGTCCTACCCGCGCGACCTCGTGCTGTCGCGCAACGCGCCCATGCCGCTGTCGCTCGCGCTCGCCACCTCCAGCAGCGCCATGGCCGCGAGCAACGAGACCAGCGGCGCGTACAGCAGCTCCGTCTCGATGGGCGGCAAGGGCGGCAGCGGAGGCAGCGGAGGCTTTCCGCACGCCTTCGCCTCGAGCGGCGGCGGCGGCGCGGGGCAGGGCACGCTGGCGGGGCAGGTGCAGGCGATGGCGGCGGAGGCGCGCAAGCCTCTGATCGCGCTGTACGCCACCTTCGGCCAGACGCTGCCTCGCGGCCTGCTGCAGGCCGTCGTGCGCAACATGCGCGAGCTGCTGCTGGTGCGTGCGGTTGGGGCGGTTGGCGGGGGTGGTGTGGCGGGGGTGGCGGGGGTGGCGGGGGCACGCGCGGGCTGGGTGAGGCCGCGGCAGACGCGTGGGCGTGGGCGCATGCGCGCGCGTTGCGGGTGTGTACTGTGTGCTTGCGTGCATGCGTGCATGCATGCGCGGATGCTTGCGTGTTGGTCGCTATCCGATTCTTTGCCCATGTTCACCGTGCTCGCCATTGCAGGTCGTTGCGCCCATCGTCATGGTCAAGGCCACCGGCTCACTCAGCTCCGAGTGGGAGTGCCTCAAGACCGAGCTCCGGGTGAGGCGGGGGGTGACTACTGACTAACTGCCGTGGAGTGCTAGCATGAAGCATACCGGCGGTATGCGTGGAGACTGCTGCATGCTATCTGGCTGAGCGCCTGCGCGGCAACATCTATCCGCAACGGCGCAGCGCCCTCTGCACGCAAGCCCGCACCCCACCTTGCCGTCTACCCCGCCGCACTTCGCCATCCTCCCACTCCTGCAACACAACCTCACACCACCTTTCCTTCGGCTGGCCCCTTTCTTCCCGCAGAATGTGCACCTGCGCAAGAAGGGCAGCGACAGCTGCGGCCAGCACCCCGTCATCAGCCCCGACGACATCCTGGTGGCGGAGGGCGAGGAGGAGGAGGAGGGCGCCTCCGACGACCATCGCGGCGTGGCCGCCGCAGTGGACGCCGCCAACGCCAACGCCCGCGCCGAGGTGACGGGCGCCGCCGCCATGATAGCTACCACCGGCGGACCGGGCGCCGGCGCCTGCGACGGCGGCGGCGCCGACGGCCAGCAGGGCGCGGGCGTGTCGCCCTTCACGGCGGCGGCGACGCCGGCCGTGATGGTGGGCTCGCCGACCGCGCTCGCCGGCGCCGCTGCCCGCGGCGGGCTCAGCCCGGCACAGGCGTTGTTTGGCCGGGGCTCGATGAACGATGCGCCAGCCGGCGGCGGCACCGGCGGCACGCGTTCGCCGCGCGCTAACACGCTGAAGCGCCTGTTTGGCCTCAACTCAGGCTCCATGCACCCCGGCGACAGCGTCCTGGCCAGCGCCGCCTCTGACGGCGGCGCGCAGGATGGCGCGATGCGCGCGCGCGCGCAGTCGAGCCTGCTGGCTGGCGGCGACGGCTCGGGCCTGGAGAAGGCTGGCAGCGGCGGCGTGGAGGACGGCGGCGCCGGCGCCGGCGCCAAGCTGCAGGCGGTGCGCAACAAGCGGCTGTCGTCGTTGATGCGGACGCGGAGCCTGTCGTTCCGGCTGGTGGCGGCGCAGAGCCCTCGAGGTGACACAGCGCGGTTGATTTGTCGGGAGATTGTTAAGATCGTTGAGTTCGTTGCAGATCGTGGAAATCATGGGAGTTGCGACGGTCGGCAACATCAGCAATCTATAGGTTGCTTTGACGTTGTGTTCGGCCGCCGTTTCGTGCTCGCTGCTGGCTTCAGATCCCATGCTGATAGCTGTCGCCAGCCGGATCTGATCGTTGGGTTCCCTACCACCGCCTTGCTTGCCGCGTATGTAATACCGCACACGCCACGCAATCTACGTGTCCGCAGGCGCGTCCAAGCTGGCGCCCATCATCTCCATCATGCACGAGCGGCTCAAGGCGGCGCAGGCGGTGCAGATCACCAACGGCCGCTCCGTCAACCGCCAGTCCGACCTGGAGTCGCTCAAGCTGCTGCAGGAGGTCGGCAAGGGAGGTGAGCGGCCGCGCGGCGGGGCGGGGCGGCGGGGCGGCGGGGCGGCGGGGCGGCGATGTAGGGTGTAAAGGTGGGAAGTCAAGGGCAAGTATGAAGGATTGGCTTGCTAGTGCGTGCTGCGGTTGTTTCCGGGTGTGGGGTCGAGGGCGTTGTTTGCTTGGATTAGGGTTGGGATCAGGGTGCGAGTTGGGCTGCGGGTGCACGGGCGTCGGAGCAGCGGGTTCTTTGGGAGCGACACCCGCCCAGGATTGAGCTGCAACAGTCCGCCACTGGCTGGCTTGTCGTTGGACTTGGGCTAAACCCCTTCTTTATCGCCTCGTTTGTATGTGTTATGCAGGTTACGGCACGGTCTACAGGTGCGTTGGAGGTTCCTGTAGCCGGCGTGAACACGGGCGGCCCAACGAAACGAACACGCGCATCAAGTGCATTGCCGTACAGACAAGACGGCCAGCGGTTAATGATGCCCAACCCCTTGCTTTGCCGGCTGGTTTGCAGGGGGACGTACCACGGGTCGGAGGTGGCGGTGAAGGTCATCCATGACGCCACTATCCACGCCGCGGCGGCGGCCAAGAGCGGCAAGCCCGGCTCCCCCGCCAGCATGGCCGCGGTGGCGCTGCACAAGCAGAACCTGCACGACGCCATAGAGCTGGTGGCCTCGGTCTCGATCAGCCACCCCAACATCGTGCAGGTGAGGCGGGCGGTGGCGCGTGCGTGTTTGTGGGTGGGCGCTGCGGGGGTCCTTTGTTTGGAGGTGTGGGCGCAGTCTCGGGGAAGCCTGCTGAATGGCGCGATGGGCACAGTCGATCGCCAGGCCAGCAGCTAGCGTTCGTGCCTGCTGCCGTCGGGGCCAAAATCTGCCGGCGAGCATGACCCTCTCACAAAGAAAGAGACACCGCTTTAGGTTTTGCCGGAGCGGCGGAAGCATTGGGCCCATTCCGTTCTATGCTGTCCATTTTCGCTGTCGCCACGCTCTCCTACCTTTACGCCTGCCCGCCCGTTCCCGCCGCACGCATTGCATACACGCACACACGCGTGCAGGTGCTGACGTTGTCCTCCATTGTGTCCTCGAACTTTACACACACGCGCACATTTCACACACGCACGCACGCAGGTGCTCACGTTCTTCATGGACTGCCGGCTGCAGCTGCCGGCGCCGCAGCACGCCAACGAGATGGACAGCCTGATGGACACGGTCGACGACCCCGCGGGCGGCGCCGCCGCCATGCCGCGCCTGCTGCACATGCCCTCGCTCCTCGAGTCGCCGGCGCCCGGGCAGGAGATTGCGGGTGCGTGCGTGCGTCGGCTTGGAGGTCTCAGAATAGACCCCTTGCTAGAACCGTCCGTGGCCGCGAGCGCGCCTCCCAGAATGCATATCGGAGTGCAGTGCACAGTATATAAGCACCGTCCGTGGTACAGTTCTCACTTCCGCCAATCGCCAAAACTGGATAAACTCCGCCTAACAGGCGCGTCATCGATGGCGCTGGTTATGGAGTACTGCGACGCCGGCAGCCTGTGTGAGGCGATCATGGACCGGATTTTCTTCCGCCAGCTCAAGCCCACGGGTGAGCGCTCCGCCATGCTCCTGCCCCCAGCACGTGAGGTGGCTGACGTTTCTGGCAGAGCAAGGGCATGGGCTGGGTGACAGCCGTGGCGGGGGCGGGTGCCGCGGTGCATCAGCGTACTGAGACACGGGCTTGGCGCCGAAGAGCGCTCCTGGGCCTGTAGATTTAAAAAGGCGCAAGGTTCGAGCACGTGGTGTTGCTCCATCTCTGCAACTCCTCTCAATGCTGCATTGTGCATCGTGCATTCGCTGCCTACATCAAATATCAACAGATCCGGACGATGCTCGCCGTGGAAAGCCGGTCCTGGCCATCTGCCTGCGGGTAAGGATAGTAAGGATTGCTGCGCTTCACACGCGTTTTCTGAGCTTGCTTATATCTTGGCACGCAATGCAGCTGCGCTCTTGGCTCGTGCCTTTTGATGGGCTGTTGAACCTGCCTCATGCCCTGTGTGTGTTTTCCTTTGGCACTCAACGGCGGTGCGTGATTATGACGTGTCTCGCTCCTTGCGCTCTGTGCTGCCCGCAGTCGGTCTATGCCACGTTGCTGGAGGTGGCGCTGGCGCTGCGGCACATGCACTCCCTGCACCTGGTGCACTGCGACCTCAAGCCGCAGAACGTGCTGCTTAAGTCCAACCCGCGCGACTCCCGCGGCTTCACCGCCAAGCTGTCCGAGTGAGTTCCGCCTGTTTTGCCCGATACTGCCCTCCTCATTATTTCTTTACCCTCGTGATTCAGCAGCTGCCATGCTTGCTTGCCCCCTATAGTCGCTAGCACACTAAAATGACCGAATAGGCCAAGCTCAACAATGCAAACGCCCCGCAACCCAACAGTTTCGGCCTGGCCAAGACCATGGCTCACGACGACAACGGGCAGCTGGTGATTGATGAGGCGGTGGCGAGCGGCACCATCACACACGTGGCGCCAGAGGTGTTCCTAGGTGCGTGTGTGTGTGCGGCGGCAGGTCTGTTGCGCGCAGCATCCCACGTCACATCCTGAATTGCCGTGCGCCTGTGGGCTGCGGAGTGTTAAGTGCACAGCAGCACGCACACTCCATCCGCCCTGGGCTGACTGATCTAATCCTGTGCACGCCGTGCCGACGCCTGTGTGGTTGCGGCTGCAGGCAAGCAGTCCGTGGGCTCGGCTGTGGACATCTACGCGTTCGGTGTGCTGATGCACCAGGTGAGGGGGAGGAGGAGAAGGAGGAATATCCACGGATCTTGCACCAGGGGTGCCTACCTTCCGTATACAACAGCTGCATGCACGCTAGCCGCAGTTCCATTCGCGTGCCGCGCACTTCGTTGCGCGCCCCGCCCTACGTGCTCCCGCGCTCCCGCCAAGGCCTGCTGCTGACGCGGGTGCTGTCCTGCCCCGCTCTGCTCCTCCACACACTTGTGCGTGTTTGTTTACAGGTGCTGTGCGGCGTGAAGCTCTATGAGGGCATGACGGCACAGCAGATTGCGAACGCGGTCGCGCACGACGGCATGCGCCCGCGGCTGCCGTCGTGGGTGCCGTCCAACTACCGCGCCCTGGCCGAGCGCTGCTGGCACGCGCTGCCCAGCGCCCGGCCCACCGCCGACGAGCTGGTCCGGCAGCTGGAGCGGCTGGGCGCGGGCGGGACTTCTACCACCTCCACGGCCTCCTCGGCGTCGCGGCCGAGGTCCGGCTATAGCCAGTTTGCGGCGTAACGGTCGTCCAGGTCGTGAATGGTCTGGAGTGGCCCGGCGCGTTGCGTACACACGAAAAATAGAAAATTCAATTTCATGGGAGCGCCTTGATCCAATCGGGCAGGTGATGTTGTTTTGATCTAAACTGCTGTTCATGCACCCGCACGTCATTGGGGAGACGGAACTGATCATTAGAAACTTCATCCACATTATCTATTGTGTGCGCTCAAACTCACTGGTTCCGGTCCTGGCAACCAGGAGATGCATAGATTTTTGGGGTGGGCGAAGCATGGCGGCCGGCTGACTTGACCATACGTGCGGCTGGCAATGTGCGCACTTGGACTTTGTGGTACCGGCGATTTTACTGATGCATGGGTTCTTTGCACATGAGCCGCAACCGAATCTTGGCAAGTGTTTGAGCCGGAGGAGCCTACCCTGTTCTACTGCGGCTTCCTTCGATTTGAAAGTGACAGGGTAGCCAGGGCGCGTACCCGCGAGGTCGCGTTCGGTGGCAGAGGTAGTGGGCTGGGCGTATTGATAAATGCTCATGCAAACCGAGCGAGCGTGCGAGTGATTTTAGTGACTTTTATACGTGCAGGCGCTCAGTCTGACGCAACTGCTTGAGATCCCATTGAGTGATAAGCGTGCATGCGTCGCAGAACACACACTGCAAGCATGCGTTGGCGTATGGGGAATGTACGGGTGGGGAAATAGCTCGGAAACAGCGAGACCCTTGACGGAGGGTCTGGTTGGGTTGTGGTCCGGTTGGGTTGGGTTTGATGGTTGAACTACAGTAAGCGGCGCTGCGACCGCTCTTCATGTTACTGTATGCGCTGCTGGGGTGGACAGAGCGTGTATGTCTGCTTTTGCTTCTGGGGCTGCCTTGCCTTGTTGATGTGACGTTTGACTAGTTGGCTACGGCGCCATGTTGCTGCGCGCGCAAGGTGCCCACAGCAAAGAACGGACTGGGAATAACTCTAACGCCTCAGGAAAACAACAAACGCACGTGACGGTTGCTACGGATAATGGATCATGGAGTGCGGCACGCCGCCATCATATTTTTCGTATGTGTCCGTGAGATGAGGCAGTTTCGACGTGACGTGGGCTGAGCCCACTTTTCCTCGAGGAAAGACACCTCTTCTTGTCGTATGTTGTTTAAAGGCCTGAACACTGGCGGCTGTGAGGCGAAGGCTATCACGAACGAATGTGCTGCTACTACAGCTCGAGGCTCCTTGCCCCCGGCGTGTGTGGCCCGCGACGGATGGCGGGAGTAGCCTCGCTCACCATGTGCTGCCGTGAGGGCAGCAATTGCCGTTTTGTACTGGCAGCGATGCTGGCGCAGGCTGGCGAGCCTGCATGTCCAACTGACATCGGTTTCCGTGTGTGGAGTTCCAGGTGCAATGCGGACTCGCATGTCTGCGTGCCGCAGTAGAAGCGTACATGATCGTTAGGTGTTTGGAAGGTCGCGGCGCGTACGTGTTGCGCCCAAATGTTTCGAGCGGTTGTATATGTGGGCTGTGTCCTTTCTGGCACCCCGCGGTATCTTTAGAGCATGTGTGTTTCGCGCGTTTTAAACTTAGATAACAAAATTGCGGCCTTCTCATCTTCCCAGTCTGTGCCCCGGGCGGCGGGCGCCCCTGTCCGTGACCGGCTGACCGGCTGAGATAAGAGAACAGTGGCCCGGTCCTTTGCCGCCGGTTCCACCAGTAGTCAGCAGCAGAGGAGGGGGATTGCGACAGGCAGGCACAGCCAGGCTTCGTTACCAAGAGCCCCAGAACCCCAGGCGTCGTTCCCAAGAGCCATGCAATCGTGCGTGCCTGCGGTGGGCATTTCTACGCCTTCCGTGCCTCAACAGCACACTTCACTTGCACTTGCATACGCCACGTAACCACCAAAGCACCAACCCTGTCCGCATGTCTCCAGTCAAATTGTCACGCCCATCTGCCGGTACTGTCTGTCTCCGCCATCTCCGCTCCGCTGATACTAGCTTGCGAGTTGGGTCACCACCAGAGGCCAAGCTGGGACGGATTGCTGGCACGCAGTTAGGCTGGTGCCCAGAGCTCGGGCCGCAGAGGTCGGGCCGAGTGGGACAATGGCAGCCGTGAGTGCCCAATGGCTGCCGTCGCAAGCCAAAGAGTGCAGGAGGCTGGCCCCCAGCCCTGCCTGCTGTGTACACGACAAAGTACCGCTAGCTGGCCAATGCTAGTCTTGCCTGCCGCTGAACACGCCGGGCGTCCTCAAAGTCCACAGGTGATCAGTCTACTCGCTCAGAGTCACAGATACATTAACAGTGTCTGTAGTGCCAATCAGGAGTATCAGCGGAGGCACCACTGTCCGCTTAGTGCTCGCCCGTCCTTGTACGACAAGTCTCCCGCTCGCGCCTTCTCTGTGGCTGGAATGCGGCTACAGTTGCTGCTTCTCTAAATGGCAATGCTCGGCAGACTCAGCTGCACACGTCAGCGAACACGCACACACACACAACCGGCGGGCTTTGTTGTCCGTCATGCTGTTGCTGTCATGAACACACACACAACCCTAACAAATCGCACGCCTGTGCAGGTGGGACGCACTGCCGGCATTCTGGCGCGACATCCACCGCACACGATGTGCCAGCCGTGCCCATCAATTATGGGCCACACGACACCACCAACCGGAACCAAGGGGACCAAGTGGGGTCACGGGTGAAGCGGCCCCCGTAACGGCCCCGAAACGCCGGAGTGGCAGCTTCAGCACGCGCCGAAGCCATCACCAATTCAGATCCTGTAGCGCCACGGCCGTATGCGGTATGCCACACCCACGCTGCCTTGGGGTTGGAGCACCACTACCTGCGCGACGAATCCACCCAAATTCTGTGAGTAAGGGTTGGGTTTAGACCCTAGTCACCGCAACCTGTGGTTTCCTTCAGCACTGTCAGGCAAGCGCCCGCGCTCCTGCTCATGCCGCCGTGCGTGTCCGCGACTCATCAAGTAAAATACAATCCAGCTTCCGCGGTGTGGCTTTCGGGGTTCAGCACTCGGGGTGCGGCACTGACACTGGCACTGACACTGCGCGGCCCGACAAACACCACCACTGCAAACTTCGTCACCAAAGGCATGGCCGCAATGCCATCGCTAGGGCTGCATGCGTGCCATCCAAGCGCGATGCTTTCACACGACACATCACATGCTCCGCCGTGGTCAGCCCGCAGCCCGCTGAAGCGATTTGACCAGTGGCCATCACCGATACGTACCTACGCCATGTAATGATGCTGACGCCTTGCCTCTCACATTTTTTTCATGTACGGTATCACCGGAATGCGTCACCATAAACCCCTGATGCCAGCAAGCATCCCCCGGCACCTGGGCCATTCAACATACCTGCGGCACCACGCGAAAGAAAGTTTCTCTGAATGGCCAAACGAACACCACACGGCGAAGCCAAGTGCCCATTAAGTGCCCTATGTACAGGGCTCCGCCGCATTCAAAATAGGCGAAGGGGCCCGGCAGCCCGCCAAAACACTATCCAAGAGACCAACCGTGAGGTGTACGTTGGTAGTGAACCGTTTAACTCTCTCTCAAATGTAAAGCAATTCTGCACACCGTCTTAGACGCATGCCTCATGACCTGATCCCGGTTGTTGAATGTGGGGGTTCCCCTCCCCAACACCCACCCATCAACGCCGAGTTTGTAATAGATTGAATTGCGAAAAGGATCCCGTTCATGATCAAGTGACCTGCACCGTCATTTACTTGGTGTCACGGCCCCGGTACACGAGTTTGGATAAGGCACCACACTGGCCACACGCACTGCGCTGTCAGCAGGCAAATGGCAGTCAGCAGCGGCCGGAGAGCATGTCTGTCCCTGGCCACACTGCCCACTGATGTTCAAAATCAAAGTTCCACGTTCATAAAAATTCATTCAAATCGCATACTGGTGCGCGGCCGGCATGGATGAATCAGGAGCTCATGCCTTCAGAAGTTCAGTAGCATGAGTCTATTTGTCAGATCCATGAAGAGGGCGCCGAGGACGCACCGTGGCTGCCGCTCTTATTTGTCACTCCCTAAGCCATCCTGGGGTGACATGCTGCAACCCCAAAACATGCCGATCAATACACCCCCAGAGCGAACACATCCAGAAAAGTACCACACTGTTCTCCCATCCAGATGCAGCAGCTATTCCATCATTTCTCTGACATACGGTGACAGATGAATCATGCACGCACTCGCTCCCGTAAAATTTGCAAGAATGAATGAACACCAGGCACGACACCAGGCATGCATGATTGACTGTTCTCACGGCCAAGCCTCAAGCAAGACGCGTGTTCTCCTTGCTGAACCGGCCATGTTTCGTACCTGTTTGTACAACCCCTCCCCTACAAACCCCATCTCCCGTGTTCCAGGCTGTTGTGTGCTTAAGCCGCCTCACCAGTTCAGCGGGCCAGCTTCAGTTCGCAAATTGGCTGTAGCCCGACTGCGGCCGCACCAGGCGTGACTTGGACGCCACTGAAGTCCCGCCCGCGCCCAGCCGCTCCAGCTGCCGGACCAGCTCGTCGGCGTTGGGCCGGGCGCTGGGCAGCGCGTGCCAGCAGCGCTCGGCCAGGGCGCGGTAGTTGGACGGCACCCACGACGGCATGCGCGGGCGCAGGCCCTCGTGTGACACGGCGTCCGCGATCTGTTGCGCTGTCAGGCCCTCGTACAGGCGCACGCCCGCCACGATCTGCGGCATTCCATGATCAATGATGATCACGCGTTCATTGCCTGGACTCCTCACGTGAAGATGCCCATCTACAGCAAGCAGCACCTGACAACAAAAGGGTATGCACATTCATGTACCCAACGCCGCACGCTCACACCGACCTGGTGCATCAGGACGCCAAACGCGAAGATGTCGACAGCCGCGCCCAGAGGCCGTTGGCCTGCATGGTGGGATCAGCAGGGAGCCGCACGCCACGCACACGGTAAACGAAATGCTTGCTAAAATGCTAAAATGCTAAAATGCTAAAACGCTAAAACGCTAAAACGCTAAAATGCGAACGGAAGTGACGCAAGAAGTTCACGTTCACGTGAGCGATGAAACAGCG
Source organism: Chlamydomonas incerta (assembly GCA_016834605.1). NCBI lineage: Eukaryota > Viridiplantae > Chlorophyta > Chlorophyceae > Chlamydomonadales > Chlamydomonadaceae > Chlamydomonas > Chlamydomonas incerta. The sequence goes on from JAEHOC010000025.1 coordinate 175,118, forward strand.
CTACCGATATCCAGAACTAACGGAACTAACGAAAGTAACGGAACTAACGGAACTAAAGGAGCTACCATTGCGAACACATGCGTGCCCCAAGCCCCACCACGCACGGACCAGACCGGGAATGCACCAGCAGGGAAATGCAGCAGGCAGCACTGAGCAGCGAGTCAGGCCTCACCCATGAAAACCTCCGGCGCCACGTGTGTGATGGTGCCGCTGGCCACCGCCTCGTCAATCACCAGCCGGCCGTGCTCGTCGTGCGCCATGGTCTTGGCCAGGCCGAAACTGTTGGGTTGCGGGTTGTTTAAATTGTAAACGCTTCCTTATCATTCGGTCGTTGGGTGTGCTAGTGAGTGGCAGCAGGCAAGCAAGCATGGCAGCTGCTGAAGCACGAGGGTCAGGAAACAATGAGGAGGGCAGCAATAGCTAGTGCTGGCGAAGCAGGCGGAAACTCACTCGGACAGCTTGGCGGTGAAGCCGCGGGAGTCGCGCGGGTTGGACTTGAGCAGCACGTTCTGCGGCTTGAGGTCGCAGTGCACCAGGTGCAGGGAGTGCATGTGCCGCAGCGCCAGCGCCACCTCCAGCAGCGTGAGCATCACCGACTGCGCGCGGGCAGCAAGCGGTGCAAGCGAGGAGCAATCCATTGAGTGCGTGTACCTCCAATGGCGGCTTGACAGCGCATGCATCTGGCAGGTCAACCCTTTGTTGACGCGTGATGGCGTTGCTTACCCTGAAGCTGATGGCCAGCATGGGTTTCCGCTTGGCGGCTGGGTCTGCAGGTGCGTGACAATTTGGTTTCAGCTCAGCCTTTTTCGAAGGCACACACTGCGGTGGCGGCAATCCTGGCCGCAACACAAGACCCCATGAAACCTAAGCGAGATGCATGGCGACAACGCACCGTTGCTCGAGGTGGTGGGCTGGAGCTGCCGCAGGAACAGTCCGTCCACGATCGCATCGCTGAGGCAGCCCGCGTCGCAGTACTCCATCACCAACGCGATGGAGGACGGCTCTGCACGGATTTTTGCGAAAACACGCGCATTATTGTCAGCAGACAGCAGGCAATTACCGGTAGCCCGCGCCAGGCGCGTTAGAGCATGCCTGCTCGGCTGCTCCGCACCTCGTACACTGCACTGGAGGATTGTATGGAGCCGCGCGTGCACACACGCACCGGGATCGTCGGCATCCGCGTCGGTGTCGGTGGTCGGCGCGTGCACAAGCTTGGGCATGGGAGCGGAGGGGTCCACAAAGTCCCCGCTGCCTTGCGCATTGCCGCCCTCCAGACGGCAGTCCGTGAAGAAGGTCAGGACCTGGGGTGGGGTTCAGGCAGGGTGGGAAGTTTGCAAGTTGAATTGAGGAGGCAAAAAACACCAGGGCATGCCGCGGCGCATGCGGGCGTGTGCATTAGTTTCAACACCACCTGCTGTAAGACCGGTATCGCACTCGCTAGCTAGGCTCATGTATGCATGCACCGACCTGCAGCGGTGCTGCCTACCGCACCCACCTGCACAATGTTGGGGTGGCTGATCGAGACCGAGGCCACCAGCTCGATGGCGTCGTGCACGTTCTGCTTGTGCAGCGCCACGGAGGCATTCGCTCGTGCTCCCGAGCTTGCGCCGCCCGTGCCGCCGCTCTTGGCTGCGCCCGCCGTGGTCTTGGTCCTGGCGCTGGCGGCGGCCGGCACGACCGCCGCCTCCTGGATGACCTTGACCGCCACCTCTGACCCATGGTACTTGGCCCGGTATACAACACCGTAGCCTGATGTATGAGGGAAGGGTTGGAGGGGTTGGAATAAGTGGAGCGAGGTGGAATGAGCGGAGCGAGATGGAGGGGATGGAGGTGTGCTTGGTTGGACCTGTATCCTCTGGGCTCAGCAGGGAGGTGTTTGGGCTTTTGGGAGGGCAGGACCTCCCAGCAGATGAGGCAGGCAATAATAGCAATAAAGGCAAAGCGTGCTTTGATTGTGGCCTGAGTGTTCTTTGCCCTGGGTTTCTTGCAAGGACGGACGAAGGAGTGCGTGCGCGCTGTTAATGCTGCACATGGATGGCCCCATGCTGGTCATGGTTCCATCAACATGAGCGCCCACAGAAAACGACACACTCACCCCCGCGCCCCGCCTCCTGCAACAGCACAATGCTGTCGATGTCGCTCTGCCGCAACTCCGCAGCGCTGTTCATCATCTGCACTGCCTGCGCCGCCTTGAGTCGCTCGTGCATGATGGAGATGATGGGTGCCAGCTTGGACGCGCCTGCGTGTGGGCGCGGGCGGGGGGGGGGGGGGGGGGTAGCCGTCCATGACGGTGTTTTGTAAAGAATTTGAAGTGCCGATGGGGGGCGTTGTGTTATAGGAGCGTTGCGTGTGTGCAGCGTGTGTATGTGCCCATCCGTCGTTGCACGTATGCTGTGCAAGCACGCGCGGAGGCCCAAATTCGCTGCGCCGCCGCCCCCGCTTCACACCACACCCACCTCGCGGGGTCTCTGCCGCCTCCAGCCGGAACGACACGCTGCGGCTCCTCAGCGCCACGGCACGGCGCGGGTAGTTTGCGCTGCTGGCGCCGCCCATGACCTCCGCCGGCGCCCTGAGCTCCCTGGTGCCCACGACGGCGCTGTGACCCCCGGGCCCGGGGGTGCTGCTGCAGGCGGACATGACCCTCTGCAGCGGCGGCAGCAGCGGGGAGGCCTGCTGCGGCAGCGCACCGCCGCGCGGCGACGCGAGGGAGCTCGCGAGCGCCTCGAAGGCGATCTGCTGTTGCTGCTGCGCCGCAGGGGCCGCCGCAGCGCCACCAGCGTAACCAGCGGTCGGCGACATGCCGCCGTTGGTGAACAGCCGCTTGAGCAGCGCGTTGCGCGGCCGGCCGTCAATCTGGGATCCCAGCGAGCCCTCAGGGGCCGCTCCTGGGGCGTCCCCTGCTGGGCGCAGCTGCCTGCCAGGTGAGCCAGGCACCTGCGGGTTGAAGAACGCAGCCAGCGCCCGGCCCACGCCCCCACCCGTGCCAGCGGCGCCGCCCGTGCCGGCACCGCCCGTCACGGACGTGGCAGACATGGCCACGGCAACAGAGTCCTCGTGATGCGCATCGCCACTGCCGGCGGTCGCGGCGCCGCCCTCGCCCGCAAGGGATGTGGCGTCAATGGCGGTGGCGAACGTGTCCAGGGCGCCGCCGGTGCCCATCAGGGCGCCACCGCCGCCACCGCCACCGCCACCCGCGCGGCTTGCGTTGGCGACGGCAAGGGCGGCAGCGGCCGGGCCGAGGCCATGCATGAAGGTGTCGAAGACGCTGGCATCTTCCGCGTCCCTGTTGCCGCTGAGGCCGCCGCAGCCGCCACCGACCACGGCGTTCTCTGGGACGCAGTCGGGTTGGAAGCTGAGCGAGCGCGCCATTTCAGCAAAGGCGGTGGTGTCCGGAGTCGCCCCGCTCTTCCCACGCTGCTGGGAATTCTGCACAGGTGGTGGGGCGGCACAGACATTTGGGTAGGTGTGGGAGGTGGGTGCATGCTTACTTGGCAGGAGGCGGGCTTTTGCAGCCGTATATGTAATAGAGGAGCGCGCACGGTGTGGTGGTTTGGACAAGGCAGCTATGCTGCTGGGTTGCGCGCCTACCTTCAGCTCGGCCTTCATGTGCTGCCACTCCATCACCAGGTCTCCCGACGTCATCTTGGCGACCACGACGGGCTCCACGGCCTGCGTCGTCGATCAAACACCATCGGTTAACGGTGGCGTTGCGGAATTGTGCGCATGCGGCAACAAAACACGTGCGTGTTATTAGCTACACTCAACCCGCCTCAACCATCAGTCCGCGACTCATGACTCACTGATAGAAGCTCCCGCAGCGACCGCACGACCGCCTGCAGCAGCGGCCTCGGCATCGTCTGTGGGAAGGTGGTGTACAGGGCCAGCAGCGGCCGCGCGTCCGCAGCGGCGGCACCACCGCCGCCGCCGCCACCAGCAGCTCCTGCTGCGAACAGGGCGGCGGCGGCCGTGGCCGCCTGCCGCGCCGCCGCAGCAGCACCGGACGCCGCCGGCTCCAGGAAGGGGACCCGGGCAATCATGCCGGGGCCGAACGCCGAGGCTGCGCCGCTGTCCGTGGTCCCCAGGAGTGCGTCGCTGTTCTGCAGCGCGAGCGCGCTGGCGTTGGACGTAGCCAACGCGAGCGACAGCGGCATGGGCGCGTTGCGCGACAGCACCAGGTCGCGCGGGTAGGACTTGGTGTCCTGCACGTGCGCCGCGCAGTCGTCCACGCACAGCCCCGCCGCGCCCTTGGACAGCGCCTCCGCCAGCAGCGTGCCGCCCAGCGCCAGCGTGTGGCCCTTGCAGGTGCCGGCTGCTGCTGCCGTACCAGTGCCAGCCGGTGCATCAGCGCAGCTGCTGAAGCGGACATAACCAGTGCCGGTTCCCGTGTTGCCCTCCTGTATGCCACGAGGATTATAAACAGGGCGCAGACAGTTGCCGCTGCCGCTGATGTGGGCATGGCGTGGCCGGGCTCACTAGGCAGGCAAGTGCCCGCCAGTCCCACGCGGCTTGAAAGCTTGTGTGGCATCAAATGATTTCCCAGCTTTCCCAGCTCATGTACATCTAGGATCCAGACATGGCGCGACGCCATGGCATGCATAGCTTTACGCACCCGGCTGCCGGTCACGAAAGACAGCATGCACAGCTTTACGCACCCGGCTGCCGGTCACGAAAGACAGCATGCGGCGAATGCTGTCGGCGCTCTCCAGCTCCGTTAGGCTGTTGTCTGCACCGACGATGGGGCCCACATTGCTCAAGGGCTTGGCAGGCAGAGCCTCTGCGAGCGAGGGCATGGAGGGCATGGAGCGTGCTATCTGAACAGGTGCCTTTACGATTTCTTGTGCGGCCCCACTGTCCCAGCCGTATGCACATGTCTGTAGGGCCGCCACACAGGCCCACATGTGGCACGTAAGGTGCGTTCAACGATGAGCACACGGCATGCATGCGTCACACGTGTGCTGGCACAGGTGTGCGGGGTGACGCACCTATGGCCTTGTTCCGGGCCGCGGCACCGGTGGTGACGCCGCCGCCGTTCGTGGTGGCGGCACTGTACAGCGCCGCAGCCAGGCTGCCCACGCTGCCGTCCTCCTGCTGCGCCGCCTGCATGACGCTGCTGCCACGGCCCTGCAGCACCTGCAGCAGCCCGGTCTTGTCCCGGTCCATGATCAGCTCGCAGCTCGCCCGGCGCCGAACTCGCAGCGCCACGGGAGTCGACGGCGGCGCCTGCGAGGCCGAGAGGGAAGACTTGCGGTCGCCGCCGCCGGGCGCCTCATGCGGGAACACCGCAGCCGACGCGGCGTGAGCGGAGCCGGGCGCGCCCGCCACCGCCGCCTCCAGAGCCCCCTGCTGAGGGTTGATTGGGGAGCGCACGGTACGGTGGTGTTGGCAGGGTGGTAGTGAAGAGGCAGTCGAGTGGAACAGCTGTGCGCTGCTGGATGGGGATGCGCTGGGCGTGCGTGCATGAAAACAATTCAGTCAACATGTGCCCCCCCAACCTCCATTTACAGACGTCACAACATCAAAGCAAGGGAACGCACCTGCGGCTGGTGGTGGACGAACGCCACTCGCACTTGGCCTGCCACGTGTGCGATCTTCTCAGCCTCGCCCGCCGCCGCCGCGCCCAGCGCCGCCACCACCTGGCTGATGGTGGTGGCGGCGTGCAGCGCGGGCAGCGCCTCCCCCAGCACCGCGGCCGCCTGCGCCACGTGCGACGCCAGCAGCGCGGCCACGGCGTGCAGCGCCTCGGGCGTCCAGCTGGCGGGCCGGGTGGGGGCTGCGTGCGGAACCGAGCGCATGCGCGAAGGGAAAGCCGGCGGCGGCACCGTACATGTCAGCGCTAGCCAGCCAGGAATTGGGAAGTGGTGGTCTAGGTGGTCACGAGCCAGTGCCTGGCCCCCAAGCCCCGAAACGTCGGCATCGTGAGCCAGCAGTGCGGCATAGCAGCGTGACACATGCGGCATGTGCGTGCGAGCATGACTCACCCGATGATGCCAGGCACAGCACGCCCTTCAGCTCCTCGCACGTAGTCGCGATGCCGACCACCGCAAAGTGCCGGCAGCCGAGCGTCGCCGCCAGCTGCGCCCAGTCCTCCGGCAGCACTCCGCCGCAGCTGCTGTGCAGCGGCGGCGCAGCCGCAGCCGGCTTTCCCTGCGGCGCGCCCGCCCGCGGCTGCTGTAGCTGCTGCACGACAGAGGCTGCTGGCACCTCACGGAATGCAACGACGGGCGTCATGAGATCCTGATAGTCGGCGACCGTCAGCGTGGCAGGATCCTGCCGGGCCAGCGCCGTCGCCTGAAAAAAAAACACGAAGCAGGTCACCGGGGGCGGGGGCGGGGGGACCGGGGGCGTTGAGAGGTCGACAAGGGCAGCGCGCATGCGCGAACGCACTGCCCGACCAAAGCTCTCAGCCAGTCCGTGAGCCGCGCGTAGCCTGACGCACGGCTGTCACACACGTATGATGAAGCTCAGGACACCAGGAGGAGCAGCAGCGCAACCATCGGCAGGAAACCCGCTGCCACTGCTGGTCAGGCCTTGTCAGCGCCACCCGCGCACGCACCCGCAGCCTCGCCTCCTCCTGCTGTGTCTCGAGCAGCACGTCCATGACGCTGGGCGGCTCGGCATCCAAGCCGCTTGCGCCGCTGCAGGGCCCCGCGACGCGGTGTTGCAGCCGGCTACTTGCGGCGCCGCTGGAGGTGACGCCGCTGGGTACGCTGGGCTGCTGTGGCGCTGCCGTCACGCCGCCTCCGGCGCCGGCTGCCAGGGCGCCCGGAAGGCCCGCGGACGCCACCTGGAAAACCGGCGCTTGCTGCGTGCTGAGCCTCTGGCAGTAGGGAGGGCAGCCGCCGCCCTCGCATCGCAGGTACACACTGCAATACACAGCAGGCATGCACGCAGGAGTGGCCAGAAGTAAGAGGGCCTCGGCAAATGATGATTACTGGCTGCGCTGAGACAACAGATGGGAGCGTTTGAGAAGTACCTGGCATGATTGGCTTCCAGGCACTGTACTGCCGCCTCGCAACTGGCTACCAGCGAAGTACACCAGCCGCCCTGGCCCGCGCTGATGGATGCCAGCACCGGCAGAAGCCGGAGCAGGGCCGAGTTATCCTTGGACGGTGCCTGCTATTGTATTGCAATGGAGAAGGGCAGGTGAGGTGTTAAGCACGCGGGGGTGCCCGAGTGTGCACCCGAGTGGACCCGGGGTAATGTCGAGGCGTCCAATTATATTGTGTGACTCCCAAAAGTGTCGTCGCTGCGCATGCCTAAGCTGGTAGCTCCAAGTGATTCAATATCAGGACAAGAACTCTTAGGCGCGGGCGCGCTGCGAGCTTTGCGTACAGCGCACAAACGCGCTCTTCGGCGACACCCGAGTTGAGGCGTACTGCTCACCCGGATGTCTGCCAATGGAAGCACTGTGTCGTTCGCGACCGAGGACCGCGCGCTACTAGGGCGAGGCGCCTTTGCAGGGCATGAGCCACAATCCTGCTCCACTTGTGGCGCCCTGGCACAGACCTTAAAGCACGACAGCATGTTGAATTTCCGTAGATACTATGGTACTGTCTGCTCAGCGTCCAAAGACAGAAATCATGCTGAGCGCGCCTCGCAGGCCGACTGTGACTACGCTGTAAGCGCTGGGTAACCTTGTGATTCTCGCGCGCAACGTGTATGTTATAAATCTTTATGTGGCACAGGCGAGTCTCCGCGCAGCGTTAACGGATTCGTTTTAAAAGAGGCCAGATACGCAATCGCGGGTTCGCCGCGCTGCGCGGTCGCTCTGTTGTGCCCCATTTCTTGTCTAACAGGCCCCTAAACCGATATTGAATGGCTTAGTGGTCTGGCGGTGGCGTAAGAGGCGTGATCAGGGAAAGTCGGCGCTGTAACCCTGCGGTGACACGCGGACCCGCGGCATGGCGCGGAATTCCCTGTCATGACAGGTTACCGCCGCCACAAATTTTCGCCTCCCAGTGCGAGGAAATAAAGTTGAACGTACTACTCAAGACGAGGGGAGGCTCCCCTGCTCAAGTTTTACGTACGAGTGGGCGTTGCGCGCTTGCGCACAACCAGTGGCACAACGGGGCTCAGGGCAAGGCGCATGTGCATTACTCGATCCGCGTTCCCCTGAACTCATGAAGTCAACGCACAGGAACAAATGCACAGGGCTTTATCCCTTAGACCGTTAGCCCTTTACCCCCTCACGGCTGGTATGGAAGTACCGTGTGAAGCTGTGACAGACGCGGGGACTGCACACGGATCTCTGTACATGTGTCAGGTCTTTATGCCGGCATTGCAGTCGCCGTCACTGGGCGTGGCCGTAGGACAGTGAGTGACGTAGGTTTGTCGTGTAGTAGCGGCGGGGAGCCAGGGCTCCCGCCAAGGTATCAAGTAGCGTGGTTCGTGCTGTGTGTTTCGTGCGGGATTGGCCGTACGCGGCAAGCAGTCTTAGCCGCCAGTGCCGCCCTTTAGCGGCACTGTCCGCTGTTACTCCCCTCACTGATAGACTCTGTTGAGGATCGGTCAGAACTCAGGGGTGACTGAGTGCGTGGCGTGGCATACCCCATGCGTGACTACGAAGGACGAGTCTCTATATGACCGGAGACAGGAACTCATATCCTTAGTAGTGGAGATACCGTATAACGTGTAATGTGCGAAGCAGTCTGACTGTCAGCCGTCCCTACTCCGACTTGGGTTAGTCGTTATAAATCAACAGGTTATGAGCCCCGCGGGAGCGGCGGGTTGCTATTATTACCGGGATAGGTAATCATAATCTATAGGTAGATAGTGCGGGACACACAAATGGGTGAAGACGGTGGCCCCAAGACCATCCTTGAGCTGACCGCTGAGAATGCGCACTACTGGTTGGATAGGATTGAGATTCACCTGCAGTACAAGGGCATGGGCTCGGTTCTGACCTCGGATAAGGCGACGGACAAGGATATCGAGAAGGCAACGGCAGTGATTCGCGCAAACATGCGCGTGAGCGACCACTCAATCTACCGCGAGGTTGTGGAGGAGCTGGCTACGGAGAAGGACGCCGACCCCAACGCCAAGCAGAACTTGGCGAAGAGCCTGGTGAAGGCTCTGGAGAAGCGCATCGCAGCTCTCAACCACGAGTTGTGGCAGGACGAGCTGCGCGCTATTCGCCTGAAGGCGAACGAGTCCATCAGCGAGCTGATTCAGCGTATCACCAACTACGTGGAACGGCTATGCTGGTCGGACTGCGCTGGGTTTAAGTCTAAGGACCGGGAGATGCTAATTGTGCAGGCCACATTCCGTGCCCTGCCCACGGCGTACGCATCCGTCGTGGCCAGCGCGGGTGACGACTACGCCAAGTCTGGCAAGTACTCGGTGGCAGATGCCGAGCAGCGAATCAGCCGCTACCAGACCATCCTGAACAGCATGCGTGGCGACGATGCTGACAGCGGGGGGCCGTCTACATCGATCGCTGCCATCAGCGGTAACTACAACCACTATGGCGGCGGTGGCGGCTACTATCGCGGTGGTGGGGACCACCGCGGTGGGCGTGGCGGGCGCGGTGGGCGTGGCGGCCGCGGGGGACGCGGCGGCGTGCGCGACAAGAGCCACATCAGGTGCTACGAGTGCGGGGAGTACGGCCACTACTCGGACAAGTGCCCCAACCCACGGCAGCCCCCTCCGGCTGCCGGCGGTGGTGGTGCCGGCGGTGGAGGTGCCGCCGGCGGGGGCGGCGGGCGTGGTGGCGACGGCCTGGACGGTGGCCGTGGCCGCGGCGGCGATGCAGGACGTGGCCGCGGCCGAGGAGGTGCGCACATTGGCCGTGATGGTGGTGACCGGCGCATGTGGGCAATCTCTGTACCGGGGGTGCACACGGCTAGCAGCGGGGAAGCAGCTAGCAGCAGCGGGCGGACAAGCGAGCTCGGATGGGTCATGGACACGGGGTCACCGGTACATGTATCACCGCTGCGAGGGCAGATGTTCAACTTCAGGCCGCACAGCCTACAGCTCCGGGGGTTCAACGGAGCGCTGTCAACCAGCACTGGGGTCGGGTCAATGATCATTCATGTGCTTGGTGGCGATGACAGCACATACTACTTGCGTCTTGATGACGTGCAGTGCGTCCCTGAAGCGGACTGCAACTTGATTTCGCGGGAGGCGATGCTGGCGGCTGGCGAGCAGTGGGACCGCACTTACCGTGCGGTGGACTCAGCGGAGCATTATTATGACAACGACAGCGACATCGCTTTCATGGTGGCGGACTCACGCGATGGGAAACTATGGGTTCGCGTGGCCGGCGTGGGTGCGCCGCCGGCGGGTGTCGGCGGCGCCCTGGACGGCGTGTTTACCACGCGTCCTGCTGGCGGCGGCGCTGGCTCATCCAGCGATGCCGGTTCCGCCAACCAGCCTAATCAGCAACGGGAAAGCATTAGCAGCGGGGGGTAACAGCAGCAGCACGGGTGCGGGAAGCACCGGCAGTAGCAGTGGGGGAGGTACCGGCGGGCGAGCGTGCGGTGGGCAATACGTGATCTACAGGGACACAAAGCCCGTAAATTTACTCGAGGAGTCAGTAGAGCCGCAGCTCAGCCAGGAGGACATGCGCATGCGGTTGCGTGCCATTAGGTGGCACCGCCGGTACGGCCACGTGGGATACAGCGCTTTAGCAAAACTGGCGCGCAGCAACAGTGTAGTGGGCCTGGATGTGCCTGCTGAGATCTTCGACCAGCTCGCCCATGAGGAGCATTGCGACACCTGTCTTCTAACGACTAAGGTCGGCATGTCGTACCCAGCGACAGGCTCCCGGGCGGCTGCGCCGCTGGAGCTCATACACACTGATATCTGGCAAGGTGATAGGGAGACGCGCGGGGGACACAAGTACGTGCTAACAGTATTGGATGATTACAGCAAAATGGCGCGCATTGTGTTGATGAAGCGGAAATCGGATGCGCCTGAGCAATTGATGAACGTGATAAGGGAGTGGGAGCGCCAGCTGGGGAGCAAGGTGAAAGAGGTGCAGTCGGATCGTGGGCGCGAGTACATGAGTGAGGAAATGCAGGCGTTCTTTAGGGAGCAGGGGATTGTTCACCTAACGTCTGCCCCGTACACTCCGCAGCAAAATGGTGCGGCGGAGCGGGTGCAGCAGACGCTTGCTAGGAAGGCGCGGGCAATGCTGAAGGATGCTGACTTGCATGCTGATCTATGGGGCGAGGCAATGCTCACAGCGTGCACTATTCGCAACCGTTCGCCAAGCACAGGCGACAGCAAAACCCCATTCGAGCTGTTCACAGGTCAGCGGCCAAGCCTGACGCTGATGCGTGTGTTCGGCTGCCCGGCGTATGTCAATATCGCGGGCAAGGAGAAGCCAGGCAAGCTAGCGCCCAACCGGCGGAAAGGTGTGTTCATAGGCTGGGACCGTGGATCGGTCGCATACCGTGTGTTGATGCCGGACGGAAAAATAATTGTGAGCCGTGATGTGATTTGTGACGAGCGGCCTCCCTGGTGGCATGACGAGGCGCGCAAGGCGGAAGCGCAGGTGATTGAGCGCCACCCGCACTTGTTGTGGGAGTCGGATGATGAGGAGGATGCAGGTGGGCAGCCGGGAGAGGGGGAGATTATGGCCATTCCCCCGGCTACCAACAATGCGGCAAATGCAAGTGCCACTGATGCGGAGCTGAGCAATGCGGGAGAGCAGAGCGGTGCGGGGGAGCAGTCGGATGCGGGGGAGCATCCTAGTGCAGGACCATCAAGGCCTGCGCGTGTGAGAAAGCAACCAGACAGGTTTGTGCCGGGTGTGGGGTTTGTTTGCGGAATCGGTGCAGTTCAAAAGGAGCCGCCGAAGACGGTGACTGAGGCCCTGAGTGGTCCCGACGGGGAGTCGTGGGCTCTGGCAATCAAGCGCGAGTTAGATTCGCTTAAAAAGAATGGCACGTGGGTTGTAGACGTGCCGCCGGCGGGAGTGAAGCCAATTCAGTGCCGGTGGGTGTTAGCGTACAAGTACGGGCCGAACGGGGAGGTGATACGGCCAAAGGCGCGCTTGGTCGCCAAGGGGTTTCAACAGAAGGAAGGTATTGATTTTGGCGAGGTGTTCGCGCCAACGGCAAAGCAGGCAACGCTACGCCTGCTACAGGCGATAGTAGCGAAGGAGGGGCTGGTGATGCATCAGGTGGATGTGGAGACGGCCTTCCTACACGGATGGCTAGATGAAGAAGTGTGGATGGAGCCCCCTCCTGAGCTAGGCATTGATGATCCCTCATTAAAGTGTCATCTGCAGAAGGCGCTATACGGCCTAAAGCAGGCGTCACGGGCGTGGCATACGCGGCTGAAGAGTGTGTTGTACGACATTGGGTTTACAGTGTCAACGGCGGACCCAGGTTTCTTCGTACGGCATAGTGCGGAGGGTCCGACCTACGTGTTTGTGCATGTGGATGATATGCTGATTGCGGGCAAGTCTGTGGCAGTTGTGTCGGGAGTGAAAGATGCACTGCGTGCTCACTTTACGCTGGACGATCGGGGTGACGCCAGCTATTTCCTGGGCATGGAAATAAAGCGTGTGGATGGGAAAATAAAGCTATCCCAGCGGAAGTATACGCTGGATATCATTGCGCGGTTCGGAATGGAGGATGTGACGAGCAAGGTTACACCCATGGCGCCGAATACTCGGTTCAATGCGGTGGGGGCGAAGGCGTTTGAGGATCCCACGCGGTATAGGGAGCTGGTTGGTGCGCTGACGTATCTGTCGACTGGTACGAGGCCTGATATCACCTATGCGGTGCGGTCTCTGTCACGGTATTTCAATGCGCCCGGCCAGGAGCACTGGAACGCAGCAAAACATGTCGTGCGGTATTTGAAGGGCACGGCAGAGTACGGTCTGTGGTACGGTGATGCGAGCGGTATGGAGGGCTGGAGTGATGCGGATTTTGCTGGTGATCTGGACACTCGGCGGTCAACGACTGGGTATGTGATCAAGATGCATGGCGGAGTGGTAAGCTTCGATAGCAAGCTGCAGCCTACGGTGGCGCTATCAACCGTGGAGGCGGAATACATGGCGGCGTCGGCGACAACGCGGGAGCTGCTCTGGCTACGACAGCTAATGGCGGATATGCGACTGCCGGAGGCGAAACAGGAACTGAGGATGCGGACGGATAACCAGGGTGCACTCAGCCTGATTAAGAATCCGGTGATTAGTGCAAGGTCGAAACACATTGATGTTATTCACCATTTCGTGCGGGAGCGGGTAGAACGCAAGGAGGTGGCGTTTGAGTTTTGCCCAACGGCAGAGATGGTAGCGGATGCGCTGACTAAGCCGCTGGAGCGGATTAAGCTGGAGAAGTTTCGCAAGATGATGGGCTTACGTATTTGAGTAAGAAAAGCGGGCAGTAAGGATAGGAGAACAATTAGAAGTGATGGAGTTCAGCCCGCGGGGGAGTGTTGAGGATCGGTCAGAACTCAGGGGTGACTGAGTGCGTGGCGTGGCATACCCCATGCGTGACTACGAAGGACGAGTCTCTATATGACCGGAGACAGGAACTCATATCGTTAGTAGTGGAGATACCGTATAACGTGTAATGTGCGAAGCAGTCTGACTGTCAGCCGTCCCTACTCCGACTTGGGTTAGTCGTTATAAATCAACAGACTCTAATACAGGCTCTGGCCTTGTCTGTAACTCTGCGCGAGTAGACCGATCACCTACGAGGACCGCTAGAGGGAGTCTGGGCGTCATCAGCGGCAGTCAAGACTAGCGTTGGCCAGCTAGCATTTTCTGGGCGCCATAGCGGGACCCGAATCGTGCGTAGAAGGCTCAGGACGCACCCCGCGACTGCTGCCGAGCAGTCCGTTGTCCCCCCGAGGTCCGGCTCTAGCTGCTCTACTCTCACAGCGGGCGTACTGGTGATGACTTGGCCAAGCCGGCTAACAACAGCCGTGTAGCAGTCAGGGGAAACGCGCACCGCAAGCCAGTCCTGCGGCCACAGATGGCCCTCCGGTGTCCTCTGCGATGGACCCGGGGAGCTAGGCTGAAACCGGCAGATGGGCGTGACACATGGATCTCGTCATTAGGTGTGGCTTAACCCTGACTGCAACGCTACCGTATACACGTTGACGGTGCGTCGGTGAATAAGTCAGACTGGCAACATTCACGCCTGTTCCCCCCCCCCCGAGCACAGTCACCAGACTGAGACTACGGTACAAGTGTGAACGCGGGGACTGGCTGTTGTGCTGCCGCGTGGGCCCAGCAGACACTCACACAGCCTTGTCGCTGCCGACTGCCACAACCTGCCACAGCAGTTCATGACCCATTGCCATGTCTGCAGACAAATTGCGGTCCTAAACCGCTGGCACCCTTGCCCTGAATGTCGTTGCGCCAACGCTGGTTCGCCGCCAGAAGTCCGCAAAGTGCGACACGAGCGAACCCTGACCACGTGCCTACCATGAAATGCACACGACTGGTACACCCGACTCCTGTAGTACGGTAGTGGTCCCGAGCACAACTCAGTCATCGCTACAAACCCAGCCCATACACAGCACAAGCGCTCCGCGGGAGCACCGCAGCGCCACAGGCTGACAAGCTCCCACCGCCGCTGCGCAACCCGTGCCTTTCCTCAGGGGTAGTGCGCGGTCCCAGCAGCCGCGCCCGCGGCGCCACCGCCGCCCGCCGCGCCCGGCAGGCTGAGGTTGATGCTCTCGATGGTGAAGTTGTCGTTGGTGTAGATGCACATGTCGGCCGCGATCTTCATGGACTTGGTGCCTGCAGCGGGCATGACACGCGTCGCGTGGCGTCTGCAACCTCCGCACCGCGCACCCATCCATCCCTCCATCTCTGCCCGCCAGCCTTTCGCAGTCCTGAAGCATTTCGTGCTGTGCCTTCCAGATCGACTGCTAGACCCATCCGTACCATCATCAGATCCAGGCGCCTGCCAATCAACATCCTGTCCCGCGCGACGCCGATTTCCGGCCACCGGTTTCTCGCACGTGCGGCTGGACACACACATGCACACACCGCACGCACACGTCCCCAACCCACCAATGGTCATGGCGTCCATCTCCGGGACGTCCATGAGCGCCCGCGCCGCCGCCAGAGCAAAGTTACCGCCGCTGCCGATGGCTGCGGGCCCAAGGTTGGCGCGCATGTGGAAAGATCCGGGCGGAAAAATGGTGAGAACGAGGCGGCGAGGTGCCGGCGTCCGCGCCATGCGTACCGTACCGTACCGTACCGTACCGGCAGCGCTCGGTGTTTACCTTGTGCTCGTCAGTACAGCGCACAGGCGGACATGACCCCATCATACACCCGGGCCACCCCCTGCACATGGACGTCCCAGCCCGGCGCACGCACGCCGTCCGCATCACACACACGCGCAGGCCCGCGCCACCCATCGCCGCAGTCAGGTCCGCCCACGGCCGCACGACAGCCCCAGTCACCCACCCATGACGCCATCATGGGGCTCCAGCACGTCGCCATTGCCGGAGATGGTGAGCGTTGTGCTCGCGTCCGCCACCAGCAGCTCAGCCTGCGCCAGGGGGGGACACCGTTGGTAGGAGGCTCTAGTCTTCTAGAGTGCTTGGACACCGCAAGGCTGATGTGCGACAGAATACGCGCCAAGCAAAGCGGGGTGCCTACGTGTGTGTATTTGTATGCACATGCGTGTGTGCAGGCATGTCCTGGCATAGCCATGGATACGGAGCCCCGGTGCACGGTCAACCCAGCCAGCCAGCCAGCCAGCCAGCCGCCCACCTGCAGGAAGCGCAGCGCCTTGTCCTGCCGCCACTGCTTGGCCAGCTCCACCGCCGCCCGCAGCAGCTGGCCTGCAATTCAACCCCCGAGACACCGGACTTATCAGGACAGGCATCTCGATCACGCCAGAGCAACGCATGGGTGTTGGGCAACATTATGCGGATGAATTTGAATTTACAGAATCTACAGCGCTGGCCGCGGCATGACTTGGACGCTCCCTAGCACCTCTTATTTCCTGGCATGGTGATGAGGGCAGGCATGCAAACGCGTGAATAGCGGTGGCCCCAGACACACTGACAGACCCAGACAGCGAGCATCTCTGTCGCCCATCCCATCCGCACGCACCCGGGTGCTCCTCCAGTTTCATCTCTAGCCGCTCCAGCAGCGATAGACCATCCGCCGCGGAGCCTGCAAGGGTCACGAGGCCATGGTCTTAGCAGGAGGTGTGAGCCGGTTGCGGTTGCATGCATGCGCATCGCTGCTTTCAAATGCGCACCCACGGCCATACCCACGACCACGACCACAGGCACGAACACGCCACCCCAGTCCGTGCCCCGGCCCGGCCCGGCATACCGTACACATGCACACACACGCACACGCCAGCGCCCCCCACCCACCTGCGAAGCCAGCCACCACGCCCTCGCCGATGCGGCGCACCTTGCGCACATTGGGCTTCACGGACACAGAGCCCACCGACACCTGCCCGTCACCGATCATCACCACCTGTGGGGCGTCACGGCGAGTTCGGGGGGCGTTAGTGTGTGCTGGACAGTGACGTGGCGTCGTGCCTCGCGACCCGGCTCATGGGTGCAAGGCGTAGGCCCGACGGCGACGGCTGTGACAGACCAAAAGCGACTGGATTCGAGTGAGCAGGTGGGTTCTAGGCGCCTGCCAGCAGTCTCATCGGCCCTGCAGGCAGCCAGCTGTTGCCCCATGGGGGCGGCACACGCACGCGCGCTCACCAGGTCGTCCTTGCGCACGCACAGGATGGTTGTGGAGTGCGTCTCCGGGCGCGTGTAGGTGCTAGATGGCCGGCTTGCGGATGCTTGGCCAGACAGCTGTCCCCACACACCTGATCGACCGGCGCCTGTGGGGCAGCGGCGAGCGCGCAAGCGGACGCGTGGGCAGGTGCGTCGGGGTAAAGGTCCGTCGCGTGGTACGTGTGGCTGCGAGGGCTGGGCGCCCCATTTTTCAGCTCGACCTACATGCCGATGCCGCCAACAATACATCGCTGCATTGCGCAGTCCTGCGCAGCGCCGCCAGACCAGCCAGCATCTTTGCAAAGGTGCGCAAGATGCAAGATGGAACCAAGCCGGTCTTTCAGAACCAAAGCAACTGCAATTCGTGAGTGGAATTACGATTAGTAAAGTAATGGCAGAATTGTGGCAGAAGAATGGAACCTGACAGCGGCAAGGACCAACTCCTCTCAATGGGCGTGCACCAAAGTTCAGCGATCCATGCACTACGTTTCTTTCATGCGTCGCCAAATACATACATTCTAAGCCTTTTATACATTACGTTAAAAGTTCGCGAGCATGTCTGCTGAGGAAGACGACTCGGGCGGGCTGTGCCTGTGCCAGCAGGACTCCTATTTGCGGAAGCTGGTCACGACCGTGGTGAGGTGAGTGGTCCTAGTTCGTGTGGCAGGCTGTCGTGAAAGGGGTGTGCGGCGGGGGAGGCGCGCACAGGGAGGCGCGGCTGGGGAGGAGCATCGTGCCGGGCCGCTACTAGGCCCAGGCAACTCAGGCTCGCTGGAAGTCCTGTACAGTGATGTGGTCTAATATGCCGCACTGGCTTGTGGTTTCCCTGTTTGCCTTCAGCTGCACCAAGCTAGAGCCGCCCCCAGCGCCGCCCAAGCAGGAGGGCAAGCGTGGCGGCAAGCCGGCGGGCGCCGCCGATGCGGCCGCGTCGGCGTCCGCCGGCAGCAGCCCCCAGCAATACGAGTTGCTACTGGCGGAAAGCCCGTTATTTCCAGAGAGCGGCGGGCAGCCTTGTGACCAAGGTGTGCACGTGATACCGGTAGCTCCAAGTCGTGTGACGCGCGCGTGTTGTTCGTTCCAGCAGCTTGCAATTTATGCTTGGTTGTGTGTCAGGCCGTGGGGGCGGCGCAGCCTTCGCGCCCGATTATGAAGCAGCGCCAGGTGGAGGCCGGTGCGCGCCGCAGCAACTGCATTCGAACGCATGTGTGAACACACTGGACAGGCGTGCTGCGGGTGCTGACCGACCCGTCGGATGGCGACGGCGCCGCGGGCGCCGTCGTCAACGTCACTGCCGTCGCCTGGAAGGACGTGAGTGTGGCGCGGCCGGGTCGCTCTGTTGTTGCGGTTTGGATACGCGACTACGTGAGCGTGGGCGTTGGCGTGGGCATTTGTGCGACGCGCTTGAGCATGCGTCTTGATTAACATGGGGGTCACTTGGCATGTGCGGCGCCCCTGGCACGACAAAGGCTCCCCTCACCCTACAAACGCGTCCACAAACGCGGTGCGACAACGCAAACACACAAACGCACAAATGCACATGCACATGCACGTTTTTGTTGTTTAGCACATGCACATGCACATGCACATGCACGCAGGGCCTGCTGGCGCACATCACCGACGCGCCGCTGGAGCCGGGCACACGCGTGGAGGTGGCTGTGGACTGGGACCGCAGGTGCGCCACGGCCGCTGACCCCGCGCAGCACCCCGAACCCACGGTGTTTCCTTACGGGATTGGTTCAGAGTTAACCCCAAAACATGCAGCTCGCACGCTCTCCTGCGCTTGAAGCGCTCCATGCACTTCAAGCACTCCATGCACGCTCCATGCACACGCTCCATGCACGCTCCATGCATGCTCCATGCACACACTCGATGCACTCCCCCGCACGCTCCATGCACGTGCACGTGCGCCCCATGCACATGTGCCGTACATCACCAATCACAGGTACGACCACATGCAGCAGCACACGGGCCAGCACGTGTTCTCCGCCGCCGCCGACGCGCTGCTGGGCGCCGACACCGCCAGCTGGGAGCTGCACCCGCTGGACGCCGCCGCGCACGCCGGCGGCGACTACGGCTGCGTGACCGTGGACCTGGCCGTGGCCGCGCTCACCGCCGAGCAGGTGCGTGAGCGCGTGATTTGCGTGGTATGGCGTGGTTGCGTGATTTGCGTGCGCGTGGCGTGGCGTTGGGTGGCGCCTGGCCGTGTTGTACGGTGTTGTACGGCGCACCCTTCCGCATGTGGTGGCTGTGGCTAGCTGAAGTGGTGTGGTGGCGTAGGCTAATGCGTGCAGGTTCCGCCGGGGCTGCTGGGGCCAGCGGAAGGGCTTGTGGGACACCGCAGCATGGACCTGACCAACGTGTTTGTGTTTGCTGCTCCGGCTGTGTACGGCAGGTGCTGGAGCTGGAGGCGCGTGCCAACGAGGAGCTGAGGGCGGCGCGGCGGGTGGAGCCGCTGGTGCTGGACCCGCGGTGAGGGTGCGCCGGTGCGGGCTGGTGGCAAGAACCAACACGATCTAGGTGGTGCGCTGGGCTGGTCCCGGGGTGGCCAACAGCCGTGGCATTCACTCCCAGTGCTTGTGCCACCATCATCGAGTTCCTCCCCCTGCCCCTTAACGACCTGCCAACATCACCTCGTCATATTTAATCGTTCATTTGGAACCCCCGACAGCTCGCCCGCGGACCTGGAGCGAATGGAGGCGCTCCGGGCGGACCCCACCTTCCGCGGCAAGCTGCCGCCGCCTGACAAGGTGAATGCCTGCGGATGCTAATGATTCTGTGGACAGGCCGCAGGTAATGAGGTTTGCGGTTTGCCTTTATGTGGGCGGCTGCGCTCTGTGCAAGGGATAATTATCAGTAGGTGTAGGACAGTAGGAGTCGTTGCGGGGATGGCGGCTTGATTCAAGCTCTCACCGCGCAACCTCCCGTCGCTCGCAGATCAAGGGCGGGCGGCTGCGGCTGGTGCACGTGGAGGGTCTGGACATCAACGCCTGTGGAGGTGCGGGGGCACGAGTACCGTAGGAGTGCACTGCCGTGTGCGTGCCGGTGCCGCCTACACACTGGGGCCCACCAGGGTCATGCCAATATCACCTCATCTTAATTAACCCTGCATGGAACTCCCTACAGGCACGCACGTGCGGTGCACGGGGGAGGTGCAGCTGCTCAAGGTGGTGGGCGTGGAGCGCACCCGCGGCCAGACGCGCGTGCGCATGATGACCGGCGGCCGAGCGCTGGCGGCGCTGGGCGGCTGCCTCACACGGGAGGCTGGCCTCACCGCCAAGCTGACGGTGCCGCCTGTGAGAGCGCGCGGCCGCCGTGCGCCGGTTGTGCCCTGAGTTTGTGGTGCTGGTCTGTAGTGACGGCAGATCTCTCAGCCTGGGACGTCTTGGGACAGTATCGGAGCGAATATTGATGGCCGTTTGCTTTGATGGAATTGCGACATTAGAAGGAACAGTCTGATGCAAGGGGGGACGGTCCGATGCGCGACACGCTCGGGTGCTCTGAGCCTCTGACGTGGCCGTGCGCCCTTCTTCCTGCCGTACGTGCACAGTCTCGCCAGGAGGAGTCCGTGGACATGCTGCTGAGGTGGGTCAAAGCAGAGAAGGAGGGGGGCCGCGGCGTGGTGGCGTGGTAACATTGAACTGCTGATGTCTAGAGGGCGAGGGGCTTGGGGGCGGGGCGAAGGTGCAGGGGTTGCAGGGTTCAGAAGTAGTTGGCTATGGAAAGGCGGGTACCGGTAGGGCCCCGGTCGCGCGCAGCCTTGCAACCATGTGTGTGTGGCGCCACGCACATTGTCGGCCGCTGCTTACGCTTACCTGCTCCTGCCTCTTGATTGCGATTCAGGGACCGGCGAGACGGCTCCAAGGCCCGCAAGCTGCTGGCAGCTGAGCTGGCGGCACTGCTAGGGAGACAGCTGGCGCTGGCGCTGCCGCCGCAGCCGGCTCAGACGCCGCAGCCGCCTGCTGCAGCAGCGGCAGCAGAGGCGCCGGCCACAGCAGCGCCGCAGTGGGCGGCGCTGCACCGGCCAGCGGCGGACCTCGACTTTCTATCGCTCATGGCTTCAGCGGCGCTGGAGGCCTCACCCGGCCTGCAGCTGCTGCTGCTCACAACAGACAACACGGAGCCGGGGGCGTTGCCCGCGCCCGCGCCCAAGCCAGGCGTGGAGGACAGGTGCGCGCGATGCGGTCGCGATGTGTGCTGCTGCGGGACAGCGTGCGCATCTGCGTGTGCTGCTGGCCGTGCTGCGTTAGAGAGAGCAAAAGGGCCGCTGCCACGCACGCACGCCGCCTTGCCGCCAGCGCAAAGCGCACAACTCACGCTCGATTTCCTCGCCCGCGGTTTTTTGTGGTTTGGGAGCTGCAGCGTCGAGGTGGCGTTCCTGGTGTCGGGGCACCCCGACCTGGTTAAGGCCGCCGGCGCGAAGGTGGCGGAAGCGCTGGGCGGTCGCGGCGGCGGGCGGCCGGGCAGGTGAGGGCAGGGCAGGTTGATAGCGGGGCCGTGGGCGTCGGCGAGGGCGGGCGGGGCGGCAGGGTGATGCCGGGGCGTTCCGGGGCGTGCCGGGGCGTGCCGGGGGGTGCACGGCACGGCACGCGGCACGGTAGGCTCTCTGACACGTGTAGCGCGGCATTCATGGAATCCCAGTCCATGCAACCGACGTGCACGTGCACGTGCCCCACGGTTGCCCGCTTGCGCAGGTACCAGGGCAAGGCAACAGGAATCTTTCGGCTGCCGGCGGCGCGTGCGGCGTTCGAGGGGGCGGTTGCCACGGCGGGGTTGACGTGAAAGCGGGGTGCAGCGGAGGCTTGATGCGTTGTACGCATAGCGCGCAATGCAGCTCTGAATGCGGTTGGAAGTGGTTGGTTTGCTCATGCTCATAGCGTGGGTTGGGCTTTCGACCACACCACCTTCGTGCCCGCCATGCAGCCAGCGGCTTCGATCGAGCCCGCCCAAGTGACAGAGCTTTGTATGTTTATGTCAAGCTGTTATATGTGAATTTCATTATCGGTTGGGTTACCTCGAGCAAAGCGACCGGAAACCATGAGAGTGCAGCTTTCATTTGGCGCTATCGTGCTGGCGCTGGTGGGCTGCAGCCTTCACGCAACGGAAGGCGCCGGGAGAAATGGCGCATTCATCGGGTACCACGAGTCAGAAGCGCGGCGAGGTGAAAACCTTTGGGCATTTGCTGTAGGGGGCGACTCGCGACAAATTAGGGGGGTGAAATGATGCTGTACACACGCTGCTGTTGGACGTATTGCTGCAACTGAATATTAATAACTTTTCGTGTCGCCCGGGGCTGGGTTCGAGCGGAGCGATACAACATCTCTTGCGTGTGCGACCGGCCTGCGCGCTTGCAGAGGTGACGTTGGCCGCACAGCCAAAGCCAGGGCCATTCAGGGTCAAGATTTCTTCCAGCTATGGCGAGGTGAACGCGGAGGATGCCTCGCGCGCGCTTGCGACAGAGGGGCTTGACTGTTGCGGAAGGCATCACATCATGCATAGCTACCCACGACACCTTTAAGCTGTTTGTTGGTGCCGACGGGCGCCCGCGGTATCGAGGACGACTGCAGACCCCGCACGGTTTTGGCACGCGCCACGGCGTGTGCGGGCGTTGACCCCATAGATCACTTTTAAGCGGCATGATTTATTGCGCGGCTGCCACAGTTCATCATCAAGCTGCGGCCCGACCTGGCGCCGGACACGTGCACGCTGGTCTGGGAGCTGGCGCAGAAGGGCAGCTGCGCCTCCTGCAAGTTCTGTGAGTCTCGGCAACGATGTAATAAATAGGCCAGGGGTATGCGTGCGCACGCAAGGCAGGCCGGGCAGATCGGTGAAACCCACCGTCAGCGTCAAGGGGGGCCACAGGGAAGTGTGGCTAGGTGGGACTGATGGTCATGCCACGGCCCCTTGGCGCCATGTTACCGGCCCCTCCCACCGCACAGCACCCCTGCACGGGTGCACGCTTTCCTCGCATGCGGTCGCTGCGTGTGTGTGGCTGACCCTGGCCCCCACATCCCTCCCCCTTCTCCCCGCTACAACCCGCAGACCGCCATGAGCCCGTGCCCATGGTGCGTCCCGCCTGCTGCAGGATGGCAGCAGGTGCACCTGCCACGCTCGCTGGCTTCGGGGGCAGCCGCGACCCCCCATCCTCTCGGCGGCACCGGGGCGGCGCAATACGCACGCCCAATCGCCCCTGAGCCCCCGCGGCCCAGCTCTCCCTCCCTCGCTGGCTTATCCCCACCGGCTGCTGCGCTTGTATCCCTCCGTACCGACCTGCCCTGCAGGAGTGGGGCAAGGACGGCTTCTTCGGCCCGCCCTACGCGCTGCTGCAGGGCAGCCTGGCGGACCTGGCGCGCCAGCCGCCCTTTGAGAACAAGGGCACGTCCGTCAAGTGAGGCTGCGGGCGGCGGGTCGCGGGTTGCTGCCATAAAGCACACGATCACGGCAGCTGCGGCCCCGGGAAGACTTGTTGTGCAGCGCATGGAGTTTCGGACAGGGATCATGACAGGCGTCGGCATCCTGCGCCAATCAAGCCTCCCTCCCCTTGTTTTGCGCGGGGAATGCAGGAAGGGCCACATCTGCATGATTCCCAACTGCAAGGAGTTCTTCATCGCCACCGCCGACCACTCGGAGTGGGGGCAAAGCCACACAGTCTGGGGAGAGGTGCGCGGGGCGTGCGGCGCGGGGCGTGCGGCGCGGGGCGTAGGTCCGGTGTGTTGACGGGGGTGGGGGCGGGTGGGTGACATGGGTGATGGGGACGCGGGCCATGCTTTCCTCATAAGCAACGTTGGTGTGCCGAGATGTGGATGTGCTCAGAACTTACAAAACATCTTGGCGGCTGCAGGGTAGTCACGCAGCGAGTTCACAATGCCAGTGGTTCGCGGCAATGGATGAGGCCAGTCCACACGCACAGCCGCACACGCACGCACGCACGCACGGCGGCACACGCGTTAGTCATGCTCGCCTGTGCCCCCCAATACCCGTGCACGACTGGCTGCGTCACGGCCCGCCTCCCCTGCCCCCGTCCCCGCTGTGTGCGGCACCCCGCTTCGCCCGCCAGGTCGAGGACCTGTCGGCCGAGCCCAACTACCCCTTCGAGCCCTTCCACAGCAACACGCACGACAACATCACCACCCGCTGGCTGGACAACACGTATGCGGTGGGTGGGGCGGCGCTGTGCTGTGCGGGTGTTGGTGTTGCTGGTGGTGGGTGTTGCTGGTGGTGGGTGGGGCGGCGCTGTGCTGTGCGGGTGTTGGTGTTGCTGGTGGTGGGTGTTGCTGGTGGTGGGTGGGGCGGCGCTGTGCTGTGCGGGTGTTGGTGTTGCTGGTGGTGGGTGGGCGTTTGGCGGGGGCGGGTGGGGCGGAGGTGGGCAGGGAAGGCAGCGATAGCGCACAGGACGCTGGCGGCGCTCAGGTACTTACAGTAGGTTGTTGTTGCCTCGCGGTGCACGAGTTACCGATAAGCTACCCGTGAACCTGCGTTTGCCTGCCGCAGTTTAACATCACGGCGATTGAGCCCGTGCCTCTCGGGGCCGGCAGCAGCGGCGGCAGCGGAGCCGGGCTAGCACTCAACAAGGCGTGAGCGTTACCATGGCGACATGCTGTGCGCTCCCTGCCGGGGTGGGTAAGGCGGCAAATCGGCATGACAGGGAGGAGGTGATCCGGTCACACATTCTTAGTAAGGCGCCGCCGGCGGTCTGGCCCACATGATAGGGGCTGGCCTGGTCTTGTGGCCCCGATATTCCCTTCTGGCGTCATGTGTGTTTCCATTCGCGTAATGAAAGCACTTCGGTACAGGACTGCAATAGGACTGTGGACCCGACCAGGGACTCCATGTGGTGGTGATTCGGGAAGGCTGACAGGGTAGGCTTGCGCCGGTTCGAAGCCGGCGTCGTGACCTGAGCGGTGTTCGTGGCCATGCGGTACATACGTACGGTGCTTGATGCTATTGACATGATGACCAATAAGTTGAGCACGTCGATGCGACACACATAGCTTGGGGTGGCACATTACGAAGTGAGTACGCTGCCGAAATGGAAGGCGGGTCGATATGGCTTTGGATGCAATGGGACTGGCGCAAGAGCCAGCGCTAGTGCTTCGCAATTCGAGTTTGCGCGTGATTTCTAGCGGCGTGGTCACATCGTGTGGGGTGAGCAGGGTGGGACTGGGAGACGAATTGAGTCCCTCCTTGCTGGAGGCCGTCTTACGGCATGTTGGATGGGCAAGGTCGGTCCCGCCAGCAATGCGTGAATGGTTGGGAAGCTGGAGGGATGCTGGGCAGGGGCTCGAGCCGCTTGACCGGCGGAGATGTAGATGAATGCTGGCATACCATGTTGGCCCCACCGATTGATGAGAGTTACCGGTACGGCATCAGGTTGTGGGAGAGCCGGAGAGGATTATTGTGCGGCGAGGCATAGTCAGCGAGCACACTCACTCTGCAACGAGCGTAGTTAGCCATGCAGCAGCAGCCAATGCGGTGCGCTGCCTCAAGACAGACCGCGAATACCCATCCATCGCGCGTCACAGCACGCCGTTTCATCCGGGCGCAGGCCCAAACCTCAGCAACCGACTCTCCTAGCCAAGCCAAGAACATTTTCATATTTGGCTTGGGCTACACGAGCGTGGCGCTCGCAAACTGGCTCGCAAAAGAGGGCTGGTGAGATGCGCGTTTTCTAGATGTAATAAACGCAAACTACAAACGTTTTTATTGCAGGTCAATAAGCGGGACTTGCAGATCCGAAGCGCGAGTTTCGGGCCTGCGTGCGAAGGGCTGGCACGTCGAGGGCTACGACCCAGCTCGTGGCTCAGCGCTATCGTAAGCTAAATATCACATTTCTGCATGTGGCGGGTCGATGGTGCGAACGCGGACCCTTGACCCGGCACCATCCATCTAATTTCCGGCCGCCCGACTTTGCCCCTCGGTTGTCCACCGCCAGGCCGGAGCTGTCCGAGCGGCTGGCTGGCAGCCCCTATGTGCTCAGCAGCATACCGCCCATGGCTATGGCGCTGTATGACCCGGTGAGTGGTCAGGGCAGCTGCCTGCTGCGCGCGCTGTGCGGTGTCACGTCCACCTTGACCGTCGTTGACGCCGCCGCGAGTGCTGGCGCGTTGCACCACCACCACTCACCACATCACACTCCATCTCGGTGCTACTGGGCCACAGGCGCTGTCAGCCCAGAAGACGCTGTTGCGGCCGTTGGCTGCTGGCGGGCGGCTGACGTGGTTCGGCTACCTCAGCAGCACGGGTGGGGTGGGACGGGGCGGGGTGGTGGTGGGGTTGTGACAAACTTGTGAACAGCAGCCCAAATGCCCAATCTAAAACACGGGTGGGTTCGGCCCGTGGCAGTCGTACGCAGCCACGTGGCTTCTGCGTGTGGGGAGCGCCGCATGCACGGGTGCTGCTCGGGCTTGGCAGCCGCTGACGTGTTGGCAACGGCGCCACGTGCCCCCGCCCGCCCACAATGCCGCGCGTCCGGCCGCAGGCGTGTACGGCGACTGGCAGGGCGAGTGGGTGGACGAGAGGTGCGGCCCGTGGGTGCGACCCGTTCCTTGCGGCCGGCGCTTCCTTGCGATCGCCGCCGTCATGTCTGACAGCGCGTCACAGCCATGGCCCTGCTTACCCACGGCGCTGGGAGGCATTCCCTCCGCCTCCCCGCGCCCGACATACACGACCACCCAGCTGGCTGCCCCCACGCACGTCCAGACACGCACTCCCAAATTCCCCAATCCCCACCCCGCACCACACCCACCCTGCACCGCGCAGCTCGCCCTGCCGCCAGACCAGCTCCAAAGCCATCGTGCGGCAGGAGGCGGAGGCGGCGTGGCTGCAAATGCACGAGCAGCACGGGCTGCCCGCACACATCTTTCGGCTGGGAGGTGCGGGCTGCCTGCTGCCTGCTGCCTGCTGCCTGCCCAGCGCGCATGTGGCTGGCTGTAGCAGCGGTGTAGCTGTAGCTGTAGCTGTGGCGCCGGCTGTAGCGGCGGCGCCGGGAGCTGCGGTACCATGTGTGCGAAGTCGGGAGTGTGTTGCGAATTTGCGGTAGTCGGGCCAGGCGTCGCCATTGATAAGCTGCCTCTTTACTGCGCAGGCATTTACGGACCGGGCCGGAGCGTGCTCGACTCTCTGCGGTCCCAGGTGGGTGCGGTCCCAGGTGGGTGCGGTCCCAGGTGGGTGCGTTGCGCGCACGCACACCTCACAGGCTCACACTCAAGCGAGCGCCTGCGACCGCATGCCTCCCCCGACTCCGACCCCTCACACTACACACACCGCCCCAACCCTCCCCCGGTCACCCCGCTCTCTCTCGCCCCAGCCGGCTGACCTGTCCACAAGCCAGGCACGCCGCGGCCGCCAGCGCTACACCGCCCGCTGCCACGTGTACGACATCTGCGCCGTACTGGCCGCCAGCGCGGCGGCGCCGCGGCCCGGCGCCGTGTACAACATTGTGGACGACGACCCCGCGCCGCGCGGCGAGGTGATGGACTTCGCGCGGCGCCTGGTGGCGGGGGGCGGCGGGGACGGCGGCGCGGGCGCGGGGGCAGGAGGGCGGGACGCTGCTGCTGCGGCGGCGGCGGATGGAGGCGCGGAGGCGGCACCCGTGATGGAAATGGCGGCGGCGCTGGGGCAGGAGGCGGCGGCGGCCGCGGCGGCCGCGGCGGCCGCGGCGGCGGCGGCAGCAGCGCAGCCGCCGCCGTCGGGCTCGGGGCGGGAGGTGGAGGGTGGCGGCGGCGCTGCTGGCGGCGGTCAGGCAGATGAGAGCGGTGGCGGCCGGCGGCGCGGGGGCGGCGGGGAGGAGCGGCTGGAGGAGAAGCGTGTGCGGAACGGCCGCATCCGGCGGGAGCTTGGGGTGGAGCTGCGTTATCCCAGCTACCGGGAGGGTGTGGCGGCGATACACGGCGGCGACTTCTGGCCCCTGACACCGGAGGACCTGCCGCTGCTGTAGGGGGTGGTGCGCGGTGCGGTTCGGTGCGGCGGGGGAGCGGTGGGGCGGGGTGCCGGTGGGGGAGGGGAGGGGAGGGGAGGGGAGGCGTGCTGTGGTGCACCGAGCCCACTGCTGTGGCTTTGGCTGTTGGGTGGATGATGGCGGATGTTGGATGTCTGGTGGCATGGGTGCGCTGAGCGCGGTTGCCCGCCTGACGGCCTGGTTGACTGGTCTAGTGGTAGGGTAGTAGCCCAGTAGGCGGGCTTGGATCGGCGGGAAGTGGTGGCGTGGCTGGATGGCTGGGGCGGGTGCCGTGATAGTTTATAGTTGTGGGAGTTTGGCGCAACCCTTCTGTATTGGGCGGCTGGTGGAGCTGCGCAGCGCTCTGGCCGCAATTGCATGGCAGGCGCAGCGCTGGCCGCTGGGTGCCTGTGGGTGGGTGCCTGTTGGTGCAGGGTCGCTGATGGCACGCGTGGCAGGCGCTTTCCGGTAACCTGAACTTTTCCGGATCGAGTGATGATCGAATGCTTTTGGCGAAATACATTCATCCAAGCGATGGCCAATAGCTTGAACGTGGGAAAACTCGATTACCGCCTGTTACTTCATTGAAATGGCGAGCGGTGATATCTGCCCCACTTTGCCTCGGAAAGGAAACGGCGAGACTGAGCCAACGAATCAGATGATGCAAGCGCTGAATCTCCTCGATGTGCTTCGACAGCTGGACGTCCGCGCTGTGGACCGCATCCTTGACGCTGACTTGGACTCGGAGTTCAGCTGGACGGGCGCGCGGCTAGCATGCACAGGGCTGCGAGACTTTGTGGACTCCAACATTCTCACCGTGGAGCTCCGCTTGAACTGGGATGCCACGATGCGCCAGACTCGGCGGGTGCGCAGCATCACGTCGCTCCTGGCGCGGTTTCGGCGCTGCCAGAGCTTGGACGTCGAATTCTTCAAAGCTGAGGGCGGTGACGGTATTCAGCACCCGTCACTGCTGGCCGCTTTGTGCGTGGCCGGCGTGGGCGCCGATGTGGCGCGCAACATCACCGCGTTGAGTCTCAAGGGCGCCCTGGACCTTCCCACGTTGGCAACCGTGTCGCTCGTGCTGGCGGGGACTCTGCAACAAGTGCACACGCTCAAGCTCAACACCAGCCCTTGCGGCGCGGGCGACTTTCGCAACTTGTACGCCATCTTCAGCGCGCTGCGTGGCTCCTTTCCGGCGCTCCACGAGCTCTGCCTGCCAGCCATGGCCTGCCTGCGTGGCCTGGAGGCCTTTGCCGGCAGCGCCCTGCACACCGTGCGCGTCATGTCGGGAAGCCCCGGCTTCCTGCGCCTGAGCCACGTGCGCAGCCTGCTGCGCCTGTCCCAGCTGCGGCACATTGACCTGCACGGGAAGGACTGGGATGCGCGCTGGGACTGTATTGTCGGGGACGCCGTCTGGGACGATCTGAACGCGGGCGAGGACGCGGAAGACGCCGCGGACGAGGGCATTCTGGCGGGCGCTGATGCGGATCTGGCGGCGCTGGGCGGGCTGGGCGAGAAGGCCGTGCAGGAGCTGTGGGCGCTGCGGCTGCTGCTCGCCTCCGCGCCGCCCGCGCTTGAGCGCCTGCAGATGGACTGGCTAGTAGAGGAGGTCAACCTCGTGGACGGGAGGATCACTTCCGCCGTGACGACGACGTATTGTGGCGAGCCAAATCACTTGTGCCACGCAGCCTCTGTGCTTCTACCGCCGAGGGGGCGGCGGCTGCCGCTGTTGGAGGTGCGCTGGCAAGTGCGTATCATTGAAATGCTTTAATGCGAATGCAAGTGCAGACGGCAGCGGACGTTGTTGCCGCTTGCAAGCAGTGAAAGCGGTCATGTGCGCGTAGTCACAATCAGGCCGTCGGGCCTCAGGTCACAATCCGCCAGTGCGCCTCCGCCCGTCCGTGCGCATGTACGGCACCGGAGTGCAACTGACACTACCGGTACGCCCTGACACGCTGCCTCGCAGGTCGCCTATGTGGAAGCCGACCCCGCGGGCGTCGCCTCGCTGCTGCAGCCGCACACGGCCTTCGCGCGGCTCCTGGCCAAATGTGACCGGGTGGAGCTGGGGGCGCTGAGGCTGCGCCTCGACTCGGTGCACCTTGGCATCGAGGCGGCGGCGGCGGCGGCGGTGGCGGCGCTGCAGGCGGTGATGAGGGCGTTGGGTGGCGGACTGCCGGAGCGGCTCGAGCTTAACGGACCCTGCTGGGGCTGCAAGCTGCAGCTGCGTCCGCGATGCCAGAGCGGAGGAGGAGCGGCCGCTGCCGGCGGCCGCGGTGGCAGCGGTAGGCGTGGTGCTGGTGGCGCCGCCGCGGCAGCACCTGCAGCAGTGATGGGGCTGACAGCTGAGCAGCTGCTGCGGCGGGCGGCAGACAAGATCTGGGCAGCCGCGTCAGTGCATGACGCGGCGTCTGTGGCGGAGGCTGCGATGGATGCTTATGCCGCGGCTGGGGCGGCGGACTCGCAGCAGCGAAGGGCCCCCTACAGTAAACTTGAGCGCATGGATGTGCTGCTGCGGGGCCCCTTCCTGTGGCAGCTCACGTGCGGTCCCCGCGGGACGCGCCGGCTGACGGACTGGTTGGGCCTTGTGGCCGCCGGGCCTACCGGGCCGCCGCTGC
This sequence comes from Chlamydomonas incerta, assembly GCA_016834605.1. Classification (NCBI taxonomy): domain Eukaryota; kingdom Viridiplantae; phylum Chlorophyta; class Chlorophyceae; order Chlamydomonadales; family Chlamydomonadaceae; genus Chlamydomonas; species Chlamydomonas incerta. Next base: position 205,337 of record JAEHOC010000025.1, read on the forward strand.
CGCCGCAGCTGCCGGCTGGAGCCGCCGGAGCGACATGTCGCAGCTGCAGCTGCAGCTGCGCCGCCTGCGGCTACGGCTGCGCCATGGCGGTCGTGACGTGTGACTGCCCCTTCACGGCGCTGCAGCTGCACCGGGCGGCGGCGGCGGCGGCTCGCATGACGCCGAGCGGCCTGCAGGTGTCCGCCGCCCAGGCCGGCAGCAAGGACCGCTGGCGCGATGCCATTGTGGAGGTGGGTGGGGCAACGTTGGAGCCGGCGGCTGGGTGTCCATTGACATTTACTAGCTGGGCGGGCCTTCGCTCCGCCAGGTGGTGTGTGTAGCATGCTCGCCTGTTGCGCCTGTTAAGCGGATGCGCAGCCCACGTAGCGGCCGGCCTAGGTGCCCACGCACAAGCGCCTTGGGCCGCCCAGCGCCGCCGCGTGGCAGCTGGCGCATGCACGGCGGCACCTGTTTGGCGGCAGCACAGCACCGCACCAATCCACCACCCCCATCCTCCGCGCGCCCTGCAGGCGATGGAGGATCTCTGGAACGACCACATCAGCTCCGCGCCTCAGCCGGCTGCGGCTGCGGCGCGTGCGGCTGCTGCAGGGACCGCCGCGCGGACTTGTGTGGAGGTGGGCTGTCCAGCTGGGGAGCCGAGGCGGGCGCCAGGCGGGCGGCCGGCGGGCGATGCAGCGGCGGGCGGTGGCGATGGTGGGGGCGATGATGACCTGCAGGCGCTCCTGCGCCTGCTGTCGCTGGTGGGGCAGGCGCATGCGGCGGTGGTGGTCGTAGAGCTGGACGAGCCATGACATGACAGGCTGGGAGGGCTGGATGGATGGGTGCGCTGTTGTCACGCTTGAGCGCTGGGGGCGGGCGGGAACGCGGCGGCGGTGTGCCGCACCTTTCTGATGCAGTGGGGTAGTGGCGCCGTGGACCATGCGGGTAACGGTTGGGGCAGGCCGCATGGACAAAACGCGACACCTGGCGGGCCGCGGCGGGCAGGGTCAGGCCGGAAGCGGGGCAAGGTCGAAAGCGGAGCGCGTCAGCGTCAGCGGCAGGTGCGGGGTCTGGGGCGGTGTGATGGCCCCTGTGGGTGTTGAGCGGGCGCTGTGTGACGGTGCGCCGTGCGCGACTTCGCGCGGCGCCTGTGTGTGCCTGGTGCAGCACCGGTGGTACGCAGCGGTCCATGCGCGTTAAGTGTCGAGGGTCCTGACTGGTCCTGATCAGGGGGCCCATCCCCGCCTGGTCCTGATGTCACGCCGGCTGGCGCTGCGCCCTGGTGCGCTCGCGGGGCGCGGATGATCTGAAGGTGTGGGTTAAAGCAGTTGATGTGAGCAGGTTGCGCCGCTGATGTACTGGCGCAAGCGGCGTGGTGGCGTTTCTGGCAATACGCAGAGGACACGGGCTTCAATAAATGGTCAGAGTCAGCCCACGGAGCCAGCGTGAAACGCAACAAAAGTGATGGCCAGTGTGGCGGCACCGGGCCAAGCCCGCAAATGAGCGTGACAGCCCGCCCCTCAACAGTTCTACCCCTTCCATGTTCGCGCGTGGGATATTCGGCCTAGTCCTAAGCACACATCCAGCTCCTTCCGTTTCCACGCACCCGGGTCTGTCCACAGCGTGGGCCCCTCACCTCCTGCCACGCACCCCCACATCCTTCCTCCACTGCCTGCCATTCAACCTATCTTCTTTTGCTATCTAGCTGTTCAACACAAACAATCCAGCATCGTCAGCATCGTCAGATGCACACGCCCATCGGCATGCGACGACACATTGGTTGCGCAGGCACCAATCAAGTGAACCGCGAGTAGAGGGGATGAGGCGTGGGTGCCCCGGGTGCCAGCGCAGGCACTGCGCGGCAGCAAGCTATCATCAACCTAGGCGTGTGCGTGTATGCCGTGCAGCCAGTTTCGTTCCGCACGCAGGGTGGGCATCTGCAGCACCAGTGGCTCCCCTCGCAGTAGCGGCGGCACTTCCCAATAGGGCACAATGAATACAGTACCCATCACAGGAGACCAAGTACCGCACCGCATCTTCACGCCCCAGCCGCAAGTCCGCATCAGTATCACTCTTCATGTCGCACCGTGCTATTGACATCGAGCATTCACAGTAGACGCCAGCTCATTCCGCAGCGCTTGACGGACCCCCCTCCTTTCACAGGGATGGCTTGCCCCCACAAAAGAATGCGCCAGATGGGTCCGTATCAAACCGTGCGTGTTGACGGGCGCTGGGATCAGTCTGTGCTTGTGCTTGTGGAACGGGGACAGCAGGTGTGTGGTTTCTGTGGAACAGCACGCGTGGGCGTTGATAGTGAAGGCCGGACTCAAGTCACCCCTAGCCAAAGGCACACTGCCTGTGGCATTGCCATCGCCGTCGCCGCTTCCATCCTGAATTCACGGCACACGTCTCCGGTCTGGTCATTGCGCTGTTGACAGCTACGACAGCCCAGCAGTTCACACACCCTCCGAACTCGTCAGTCCTCATCATATGCCGCTGCCATCCTCCACAGGCGCCACCTCCGGCGCCGCCGCTGCCATTGCCATCATCGATCCCGACCGTGACTGCGCCGCCAGCGAGCCCTCCGCCGGCGGCGCGGGGCCGGACGCCCGCGCCAGCTCCTGCGGCTCCCGCTGCGAGCGCGGAGGCGACGGCGGGAAGCAGCGCCGCGGCCGCAGCGCCCACAGGTGCAGGTCCTCGCGCACACCTTTGAGGGACACGGTGCCCAGGCTGTCGGCCACCGCCAGGTGCTCCATCGCGGGCCGGGCGGCCTGCCACACGGCGTCGCTGGCCAGCATCTGCGGAGGGGTGGGGGTGGCGGCCCCGGTAGTGTCGGCGTCAATGTGCAGTCAATGTGGAGGCGGGGTGTAGCGACCACCACAACATTTCACACTACCGTGTTCACTACCCCAGCACACGCACTGGTGCCACTCCCGCACACCCAATCCCCAATCCCCACCCCCGGCGCCCCATCCCGAGCAAGCCGCCCGAAATCGGCTCACCCACGACGCCTTGGCCTTGGCCGCGATGCGCGCCGCGCGGTTCATGGGCCGCCCCACGTAGTCGAGCCGCCCGCTGCGCGGCACCGGCCGCACCATGGCGCGCCCGGCGTCCACGCCGATGCGCAGCCGCAGCCCGCGCATCACCATCACGCCGTCTGCGGGGAGGAGCAGGAGGCGGTTTGGAGGAGGTTTGGAGGAGGAGCAGGAGGTTTGGAGGAGGTTGGACCAAAGCCTCTACTGGTATGTCGTATACGAGTGAAGTAGCTGCGTGTGCGCGTGTGGTGCTCTGCCAGGTGTCGGCACGCTACCCACGAGGGCGGCCCCGGGCCCCACACAGGCCTTCACTAGCATTCTCCTTTGAACACCCTAAGAATAAATACGTAGCTTAAACTTTACAATATTACAAACTCGCCTTTGAACACCTCCTCCGTCAGCTCGTGGTCGGTGAAGCCCGTCGGCCAGTCGGCGGTGAGCATGGACGCCAGCATGTCCAGACCCCACATCAGAGCGGACTCGGGCGAGGGAAACACCAGCACCTGACGGGGTGGGGGGGGGGTTGTGAATACCATCCCAAGCTAAACCAAGCTGAACTAGACAAGGGATAGGCAAGTGCAGTTTGCGGCAATACAGGGTAACGGTATAATGGGGCCGTGGAGGTCCGGAGGTGAAGTGTGTTGGAGTTGGGCTGGGGGTCTGGCGGGTGCACGCCGAATTGCATGCCATTGAAGTCCGGTGGAAGACGGCGGCAAGGAGGTAACCCCGGAACCAGACCGCCCTGCCCCGCCCCCAACACACACGCGTGTGCGCGTGCGCACGGCCTGCCGCGGCCGACACCCTGCCACTCACCCAGTGCGCGCCGTCCCAGGACGAGGCGACCACATAGCCGCCGTGACGCGCCACCAACGACCGACCCAGCGTCCGCAGCAGCCGCAGCGCCGCCTGCACCACCCCCGCCCCGCCTGTCAGGCCGCTGCTGCCCGGCGCGCTCCCGCCGCCGCCGCCGCCGCCGTCATCGCTGGACATGCCGCCCGTGCCGCCGCCGCCGGCGGCGACCGCCGCCACCGCGGCCGCGCGGCGGCTGATCGCGCCCGCCGCGCGGGCGGCGCCGCCGCCGCTGGCGGCGGTGCCGTGCGTCGAGGCGGCGCTGAGCTCGCGCGCGGCGCGCTGCTGCATCACACGCTCCCACGCCACCAGCACCTCCAGTCCCACCACGTTGCAGAAGACGGGCACCACCACCCCGGCGGGCGCGGAGAGGCAGCCCATTGCGACGGGGCGCGTGTTGCGGATCAGCTCCGGCAGCAGCGCCAGCCGCGGCGCCATGGCGGGGCTCAGCGCGCCGTACAGCGACCGTACGAGCGGCTCCGGCGGCGGCATTGTGGTGGCGGCGGCGGCGGCGGCGGCGGCGGCGGCGGCGGCTGGGATGCCGGTGGCGGCGCGCTCCGGCGGCTGCAGCAGCGTGTCGGAGCCTGCGGAGTACGTCGGCAAACACACGCACGTGTGCACGTTGAGGCCAACCCAACCAACAATGCGTGTTGAGATACGAGATAGGCCATACCTCAACAATGCGTACGGCCGTTGAGGCCAACCAAGCATGCGTGTACGGTGCTCGGGCCGTTGAGGCGACCAGACGTACGGTAATGTCATGTCCGTGTGATCCGTGCGGTCGACATGTGTACGAACCGTTTTAAGGTCACTGTACTGTCATCCCTTGCCCGTGTTGTGTGCGTCGGTTGAGCCGCGCTTGTGCACACGCAAGCAAACAGGCTAGACTGCAAAAACAGCGCGCACCTTGCTCCAGCTGGGATGCCGAAGGCCGCTCCGGCGGCGGCGGCGCGGCCTTGGAGAACGCGTGCTCGCCGAGGTGCAGCATCAGCAGGTCTGAGGGCGGCACACGGCTGCCGGCGCCGCCGCCGCCGGTTTTGCGCGCGCGGGACTGGGTGCTGTGGTAGGCTGCGAAGGCGGAGGCACTCAGCAGCACCGTGCCGCCCTGTCGGAGGCATGGGGGGTTGCAAGGATGGTACGGCGTGGGTGGGGGTGGGGTCGGGTTGATGGTTACCAGCTCAAGCTTAACCCCGCCCAGCCCAAACAAAAGATGGTAGGAGGGGCGCCCGGACACTATTCTTGTGGTGAGCTTGCCTGCCACCCTGCCACCCCAAACCGCCACCCCACCCTGTCACCCCGCCACCCTGCCACCCCAAACCGCCACCCCACCCTGTCACCCCGCCACCCTGCCACCCCAAACCGCCACCCCACCCTGTCACCCCGCCACCCTGCCACCCCAAACCGCCACCCCACCCTGTCACCCCTCCACCCCGCCCATCTACCCACCATGGCCACGTCGCCGACCTCCTTAGCGGTGGCCAGGAAGTCGCCGCAGTAGGCCACTGCCTGCACGCCCATGCCCGACTGCGTCACCATGTACTGCGCGGGGAGGTGGGAAAAGTGTGGAGAGGCGGTTGGGAGAGGTTACGAATTGGAAAGGCTGGAAAGGGCGGCGGCGGCTAGCTAGCGGCTGGGAGGAAGGCGGTGGCTGGGAGGAAGCCGGCGGCGGTCGCATCGCAGGCGTGGCAATCGTGCTCTTAGGAGGAGGCTGGCGCGCTCGAGAAAGGTGCCAGCCACGAGGGACCGCACAACAGCGCTGGCATGAACTTACCTCCGACTCTTCCAGCCCGGAATTGAGCCCCATGCGCACGCGCAAGCCCCGGAAGACCAGGACCGGCGGCTGGCGGTTGGCCTGGCGGTTGTACAGGGGGTTGAGATGCGGCGGCGCCGCCACAACCGACCCGCCGCCGCCCGCCATCATCATCGCGCCAGCCGTCGACGCGTCGCCGCCCAGCCGGGCGGCCAGCAGCGCATCCCGGGTTCGCGGCGAGCCCAGCTGTAGCGCTGAGAACCCGGCGCCGCCGTCGGCTGTAGCAGCGGTGACCGCGGTGGCTGTAGCCGACACGACGCCCTCGCTGGCGGCGCCCTCTTCCGCAATCATGGTGGCGTGGCTCCCGAGCAGGTTGGCGCCGCCGGCGGTCGCCCGGAACAGGTGCAGCGGCCCGAACGGGTCCACCACCCACAGCCGCCGCAGCACGGCGCCCACAGTCACCCAGGTCGCCGGGTCCGCGGCGGTCGCGGCGGCGGCGGCCGAGACGGCGGCGGCGGCCGCGGCGCCGCCTGACGCCGACGGAGCGCGCGACGCCGGCGGCATGGGGCCGCCGCTCTCTGATACCAACCCAACTTCCTCCGTAACCGCACGCGACGCGCTGCCGCCGCCGCCGCCGCCGCCGGGTACCACGCTGCGGCCCGCCGCCGCCAGCGCCGTCGCCATCGTCACCGCCGCCGTCACGGAGCGCCATTGCGACACCGAGCCCCTGCGCGTGCCCACCGGCGTGTCCAGCGCCTCCGACGGCGCCGCCGTCGTCTCGGACACCGCCGTCAGCGCCGTGGGCACCAGCCCGCCGCCGCCCGCCACCACCGCCGCTGCCGGCGCAATGGCGGCCGTGTTTATGTCGTACCAGAGCTTGTCGAAGACGCCGCCGCCGCCGCCGGCGATGCCGCTAGGGCCGCCGCCGGCGGCGGCGGCGCCGCCGCCGGCGCCGAGCGCGCTGGTCAGGTAGCGGCGGTCGATGGGCCCCATCGTCGCCATGGATTTGCCGCCCCAGCGGGAGGGCACGGTGCCGAGGGTGGTGGTCTCGCTGGGGAGGAAGGGCCCGGCGCTGATGAGGTGCGTGTCGTGCAGGAAGGGCTGCCGCGGCGCGGCGCCGGCGCCCGCGGCGGCGGTGGAGCTGTGCCTGCCCAGGTCGTGAGGCGGCAGTTCGTGCGAGTGCCTTTGCAAGTGCCCATGCGAGTGCGCGTGCGAGTGCGCGTGCTCGCGGCTGTTCGGGTGGTCGTGGGAGTGGTCGTGGGCATGTGTGTGGCCATGCGGCAGCGCCAGAGGAGCATGGTGTTGGTGTGGGTGGTGGTCATGGTGGTGGTGCGTGTCGGCGGCGGCGGCGCCGTTGGCGGCTGCACTGCCGCCGCCGGGCGGCTCGCCCGCCGCCGCCGCCGCGCCAGCGGCGCTGGCGGCGGCGGCCACCTCCGCCACGTCCACCACGTCGGCGACGTCGAGCGTCCCCAACGGTGAGGTGGCGGACCGGCGCGGCGTTGACGCCGCCGCCGCCGGCGTCGCCGACGCCGAGATGTGGACGTGCGCCTGCTCGCCGCTGCCGCCGCTGCCGCCGCCGCCGCCGCCGACGCCGCCGGCACCCGTGACGGGGACGTGGCGGCCGAGCCGCAGCACCGCCAGCCGCAGTGAGCCCAGCTTCGCCAACACGCCTCCACCACCGCCGCCACCGCCGCCGGTGTGCAGTGCCGGCGCGTGGCTTTCAACATCCTGCCCCTGCCCCTGCCCTTGCCCCTGGCCGCGGCCGTAGCCGTTGCCGCTGGAGGTGGCGGCGCGGCGCGCGCTGTCGCTGCGCGGCGGCGCCGGCGAGGCCGACAGCGAGCGGTCGAGGTCGATCGCCACAGCGGCGCCGGTGGCGGTGCTGACGAGGCCAGCGAGCGCCTGCGAGCCGGAGGCCTGCGACGCCGTGTCCAACTGGCGGCGGCCGGCGGCGCGCGGGCTCGGGGTGGCGGCGGCGCCGCCGCCGCCGCTGCCGCCGTAGAACGCCGACAGGTGCAGCCGCGGCAGGCCCAGCACGCTCCGGCGCCGCGGCGCGACGCTCACGCTGCCGCTGTCGACCAGGTCGCTGGCGGGCCCGGCGCCGCCGCCACTGCCGCCGCCGCCGCGGGCGCTGGCCGTCCGGACGGCGCCGTCGCTGTCGGGCAGGTTGGTGCCGTCCGACATGGAGGGCCCCGCCAGGCCGCCGCCGCCGCGCCGCCAGCCGCCGCCGGCGCCGGCGCCAGTGGTGCCGCCGCTGGTGGCGCCGGCGCTGCCGTGCGCCCTGCCGCGGTCGCGCGCGAGGTACTGCTGCAGCGTCGGCGAGATGCCGCCGGCGCCGCCGCCGACGCGGCCGCTGTTGCCGTGGCCTCCCGGCGCGACGTCGCCGCTGGTAGCGCCGACGGCGCGGCTGCGGGCGGCGCCGGCGCCGCGGTGGTTGCCGCTGGAGAGCCGCATGGACTTTCGGCTGCCCTTGGCGCCCGCCACGAGCAGTTGGTCGGTGGGCTCCCATGTCACCTCATTCCGCCAATCCGCATCGCCCCTCAGGAAGTCGTCGATCGCGGTTTCCATGTCGCCGCCAAGAAGGCTGCCTTCCCAGTCGCCTCCCGCCGCCTCCCGCCGCGATGCCGCGGGCGGCACCGGCGCCGATGCCTGGCGCGGCGGCGCCGCTGTCGTCGTCGTCGGCGGCGGCGGCGCCGCCGCCGCTGCCACCGCTGCGGCGGCGGCTGCCACCCGCTCCTTGGCTGTAGCAGCCGCAGCCGCAGCCGGAGGGCGGGCTGTAGCAGCAGACGGGCGCTCGCGCGCGTCGCCGTCGTCGGAGCCGCTGCTACTGCCATCCAGGCTAGCGCCGGTCGGCTGTAGCACCATCAGCTCCTTCTGCGAGACGCCGCCGCCGCCGGCTGTAGCAGCTGATGCGCGGGCGGCAGTAGCTGCAGCGGCGCCGTCCTCGTGCTCCCGCACCTGCGCCAGCCGCCGGATGCTCGCGTCCCCACCCCGGCCCTCACCCGAGGTACGGCCGGCTGTAGCGGCTGAAGCAGCTGTAGCGCCGCCGCCGGGCTCGCGCATGCTGTACGCCGCCGGCAGCTGCAGTTTGTGCAGCGGCTCCGTCGGCGCCGGCCCACGGGCCTGCCCCTGCCCTTGCCCCCGCCGCGCCTCCCCCACGGCGCTTGTGGCTGTAGCTGCAGCTGCAGCCGCAGCTCCAGCCGGCGAGGTGCCGCCACTGCCGCTTCCCGGCAGCAGCTGCGCCGCCGCCGCGGCCGGCGGCGAGCTCACCGCTACCGGTGACGCGCCGGCTGCCACACCCGTCCCGGTCGCCGTCTGCTGCCCGCCGCCGCTGCTACTGCCGCTGCCAAAGGTGGCGGCGGCGGCGAGCGGCGCCGAGTGGCGGCGCTGGAAGCGGTCGAGCGCCTCCGTCCTCGCCATCAGCATCCGCAGCCTTGAAGGAGCCTTTGCCGGCGCCGGCTCCGCCGCCGCCGCGCCTTCCGCCCCTGCCGCCCCTGCCGCCGTCGCCGCCGCCGCGGCCGCCGCCCCTGCCTGCGCCTGTGGCTTCGGCGGTGCCGGCAAAGGCAACGGCGGCCGCGGCGGCGGCGGCGACGGCGCTGACGGCGTGGACCACCGCGCCGCCAGCGCCGCCGCCAGCGACGGCGCCGGCGCCGCCGCCGGGTCGCGCCCGCCCTCTGCGCCCGCACCCGAACCCCTTCTCGCCGACGGCGTCGCCGCAGCTACGATGACGCCATCGGCCGCAGACGCCTGCGGCGCCGGCGGCGGCAGCAGCAGCGGCTGCTGCGCGTTGCTGGTGCGCAGCATGCGCAGCCCGCGGTTCGTGACCGCCGCCGCCAGCCCCGAGGTGCCGGCGGTGCCGTAGCCACTGCCGTAGCCGCTGCCGCCGGCGCCGCCGGCGGCGGCGCCGGGTGGCCCCACGTGGCAGCGCTGCGCCCACACCTCGCTGCCGTCCTCCTGCTGCAGCAGCACCTCGGGCCAGTCCGCCATCATCAGCTCCTCCTGGGGGATTTTGGAAAGATGGCGAGCGAAGCGGGGTGTAACTTTAAGAGGTTGTGAAATGGGGGCAACTAGGTACGACTAGGTAGGTGCCGCGGTATTGGCGGTAAGAAAGATCTTTGGAAGTGGAACAGGATAGTGAAGCCCAGGCGAGCGGGGCAGAAGCGTGCGCGCCCGCGCTGGCAGCCTGTCCAAACCAGCCAGCCAGCCAGCCAGCCAGCCAGCCAGCCAGCTAACCGGAGGCGCACGCGAGGCGCGGCGCGGCGGTTGCTGCCTCCAGCCCCCGCCCCCAACCCCTGAACTCCGGCCCGCCCCGCACCTGCACTTGAAAGCAGAATGCCAGCGCGTCCTCGGGGCTCCAGAAGGCCACCGCGAAGGCGTCGCCCTCCGTGAACACCTCGTAGCCGCAGTGGTCGGCGATGGCCTGGGGGTGGGGGAGTGTGGGGGTGAGGCGGGTGTGGGGAGTGTGGAAGTGTGGGTGTGTGGGAAGTGTGGGGAGTGTGGGGTTGGGTATGGGGAAGTGTGTATAGGTGGGGGGTGGATGGGGAGTGTGGAAGTGTGTGGTGTGGTTCGGTTCGGTCGTGGATGAACGGCATTGGCAACGCCAACGCGTGCCTGTCCGTCGGGCCGGGGGCGCGCCAGCGGCCACACGACATCATACACCACACGTGTGGCACACCGCCCAGCGCCCAGCGCCCAGCGCACACGCGCGCTGTGTGGTGACGGGCGGGGTGGCGGCCGCACCTGTCGCATGATGCGGTGGTGGATGCCCAGGCACACGTCCATGACGCCCAGCGGCAGCAGCTCCCACAGCAGCGTGGAGTTCTGGGGGGGGGGGCGGGGGGGGGGGGGGAGGGAGGGGAGGGAGGTGGGGTTGCAAGGATGGTTGGAAAAGCGGACGGGGAGTGAGACAAAGAGGCAGGAGGTGGTAACACAAGGCGGGCGGCTCAGGTGGACGCGCACGTGCGGGGGAGCAAGTATGCCGGGGCGCGGGCGGCACCCGGCCCACAGCAACGGTGACCGCAACGAGCGCCGCCATGCAGAGCTAGCTCTGTGCCCTACCCTGCTACTCTTGTCCCTTGCCATCCCAACCCCGCCCCACCCACGGTACACACACACATACACCCACACCCACTCAACTACCCCAATACCATTGTCGTACCTGCACGTCGGTCATGACCAGGGTGGTGGCGGGCCCGGGCCCCGGCGGCTTGAGCGCCTTGGCCCGGTAGCGCCGGCTGCGCACCGCCCACACCGCCACCGCGGCGGCCACGGCCAGGATGACGAGCGTGCAGCCCACCTGGTAAGCGGTTGGTAGTTAGCGGTTGGTGGTTAGCGGTTATCGATTGGCGGTTGGCTGGTGCTGGGTCTCGCGGCGTCCTCTTCCCACCCCACCCTACCCCACCCTCCGCACCCGCCCCACCCACCCGCACGCACACACGCACACATGCACACACACGCACCGTGAGGGCGATGGGCAGCCCCAGCCGCAGCGCGTCGTTGCTGGCCGGCGCCGGCGCCGGCGGCACGTCGGTGGGCTGGGCCGGCATGTAGAAGGTGTAGATGGCGCGCAGAATGGCGGGGAACGGGAAGACTGCGAGCCGGTGAAAGGAGAGGGAGGGGGTTTGCATTTTTCTTGTTTTGCATGACGAGGGCGTGTTGAAACGGCATTGCAACCGAGCAGCCTTTGCGCTACCCCCGGGGGGATGGAGCTGTGAACATGGTACCCGCCCAACCTTCAAACAAAACTCCAAACCAAACCAGAATTGCAAGGGTGAGTGGGGAGCGCAAGCCGGGACAGCCCGAAGGGTGAGGCACTCAGCAAGGCAGGCCCGCAGGGGTCACGGGATTCGCCCTGCGGCAGCTGCGCGCGTGACACGCCACCGGCCGATGGCGCGGCACGGCATGGCCCCGCCCCCTCCCGCCTAGCCCCCCGCCCCCTCCTTTACCCTCTGGCACACTACACTTCTGTGTACCATCTTTGCAACCCCCCTTTACCCTCTGGCACGATTTTACGAATGCTGCGCGTGCTGCCGTGAGCCCCGTTACCGGTGCGCATAATCGGTGCAGTGATGACCGCAGCGGTACCGCACTGCATGCACTGCGCCGCACTGATTGTAATCATGCACCGCTCGGCCCCCTAGGACCTCCGACTTTAAGACTCACGGTTTAGTGTGTCGGCAAAGCTGCCCTGCAGCTCCGTCAGCAGCCGCTGCACTACCGGATCTGGATCCACCACCACCGCCGCCACCACCACCACGCCGCTGGTACTGCCATTGCCGCTGCTGCCGCCCGCCTGCGCCACCGGAACCAGCGCCTGCAGCGCGCCGCCTGCTACTGCCGGCTGCCCCTGCCCCTGCGGCTGTAGCAGCTGCCGGCGCCGCACCACTGTGTGCTGCTCCGGCCCCTGGCCTGCGCCGCCCGCCGCGCCGCCCGCCGCGGCGGCGGCAGTAGCAGCAGCGCCAACGCCATCAGCTGCGGCGCCGTCGCTGGCTGTAGCAGGCCCAAAGCTTCTGAGGCTACTGCCGCTGCTGCCAGCCATCAGCGCCATCGCCGCGGTGGCGGCGGCGTTGAGCGTGTCGTTGAGTTTGATGCGCAGCGCCGCGCGCGTCGCGGCGGCGTCCAGCGCGGTCCTGGGGGGTTGCAGCATCGGGGCAACGTGGGATAAGCACTAAGCAGGGCAACCGTGAGCGCTAACACATTGCCGCACACCAAACAGGGCACCGCACACAAAAAAAACACTGGGTCCCTGGGTCAGCCGCGCTCCGCGACGCCCACAGAGCCATGCGCGCTTGGCGCCCTTTGCAGCATAAGTCGGGGCACCCTTGCTTGGCCGGACTGTCCCTTCTTTGTAATGTCGCATTCATAAGTCCGTCGCAGCGCTTTTCTCACCGATAGAGGTTGGAGTAAGGCATCGTGAAGTCGACCGCCGCGTTGTTGTGCCGCACCGAGGCCGCAATCGCCTGCAGAGCGGCGGCGGTAGACAGGCGGTCAGGCGGTCAGGCGGGCAGGCATGGCCGGCAATGTCATGGTCGGGCAGGCAGGCAGGCAGGCAGGCATGGCCGCTGATGATGGTGAGCAAAGTGTCTGCTGGTTGCTATCCAGCTTCAGTGCGCAGCGCAGCGCAGCACGGAACGGCACAGCACGGAACGGCACAGCACAGCAAGCACAACGGTGACGCCAATCAAACAACATCATGCACGCACCGTGATCAGCGCATCCTGGTCGTCTGGCGCCAGGTCCAGGATCGAGGCCGCCGCCACGGAGGCGGCGGAGCCCACGGCGCCCGCGCCCAGCGTCAGCTGCGCCGCGCACGCGTCGCCGGGGGTGGAGGAAGAAGAGGAGCCGGCGGTGGTGGTGGTGGTGGTGGTCGTGGTGGTCGTGGTGGTCGTGGTGGCGGACGAGGAGTCGGAGGAGTCGGTGGAGCTGGAGTCTACGGTGGTGGGGCGCGGCTGCAGTCCGATCAGAAGCGAGTACTTGACGCCGCCCTGGAGAGTGGAGGGCGTCCATGGGCAGGTGGGTGGTGCGGTCGCCGGCCGTTGGCCAGGTGAGGTGGATAGCAGGACAGTAGGAGGGGACAGAGGGGCCATGCCGGCGTACTGTAAGCTGCGGGCTTTGCAACAGCGCAGCCGCCGGCCCCATACACACACGCGCGCACACACCCAACAGTACGTACCACGCACAGTCTGCAGGTCTCCTCTCTCGTGTTTAGATTCTAACACAAACACAGGCCATTGGCCCCGGGGACGCACCTGGAAGCCTATGATGCGCATAACCTCGTTCACGCGCGCCGCCTGGATGTCGCTCTGGTTGGGCGGCTGCAGGTACACGTGCGTCACCGCCGCCAGCAGCGGCTGCCGGGCGCACACACACGAGCACATGGCGCGCACACACGCGGACACGAGCACACACGCGCGCACACACAAACATATAAACAGCGGTTCAGAGAGTTGCTATCACAGGTGGAGAATGCGGGCTCGGGCTGCGGGGCAGCGGCGCCAAGCGAGCGCCAGCAAGGGCCGGCTGACTTGACACGGCGGCTTTCCGGCCTCTGGGATGGATGCGGTGAGGTGAGAAGCTAGCCCCGGCAGCTTGCCATGCCGTAAACGACGGCGCCCGGATGCTTTGGACGTGTCCCGACAAGCAGAAAACCACCCCGTGATGCATTTGGTGTGCTTCACACGGCTTATAGCGTGCGGCTGCTTCCTCACCGCTCGGTTGTTTATCATTTCCACGGTGCTGCCCGTCCCGGGCGACGGCGGCGGCGGGCTGGGCGACGGCGGGTAGGGCGGCGCCGGCGGCGTGGGCGACCTGGGCGGCGGCGGGTATGTTGGCGGCGGGCTGGGCGGCGGCGGCGGGCTGGGCGGCGGCGGCTGACTGGGCGGCGGCGGCGGCTGCGCGCTCATCTGGGCCGCGATCTGGAATGCCGACATGACGGTGTTGAAGGGCTTGGGGATGGGCTCCGCCAGAGGGCAGGAGGCGCGCGTGCAGAGCTGCAGCGTGCCGCCGGCCGAGGGGTCCACCGCCTCGCTGCTGCCCGGCACCAACCCCACGCCCAGGTTGCCGGAGACGCCTGTGCGTGCGCGTGTTAGAGAGCACAAGGGCAAACGACAACAAGGACTGTGCGTGCGGTGCAGCAAAAAGCGACGTAACGCATTGCGAATGTGATGTGTGTATGTGGCCGTCAGCACGAGGACAACATGGGTTCATGCGCCGTCAGCAGGAGCAGCAGCAGCAGCAGCAGCAGGGGCGAGGGAGGCGGGCAAGAGTGGGAAGGCGGCGTGATGAGGCACCAGCAGTGCCGTACACAGATACGGTGCCTCATGGGCAAGCAACTTGGTGCCCCCAGCCCGCCCCGGTGCCTGCGCCATCCGGTGGCCCCTGCCTTCAGTCAACCACCACGGCAACCCCCCGGGTTGGTTTAGTTTGGGCCAAAGAACCACGCCCCCGCCCCCGCCCCCCGCCCCCGCCCCCGGGCCCCTGCCCCCGCCCGCGCCCCCGCCCCCGCCCCCGCCCCTGGCTCACCCACGGCGTCGGCGGCGGTTATCGCCATGCCCGCCGTCGCCCAGTCGATTGTGAACAGGCAGCGCCCGGCCGCGAACAGCGAGTTCACAACGCCGCACTCCGGCAGCCCCGTCGCCTCGTCCACGCCGCCGTCCACCGTCTCGAAGTCCTGGGGGTCGATGGGCACGCGGTCAACGCTCGTGGCGGCGCCGCCGGGCGTGTACGGCGCGGCGTTGACCCGCGCCAGGCGGGCGTACATCTTCAGCGCCGCGGCCATGGCGGCGTTGCCTGTTTAGGCGGGGGCGTGGGTTGCAAGGTGCGTACAGCGAAGCGTAGCAGCGTAGACAGGTGGGTGGATGAGTGGGGGCGGGGGGCGGGCGGTGTTGATGGTGGCGGCAGCGTGGGGGGTGGGGGCGGGTGTGTGCAAGCGTGTGTGTGTGTTTGGCACGTGTCAGCCAGCACACAGGCTTGGCGGTGCGGCTCAGCAAGGCAAGGAAGGCCTGCGAGACACCGAACCCGCTAGCAAGGCAAGCGATTGGGTAAAACACGAACGGAGCTGTCAGGTCCACACCCAGTAGAATCGGGGGATGCCGTAATGATGATGGCCGCGCGGCGCGGCGCGGCTTGGCACGTGCGGCCGCCACCTTGCCTGCCTGCCCGCTGCCTGCCCCCTCCCCTGACCCGCCCTTTGCGACCCGTCGCGGTTGGCTCACCCACGCTGGGCGACAGGCCGCCGGCGGCCGAAGCGGAGCGGTTGAAGTAGGTGCCTTGCCAGGTGCCGCGCGTCTGTATCATCGCAGCATACATGGCCGCAAGCACCGCCCAGCCCTTGCAGCCTGTGGTGTGTGAGGGTTGTTTTGCAAGGTTGGAAGGTTGGGAAGTTGACGACGGTTACGAAGTTGGAAGGTTGCCGTTGCAAGGGCGGTTGGAAGAGCGGCGAGGTGTGTGCACTAAAGACTGCATACGAATGCGTTACCCAAAGAGCGGCCGGGTGGGGAAGGGGGGTTGCGGATGCCAGCCCAATCCAAAACAACTTAACAAGACGGGGAACAGCGGCATGCACCCTGGCGGGCGGCGGCGGTGCACTTCCACCCTCCCGCGCAGGACTGCCCCGCAAACAGCCCGCCGTCACCCCACACTCGCACACGCCACAGCCCCTAACCCCGACCCCGCTGCCCCCACCCACCCTCCATCATGTCCACGCACAGCACGTGGTCGGGCCCGCTCGCGTCCGGCTCCAGGTTCGTGTTCACGTTAGCTTCCAGCAGCTCCAGCAGCACCTGCCACGTCGGCGGCGGCGGCGCCGCCGCTGCGCCTCCGCCGCCGCTGCTACTGCTACTGCTGCTGCCCCAGGACGTCCGCGCCAGCAGCGCCGCCCACCAGTCGCGGCGGTAGAAGAGCAGCAGCGGCGCCTGCAGCGGCCCGCCGGGCGTGCCGGCGGGGGCGGACAGGAAGCTGCCGGGAAGCTGCGCGCCGGCGCTGATGTTGGCTTCGAGCTGGCTGAGGTAGCTGAGGTTGCCGCGCGCGTACTCGGTCAGCTGCAGGAGGTTTTGAATTTGGTTTTGATTTTGGGTTTGGGGGGAGGTGGGGGGCCCGGGGGTTGCAAGGCACTGAAGACCAGCAGGTGAAGCGGGGGGTGGCACGCACCCGCACCGCACACCCACACCCACACCCTCCCCACACACACACACCCTCCCCCCTCACCCTCCCCGCACCCACACCCTGCCCGCACACCCTCCCCACACCCACCAGCGGCTGCAGGACCGACTCGGCGGCGCTCAGCACGCGCACGTCCGCCTCCACGGCGGCACCGGGCGCGGTGACGCCGCCGTTGTCGGGCAGTATGTCCACGATGGCCTGGAGGTGGGGGGGGGGGAGAGGTTGCAAGGGTGTTTGGAAAATCGGGAGGGAGGGGCATTCCATGCATGATTAATTAAGATGAGATGATGTTGACACGGGGAGAGGTTGAAAAGGTGGCTGGGGTGGACAGCGGGGGGCACGGGGATGGGGCGGGTTGAGACACGCGCACGCACGTGCGCACATACTGGGTTTGGGTTTGCCCGAGTTGATGTACCACCCCGGGGGTACGATTTGGGAGTACCGGTGAGCAACCCCGCGCTCCCACTTCTGTGAATGCGGCCCCCGCCACCCGCCCCCGCCACCCGCCCGCCGGCCCCATGCGGCGAGGTCCTCCTCCACCGGCCCACGTGTTGACACGCACACGCACACGCACACGCACACGCACACGCACACGCACGCACAAGACCCGCCCCACTTCACAAACTCCACGCACACACGCACCAGCCGGGGGTTGTCGCTGGCCTCCGGCTGTAGCGCCCGCCGCGTGGCCTCCCGGCAGTAGCTGGTCAGGGACGGCAGCGCCGCCCGCAGCCCGCAGCCCAGCGTCACGTGGTTGGTCTGGGCGCCAGCGTGGCTGCTGTTGGTGTTCACCGCAAAGCTGCTGGGCTCGGGCATGAGCGGCTGCGGCGGCTGCGGCGGCAGCGCCAGCGGCGGCAGAGGCGGCAGCGGCGGAGGCTGCGGCGGAGGCTTCGTGCGGGGAGGCGCCGGCGACGGGCGGGGAGGCGCCGGGGACGGGCGGGGAGGGGGGCTGGGGGAGGGGGGAGCGGGACAGGGCAACAGCAACAAGGAGTACAGTGAGGCGGGGGCCCGCAGTCAGCCAGATGGTGCCCTGAATCAGGTGAGGGCCAGCTTCACCCTGAACGGCTGCATAGCCCGCCGGGACCTGGCGACTCTGAGGCAACCGGAAGCTCCGGGCTATTGTATCGCGGCGCGTCTCTCCGTCTGTGCGCGATCGTAGTAAAGGGGCTCGGCTAAAGGGCTGGATTAGGGCTGGATTAGGGCTGGGGTCCGGCGGGTTTGGATTAGCGCACGCTGGTTTTGGTGTCAACACACACTGCGCGCGCGGTAGCGCATGCGGCGTGCGGGTGTGAACCACACCGCCGCTGGATGCGCGCGCAAAGCCACGCGTGGCGCCCTACGTTCATACCCTGCCCCCCCCCCTCCTCCCGCCCCCCCTCCGTGAAGCAGCTTACCTCGGTGCTGCCACGCAGCAGAGCGGCAGCAACGCCCCACGCAGCAGTATCAGCAGCATCGCCCGCAACGTCCATGGCGCGCGCCGTGCACGGCGTCGGGCGCAGCGCCAGTGCCGAGCATGGATTCCCACCAGCTCCGCAGTTCGCGCCGCGGCTGCCGCGGTCGATGCATCCAAGTGGTCTATCATCGGCGCTGTGCTCTTCTCATCCTCCTGATGATCTTCATTCAGCCCTGTGCACGCTTAGCCTAGCTGCGCCCCGGCTCATTCGTCGAGAAGGACTCCAGCGAGTGAGACAGCAAGCCCTTGCCAGACTGCCTGCGCTGTAGTCAGCGGCCAATCGTAGGCTGTGCCTGCTCCTAAGAGTTACTATCCCCGTGGTTGGCACCGTCCAACTCAAGTAATTGCCCGCAGGTTCCAGTTCAGCTCATATTAGCTTTGATTCCATATAATTATGCTTGGCTCAGTGTGTAGAAATGCCTAGTGGGGAAGGAGATACTGGGAAAGAAAATTCTGCCTGCCTGCAGTTGATGTCTTCAGCGTTTCAGGTCGTGGTCGTGAACTCAGTGTATAGTGCAGTTCTTGAGTTGTCGTCTTACACTGCTTGCTCAGCACAGTAAGCAGAATACAGGCTCTGTATGTTACACCTGTTAGATACGGAACTCGCGCGCATGTCGCTTCATTTGCGCTTAGTAGCACAGCCTACACGCCCTAGGCGTCATCTCATGGTTAACCAAAAGAAGCCTGCGATAACAGGCGGCGTTCGCCAATTACCCCCAATCGAGCTGCCAAACCGAGTCGCCTTTCAAATAGCTTGCCCCTTTACGACTATTTCACAGCACATTGGTGCAGAGAACAAGCCTGGCAGGACTTGAAGAGGGCTGGCGCGTGCTTGAGCACTTACTCTTAGCTTGGAGCTCGCGACAGCACTTGGCCGACGCCCAGAATCTCAAATGGAGTGGCCGAAGCTCCCTAGTGGTGACATCGGTGCACATATCGAGTATTGCCACGGGAGTCCTGGCGGAATCCACCCAGGATCCGTTCAGGATTCGTTCACTATGCTGCCGCACGGTGCTGCAAGCTGGCAACCAACTACTTGACTAACTTATATCGTCAATCACATGCGGATGGGAGCATGGGTTGTGGCCTTGTGGGGGGAGGGGTGCACGCGGTTGTGTGTGGCTTGCTGCGCAGCTGTATCAGACCTTGCAGGTGCAGCCCGTGCAGCGACTGCGTGCGCGTGTGGTTGATTGGTGGGACAGGGCAAGGGATGAGACGTAGCATTCCCGAGTCCCGATACCCAGCGAATCCGTTGCACCGATAAGGGCTGGTGCATTCCCGTATCCAGTGAATACGTTACGCGAAGAGGTGGTCATGGTTGGGTACCGCGGTCACTGCACCGACGGACGCGGCCAGGATGGCTGCCAGAGTTTGCTGACGCGCAATCCGTACGCTCCGGGCGGGCGCCCGGCCAGGCGATAGCACCAGACGTGGCGGTATGGTACGCCGTACGCGTGTGTTGCATGGGGCCCAGTTGCGCAGCGTGGGCCTCAGCGCCTGGCCGAGTAGCGGCGCGCTTGCTGCTGGGTCCTGGGTACTGCGGCTCGCCTGCACCCTCGCGCCGCAGGCGCAGGTTGGCACCCACCGCGCCTCACGCCAGGGTTGCCTAGTACGTGACCCTCTGGCCATAATACGCGTGTTAATACAGCGTACTAGGATTTGTAGTACAGTACGTTCAAATACGTTGCATAATACGCTGGGCCACGAAATCGGGGGGAAAGCGGGTGCAAACACGACACGCGTGCCCGCACCATGCCCAAATCGATGTAAACTTGGATTTGCCGCTGCCTTATTCTTCTATCGGAATTTCCTTCGACTTATTACACTCGTATTGCTATAAGGAAACACAGCTGCGGTTCGGAGAGCAGCCATTGGTCGCGAACTTCGACGGACATGCTTTCCAGCACCCCTCGCACCCCTTGCCCGCCACGGCGCCGCCACCCCGCCCACCCCCACCCCTGCTGTTTTCCCCGAACGCAACGTATTATGCAAACGTACTAGCCACCGAGGGCAGCGTACTAGTACGTAGTACAGTACGTAATACGGTGTACGCGTACTACGTACTAGGCAACCCTGCCTCACGCCGCCAGCCGCCTTGTCCCCGCCCCCTTTGGGCTGGTATCCACAACCCCCGCACGGCCGCCCCCCACCATCCTGTCCGCATCTTGATGACGTCTGTCCACTCCACTCCTTGTGCCACGTCACCCCGCGGCTGGCCCCCTCCAGCTCCGCGCCCAGCCGCGCCGCCCCTCCGCCAGCCGCCCACTCTCCGCCCCCTGTCCTTCTCGTAGATGCGTGCTGACTTGCTGACTGCCACACCGTTGACGCCTTGACCTTGCTGTCCGCTAGCCACCAAGCTAGCCACTGCATCTCGTCAAGAAGAACCCCGTCCGTCCCGTGCATCTACACTTCGCACACGCTTCAATACTGAGAGCCCGCGCAATACGTCTCGCTTGGTGTTGTGTATGGTCAAAAGGTGGTGAGCACGATGTGACGAGCATTCCTGTCCCTGTCGAAACCGGGCAGAACCCCGCTTACCAGCGCAGGTACTACACCTCCCCTGCCGCTTACCCCTCCCTCCTCAGGCGCCCTTGCCTTGTCCTGAAACCCCGCCCCAGGCCCCTCCACGCAATAACTGTTTCCAGACACGCCCGCACTGCTAGCACAGGAATGCGCAACCGGTGTCAATGCCCTACCTGGGTCACTGGGCACCGCTCCTTCCGCATCAGCACCATCCATTCGTTTGTGTTTCCTTCAGATCACATTCCCATCCTGGACCGTGAGTTGAAGCGGCAAAGCCGCGCACACCATGCGCCCACCTCCACCTGGGTGTGGTAGGACCAGGATAAGGGATAAGAATTGTCATGCCCCAGTTGTGGCAGATGATAGCCCGTACCCAGCAAGCCCGTGCGCGAGAACAAAGACAGAAGCTGCGGCGGAAGCGACGCGAGTACTGTACCGAATTGAAGCGCGCTGGAGGCTGTATCATGCACCTCCACCTGGGTGTAATAACGCATGGCGGGCTAGACCCTTCCTTCTGTCCGGCAATCCTATCGCACTGCTTGGCAAAACAAGCTCAGCAACCAGTTGGTTTGGCGACCGCGTCTCTCAAGGCATGCTTTAGACGAACCCTGGGCCAAGTTGTTGCTATCGCGCCGCCCCACGGAGGTGGGTGGTGCCGCTTCCGTGCATTCTCACCCCAAACGACCCTGGCGCCAAAACAGCTTTTAGCCGCGCCTGGTCAGTCACCAGTCACACCAGTCAATCTCCCGGCCACGCCGGCGGCCAGCCACCTCGCGGAGGCTGACAGCTGCGGCGTGGCGGCTGGCGACCACATAACCCACATGACACACTCTTGCCAGGCCGGCGTGCATGGCCCGGCTGCACTCCATCATGCGCCTAGATGCGCAATGCCTCACCAGAGCAGACCTGCCTCGTCATCACCGTCGTCGTCCTCAGATTCTGCACTGGAAGGTCCCTCCACCGACACCGGGTCCCACAGCTGATACACGCCATTGTCAAGCGCCAGCAGCTGCCGCAGAGCATCCTCATTCGCCACCTTGCGGTTGCTGCTGCTGCTGCTGCTGCTGCTGTTGGTGCCGCCGCCGCCGCCTTGCAGCGACCGTGCCCACATGTCTGTTAGCACCTGCACACACAACCCACACACAGCGCGGAGCGGTTACTGGCGTTGGTATTCATAAGTGTGCGGGCGTTGTTCCGTTTGGTTTCCTCCAACACACACAAACGAACACGGGGCATTCCCCTTGCAGCATGGGTCTGATGGCTGGACACGCCACAACTTTAACTACGCCGCATAATATACGTTGAGACTCCCCACTCACCTTGAAGACGCGATCACGCAGGACGTATACGGTTGAACCAGCACGATCGGATTGCTGCCTTCGCTCCTGAACTACCGCCGTTGTGACTGCCCGCGTTCCAGTCTCGTCACGCTGCTGCACGGAACTTGCCCACGCGGCGCCGGACAGCAGGGCCGCCAGCTCCGTCGCACTCCTGTTCCCACCGCAGTCCAGCAGGAGCACGCCCACGGAAGGAGCAGCAACGTGGCAGCACGCAGCATTGATGAGCTCCCAGCAGCGTTCCAGTTGCTTAATCGAGCTCGGCGGTCCGGCAGTCGGCGGCGCCCCGTCCCCGCCACGGCTCCTCTCTGGCTGCTGCCGCCGGGCGTGCGCCTGCACCGCGAGCCGGATGCAATGTGCCACTGCGCCTTTCACCCACGCCGCCGGTGCCATCGGCCCTTCGTCTTTCGGCGGCAGCGCGCCGCGAAGAAGGACCACGCGCCCGCCTGCAGCCCTGCTGCCGCCACCGCCACCGCAACCACGGCTGGCCCTAGCCAGCGCCGCCTCAGCCTCAAGCTCGTCCAAGACCGTGAGCAGCACCTGCTCCGGTGTGGCGGTGCCCAGCTGCAGCTGCTGTGACCGCTCCCCTTGCTGCTGCTGCTGCTGCTGCTGCTGCTGCTGCGCCCCCTGTTCCTGCCGCTGCAGACGGTTCATCTGCCGGGTCTGCCGCCGTTCAACCGGCGCCGGCGCGGCGGGGCCGCCAGCGGGCTGATCCCCACCTGGCTCGGCGGCGCCCACCGCGGCCCCACGCGAGGCCAGCTCCTGGGCGTGGGCGTGGGGCTGCCAGCAGCCGTGCAGCAGGTCCAGGCTGAGCGGCAGCCCCATCAGCCGCACCAGCGCCAGCACCTGCTGCGCGGGGTTTGGCGCGCCCTGGAGCCCATACATGCAATCCAGCCTCACTCGGCCGTACCGCGCGACCAGGCTCGGCAGGGGGTCGCCCGGTTGCACGAGCTGCGGCGGCCGCCACTCCCTGCTAAGCCACAGGCGCCCGAACGCCAGGTCCGGCACGGTCGGCTGCTGCAGCTGGTCCGCGGCCGCCAGCACCGCACGCGCCAGCTGGTCCGCGCGCTGCATCGCGCAGGCGCTGAAGTTGGAATCGTCAAAAACCACACAGTGCATGCCACGGGCCTGTGCGCTCGCACCCGCCGCCCGCTCGAATTCGACCTCCAGCGCCACCTCGGTAAGGAGCTTCAGGGTGAGGAGGTTTGGCGGCCGGTGGGTGGCCAGCAGGCGCGTGAGCAGCTGCTCGTCACCAGCACGCAGGCGGAAGTGGCCCAGCGTGAGGCGCTCCAGCTGCTGCAGCTGGTCTAAGCCCTCGAGCGCCGCCTGCGTCAGGCCACGCGGCCTGCTGCTTGTGCCAGTCAACACGGTGAGCTCGCGCAGCTGCGCGCAGGCAGCCAACGCGCCCAGGCCCGTCTGCGAAGTGTTGCCCGGCAGCGGCAGCACCAGCCGCCGGAGGCGCGGGAAGAAGTCGGCGATGGTGCACATGATAAGCTGGGTGCGGGCCAGCGCGCCAGCCCTGGTGTCCACGTCAAACCCCGCCGAGGCTTCCAGCTCCTCCAGCGCGGGCAGGCGGCCCGCCAGCGTCTCCACCACCCGTGCCATGTCCCAGCCCCTGACGCTCAGGCGTGTGATGCGTTGCCGACCTGCTGCCGTGGCGCCCACAACTACGAGACTGACCAGACGTTCGCAGCCCTTGTGTAGACAGAGCTCGAGCCGGTTGCATCCGGGGAACAAGATGAGCGGTGACGGCATCTGGCCCCGCTGCCAAGCGGCTGCGTTGTCTTCGTTGAGGAGAAGGTTAGCGTGCACCACGCTGCTGTCATGAAGCTCCCGCAGAGCCCTGCACGCCAGGCGGCAACCGGCGTGGGTCTTGCTGAAACGGCCGCCCAGGGTCGTTGCGCGCGCATCATCCGGCAGCACGCCGAGCAGGTCGGGAAGGGATATGGAGCTGGACATCCTAGCAGGACTGGATGATGCTTGCGTGACCCGTTGACGCTTGTAACGCTGTTTGGCGCGCGAGCAAATCTTCAGCAAGTTTTAAATGCCATTGTCCGTTGTAGAAGAACCATTGCCTGCGACATGTATCGCTGCGACGTTGATGATTATTTCCAATATGACCCAGAACCTACTGGTGCTTGGCTCGGATTCGAGTCCATACGGCCCCATCGCACCCGTGCCTGATACTTGACCCCGGCCACCCTCCCTCCCAGCTTGGCCCCGTCACCTACAGCCTCGTTCGGCCAGCACCGAGTACCGTCGTCTCTGGCTGCGCTCTCTTCGACTCTGCGTGGCCACACGCCGCTCCGGGCTGCCAACCTTCCCAACCCCGCACAAAGACCGGCAATCTCACACCCTCCGTGGCGGCCCAGGGAGGCGGAGCCGCCACGCACAGCTCGGAACACGACGAGACGCATGGAAAAACATGGAAACCGTAATTTACACATAACACACACGCATGCGCACGTACGGCCCGCGGTACACGTGCTGCACGGTCGCCGCAACATTGCAACCAAGTCCGCAAGTCGGCCTCGGCATTCAACCGAGGCACAACGGCCTCAGCTGGGGGCACTGACACGCTCGCCCTCCCGCAAACAGCCGCCAGCGCCGCCCTACAGGACTCCCAACCGGCAACCGCCCCAACCCCCCCATAGGCCCTGCCACGACCGTACCGCCTTCTTCCCAACCCCAATCCACCCCACGCCACCTTTCCACCTTCCTACCGTCTCTGATTCGTCTATACAAAGTAGCTCGCCGTGCCCGTGGCGTGCGTGAAGCTGTCCCAATCGTCCGGATCCATCGCGCCCCGCAGCTCATCCAGCGCCTCCGCCTCGTGCGTGCGCCGGAACTCGCCCAGGGCCCGGCCCGCCGCCGAGCGCACGCCGCCGTCGCGCTCGCCGCCGCCCGCCGCGCGCACCAGCGCCATCAGCACCGGCGGCAGCCAGGCCGGCACGTCGTAGGGGTGGCTCAGCAGCAGCGCGCTCAGGCCCGCCACTGCGCCGTGCTTGGACAGCAGCGGCGTGGCGCCCGCGGGGAGCGCCAGCGGCGGCTGCGCCGCCGCGGCGCCGCCTGCGGCGGCGGCGGCGGCTGCGCCGCCGCGCTTGGTGCCGCGCGCGGCGGCCTTGCTGCCGCCGGAGGCGGCGGAGGAGGCGCCGAAGAGCTCGGCGGCGCGGGCGAGCAGCGCGGCGCGCAGGGCCTGCACGGCGGCGGGGTCGGTGCCGCGCAGCAGGCCGGACAGCGTGGCGGCGGCCAGGCCGCGCACCTCGGCCTTGGCGTCCGGCAGCCGCGCCGTCACCACGTCCTGAATTGAAGCGAACGGAATTGAATGGAACAAGTTGATTGATTTGACTGAGAAAAAATGAATGCAAGGAAAGCGGAAGGTCGGCGCGGGGCAGCGGGGTCGGGGCGCGGCTGCCAGCGGAAGCGTGTGTTCCCAATGCCTCCCGTCGGGGCCCCAAAAACATCCTGCCAACATCATCTAGTCTTAACCAACCATGCACCCACCTGCAGCCGGGCCAGCTGCTGCGCCGACATGAGCGGCGAGTGGCGGAACCACAGCATCTGGCAGTACGACAGCGCCGCGGCGCGGCAGCTCCACGGCACCTCCACCTCCGCCGCCGTCTCCGCCGCCGCCAGCGCCGCGCCCACCGCGCCGCTGCCGCCGCCGTGCGCCACCAGCGCGCCGCCGGGCGCGTCGCCGCCCGCCGCGTGTGTGTTGAGGCCCAGAGCGCGCGCGACGT
The DNA here is from genome assembly GCA_016834605.1 of Chlamydomonas incerta. NCBI lineage: Eukaryota > Viridiplantae > Chlorophyta > Chlorophyceae > Chlamydomonadales > Chlamydomonadaceae > Chlamydomonas > Chlamydomonas incerta. The sequence goes on from JAEHOC010000025.1 coordinate 230,659, forward strand.
AGAAGGCCATGCGGAACTCGCGCACGAACTTCTGCAGCTCCGGGCCTGCGCGTGTTGCATTGTGTTGTGTTTGTGTTATGTTTGTGTTGTGGTGGGTTATGGGTGAGAGGAAGCACACACCAGGCAGCGGGGTAGCACCACGCCGACAGGAGCCATGCCGACAGGAGCATCCGGGGGTTTTCATTCACCGCAACCCGTTGCCGAGATCAACAAGGAAGCTGCTCAACACGCCGGCCACGCCACGCCACGCCAGCGCACGACACGCCACGCACCCGCCACGTCCTGCAGCCGCATCAGCCCCGGCAGCATGCCCACCACCAGCTCCCGCAGCCCCGGCGCCCGGTGCCGCTGCGCCGCCAGCAGCAGCACCTCCGCGCCCACGCCCAGCGCCGCCAGCCAGCCGCCCATCTGCGCCGGCGACGGCTCTGCTGCCGCCACCGCCACCGCCGCCGCCGCGGCGTCCATGTCCACATCCATGGGCGCCGCCGCCGCCGCCGCGGCGGCGGCGCTGGCGGTGCCGCCGGCGGCGGCTGTGGCGGGCGAGCCGGCGCCCGAGGTGCTTAGTGAGTCAACCTCGTCGGCGGGCCGCTCCACGACCACCACGTCATCCGCGGACGCGCCGCCGGCGCTGCTGCCGGCGGGCGCCGCCGGCCGCGGCGGCGTCGCCGGCGCCACGCCGGCGGCGGGTGCTGCTGGGGCGGTGGCGGTGGCGGCGGTGGCGCCGCGCGCCTCCTGCACCGACACCGCCGCCGCGTTGAAGCGGTTCGCCAGCGCCAAGGCTAGCCGTGCCGCGCGCGCCTGCAGCGGCAGCAGGCTGGCGTGCAGCGGCGGCGGCGTGCCGGGGCCGGCGGCCGCCGCCGCGTCGGCGGCGTCGGCGGCCGCGGCGGCGGAGGCCCGGTGGGAGACCAGCACCGCGCCCTCATCCTCCGTGTCCGCCACCTGCGCCACGTGCGCCGCACGTTGGTCATGTTTTGGCGGTGCGTTGTTTGCAGGGCCGCCAAGCAGTTCCGTAATGGGGTAAATGCGGTATTGTGGGGCTGGATGCGAAGCGCATGAGTTCGGCGCTGGCAGTCGACACACGCTACCCGCCGCACATGCTACCACGCAACACATGCATCACGCCACCACACGCCACACCCACCTCCATGCCCACGGGGCTGGACTGCCCGCTCGCCGCCGCACTGACGTGCACGATGTCCGCCTCGCCGCCGCCGTTACCGTTGTTACCGTTGTTGCCGTTACCGTTGCCGTTGCCCTTGCGCGCCGCCGCCGCCGCCAGCGCCTGCTGCTGCCGCGCCAGCAGGCCGTCGGCGGCTCTTAGATAGGCAACCACGTCCAGAAGCGGCGGCGCAATGTTCTCGCGGAGCCGCAGGCTATCCGGCGTCGCCGCCGCCACCGCCGCCGCCAGGGCGGCGGCGGCGGCGGCCTCAGCCGCCGCCGCGTCGGCCGCGGAGGCGGCGGTTGGCGGTTGCGGCTGCAGTTGCGGCGGCGGCGGCGGCTCGGCGGCGGCGGTTGCTGCCACCAGCAGCGAGAGCTCGTCCAGGACACCGGACAGGAAGGACAGGACCTGCGCGTGTAGCGGGGGGCCGAGGGCCACAATGTAGCGGGCAGCCGCCCGGATAGCTAGGATAGTGCAAGACGCGCGCCTCTCCGCACGGCGTGCACGTTGCACTGGCACCCCGGCCCCTCGCACCCCGCCCCCGCCCCTACCCCTTACCTGCGCCGGCGGCGCCTTGGAGGGGTCCACGCCGACCAGCTCCCGCACCACCTCGCCCACACACCGCAGCCGCTTCAGCTGCCCCGCCAGACCAGAGAAGCCGCTACTGCCGCTACTGCCGGCGCCCGCCTCGGCTGTAGCAGCCGAACCCGCAGCAGCAGCACCCGCAGTAGCACCCGCACCAGCAGCAGCGGTTGACGGCGGAGGCGCGATGGTCAGGCGCAGCAGGTCGCCGAGCGCGGCGGCGGCGGCGGCGGGCGGCGCGGCGGCGAGCGCGGCGGCCAGCAGCGGGCGCGGCGGCGCGGCGCCGCCGGGCAGCGCGGCGGGCGAGATGATGGCGTGCAGGCGCTCGGGGCACAGCGCGTCCAGCATGCCGCGGACCGCGAACCTGTGCAGGCAGTGTGTGTGCAGGCGTGCTCGTCGTCGTCGCGTCTGCCTGGCCCAAATCGCACGCACGCACGCACGCACGCACGCACGCACGCACGCACGCACGCACGCACGCATGCACGCACACGCACGCGCACGCACACCCACTCGCGCACGCACACCCACTCGCGCCCACCCACATCCTGCACCCACCCCACATCCACACACCCGACACCCACACCCACCTGTACGACAGCGCCCAACTGCCCGCCATGTCCAGACTGGTGGCCCGGACCGCGCGGCCCAGCGCCGCAACCGCCCAACCGCCGCCGCCGCCGCCTCCAGCCGCCTCCCCGCCAGCCGCCGCCGCCGCCGCCGCGGCCGCCCAGGGCGCGCCGCTGGCGACCAGCCCCGCCAGCGCCTCCGCCGCCGCCGCCATCTCGCACTTGTCGCTGCTGCTGCTGGCGGCGGCCAGGCGCTCCGACGTGGTGAGCGCCTCCAGCCGCGGCCGCAGCGTGCGCAGCATCTGCATGTGCATTTGCATTTGCATGATTGTGTGCGATTGCGTATTTTGTAAAATGTAATTGCGTGCACGCGCCAGAGCGCAGTAGAAGAGGTGCACTTGAAAGAAATAGCCATTACAAAGCCGCCCGGTCCCCGTTAGGGCGTGTGTGCGGTCAGCGTTCTGCGCTTCCACACCCCCGGGTGCCGTCGTGGGTGTGCCTGGATTTCCGGTCCCGGCCGCATCCCCGCATCCCCGCCGTCGGCCGTCGTCGGCCCCACCCGCCCCCGCCCCCGCCCCTGGCCGCGCCCCCGACCGCCCCCGCCCCCTAGCACGTGCGCGCCGCACCTGCTCCGGCGCCGCCGCCGCCAGCAGCTGCACCAGGCGCGCGTGCTTCACCACAAACGAGCCGTCGCCCACGGCCGGCGGCGAGAAAGCGTTGTCGGCGGGCCAGCGGCACAGCCTGCGGGTTGTGCGCGTGTTTGTGTTATTATGTGTGCTAAAAACAAAAATTGTGTTGTGTATGCAGATGTGTTGCTAACCATGTAGAATGTACGTACGCAAGCCCGGGCGGGAGAGCTGAGAGCAGAGATGGCTGCTGAGGGCTGTGCTACGATATGCAAGCCAAGCTCGGGGCTCAGGGGGCCTTTGCCAACATGAATGCCAAGCTTGACCCACTGCAACCCTGAGATTGAGGAGCCAAACTCATGGATCCAGCTGGTCAAGCTTGGCGTTCACCCTGGCACGGACGCCTGAGCTTGGCTTCAATCTTAGCACAGCCCTAGCACGGTATACCTCTCCTCCTCCGCACGTAGGTTTTGGGGTTGGCAATGGTTGCTTTGGGAAACGGAAAAGACTACACCCCCACACACCCGCCCCCCACCTGTCCATGGTCATGCCCGCCAGGCCGCCCGCCATCTCCTCGAAGGTCATGTTCATCAGCCGCTGCTGCAGCGACAGCATGCCCGCGCCCCTGTGCGTGCAGGCAAGCGCACGGCAGGCGGCAGGCGGCAAGTCACGGCAAGTCACGGCAAGTGGCAAGCGGCACGGCACGACATGACACGGGGCAAGCGGCACGGCGCAACAGGTTGGAGGAGCGACAAGAGCGTCTTGGTCGCAGTGCACAACACACATACCCGGTTATGCACATAGTGAAGGGGCCCCAGTCCGCCCACGCCACCAACGCCTCCGGTCCTCCAGCCCTCTCCCCCCTCAAGAGCCCCGCCGCCACCCCGGCGCCCGCCACTCCACACTCCTTCAACCACCGCCCGCTAGAGCCCTGTTCCCTGTCTAGTCAGGTTGGTTGGGCTTGGGCTGGTATTCACAACCCCCCTGCCATCATCTTCTCGTCTGAACCAATCATGCATGGAACAACCCCCCCCTTTGGGATGGTATTCACCCCCCCACCCCCGTGCATATCTTTGCAACCCCCCGACAGCTTCCCCGCCCGCACCGCTTGTCCTTCATCTGCTCCGCATTGTCCAGATCCGAGTGGTCGTGGATCAGCGCGTGCATCAGCCGCCCGCCGAAGCCGCCAGTACTGCTGCTACTGCTGCTAGCGCTGCCGCTGCTACTGCCGGTGGCGGCTGCGGCGGCGGCGCTGCTGCTGCCGCCGTCGGCGGCGCTGCTGCTGCTGCCGTCGGCGGCGGCGGCAGCGGCGCCGGCGGCGGCGGCCTCGGCCTCGATGGTCTGGTCGATGGTCTGGCGCAGTACGGCCTGCAGGTACGGCACCGGCTCGCCGTACTCCAGCACGGCGGTGAGCGGCAGGAACACGCCTGGGGGGAGGGGAGTTGGGGGCGCCAGGGATGGTCGTCCATCATTGACGTGCCGATGTGGGAGGGGGATTTGCGAGGATGGTGAGGGTGTGTTTGTGCGTGTAGCAGGGTAGACCGCAGGCGAGGAAAGTTACATTCGTGATCATGCAAGAAGTGAAGGCGTTGAAGTGAAGGAACAGCAGCACAGCAGTACAGTAGTGCAGGAGTGCAGCAGAGGGTGCGGATGGAGGCGGCAATCGCCGAGATGGCGGCAAAGCTCACAGACCAGAGATGGCTGTGCTAAGAATCTAAGATTGAATCAAGCCACGCCCAGGGGTCCTTGGACGAGAAGGACGCCAAGTCTGACAAACTGGACCCATCAGATTGGCGTCGATCTTAGGGGTCCAGCTTCAATCTTAGGGGTCCAACTTGTCAGACTTGGCGTCCTTCTCGTCCAAGGACCCCTGGGCTTGGCTTCAATCTTAGCAGCGCCATCTCTGAGCTGAGCTCTGAGCTCTGCCGCCTTCTTGGCAGTTGCAGCCTCCCTCCAATATCCCCTGGTCACGCACTGCACATCTGCAATGCCCTGGTGTCACGTACTGCAGGGCACAAGGATGGGACCAGAGAAGCGCGCGTGGCCGTGTTGTTGCGGGCGTGGCAAGGGGCAACGCGGCTTCCGCACTTGCCGACCCTGAACCCACCCGCCATTGCCGCAAGGGGTGCCCCTGACACCAAGCCAGCTTCCAACACCAGCTTAACACCACCCAACCAACACCAGCCCTCGATAGCTACCAACCCCTTGTTGAACCCCTCTTGCCACAGACGCCCCCGGCAAGTCGGACGCCTGCTCATCAGCCCCGGCGGTCGCTTCGCTCCCCCCCCGGGTCTTCAGTGCATCCTGTACCGCTTTCCCATATCTTCGCCCCCCCCCCCGGAGCTAAGCATCCGACGGACGTCGGACCAGTCCGCCGGCAAAACTTGGATCGAGCGACCCAGCGACGACGCGTCGATGGCGCGCTCAAGAGTCGCAGCTGTGGCTCTCGCGCTCTCGACACGGCCAATCGACGCGCCGTCGCTGGGTCGCTTGCACCCGCTGTTGCCGGCGGACAGGTCCGCCGTCCGTGCGTCGTCTTGACGGAGGTATCTATGGCAGAGGGTCTAAGGCCACACCTCCTCCGCGCACTTGGCAGGGCGGGCGGGCTTCGGGTTCACCCGGTCGGTTACTCTGGGTTCTGGAATGGACTACCCCGCCCTCCGCTCCCCTCCTCCCGCTCACCGCTCATGCCCAGCTGCCGCAGCTGCGGCGCCTCGCTCCCCAGCAGCGACAGCATGTGCCGCAGCAGCACCGCCGCCGCGCCCTCGCGCGGATCTGGCCCAGCCGCCGCCGCCGCCGCCGCCGCCTCCGGCCCAGCAGCCGCCGCCGCCGCCGCCGCCGCCGCCTCCACGCCGGGCTCCGGCGCCGCCGCCGCGACGCGGTGCGGCAGTAGCAGCAGCAGCACCACGTTGGCGATGATGCCGTAGCGGAAGGGCGTGCCGCGGCCGAAGCCGCCGCCGCCGGGACGAGCAATGTCCACCAGCCGCAGCACCAGGTCCGCGTACGGCGTCAGTGACGGCTCCCCTGCCGTACTGATACCGCCCGCCGTACTACCGCCGCCGCCGCCGTAAAACTGCGGTACGGCCATCGGCTGTACGGCGGCGGGCGCGGCGACCAGGCTGTACGACATGGCGGGCGGGTGCTTCATGCGGCCCGCCATGAGCAGGAGCAGGTCGCCCAGCGTGCGCTGCGGTACCGAGCCGTTGTGCACGCGGCCCGCCAACAGCGCGGCCAGCAGCGCGGCCAGCCAGGCCTCGTGGCGCATCAGCAGCCGCCTGGCGGGGGTGTGGCGTGGGGAGGCGTGGGGAAGGGAAGGGTTCCATGCATGATTCATTAATAAGATCAGATGATGTGGTGGATGCGGGGGGTTGCACGGATGTTTGGAAAAGCGGTATAGGTGGGGTGGGGTTGGGGTTGCAAGGTTACGGAGCATTTGGCTTCGTAAAACACCGCTGCACGCTGAACATCAGCAGCCGCCTGGCGGGGGTGGTGGGTACGGTGGTGGGTGGTGTAGGGAGTGGGCGCCGGCAACCATAATCTGTAAAACCTCCGCTGCACGCCGCCCGCGCTAATAGCTACACACACACACGCCCGCCCCACACACACGGACGCCACACACACCCATCACACCCACCAGAAGCTCTGGTTGCTGCTGAGCGCCAGGCACGCGCCCGCCACGCGCCCGTCCCGCTCCACGTCCGCCGGCGCCGACGACACCCCCGCCGCCGCCTTCTCCTTCTCCCCATTGCTCCCACCCTCCCCGCCGCTGCCGTTGCTGACCGTCAGCGCCGCGTCGCGCAGCGACGCGAAAAACGCCGGCGGCGGCAGCAGCCCGGCGGCGGCGCCGGCGGCGCCGCCGGCGCCGGCGGCGGCGGGGTTGTACGGCACGCCCGCCATGGCGGCGAGGAAGTGCGGCAGCAGTACGGGCGCCAGCGCCGGGAAGCGCTTGGTGGCCTGCGCCAGCACGCCGGCGCCGTACTTGGCGCTCAGGGGCGCGGGGTGCTGGCACAGCGCCGCCACGGCCCGCAGCAGCGCCAGGTAGGCGGGCGGGAACTGGAGCGGGGGGTGGGCAGGAGAGGGGCGGGAGGGGGCAGGGGGTGAGGGGCGCAGGGGGGTAATTTCATGCAGGATTAAATAAGACAAAGGAAGGATAGGCCAGCCCCAGCCAAACCATAGCTTTGTTTAGCTTGGGCTGGTATTCACAATCCCGTCCGGTCCCCAAAGCTACAGCCCTCACCGCGGCCAGGTCGGTGACCTGCGGCCGCGCCGTGGTGGCCCAGCTGCCGCGGAAGGCGGCGGAGGAGGCGCGGCGCAGCACGGCGTTGAACAGCCGCGACTGCACCGCCCAGTGCGGCATGCGGCGCCGCCAGGCGGCGCCGGGGGGCTGCGGGGGTGGGGTTAGGGGTGGGGGAGGGTTGGGTTGGGTTGGGTGGGGGTTTGCAAATCAGGTCCCAGGGAGGATGGCAGCAGGCCGAGGGTGGCATCTGCTGCGGCAGCCAGGCGGGGGCAGCCAGGTGCAGTGCTGCCGTCGGCACGCTCGCCAGCACACACCGAACATATCACTCCCATCACCCCGTCAGGCCGTCACGCCAGCCCACCCCCGCATGGCCCACGGCCCGGCAGCAGCAGGGCCCCTAGCTGATAGGCTGGCAAACCCCACCCCAACCGCGCACGGCACCCACCAGCAGCCGCGCGGCGGCGGGCGGGTCGGTGAACCAGGCGGTCACGCCGCGCTGCTCCGAGCCGCTGGCCTGCAGGGGGCGGCGGCGCGCGTGTTCCATAGATTGGCAATGACCTAATCATGAGATAAAGTTGAAATTGAGGCGATTCGTGTTGATTACCCAAGTACCGCAAACCCACATGCGGACTGGAATATCGATGACCTGCAATTTGCTGCCGGCGGGGCAGGGCAAGCCAGGCCAAGCCAGGCCGGCCGGGTTTGGCATGCGGCCGGTGGCGGCCGGGACAAGCGGCAGGCGGCCAGGGCGCGCCCCGCCTTTGTGCGCCCAGCTTGCATTCCTGCGTTGCGCCCCCTCCCCGCCCCCCCCCCCCCCCCCCGCCTCTCCCGCCCCGCCCTCCGGGCTCCCCCCGACCCACCACACACACACACACACACACACACAAACACACACACACCGCGCCGCCCCCACCTGCGCCGTGCGCCACTCGGTGCTGCCGGCGCTGATGAGCAGCGTGGCGCAGCGCAGCGCCGTCTCGCGCAGCTCGGGGTCGCCGCCGGGCTGGCCCGCAAGCACGCTGCGGCAGGGCGGGTGAGAGTGTGTGTTGGAGTGCGCGGGTGCGTGTTTGATGTGTAGGGGCGGCAGGGGCAGCAGGAGGTCTAGGCAGCGCGCAGGGGCGCCTCGTTCGTTCTTGATCATGTAAAGGGCAGGTGCTCAGGAGGACATGAGACGTGTTTGTACGCAGCATTGCGCGCCGGCAACTGAGCAGACAGAGGAGACGGACTGCCACCAAGAATGCATGCCGCGGGGCCCGCCGCCGCCACATCCGCGCCGCCTCACCGACTCACGCCAGACAGTTCTGCGCACCTGCACACGGCCGCCATCGCATCCGCCAGCGTGTCCCGGATGCCGGGCCGGCCCACGGCGCGGCCGATGGATCCAAACACCGCCAGCGACACGCCCGCCTCCTGTCCTCCCCCGCCCCCAGCGCCGCCGGTGAAGTCGAAATCGCGCAGCATGGACTGCGTGGTCGCGAGCACCCCCGACACCTGCGTTCGGCATGCATTCGGCATGCATTCGGTATGCATTTGGCGTTTCATCTTCTTCGGCATTCATTCGGCATTCATTCGCCACGCATTCGTGCGCCACATCAACAAACGCACAAGAAGCGCCAGGCCAGCACCGGGTGAGTTGCGCAGGGCGAGCGTCCAGAGCATGGCGACCAGGTCATGGCCCACACAGCCTCCCAATCCCTCCGCACACCTGTGCCGCCTTCACACACACGCCCCCTGCGTCAACATCACCTTATCTTAACCAAGCATGCATGGTGCCACCATCTTAACCCCCGCCCACCAGGAACAGGTCGCTCTTGGCCCTCAGCTTGGCGCCGCCGTCGACGCCGCCGCCGCTGGCCAGCTCGCCGCGGCCCGCCGCCGCCGCCAGCCGCGCCGCCGGCGCCGCCAGCCACAGCTCCACCAGCGCCTCCGCCGCCGCCAGGTGCTCGGGCGTGGGCACCGTCCAGCTGCGGCGGCGGTTGTGGTGGTGATGGTCGTGAGAGCACATACACAAGTGTGTGTTGGACGTGCACATACAAGACGCGTGTGTTTATAAAGACACAATCCCGCCCCGCCTGCCATATTTGGTCCATGTTTGGTGCATGCCCACGTCCTCGGCAGGCAGGCAGGCTCTTCCTAGGAGCTCACACACGGCGGCAGTGGTGGTGGTGAGAGCACACACGACGTGGGGGAGCAAACACGAGCAAACACGAGCTAGTGAGTGTATGTGCGCATGAGATTCATTTTTCCCAGATGCACACGCAGCCGCAGCCGCACGCAACACCCGGGCCGCTCACCTGGGCGTGCGGTACCCCGTGCCGAACTTGTCCACCCAGCCCTCCACTCCGCCAGGCGTCAGCGGCACGCCCGCGCCGCCCAGCGGCCCGCGGCGCCAGGGCAGGTGCGGCTCCAGCCAGTACCTAGCAGGGGGATGGGTGGGTGATTGGTGATACCGGATTGGTGGAGGAGAGCTTGCTGAAGGGACTAGAGGCAGCGTCACAATTGGTGGTACTGGTACTCACATCCCCGCCCCCACCTGTTTAGCTTGGGCTGGTATTTACAACCCCAATCCACCCCACACCCCACACCCTACCCACACCCCACTGGCCCCCCACCTGTTTAGCAGCATGACCAGGTTGCCGCACAGCCCGCCGCCCTCGCTCTGCAGCACGCCGCTGTTGCAGCCCAGCAGCGACTCGCCCAGCGCCGCCGCCCGCGCCGCCAGGCTGCCCGGCGGCAGCGCCGCCACCGCCGCCGAAGGCGTCGGCGCCGAAGGCGCCGAAGGCGCCGCGGCGGCGGCGGAGCCGCCGCCGCCGCCGGCCATCGCCGCCGCCAGGGCCTGGTCGATGTGGGGGAGCATGACGTGGTCGGCGTGCATCTCGCCCAGGCAGCCCGCCAGCAGCGTCAGGCGGTACCGCAGCGCCGCCACCGCGGTCGCGCTGGGCGCGGCGGCGGCGGCGCCGCCGCCGGCGCCCGCCGCCGGCATGCGCGGCAGCTCCGCCACCTCCGCCTCCAGCTTGCGCAGCAGCGGCAGCAGCAGCACGCGCAGCGTCTCGCGGGGGGCGGAGCCGGCGGCGTGGGTGGCGATGATGGACAGCTCTGTGTCCATGCCGGGCGCGCCGCCGCCCAGGACGAAGGCGGCGAGGCGGCCCACCAGGCGGCGGCGCAGCGCGGGGCGGGAGTGGTGCAGCAGCAGCTGCCACATGGGGCTGAACAGCGTGCGGCCCTGCGGGGCGTGGGTGGGTGTGTGGTGGTGGGTGGTTGCGTGACGGTGGGTTGCAACCATGGTTGCATTGTGACGAGGAAAAGATGCTCGAGACAGCATCCCACGCCACCGCAACAAGGTGACCACGGCAAAGGCCGTCGCAGCAACATCCCGTTTCTGCATTCTGGCTGCCAGGCTGAACGAACCCAATCACCCACAGGCTCCCCCCTGCCTGTCCCTTGTCTAGTTTCGCTTGGGTTTAGATTGGGCTGGTGTTTACAACGCCCCCCCCCCCCGCCCCGCCTTTACACGGCCCTCCCGGCGCACCGCGGTGATGAAGGAGGAGGTGGCCGACGCCACGCCGTCCGCTATGCTGCCCAGCACGCCGCCGCCGCCGCCGCCCGCCATGTCGGTGCCGCGCGCCGCCGGCCCCGCGTCCAGGTTGCCCAGCAGCGTCAGGCAGCGCTCCGCCACCTCCTCCGCCCACTCTTCAACGTACAGCGACAGCCGCAGGTCGCGCGGCTGCGCCCCGGATCCGGATCCGGATCCGGACCCGGGCTTGGATCCGGATCCAGCAGATCCAGGCTTGGATCCGGAGGCGGAGGCGGAGGCGTCGATGTCCATGGCGGAGATGGCGGCGGAGGCGGCGGCGGCGGCCGTGGGCGGCGGCGTGTAGGGCGGCAGCGGGCGCGTGGAGCGGCCGAAGCCGTGCTCCGCCTCCTCCTCCGCGGCGGCGGCGGCGTCGTCCTCGTCGTCCTCGCCCGCGCCGCGCAGCCGCGGCAGCGCGCTCATCACCGCCACGTAGCTGCGAGGAGCGCGCGAGCGCGAGCGCACAACCGATCGCGGCAAGGGTCGGTAAAGATTTGAGGTTGCTCAGGAGTGATGACACCGGTTGAAGAGACCGGCTGCGCAGGGCTTTGGTGGAATCTCGCAGCAACAACTTCCTGGCGCTCAGTGCCCATTGACATAGACTACGGTATATGCGGGTGCGATTCGTGCTCTGGGCTCGGTGACGAGGGATTGTCATTGCGGGTGGTGGATGGATTGCGACTGTGCGACTCACAGCTGCAGCACGGCGCCCGTCTTGGGCTCGTCGTTGGCGTCCAGGCCGGGGATCACCGCCATCAGCGCCTCCGACAGCAGCTGGGAGCGGGGGAAGCGGTGTGGGGCAAAGATTAAGAAAGGGAGGGATGTGGGTTGTGAACACCAGCCCAAGCTAAATCCATCTAACTTGACGGAGGACAGGCAAATGCAATAGCGGCCATGCAATGGGTGTGTGTGTAAAACCCTAAAACCCTAAAACCCCAATGTGTGTAGTTACCAGCCCAAACGTATGGGGGGTCCGCACGCGCGCGTACACGTTTGCAGCCCCCACCTGTGCCGCCGTCTCTCGCTCGTCCTCCCCGGCGGCTAGCTCGCCGCCGCCCTCGCCGCCGCCCTCGCCCCCGGTGGGGTGCGGCGCCGCCGGCGGCTGCGCGTAGCCCGCCAGTAGCAGCGGCCGCGCGCACAGCGCCAGAGTGGCTGTAGCAGCCACCAGCTGGTGCGTGGCGGTCTCGGTGGCCACGGCGGCTGTAGCAAGGAGGAGGAGGCGGAGGAGGACGCGGAGGAGGAGGGTGTTACTGAATAGGGCGAGGACAAGCGCGACCCGCCACACGCCACACCCAGACCGTCCTTGCAACCCCCACCCCCACCCCATTACACTTCTATGTACCATCTTTGCAACCCCGCCCGCACCCACCCCGGAAGCGCTCCAGCGCCAGCGGCAGCACCCGCCGCGGCGCCACCACCGCCAGCTGCGACAGAGCGACCACACTGGCGTTGGCCAGCACTGCGGCGGGGGGACACGCGGGAAGGGGCGGAGGAGGTTGCAGGAGCTTGATGAAATTGTTAAGAATACGCAAACGAGTTGGTGACGGATGGGGACGTGAGGACATGGATGTGGGTGTGGCGTGTATCGGCGGCGGCAACTCGGTCGGTGAGAAGAACGGCCCGCGGAGCGGTTTGACTCCCGGCCTCACCGTTGTCCTTGCTGAACTGCCCCCGCGCCGCCAGCTTGACGCAGCAGGCCGCCAGCCGCTGCAGCTCCGGCTCGCGCAGCTCCGCCACCCACGGCCGCGAGCTGCTACTGCCGCCGGCGGTGGCGCTGCTGCTACTGCCGTCCGTCGCCGCGGCGGCGGCCGCTACAACCTCGGCCGGCACCTCGGCCGCGGCCTCCGGCCCGTCGCCGGGGCCCTGCAGCTGAAGCAGCAGCGCGTACTCGTCCTCCCACTCCGAGTCGTCCCCTGCTACAGCCTCGGCCTCTGCTACTGCCGCCGCCGCTACTGCCGCCGCCGGGCCGGCTGCTACAGCCGCTGCAGCCGGCGGCGGCGGGTGCTGCCGCTCCAGCTGCTTCACGGCGACCTTGGCCAGGTGCTTGAGCAGCGTGGCCAGCTCGCGGGACCACTTGCCTGTGTGCGGGAATGTGTGGGGTCGTGTTGTCATCTTGTCGTGGGCGTGCATGCGTATTGTGTACTGTGCGCAATGCTGTGCGGCGGGGCGCCTACGGGTTCCCGACGATAGGTGTCCCCCGCCCAGTGTTTCCTAAGCCGAGGGCTGAACACCAAGACGCGGTAAGGCGAAATCACAAGCCAACCCACCCAACCCAACCACACGACACGCGCGCCCGTGCCGCCCGTTCGCCTCACCCGTGTTGGAGGGGTGGTAGTACTGCTCGAGCAGCGCGGTGAGGTGCTCCAGGTGCCCCGCCGCCGCCGCGGCCGAGGCCGCCGAGGCGGCGGCCCGGCCCTCGCCACCACTGCCCTCAACGCCGCCCTGCGCCGCCGCCTGCGCCGCCAGCCCCGCGGGGTCCAGGCTCCGCAGCAGGTGCACGGCCAGGCGGGCGCCGTGGAAGGGGCCGAAGCCCATCTGGTCGGGAGGAGGCAGCGTGGGGCGGCGGGCGGGGGGTTCCATGCATGATGGATCAGGATAGGCGCGAAGAAGAGAAGAGCGTGGGGCGGGTGGACCGGGGCGGCGAGGCTAAGCCGTCCGTATGAAGCCGTCCGGTTTTGCTTTGGCAGCTTGTGAAGTGCCGGGGCGCCTCACACAGACCCACCACCGCCGCGAGCCATCTCGGCCCCGAGCCCCGCCAACGCCCATCCACCGCCACCACCAGCCAGCCAGCCCCCTTCAACGCCGCCACCAGCCAGCCAGCCCCCCGCCCCGTCCAACCCCCCTCCCCCGCCGTCCCCGCCGTCCCCCCCCCCAACCCGCCGCCCGCACGCACCTGGTCGCCGAATAGCACGCCCGCGCGCCCCGGCGGCGGGCGGTTGACGGCCTCGCCGCCGCCGCGCGCCGCGCCCACCGGCACGTCGAACATGGCGGTTATGGCGCCGTACAGGTGCGGCAGGTGCGGCCGCCAGGCGATCACGCCTGCCAAGATTGGGGGGTTGGATCATTCCCGAAGTGAAGGCGTAGCCAGTAACAGGGGGGCCGGGGGTTGCAAGGATGGTTGGGACAGCGGTGCAGGATGCACTGAAGACTACAGCGCCGCGCTCATTCTGGTCGACGTGGCCGGCCCACCACACCCTCACGCCCGCCCGCCCCACTCCCCCCCATGTGCAATCGCATTGGTTTGGTTTGGTTTAGATTGGGCTGGTGTTCACAACCCCACCCCTCTGACCCGGCCGCCGCCCCCCACCCACCCACCTCGCCAGTCGTGCTTGGCGGCGCGGCCCACCAGCGCCAGCCACAGCGCGTCCCAGCCCGCGCTGTTGGCCGCCAGCCCCCAGGCGCCCATCCACTGCCGCACCCAGGCGTTCAGCGGCGCCCAGGGGCAGCTGCGGAGGGTGTGGTGGAGGGGAAGAGGTGGGGGTGGGGGTGGGGTGTTTGGGAGGTTGGGGGTTGGGGGTTGCAAGGATGTCAAGGGGTCGGGTTGCGGTTACCAGCCCAAGCCAAGGCCTCCATTCAGTGCTTTATTATGATGAACCCTAAAACCCATACAACATCACACTCACGCGCAGATGTTGTGTGTGGGCGCGAAGAGCTGCAGGTACCCCAGCGCCTCGTACGCCTCGGCGGGCCGGGCGCCCACGGCCGACACGGCCGGCGCCAGCGCGGCCCACACCTCGCCCAGGGCCTCTGTGGCGTGATGCCGGGGGGTGGCGTGCGGGTTGGGGAGGGGAGAGGAGGCAGGGGTTCCGGGGATGGTAAGCGGAGTGTCGAGGAGTGGACACTTCCTGTATACTTGATACTTTCCCTGCACGCAAGCGCGCACTCGCACAAACACACACGGACGTGCGGTTAAGGGGAAAGGCAAGGTTCGGAAGGGCGGGGCACAGTGAAGGGGCCGAGGCGCAGCGCCAGGTAGGAAAGGGTATGAACAGCACAAAGTATATCACGCACGTGGGTGTTTGTGTGTGTGTTTGTGTGGTAATGAGCGCAAGGGAGAGAACAGCGCAGACCGTGTTTGCGATGCAGCGTGTCGCTCTTCTGCCCCGGCGCTTGCTGCCTGGCGCCGGGGTCATCTTCCTGGTCGCCAGGTAAGTCGTGTGTTTTGCATTTGCGTGTTTGCGTGTCTGTTACTGCTGTGCGCGAGCCGAGCCTGGGTGGCATTTCGTCGACGGCGCGCCGACCTCGCCCCGTCTACACTCTACACCCCGAAACGCAAGAGTATACCGTCAACCTGTATTGCCGCAAACTGCACCTGCCTGTCCCTTGTCTAGTTTCGCTTGGGTTTAGATTGGGCTGGTGTTTACAACCCACCCACCCACCCACCCGGCGGAAAGTAGCGCCGCGCCTTGGCTGCCAGCTTCATCAGCGCGTTGCCGCGGGCCGCCGTCATGGCCACACCTGGGGGATGAGGGGCGCGTGGCGAGTGAGGGGCGAGGATTGAGGCACGTGAAGGGTGAGGGCCGCTCCCCCTGGCGCTCCCCCTGGCGCTCCCCCTGCCCCTGTGCCACTGCTGATCTGCTCCCGCCTCGAACCCTGCCCCTATTTCCCCGCCCCCCCCCATGTGCCCCTATTTCCCCCCTCCCTTCCCCCCCCCTTGCCCCCACTTGCTTGTCCCCTGTCTAGTTTAGCTTGGTTTAGCTTGGGATGGTGTTCTCAACCCCCCCTTGCCCCCCCCCTCCGCCGGCGCACCCTCCAGTTTGGGCAGCGGCAGGCCGATGGTGCGCTGCATCACCGCCAGCAGCGGCCGCCAGGGCAGCACCAGGCGGCGGCTGCGGCGCAGCGCGCGCTTGTTCGCCTTGAGCACCGTGGTCAGGCACAGCGCGGTGCGGCTCTGGGGGCGGGGGGGCGGGGGGGGAGGGCAGTGCATGCATGAGTGGTGGCGGCAGCAGAGGGGGGAGCGAGATTGGGTTTGTGGGTGCGGGAGGGTGCGGGAGGGTGCGGGAGGTAATGCGTACAGATGTGAGGTAATGGGAAGGGTCGCGGTCTGATAGGGGCCGTGCGGTGTGTGGGGTTCCAGTGTTGATGCTTCAGCGGCGCGCGCGGCTGCTCTGAGCCCCGCAATGCGATGTGGGTCGGGGCCGCCGGCACCCCTGTGCCGAGGCCCGTTGCCGGAGCCCACTCAGCACGCCAGCCAAACGCAACCGCAGCCGCTCCTGGGGAATACATCCTGCCACTAACCCTTCCACCACCCCTAGCACATGCACATGCAGTCATGCACATGCAGGTGCACAATTGCGCCCACCCACCCGCCCGCCCACCGGCCCGCCCACCTGCACCTCCACATCCTCCGCCGCCTCCAGCACCACGCGCCACAGCGCCTCCACCAGCGGCAGCACGACCTCCGCCTCGCAGTCCAGCTGCAGGCTGCTGAAGCTGTTGTGGGTAAAGATATTGAGGAGTGGAGGGCAAGGAGGGGTGGTTCGGCATTGTTTGTGGCCGGGGTTGTGGGTTTGCAATGTGGCGGTTTGGGCAAAGGGGACGAGGGGAGCTGGGGGGTTGGGGTGGGGTGGATGTTCCGCCGTGCTCCGACCGGCGCAGCAGGCATGCTAACAAAGGGAGGACAAGGGTTCGCGCACATACTAGTGCATGCGCATTCGGGTGTTGGCGGCAGCGGGAATCACGCGACCCCGCACCCTACGACTGACGGGGCCCTCACGAGAGGGCAGGGCTCCGGTGATGCCCCGCCGCCTTCGGGCCCCCAACCCTAACGCCCCGCCTATGTACGCTCCAGCCCCAGCCGCCGCGCGAATGCGCCGCGCCACCACGCTCCTCACGACCTACGTGTTGATGTGCGGGAGCCACTTCACCACGCGGTGCCACCGGTTGGGGTCCGTGTCCGACGCAGCCAGCTGCACATCTTCGCAGGCGGAATGGACAAGCGCCGCAAAGCGCTTCGGCTCCTCCTCGAATGCGCCTTTGGCTATATCAGGCGGCAGCCACGTCTGAGCGATCCTGGGCGGGCCCATTGTCTTATCGCTCTATTGCGGGCTCAACGACATGAACCAAAGAAAGATCCTTGACTGGCGCCTTTGGGAAATGTATGGAAAGCTTCTTTGCAGTGTTAAGATTATGTGTATCGAGTTCAGCGCAGATATAAATGCAAACTGCCGGGTTGCCTCTCGCGAGCCCTAACTCTCGTGAGGTTCAAGCTGTGTCTCCGAAACTGCCTCCGTAATGCGTTTGCAGTTACGATTACTACCCCGTGTGGCAATTCGACGGACGCTATCAAAAAAACGGCGCACCCCGAACACACGATTGCGTGGCAGCTTGCATCGGCAGCCCAGCGCTCGCACGCTAAATTGCGCCTCGCGCTTCCACTTAGCCGCAGTGTTATCCTGAAATTGGCTTCAGGCCTTCCGTGCCCACTTCGGCCAGCGCTGGACCCGTGGACCGCGGCGAGAGCAGGCCGCGGCGCGTGCCCGCTGCCAGCACTCCTGGCTGCCCCACCCCCCTCCCCCCAATTTCAACCGGGCCAGACCCCCACCCTGCCCATCCGCCGCCCACACGTGCTACGCCCCCGTTCAAGCTTGATCTCACCCCTCGCGCCTCCTCCGCCCCTGAGGATCGTGTGTGCCCAGTTGTGTGCGCCCAGTTGTGTGCGTGGCCGCTGACCCTGCTGACCAATCTGATTCCTCATCCAGGCAGGCGATCGAGGATCAGGCAGGTCCAGTTCAATGGCGAGTGCGCAACCCTGATCCAGCCCCCATGCTGGGTGCTGGCGATGCTGGCTAAGGGGCCGTGTTGCTGGCCGCGTCCTGGACGGAGGGGGCCGGAGAAATGTGGGCAAGGACCCAGGGGCCGAGGCAATGCATGCAGGGTGGAGGGTTTTCAAATGCCCTGTTTCCAAACTGGAGCAGAACTGTTATCTTTCGTTACCAACACCAACATAGCTACCCGCCATCAAGGCAGCAAGGATGGGCAACCGAATTTCCCTGATTCACTCGCTTCAGCTGCACGCGGAGCGTTTCCGCAAGCGGCGCGCTGACCGCCGGGCCGCGTCGGCCCGCTCCGCTGCCGCTACTGCTGTAGCTGCTGCTACTGCTGCTACTGCGGATGCGCTGGCGGGCATAGACACGACCTCTCCCGGCTGGCAGGAGCGGGCGGTGGCCGCGGCCGCGACCGAGACCGCGGAAGGTGAGGCAGACAGGCGGCCTGGGAGGTGCGTGGGGGTGCAGCTTGGCGTGCGGGTTTTGGCGCTCAATCATCAGCAGAGGCCCGTCCACAGAGGCCCATCCACGCCCTTGAATTGGGAGCGTAGTGGGCCCTGCAAACGCTCAATCCCACCGTCGCAACCTCGATCGCTCTCCGTCCGCTGCATCCCCGCTCTGCTCCGCCGCTCATGGGCTGCTCTGAATGGGCCCCTCGCCCCGCCCTCGCCTGACGCACATTATTCTTGCACCGCGGCTTCACAGCCGCGCTGTCCGCCGCCGGGCCCGCCCCGCTGGACCGCTACCTGTGGCTGCGCCAGCTGCGCGCCGCCGCGCCCGCCGCCTACTACGGTCTGCTGGTGCACGGGCCGGAGTCCGTGCTGCCGTACATCTACACGCCCACGGGTGGGGTGGGGTGGGTGGGTGGGGTGGCGTGGCGGGTTTCGGGGGGGAGGCGGCGCTGCCGTGCCGTGCATGTACACGCCCACGGGTACGTGTGCGTGCGTGGGCGTGTGCGTGTGGCGACGGGTCACGTGGTGGTGTAGGGGCGGTGGCGGTATGGAGGTGGGAGGGAAGGGTTTGGTTCAGTGACCGGCGGCCACGTGTGTGGTGTTGACACCACCGCCGCCCGCCGCCCGCCGCCCGCCGCCCGCCGCCCGCCGCCCGCCGCCTGCCCGCCCACGCATGCAGTGGGCGCGGCCTGCCAGCAGTACCACACCCTGGGCATCAACACGCGCGGCCTGTACCTTCGCATCGACACGGACAGGCGCGTGTGTCGGACCCCAACGTGGTCACGCGCATTTCACCGGCAACCACCAGGGCAGCTACAGCGGGTTATGGGATGTTGCGTTGTGTTGTGACGTGCATGTCGCGTGATGACACTACATTGTGGCATTTTGGCCCTGTGATCCGCTAGCTCTGAACTTGTGCGTCTCTCTTAACACACGAACAGGGGCCGGGTGCTGCAGCGGCTGAAGGCCTGGCCGCAGCCCGAGGTCCGCGTGATCGTGGTCACGGACGGCGAGCGCATCCTGGGCCTTGGCGACCTGGGCGCAGTGAGTTCGTCAATGGGTGCTAGAGGATGTCAGGCACTGAAATTACATACAGGCACTGACGACAATTTGCCAGCCCAATGTCCCCGGCATGACCGTGGCAACCTGGGCGCGTTGGTGCGTGTATCTGCCATGGTCGGTGGCACAGACGGCGGGCGAGCGGGGCCAAGACGGCGGAGCGATAGATGCGGACGGCCACGGGGTGGCGGGGTCGGGGGGCCTGAGCGGGGGCGCATTCCTTACAGTCTTTCTGCACCGTTTCACACGCACGCGCGCGCGCGCGCCCCGCCGTGCGCCGCCGCCCGCAGAACGGCATGGGCATCAGCGAGGGCAAGATCGAGCTGTACACGGCCGCCGCGGGCGTGGACCCGAGCGTGTGCCTGCCGGTGTGCCTGGACGTGGGCACCAACAACGCCCAGCTGCGCGAGCACCCCGACTACAAGGGGCTGCGGGCGGCGCGGCCGCCGCAGAAGGAGTACGACGAGTTCGTGGCCGAGTTCATGGCGGCGGTCAAGGCGCGTCGGGAATTCCGGAATCCAAATAGGATCAAGTCAAGCGCGCTTACCTGGCTACTGATGTTAGGCCCGATGCTGGCTATTGGGAGAGCAGAGCGCGGGTGGGGGAACATATCGTCGTGACACACGTGTGAGAGCGAATGCGCCACACACTGCTGCTGCGTGTGTGTGTGTGTGTGTGTGTGTGTGTGTGTGTGTGTGTGTGTGTGTGTGTGTGTGTGTGTGTGTGTGTGTGTGTGTGTGCCCCGGGCCACGCGTAACACCCCCATGCACGCATGTGCGCAGGCCTGGCAGCCTCACACGCTGGTGCAGTTTGAGGACTTTGGCAACAAGAATGCCTTCAGGTGCGGTTCGGTTCGGTTCGGTTCGGTTCGGTGCGGCCGTCAGCACCCACACGCACCCAGTTGCTATGGCCGCCGCGCCAACACTCACCACCAAGGCACCAACACAAGCCCCTACCCCCCCCCCCGCAGGCTGCTCCAGCAGTACGGCGGCACGGCCTGCTGCTTCAACGACGACATCCAGGTGCGCCTGCACGTGTGTGCGTGCTTGTGTTTCGCGCGCGCGTGCGTTTGGGGGAGGGAGGGAGGGTTGTGAATGCCAGCTACCAGCCCAATCTAAACCAGGGAGAGAGGGAGTGTGTGAGATTGTGGGGCTTGCATTCATGGACGCGTCTGTGGCTCTTTGCACACTTGTCACGTGTGTGGGCGTGGTTACGCGCACGCACAGGGCACGGCCGCCATCACGCTGGCGGCACTGCTGGCGGCGCTGCGTGTGACGGGCAAGCGCCTGGCGAAGCAGCGCATCCTGTTCCAGGGCGCGGGTGAGCGGCCGGCAGCAGCCGGCGGGCCGGTGGGCGGCGGTGTGCGTGTCGGCGTGGTGCCGAGCGGGTTGCTTGTGACACGTGCCGTGCCGCCGCCGCCCGCTCACGCATCCTGATTTACCCCCTTACTTGCCACTCCCCGCCAGGCGAGGCCAACACGGGCATTGCGAAGCTGATCGCGCGCAGCATGCACGTGCGCGACGGACTGGCGGAGCAGGTGCGTGCGGGCGTGTGGGCGTGCGTGGCGTGTGGGCGTACGGGCGTGTGGGCGTTACCCCATCCTTACTAACCCGTTCAGTCCGCAGTTTGTGTGCCCCGAAAGCTGATGAATTGACACCGCGTAATGAATTTGGCTTGCGGCGGCGCTTTGCGCTTTGATTGGCGCCTGCTGCAGGCCGCGCGCCAGCGCTGCCACCTGATGGACAGCAAGGGCCTGGTGGTGGGCAGCCGCACCGACCTGCAGCCCCACAAGCTGCCCTTCGCGCACAACGACGTGCCGGCCTGCGCCACGCTCATCGAGGCGGTGCGCGCCATCAAGCCCACGGTGCTCATCGGCGCCAGCGCCGTGCCCAACTCCTTCAACCAGGAGGTGGTGGAGGTGATGGCGGAGCTGAACGAGCGGCCCATCATCTTCCCGCTGTCCAACCCCACCTCCCTGGCGGAGTGCACCTTCGAGCAGGCGTGGAAGTAAGAGAGCAAGTGGCGGGCTCTCAACTTGTGGTTTGCGGGCTTGGTTTGCCCCTGCACTGGTTCGTTCCTTAGCCGTTCACGCTAACAGTCGGTCATCCTCGCAGGTGGACTGGTGGCCGCGTGCTGTTCTCCAGCGGCTCACCCTTTGACCCCATCACGGACGCCAAGGGCGTCGCGCACCACCCGCCGCAGGCCAACAACGCCTACATCTTCCCGGCCGTGGGCCACGCGGCGGTGCTCACGCGCGCGCAGCGCATCCCCGAGGTGGGCGCGTGCGTGCGCGTGCGTGTGCATGCGTCGTGGGGCGCGTGCGTTAGTGCGTAGTGGGGCGCGCGCATAGTGGGACGTGGCTGGGCGTGCGCGCATGTAATGGGGCCGTGGGCGTAGCGGGGCGTACGCATTGTGGGCATGGGGGCGTGGTGCGTGGGCATGGGTGGGCGTGCGCATCGGGTGGCGCAAGCTGTCATTCACCGTCCTTGCCTTCGCAACCGCTCTCACGCGCGCGGAGGAGAGCGTACTCTTGCTACATGCCAATGAGTATGAGCAAAGTGCCGTCATTGCTTCCGCAGGAGGTGTTCCTGGTGGCGGCGGAGCGGCTGTCCACCATGGCCACGCCCGCGGAGCTGGAGGTGGGCGCGCTGTTCCCGCCCTTTGCCCGCATCCGCGACATCAGCGCCGACGTCATGGCGGCGGCGGCGGCGCACCTGGTGGACGCCGGGCTGGGCGCCGTGCCCGAGGGCTGGCCCGCGCCCACTGCTGCCACCCCTGCTGCTACAGCCGCCGCCCCTGGTGCCGCGGCTACAGCCGCGGCGCCCGCAGCTGCAGCCGCTGCTACAGCCTCGCCCGCCACCGCTGCTACTGCCATGACCAGCACCCCGGACGTGGAGGGCAGCGTCAGCGGCCACGCGCGGGCGGCGGCGTCCGCCGCCGGCTGGTCGCGCCTCGCGAGGGCAGCGATGTGGAGCCTGCCGCCGCCGCCGCCCGAGTCGGTGCACGGCAGCCTGCCGCCGTCGCACGCCAGCAGCGGCGTCGGCGTCGGCGCAGCCGGCGGCGCGGCGGCGCCGGCGGTGCCGCAGGGGCAGCAGGCGGCGCGGCAGGCGCAGCAGGGGCAGCAGCAGGCAGGGGCGGGGTCGGGGAACACGCGCTCGGGCACTACGCGAGATACGGGCGGGGCCGCCGGCGGCGGCGTGGCGGGAGGAGCGGCCGCCACGGCGGGGGGTCGCGGGGACGGCGGAGGCAGCGGCGGCAACGCGAGTAGTGGCGGCGGCGCGTCTGATGCAGCTGCCACTACGGGCACGGAGTCATCTGTCGGCAGCATAACGGAGGCTGCGGCGGCGGCGCCGGTGGCGGCAGCGGGCGCGGGCATGACGGCTGGGGACATCGGTGGCACGGGTACGGGAGGCGCGCGTGAGAGCGCGGGAAGTGTTGCCTAATCAGTGATGGGTCTGAGACTTTGAGAGCAAACGCGGCGGTTGCATGATTGCATCTTATCTTTGTTTGCACGCGACATTCGCGTTTGTTATATATCCCCGAGGCCGAGACAGTCTGGCCGATACGTGAAGGCGTAGCATGCAAACTGTCGGGTTCGGTTGCAGGCTAAAGTTGGACTTGCTCGTCTCGAGTCTTTTGTATGTCTGCACTTTGCACGCGACATTCGTGTGCGCTATTCGCGAGGCCGAGACGGGTGGCACAGGATGCAATTCAGTTGTGCGATTCAGTTACAGTGCGCCGTACGCGCTGCAACGCCCTGAGGCCTTGTCCGGTCAAAGCCAGCCAAATCCTCAGCCAACTCCTCAGCTCAGCCAACTCCTCAGCCATTTATCCCCAACCGTCCCAGCCTCCAACCGCCTGCGTCCCGGTCCGTCCGCCCTGGGCCTGCCAGCAGTTCCGGCAGCCCCGGCAGCAGCACGCCGCCCAACGCTGCTCGTCCATCTGGTCCATCTGCCAGCAATCTGCCAGCAGTCCCGGTGGCCACGCCAAGTAATCACTCTCAGCACTGCGCTCACAAACACCACAGCCGCCGCAGCAAGCCACTCCTAGCAAATCGCGCACGCGGGTGACAGGCGTCCAAGCCACACTGCCGCTCGCCCTGCTACTGCCACGGTTGCTATTGCCAGCGCTGCCGCCTGCTGGTGCTTTCGTGCGCCTGGCACCCCCTGCCGTGCACGCCCGCGGTGCCCCCGCTGCTGCAGCTGCTCCCCAAGAATGTGCTACTGCCAGAGCCGGTGCTACTGCCAGAGCCGGCCGCCCCTCGCACGCCGGATTGCCGCCGCCCCACTGCACCTTGCTACAGCCCCACTGCATCTTGCTACGCCAAGATCACCACATGCTCGCAGCACGCCCGTACCCGCGTGTGGCTGCTGCTGCTCCTGC
Source organism: Chlamydomonas incerta (assembly GCA_016834605.1). Lineage (NCBI taxonomy): Eukaryota > Viridiplantae > Chlorophyta > Chlorophyceae > Chlamydomonadales > Chlamydomonadaceae > Chlamydomonas > Chlamydomonas incerta. Next base: position 254,061 of record JAEHOC010000025.1, read on the forward strand.
TGCTGCTATCGTGCTGCTTAGATCAGCGAATCCCCGTGCTGCTACTGCTGCAGTCGCTCCACTGCTCCTGCTGTTGACCCCCTGCTGCTACTGCCCGCTCACTACTACTTGTCGTCCGGCCCCGACAGCTTGACCTTGAGCATGGTGAGCAGCGAGGGCTTCTGGGCCATGCAGGCGCGCAGCGAGTCGAACTGCGGGGCCGGGGAGGGTGGAGGGGGATGGTATGAAGGGCACTGAAGGACACGAGCGGAGGGTGAGCGTGCCGGAGGGCAGCAACGCGTGCGCGGTTGAGCGCGATTCCCCCGTATGCCCCTTTGCCGCACTGGGCTCCCCTGGTCGATAACTTCCTTTGCAAACCCACACTCTTCTTACCAGCTCCATGCACTTGGCGTCGCCGTCCTCGCCCTCGCGCTCCATGCAGGCGTCAAAGGCCTGCCGCAGTCATGCATGTGCACACCCCGCTCAAAAACCAGGCCACTTTCCCGTCGCTCCAGCACGCGATTGCCCCGCGCCCACACACTCACGTCATACTGCGTCTTGCAGAGTTTGTTCTGCATGATTTTGCACCAGGCACAGTCCTTCTCGCGCGACTCCTCCGGCTGCGTGCCGGTCGATGCGTCCGCCTCGCCGGGCGCGCTCATCTTTGCTAGCTGTCTTTATTTGTTTTGCATGTTCAGAAGCTGTTGCGACCGTTGCAACACGCTACCGTGGACCTGGAGCAGCAAGCTGAAAGCAATCGAAAGCAAACTCGACAGCTTTTGGAATGCGGTTCAAACGTGGGCATCCGTAAGGTAAAATATTTACATTGCTCTTGTCTGGCCGCGTGTTTTGCCAACAGGCTGGATGAGGAGAGGCAGACTTTGGGAAGCAAGCGATTTGTGTCAACGCTGGCAGCAATCGTGAATGAAGTGAATACATCCTGACTGTGCGCGATATTGGAGCTTAGCGAAGCGCTGGAGCGCGAAACCTTCTGGCCCGCGGGTCCACCAAATAATCCCGAGCTCGCTCCTCACCCGCTTGGCCCTGAGCCCACGCCTGAGCCTCAACGGCGATGCCGCTTGCCATGCCGGCGTCGCCGAGGGCGCTGCGCGCCTACGGCCTCCATCCAATCGACCTGCTGGAACTGGAGGACCAGGAGCAAGAGCAGCAGCAGGCCACGCGGCGCACACCCGCCGCAAACCGCTGGGCGCCCAGCGACGACGGCGGCGCCAGCTCGACGGCGACCAGCGCCTTCACCGTGCCGCTGCTACACTCGGTCGGCACCGGCGGCAGCGCGGGCGCCGGCGGCGGCGCCGGCAGTGAGGCGGCCTCCTCCTCCACGCTGCTCGAGCTGCGCGCCTGGCCCTCGCCCGCGGCGCTGCCGGCGTTCGGCGCCAGCCCACAGCAGCAGCAGCCTGGCGGCGGCGGCGGCGGCGGCGGTGGAGCAGCAGTAGCAGGTGGCGGCGGCGGCGGCTACGGGCCGTTGGCGGTGCTACGCCGGTTCACGCCACGGCTGGTCATCCCGCGCCTCACCACCATCCTGCCGCTGCTGCCCTCAGCCAGCGCCGCCCCAGCGGCGGCGGCGGCGCCGCCGCCGCCTGCGGCCCCTGCCGGCGCCGCTACAGCCCCCACCGTGCCTGCGGCTGGTGCTCTGCCTGCGGTGGTCCGCTCCCCGCGCGCTACATCGCTCCAGGCGGCCGTGGCGGCGGCGATGCTGGCGGAGAGGGAACGGGAGCATCGGCGGCGCTCGCCCTCCCCGACGGCGCCGCCGTCGCCGACGGCGGCAGTAGCAGTAGTGCCGTCGTCGGGGCGACCAGCCACAACGAAGTCACCATTCGCCGCAGCTGCGGCAGTAGCTGGTGGTGCTACTGCTGGTGGTGCCCCAGCGGCATCGGCGCCGGCGCCGGCGGCGCTGCTGCCATCGCCCTTCGCTGCTGCTGAGGCGGCGGGCGCGGTGGCGGAGGCGATGGAGCAGCGGCCCTCCTCCAGCTACCTCCTGACGTCTGCGGCTTCCGCGGCCTCGGCCTGCTCCGCAGCAGCAGCAGCAGCAGGCGAGCCGCCCCCAACGGCTGGACCCGATGGCGGCGGCGGCGGTGGCTACAGCTACAGCCACGGCAGATATCATCCCGCCGCCGCCCGGCCGCCGCTACAGCCGTTCGGGGCGCCGCCTTCACAGGGCGGGTCGGGGCCGCCGGCGGGCGGCGGCGTCAGTGGCGGCGCCAGCGGCGCCCATGGTGCGGGTTGGTCTGTTGCGGCGGGCGGCGGCGGCGGGGAGCGCCACGGCGTGCAGCAGCAGCCGCAGCTGCTGCTGCCGCACCTGCGGGCGCCAGCGGGGTTACCCGCCGGCGAACGCAGCTGTGGCGGCAGTAGCTGCGACAGCGCGTGGCAGCTGCAGCCCTCGGCATTCGCCACGCCGAGGGCTAGCAGCGGCCCTGAGACGCCGCAGTATCGCCACCCCGCCGACGTGCCGCTGCTACTGACGCAGCCGCACCAGCCGCCGCACCAGCACCAGCCACCGGCGGCATGGTCGCAGCAGGGCCAGCGACAGCCTCTGGGGGCATCTGATGGAGACGACCAAGGCCGCAGCAGCTTGGCGGCGGGTGCAGCTGCTACAGCCGGCGGCGGCGGCGGCGGTGGTGGCGGTGGCGGCGGCGATGGCAGTAGCACAGCGGCTGGTTGCTACAGCTTCCTCGCATCCTACCTGCTCGACTGGCTGCTGGCGGCGGGCGTGTTTGCGATCAGCATGACGGTGCCGCTCAAGGTGTGGTTGTGTGTGTGTGTGTGTGTGGGATGGGTGGTAGTTTTCTCCAATTCCCCAATCAACCATTGCCAACCCAAAACCCATGTGCGGAGGAGAGCGGTATACTCGTGTTCTTGTTGGCGGTCTTCAGTCTTGTTCAGTCGTGTGGGTGGGGCGTGCGCGCGCCGTCCTTGGCGCTTCCGTGTGTGCGCGCGCACGCGTGCGCGTGTGCGTGGCCGCTCACACCCACACCCGCACGCACACCCACACCCACAGGTGGGCTTTGTTGTCCGTCATGCTGCTGCTGTCATTAACACACCCACACGCACACCCACACACTCCCACGCACACGCACACCCACACACGCACACACCCACATGCACACCCATACCCACACACCCACACGCACACCCACACACCCACACGCACACACGCACCCTCAGGTAATCCCCGCCATCGACCGGCACGCCACCCCCGGCGACCCCGCGCTGTCGTACCCCTACCGCCACGACACCGTGCCGACCTGGGCGCTGGCGGTGCTGGTCCTGGCGGCGCCGGCGGCGGTGTTCGCCGCGGCGGCGGCCTGGGAGTGGAGCCTGGTGCTCCTGTGGGTGCGGCGGCCGGCTGGGCTGGGAGGGTGGTGTGTGTCTGGGGTGTGTGCTCTGGGGTGTGTGTGGGGAGAATGGGGTTGTGAATACCAGCGAAGTTAAGCCCACCTGAATAGACACGGGTGGTGTGTGTGGGGTGGAGAAGGGCACGTCGGGCACGCAGGGGCAGCCGTGTGTCGCAGCGCAGCGCATAACGGTCCCGAGCCACACTTACCGAGTGCTTTAAATGCGTTTAATTGAACGCACCCGGTGCGGAATCAACCACCCCCTTGCAGGCACCACGGGCTGATGTCGCTGGCGCAGGCGCTGTCGCTGCTGCTGCTGTCCAAGCGGTGCATCCACATCACCGGAGTGTACCGGCCCGACTGGTGGGTGGAGGGGGAGAAGTAGGTTTGGGGTGTAGGCTGTGTGTACCGGCCCGACTGGTGAGGTGACCACCCCACCCCACCCCAACCCACCCCACCCCACCCCACCACACCACACGTACGCCCTCTGTGCATCTTCCCACGCCTCACCCCACCGCACGTACGCCCCCTCCCCTCCCCTCCACCCCCCTGTGCAGGTACGCGGGCCTGGACTCCGGTGACCCCGCCGCCCGCTCCGACGGCCGCGCCGCCTACCCCGGGGGGCGCCCGCAAGCCGGTGCGTGTGAGGAGCCGCGGGGCTTGTGGAGGTGCTGAGGGGAGCTGGGAGCCGGGGGCCGGGGTTTGTTGGTGCTGGGTCGTGCCGGGTTGTGGCGGCTCGCATGAACCGCGTGTTCGTTTTCCTCTCCCGGTGTGACTGGGCCCCCACTCCCGGCCCTGGTGCCATAACCCGCAAACCGCAAACCGCGTGGCAGCGAGCTTTGTGTGTGAGGCCCGAGGAGCACACAGGGGACCGGCGGGGTAGCGACGCCGACGAGTTGTTTTCGAACCAACGGCGGCATGACATGGGCGGCACGATGTCGAGCATTACATTACTTGGGAAGGCGGCTCGCCGCGTGTCGGCCATTCCTTGGTTCTAAAATAACTCGTCGGCGCCCGACTGCTCCCCTCTTCGCACATCACAACGCTCGCTGCCACACGCGACCCTCGCGCCGCCCCTCGTGCCGCCGCCCCTCGCTCCACCGCCCGCCACCCCGCCACCTGGCCACTGACCACTGACCACTGTTTAGAGGCATGCTTGCTGGTGAAAACGCATATGCAAGACGCCATCGACTGCCCAACTGCCACAACTGCCACAACCGCCCAACTGCCCAACTGCCCAACCGCCCAACTGGCCACACATCATCACAACACAGGCGCTGTTTGCGCGCGCGCTGCTGTGTGTGGCGCTGCCCGCCGGCGTTGCGGCGTTCGTGGGCGCCAGCCGGGTGGCAGACTATCGGCACGCGCCGGCGGACGTGAACGCGGGCGCGGGGCTGGGGCTGCTGTGCGGCCTGGGCGCCTACCTGCTCAACTTCCACAGGTGTGCGTGTGTGTGGAGGGTGCGGGCGGGGTGCGGGTGCGGGCGGTTTGAGGAGGCGGGTTTAGTAGGGCTTACATCAGTTGATTCGGGCGTTGTGTCGTGATGGCACTGGCAGAGCCCAGCAGAAGTCAGGCCGCACGCTGACTCAATCCGCAAACGCCCCTCCTCCCCATCCCCAACCCCACACACGCCCCCGGCCTCCCCGCTTTACCCCAGCCCGCTGGGTCGCCTTGCCGGTGAGCCGCGGCTGCACGCCGGCGAGCAGTGCCGCGGCTGGGGCGGGCCGCCGCAGGCAGCGCTGGCGTCGGGCGCAGGCCCCGGAGCGCGGCGTCTCTACCACTATCCCCGTCACCCGCACCCGCACCAGGGTCCCCAGCAACAGCAGCAACAGCAGCAACAGCAGCAGCGGGAAGCGGGACGGCACGCGGAGTACGGCGGGGGTCACGCCGATGACCTGGAGTGCGGCGGTACGGGCGACCGGCGGCCAGGCCGGGCGGCGGTTGGCGAAGGCGGTGCTGCCTACAGCAGCGTTGAGTGGGGGAACACAGGTGCTGGGGAGGGCGAGGCGGCTCGACATGGCGCCCAGCGGCATGGCGGTGGCGGCGAGGGGGAGCCCTGGCGGGCGCTGGGGCGGAGCTGGTGGCAGTGGCGGCCGCGTGCGTGACTCCGGGCCCCGATGCGTGGCGGACTAGGCGGAGTCGCAACCGAGCAGCGCGATGACCTGAGTTTCCGGTCCTATAAGTTCCTCCAAAGCAATCATTAGATATTGTTAGGCACAATAGAACGGCCGAGGTTCATAGCTGACTGAGCTTTCGTTTTGTTCTCACCTGGTCACTTTCTTTCCGGGGTATTGTCACTGTACATTGACTACACGTTGTGTAACATATACACTCAAATTGGACAACGAGCGCGACTGCGCGACCGGGCCTCGAGTGAGGCCAATTGTTATACCAAAACTCCCGCTTCGCACATATTGGAAGGAAAATTTACCTCGTCAAGACAAGAGTTAGCTCGCATAACCCTCTTCGGGGCCGGAGCGGCGTTTGGCTGTGAAATGCGGACGCGTTGAGCTGCACTCGTATCTCTCCGTGCGTAAATGGCTCAAGCCACCGCTATACGTGCGGTGGCAGGGAGGCGAAGGCGGACGCAAATAGATGCGCCAGCTTCAGCAGCCCGGATCGTCCCGTTGCTGCTCGTGGGCGCATTGTTCGCAGGCGCAGGCGCCCCCGCGCTAGCGCAGACATGCAAGCCTCTAGAAACGGAGCGGCCGTGGCCGGAGCAGCTCCGGATACGCGAGCTGGAGTTCGAGCAGGAGCAGTGCCTCTGCGGGGTACCCGCTTACGCACACTTCTACTCGCGCGCGTTCGGCCGGGGCTCCTGCCACCAACGCAACAGCGCGCGCGACGAGGCGGCCGCGCGGTCGGGAGAGGTTAGCAGCGTCCCGCCAGCAGGGCCGGGCAACGCGCAGCAGGATTCGGGGAGCCAACAGGGCGGCGGCAGCGGCACGGGTGCGGGCGCACGGACGGCCGACCCCGCCGCCGCTGGAAGCGCCTCGAACCTTAGATCTAGCTCGCGCAGCGGCCGCGGCGCCGGCGCCCACGCAGGCAGCAGCCGCGGCGACGTCGGCGCCAGCCCTAGCGGCAGCGCTGCCGCCAGCAGCGGCAGCGAGGCGCGAGGCGCGGGCCCGGAAACCGCGGCGCAGCCGGAATCGCGCGATGCAGCCGCCGGCCGCCAGGCTAGCAGCAGCTCCGCGCCAAATCCGAATCCGGATTCGGATCCAGAGCCGGATCCAGAACCGGAGCGCTATATCGTACGCTTCGACCGCTACGCCCCCGCCGCCAGCCTGCGGGCCGCGCTGGCGGAGGCGCTGGGGCCAGAGGCGGCGTCGCCGGCGCCTGCCTCCGACGGCGCCAGCAGCGGCGGTGCCGCAGGCGCCGAAACGGCAGGCAGCGCTGGCACCGGCGCCGGCGCCAGCACTGGCACCGGTACCGGCGGCGGCGGCGGCATCTGGACATGGGTGCCGCGCCACAACGCCGCCGCCGCCTACCCCACCGACTTTGCGCTGGTGGCGGCGGCGGCGCCCGGCGGCGAGACGGAGCTGCTGCAGCGCCTGAACGCCCTGGCGGCGGCGCCGCCGTCCTCTTCAACCGGCGGCGGCGGCTCCGCAGCCGCCGCGTCGTTCTCGTACGCCTCCGCCGCCTCCGCGCCGGCGGCGCGCGACGGCGGCGGCAGTAGCAGCGGGCCGACGGCGGCGGGGCTGCCGCGGCTGGGCATCCGGGACGTGCACCCGGACAAGCGCTACAGCGGCGCGCTGAAGTGGCTGCCGGAGGGCCACGTGCTGCGCGGCGTGGTGTCCCAACACGATGGGGAGGGCTTCGACGTGCTGGGCATGCGCGGCGCCGGCCGCAGGGGCGGCCGCAGTAGCGGCGGCAGTAGCAGCAGCGGCGGTGGCAGTAGCAGCGGCGGTGCTGCGGCGGAGGACGCGGCGGCGGCCGGACCGGGCGGCGACCGACGGCGCCGGCGGCGGCAGCTGCTGGGCGACGGTCCGGATCCTGAGGCCGATGCGCTGCAAGCGGATCTGGATCTGAACCTGGATCTGGACCTGGATTTAGATGAGGCCGTGTTCGCGGTGTCGCGCCGGCCGGGCCGCATCGTGACCCGCTTCTCAGAGGAGGGGCTGGCCGGCGAGGAGGATCCAGAGGCGGAGCTGGAATTGGATTCGCAGCAGGCCTGGCGCATGGCTGGATCCGATCCGGATCTGGCGGGCGGGGCGGCGGCGGCTGACGAGGGCGAGGGCGAGGGCGGGGCGGCGGCGCGCTGGCGGCGGTTGGCGCGGGAGGAGGTCGCGGAGCAGGCGCAGGAAGGCGAGGGCGAGGGCGAGGGCGGCCTGACGGGGTCGCGCCGCCGCATGGCGTCTGCTGGCGGCATGGTGCGAGGCGGCGCCGGCGGGCACGCGGAGGCGGAGCCGGACCTGGCTGCGGCGGCGCTCTCACCAGAGGCGCGACGGCGGCGGCGCGCGCACGCCCAGGGCCAAAGCCATGGCCTCGGCCAAGGGCAGGGGCAGGGGCAGCAGGCGCAGGGGCAGGGCGCGGCGCGGGGCGGGCCGCTGGGCGGCGGCGCGGCTGGCGCCGACTCACACCAGCAGTCCCACCACCACCACCAGCACCAGCACCAGCATCACGGGGAGGCGGGGCAAGAGGAGGGGCAAGAGGAGGGGGCGGAGGAGGCGCTGTCAAGGGAGCAGCGGGAGGAGGCGCAGGCGCTGATAGACCTGGACCTAGACGGCCTGCACCGCGGCGCCTCCCCCTCCTCCGCCTCCGCCTCCGCAAAGGGTGGCGGCGGCGCCGCCGGCGCCGCCGACGGCTTTGCCGGCACGGCCGCCAAGGGCCAGCGGCGGCGGCTGAACCTGGCGGGCGGCGGCGGCACGGTGCCAGTGATGCTGGAGGCGGACAAGCTGTGGAAGCTGGGCTACACGGGCCACGGCGTGCGGGTGAGTGGCGGGTGGTGGTGCGGCCAGCGGGTTGGCGGTTGGGCGGGTGGGTGGGTGGGTGGGTGGGTGGGTGGGTGGGTGGGTGGGTGGGTGGGTGGTTTGGGGCGGGTGGGGTTTGAGGCGGGTGCGGGATGGGGCCGTGACGGCTGGGGGTGGCGTGTCGCATCCACGATGTAGTGAGCGTCCCGACAACGTGGGGTGGACGGGTGGCACGCACCGCATGTGGAGGCAGTGGCACAAATCGCGGGCGTGGGAGATGTGTGATGCGAATACAAAACGAATGCCTTCCAGTTAGCTACCGACCGCCGGCCCCAACCCAAGCTTCCAACCTCTCACCAAACATTTCTGCCCGTGGCCGTCACCACCACCCTCGTGGTATTCCTAATACGCCCATTTCTAACCCATTCCATACACGCGCGCACCTGCACCTCACAATCCCACACACGCCCATACGCACACGCCCATTCCTAACACGCGCGCGCAGGTGGGCATCTTCGACACCGGCATCCGGCCCGACCACCCGCACATCCGCCACATCCGCGAGCGCACCAACTGGACGCACCAGGCCTCGCTGTCGGACGGGCTGGGACACGGCACGTTCGTGGCGGGCGTGGTGGGCGGCCAGGACGGCGCCTGCCCCGGCTTCGCGCCGGACGTGGAGATGCTCACGTTCAAGGTGCGTGTGCGTGCGGGGGAGGGTGGAATGGGGGGGGGGGGCGGGGGGGAGGAGGAGGGGAGAGGGGGGAGGGGAGAGGACGGGGGCAGGGGTGTTGCAAGGATGGCAAGAGGGAGCGTAGCAGGGCGGACAGCAGCCGTAGATGCGAGCAGGTAGCACCCACCGGCATCAGATCAGTGGGGATAGCGAGGGGGGCGCCGTCATGTGGGGGTTCGAATGGGAGGCGGGACGAGGGTCGGGGAGCCATATCACGACGCATGTGTATGTCGTACGCACGCAGGTGTTCACGGACGACCAGGTGTCGTACACCAGCTGGTTCCTGGACGCCTTCAACTACGCCATCGTGGTCAAGGTGGGCGGGGGGGCGGGGGCAGGCGGGGCGTAGAGACGCGGGGGCGGGGGCAGGGGGTCGGGTTCACAAGGGGTGTGAATACCGACCCAAGCAGGGCAGCCAGGTTTGCATCTGCCCCGTACACACACGCACACACATGTTCTGGCCGAACCCTCAGGTCCACGTGATCAACCTGTCCATCGGCGGGCCCGACTACCTGGACCAGCCCTTTGTGGACAAGGTGCGGCGTGCTGGGTCGTGCTGGGTCGTGCTCTGGGTCGTGCTGGGCCCTGCTGCGCCGTGCTGAGTCGTGCTGGGCCGTTCTGCATCGTGCTGGGCGAGAGGTTAACAATAGGTAGAGGGGCACAGCTCAGCCTCGGGTGACGGGGCGATGGGGCTCCACACTGTGTTGCCATGACTCCATGACTTGGTGCGCCCTCTTTTGCCCACTGGTGCCCCCGTGCCCTGCCCTACACCAGCTCTCATAGTTAGTCCTGCCTGCAACCTGCCCCACCCCTCATTTGGGTATCCACTTCGTCTGCTGGTCTTCAGTACCTGCTGTACCGTGTTTCCAAGCATGCTTTCAAACCTCTGCTTTCAAACCCCCGCCGCTGCAGGTGCTTGAGATCACGTCCAACGGTGTTCTGCTGGTGGGTTGTGTGATGTAGCGTGCTGTGCTTGGCGCCCCCCCCCCCATGGATTGCGTGGCGTGCATGGCGTGGCGGGCCGTGGCGTGGTCTAGAAGACGGATGGACAACGGATGGACAACGTTCCCGCTGTCTTCTTGCCGCCGTCACTGCGGTTGTGAACCCCCCGCCCCCCCCCCCAACCCTGCCACCTACGCCAGGTGTCGGCCATCGGCAACGACGGCCCGCTGTACGGCACGCTGAACAACCCGGCCGACCAGAACGACGTCATCGGCGTGGGCGGCATCGACAACTGGGACAACATCGCCAGCTTCAGCAGCAGGTTTGGCGGGTGTAGGGAGGGATGGCGGCGGGCGGCGGCGGGCTGGGTGGCCTGGGAGCGGAGCGGTTGGGGGAGGGGGTTGTGCAGGAGGCTGGGTGCGTGCGTGTCTGCGTGCGTGCATGCCTGCATGCGTGCGTGCGACCATGAGTTTAGCATTCCACGCACGCCACGCAGGGGCATGAGCACGTGGGAGCTGCCGCGCGGCTACGGCCGAGTGAAGCCGGACGTCATGGCTTACGCCAAGGATGTGCAGGTGTGTGCCTGCGTGTGTTAAACACAAAACCACACCAGACGGAACAAAGGCGCCTTCGCGCGCCTGCGTGTGCGTGTGTGTGTGTGTGTGTGTGTGTGTGTGCGTGTGGGGTTGTGTGTGCGTGTTCGCACGTGTTTGCATGTGTCCGCACTGTGTCGCTGCAGCGGTGTGTGCAGCGCGGCCGCCCAGTTCCTCCTACCTCAGCACGCGACGGCCGGGATGTCACGAACCTTATGAAGCTTTGGCTGTTCGCGGCTGACTCCACTCATGTGACTCCACTCGCTGACTCGTGGTTTTGCTTCGTGACATGCTCACAGGGCTCCAAGATCACGGGCGGCTGCCGCTCGCTGTCGGGTGAGGCTGCGATGCCAGACAGGCCACAACGGGGCAGGCTTGCTTGCGTGTGTGCTGTGTCTCTGGGTGTGGCGTGGGTCGACAAGCCACGCCGCTGCTGGCGCTGACGCCATGGCGCCCCAAACCCTCCGTGCTGTGCCGCGCCGTGCCAAACCCAAACCTGCCGCTGACACCATGCTGACGCCATGCCCGCCAGGCACCAGCGTGGCCTCGCCGGTGGTGGCGGGCGCGGTGAGCCTGCTGGCCTCCACCGTGCTGCCCGACCGCCCCGGCGACGACGGCCGCTGGGCGCTGCTCAACCCGGGCAGCATGAAACAGGTGCGCGTGCGTGTGGTTTGTGGCGTGTGTCATGTCATCAGTTTTATGCCGTAACTACGGTATTGCTTTCTTCATTCATGGCCTGCCTCTCGGGTAGGAGCATGTGTCGTTTGACGGCATGACCTTGATGGCATGCGGACACGCTGCGCACTCGGCCTGCCGCCCGCCCGCCCGCCCGCCTCTCTCTTGTAACCCAACCGCAACACATCACAACGCACATCGCACCACACAACACGCGACACGCGACACGCAGGCGCTGGTGGAGGGCGCGGTGCGGCTGCCCAACCTGAACATCTACGAGCAGGGCAACGGCCGCATCAACCTGCCCAACTCCATGGCCATCCTGCAGGTGGGGCGCTGTGGTATGCGTGCTGTGCGCGTGCGGTGTGGTGTGGGGGTTCTAGCTGTGACGAGACGTCTCGTGATGTTGACAGGGAGTTGGGTGTATCGCGGCAGGAGGGTTGGGTGGGATCCAGGCATGATTAGTCGGTGTCGGCGATACTGAACCAACAATAAATATATCCCAACGTTTTGTTGCCAACACTGACTACGGATGCCTGGAACCCACCTCATCCCCCTTCCGCGTAATACCCAAACGCCCCAATCAACATCATCTCATCTTAATGAACCATGAATGTAACCGCGACCCATGAATGTAACCCCAACCCAACCCGTGCGCGCGCGCAGTCCTACGCCCCGCGCGCCAGCATCATCCCGTCCCGCCTGGACCTGTCGGACTGCCCCTACATGTGGCCCTTCTGCCGCCAGCACCTATACGCGGGTGAGCGCTTGTGCGTGTGTGAGCCCCCTTTTTTTGAGCGAGCGCGCCCCTGCCTATAGTCACGCCTGTGCGCGCGCCCCTGTGAGCCCCCTCTTGGAGCCCCCTGTGTGTATGAGCGCCCTGTACACAGGCCCTACACCATGTCGCTAACACGCACGCACGTACACTCAACACATGCGCACGCACACGCAGGCGCGCTGCCGGTGGTGTTCAACGCCACGCTGCTGAACGGGCAGGGCGTGGTGGGGAAGCTGGAGGGGCCGCCGGTGTGGCTGCCCGCGGACGAGGGCGGGCGGCACCTGCACATCGACTTTGAGTGGAGCGAGACGCTGTGGCCCTGGTCCGGCTACCTGGCGCTCTACATCAGGTGCGGCCGGCTTCGCGAGCTCGCTTTTATTTTCAGTCGCTTCCGACTGGTTGTTTGTAGGCAGTGCTGCTACCTAAGCACCTAAGCACCTACCCCAGCCTACGGCGGGGAGGCGGGCAGTAGGTTTTTACGTCAACCTGACGATGGCGCATCAACACAACCCTGAACACAACCCGCGGCTGGGCACCGGCAACAGGGTCAAGGACAGCGGCAAGGCCTTCGAGGGACCGGCGGCGGGCGTGGTGGAGTGCGTGGTGGTGTCGCCGCCGGTGCCGGGCGAGGACGCGCCGCGCAGGTGGGTAGGGCCACTGGCCAGGCCGGGGTGGAAGAGGAAGGCGATAGCTTGGAGAGCGCGGAACCGGCGGGTGCGGACCAGAGCCCCCTAGCGCACCTCCGCACCCACGCCTACGGTATGCCCCAGCCCACCCACACTAACCACACCCACCCACCCAACCCAACCCACACACCACCACCACCGCCTGACCCTCCCCGCCCCGACCGCAGGTCGGTGGTGCGGCTGCCGCTGCGCGCCAAGGTGGGCCCGCCGCCGCCGCGCGCCCGGCGGCTGCTGTGGGACCAGTTCCACAGCCTCAAGTACCCGCCCGCCTACCTGCCACGCGACAACCTGGACGTCAAGTCCGACATCCTGGACTGGCACGGCGACCACCCGCACACCAACTTCCACGGCATGTTCAACACGCTGAGAGACAAGGGCTACTTCCTGGAGGTGCGATAGTGTCGCGCGAGCTATTGTCGAATTCCTTGTTCGTTCTTACGTGTTATATGTGTTTGCGGTTGCTGCCTTTCGTCCTTTCTCGCGGGGCGGAGCTCCCTCCGAGCGCAGTGATTTCAGGGCGGTTCCGTCACGGACCCGGAACCCCCTGCCACCCGCGCCCGCACAGATCCTGGGCTCCCCCGCCACCTGCTTCGACCCCACCCAGTACGGCGCGCTGCTGATCGTGGACCCGGGTACGGCAGGCACACACACACAAATACACACACGTGCTGCGTGTACCGCATGTTCCGCGCGTCATTGTTGTTGTTGCTGCGTTACAGCTGCTGCGACAGGGCTGCTCCCCCAGTCCGTGCCCTGCCCTCCATCTGACGCCGCCAAGGGGCCCTGCCGCTGGCCGCTAGCCGCTCGCCCCACCCCCATTCCCATCCCCAGCCTCATGCCGCCCTCTCGCCCGGCCGTTGCAACCCCTCCCCCCATGCCACGGTGCGTCTCGCCCTCCCACGCGCTCTCTCCCGCTCTCCCGCTCGCGTTCTCGCGCGCGCCCGCAGAGGAGGAGTGGTACGCGGCTGAGGTGGCGGCACTGGAGGCGGCGGTGGCAAAACAGGGCCTCAGCCTCATCGTGTTCGCGGACTGGTACAATGTGCCGTCCATGGAGGCGGTGCGTGGCGGGGCGGTGGGGGTGGCGGTGGGGGTTTGCAAAGATATGAGAAAGCGGCGGTGGCGGTGGTGGTGGTGGGGCACGAAGCGCGAGGCCAGGATGGTGGACATGGTGACCATGCTGTCCTCCAGCGCGATCTGCGCGCATGAGTGTGTGTGAGAGAGAGAGTGTGTGTAACTACGGTTTCCACGGTTGACTGATCGAGTCTCGTGATCGAGTACTCGGGACAACCAGCAAACAACGGGCACTCCAGGCTCTCGTTGCTGCTACCACGCGCCTCTCCTGCCCAGAGCGCTGTGTGTGTGTGTGTGTGTGTGTGTGTGTGTGTGTGTGTGTGTGTGTGTGTGTGTGTGTGTGTGTGTGTGTGTGTGTGTGTGTGTGTGTGTGTGTGTGTGTGTGTGTGTGTGTTGTGAACACCATCCCAAGCTAACCCAAGCTTAAGTAGACAAGGGGCTGGGGGTGGGGGTGGGGTGGGTGGGGGTTCGGGGGCTGGGGGACGGGGCCGGCGCCGGGGCCGCGTCTCGTGCCGCCTTTGACACACGGCTTTGACATCGATATCCCAGCATCCCATGTATCATCCCATGTACCCTGACGTTCACAACCCCCCTCCTGCCATCCCCTCCTCCCCTCCTCCTCTCCTCCCCTCCTGCCCTTCTCCGCCCCACCCCCCTCCAGATGCGCTTCTTCGACGACAACACTCGCAGCTGGTGGACGCCCGCCACCGGCGGCGCCCACGTGCCGGGGCTCAACGACCTGCTGGCGCCGTATGGCCTGGCGTACGGCGATGCCGTACTGCACGGCAGCGCCACCGTTGCCGGTGAGTGGTTTTAGTTTTGGGCGGTTTTGTTGGTGTTTAGGGGTGGGGTGTTGGTTGACGTGGCGGCATCGTGTGGCTGCGGCTGTGTTTCTGAGGCATGAGCGAGGGAGAGGGGGAAGGAGTTGGAGGGAGGGGGCGGCAGGAGCACGCGCGGAGGGAGCGGTGCCCTGCCGGCCCCTGGCCGCTCCTGGCCGTGCAACAGCTCCGCCTCTCACCGGCTCACACGTGTTGCACGCCGCTTGCAACACACATACACACGCTCTGTCGTTGCGTGGCTTTCCTTGAGCTCTCTAACACACACGCTCACGCACACGCAGGGAATCGAGTGATCCTGGCCCATGGGGCTGATGTGGCCAAGGTGCCCAAGGGCGGCTGGCTGCACAAGGTGCGTGCGGCTGTGTGGGGGTGCGTGGGTTGGTGTGGGGTTGCGTGAAGCTTCGGGGGTGCATGAGGCTGTGGGGGTGCATGGGGCTGTGGGGGTGCATGGGGCTGCGCCTCGCCCTCACTGCCCCCGTGTGTGTGCCCCCGGTCCACTCCCTCCCGACCTCCATGAATGGAGTACCTTGATACCTCTCCCATCAAGGGCTCAGTCTCAATCTTGCCGTTCTCCTGCCTGTTGAGACAAGCGCAGTCTGCGGTGTCATACCACGTAGAGTGAGACGATACGTCCAGAACCCTCTGGGCAAGTTCTAGAAGGTGCCAAGTACGGGAACCTCCCGGGCATACTCAATAGGCCTAGAACTAGCTGGTTATTTGCATACCAGTATATATAGTCGTGCGTACTATCGCATAGACATAACAAGCCATTGACAAACTACTCAATACGCAACTTGTAACATAACTTACAAGACCGCTTATCTCGATACTGCCCACTCCAAATTCCTCTCTCCGCGCTCGCCCCCGCCCCCCAGCCCCACACCCCGCCCCATGCTGAACCATGCATGGAACCCCACCACGCCCCCCCCCGTTGCCTGAACAGGCCTCGCTGCACAACGCGGCGCGCAAGGGCTCGCCGCAGGAGACCCACGGTTACCTGGCCGGCGTGCAGCACGGCGGCGCCGGCGGCGGCCACGTGGTGGTGTTTTCGGATTCCAACTGCCTGGACCGCTCGCACATGAGCAACAACTGCTACGACATGCTGCTGCGGCTGCTGGCGCGGCTGCTGGAGCCGCCGGGCAGCGCGGCGGCGCAGGGCGTGCTGGAGGAGTCGGTGAGCGGCGGTTGGTGGTTGGGCTGGTTGTGGTTGGGCTGGTGGTTGGGGTCGTTGAGGATCCCGCCGCAAGTTTCCACTCGCGTCGCTCTGTGCTGTGCGCCCGCACCGCACACTCACACAATGCCTCCATTAGTTCTGTTCACAGCACTCACACGCCACACGCTCACTCACGTGCACACACTCACGACACTTCATTTCTGTTTTTATAACACACTCGAAGCACACTCAACACACCCACACCCACAGACGCGGCTGGCGGAGGCGTACGTCACCACCACCTACAACTTCACGCCGCCCGCGCGCCGCCCCGCCTCAGTGTACAACTTCAGCGAGGTGTCGTACGTGCTGAGCCACCCGCCGGCGGCGGACCCGGCGGCGGGGCCCGGCGGGCGGCCGCTGTGCTTCCCCAACGCCGCCTGCGACAAAATGCCTTCCAGCTACCGGCCCTGCCAGGTGGGGTGGGGTGGGGCGGTGGGGTTGGTGGGGTGGCAGGGCGGTGGCACGGGGCGGTGGGTATGGCACCCCCCTGTTCACCATTCGCACGGACGCGGCTACCCCAGTCTCCCCTTCTCTCACACACTCAACCCCCCTGGCTGTGATGTTTACACGGGTTTTAAACACAAAACCACACCAAACGGAACAAAGCCGCCTTCACGGGTGTTGTGTACACGGCTCTCACTCAAAACCCGCTTGGCTTGCTGTGATGTTCACACACAGGTGTTCCTGGGTAAGGTCAGCGAGGAGGCGCCCAAGAGCTACAGCGGTCTGGACCCAGGCGCCGACAACCCGCCGCGAGCCACCGCGCCCGCCCGCGCAGCCGCCGCCGGCGGCGCCAAGGGCGCCGCGCCCGCCGCCGGCGGCGCCGGCGCCAAGCCAGGCGCTGGCGCCGGATCAGGCGCGGCGGCGACGCCCGCCGGCAGTAGCACCGGTGGCGGCAGTAGCACCGGCGGCGGTGGCAAGCCGCAGGTGCTGGTGGTGCATCCGGACGGCAGCGCGCCGCCGGTGGCGGTCCTGCAGTTCGGCCCGCTTGGCAAGCTGCCGCTCCTGTTGATCGGGTTCGTGATCGGCGGCGGGTTGCTTGCGGGCCTGTACGCTTCGCGATGTGGGTTTGCGTTCGGCGGCGCGGGACGCAGCGGCGGCGGCGCGGCCGGCGGCGGCACGGCCGGCAGCGGCGGCGGCGGCGCGGTGGCCGCGGTGCCAGCGCGGCGCGGCGGCTGGGGCTCGGTGCGGCAGCGCGGCAGCGAAGTATAGAGCGGCGATCGATCGCCGAGAGGGGTGCCTTACGCAGACGGGAATGGAACGCAACCGCGACCGCGCTGGGGATGAGGCCTCGAGCTGATTATAGTATACAGTCACCGGATAGAAACGCTGGAGGTGTATGTACGTCGGGTTTGCAGCTGACGATGCCACGTGGGTAGGTGTGCGTAAAGCGAGTGTGGGAATGCGCTGTGTGGGTGCGTGTTATGGCTGTTGTGCAAGCTGCTGGATGTCACCGGGTACCGGTACCCGCATGTTGGTGGAACGATTACGGGTTGTGTGTGGCCCCCGGACTCATGCGCATGCACGGGCACGTGCCACATGCTGGGCATTGGTGTTGTACGGTGCGTGGCCCCACTGGCGGGCGCTGTGCCGCCCGCGCGCCGTGGCTGGCCGGGCGCCGGCGGGGGTGGAATTCACCAGCAGAGGGGGCACGCCGCGTGGGGTTTGCGTGTGTGTGTGTGTGTGTGTGTGTGTGTGTGTGTGTGTGTGTGTGTGTGTGTGTGTGTGTGTGTGTGTGTGTGTGTGTGTGTGTGTGTGTGTGTGTGTGTGTGTGTGTGTGTGTGTGTGTGTGTGTGTGTGTGTGTACGTTTGTAGGGTGCAGATGGGCGTGTGTGAAGCGCCCGGGCGGGGGGGGGGTTCTCCAAATGAAAGCAAAAGTTGC
Organism: Chlamydomonas incerta; assembly: GCA_016834605.1. Lineage (NCBI taxonomy): Eukaryota > Viridiplantae > Chlorophyta > Chlorophyceae > Chlamydomonadales > Chlamydomonadaceae > Chlamydomonas > Chlamydomonas incerta. Next base: position 271,718 of record JAEHOC010000025.1, read on the forward strand.
GGTTGCGAGCGGCTTCGGGCGGCGCTCCTGCTTTTGCCGCCCTGCTGTGAGGCGCTGGCACGCACAACATTTGGGGTGGGGCGGACGGGTGCTGATTCGTGTGGGCCTGTGGGGGCCGGGCCCGGTGGCGGGCTTTTGAGGGGGCGGGAGTGTGTGTGTGTGTGGGGGGGGGGGGCTACCAGCCCAGGCTAAACCAACCCAAATCGGCAGGGGTCATGCATGGCCACGGACGCGGACAGCTGCACACCTCGGAGGCTCGGACGGTCGGACCAGTCGGACGCAGGAGTGTGTAAGTGTGGGCTTGATGCGGCGACGGGGCACGTCCCCGTGACCCGTGACTCGTGCCCCCTGCATGGCGGCGGCGGGCCGGCGCCCCACCCTGTGATCCAGGATCCTGCGTGAGCAGGGAGCGCCAGCGCCGGCCTGCTGCGTGCTGCGTGGCGTGCTGGGTTGGGTCTTGGCCTCTTGGGTGGGGACTGGCCGACTGGGGACTGGCTGACCGGGGATTGGCCGACTGGGAGGGCGACCCCCAACTTGCCCCGAACCGCTAGGAACCGCCGCTGCCGTCTGCACACAGCACATCGTGGAGCACCCGCGGACCGCTCACAGCCCCTGAGCCCAGCTACGGAGCTACCCAGACGGGCACCGTACCAGATGTATATGTGTGTGAAAGATACTGCAGCGTCGGCGGGAGGCTCGCGGGCGTGGAACAACTGCTGGGGGAGGCCGTTGGGAGGTGCGGGGGCTGCGCAGCGACAATGCCGACTCTGCCAGCGACTCCGCGTCTCCGGGGACGCGCGTGTTCGATACGAAATTGAATGCTAACAAATGATGAGAAAGCGGGGCAGCCCTTGTTTCAGGGCAGCGCGAGCTTGTTTTGCTGTTTTGGATCTTCTTGACTGACAGACCGTCGGTGGCTCGGTGCTGAGCAGCTGAGATGCTGAATTGCTACCGCAATCTTTTTATTCTTACAGCACCCAAAGATTGAAGCACCGTAAACAAAATCGCGGAAAGTAAAAGCGATAACACCGGCCACCGGCGCTTGCCACGCACGCCTGCTTTGCGTCGTCATGGAGGATACAGGCGAATCCGAGTGGTCGCGGCTAACGCCAGCTGTCTTCCGGCAGATTGCGGAGGCGCTCCATCCGGACGATGTCACATCAAGCTTCAAGTTCGCAAGCAAGGAGGTCATGGACTGCCTCCGCGATGACTATAACACCTTCCAGCTGCGGCAGAAGCAAGCGACCTTCTGCCCCGTCATTGGCGGAGCCATGTGCGCCAGGGACCTCGGAAAACAGCCTTGGCCCGGCGGTGCCTTCGTCGCGCACTGGGGCCGGCCCGAGCCCTGGCGCGCCCTGAACCGCCGGCAGCGACACACGCTGTTGTGCCTGGCGGCGTCATCGGGGCACGCCGCCAGCCTGGACGTGGCGCTGGCGCACGCCGGCACCGCCATCAAGGCGGACGCGCTGGCGTCGGCCGCGGCCTCGGGCGACTGCCGCGCCTGCCAGCGCGTGCTGGAGGGGGGCTGCTCCTGGGTCTCCAGAATGGGCTGGCTTCCCGCAGCTGCCAACGGCCACGTGGGCCTAATGCGCTGGATGGCTGAGGCCGGCCTGGCGATTGATGACACCGACGAGCTTGGTGAGCTGCCGCTCGTCATGCAGCCCGTCGTTGCGGCGGCCTGCTTCGCCGGCCACCGCGGCGTGCTGCGCTGGTTCGCAGAGCGCTGGGTACCTGGTAAAAGCTTCGACCCATATTACGGCGACAGCCTGCGCGCCGAGCCGTCCGTGGCCGCGGCGGCGGCGGCGGAGGGCGGGCAGGTGGCGCTGCTGCGGGAGCTGCTGGCGGCGCACGCGCTCGAGTTTCAGGATTATAAGGGCGCCGAGCCTCGTCACGCGGTGCTTGCAGGCGCGGCGTACGGCTGTCCGCTGGCGGTGCTGCAGCAGTACTGCGAGCTGTGGGGCAGCAGCGCGGAGGCCGACTCGGAGGACACGTCATCGGAGGGCGATTCGGAGGGCGAGGCGGAGGGCGTGCGGGTGGAAGGGGCTGCGGCGGCGATGGTCCGCCGGCGGCAGGATCTGCTGCTGTTCTCGGCGACCAGCCCCACGCCCGACTGGGCGGCCAAGGTGGACTGGCTGCTGCTGCGCTGGGGCGGCTCGCCGGGGTGGCCGCAGGAGAGCGGCCGCGGCTTCCGGTACTACAGGCCGCAGGAGCGGAACGCCATTTGGGTGCACGCGGCCGCGCAGCCCGGCTATGTGCAGCGCCTGCAGCACCTGACAGCGGCGCACGGGCTCGAGCTGCCCGCAGAGGCCGTGGAGGCGGCCGGCGCCGCGGGCGACGTCGCGGCAGCGGCTTTCTGCCTGGGCCTGCCGCCGGTGCTGTCCATGGCGGCGGGCAAAGGGACCCGGCGCGAGCCGCCGGCGCAGTTGCTGGGGCTGGCGGCGGCGGCGGCCGGGCAGGTGCCGGTGCTTCGGCTGCTGGGCGAGCGGGGTGCCGTGCTGGCCTGCGAGCACGTGAAGGCGGCATTGCCGGTGCACGAGTGGCAGTGCGACGGGGACCGCCGGCAGCTGGAGCTGGGCTTCCCTGGCCTGCCCGCACTCCGGCACCTGGCCATGGGGGGCGGGCTGGGCGAGCCGGCTGCGGAGCAGGTCAGGTGGTCCGCGGTGTTCCGGATCGTGGCGGAGCTCGGCGCAGACCTGGCCCTGCTGCGGCACCTGGCGGAGCAGGTGTGTGGGTGTGGGTGTGGGTGTGGGTGTGGGTGTGGATGTGGATGTGGGTGTGGGTGTAGGTGGTAGGGGGGAGCAGATGCCTGGTGGTGGCTCGCGGCCAGCCGCCGTGATGGCTTTATTGCTAAGGCGGCGAGCTACCAAGCACATTGCGCTTAGTGCCGTAATTGCTGGCAGTCGAGGCGGCTGTGATTCTGGATGTACGATTCGAACCCTTCCCTGCTGCGGACTGATCTGGTGATCTGCCCTCACCACTCCCTTGCAACCGTAGCGCGGCGCGGCGGTGGATCTGGAGGCCGTGGCGAGTGGCGGCAGCGAGGAGCAGCTGCAATGGGCGCTGGGCCACGCGCGGGCCGGCAGCAGTGATGGTGGCAAAGTGAGTGTACACGCAGCACGCACGGCTAGCTGCGCCACCGCCCAGCTTGGGGGCGTGCAGGCCGCCGCCGTCGTGCGCGCTCCGGCTGCTAGCACCTTACTTCGGCTGCTAGCACTCTATTTTACCGGTTTTACCGTACACGCATCCAGCTGGATCCACCTGGATGCATGGACCCGCACGCCACGTGATTCGCTCGGGGTGGGCCGTGGGCGTGCGGGCCACGTGGCTCATGCCTACCCGGCGGGGTGCTCGGCGCGCTGGCGGTCGCGTGGCAGGCTTGTTGGAAACACCTACTATGTACTGGGTTGCTTGCGCGCTAGTTCAGCGAGCTGATCAAACTAGCCACACCAAACCCACCACGCATGCACTGACACCACCACCGGGTGGTGGTGCATGTGTTCTTATTGCCGCGCACCTGCTTTGCCTGGCGCGCACGCCCCAACTCGCCCGCAGGTCGACACGTCGGGCGCGTTCGAGGCCGCGCTCCTGGGCGGCAACTGGGCGGCCGCCAGCTACCTGCAGCGCCGCAACCTGGATGACGGGGCCAAGAGCCAGCAGCAGCTGCAGGTGCGTGCGCGCGCGCGTGATGCGTCAGGGCCCATCATCACGCAGATGATGGGGCGCTGCAACTACTGCAACCCAGTAAACAGCGGCTGGGCTGCTGGTCTCGTCTGCGGTGCGTGGGCGCGCGGGGCATGCCGGGGCGCCTGGGGAGTGGCCAATTAGATGGTGACAGTGGAGAGTCGTGGACATTGCGGTTTGAGCGGCGTCCTGCGCCTTTACTTCCCTTGCCCTGATGGCGGCACGTGCGGCTGCTGCACGCAGGAGTTGTTCTGCTGGCTTGCGACGCGGCAGGACGCGCCATCCTACATCCCCGCGCTCCACTGGCTGCAGCAGCAATACGAGCTGCAGTGGACGCCGGCGTGTTTGAGTGCCCTGGATCTCATGGCCAAAAAACTGGCGGCGGCTGCGGGCTACAGCATCGCGGTCGGGCAGCGGCAGCAGTGGCTTGCCATGCGGCGGGCCGCGCGGCGGGCGCTGGGGCTGGCCGCATCTGACGACGAGGGCAGGCGCGCGGCAGAGGAGGGCGAGGCGGGGGCCGAGGGCGAGGCGGACGGCGAGGAGGACGGCGGGGCGGAGGCCGAGGAGGAGCGGGGCAGTGTGGCAGTGACGTAGGCGGGCAGGGCTGGGGTGCGGTGGCAGTGGAGGAGCAGTGGGGTGCGTGATGGGGACTGCGGCGGTGAGGCCGCGCGCGGGACGGGACCCATCGTGGGGTAGCTAGCTGTGGCACGGACACCCACCACCACCCCCGAGACTAACATGGTGCTGTGTCGAAAGTTGTTGGGGGACGAGGCAATAACAAACTCAGGGGTGGCGGCTATCTCTTCCGGCGTTAACAAATGACACGGCGCGGTATAAGCGGCATACCGGTATGGGCGCGGATATCCACTGCGATCTCGCGCTGCCGTATCCCACTCGCGAGGCTGACATGCCGAACGCGCCGCCTAATCCGAAGGGGCCCGATGGGGCATTCCCGCTGCCATCCCCCCCCCCCCGAGAGCGAGAGATCCTCAGCCTGATCCGTTCCTGGGCTGCTCAACGCCTTACAGACCCGCACCCTGCGCGGCCCTCCCTATCGCGTACCCTGTCCCGCGTTCGTCCTCCGCCCACCTCGTGAGGTGGTAGGACCAGGGTAAGGGGATAAGAAGTGACATACCCAGCTGTGGCAGATGATATCCCATACTCAGCAGGCCCGTGCGCAATAGTAGAGGCAAGTTGTGGCTGTGCGGCGCGCGGTTACTGTACCGATGATGCGTGCTGGCTGGCTGCCACAGTTTTGCTGATACGCGGTCCTCACACTCCGGGCGCCCGGCCAGGCTATAGCACCAGACAGACACATGCGACGCCACACCGCGTGAGACGCATCCCGCCCACCTCGTGAGCAGCAAACAACGCACCCACTGGCGGAACTGAGAGAGCTAGCATGGCAAACTAACGATGCCCATACCGGTTGCGCGCCTGGTCGCCCTGTCTACATTAGGCCTATTCGGACACCCCCACCCCAGCATAACATGATAACACTCTATCTCAGACGCCCGCATTCGCATGAAGGCTGGGCCCAATGGTCTGGTCTGGTCTGGATGTGCGCTCAGGCGCCAGCCGCAGCCTGGCACGTCGGCGCTGGCGCCCCGCCACGTCCCCCCTTGTCCCGCCCTACCTGTCCCGCCCTGTCCCGCCCTGCCCTGCCCCGCCAGCGTACGTCCCGGGTCCCTAGCCGAGATCTCAACGCGAGGACATCCCCCCCTGCCCTAACTGCAAGCCCTGCCTTGGCCACATTAAGGCCCCAAGGCCCCCTGCTCGTATCTTGCTTTGATCCAGCACCCTGCACAAGCGGCACAACGCCCCGGCGCCGACACAAAACTAACACACCCGCTCCACCGCTGCCAGTTGCCACTATCACAGCGCTATCAGCCTTATCCAGCCCAAAGCGACAAGAAGAGGTGTCTTTCCAGCGCGGCTGGAAAAGGGGGCTGAGTCCCCGTCACGTCTCCCGTCTGAGGCCGAAGGTGTATCGAAACGACCTCATCTCCCGGACATAGCCGGGGTCGGTTTGAACAGGCACAACCAGCCCTGGACCAGCGACTCGTGGCCCAGTGCGTTCTACGCCGGTATCAATATGCTACTTAGGTTTGCCTCAGGTTTGCATCATATAGCTAAGAATACCAGCTCGCTTTATCGCCGACCGGATTCCTCGCGAAAGTCAATTGTCCATGGAAGCGCGAAGGCCCCCCAAAACCGGTGCCCAAAGCGAAAACCCCCCATTCCCAGCCTCGCCCCTACCTGCCGCGTCATCTGCAGGGCGAGCTTGCGAAATGCACGCATGGCGAACATCAAAACTTTGCAGTCCAACATTCCACCTACCCGCCACCCCACACACGCACATCAGGCCCACCTCTCCGTCGCCAGCAGTGTTGTGCTTTTCAGCAGCTCTGCGTTCAGCTAGTTCAGCCCCCCGCGTCGTAGGTCAGGCTGATAACTACAACACCATACTAACACACGCCAGCACCAAAACACACACACACACACACACACACACTCACCCCCTCAGCCCTGCACAAGTACGGCGGCCCCCAGTGTGGCCCATACAGGGCAACCCCTGATCTCGCGACCGCCAGCCCCTGATTAGCCCTCGCCGCGTCCAGCCTCCCGCGTCTCCGACAACTTAGACAACTACAACTCCTGGCCTCGCGACCAGTTGAACTCCTCACCTTAATTAGGTAAGTTAGGCTGCAAGCCAGACATCAGGGGCTAGCAAAAAAGTCGAAAAGGTCCTTAGCAAGGGACCCATCGTCTGTGCCCCGGGCCGGTTTTGGGCGGGGTCAAAACAAACAACCCCCCCTGCACACGGGCTCAAGAATGTCTACGGTGATCCCAGGATTTCAGCCCCTGGGCGGACTTCTAAGAAACGGCTCCCGTCTGCAAGTCTCAAGGTGACAGCCCCGTGCATCGTGCCCGTGCATTGAAACCTAAGATCCTGACCCGTGCATCGACCGACCCCATCTTGGCAGTCGGCCCCTGCCATACGCTGCTGTACGCCTGTACCACAGCACCGCATTATTAGTAGCTGCTAAATTACTGCCGCGCTTCACGTTCATCCATGCTTCGTTCGAGCATGCCTGCCACCACTGCTCATCACCAGCAGTCCGACTGCGCGCACCACACGTTCGCACGCACGCATACACACCACTAAGGCACTGACCGCGCGCCTTTATTAAGACGCTTGAAGCTTTGCTTTGCATGCATTGTGCAGCAGCCACCATTGCATCCACTTGATCGAAACGGAAGCCCATAAATGCGCACTCGCGATGTCATTCGCTTTTCATTTGCAGGACGTACAGCCCTAAACACCTGCCGAAGCTTTTGCATGCGCGCACGCAAAGCAGGAATAAACGCTAGTATGCTGCTATGAAGAAAAGGATCATTGCGTCAAGATTGGAATTCGCAGGTTGTTGACAACTTGATTGGGGCCTTCAGGGTTGGGTTGTGCGTGACAATACACGTAGGCTCGTACATCCGCCCCGGCTGTGGCCCATGCCTTTCGTGCCATTCATTTAGGATATCGATTTCGCCGTACGTATACTATTGTGGTGTTGATGGAGCCTAGTCCTTAACTACCCGCGTGGCCCTACCTGTGCACGTAAGCTGCATGCTAATGTTCATGCTAATGTTCATGCTCATGCATTTAATTGCCACCTGCGGCTGCTACAGGTACAGCCCCAGCACGCGCTGCAGCTGCTGCCCATCCAGCGGCTCGTCCGCGTCGGCGTCCCACTCAAACGTCCGCATCTCGCCCTTGCCCTTCACCGCCGTCATGCCCAGGTCACGCCACGGCTCGTTGGGCAGCCGCGCCTGCGTGGTCGCGCTGACGTGGATGCGCCCGGGCCGGCACGTGCTCTCCATGCGGCTCGCCACGTTCTGCGGTGTGGGGGAGCAGGTGCCGGGGTTCAGAAGATACGCCAAGGCGCTGCAAGGCTACGACAGATGAATGATGCGAAAAAAATTGAGCTGCGCGCTCATGGCCCGCTATCGCGCACCCCACTCACCACCGTGTCACCGAAGAGGCAGAAGCGCGGCATGCGGTCGCCCACTACGCCGCTGGTGACGGGGCCGCTGTGCAGCCCCACGCGCAGCCGCACGGGCTCGCCGTTGTGCGGCATGCGCACCTCGCGCGCCGCGCGCATCATGGCCTGCGTAAGCACGCCGCAGCCACCCGTCAGTACGCATCTCCAAGGCAAAATGGGACCGTTGGGCCTTTTATCACGGCATGTGCGCACACCTACCTTGGCAAACTCCATGACGCGGACGGCGTGAAGCGGGTCCTCCTTTCCGCTGATGACGGACTTGTACCCGTCGTCATCGTGTGCCACCAGCCCGCCCGCCACCATGTAGCAGTCGCCGATGGTCTCCACCTTGTAGACTTTGTAGATGTCGACCAGGCCGTCGAAGCGGCTGTAGAGGTCGTTCAAAAACGCCATGACCTGGAGCGGTTGGCACTCGTGACACATGTTCGTGAAGCCTGCGGTCAGGCGGAAGGGCACGTGATAAGTGTGATATGTTCTGAAAAGCCCAACGAACAGGACTTGCATTGCAAGAGTTAGACACGTCGTGGTTTGTGGCTTTTATGCATAGACCATTCGACACTCACCGACAATGTCTGTGAACATGATGGTGACTCCGGGGTGCCAGGTTGACAGAGACGCCAGCTTGCAGGCGCGCGCGGCCGGGCACTGGAACAAGCTGCCCGCGCCCGTACGCGCGCCACCCAGCGCCCCGGCTGTCTGTGGCGTGTTGCTCAGCGCGAGGTACTCGATCACGTGACGCGGGAAGATGCTCTCCAGAACCTGCGCAGGTGCGCGCGGCGGATTATTGCTTTCACGCACGTGCATACCGAGTAGCCACACAATGCTATGTAATGGCGAGGTGTTATCCCTGGGAAGCCGCGGGCGCATGCACCTCGCCTCACCTTGTGCTCCTGCTCCAGCAGCCTGCCCAGGCGCTCCTGCGCCTCCACCTGCTCCGTCACATCGATCTGGGTCAGCGTCAGCGTCACCGGCTGGCGGCCGCCAGAAGCGCCCCCCGCCGCCCCCGCGTCCCCGCCGCCGACATTCACAGCGCCGACCAAGCCGGTGGCGGCGGCGGCGGGCGCGGGGCACACCGCGATGTGGACCTTGTGGTACACGGGCCGGGTGCTGCTGCCGGGCGGCGGCGGCGGCGTGGATCCATTGCCTGAGCCGTACACTGCGGCGGCGCTGGCACGGCCCCGCACGGAGCGGTGCGAGGGCGGCGCGGCCTGCGCGCGCGCGCACACACACACACACACACACACACACACACACACACACACACACACACACACACACACACACACACACACACACACACGCACGGCGGTGCACGCAAGTAAGCAAGGGCGCGAGGTTACTTGCTTGTCGCAGGCAGGATGCGGGGTGAGGGCGGCATACATGCAGCAGCCGACGGCGACGCTGGCGTGCAATGTGAAAGTGCAGAAGTACTACGTCCATCAAGTACAACCTTACAAGCAAACAAGTAAAACCGGTCAAACTGGTAAACCAAGTAAACCTCAAAGAAGTTACAATCAGTCAGGTAGCGGCAGCACAAACATGCACACTCACTGCCGGTCTGCCATCCAGGCGGCCGCCGCTGGCCGCATCTGTCCAGGGCCGCGCTTGAGCGCTGCCGTAGCTGCTGCCGGCGGCGGCGGCGGTAGAGGCGGCGGGGGCGGCGGGGGCGGCGCCGCCGCCATTGAAGACCGCGCCCGCGTCGAGTATACGCACCAGGTTGCGGGAGGCGGTGCCACTCCCACTGCTGGCATCCCCGGCGTCCCTGGGCTCCAAGCCGCCGACGCCGCCGGCGGGGCCTCCCCCTCCTCCAACACTTCCTCCTCCTCCTCCTCCGCCGCCGCCACCGAATGCACGTACCCGTAACGCACGTTGGCTGCCGTCGGCAGCGGCGGAGGAGGCGCCGGCGGATGCCCCGGCGGCGGCGCCTGCTGCGCCGCCGCCATCCGGCGCTGCAGCAGCGCCAGCCGGGACGGCGCCAGTGAGCATGTGACTGCTGGTGCTGACGTTGGAAAGCCTCCCCCGGCTCACAGCGCTGAAGCCGCGGCGGAGGCTAATTCCGGCCAAGCCCGAGCGCGAGCGCGCAAGCGGCACACCCGCCGGCGCCGCCCCACTTGGCGGCATCTCAACCTGCTGCTGTGTGCCGTCCGTGACGGCGGCAGTAGCGCCCCCACTCCAGAGCGTGGCGTGCTGCCCCGTGCTGTCTGCAACGGGGCTCCCGACCGGGCTGGCCGCCGCCGGCGAAATGGGAATCTCAAGGGCCTCCGTGGTTCTTCGGAACCAAGGCCTGGGGCTGGCGACCTCACTGGTAATCATTAGGGAGCCGCAAGCGCCGCCCGCCGCCGCCGCTGCCGCCGCCGCCGCTTCACCTGCGCCGCCGCCGCCTGCGGCGGCGGCGGCCGCACCAACTGCCGACCGTGACATCACGCGGCCCTTGAGCGACCCAATGCGCTCCAGCGGCGCCGCCGTCCGGTCGGAGGTGGGCGCTGAAGAGCCGAGCGCCGAAGATGGGAAGGTAGCGGGTCGCGCGGCAGTAGCGGCAGCAGCATCGCCGGTGGCGTCATCGGCGGCATCACCATCATCGGCGGCGGCGGCGGCGGCGGCGGCGCCACGGGTGGTGTTGAGGCGTGGCAGCGGCTGGGTCCGTGGCGACGCCGACGTTGACGCTGATGGCGGCGGTTGGGGCTCGCTGCCGAGTGCCATTGACGGCGAGAAGGGTGACAGCAGCTTCTGCGCCCTGAAAGCTGGGTCGTTCAGCAGGCGCGCCCGCCGCGCCGCCGCCGCCGCCGCCGCCGGCGGCCCCGCGGACGCGGACGCGGAGGCGGAGGCGGCCTGCGCCGATGTCGAGCCAACAGAGAGCGATGCGGCCCTTGCCGCAAATGGCGACAATGCGCCGCCGGTGGCGCCGCCGGCGTTTGTCAGCATGCGGGGCGCAGAGGCCGCCGCCGCCGCCGCGGCGGCGGCGGCGGCGGACGGCGACACGGCGCCCAGTGACGCTGCCAGGGACGGCGACAGCCCCGAAAGCGCGGAGGGCAGCACGACAACGTAAGAGCGCCGCCGTGCCGCGCGGAGCGCCGCCGCATTGTTGGCAGCAGCAATGCCATCCGCACCACCGCCTCCAAAAGCAGCAGCGGCTGTAGCAGCACCAGCGCCGTCACCAGCGGCAGTGGCGATGGCAGTAGCGGCAGCCCTGGGGCCCCGCGGGCCCACGGCCGCCATCTCCTTTGAAGCCGCCTCCGCCGCCTCCGCCGCGGACGACCCCGCCAGCGCGTGCCGCCGGAACGCGGCGGTGTACATGGGCGATAGGTCGACGGCGCTGCGCGACGCCCGCGCCACCCTCCTCAAGTGGACGACGTCTACGGGGCCGTCCTCGTCAGCTGCTGCTACTGCCGCTACTGCCGAAGCCCCGGCGGCGGCTGGATCCATGTCCAACCGCAGCGGCGGAAGGAGCGGCACTGCTTGCAACACAACGCCCGGCGGCGTGCTGCTTTCGTCGTCAATCATGCATTCGCCCTCCTCCTCCTCGTCCTCGTCCTCCTCCAATGCCGCGCCGTCATCGCCCTCGCCGCCGTCCATGGCAGCTGCTGCCGCCGCCGCATCGGCATTCCTGTTTCCATTCTTGTTGTCAAAACCGGCTGCTGCTGCTACTGCCGCGCCGTCGGCTTCAAGGTAACGCGACATGGCGGCGGCTGTAGCAGTCACCGCCTGTACGACCTGCTGCTGCTGCAGCGACGCCCGCGTCGTCAGGAACGGCGACTCGCCGCTGCCGGAGGCGGCGGCTGTAGCAGCCACGGCGGCTGTGGCGGTAGTGTACGCCCGCGGCAGTAGCTCCGGCGTCGGCAGCAGGGCGGCAAACACTGCAAAGTCCCGCCCCTCCTGTAGATCCGTGAGCGACACCTCCGCCGGAGCCCCCCTGCCGGAGCTGCCACAGGAGCGGTCGGTAGCAGCCGTGGCGTAGGCTGCGACAGCCGTAGCGCCTGGTGATGGCTGTAGCAGCAGCTGGGCATTGTCCCGGCTGGCCCCACCTGCTGCTGGTGCTACAGCTGCGGCAGTAGCTGATGTGGCAGAGGCAGGGCGCGTGGCGGCGACGAAGAACCTGCGGGCCAGGCTGCTGTTGCTGCCGCCGTCACCGTCACGTGTGTTGGCGTTGGTGGTGGCTATGCCGGCGCTGCTGCTGGTGGCGGCGCCGGCGGCGGCGGCGGTCGTAGCCGTGGGTGTGTGCGAGAAGGATGACACCGCCAGCGCAGTCCCGGCCTCCCCGGAGGCGGCGTGCTGAGGCGGCGGAAGCGGCAGGTCGATGCTGGTGCACTTGACGCCTGCGGTGGCAGCGGTGGCGGCGGCAGGCCGCGTGCGAGCAGACGCCGGCAGGCCGCGAAGGGGGCTGGCGGATGCGCCAACTGCCGTTGGCGTTACTGGTGAAGGGAGCACGCTGCCGCCGCCAATGCCGCCGCCGCTACTGCCACGGCCGCCGCCGCTACTGCCATCAAAAAACGTGCTGGCGGCGCGGCGCGGCGCGCGGCGCTTTTTCGCGGTTGCGTTCGCCGCCGCCGCCACAAGCCTTGACATCGTGTCCCCGGCTCCGCCGCCACTCATGCTACCGCCGGCGCCGCCACCGCGGCCACCAAACAGTGCGCCGCCGCCGCCGCCGCCGATGCTTAGGTCATCCGTCATCAGCAGGTCCCTCGGCGCCACGCACGCCGCCAGCGACGGCAGCCGGCCGCTGGCGCCGGAGCCGATCGGCTGCATCGCTGCAACCGCCGCCGCGGAGTCGTACGTCCGGAGCAGCGGCTGTAGCAGGCCGCTGTGCGCGCCGCCGCTGTGGGGGCTGGCCAGAGCCATGGGCGCCGCCGGCTGTGGTGACGGCGGCAGGGCCAGCTGGGGGGCTGTCAGCATACGCCGGCTGTTGTCGGGCCACTGCCCGGCGGGGCCAACAATGCTGCCGCCTCCGCCACCGCCGCCGCCGCCACCACCGCGCTGCCGCGCCTCTAGCTCCACCGGCACTGCCGCCGCCAAGTTCTGAGACTGGGCACGCGCCGGCGGCATCTTGCCTCCCTCGCCATCGCTGTCGCCGTCGCCGCCGAGCTTGCCAAACTGCAGCGAGACTGCCAGGGCGCGCCGGCGGAGGGCGCCGCTGCCGGCAGCCGTCCAGCTGGCGAAGCGGGCGGTGGGCTTCAGTGCGCCCGCATCTAAGCCCCCACCGCTGCTGGCGCCGCCGCCTCCTCCTCCGTTGCTGCCACTGTTGCCGCCGGAACCGAGGCGGCCGCCGCCGAGGCGCTTGCTGCTCAACAGCGAGCGCCGCAGGAACCGCCAGACGCCGCCGCCGCTGACGCCGCCGCCGCCAGAGCCGCCTGTGCTGACACGCGCTGCACCAGCAGTCCTGTCCGCCGTCGTTTCGGGATCCGCTGGCTCTGCACCAACTGCACTTGGCGCCGCTGGCCCGCCACCCGCCAGTGGCGACCTCACCGCTGCTGCCGGCGCTGCCGCGGAGGCGGCCGTCAGACGGTGGGCTTTAGCTGCTGCCGCCGCCGCGGCCGACGGCGAAGTCGTGGCCAGCAGCGATGCGAAGCCTGCAGTGCCCTCATTCGACATCAGCATCAGCGCGGCATGGGATGCGCCCGGAGAGTTGAGTGTGCCCGCGCGCGCGCTGCGCGCTGCGTGGCTGAGCGACGGGTCAGTCAGGCTGAGGCTGAGGCTCAGGCTGCGGCGGAGGCCGCCGGCAGCAACTCCAAAGCCGTCGCCCGCCGCCGCCGCGTCGGCTGCCGCTGCCACCGCATTCGCCGCAGCCGTAGCCGCGTGCTCAGAGCGTAGGACCGGCAGTAGCTCGGGCAGCGCAGTGAGCGGCACCGTGCTGCTGTAGTAATAGCTGCTGTCGTTGCCGGCGGCGGCCCTGGCGGGCTGCTGGTAGTTGGTGGCGGCGGCGGCGGCGGCGGGGCCCAGCAGTGGGGTGGTGGCGGCGGTGGCGCCAGCCGTGGAGGCAGCGCTGCTGGCGGCGGCGGTGGCGGCGGCGCAGCCGCCACCCGGCGCTGCCCACACGGTCGTGACACAGCGACGGGGTGTGCTGTGCGCCGCCGCCGGCGGCCGGCTGCTGCTGCTGTTCTTGCTTTCCACACCGTTTGCGGTAGCGGGGGTGGAGGTGGCGCTGCCCGCCTCCGCCGCCGGCGATAACGTCAGTCTGCGGCCCGACGCGCCTTCGCCGGCTCTGCTGGCTGCGCCGCGTGTGGCGGTTGCAGCAGGAGCGGCTGTAGCTGCTGCCGGAGCGCCGAGCGCGCGTCTGTTGCTTCCGCCTGCCGCCACCACAACGGGGGGCTCCACGGCGGCAGCGTGATTGCCGCCTTCGTCGCGCCGCCGGCGCCCGCGGCGGTTGCCGCAGCCCTTGCCGCCGCCGGCGCCGTTCGACAGCAGGGCCTCTAACAGCGCCCTCTCAAGCATGTCCGGCTCATAGGGACTCGTCTCCGTCGCGGTTGCTGATGACGCTCTTGCTGCTGCTGCTGCTGCTGCTGCTGCTGAGCCGAAGGCGGCGGCGGCTGGCGCGCCCGCCGCCGCGCCGCCGCCGAGCGCGAAGGCGGCGGCGGCTTCAGCCCCTTCATCGGTGCTGCGGTACATTGCCTGCAGGGGCACGCCGCAGGATCCAAGCCGGCTGAGCCGGCCCGACACGCTGCCAGTGTACGGCGGCGCGGATTCCGGATCCACGGCGACGGCTTGGAACCCAACCGTCACCGCCGCCGGCGGCGACGGGAGTAGCGGGAGCCCGTTGCTGCTGGCGGCAGCGCCGCCGCCGCCACCTGCGGCGGCGGGGGACCTTGGGGACCCGCAGTCCGCCGCCGGCACCATCGGCGCGACGCCTGTCAGCAGCCGTGGTGCGCCCGATGTGGAGGTCGGGCTGCTGTCATCATAGCTCACTTCACCAGAGGTGTGATGCTGAAGCAAGTGAAGCGGCGGCGGGCGCAGGCCCCGGACCTGCAGCAAGCGCGCCGGCGCCGGCGAGGACGGTCCCGCCGATGCACCGCCGCCGCCGCCGCCGCCGCTGCCGTGATGGTTGCTACTGCCGCCGCCGCCGCCGCCGGTGTCGGCAGTAACTGCAGCTGCTGCACCAGGCCTGCCGCCACTGCTTGCGGCTGCGGCGGCGGCTGCGGCACCGACAAGCTCGGCGCCGCCGCTGGCGCCCCAGGGCGCGCCGCCGCCGACGGCAGCAGTGACTTGGACCACCGCCTCAAACTCCTGCAGGCAGCAGGCAAATGACGATCGGTTATATCATAAAAAAGCGCGATATGGCATGCAGGCGACACACAATTACAACGAGCCCAGAAGCTGCAGCTAGCGCTACAACATCAAGCAACGATCTACTGCGGATGATTCACAGGCTATCTAGCTAATCTAGCAGCACATAATTGATGCCGCCCCCGTGTGCGGCCTCACGCACCTCGCCCCTCTCGATCGCCGCGAGCATGCAGCTCAACAAATCACCGCCGGCGGCGGCGCCACCATTTGCTTTGCCCGGCGGTTCCGCAGCCTGTTGCTGCTGCTGCTGCTGCAGGCGACTCCTGCTGCTGACACTTGCGGGCCTGTTGTTGCATTGCTGCTGCAACTGACGGAAGGTAGACAGGCCGGGCAGAGGCGGCGCGTCTGCTGCTGGCTTGTGCTGCTGGCTCGCCGTGCGAGACACAAGGACGCGGCGGCTTTTGCCGGCGCCCCTTGACCCGTACCCGCTCCGTTGCGCGTCCTCCCCTTCCTCATCACCGCTGCCCTCGCCGCCCATCGCCGCCAGCAGCACGCCCTCCGCCACGCTCTCCACACCCGCCATGCCAACCGCTGCGGCTGATGAGTCAGCAGCCACGTTGTCGATGCGAGACGGAGTCCTGGCGGCGGCTGACGGTTGTGGGCCGCGGACACTGCTGCTCAGCGCATCCATGCTGACGCTCCTGGCGGCAGTGGCGCCACCACCACCGCCACCGCCACCACAGCCACCGCCGCCGCCGGCTGCGGCTGCGGCGGCGGCGCCTCCCAGCAGCCGCACCAGCAGCTGGCCGCCCAGCGGCCGACCCACCAGGTCGCCGAAAAAGGCCACGCTGCGGGCGTTCTGGAACAGGATGCTCCTGCAGGAGCAGCATCAGCAGCAGTAGCAGGGGCAGCGGCGGTTGCAGCGGCAGTAGCAGCGACAGGCAGCAGTCAAGCAAGCGTTGTCGTCGTGACATGAGGCCTCCAGATGCTGCGCGCTCGATGGTAACCAGTAACCAGGAAGGCTGCCCTAGATGCTTATCTCCACAGGACTATCACATGAGTCGGGCAGGTCATACCCTGGGTAGTTGAGCATTGTAACGCAGCAGGGCACGCTCCCCATCGCCATCAGTCCCGCCGCGGTTGCCATCACCGCCCGCCCGCCACCGCCGCCGCCGCCGCCACCACCGCCGCCGGCTGGCTCGCCAAGCAGCGCCTGCTGCGGCTGCTGCAGCCCCAGGCTGCTGCCGCTGGCGGCGCGCAGCGCCCGCGCCAGCTGCAACTGCTGCAGGTGCAGCTCGGCGGCAGTTGCGGTTGCGGGGGAGCCGGCGGCGGCGTGGCGCAGCGAGAGCCGGGATGAAGAAGCCAGGGTCAGTGACAGGGAGCGCCCGGTGGGCAGGAGCGGCGCCGCGTGCCGCGGCGACGACGACGACGCTTCTAACGCTTCGCGGCCGGCGGAGGAACGCGCACAGGTGCGGAGGAGGGCCGCGGCGGATGGGTTCTGCTGCTGCGGTGGCAACAATGTCGCATCTGCATCTGCGCGGCCTGCGGCCGCTGCGGCGGAGGCACGCGCGCTGGTGTCGCCAGCGGCGCCGGCGGGGCCTGCCGCGCCGCCGTCGCAACTAGCAGCAGTAGCTGCTGGTGCGGACTGCTGCCCGACCCACTCCGGCGGGACTAGCGTAAGCAGCACCGCCGGCGTCAGCGTCGCGGCGGCGGAGGCGATGACGGTGGTGCTGCTGCGCCGCGCGCCGCCACCGCCGCCGCCGCCGCCGCCGCCAGCGTCCCCAGAGCTGCTGACGGTGCCTATGCTGCCTATGCTGCTGCCGCGGCGCCCGCCGCCGCCGCCAGGGCTGATGGCCGGGGCTGATGCTGTGGCGCCAATCAGGAGCATGCAGGCCCGCACCTGTGCCGTACGTGCGTGTGTACGCCGTACGTGGCCGTGCCAACGACAGGATGACGCGCAAGTTAGGTTGCCGGCACGCGCACAGCGAATGCAAACATACGTACATGGTAAGTGCACGATACGGTAGCTACACACAACACAAGCCCCGTGCTAGCTACGGTAACTACACACAACACAAGCCCCGTGCTAGCTACGGTAGCTACACACAACACAAGCCCCGTGCTAGCTACGGCATCTACACACAACACAAGCCCCGTGCGAATGTCATGCGATGATACTATCCCTGCTGCACACGTGCTGCAGCAGTAGAAACCTATCATCCGCACGGCTGGCAATGAGTGAAGGAAAACCAAGCTTGTTTACTTGCCTGCAGCATCATTCCAGTAGCGACCTCTGCGTCAGCAGCGCTACGGCCGCCGAACACAGAGGCGCCGCCGCCGCTGCCCTCGCCGCTGCCGGCGGCGGCGGCGGCGGAACGGCGCGGCAGCGGCAGTAGCAGCTGACAGGCCTGGGGGCAGGCGTTGAAGGGCACCTGCAATGAGCAGGCCCTGCCCTGAGCGGCGCACCTGCGTGCGGGGCATGCGGCGGGGGCGGGCGGGAGAGCAGCAGCTCAGGCGGCTTCAGGCGCTGCGCATGAATGCTTCCACTGAGACGGCGCCAGGACCGTGTTGTGCAAGTGGGGGCGTTGCGAGGCCCGCGAGAAGAGTCCCCGTGCGCAAGGTGAGTCCCCGTGCAATCGACCCTCCCAACGCACCCTGCCGCTAGCCTTGCCGCCGATGCAGCTGTAGGATCGCTGGCAAGCCATTGCTGCAGCACCTCGCCGTTGAAGGCCTGAGACGCAGCGGAAGTCGAAAATGTGTACGCGGCGGGGCATGTGCATTGCCGCGCAGAGAGCGGTTCTCGCCGCCTCGCGCTCACCTGTCGAGCGGCATCCGGGCCCCCTCCTGCTTTGAGGGCTATTGCAAAGCTCTCTTCTATTTTATGAGTCGGCCTGGCCTCGGGGGGGCGAAGGCAACACTTGAGCCCTTTGAGAATCGATGCTCCGCCACGCGTACTGCGGGCGCCATTTCCGCATTGATGTAGCCGTAGAACCACAGCATCGGAATGTGCGCTCGCATATTGCACGAGTGTTTGCTCGCAGACAACAACGAGCGGGCGTGCCGTCGAATTCGGCATGAATGAGCGGGCTCTTGCGCGTGGCGTCCCCACAGGTGTAGCAGGCGGCGCTGGACTGCATACTCTAGGCAATATTCATTCTGTGCCAAACTCAAAGCAGAGCGAGCGGCCTGTCGCAGTTCTGGCACAACTACGTCGATGGAAGAAGTCTGTCAGCAATGTGATGTTGAAGGGGTGAAAAGATTGTTAGTGTATTCGTTTGACGTGCAAACCGTGCAGCCCACGAGCCTTCGCCGGCCTGATGATTCTGGTGCGAAGTTTACCACTTTACCTCCCCATTACTATGGTATTGCGCCTCAGACAGCCTGAATCCAGCAGCCCACCATGTACTCTGAATTACGCTGACCCAGCCAAAGACGCTGAAGACACCTAACGAGACGGGAAACCTGGTAACCTCTCAGTGCGTCCCGTGCTAGGCAGGCGCAGCTGCAATGGCGCAAAAGCGGTTTCTGAAAATGCCACTAGATTTTACTTCATTAGGTGTGTGTGGGCCATCCAAGCGACGGCCAGACGGTAACCGCGTTCCGCCGTGAAAAAGGTTGGGCCAGCCAGGCCAGCTGTCCGCTGCGCTGTTGGCTCCTCCTGGCTCTTCAGGCTCCGTCGGTCACGGGTAAGCTGGAACGGTGTTAGATGTTGACGTGTTGACGTTCCTTGGTACCCTTCGTTGCAAAGCAAGGTTAAGGAACGAGGAAGTGGGCTTGCTTCCTTGACCACGCCGGGATGCCTTCCTCAGCACACGACACGATGCGTCCAAGAAGGTGGCCATGGCATCAGCGGTGTTACATGATGAGTAAACAAGGGTCCCTTGCGCTGCGGCTGCTAACTAGGGCATCGCTTGGTCAGGGGCTTTCGCGGCCGTGCCCAGGGGTGGCGGGGCACGAAAGGCGCGTGCCGGAAGCCCGATGCATGCGCGGGACCGACGAGAATCCCCTCTGCGCAATGGTGTCTGACGCCATATTTGACGCTTACACCTTTCATCGGACTCTTGATGTGATTCCCACGAACACGAGCGAGTACTAGCTTTGCCATCGTTCGCGCTGCTTACTACGCTCTGCCAACTCTTCGCGCTGTACATGCGGTTTTCCTCAATTTCTCCAAACTTGATTTCAGGAACTCACTAAACAACAGAGCGTCAGAAGGCAGTCAAGCGACCAGCGTGCCAAACTAGCTGCTCGAGCTCCACAGTCAATTAGTGCTTCCAACAACAAGACATGCCAAAGTCATAGCCTACCAGAAGCTACTCCTCGTGAGCGAGGGAGACATGGCTCGCAAGGCAAAGCAGGACCCGCCCGGATTCTGGCGTCGCCTTGCAGAGTCTTTAGGCTGTGTTCCTGTATACCTACCACCAGATGCGGCAGACAAGTTTGACCCTCTGGATAACAAGGACAAATTGCGCCGGGGGCAGAGCTCTGGGCTCAAGTCTTCTTCCCACAGGACCAGCAGCAATGGAGCACTCGGCGGCCCGTCTAAGGTGCGGCACGTTTGAAGCCGGTGCCCGCTGCTGGGGGGAGTTGGATGGACGAACATTACCGAGTCGGTCCGTTGGCGCGCGCGAAGCCCACCGCGTCTGCCGCACTGCATAACTGGGGTCACCTCTTATAAGCACACGCTATGCAAAGCGACGAGCTCACTCCTTCACGCCGGCGCGACTTCCTGTGTTGGCGCCCAGGCTTGACCGGCCGCGAGCGCACCTGCCTGTTCGCCGCACCAGCTCGCACTCGAACACACGCGCTGTCAACCCCCCCCGCCCTCCCCACCCAACACGATTGACCTCCCCATCACGCTGAACCCAACCACAGAGCCACCTTCACGGCGCTTCGTACCGCAGCAACGGCCCCAACAGTGGCCGGAACGCCGACGTGTCGCCCGCGCACTCGATCACTGGCAGCCACCGCGGCAGCCACGGCAACAGCCCGCACGCGTTGGGGCCGCCCCTTTACGACGACCCCCGCCGCTCCGGGGCCGGCGCCGCCGGGGGCGGCTCCGGCCGCGCCTCGCCCCACCAGCACCGCGGCAGCTCGCCCCTTGGCGCCGGCGGCGGAAGAGAGCGCACGCACAGCGGCAGCGGCGTGCCCGCCGGGCAGCGGCGCGGCAAGAGCCGCGCCGGCAGGCAGGCGCAGCGCGCCAGCCGGCACCACCACGGCAGCGGCGCCGGCGCCGGCGGCGACACCACGGCTAGCGGCACGGATGCCGAGACCGACGCCGATGCCGGGTATGGCGCGGCAGGCTCGCCGCACGGTGACCGGAACGGCGGCAGCGGCCCGGGGATAGCAGCTGGGCCCAGCGGCCGCGCGGCGCTTGCGGCGGGCACTACGTCCGGGCATGGCGCCCGCGTGTCGCTCGGCGGCGGCATCATTGGGCTAGTATCGAACGGCGTTGGGAGCGGGAGCGGCGGCGGCGGCGGCGGCTACCGGACGGACGGCAGCAGAGCCAGCAGCCAGGAAGGCGGCGGCGGCGGCGGATCACGTGGCGGCGGGTCGCGTGGCGGCTCCGCGGCGGGGTCGCGGCGGGAGCTGATGTCGCCGCCGTCAGGTGGGGGCCTGTCCCCGCCGCCGCCGCTGCCCCTGCCGCCGCCGCCACGGCACGCCGGCAGCGGGCAGGGCATGTCGCCATCCGGCGGGCTGCACGCCGCGCCGCCAGGCGGGCCGCCGCCGCTTGTGGTGGAGCGGCGGTCAGACCCGCGCGGCGCGGCCGCGGCCGGCGGCTCGCCGCTGCGCCGGCAGGGCACCAGCAACCTCCGGAGCACGGACGGGACCGACGTGGCGGCCGCCGCCGCCGCCATGGGGGCCGGCCTCCACCACGGCGGCTCGCGGCTGGGGCGCGAGTCGGGGGCGGGCATCTCGCCGACGGGGGCGGCGGCGGCGCCGCCGCCGCCGCGGGTGGTGATGGCGCCGGAGGCGCTGTCAGGGCCCATCCCGGAGCTGCTGGTGCACAGCCACGGCGCCATCGCCGCGGCCGGCGGCGGCGGCGGCGCCGCCGCCAGCGGCGTGTACAGCGGCGCCAACGTGGCTTACGTAAGCGACTACTACCCCAGCGACACGGAGCAGGTGATGGCGGAGGGCAGCTACACGCCGACGGGGATGTACGGCGCCGCCGCCGCCGCCGCCGTGACGGCGGCGGCGCAGCCTGGCGGCGGCGGCGGCGGCGGCATGCGCGCCGCCATTCGGGAGGCCGCATCGGGCGGCTCCTTTGTCGGCTCGCCCCGGGCGGGCGGCGGCGGCGGTGCCGGCCTTGGCGGCGGCAGCGGCGCCGCCGGCGGCGTCGTGGCGCAGTTCGGCGGCTCCGTCAGCGTCGGCGGCAGCGACAGCGTGCGCGAGCAGATGAACGCGGCCCTGGCGCGCATGCGCATCAACAACAGCCTGCCGCGCGGCGCCGCCAAGCCGCCGCCGCTGCACGTGCAGGCAGCCATGGCGGCGGCGCTGGAGAAGGAGGGCCCCTCCGGCCTGTCCCGCGACGCCTCCGCCACCACGCCCAACGGCGGCGCCGCCGCCGCGTACGCCGCCGCCGCTGGCGGCGGCGGCGGCGGCTCGGCGGCGGGGTCGCCGTCCGGCGGTGCAGCCGGCGCCGGCGCCGGCGCGGGCCGCGGCGGCTCCCCTTTCGGACCGTCATCCGCGGCCATGGCCCTCCAAATAAGTGTACCGGGCGCGCCCGGCTCGCCGGGGCTAAACACCTACGGACTGCTGGGGCAGCAGCACCACCACACGGCGCCGGACAGCCCCGGCACGTCCGCGCCGTCGACGCCCGTCAGCCGCCAGATGAGCAACGCCGCCGCCGCCGCCGGGCTGCTCGGCGGCGGCGGCGGCGGCTCGGGCCGCTACGACCTTGCGGTCGGCGCCCGGCAGGGCTCCTTCGCCGCCGCCGCCGCCACCACGCCGCGCGGCGGCAGCCGCCTCGCCGGCGGCGCCGCCTCCGCCGCGGGGCTGGACCTGCTGCCGCCGTCGCGCACCGGCTCCATGTCCATGTCCATGTCCATGACCGCCGGCAACGTGCTCCCGCTCATGAGCACGGTGATGCTGGCGTCGCGCAAGTTCGCGGCGGGCGCGCAGCGCGCGCGCGACGGCGGCGGCGCGTCGAGCGAGGTGGGGGTGGTGGGGCGCATGGGCAGCATCACGGGGATGCCGGCGGGGCGGGAGGGCTCGTTCCTGGTGGGCCAGCGGTGACCGGGGCGCCGCCGCGCAGCCACACCCAGCCTGCGCGGGGCCGCAGGGACGTGGGCAGGGGCGTGGGCCACGGCGGCGGCGACGCTGCGGCGCGGCGCGCGGGCAGGGTGCACGGCGTCGGCGACGCTGCGAGGCACCTGGCGCTGCTGGCTGCGGCTGTGCTGGTGCTGGTTGATGCTGGCGAGCGGTGTGCGGCGTACCTGTACGGCAGGTGGTTCGTGTCATCGTGTGGTGGCTCCTCGGCCGCGGTCGGACGGGGCGGCTGCCGCGCATGAGGCACGGCTGGCGCCTGCGCCTCGGGGGCCGCCGGCATGCGGGTAAAGGCGCTCCGTGGGACATGCCTCCCAATATCTAAGGAGGCCGGATGTGGTTTGGCCGGCGCGTAGGGGGGCAGGCGGGCTGGGCGCGCAGGCATGGATGGTTTGCAACATGCGAGCTGTGTGTGGCCAAACCGTTGAGAGTGTTTCGGGTGAACGGTTGGCGCGGGCGGCTGGACGCGGGGACCGCTCAATGGTGTTTCCCTAAGTCTGTTTGTTAGTGCGCATGTACAGCTGATAGTATACTGAATGAGAACCCTAAGTACAGTACAGTTTGTAAAACAATTAGGCGTTGATGGCGGCGGGATTCATGGCTGTTCGTATGGAAAGCTGGACAGTGCGGAGTACGGACTGTTTTTTGTGCGAACATGCTTGCGAGCATTTGACGCTGAAGCGGCTGCTCCCGCGGGGTGCTTCCGCTTACTGTCACGGGCAGCTTGTGGCGGCGCCATGCTTGCGTGCACCGTCCGCGGCGTGTGAAGTACGGGAGTACGGTAGTGAGTGTTAGTAATACATCAAGTACGAGTATCAGTATGGAAGAAGGGACAAGCGGCAGTGCCCGCGCGCATGCTCAGCGATGTCGGGAGTGGGTCAGGGAGGGGGCCCATGTGTTCGGGGCACGGCTGGATGAGGCCGAAGGATTCGAGTGGAACTGCGGGATGTGGGGGTGGCTGCGTGTCGGGCGGCTGGGAGCAAGCACGGGCTCGGGGGGGGGGGGGGGGGGGGGGCAGGCACGCCCCCGGCTGGACTGGGCCGCGCTAGACCATTGCAGTATTGCACGATGGTGTTGCTGCGGGCGTGGGTGTGTGCACATTCGGACTTTGAGACGTACGGCAGGAGATATCGTGCTATCCTTCCGGCCGGGGTGTAACCCAGAGTGTTCACTGAGGCCTCTGCTTGTTGGAGCCGCAGGCTTCCGTCTTTCATTCCAAGGGTGGCCTCCCATCCCCACAAGCCTACCCCCGTAGATTGATTATTTGGCTGACATGCGATTGCAGACGCGCCCACAGCCTCGTTTCGAATCCAGGATTGCTGGATCCCTGTGTACACGGCCTCGACGCGACATGCCGCTGGTGCCGCTCACATGTCGGGGACGCTGGCGGCCTGTGCCCAGCGTCGGCCACGGAGGGACGCCCGGCTTATGCAAGCCACGGGTGCCAGCCGCTCTCACGCACCTGAACCCTCACTCGCAAACCTGCGCGCGCATTATCCTGGGGCATTTAATGATCGACGCCGTATAGATCGTGGCGTGGCAGTGTTCACGTGTCCTGGCGCACTAAGGTGTCGCCTAGTGCTGCCCCCATCACGGTGGAAGGTTGCAATCCAAGAGGCGTCCAGGCGCGGGAGCGCGTTCGACGCGAGCGACGTTAGTATCTGCAGATACATCAGGCAAGATCAGCGAACCGCTGTGAACTTCTGAGTTTTTTGGTCGCGAATATGGCATTGGTTCAGAATGAGCAGTATGCTGCTTTAATAATGATATGCACTACACTCTCAGCGGGAGGTGGTCGGACCGACTGCGCGTTGTTAGCAGTGACTTTGCGGGACTAAATAGCTGCTCGTGAGAGGTTTTGGCTTACCTAGACAAGAGTTTGGTATGGACTTGCCTTGGTAACACCGAAAGTGGTCTCCGGGCCACGGCTCCGTGCCCGCCGCGAGATGTCGCCGAGTGGTGCATTATCATCGCTTTCTATCTTATCTAGCCATGTGCTTGACGAGTTGGACATCACAGCGTGGAAAGGCGTCTTGGCGGTTCTGGCAGCATCGGCCCCGCGAAAAACCTGGATACCCGTGTGCTTGTCGGGGTTGGACAGGCCTTGTAGTCTGCGGATGCTCAGAGCGGCGCGTGGTCATGACGCGCAAAAGCTGGAAGCTGCACTGGGCCTTGCATTGTCGGGCGACCCGGGCTTTTTCCAAACGGTTTCGGGCGCATCAAGGTGAGCAGTATATGGCGGCATGAATGCTTGAACCCTGTATCGCTGTCTGTTCTGCTGGCGCGTCACTTGTTTTGGCCAATTTCGCCAGGACAATGTCGTCCTGAAACCCTCCTGCAATTCTAAAGGAGGGCCACACCATCAATCGGTTGTTGTATTGAGCGACAAGTTTCACACCTTAACCTTGTGCCGGCGCCACGCCCGACCCCACACTTTGGTCCTGGCACGCTGCCACACAGGAGTGCCGCCTGTGGCCAGCGGTTCAGCCTCCGGCTGGTGCTCCCAAATGGCTTCTTGAAATGCTTGGGCTCAGCTGGCGTCTCCATAGAGCAGCTTTGCGCCCTGGCGGCATCTCAGCCGCTGAGCGGGGCGGCACTCGACACAGCGGCAGACATAGAACTCTCCGTGAGTATGCCCTCCCCTGCATGGGGTCGTAGACCAGAGAGAACTCCCCGTTCATAAACCGAAGCGCCGCATAAGAGTAGCTTACGAAAGTTGTGCGCCGGGGGGAGGTGGCGTCAAATTGGCCTTACTTCGGGCAGCGCCATATTGTCCTGGCTTCCTAGAACGCTTTGGACTGTCCCCTCGCGTAAGCCTAGAAGACAGGATGTGCCGCGCATGAGGTTCGAGTGTTCAACCATTGGCAGGCCGCGCGCACGCGCTTGGTAGCGCCAGCCACTGGCACTGTGCTCAAACTCGGCCTCTCCTGCTGTTGCCCTGCGTGCCTGACTTGTTACCGCTGCAACGCAGGTGGAGAGCTGCCTGTGGCGCAATGACGACACCGCTGCAGCCGCCGGCACACCCGCTGGCGCCGCCTCCTCCCGGCGCAAGGCGGCCGCGGTGCGGCCTGCTGTCCTCATCCGTGTCATCAGGCTACTTGCCCGCCTGCCCGCCAGCAGCGCCGCCGGCATCGATGCCGGCCACAGGCCCCCGCACGAGGGAGCTGCGCTCGGGGCGCCGCCGCTGCTACAGCCCAGCGGCGGCAGCCGCACAGCTGCAACTGCTGCCGCTGCCGCTGCTGCTCCTGCTGCTGCTGGAGTGGGCGTGGGGGCGTCTGCGCTCTCAGGATCAATGGCAGTGGCGTCGCCGCGCGAGCGGCGGCCGATCGTGGAGCGGGCCGCCCGCGAGCCTCGTGCGTGCGCGCTGATGGAGACGGTCAGCCTGCACAGCGACGACAGCGATGGGGAGGGCGCCCACGCCAGTGGCGGCGGCGCCGCCGCCGCGGAGGCCCGGAGCCGCCGGCAGCACCAACAGAGCCTGCCAGCGGCGGGCGGTGTGGCTTCCTCGTCCTCTGTGGGGGCGCGCGGGCGGCAGCAGCGCTCGGGAGCGCCGTGCTCGGCACAGTCCCTGCTGCGCGATGCGATGCACCTGCGCTCCGGAGCGTTCGGGCCCAGCGCCAGCGGCAGGGGCGGCACAGAACGGACGGGCGCGGCCGCCGCCGCGGCGCTGCAGTGCGCCTTCGACGACGGCCTGTGCCAGGTCACGGTCATCTCATTTTCGTCCGGGTGCGTACGTGGGCTGGCGCGGCGGGCGCATGCAATTGCTTGGGCGAGGACGGGCTGGTGGGCGCCCGCGTGCCTGGGCGGCCGCGGCAATGCCGCATGGTGCGGGGGCCGAGGGTGGTGCAGACGGGGGGCTGGGGTACACGGGGCCATGTGGCGCACGTGCACGGACTGAGGCTGCCACTGCTGGCCCCTGCGCAGGGCGGTGCTGTTCCAGAACGCTCGGTCAAAGGTGGGTTTTATGCGGCGCGGGGCTGCGGGCACAGCATCGGCGGCGGCAAGATACCGGTAGCTAGCAGGGCAAGATACCGGTGGTGGGGCACGCTGCGCAGCTAGCAGCTAGCAGGAAGCTTTCGTTGCGCATATGACGCGACCGCCTGGCATTCATGCGCCTGCTCGTGTGCCGTGGCAAACCCTGTGGACTGTGGTGCTTGCGCTGATCTCTCACTCGCCGCCTGTCCGGTACTGATGCGGTACGGTGCCGCACCCTAAGCCAGTACGTGCGCCGTACATGCATGCCCGCTCGTTCCCAGGCCCTGTACGGCGACCTGACTGTGCTACAGCTGTGGCAGCAGCACTCGCCCGCCGCCTGTGCCTCCGCCGGCCAGATGCTGCTACAGCTGCTGCTGAGCGGCGCGGCAGCCGACGGCGGCGACGGCGGCGGCCACACGGACGGTGACGGCTCCTCCTACCGGCACTCGAGCGGGTCGGAGGACCGAAGCGGGGACGATGGCGCCGGCGGGCGCCAGGCGCGAAGGGAGGTGGCGCAGGTCCTCCAGCAGCTGGCGGCGGGACAGGTGCGTCCGCAGCCTAGCCGGGGGACCGCATGCGTCATGTGACCAGCCATGCGCATTGTAGCTGTGCGCAGTCATGTGCGCGGAGAGAGAGCTGTGCGCCCATTTGTTCGTGCTCGGCCGGCCTGGCGTTTGTGGCGCAGTGCCGGGCAGCGGGCACCGCACACTTCCACCTTTTGGTGCCCCGCAATGATCACTTCCATAAAAAAAATGCGCTCCCTCCCCTTGCTGCCACCGCACAGACCTACACCGGCGTGGCGCAGCTCGCGCCGCCGTTGTTCGACCTGGCTAGCAGTCTGGCCGCGGCGTCGGCGGCGGCGGCCGCCGTGACCATGGCGGGCAGTCTCCACGGGCCAGGCCACTCCACCAGGCCACCTTCGCCGCTGCCGTCAGCCTTCAGCGGCGATGCGGGGCGCGGCGGCCTGCTGGGCGGTCTGAACCCTCTGGCGTCGCCGCTCGACTCCCTGCTGACCACCCGGTGCATGGGCGCCGACTCCGCCGCTGCCACCCGCGCGCTGCGCGCCGCCTGCCTCAGCACCGCAGGGCAGCACGCGCGCGGCAGCAGGGCCGGCGGCGACAGCGCCGCCACGAATGCCGCGCTGTTTACGATGGACCTCCTCTTCGGCAGCGGCGTCGGCGGTGGAGGCGGTGGCGGCGGCGGAGGCGGCGGAGGCGGCCGCCGCGCCAGCCGGGCCGGCCCCGACGAGGTCGACAGGTGCGCGGCGCGGGCTCTGGGGCGTTGCTGGGACCGCCCCGCGGTGCTCCCGACCTGTCCACGCGCGCTTGCAAGGGCCTGCCCTTGTGGCAGTCGTGTCGGCGGGTCAGGCAAACCGCGCCCCGCCGCAGCGTCGTAACCTACGAACATGTCCGTGCGTTTTGCTGGCCAAGCCGCAACGGCGCGGTGCCACGGCCCCCACCCTGTGCACCGTCCCCCGCGCGAGCCTCGCTGTCTGGGTGTTAAGAGAGCGCAAGGAAAAAACACGCTGACAGTGCATGCGATGCAGCATTACGGTCGCCATTGGCATTGGGGTCGCCACGTCCAACACCAGCCTCACTACAGCATGTGTGCTTCACCAATGCCGACCGCAGGATGCTTCTTGAGGCGCTGATGTCCGAAGGGCACGACCCCGAAGATGGAAACGGGTCCGCGGCGCCCTCCGGCCGCCGGCCCCCTTGCAGCCACCGGGCCCCGTCTGCCACTGTCGCCCGGCGGCGCACTTCACAGTCCAATCCCTACACAACGGCCCCCGGGCTCAGGAGCACGTCCATCGGCCGTGGCGCCACGCCGGCTGCTGGTGCTGCTGCTGCCCTCAGTCCCGTGAACTCACGAGCCTACGCAGAGGCTGCGGCGGCCATGACGGTCCAGTCGGCCGGAGCCACCGCGACCGGCGCTGGCGGCGGCGCTGGCAGCATCCCCTCTGGGGTCGCTACAGCGCCAGTCTCGGAGCCCGCGGCGACAGAGGCGCGGATGTCATCGCTGCCGCTGCTGCCGCATCCGCGCGAGCTGGCCGCCAGCGCCTCGGTGCCCCTGCAGCCGCCTTCCCACGGGCAGCTGCTGCTGTCGCGCCTGCTGCGCTCCAGCAGCCGCAAGAGCGGCTCTGACCGCCTGGCCGGCGGCATGGGCGTCGCAGAGGGCGGCGGCGCTGTGTCGGGCGCGGCGTCGGGCGCGGCGTCGGGCGCGGGCGCTACAGCCGTGGGTGGCGGCGCCATGGCGAGGATTGGCTACAGCTGCAGCAGCAACCTGAGCAGCGGCGGCGGCGGCGGCGAGGCGCACGTGGCGGCGGAGGAGCTGGCGGTCGTAACCGCCGCCGCCCTGCCGGACGGAGGCTCGGATGGTCGACCAGCAGTGCCCACTCCCGCGTGGGCTGAGGGCGGCGCGGCCGGCGCCGTGCCACCGCTCCCAGGCGACACCGACAGCAGTGCTCCCATGCCTGGCGGCAGCGCTGGAGCTAGCAGCGATGGCTCATCAGGGCGCGAAGAGCCTGGCCGCAGCCCCCAGCAGCAGCCGCAGCAGGCGCGGTCGATCCGCGGGCGTATGCCGTCGTGGATAGCGCTGCAAAGCAGGCTGCAGCCGAAGGAACCCCGGGCGGCGGGCGGGGCGAGCGAGGCTGCAGCACCTGGCACCGCTGCCGTAACCTCGGCAGCCGGCACTTCGGGGGCGCGTGCGCATGGGGCGCTGCGTGTGGAAGGTGTGCTGGACGTAAAGGCCCTGGTTGCCGCCGCGTCTGCAGCGGGCCTGGGCGGCGGCGGCGGCGGCGGCGGCGGCGGCGGCCGCGACTACCCCATCACCGCGCCAGAGCTGGTGCTGCCGTACCTCAGCGGCGCTGACGGCGCGAGCGGCGACGACGACGCCGCGAGCGCTGCGCTGCTGATGCTGCGGCGCATGAGCTCCAGTGCGGTGCAGCTCAGCGCCGGCAGCGGCGGGTGCGGCACCGAACCCTACTCCACGAGCTTGGTCCCGGACTTTGCCTGCATCCCAACGGGCGGCGTGCCGGCGCCAGGGACAGCCTCCCCGGCCGCGGCGGCTGCGGTTGCGGCTGGTGGTGCTGCCGCGGACGAGTCGTACAGCGGGCTCGGCAGCAGCAACGGCAGCGCGGCCGGTGGCGGCGGCGGCTCCAGCTCGCGGCTGACGGGCGTGTGCGTGCCAGTGCGCTCCGGTAGCACCCTGTCCCGCACCTCCTCGCGGCTCTGGCACCTGTCGGGACGGCTGGCGGCCGGCTCGTCCGTCGTCGTGGCGGCAGACGGCAGCAACAGCTGGAACGGCGCGACGGGGGCTTGGGTCGGGCCCGCGCCAGTGTCGTTGGGCTCCGTCGCCTCCGCGATGTCGCCGCAGCAGGACAGCGGCGCGGCCCCCACGCCGAGCTTGACGCTGCAGAAGCTTTTGTTCGGAGCCGCGGGGCCGGCGGCGGCGGCGGCGGCGGCGGCTGGTGCGGCGGGTGGCAGGAGGCGCCTGCCGCCGCGGCGAGCCGCAAGCTTGGTGACGGTGACACGGCACGGCGCGTCCGCGTCACCGCCAGTCACGGCCGCGGCGGTGGCCCGGCCTGCGGATGAGACCAGTGGCGCGTGCATGGAAGGCGTAACCGCCGACGATAACCCCCTGCTGCTCCCTGCCAGCGGCGCCAGCAGCTGCGCAGGCGCCGCGGACCCCGCCGCTGCGCTGGCTGCCCCCAGCGCCAACGCTGCCGCAGCCGCGGCGGCCGTGCCGCCGCACCGCCACGGCTCAGCTGCCGACACGGCCGGAGTGCCACCGCCGGTGGTGGGCCCGCAGCTGCCGCAGCTGCTCGTTACCAGTCGCCCGCCCGGCCCAGGCTGGGCGCCCGCCATTGTGCGCTGCTCCCTTCCTCCCGCGCTGGCCACGATTGAGGATGCGTCCGTGGACCTGGCTGATGTCCAGCAAGAGCTGCTGCTCGCGACCGCCAGCAACAGCCGCGAAAGCGCGGGCCGCAGCAGCCAGGGCCGCAGCAGCGCAGGCCGCAGTGAGGCCCACCCGGCCAGCAGCCACAGCCGGCGGGGTGGCGGGCCGTCGGCGGGGGCGGCCGCCGGCAGCGGCGGGCTCGGCGCGGGCCGCGCCAGCCACTCGAGCAAGCAATCCACGGAAGGCAGCGTGGAACGGTCGGTCAGCTCTGGCACGGGGGTGCAAGTGCCGGGACTGCAAGCTGAGGCGGGTGGGCAGGCCGAGGGCAAAGGCGCCGGCGGCCTGGGAGGCCAGGCACCCCAGCCTTCGGCGCTGCCGGGCTTTGGCAGCGAAGTTATAACCGCGGGTTGTAACGCCTGCGGTGCCACGGCCGTGATGCTACAGCAGGGGGTGCTAGCGGGCGCGGTCGGCGCCAGCGGTGCAGACGCAGTGGGCGCTGCAGCGGCTGCCATGCCGGCGGCTGCGGGCGCGGTTCCAGCACCCGTGGCAGATGGCAGCCTGGGTGTCTGCGGCTTCATTTCCACGCTTGCTGGCGCTGCCGTGACTGTGACCGGTGCCGGCGCAGGCGCAGGCGGGAGTGTTGGCATTGACCACGGCAACTATGTCAACGGTAACGTCAGCAGCGGCGGCTACCAACCTGCCAACGCGCCGGCTTTCTTCCTCGGCAGCGGCAGCGGCGGCGGCGGCGGCGGGCTTGCAAAGCAGGGGCCGCCGAGCTCGTCCCTGATGGATCGTGATGCAGCGTCGACCTCCTGCATGTCTGCGAGCGACGGCAAGGGCAGCGCAGGCGGCAATCTGGGCGCCGCCGCCGCTGCATGGGCCAAGCTGTACCGGCAGCATTCCAGCAGCCACCTGCTGCAGGAGGATGGGGCCGGCGGCGAGGATGTCGATGACATTTTCACCATGGCGGCACTCGCGGTGCCGTCCGCGGCCGGCGCTGACGGCCGCACCAACAAGCGCGAGGGTGGCAGCACCCTCGGCAGCGGCGCCGGAGGCGGCGCGGCCGGCGGCGGCGGTGCTTTTGCCAGCCTGGTGTTTGGTGGGACCATGGAAAGCTCCGTTGGTGCGGCGCTCGACCTGTTTCTGCCGCTCCCTGGCCGCACGAGCCAGCCTGACCAGGCGATGGAACCGCCGCAGCCGCAGCCAGGGGCGGCACAGACTCTGTCCGAGGGTGGTGCCGTCGGGAGCGCTGCCCCGCCGCACGCCGCGCCGGGCGCAGCGCCGCCTACGCCGCGGTCTGGCGCTGGTGACGCGCTGCTGCAGCCAAGGACCGCGGCGGGCTTCACGGCCGCCGGCGCTGCTAGCGCTGCTGATGCGGGCGCGGATGCTGGCGCTGGTGGTGTTGCTGGTGGCATTGGTTCACAGGTTCTCGGCATCCCGGCAGACGCCCTCGCACGTGGCTCGGGCACCGCCGCCTCGCCTGTCGCCGCCCGCGTCAACGCAGCCCGCAGCTTCAGGTCGTTTAGCTCAGAGCATTCTAACGCAGGCTCGCCTGGCAAGCTGCTGCCAGCCGGCAGCAGCAGCCCACGTGCGGCGTCTGGCGCCATGGGTGCCGGCACCGTCGCCGCCGTGGGTGCCGGCGCAGCAGCCGCAGCCACGGCAAATGCATCCGACACCAACCAGCGCAGCCGGCGCCGCCGGCAGCCGCAGCGCTCGGACACCTCAATGCGGCTGCAGCAGCTGCTGACCAGCTTCTCCGAGCTGCAGCACCAACACCAGCACCAGCACCAGCACCAGCACCAGCACCAGCACCAGCACCAGCACCAGCACCAGCACCAGCACCAGCACCAGCACCAGCACCAGCAACCAGCGGCGCCGCTGCCATCGCCGGAGCCGAGGACGGCGACGAACACGGGGACGCTCACCATGTCCCGCGCCCTGTCCCGCGCCTTCTCCCGCGCCTCCAACAGCAGCCTGCTATCGCAGCCGCCCACAACTGCGGACCCCGCGGGCGCGGCCGTGGTGCTGCTGCCCGGCGACTCTGCCGCTGCTGCACGAGGCGGCGGCGGCGCCGGAGGCGACGTGGGTGCCGCGCCCGCCGCCAGCGCGGCCAGGAGCGTGCGCCGGCCCTCCATCCTCCTCATGCGGCCGCGCTCCACCACCAGTGCAAAGCAGCTTGCCGGACTGCCGATCGCCGCAGCTGCTGCTGCTGTCTCTACGCCCCGCGGCGCGGGGCCTGGTGCTGGCGGCCGCGATGGTGACACGTCGCCGCAGCCGCGGCTCCACTTTGGAACCAGCCCGCCGCCGAGCCGCGGCCGAGCCGCCAGCAGCTCGCCCAAGCCTTCCTTCTTGATGTCCAGCCCGCAAACGAGCACTTACGCGGCTATGCCCTCGCCCATTTCAGGCACCAACGCCGCAGCGCCAAGTGGTGGTTCTGCTGCCGCCTCTGGCGCCGTAGCTTCCAACGCTATCGACAGCCGCGCCGCGCTGCTTGCGCTAGCTGCATACAGCAGCACTGGCGGCGACAGCAGCATCGATGGCGGCGGCGGTGGTGGCGGCGTGGACGGCGCCGCCGCCGCCCGCTCCCAGCGCTATGGGGCGTCGCGCAAGAGGTGGGGCGCGCTGCCAGCTGCCAGAACCGCGGCCGCTGCGGCGGCGGCTGCCGCGGCGGCGGCATCGCTGCCGGTGTGGCACAAGCTGCACATTCGGCCCTTTCGGATGCCCGTGCCCCCCCAGGGCGGCAGCACTCGCTCGCAAACACAGCTGCAGCGCCAGCAGGGCAGGCCAGCAGACCAGGGCACAGGGGCTGCAGATGGCGTGGCCCCGGTCATGGCCATGGGCCCGGATGCAACTGCTGGCGCAGACAACAAGGCCGGCTGTCACGGCGGTGCTGATGACACCAACAGTGGCGGCGCCGGCGACAGCAACAGCGCCGAGCTGGTGCTGGTGGTGACGCAGGTGGACGTGACGGAGCAGGTGGAGGCACACCAGCCGCTGGTGCAGCTGCTACAGCAGGAGCACAAGGTGGGTGCGGGCAGGAGGCTGCGGTTTGGGGTGGGCCAGGCGCCAAAGGGTGCGCCGTACGGCCATGGCGCGCGCTAGGGCGCTGCAGGTATTGGTTGACCGCTGTGACGCGTCTGACAACTAACTCTCTCCTGCTCCCAATCCCGGTCATCAGGTGCTGGAGAGCATCTTCCCGCGCCACATCCTCGAGTACCTCACCCTGTGGGGCGGCGACACGCCGCAAGCCGCGCAGCAGCTGGGGGGCGCAGCTGGCGGTGGTGGCGGCTTCGGAATGGTCGCCGGTGCGCTCGCGCGGGACGGGCTCGAGCGGCTGGCGTCCCTCGCGACGTCGCACGCTTGCGTGACCATCCTCTTCACAGGTGGGTGACGCCGTTACCCATGCGGCTTGGGGCTTCGTATCCGACCTTGCAAGGGATGCGGGATGCGTTGACAGCAACAGGCCTGCACAACTTGCATTCATCTGCCTGCTGCGTTTGCTGCGGGCCTTTGGGATTGTCCTTACCGGTATGCATGCCGCTCGCCGCGCGCCGGCATACCGTGTCGCGCCTCGCCCTGTCTGTCCCGCAGATATCGTGGGCTTCACCGACATGTGCAGCGCCGCCACTCCGTACGAGGTGATGTGCTTCCTCAACTCCCTCTACAGCCGCTTCGACGGCCTGGTCGACATCTATAAAGTCTACAAGGTGGAGACCATCGGCGACTGCTACATGGTGGCGGGCGGCCTGGTAGCATATGACCAGGACGGCTACAAGTCGGTCATCGCGGGCGAAGAGGACCCGCTGCACGCGGTCCGTGTCATGGAGTTTGCCAAGGTAGGTGCGCACGCACATGCCGTAGTCTACAGCCTCCATTTTGCCATGGACACACGTACTGACGGGTGGCTGCGGTGTGCTTCTGCAGGCCATGCTGCGCGCGGCGCGCGAGGTGCGCATGCCGCACAACGGCGAGCCTGTGCGGCTGCGCGTGGGGCTGCACAGTGGCCCCGTCACCAGCGGCGTCGTGGGCGACCGCATGCCGCGCTTCTGCCTCTTCGGTGACACAGTGGTGAGTTGGGCGCGCGGTGCCGGGCCGTGAGCGTGCAGCTCGGGTCTTTCGCATCATTCATCTGTAATCATAGACTTGCAGCCCCTCGTGGTTTGCTAACCCCGACACCTGCTCCCCCGCCGCAGAACGTGGCGAGCCGCATGGAGAGCACGTGCCGGCCCGGGCGCATCCACGTCAGCGCGGCCACGCGGGCGCGGCTGCCCAACGAGCCGTGGCGTGACCTGGGCATGACGGCGGTAAAGGGCAAGGGCGAGATGCGGACGTTCGAGTGGGACGCCGACGCGGACGAGGCGCTGGATGGGCAGCAGCTGCAGCGCGTGCTGGGGCTGTACCTGTAGCAATGGGGCTATTCATAGCTGTATCAGTGCGAAATGGTTTGTTAGTAACCGGTTATACTACACACCGAGTGGGGATTATTCGTTTTGTTGCTTGGTCGGAGGTTGCCTGGCTTTGGGAGCAGTACGATATGAGATTACCGGTACTATGTTAAGCTTTGCAACATGGTGTGGCGTCGCAAAGCAGTATCAATTTGCAAAATGCATCTGGGCCCATGGGGTGTGCTCTTGGCTCGGCATAGCCGGCATGAACGTGCAACATGCATGCACGCCTGCCTGCGCGGCCTGATGGCCCACAGTGCCGCGGCAGTGCGTACTGATTGGGAGGGAGCAGCAATGGCCACGCTGACGTCTTCATACCATTCCAAACGGAAGGCAGGGCGGCATACACACGCACGTACCAAAGCATGTACGGGTGCACGCATCAACGCACGCACGACTTGGTGATTGTGTACTACTAATCGTACATGCATGACTGTGCCAGCGTCGGGGTCATTGATTCCACATAATTTAAACGGATGCAAGAAACTACTATCTGAAATGGCGGGTCGCCTTCGTAAACTTTTGGATCGCACCGCAACTGGATAACTTCTTAAGCTGGCGTATCTGACGCCTAAGGTTTCAAGCAATGTTGGCGCATGATGAGAGGGATATGCGCGCATTATGCAGTCTTATTTTACCCGGCTCTGTCATGGCCAAAATTTGCTGATTGATCCTGATTGTTGGTGGCGCGGGATGAGGACGGCTATGGCCGCGCGGTGCGGCCGTTGGCGGGAGTATGGGGGTTGGCGGGAGGCCCAACAGTAAATGCAATGGGAATGCGCTCACGAGGGCGGAACGAATGAGGAAGGAGCGGTTCGCGGCCAAGAAGCGTCGCGTCTAGGCCAGGGCAGACTCGAAGTATCTCCATCGTGAGGCTGATTCTGGCAGGTTCTCAAGGAGGGATGTCCCGCCTTGCTATCTTGTGGTACACGGTACTGCATGCGGGCACGGCAGCCGGTGCGCGTGTGGACAGGGTGCATGAAGGAGTCACGCGGCGTGCGTGTGGAGGTGAATGCGTGCGGTGACACCTGCAAATCTAATCAAGGGTAAACGAGGGGGGGCGGGCGGGCGGCTGATTTGGCAAGGCTTTATGAGCCGTATGTGCGGGCAGACCGCGCGCAGCGCGCGCCCAAACAGTTCGCACGAAACTACAATGCTGTGTACGTGTTCGGACCGATGGCGGTGATGTGATAACGGTCAAGTGATGTCTGTATGGGTGTCGCCTCAAGTTTGACACCTATTTGGAGTTTTGCACCAACTTGTTTGTGGACGCCTCGGTTTGTGGCGAGCGGAGGAGTGCAGCACCAGCAGGGCACAACAGCAGGTGGGCCGCCTGCTATAGTGGCGTGCGGCGATCGGTAGTTGTGTTGTGGTGGATGTTCTCTCCATTTGGGGCTGGCGGCGGCGGGAGCAGCGTATGCACCGGAAAGGTTCTGTATCACCTACGGTTGCAGGGGTGCCCGATCGTTACATACATCGGCCGTACACGGCCCGTTGACAGGCTGCGAGCCTGTGGTGGATTGAAGAATGTCGGTGCACAGGGTGTAGTGCCAAACTCCGTGGCCAAAACCCTTTGTCGGGCTCGGCATGCAGTGCCGCCGCTCGCGATTACGCCGGTCTCGCCTGCTGTAGGGGGGGGGGGCCTCGGCCCTCGGGCCACACGCACCACCAGGGCGCGCACCGTCGCACCCCCCTTGCCCGGGCGCCCCACCCCGTACGCACGGAGCAGCTTCCGTCCAATGGCAGTGCCGCCTTCACCTTCGGCGTTTGCGGTGGTGTGCAAGGGGTGCCATTGGCCGCCTAAGGGCCTGCCCTTGTCGACGGTCATAGGTCTGGACCCGACAGCTAGCATTGTGTACCCTCGCTCCGCCTTCCACCTCGTGCTGAGGTGCTCCCACCCCCAGCTGTGCAATGCGCGCATACCGCAGGCTTACACGCTCCGCATCACACGCCGCCGGTCATCAAAAGTTCACAACTAACATGCAGCTTAAGCTAGCTTAGGTAGCTCGGGATAGCGCGTTCATTCGCGTTCGCGTTTCAGAAGCACTCCACTAGCGCAGGCATGAACAGGCGACTGAGGAGAGAGCGGAGTGCGTGGCAAAGGGCACCTTGGAGTCCTGGCGGCACATGTGGCGCACCTGCTAGCTAGCTGGCTGGGCGCCGCGCCGCTGCATGAGCCGCATGAGCGAGCGCTTTTGCTGCCATACAAGATAGAGGAGAGGCGTACAGGGGAGCTGGGGAAGGCGTACAGCATGTAGGACCAAGCACTGTAAAGTCGTAAACATGA
Organism: Chlamydomonas incerta; assembly: GCA_016834605.1. NCBI lineage: Eukaryota > Viridiplantae > Chlorophyta > Chlorophyceae > Chlamydomonadales > Chlamydomonadaceae > Chlamydomonas > Chlamydomonas incerta. The sequence continues at coordinate 308,545 of JAEHOC010000025.1, forward strand.
CCGCTCGGTATGCGGGGCCGGCGAGGTGCACGGTAGCTGTGTTGGGGGAGCTTGTGGGCTGCTGCGGTGGGTGCCCCCTTGCGCTGGAGAAAACGGCAATCCCGCGCAGCAACGCGTTGCGGCTGCGTGACTGCGTGCCGCCTGAATTGGGCGCGGGTGACTGGGGGTCTATCCATGGCAAAGGCGACGGCGCGTGTCATCCGCTCATCTTGCGGCCACGCGCGCCCCTGTGTCTGCTGCAGCGCGTGCTGTGCTGAGTAAGCTCTGGCCGTTTGAGCGTTGTGCTTGCTGGTGTCTCGTTTCGAAGGTAAATAACAAGTAACTTTGCCGCTAACACTAACTTCTTTCGTGCTGTTTATTGCTAGCTTGGAGCTCAAGACGGCGTCTTGCATTCGCATTCACTAGCAAGCACTTTGCTGGTGGACAAATTTGCGCGTTTCCTGTGTAGCCCTACATGTGCCACGGATCCCATGGTCCGTCTCCTGCCCTTCAAGTTTGATGGCGCGGGTGGTGCCCCGCGCATGGCGGGTGCAAAATGTGCCTCGCAGTAACCCCGTCCCTCAGCCATCCTCCCGGCCCCCAGTCGTCCTTACGCCGTGTATATCGGTATACACATGCACGCGTTTTCACAGATCCGCCGTCTCACGTCGAGCGCCAATGCCCATCATGTGCCTGACTGCTTAGACTGCTGCGGCTGGCGCTGCAAGCGGGAAAAGCGAGCGAGAGCTGTCAAAATTAGCTAACCGCAAACCCAGCAGGACCCGTTACACAGTGCGCACACATGCATGCATGCACAATCAAACAACATCGTCCGTGATCGCCAGCACGCGCTCTCCAGATAGCCACCGCTATACTCTCCAGCAGGGCTTCCCTCATCCCTCCGCCGCGCCCATGCATAACCACTGCTAAGACCTCGCAACAGCAACAGCAACGCGCACACACACACACACACACACACACACACACACACACACACACACACACACACACACACACACACACACACACACACACACACACACACATCGAGCGTTTGTCGTCGTTTTTCCTTGTGCTCTCTAAAACACGCATCGACGCTCTTGCTAGCTGGTGCTGGAGCGTAGCAGCGCTGGCAAGGCCGCACTACCGCTGCACACGCACAAGAATGAGACTAAGGACTAGATGCCTCAAAGCAAGGGAAAGACGCCCATAGATGCTGATTGGGAAAGTCTGTGATGCGTGCAATGCCCAGTCGGCGGTTGATTGGATATGCCACGTGTCAGGGACACACGCAAGGAAGATCGCCCGAAGTATGTCAGGGACTGAACTACCCTGAGTAGCAATCACGCATCAGTGGCTTTGATAATTTGGAAGGCTTCCACAGGGATTGATAACCCCGAGCCCCTGCCACTCAATGAAGGTTTTTATTGTTCAGGCAAAACCTCTTGCGATCTCCACACATATGCCTACCGTATGTATTCAATGTATTGTCCCTCACAGGGATGAGTCTCTCGAAGAAGGAACGCGGCCGCCAACGCCGTTCGCACACCCCATCGATGCGACCAACACACCGAGCGTGTATGCTAGCTTTTGATCGCACACACGTACACAAGCAAGCAACAATGGGCATGTGCTTGTGAGAGTATTGCAGGACAGCTCACCTACAGGTGCATTTCCCGTTCGCGGCTAGTAATAATCTAAGCACCGCCACCACCATATCACAACACCACGACACCGGCCGGCAGTCACGGCACACGTCGTCTGCGCGAAGCGTTCACAGTGCGGACATCGTTATTCACCCCGTTCCCAGCAGCATGATGGGCAGCCTTTCGCATACCCATACAATGATTCGCCTGCTATCTCCGGTAGTGTTCCTACACGCCGCTCAATTTCATCCCCCGCCTTCGGCCCTGGCTGCCCACGCACCCTAGCTCGGTGAGGCCACGACGGCTCAGGCCACATGAGCTACGCCGCAGCGAGCACTAGCAGCAGCCCAGCCCGGCCCGTGCCATCCACAACTAACCCCGCACACAAATAAAGGTTCTCGACCAACAGTGACGGCGTGCTGGTAGCATACCTTATCGTGTCTGTAGCCTCCCGGCTTTCAAGGACACCCCCCGCCGGCGATGTGACTGTAACTGCACGTGCATGACGCCGACGCCGCTGACCTCCAGGACGCATTCCGGCACGCGCAAGCATGGGTAGACAGGGTTACACACGCCACTCCACGCCACGCCACGCCACGCCACGCCACGCCACGCCACGCATGCGCCACGCCACGCACTCAGCCTCGAGCTTCGAGCATGAATTTGGTTAGTAACGAGTCCGGTTTGATCCATTGCTACCGATGAGCCTGAACTGGGCCACAGCGCTGCTCCTGGCATCCTGATGCATCGATGCCCAAGCAACGCACACGTGCGAGGAGCCACTTGCGCTCGGCAGTACTCAACAGTCAAACCCGCGGACTGTTTGCAAACACCAGCGGCACTGCTGATCCGACGATTCCGACCATGCATCACGCACGCCTTCCTCCGTCCAGCCTAGCTACCCACGCTGGCGCCTATCGGGTGGCTCTCCGCGCCCCCTGGCACAACGCGTCACCAACCAACTGCTGTCCCGCCGCCCCGCAAGCCCATGCTTGCGGGCCAACGGGCGCCACGAGCACAATACTCGTCCCCGCATGCACAAACCATGACTAATGACACATGCTACAACGGCGCACCGCGTGCAACCAGTAAGTGCACGCAGCCCTCTCCCCCCTCCGGCCGGCACACTGCGGCTGGCTGCAATACCATAGCTGGCGGAATGCCGATGAGTCGGCCGCTCGATATCAATGGGCGGCCGACCGAGCTGTACGGTACTGATTATAAACCCACGGCAGATACGAGTGGCAACTGGTGCCTCCATGCAATGTTCAAACAGCGCAGGGCAGCCAGAAAACGGCGCCCGCCCGCGGCCCCCCCGGCGCCTCTCAATCGCCAACACGAAAAGCAGGTTTGTGCATTATGCAATTTGTCATTCATTATGATGGGTTTTCCATGCTCAAGGCACGCCGGTTGATCAGCAGGGCATGCTCAACAACGCTTCCCCAACACGCCCGTGGGCTGTGTAAGCTTTTTCCGACTGTTCAGCAGTAGAAGTGTCAATAAATCGTTCATTAAGTTGAATTGAAAAGGTGCAAGCTCCTGTCCACACGAAAGGGCTGCCGAGATACGGTACAGCAAACGGCTGACCAGGTACCCGAAAGTTCAGCGGCACAAGCACAGGTGCCTCCATTCCAGCAGCAGTTTGTTGTGGTTCATGCCGCCAACCGACCTCACAAGCAGGCGCAACTCTTAAAGCCACAAGCAAGCAAGAACCTGGAGCCATTGCGCTGCGGTATCACCCACACGCACAAGAAACGGGCAGTCTCATGTGCAGTTCGAGGTGCGCTCCAACAGCTACGGATGCAAATGATAATAGCAGCAGGCAGGGCCCATGTGCATAAAATCGCACGAGCTGCTCTTCGCAGCGACGCCCATGATGCTTGCATTGCGTGCAATCCGTGCATGTGATGGTCAGATGATAGGAACGAACACGTGCCCCGCTGAGGTGCAGGTTTTGGATTCACCTCGCCGTACACTGAGCGGCGCTGGTGACCTTCAGCAATGCAGTAATGTGTGCGCTTTCCATAACCCATCCGCAAAACATACGAGCAACGGAGCTGGGCGAGCATTTAATCTCTCACCAATGATCCGCGCATCCCATTCCCCCTTTCGCATCGACGGCTACCTCCCCTGGGCCCCCCACCGCCACACACAAGTTGTTTAAACACTGCTTGCGGCGCTCCCCACTCCCGTCTGTGCACGCTCGCGGCTCGCGACACGGCATGGGTAATGCAGGCATACGTAGCTAGGTTTGCCCGTAAAATGGCAGTGAGGCTCAGCTGAGGCGCTGCTGCCTCCGTCTCAAACAACGAATTTCACACTTATCTATCCCCCGCCCCAACCCAATGCATGGATAGCTAATTAGTGTGCTGACCCGCATGCCACCCCAGCAGCTGCTTAGCACGCACCTGTTGTGCGCCGGGCGTGAATGATTCGTTGAGCTGTTTAGATTAGACACCGCGATCGCGCCCGTGCGCTGATAGATAGCTCCGAGGTCAGCACCTGCATGTTGCGGTTTCGGACATCGAGTTCAGAATCCGTGCATCACTCCTCGTTTGCGTCCTCGCCCTCCCCGAGATCCAAATCATCGTCCTCTTCATCGCCGCTGTCATTGTCGTCCTCATCGGACGCAGCAGCCGCCGCGCGCCGCCGCCGCCCGCTACCGCCGCCGCCGCCCCGGCTGCTGCCGCTGCCCCCGCCGCCCTGGCCGCCGGATCCTCTGTGACGGCGGCTGGTGACTCCGCCGCCGCGCCCGGCGGTTGCCGCCGCAACGCTGGTACCGCTGCTGGATGTGGCGCCGCCGCCGCCGCCAGCCGCTGTGGCTGCTGGGGGCGGCTGTGTCTGGCGCCGCTCGCGCGCAGTCATGGCTTTTATGGTGCGGAGCTGCAGCTGCCGAATGCGCCGGGTCTCCTCGTTCAGCGGCGCATCCGGCTGCTGGATGATGGCCCGGCGGTTCGCCGAGACCACTTGCAGCATCTCCTGCATTGATGGCCCAAACCGCGCGCATGCATGGGCATGGGGATGCGTACGTAGCGCACGTTAAAAAGAACGACACAATTTGAAGGGAGGCGAAGCGACACAGCGGGCTGCTGCTGGCGAGCAAGCGAGCATGCATTCGGCGCGTGTGACTACCAGGCCCGCACACCAGCAAGCCACGCACTGCCCACACCCACACCCACACCCATTGCACCCACCTGCTTCTCCGCCGCACTGAACCCTGGGTCCGCGTCCAGCTCATCCGCCATGCGCCGGAGCGATTCCAGCTTGCGGTGCGGCCAGCGGCTGAAGCCGAGCGTGCGGCAGCGGCGCTTGAGCTCCGTCGCGCACACACGGAGCGCGCGGCTGGCCTCACGTATGGTGCGGTCAAAGTGCGGCCGCAGCGCATCAAGGGTCAGGCTGCGCACGCCGCTGCCGGCTGCGCCGCCGCCGCCGCTGTTGCTGGCGTCGCCGCCAGCGGTGGGCGGCGGGCTGCCTAGGCTGCCGCCAGCAGGCACCGCCGCGGCCTGAAGGCGGGTGTCGGTAGCAGCAGCAGCGCTTGAGACGCGGCCGCCGCTGCTAGGTCCGGCATCGCTTGCGTCCGTTGCCCGGCGGCGGCGGGACGGTGCGTGCGCCGCCACCGCATCGTCATCATCATCATTGTCGGCAGCCGCCACCGGCAGTTGCTGGTGAGGCGCAGGGCGAGCACCGGCGGCGGCAGCCGCCCCTGCCGCCCCTGCGGCCGTCGCGGCGGCAGTGGCCGCGGCCGCGGTGCGCGGCAGCTGCGACCGCCGCGGCAGGGCTTGTGCTTGCACGTGCACAGCTGGCGGCGGCGGCGCCGCCCCCGCCACCCCCGCTCCAAGCAGCCGCTCCAACGCGCGGAGGTCCGTCAGGGGCACAAGCAGCGAGCCCGGCGGCTGACCAGCCGCGGCAGCAGCCGCAGACGCCGCTGCCGCCGAAGCCGCCTCAGCCTTTGCAACAGCAGTGTCGTGTGCCGGGGCGACACTGTCGCCGCGGCGTCCACTGCTGCTGCCGCCGCCGCCAGCCCGGGCGGCTACTGCCGCCGCCGCCGCGGCCGCACCAGCGGATGCCGCAAGCTCTCCTGTCGGCGCCGTATCATTGCGGGCGGCAGCGGCAGCAGCAGCAACCGCAGCCACAGCAGCCGTCATTTCCAATGAGGTTGATGACTGCTGTCGTAGTAGCGCTGGGGCCGCGCCTTGAGCTGCGTGATAGCGGCTGCCTAAGCTGCCTCCCATCCCGCCGCCTGCCGCTGCCGCTGGGCCGCCGCGGCCGTCGCGCCAGCGGTCGCCAGTCAGTGGCAGGAGGCCGCCGCTGCCTGGGCCACTGAGCTCCTGGGCGGAGCCGCCAGCGGCAGTAGCAGCAACATGTGTGGTATCGGCAGTAGCCGGGGCAGACGCGGACAAGGGCAGCCTGAACCCGCCAAACTGTACGACTCGCACTTCCGGCTGCTGCTGCTGCTGCTGCTGTTGCGGCGGCGTCGGCCGCTGCTGGGGGTCTTGGTCATCGGAGTAATCCCCGATAGCCCTGCTGCCGTGGCCACCAATGCCTTGCACTGCTGGGGCCAAGCTGGCACGACCCACGTGCGCCACCTCATTCGCCCTGGGGCCCGTTGCTCCTGCTGTTGCTCCTGCTGCTCCTGCTGCTCCTGCTGCTGCTACTGCCTGCGGCGGCGCGTAGGATGCGACGTCCACTGGCCTGACCCCGGTCATTACCGCCCGCGCTGCGTGTTTCTGCTGCGTCGAGGTGTTGTGGGCGGCATCGGTTGCTGCAGCAGCAGAAGCAGAACCGCCGCCTGTGGCGGCGGCGGCGGCGGCGCCCGCCGCATCCCGTGCGCTGACAACGTGTGCGAGCATTTGCGCAGATGCGCCCTCGCTGAAACGGTTGTGACGATACTGCTGCTGCTGTGGACCCTGCTGCGGCAGCTGCTGCTGCGGCGTCATGGCATGCGAAGGGTGCTGCTGCGGCTGTAGCGGCTGCTGGTGCTGCTGCTGATATCGCACCTGCGGAACCCCAGCACTGAATGACCCTGTGTGGGTGGCGCTGCCGCCGCTGCCGCCGCTGCCGCCGCGAGCGGCGCTCCCACCAGTAACGCCGCCGCCGCCGCCGGCCGCACCTGCAGCATGCAGTGCGGCCGCTGCCGCTGCTAGTGATGACGTTAGTGGAGTCGAGCCCAGCAAAGCGCCGCCGCCGCCACCGCCGCCGCCGAAGGCGAGCTGCTGCTGCTGCGGCCGCTGCTGGAAGGGCGCCTGCTGGTGTTGTTGTTGCTGAGGGGCTGCGGTGTACATGCGGGCTCCAAGGGGCGCCGACGCTGACGGCACCATGTGCTGCTGCACACGCACCAACGCTCCGCTTGACGCGTCGCGGTCGCCACCGCCTGGGTTGCTCAGTGAGGCCGCGCTGGAGCCCAGGCCAATGCTCATGGTGCCGCTGGTGGGCGCCGCTGCTGCCATGCTGCCGGAGTGCATGCTCGCTGCATCGGATGCCGTCCTGTAAATAAGGAGGCTGCCGCTGCCGCTCGCCAGGCCGCCCATCATCATCGTCACGGCCGCGGTGGGCGCCTCCCCACCGCCACCACCACCGCCGCCGCCTGCACCACCACCGCCGCCGCCGCCACCTGCAGACAGGGTACCGCGTGCGGCGGCGCCGGTGGCGGCGGCGGCAGCAGCAGCCGCGTTCTCCGCCGCGGAGCCTGCGGCACCGGCGGCAGCGAGCAGCCCGGTTGCAGAAGTACCCGCAGCGACCAAGGCCTCGGCTGACCCAGAGGAGTAGCCACCGGCGCCTGCTGCTGCAGCAGCGGCTGCTGCTACAGCCGCTGTGGCAGGACTACTGCCACCGGCGGCCGCAACGGCCGCGACCATCACGGTGCGGCGGCGGGTGCTGCCCCTGCCGGAAACCCAGCCTTCGCCGCTGGTGCTGATAACCGAGCCATCCCCCTCATCATCGTCGCCTGCACCTGTGGCATTCGGGGCGCCTGCCAGGCCGCCGGCGGCGGCAAACAACTGCTGCTGCTGCTGGCGGTGGTGCTGCAGCAGCTGCTGCTGCTGCTGTTGCTCAGCAGCGGCGGCGGCCATCATTGCGGTCGCTAAGCTCGGCGAGGACAGCAGCGGCGGCGGCGAGGTGTCGAGCGCATACCCGGCTGCTGCAGCAGAGGTTGGACCGCCGCCCGTTGGGACGCCGGCGGCGATGCTGCTGCTGCTGGCGCGGCCAAACTGCGGCTGCGGCACTGACAACAACTGAGAGAGCGGTATCTGCTGCAGGCCTCGCAAAGCATTGATTAATGGCCCGCCACTGCCGCCGCCGCTCGAGCCGGCAGTGGCACCGGACGGAGACTGCTGTTGCTGCTGCTCAGAGCGGGAAAGCAGCGGCGGTGGCCACGGTGCAGCGTCCAACTCGGCAAACAGCGCATCCGTGAGACTGCTGCTGGCCTCTGCCTGAGCCGCCGCGTCCTGCCACGAACTCAGCCGCAGTGGTGGTCGCCGGCTGCTGTTGGCGGCGCCGAGCAGTTGCTGCTGGTGCTGGTGCTGGTGCGGTTGCTGCTGCTGCTGCCGTTGTGCCAGCTGTGTCTGCTGCAGCCCGAGAAGACGCAGCTGGTTCAGCAGGTGTGTGTCCTCTTCCTCACCAGCAGCAGCCGCAGTGCCGGCTGTAGCAGCCACAGTAGCTGCAGCACGGGACGGCGCCGCCACCAGCAGTTGCTCGCGACGCGGCAGCAGCAGCGAATGCATAGGCGCTGCGTTGACAACAGGAGCGAGGCCGCTGCCTTGAATGCCGCCTTGAACATTTCCCTGCTGCTGCTGTTGCTGCTGCAACAGTTGGTACATGGTCGTTGGCAGTTGCGGCGGCGATGTTTCAGCGTCGAGCACGAAATCGGCCATGACAGTGGTAAGTTGTTGTTGTTGCCATGACGTTTGGGGCGCCAGCGGCGGCGCATGCATAGCCCTGCTGCTGCCACCAGAGAGCAAGAGCTCGCTCTCTTGCTGCTGCTGTTGCAGCTGTTGCCGTTGCCGTAGCTGCTGTTGCGCTTGCTGACCCAACTGTTGGTGAAGAGAATTGGCAGCACCAGCAGCACCACCCGCGGCGGCTTGCGGCATGCTTGTGTAATAGCGTGTGCCAGCTTCCGGCTGCTGTTGTTGGTGGTGCTGGTGGTGCTGGGGGAGGAAATGGCGGCTCGGGTCAGTTGCAAAACGGTTCAACTGTGCCAACTGCTGCGAAGCCGGCGGCAGCAGCCAGCCGCGGCCGCCAGCCGCCGCCGCCACGTACGCCGCGGCGGCGGCCGAATCAAGCAGGCGGGCGCTGTTCGTGGTACGACTGCTTCCGCCGGCTGCACTGCCGCCGCTGCCGCTGAGGCTGCCGGAATCGGCAACGCCTGCACTGCTGCCGCCTACACCAACACCCGCGAGTGTTGGCAACAACGTCCACCTAGGCAACTCGCCCACACGGCCATGCGCTGCTGGCGACGTGGCGTGCCGAGTAGTAGTAGCTGCTGCCGCCGCCGCCGTCCAGCTCGCAGACGGGTCGCCCAACACGCCTGGCGGCGCCGCCGCCGCCGCATGTGCTCGCTCCACATCCCGCATAGCGCTACTGCCGGATGACGGCAAGGTGGGTGCCGACGCAGGCCCGGCGTGTCGACTCCCGATGGTACGGCCACCGTCGACGGCACGAATACCGCCAAACGCGGCCGTACCCACGGTATCCGCCACCAGATAGTCGTGTCCATCCAGCTGGTGGTGGGCCGTTTCGCCATCGCCCTCGGGGGCCTGCGTCGCAGCCGCATTGCAAATAAAGCGTGCTTGACAAACGTGCTCCACGCAGTGACTCGTGGGCAGCCGATTGAATGAGCAAACCATTCATGCTGAATCTTACCTTCATTGATTGATTGCGCTGAAACGCAGTTTGCCGCCTTGCCCACAGGATGCCGATGAACTTCGTCGCTTCATAGGTGTATCTGATTCTGCAGCTTCCACATTACAATGAGGTGCTGATTATGCCGTTATGCAGCTTAACGGGGGCCGACGGCCTCCGTCAGCGCGCGTGCGACCTTTTTGTGCGGTGTTGTCCTATTTGAATCAATCCATAATATAAGCCAAACCGAGGTTAACGTTGAAGGCCGCCATTTATCGCAACGTTTCCGCAACGTGCAAATTCCGAGGTCTTGGCAGGGCGAACCCTTCGTCGTCGAGCAGGTGCTGCAGTATCTTGCGCAGTGCTTTCAGCATGTAGATGTAACGGACCCTATATGCTATGCGTTGGCTTCCGCGCCGAGTTTAGCAATGGAGTTGTATTGGAAAAGTCTTGACTGCGAGGATTTCCACGTGATTGGTGCCAGCAGACGCGGAAGCGATGTATCTGTCGATTGGTAGTAACGGGATAGGCTGGAAGCAAGCGCAAGCTGCTCACGTCAACATTTGCCACCCCGTCGCTTCGCGGCGCGGCAAGAGTGTCTCATGGACGAATCCTAGTCCGTAAAGCCGATTCTGGCAACCATTGAAGATAGGCGTATATGGCCCACTAGGCTAGCGGGCCTGGTTGGAAGGTAGGCGTGCCCGCTCCGCCCAGCCGCAGTCGCGCGGTTTCCGCCGAAGCGACAACTTCACCGTTCCCGCTTCGCTACAACGTTACCTCGCGGCCTTTCGCTTGACGCCAGCTGGCATGCGTGTGAGTGCAGATATCGTGCTGGCGTGCTAGGAAATGGCGTACGTGGGTTGACGTGCCCGTTCCCGCCGCAAACGCACGCGACACGGTGCCGCTTGCCGACTCTTGAGCGTCGGCGGGACCCGGGGCTTTCCTGCGTGCACCCCCGCAACCGGCATTTCAAGGTTCCAGCGGGGATTTGCGTGCTGTTCTGATATGCGGCCGAATGGCGCCACCCGGCTGCGCAGGCACATGTGTTGTCCTATGGCGGGAGGGGCCATTCTGCCCATACATCGCCCCATTCTTGGGAGGGGGAGAGCAATGGACCATGCTGCCGTCGAGCTGAGGATACCACGCTTTCAACACAGTTGGCGGGGATGTGGCCGGGACTTGGCCGGGGGAAGGCCACATTCGTCGGCATTCGTCACGTACGGCATGCCGTGTCATGCCGTGCCCCAATGCCTGATCAAATGTTGTGTGTCGTGGTGCCGTTCCGCCTCCGCGGCCCCGCTGAAGGCAGACGGCTGAAGCATATGCTCACCCGCCCAGGCTTGCACAGGTCTCAGGGCGTAGCTAGCGCGTCCAGACCTCAGGAGGGAGTGTGATGATATAGGCAAGGGACACAGGGAGTGAGGGACCTCAGGAGGGAGGTGGCTGAACGAGAGCAGGAGGGCACGCAGGGCGGCATGTATGGCTTGTATGTTCCTGAGGCGGGGCCGAAAGGCAAGGCACCTAGTTACTCCTGGCGCCCTGACTACTACGCGGGTCCCCGCTACAATGGCCTACGGACACGGTAGGGCTGGTTCGGTACGACCGCCCAAACCGCCTTGGAAACCCTCGAGGCCGTGGCGGATGACTGATGACATGCCGTCTGGGCGGAGGGGCTGGGTGTTGGTGCAAGCAACCAGCAAGCGTCGGCGTGCTGTGCTGTCGGTGCGCGGGGCTCTCACATGAAAGAGCCACGGTGGGGCAGTAGGGCCGCCCGACGGCAGAGGCAGCGTCGCAGCGCACCATCGCGCACAGCGTTATGTTGCCGCTGTGGGCGCACTTCTGCGGAGCGCAACTGTCACAGGGACCCTGGTCCCAGGCCCACAGCATGGCTGCAGCACGCCAGCACCTGACTAATAGCGAGGTCCGGCTTGGCTTCGAAGGGACGCCCCAGCGCCGGTCCATTACAGCGCTCTGAAAGCGCGTAAGCCAGCTGGCAGCAAGTGAAAGGACGCGATGCTGAATTGAGGGGCCTGAACGTGTCGCTTCGGTGGAACACTGTAAGACAGGAGACGGCAACCATTAGCAACTCCTCGCCTTTCTCGCGCATACCCTTCAACCACAAGCACTGATGTATGTAATTCAGGTCTACGCTTCATTACAGCTGCCACGGCCTGGACCAGTCGGAGCGCCAGGCGCTCGTACCGCGCTGCGAAGCGCCGCGCGGCGGTGGGGCACTAGAAAGCAGCGGGCGACTCCTGAGCTGAGGCCTCTGTCCCCAGAAGTACCAATCAGCAAACTCAGACACAGGGATGTGCAGGGAATAAGGAGCGTGGCAGCGGGCATACTCAGCTTGAGTTCACAAGGGTCGAGCAGTTCGCCCAAGCCCCATTCGCCTTCAAGTGCACGTATAGATTGTCCAGGTTCGGGCTGCAACGAATTAAACGCGGATAAGGCCAGTAAGCTTGGCATGACGGTTCGTATACGGCCTCCGCTGCGACGGTGCATACGCTCGTGCGCGCTTCACATTCCACTTCGCAAATTGCGCAGGCCTCCCAGGTCACCAGGTGGCGTACTAGCCCGCACAACCACAGGCAACCAGAGGCGCTAAAACATACCGGTGTGCTTTCACCTCCTAAGTCACTGCAGCGCACGGTGTGCGAACCAGACAGGCTCTCGGTAATCGTACCAGCCACTGCAGCCAGCACCCGGAGTCTCTATGCGCGCCGCCGCTGGACAGCGTGCCAGACGAGCGAAGCCACCTGCACCAAGGCCGGCGCGGCCGCGACCAGGCGACGCAGTCATATACGGTATACACACACGCGCAGCCAGCCGGGCTCAAACTCAGCCGGTGGACGTCTGAGCCCTGACTCAATGAACACACCTGACCGCACATGCAGTACACAGCATCGAGCGCCGGGTTGGGCGGCATGCGGCATGCCGCGGCAGCCGCCTGATGCGAAACACGGCTCTTCACCGCGCCACCCGATGCAGCCTTCGTCCCCCGCCCGACACCGCCGGGTGCGCTCCAACGCACCTACCGGTACGCACCGACTGCAGCCATCGCGCCCAAGTGCGCAACCACCCAGTCTCCATGGCCACAGAGTAGAGTACCGTACCGCACGCATCGTGTGAAGACCCTACCCAACACCGGCACACGTCAATCAACCCCCATGCGAATCTCTCGCCGTAGGCAAGCCGCGGCTCTCAGGTACGGGCATGCTCATTCCGCCACCCTGTGTGCCCCGGCAGCCAGTCACCGATCTCTGTCGGTTGGCGGGGTGGTTCTCGGTCCGAGCCGCCCTTGCCGCTGCCACCAAACAATTGCAACATGCCCATGGGGGTTCAACCGTGAACTCTGGCGCTGCCCGTGGCGCAATCCCTAGTCATATTCCAAATCCACACTCGTGTGCGTGCAAGGACTGGCGCTAGCCGGGCGCCCACTGCAGTGCGTGTGGGCGTCGAGCGCCCGAGAGCGCCTCCCGCCGGCCTCGGGACCGGCAAAGCAAACTTAATTGTACCACACGGAACAGAAACGCACCGAGCGCCAGTGGTTATCCTTGACAAGCTGCTCACGCACGTCCGTGCAATCCCACCCGCCCCCCAACCGCGCCATGCCTCAGACGTCCACCGCCACTGCGACGCACCAGCACAAGCACCCAGGCTCTTCCGTTCTGCTGTTGCTGCTGGTGGTGGTGGTGCTTCAAGCCAGGCGGCGGGTCAGCATCAGTTGGATCCAACACACCACGCCGCACGCCACGCAGCCCCAGACCGTGTCGGCCGCCGCCAGGCCCCAGGTCCAGCGCTCCAGGATGGAAAGGTTTGTGAACTGCGGGACATTGCAAGCACGGGAGGGGTTGGAGTCGGGTGCGGTGCCATGGACAGGGCAAGATTACGAAGTTGGGTAGCCAGCCTGGATTTTGCAACAACCCATGCTCGGTGGTACGCTACAGCACTTGAAAGGCAATCCCTTGGGTTCGGGGCTGGCCACCCCCGTGCTCACCTCGTAACAGCCGTAGATGCCAAGCCCCAGAAGAGCGCCCTACGGAGTGAATTGGGTGTGCTGCATGTCAGAGGTGAACATCAGGCGCTAGAAATGGGCTTCCGAACCCATCGAAAGTCGAGGTGGTGGCATACCGTGTGCCGTGTGCCCTGCGCATCCACACACACGCACCTGGCGCAGCGCAAGGGCCGGACTGCCCCGCGAGCTGGGCAGCGCAAAGTAGTAGACAGCGCCCACGATGCAAATCCAAGCCAGAATGCCCGCGACAGGGTCAGGCTGGCGCAGAAAGTCACCGAGCACATTCTTGTAAATGTTGCCCGCCACCAGGATAATCCAGGTCATGTCCAGCGCAACAAAGGCTACCAGGGAGGCTAAAAACACGACGGATTGTTTCCAAATGGGAATCGCCATTTTTGCGACCGCTTGAGCGCCCTCCTCTACGGTCTCGGCGATAGGCTGGTACATGAACGTGTTCTGTATGCGAGATGGCAAAGATAAAGCAGAGTACACGCTCGCGAATTAGCTTGAGACAGGGTTTGTGTTTGGGCCAACGACGGTGTCATCCGGGTGCTGGCGCGGGGCTGGCGTCATCCCGTTGGTGAGCCTGCTGGGGGCATGCGTGATGCATTCCCTGACACCCATCCGCGCTCGAATGCCTCTCACAACTTGTGCCCTTCCACCCATTTGAACGGCCCAGTCCTCCCCGTGCCGCCGAACGCACACAACGGGGCCTCAGGCGATCAGGCCGCGCCACCAGAATGACACGAACCGTCCGCTGCCCTCCTTGCCCAGGCGCCGCGCCCCACCGGCCGCCGTGCATAGAGCGGCCGCCCTCCAGTGACATGGTCCTGTGCGTCATGATATGGGGCGTACCGTTAGTCCGTTACTACTGCAGGTGCGCTACCGGCCGCCGAAGCGGTCTATCGAGCCTTTACAGACGTGTTACCCAGACTTGCGTCTGGATGCGGCACGTGTGTCTTAGTCAGCCGTATGCGCTGCCTCCCGGCGCAGCCGCAGCGCAGCGCCGGTAGCCGTTCATGCCACCGCCCCTGCTGCCGTCGCTCGCAACGCTGTGCCTGGCAAGCGCCGGCATTGGGTATTCGCACCTCCAGTTCTCCCTCCACCGCCGCCCGCACCGCCAGCAGTGTGGCCGCCGTCACCCCCGCTGCCCTGCCGTGCTCTTCCTCCGCCGCCGCGGCCAACACCCGCCTCATCGCCGCCTGCCAGGGGAGGGGACTGCCGCGGCCAGCGGCGCTCACGCCGCAGCTGCGGCGGTGGAGGAAGAGCATGCAATGCAATGCAGGGGATGTTGCCAATATCATCACATTCATCAGTGGGATTGCAACATGCGATTGCGCAAGGCGTTGGAAGGGGTTGTTGACGATGTTGCTGCGTTGCGGCAACGGGGAAGGAGCTCCGCCGATGCATAGCCCGATGCATTGCCTGCTCAGGTATCCCCGCGCTAGCCTGATGTTATGAACGGCCAGGAATGGCCGGTGGCGGATGGTGAGGTCGGTGTGATGAGCTGCCTTGCGCACCATACGCCGCCCAGTTGCAACTCTTCGGCAGGCGGTACCCCCGCATACGTGTAGGGTGAAGGCGGCTCTCTCACTGGGTGGCGGCCGCTCCATGCGGGTGGGGGGGGGGGGCGGATGGAGCGGCGCCTGAGAAAGGGGTGTGCGACTGACCGACTGTGCGCCCAGGTTGGCGGCCTGAGAAGGATAGTGCTTGCGAGTGAATGCGAATGGAAGACGCCAAGGATAGCATCTTGCCCCAAATGGAAAGGCCGCGGGTAGGAAACGGTGGGCCACATGCCCCCCATTGGCTGAAGCGCCCACGGGCTAAACCTTGTACCGAGACGGCCAAGCACAAGGTCGCAGCCCGGCCAAGCGCGCCGCATGCACACAAGCTACGGCGCGTTGGCGGCCGGCGGTCCCAGCGCGACAAGCGACCGGTGTCAACTGCTCAGCACGCCGCAGCCGGTGGCTGGGTAACGCCCAACAGAAGCGCAGTAACTGCCGGCTAGCATATCGCTTTATGATGGAGTGGCCAGCGACTCCAGCAGAGCTTCAGGCCGCGATGACTGGTGTCTGGCGGGCGCTGACCCCCAAAGACACGCGCCTCCACCCTTTGCAGCTCCCTTACTCCCCTGATACGCCTGAGAGCGTCATATCTGTCTATGTAAATGGGCTTTACGAGTTTTACATTCGTAGGCGGCCAACCATTCCCGCGCAGCGCGATTTTCATTGCATACGCTTATACCTTGAATGTTTCAATTAGGAACCTTATTTAAAGTCAGTTTGCACAGGACGGGCTTCGTAGACTCGACGGTTTCGTTCTGTCCTCTACGAGTGCATGGGCATCAAAATGGCGGGCACGCTCATTAAATCCAGAGCTTGGCGTGCTTGCTGCAGAGTTCTCTGCTCTTGCTAACGTAACTGCAAGTCCAGTCGCCGTCGCATTCGCCAACACACTACTTACTCTCCACACTCCCCGCGACAGAGCCGCGGCGCATACAAAATGCGCGCCTCCATCGCAATTGTGCTGGCGCTTGCCGCGTTTGCGGCAATGCAGGTGCAGGGCGCTCAATACAACGTGACTTGGGCCGACGACGGAAAGCCGCTTGACCTGAGCGTCAATTGCTCGGACGTCGTCCAGTTTAGCTGGCTCCCCCGCCACGAGCTAGAGCAGTCGCGTGGTGAGCATGGGCAGGTCATGCGAGGCGCGGGGCCTAAGAGCGGGGCCTAAGAGCTTGAGCCACCAGAATTGCGCGTGCATTGATTGATTGTTACATGGGTTCGAGTCCATGTGGCCCTGCTAACTCCTTTGAGTCCGAAGGCGCAATGATACATTGACACTCCACTAATCGATCACCCGATCCGATCTTCACTACTCGATTTCTCAGAGCTCGCGGCCGCCCTAGTGGACCGAATCCGGGCTCATCAACTAAGTCCTAAACTCGTCCAGCCGACTGCTTATCCTTAGTCTTTTCGTTCCGACCGAAATCGGAGGGGATTATGGGAATCGAACCCAAGACCTCGAGAAAACCCGTCCCTTGACGCTATTCAAACGAGGCGCACCAGACATCCCCCGCGTGCATAGCGGGCCTCCAATTGCGTAACCGGAGGGCCGTTGTGGGCTTACTTCTAAGATGCGGTGTAACTGGTTGCTGCACATGTTGTGCATGGCATATGATGGTGCGCTTACGACTATCTGACTTGACCAAACACGGAAATGCGAGTAGTATTATAGCCACTTTTGTGCGTTTGAGATGGGGTGGGGTTGCATGCAACCGTAGGCAGGATGGAGGGGCCGATCGCAATCCAGGCTAGGTGGGGCGCTGGTTTCAACGGGTTCCACTGTATGTGCCTACGTTTCTGCCTGTTGAACAGCATTGGGCGCCACCGTTCTGATTAGGTGATGCGCCTGCTAGTCCTGCTACTGAATTGACATCAAACCTGCCTAACCTGCCTATGAAACACATCTCTACGCGCGCTCAGTGACATGCGTACGGCTAGCAAACTTTGCCAGGTGTGATGGTCAGGGGAGTGACCCGAGAACCCGAGAAGGGACCACCTGTAATACCACTCACTCACATGGTGCGAATGTGCCGGGCACACGCAAACTGCCAGCATCCCGCCAGCTGTTGTTCGAGTGTGCCCCGCCAGGCTTGTTATTCGCCTGTGCGTATGTGCATGCATTTCGAGCAAACACCAATATCATCTCCGGTGCAACACACGCGCAGATGCCTTATGCGCGTTAAAGACCAAAACCCTTGTGCCTGCCGGCTTGTCTGGCGCTGGCGGCGGCCCCTGTTCGCAGGTTACGGCTGCGGCAAGCCCACTATCCGCAACTTCGGCGAGGGTGTCAACATCGTAGCTCCCCTCGTCTTCGTCAACCCCGGCACCTACAACTTCGCCTGTGAGTCCTCTGCGCTGCGCCCATGCACCGGTACCCACTGTCCCCGTGGGGTGTAGACCTTCCAGGGGACAGCTGCCCGCCCTGCTGCTGAGCGCCGCTGCCCTGGCCCTGGTCCTGCAGGCAACATCGACAACCACTGCACCCACGGCAAGCAGCTCGCCAAGATCCACGTGCGTCACCTCGGCGGCCGTTCTCCCTGTCCAGCGTCAAACTTGGTGCCCTGCCCGCCTCTACCATTGCCTTCTCATCCGCGACGCCGCCCCACCGCACCCTGCCCGCCGCTGCCGACCCGGCACCCCCTTCGGGGGCCCATCGCCCCTGTCGCTCGCCTCCCGCCCGATCAGCTGAGCCGCCCCCCTCCCAAAATGTTCCCAAATCCAAATCCAAACCCGCAGGTCGGCGCGTGCGCCACCCCCAAGAACACCATCACGTGGGGCTACCGCCGCGACAACGCCTCTTACGCCGCCCTGCAGGTGCGCCGGCGGTTGCGCCAGCGGTTGCGCGCAGTGGGGAGGATCCTTAGCGATTTGAGCCCATGGAATCCTCACATTGAGTCCGGCACTGGAGTCCGGCTCCATGGGCATCCTGACCGCAAGAGTCCGCAGTTGCCCAGAGAGCAGGACTGCAACACGCAGCTCGCGCACATTTCCGCGGGCTTGAGCTGCGGGCGTGGGGAAACGCGTTCGCGCGGCGGGCAAACGAGTAGCGCTGCACGCATTGCTGTTTGTGCGGACCTGCCCACACGCGGCACGGGCGTTGCGCCCAGCCCGTCATCCCTGCCTTGGCCTTACAACGCTGATTTGGGGCGTCCTGACGCACCCGTTCCTGATGGACATGCCCCGCATCCTTTTGGTGCAATCCACCCGCAGCTCACGTGCGGCGAGACCCTGACCTTCAGCTGGGCCAGCGGCCGCCACGACGTCGCCGAGGTTGAGAAGCGTGAGTGCAGCCTCGGAGCGAGGTGCCGGGTTCCGTTGTGTCTCAAAGCAGCAGCTCATTGTGTGTGCGCCCTGGACATGAAATGGCATTGTCCATGTTACTGGTAGTCGCACCAAAGCTTGGCAGTGTGGGGCCGGCTTTGCAAGCTGCACACGCAAGTTGTACATCAAGTTGCTTCTTCCGCACCCTCCAGCCGTGTGTCCAGCTCAGGCGTCCTCCACATCCCAATCAAATGCCGCTCTCACCCACCCTCCCTCCGTGCTGCCGCCGCACCTCCTGCGCCTCCTGCATCGCCCCCACAGCCGACTGCACCTCCCCTACCATCATGTACTACGGCAACGGCACCCGCTACGCCAATGGCACCTACATGCCGCCCGCCGCGACCGGCTCGGTGTCCTTCACGTGAGTGCCGTACGTGGAGGGTGGAAGGGGCGGGTTGGTGCTGGGCCCGTGAGTTTGGGGCCTGGGCCGCAGGTCGCTGGTCGCTGGTCGCTGGGTCGTGAGAGGAGTGTTTGTGTGGACGGGGGGGGGGGGGGAGGAGCTCTGCCCAGAGCCAGACCCATAGCACCGGCCGAGCGAACGGAAATGGAACCAGCCCAGGGGCCATGCGGGGGGAGATGCCGTGTGTGGCAGCAGGGCCGGCTGAGGCTACCTGCTTCGCGCGGGGGACTGCTGGGGGCGCACGGACGAAGGGCACTGCGTTACGTTCTTCACTTGCCGGGGATGCGGGTGCCATCGGGCTTAGTGACGCTCTCCCCCGACAGCAGTAACCGTCGAGGCGTTTCGGGATCCCGTGGCATCTGGCCTGTCTGGCGGCAGTGGGGCACACCCGGCTGTTCTGTCTTCTGACCCGCATCGCTTCGCCCTGTGTGCGCGCAGCTACACCAAGGCCGGCAAGCACTACTACAAGTGCGACGGTAAGCCGCGGGCGTGCTTGCTCGGTGGCCCATCATGCTGTGCGGGTTGAGTGGGGGGTTCGATTCGCTCGCTCAATGGCCCTTGGCCCTGCGGATCACGCTTCCGCGTCAGTGGGGCCAGGGGGCCCTCAAGACAATTCAGAGCCGCATGCGCTGACAGCAGCCCCCTTGCGCTTTCCCCCTCGCCCTTTCTGCCCCTCCCCCTCCGCCAGTGCCCAACCACTGCACGGTTGGCCGCATGCTCCTGGTTGTGGACGTGACTTGCCCTACCACCACGCGCACCGCCAGCCCGCCCCCTCGCCGCCGCTCGCCGCCCCCGCGCAAGTGGGTGCACTGGCCGTAAGCGGCCCGTAGCACGGCTCTGGAAGCACATAATTACGTATGTACATACATAGCGAACCGGCAAGGGCCGCAGGACCCCTGTACTAAAGCAAATGATGGCGTGCCAGCTTTCCATATGATACGGCATGGCCATGGGCCGTCAGGCTTCATTGGCCGTCAGGCTTGCTGCTTGTAAGTCCGGCGGGTTTGTGAGCAGGACTTTCGTGCGATTACTCACGGCTTCGTGCTGTGGGGCGCGCTTTTTTACGGAGAATCACTTTTCGGCGCTTCAATGTCTTGGTTTGCACGGGGCTGCCGTGGCCAACTGCTTGGATATCGGTAGCTTTTCGGAGGGCACGGTACAGAACGCGCGCGGTGTCAAGGCGCGCCTTCTTCTTTGTTGGGGCTGTGACGGGAGGGGGGTGCTCGATATGCAGGAGTATTGCCTAAATCGGGTGCGGAGGGCAGCACGCAAACGTGCGCCCCGGGATTCGACTGACTATGCCGCCAGCGGCATTCCCGCTTGGCGGCATTCGTGCTTTTCGGTGCATTCATGGGTCCGTCGATTGGATCAATGTTTTGGGCGGTGAGCTGGCTGGCCATCGTGGCGTGCTGGCGCTATTTCGTGCGTACATACGGTTGCACCGTTACCTTTGCGATTTGGCGCATGCTGCGCGGCTGATGCCTGAGTGGCGACTTGTGGGCACTTATCGCATGGGCAACCTGCAGCTGCTTCTGTAATCAGGCGGCGCATCGGCTCCTGTGTAACGCCACGCGCGCCATGACCACACCGTGCCATAGCGCTGGTCGCCTGCTCGCAGGTGCGCTGCGTCGATGCGTCTCACACTCACACACGGTGTGGCGCGTCCGGCCCTGCTACTGCCTCTGCTTGTCGCGTGGGGGTCCTCCTGGGTCTGGAATTCATCTGTCACTACTGGGCTTTGGCGTCTCCTTCCCCGGACCTGTTCCTACCATCACACATGGTGTGGCGTCGCATGTGTCTATCTGGTGTTACAGCCTGGTGCCCGGAGCGTGAGGATTGCGCTTGGATTGCGTGTCAGCAAACTGCGGCCGCCAGCCAGCGCACATCGGCACAGTAACCGCGTCGCGCAGCCACAACTCATGCCTTTGTTGTCGCGCAACGGCTTGCTGGGTACGGGGAAGGCATCTGTCACCATTGGGGCATGCCAACTCTCGTCCCTCGCCCTGGTCCTACCTAGGGCTGCATGAGAGCTGAAGCTGATGCCCGGAAGGCCGGGACGACGCCGGGACACCAATCAGCGCTGGCCGCAAAGAGCCTGGGACATGTGACAGAGCCCCGACTGAACGGAGACAATGAGCGAGTAGGGCTGGAGGAGAGCGAAGGTCGGCAGGGCCGCCAGGGCGCCGCTCGCCCGCTCCGACGCGCAAGTGAGAGGCCCAGCAGGCCGGCACTCCCGTGCAGTACTCCTAGGGGCGTCTCGCATTCTCCGGCATCTTCGGCAACACGGTCGATGGAC
This sequence comes from Chlamydomonas incerta, assembly GCA_016834605.1. Classification (NCBI taxonomy): domain Eukaryota; kingdom Viridiplantae; phylum Chlorophyta; class Chlorophyceae; order Chlamydomonadales; family Chlamydomonadaceae; genus Chlamydomonas; species Chlamydomonas incerta. The sequence goes on from JAEHOC010000025.1 coordinate 329,603, forward strand.
GCTGCTGTACATTTGTCGGGCATCCAGCCCTTTCACTCCGCCAGCCGCTTGCTGCAGCAGCAATCCATCGTTCCCAACATGAACCCGGCCCTGCAGCCTTCCGCTGCTTTAGCCCTTGACCGGATCAGTGGTCACACAGGGCTCAGAGGCCCTGCACAGCGTTCCCGCGACGCTGTCCCGGCAGCCACGTCCCGGCAGGCGGCCCAGCGCATCACATCAACTGCCTCCCTGCGCAAAGCACCGCAGGCCCACCTGCCGCCCACAGTCCTCATTCACACAGCCTCATGCTGACATGCACAGTCGAAGATGCTCACGCACATACTGACGCACACACAAACGCAACGCATACGGTTCACCTACTTCATGCCTGCAGCCACGCCTCTGCTTTCACGACTGCTGCATCCCCAGTGTACGCCTATCCGCTGCTGGCTGAGGCAGCGCAACCCGCTACCTGCCATCTCGTGCTGCCACCTACACTAGTCTGCGGATGCCGCATGGTCGCGCACTGGCAACCTTGGCGCAACAACACGCGCCGTGGGCACTCGCCTTCGTTCGCCTCCGCGCCCCCCGCTTTATGTGCGCGCGCCGACGCCTGCTAGCACCACTTGTCTTCATCTAACTACGGTACGCTGTATCCAAATCTCTCTAAACGTCTGATCGCTCACGTCTTCCTGTTGATCCAGCTGCGGTCGGGTCCTTGCGCTCACCGCATCATCAGCCCGACACGCGCCGCCCTCCGCTCCTTAACAGCCCAGACGGCAGTGCCGTTCCTCTTCCAGTAAGCAGCGTCCCGTGCCTTCCACCTTCCCGGTCTACTTCCGCATTGCCTAGCAATGTTAAAACACCAATCAAAGCGCTGCACTGCCCCGCATGGAGCCAGCCAGGCTTTCCTCCCCGCTCCCGCGTGAAGCACCAGGCCGAGGCAGCTCCCGCTAGCGATGTGTTTGCTAGTGAGAATGCGGATGCAAGACGCCGTCTACGGGCCGGTCTTGGTCTCCCAGGTGCCGTTCCACACGCGCTGGAACTTGTCGGTGTGCGGCATGTCCCACAGCAGGTCGTAGTGGATGTGGCCGGGGTGCGCCAGCACGCAGCACCAGATGCTGCCGTACAGCTTCATGCGCTCAATGAAGCGGCTCGAGGCGCCGGGCTCCGAGAACGCCTGCGCCGTGTAGGGGCGGGCGTGGAGAGTTTCGTGAGGTGTGAGCCACACGGTGCGGTGTGTTACCGGTACAACACCCTCAGGTTCAGCACCACCACCCCCATGACGGCTCCCCGATGGCTCCCCCGCCGGACACCACAGTGGTCCCACACTTGCACGCCCAACAACCCCCACCCCCCAGCCCACAGCCCCCCGCCCTCGCCCCCGCCGCCCCACGGCACCTGCGGGAAGTTGAAGCCGGCCATGGTGTTGAAGTGCAGCACCTTGGCGCCCTTGACCGCCGGGTCCGACAGCGCGGTGGCCAGCGCCGCCGAGCTGAGGCCGGGCGCGATCTTGACCTTCTTCACGGCGCCCTCCGTCTGCGGGTGGGTGGGGTGTGGCAGCAGTTGGGGCGCTCGTATTGGGCATGTGCTAACGGCAACGGAATCGGGCACGTGTAGATGTGCGCGTGCCTGGCGAGCGCACCCGCGCCCCGCTTCCCCTATCAGCACCTGCCGCCCCTTGGCTTTGTGTTTTTCTCCCGTCACAGCAACGCCCAGGTCCCTCCATTTCTTTCCTTGTACCAACCCCAGGTGCTCCGCCCCTCTTCTTCGCCTCCAGCGGCCGTGCCTCCTCCCGCGGCCGCCGCCCTGCCCTCCCACCCCCACCTCTTAACCCGTTCTGACGCCCCCACCTTTCTCTTTTGCCACCCAGGCTCGTGCGTGATATACTTTGTGCTGTTCATACCCTTTCCTACCTGCCGATGCGCCTCGGCCCCTTCACTGTGCCCCGCCCTTCCGAACCTCGCCTTTCCCCTTAACCGCATGTCGCTCTTCTGGCCCGGCGCTTGCTGCCTGGCGCCGGGGTCATCTTCCTGGTCGCCAGGTAAGTCGTGTGTTTTGCATTTGCGTGTTTGCGTGTCTGTTTCTGCTGTGCGCGAGCCGAGCCTGGGTGGCATTTCGTCGACGGCGCGCCGACCTCGCCCGTCTACGCTCTTCGACCCGAAACGCAAGAGTATACCGTTACCCTGTATTGTCGCAAACTGCACCTGCCTGTCCCTTGTCTAGTTTCGCTTGGGTTTAGATTGGGCTGGTGTTTACAACCCCACCCCCGCCCCCCCTGCTCCGCCACGCCCCGGCCCCTCCGCGCCCCTCCCTGCTCCCCCACTCCGCGCCCCGACTCACCACCACCTGCGCCGGCTTGGAGCCGTCGCTGCAGTCGGCAGCGGCGGCGGCGCACACCTCCACCAGCACCTTGCTGTCGCGCACGGCGGGCGTCATGCGGCTGTTGTTGAAGAAGGAGTACTCGCGGAAGTCGGTGGAGGGGCCGTAGTGCTCCTCGGGGAACTTGCTGCGGGGCGGGGGGTTGCAATGATATGGGAAAGCGGTACATGATGACAATCTCGGGGAACAGCCATCGTTAGGACGTGAAGGCGTAGCCAGGAACAGCCACACAGTAGGTGCGTGGTGGCGGTGAGGGGTTCCATGCATGCCTGGTAATCATTCTTCTCCTCCTGCACCGCGCCGACAATTGCTCACGCATCCTGCTCAACCTCACAGCCACTACTACGGTACTAAGATACGATTACTGTACTCCCACAAACAATCCCGCGCCCCCCCCCCCAAAAGGCCACCCGAAAGCCGGCACCCGCGCGCCTCACCGGAACATGCCGTTCTCCAGGTCCAGCATGTGGTCCAGCGGGGCCACGAACGGCAGGTCGAAGTGGGCGCCGGGGATGCGGCCTGCAGAGGGTGCAGGTCAGGGGGTGCAGGGGTGAGCGGGTGCAGGCGTGCGGGCGGGTGCGGGTGCGGGCGGCGTTCAGAAGGCGCTGGAGGTGGCGCGCTTGGGGAGGATCGCGACAGTGGTGGAATGGGCCGGAAGCAAGGCCTGCGCTGCTGCGCTGCCGCGCGCTGCTGGGCCGGAGGCGGGGAAGCTGCAGGCCCCGGGCTGCGAAGCTCCTGATCCTGCCACGCTCACACGTGAGCAGCCCCCAGCCGGTGCGCAGCGCGCAGCCCACAGTGCACCTCAAGTACAGCCGCGCCCACCCGCCGAGCTCGCTCACCCGAGTCAACTTCAGCCCCCGGCACACACGCACACGCAGCCTCGCGCCCGCTCACCCGAGTGCGGCGCCCACCAGCGGTCCAGCCCCGCCCACAGCTCCGGGACGACCAGCGCGCGGCCGGTGATGACGGAGGCGATGGCGAAGCCCTGGCGCAGCCGCTGCAGCTCGTGGTTCACCAGCTTGAAGTGGCCCTGCGCGGAGGCGGATGCGGAGGAGGAGGCGGTGGGTCGGAGGAGGAGGTAGAGGAGGAGGGGGGTCGGAAACGGCGGCGGCTGGTGGAGCTGCGGGATTGCCCCGCATCCCCGGCCGCACACCGACACGTAAATCCGGCCAACAAGAGCATCGCCACCCACCAACCACCACCGATCCACTCTATTGTACCACAACCCCAGTCGGCCCACGCACCTGCACGTTGTCCAGGCCGAAGCCGTTGGTGGCGGGGCCGGCGTCCTTGAGCAGCTCCGGCAGCCCGTCCAGCTGGGGTGGTGCGGGCGAGGGTGAGGGTGCGTTGATGAGTGTTTGCTTAGCTGTCACAACGTACTAGACGGTGCGGGCGCACTGCACCCGGGCCCCGCGGAACCCAATCCCCCGTTACAACCACCGCATTAGCCCTCCCGTCTCCTCCCCGCCCCCGCCTGCAGGCCCGGCCCGGCTCTCCTCCCCTACCCCTCCTCCTCCCCCTCCTCCTCCCGTCCGCCTCCCCTTCCCAGGCCCAACCCCAGCTCACGTCGAAGCTGACAAAGCCCACGGGGTGGTCGTAGTACTCGGGCGGGTCGTCGTACAGCATGAACTCGCGCATGCGGTGGCGCTTGCCGGGCGTGCCGCTGAACTGGAAGGTGCCGTGCACCGCGTACGGCTGCAGGCCCAGGCGCTGCCCCATGCGCTGCACGTACATGGTGTGCCCGGAGCAGAAGATGGAGACGGGCAGGATGCCCATGGTGAGGCTGCCGTCGTAGCCCAGGAAGAGGTTCTTGTTGGGCGGCTCCAGCGGCTTGACGCCCCTGCGTGTGCGGTGCAGCGAAGCGTGCAGCGGCGTGGTGATGGGGTTGGTGGGGTTTGCAAAGGCGGTGAGGGCAGCGTTGCAGGTGATAAGAAGAAGCCATTGATTGAGCCGTTGATTGAGCCGCTGGCCCTTTGGCGCGGTGGGGTGGGGGCGTAGGGGTGGGGGGCCGTATGGCCGGGCATGTGTGCGTTCCCGTGCTAGCGCCCATTCCCATCCACCCGGCCAGCCGCTTTACTAGCTCCCGACCCCTGGCAGCCGCCCGCCTACCCACCGGCCCTTGCGACCTCTGGGCCGGCGCAGGGGCGGGCGGGCGAGGTCCGGGGCAGGGGCGGGGGGCACTTGAATGCGGCACTTGGCAAACAGGCGAACGGCAGGTACAGCTCCGCATTTGTCGCCCTACACCCCCCAGCTGCTTGAGCGCGCGCCCCTCCCCTTGAGTGCATCCTGTACCGCTCTCCTGTACCATCCTTGCAACCCCCTGCCTTCCCCACCACGACCACCTTCACGCGCCCCCGCTTTGACGGCCCGCCACGCCTCGCGCCCCGCCCCGCCACCCCGCATCCATCCATCCAGCCGCGCATCCCGCATGCAATCCCGGCCCACCTGCGGAACAGGTCGTTGAAGGCGTTCTGGTCCCAGATCTTATCATCCGCCTCGATGATCTCAATCCACTTCTCCACAAAGTCCAGCGACTTCTTGCGGAACAGCATGATGCCGATGTTGGCGGCGGCGCCTGCGTCCGGCCACTTCTCCAGGCTCTCGTCCTTGACCTGCGGCGGCGGGTCCCATGCATGGTTGTTGGTTAGGAAGGGGTGGTGTTGGCAGTGGGTTGCGGCAGGCGGGGCGGGCGGGGCGACGGTTGCGGTGGCGAAGCCAGTCGCTACATGGCCGGTCATTGCCCCCAGGGGTTGTGCTGAACTCCCAGCACCCCGCGCCCCGGCTGGTTCATTTGGGTTCGATCGGTCGGCTGGTTTGGGCTCCGGAACGGCCCACATTCCCCGCCCTCGCTCGCTTCATCCCTTCCTCCCCGCCCCACCCTCCCCGCCCTTCCTCCCCACCCTCCCTCGGCGCCCGCGCACCGTGTTGGCCATGTTGTCCGAGGAGGTGAGGATGTCGGCCTCCGGGTAGCGGTCAAAGTAGGGCAGCGGGTTGCGCAGCCACAGCACGTCCACGTCCGCGATCACCACGTTGACGTCCAGCTTCAGGAAGATGCTGATCAGCCGGATCTTCTCGCGGCCCATCTTGGCAAAGGTGGAGGAGCCCCAGCCAAAGTCGCCCAGCGTCAGGCCCGACTTCATGCTGAAGCAGTTGTACTCGAGCTTGATCATCTCGCGCAGCAGGTGGTCGTCCATGGCGCCCACGATGTAGCCGGTGACGCCCACGCGCTTCACGTGCGTGACCCAGGTCTTGACAAAGTCAAAGTAGTGGTAGTTGGCCCAGGTGACCATCAGGTAGCCGCCCTGCGCGATCTTCTGCACCATCTCCCTGCAGGGGGCGAGGGGAGTTTGGTGTGGGCGTTGGGGTGGGGGTCGAGGGTGGCGAGCATGGTGGGAGAGAGGCGCGCAGCAGGGCCAGCAGCGGAGGTGGGGCAGCGGAGGTGGGTGGTGGGTGCGATGGGTGTCAGGGCGTGGTCCAAGGGCTGCGGGGCTCCGGAGGGAATGCCGAGGAGCGCCGTGGGCCCCATGCTGGGTGCCAAACCCTTGCGCCTGCCTTCCGCCTCGCGCCCGGCCCCCTCCAAACACCACCGTCCGCGAGCGGCCGCATCAACCCAACACCAAACACTTCCCCGCCAGCCCCCGCTACCGCAACGGACCACGACCAGTGCCGGCGGCCGCTGCGCCCTCAGCTCCCGGACCCACACGCCCGCCACCCGCGCGCCTGCCCGCACGTGTGCCACACGTGTGCATCCTACGCGGGAACTCCCCCTTCCCCCCACCGCACCCCCAGCCCGCGCGGGGGACTCGTGCATCAGAGCCGGCCGGCAGCGTGTGCCGCAGACGGCCATAGCGAGTGCCCTGCCGGCGCCTGTGCTGAACCCATTGCCAACCAAGGCCGCGCCAGCAGGCCCCCAAGGAAAGCCCGGTAGCAGGGGCGGACGCAGGTCGAACGGCAAAGGCATGCGGGCAACAAAGCGGCGTCGCCAGCCCCCGCCCTGCAATGCTGCGCGCGGGGCTCTCGTGCAGCCACGCAGCACAGCACGCTGGCCGTGCACACGCTCCGCCAGGTTTCGGCGTGACGGCTGCTCGGAGCTTACGAGTTGCCCGCGGGCAGGCTCGCGAGCGCCGAGCTTCAGAGCCCGGCATGCCCAGTGGTGCTGCCGGTGGCCTCAGCGTTGGAACTGTCGCTGTGGCCAAGCCGACCCCCTGCAGCAGCACCAGCAGCAGCGGCAGCAGCCGCTCCGGACGCATCCGCCCAGCCGCAATCCGCTGTAGCCTGACAGCAGGTGGCCCGCAATGCTCCCGTCCTGGGCTCGCGGGTGGCAGCCCGATGGCAGCCCGTGCTGCGCGATCTCTCCGCCCTTGGTTTGTGTCCTCCCCCGCCCTCCCCTTCCCGGACATGTCGACTCACCGGGTGGGCTTGTACTTGGTGTCCAGCTCCGTGATCTTGCCGTCATCGTCCGCATCGTCCCCGCCCGCCTTAGCTACCACCGCAGTCTCCGCCTTCTTCTCCTCCGCCTTCTTCTCCTCCGCCTTCTTCGCCTCCGCCTTCTTCTCCTCCGCCTTCTTCTCCTCCGCCTTCTTCTCCTCCGCCTTCTTCTCCTCCGCCTTCTTCTCCTCCGCCTTCTTCTCCTCCGCCTTCTTCTCCTCCGCTGCCTTCTTCACCTCCGCCTCCTTCTCCGCTGCCTTTTTCTCCTCCGCCTTCTTGTCCTCCACCTCGGGAGACGGCGAGGGGGTGGCAGCTGTCCGCCCGCTGGACTTCTTTTCCGTCTCAGTCGTGGTAGACGAGGTGATTGCCGTTGCCCCCGCGTCGAGCTTGATGTCAGTCACTGCGCGCACACGGACCCACGCGCAACAGACGATGGGTCAACCCAAGTGTGCGCTTTGATCCCGCGACCTGAGCGAAACGACCATACATGTTGGCGCTATTAGCCTGCGCCACTCACAGCTCGCGTCCTTGTGCCGCTTGTCGATTCCAATTGGATGCGGGTCGAACGGGTGATGAATGAACTCCTCAAACTGATGCCGGTAGCTCGGCCTCCCTAGCATGAACACAATCGCGAAAAACGCCAGCAGCATAATGCCCAGGACGCCCAGCGCCACGCCCGATGACCGGCGCGGCTGGCCAGGCACTGGCCGCTTGTCGCGAGTTGACATTTTTACTATTGACTAGCAACGGCTTTGTTGGTCTAGCGTCTAGGCATGGTTTAAAGGCTCGCGGGTCGTGTCTTTGGAGGTAGCAATCGATCTTGCGAACAACAAGAGACTCAAGTGAGGGGGAACAAATGGCTAAGTACCCGGCTATCCCGCTATGAAAGAGAGCACCCTATGTAGAGGACGCTTGAGCGGTCTCCCCAGATTGCATTGCGGCGGGTGCGTGTGCTGCCGCTTGCTACTGCCGTGAACCCCCTCCTTGTCCCCGAGACCACGCCCACCCCCGCGACTCCTTTCACTCCCAAAAAGAAGCCACTGCATGTAGTCTTCTTCAGTTGGAGCGCCAGGGTTGTTGGAGGGCGGAGCGGGGCGTCTGGTGGCCTTGGCAAGGCCGCAAGGGCGCCCTGTGTGCGGCCTGGTGGTGCGGCCTGCGGCTCTGGTATCCCGCACAAAGAGAACATGATAAGTCCGCGGTTCTGTAAGGCAGCCCTCACCTATCCTATCCTCCCAGTCTGCATCCACCCTGGAAGGACTTCCCCAGGTTAAATAGGACTAGACTGCCGTAGGCGGTAGGCTTGAGACTGCCCGCTGCCATCGCCCGCGCGGCGCGCCACTGGTTGCCATGTGCCCGAGTGGACCCAGCGCCACGCATCGACGTGCGTGGTGCGATGCCTGGCCCCGACCGCATCTGACAATGGGCACCCCATAGACGCCACCCAAGACGCTGCAAGACATCACCCGTTGCTGATGTGGGCAGCCCCGCCCTGTCTGCTGCCGCAACTTGCTTCTTGACTGCTGGGTCTGGGAGAATCGTACTCACTACGGGACTTCGTCAATTTGCCCCGCTTGCTATGTACCATCGAACCAACCGAACCCTGCAAGCCCCCGGCCCCTCGCCCCGTTCCCGCCGGCCCGCCGTAAGAGGTCGCGTCCCGTTAGCCGCTCCACCCTCGGAACTGGTGCATTGCCGTATGCGTTCCTGACTGGGCATTCAACACCCCCGATTCTAGGGACTTCGCCGCGCTGCTTCTTGCACTGCACCATCGCAATCTTGCGCCCCCGCCCAAGGCTAGATGCCTTGCCGTGCGCCCTGGGCGCTGGGAATCGGGGATCGACACATTTACGGTAACTCATCGCGTTACAAACCTCTGAGAGCTCATGCCGCCACCCTGCCGCAGCATCGTGCCTTGGATAGCGGCTACAGTTACCGACCGCGACGATCGCCATTATCCGCGCACTTGCGCAACACGCCCGTACAGGCAAATGCAGACATGCAATGTCAGTGTGTCACCCATCGGAGCGAAACTTGCTGATGTCCACCCATCTTCCACTCCACCACCGCATTCAGCCGTGCGAATGCATCTGGTGTGTTCTTAACCGAGCCAGATCCGTATGCACGGCATCCCTGATACTTTGTGGTCTACGCGTCACGCGTGACTGAGGCTCCTAGAAGCTCCCCTGCAGTCCGCAGTCCGCAGCCATATGCACATGCACGCGCGACTGCTGCACACCGCCCTACCCAGCCGCGGACGAGAGTATCCCACCACAAACCTGCCCAAGCGCTGATCGTTTCAGTCGCGCCGCCGAAAAGCGAATGCACATGACCAACCAAACCATACAATTAACCCACCAACAGACCGCACGTCGCAATGTTACGGCACTGATTCACATGTACCTTGCGCTGGTCCCGCGTTTCCCCCAAATGTCCGCGCCGCCCTGTACACGCCACATGCCTGCCGCCCTCACAAAGCGTATGCACGGAGGCAGTCGATCACCCAAGATGCCCGAAGATGCAAATTGATAGCCCGACTAAGACCGCCTTGCAATGCGGTACCCGCAGTCCGTGCCCGTACCCATCCCCAACTCTTTCATGCCTTCTTTTCGCTCTCGCGCAGTTCCCCAAAAGAAACACTGGCTCTTACTACTTACACTCGCTCCGTTACACATCTGACTTTTCATTTCAAGTTATCACAGTCAGCAGCCCATGCATTCGAAAATCTAGTAGTACTGCGCCTGCTGCGCCTGCTGCGCGGCCGCCGCGGCGGCCGCCGCTCCTCTCCCCGCCTTCCTCGACGCAAGCATGATAGAGCTCATCAGCGGCGGCGCCTGCGACGTCGCCGATTTGCCTGAAGCCGCGCCCGGCGGCCCACCGCCGCCACCTGCTCCGCCGCCGCCGCCACCACCACCACCTACTCCTCCGCCGCCGCTGGCTAGCCCCATCAAAAGCCCCGGCGGCGTGCCGCCCGACACGGAGCCGGTGCGACCCAGCTGCGGGCTCGTGAGCCCGTCATCGGGATAGTAACCGCCCTGGCCGAAGCGCGACATCTGCGCCGCCGCCGCCGCCGCCCCGACCGCGTTGGCGGCGGCTGACGCCGACGAGGACAACGAGCTCGGCGACATGCCAGCGCCGCCGCCGCCAGCATGCCGCGGCGTGCCCAACCGGCTGCTCTGCCGATGGTACTGCGACCCAGCCGGCGAGCCGGCGGCGGCGGCGGCGCCGCCGCCGCCACTGCCGCCGCTCTGGTTTCCGGCCGCAAGCACGGCTGCCGAGGCGACACGCCAGAGATTGCCCGGGCTGCGCTTGCCACCGCCGCCGCCGCCGGGGCTGATGTAGCCGGACTCAGCCGCCGCCGCGGCCGCATGGGCGGCGGCGGCGCCGCCGCCGCCGGGGGCGCCGGCCGAGCTCATTCGCCCCGGCAGCAACGGGCTGTGGGGGCGCGAGGAGGCACGACTGCGACCGCCTGGCGTGTGCGCCGGCGACAGGCCCGGCGGCATCGCGCCCGCGCCGATGCCGATGCCGTTAACCGACGCGCGCATGATTGGATCCGCGCCAACCGCCAGTTCGTACACGCCGGTTATGATGCTGCCGTCGTTCGTACCAACCGTCGCGCCGCCGCCGTTGGTGCTGGGCCGAGCGCTGCCGTACGCGAACGGCGCGCCGCCGCTGCGGCCGCCGCCGCCGCCGCCGCCGCCGCTGCAGCCGCCGCGGACGCTGCCGTTGCGGCTGAGGCCGGACACGACGGGGCTCATGCTCGCCTGCCGCACGCCGGCGGCGGCGGCGGCGGCCGCCGCCGCGTAGAGGTCCTGCTCGAGCGCGTGCGTGGAGGACATTCGGGCCAGGGCCGGCGGCGTGAGTGCCGACTCCCGGGCCAGCCAGATCGCTGCCTCCATCTCGGCGGGCGACAGCATGGCGGCGGCGGCGGCGGCGCCGCTGTCAGCGCCGCCGCTGTGGTGGGGGTGCAGGTGGGGGTGGGAATGGGCGCGGGCGTCGGCGGGGTGCTCCTCCAGCGCGGCAATGGCCGCCTCCACTCCCTCCATGTAGCCCTGCGTCCTGAACACGAGCTGCGGGTCTGGGTGCTGCTGGTCCGGATGCTGCTGGTCCGGGTCCGGGTGCTGTTGCTGTTGCTGTTGCTGTTGCTGTTGGTCTGGGTGGTCCGGATGCTGGTGCGTCTGCTGCTCCAGCTGCTCCAGACCCATGTGCACCTGCCAGGCCCCATGACCGCCGCCGCCGCCGCCGCCGCCGCGGCCGCCGCGGCCGCCGCGGCCGCCAGCGGCGGCGCCGCCTCGGGAGCCGCCGTGGGGGCCATTGCGGCCCCTGGAGGCGGAGGTGGAGGTGGAGGTGGAGGCGGAGGCGGAGCCAGAGGGCGAGGCGCCGGGCTGCGCGGACACGCGGCCGTGGGGCTGAGAGGACACGGGTCCGTGCTGGTGCGGGTGCGGGTGCTGCGGCGAGAGCTGCTGCGGCGAGGCGTGGTGGGAAGGGTGTAGGTGGTGGTGGTGGTGGGGCGAGGGCGAGGGTGAGCCATCTGTCACAAGGCTGCCGGAGCTGACCGGCGGCGGGCGGGGGATGCCAGGGCTGCCGCCGCCACCGCGGCCGCGGCCGCCGAGGGCGGCGCTGGCGGCGCTCAGCACACTGCCCGGCCGGCTGCTCAGCGCCGGCGACGCCGCCGCTGACGCCGAGGCCGACGCCGCTTGGCGGTGGATCACGCGGGCGTGGATTCGCGGCGAGACGCCGGCGGGCGTGCCGCCGCCGGCGGCGGCGCCACCGCCCGGCGGCGGCGGCGGCGGCGCGGCCGGCGGCGGGCCCGCGCGCGCGGCGGAGGCGGCGGCGTGCTGCGCGTGGATTGCCTGGGCTCGCGCGGCGGCGGCGATGGCGGCGGCGCCGCCGAGCGATGAGGGCGAGTAGGTGCGGGCCACCGCCGCCGCCGCCGCCGCGTCGCGCATCGGCCCCAGCGGGCTGCCCGTGAGTCGGGCGGCCGCCGGCGGCGCGCCGCCGGCCGCCGCCGCCATCCCAGGCCCGTAGTCGCGGCTGCGGCGCGGCGCGCCGCCGGTGCCGGCGCTGCTGGCGCTGCCGCCGCTGCCGCGCTCCCTGCCGCCGGCGCTGCTGGCGCCGCCGCCGCCGCCGCCGCCGATGCTGTTGGCGCTTCGCAGGCTGCCGTCCGACTCGTACGCTGCGTCCAGGGCCGACTGGGGACCCCAAGCGCCCGAGGTCGGCCCGTACCCGTGCCCCTGTCCTTGCCCCACCCAGCCGTCGGGGCCGGCGGCGGTGGCGCCGCCGCCACGCCCGCCACCGGCGGCGGCCGCGGCGGCGCGGGTGCCGGGATACGAACGGAAGCTGCTGGCGGGGCTGCCGTACTCATCCGCCGACGCCGCAGCCTCCAGCGCACTGACGGCTCCCGTACCGCCGCCGTCGCCGTACGCGCTGCCGTACCCGCCGTCGTCAGCGGTTCCCTGCGTGTCGTACCCGGCTGGGTCCGAGCCGTACGCGATGTCGTCGTACGGCCCCGCTGGCCCCCCGCCACCACGCCTGTCGTCTTCCCCGTCCGTGGCTGTCTCACTGCCGTACCCCGCCCAGGGCCGGTCATGCCGTACGGTGTCGTGGCTCCTCCTGCGGCTGTCAACCGCCGCCGCCGCAGCCGCCGCTGCCGCCGCCACAGCCGCCACCGCAACCCCCTGGGCCGGCAGCTGAATGTCACCGTCCCCGGCGTCCTCCCACACGCCCTCGTCCTCCTCCTCGTCCTCCTCCTCCTCCTCCTCCTCCTCCTCCTCCTCCTCCTCCTCCTCCTCCTCCTCCTCCTCGTCCTGTCCCTCCTCTTCCTGCTGCTGCGCTCCCAGCTCGCCACCCGCGCCGCCGCCCATGCTGGCGCCGCCGCCTCCGCCGCCTCCGCCGGTGCTCCGCGGCGTCCGATCCGCCCGGTAGTTCAGCAGCGGCCGCGGCGACGCCGTGGCCGTGCCGGCCGACGCCGCCGCCGACGCCATCGACCCCGAGCCCCCCTCCTCCCCCTCCGCCCAAACCTCCAGCGGCTCGCCACTGTATGGCACCGGCACCTCCAGCTGCGGCGGCCGCCGCCCCGCAAGCAGCGGCGGCGGCGCCGCCGCCGCCGCACCACCCGGCGCGTCCCAGCCGCCGCCCTGCTGCGCCGCTGCCACCGCCGCCGCGAGCGCCTGGTTCTGCGCCTGCAGCGCCTGGTTCTGCGCCTGCAGGTGCTGCTGGTGCTGCTGGTGCTGCTGCAGCATCGCGAGGTGCTGCTGGTGCTGCGCCAGCAGCGCCGCCCGCGCCGCCGCGTAGGCCGCCGCCTGCGCCTGCGCCGCCTGCCGCTGCGAGTCGCTCCTGCCCGACACGCGCCCCCCGCCAAAGCCGGCGGCCGCGGCTGCGCCGCTGCTGGCGCGAGGGCTGCGCAGCCCGCCGTCCGTCTCGGCGCCCGACGTCTCGCCGCCGCTGGCGTGCGCCTCGGGGCCGGCGATGCCGCCCGGCCGCCGCGTCAGGCTCTTGCTCTTGCTTGGGTGGGCCGTGTTCTTCTCGCTTCGAAGCCGCTGCAGCGCGGCGTCAAAGTGCATGCGAGGGCTGGCCAGAATGGAGTTAGAGCCGGGAGTGGCAGGGAGCGCGCCGCCGGCTCCGCCGGCTCCGCCGCTGGTTGAGACCAGGCCGGTGGCGGAGCGGCGGAGCTCCCGCCCTCCGCCGCCAGTGGTGTTGCCACCGCCGCCGGTCAGGCCGCCGCCGCTGCTGCGGCGCCTGCCGCCGCCGGCGGTGGTGTGCCCGCCGCCGCCGCTGGCGGAGACCAGGCCGCCGCTCGCCGCAAGCATGGCGTAGCGCGTGGGCGAGTCCGGCGGGCCCAGCTGCGTGCCGGGCGGCATGTGGTGCAGCGGCTCCGACAGCTGCTGCGAGCGAGACAGCGGCGCGCTGCGGCGCTCCTGGAAGCGGCGGCTGGCCGCGCCGCCGCCGCCGCCGCCGCCATCGCCATCGCCATCGCCGGCGCCGGCGCCGGCGCCGGCGCCGCCGTACCCGTCATCGTCGTACTCGCTGTCGCCGCCGGCGGCGGCGCCGCCACTGACCGGGTAGCCGCGGCCGCCGCCGGCGGCGGCACCCATATAGGCGTTGACGGTCGCGCGCATGCTCCTGCTGCCGTGCGACCTGGGGCTTAGCACGGCGGCGGCGCCACCGCCGCTGCGGTGGTGTGCGCCGCCGCCACCGCCGGCGGCGGCATGTGCGCCGCCGCCGCTGCTGAGGCCGCTCGGTGTGGGCGGCGCCGTCGACACGGCTGCTGACGTCGCCGTCGCCATCGCGCGCGCGTACGGGTCATACAGCGCCGCCGCCGCCGCCGCAGCAGCAGCAGCTGCCGCATGGGTGCGTCCCTGCAGCACGGCGCCGCCGAGCGCGGCGCCGCCGGCGGACTTGTGCCGTCCGATGCCGCCCCGCGCCGACCGGTCGCCAGTCGCCCCCGCCGCCGCGGCGGCTGCCGCCGCAGCGGCGGCAGCAGCTGATGCCGACGCCGCGGTCACTCGCTTGGGGATGCCATTCATGCCCGTCTCCCAACCCGAACCGCTGCCACGATACACCAGCATATGCTGAGCCACGCCCGCAAGTAAGGGGTTGTGGACAACCGTGCCGCCGCCGCCGCCGCCGCCGCCGCCGCCGCCAGCAGCAGGCGCCGGCCCGCCCTGCGAGCGGCGCGAGTTCAACCCTGACCCAGATGGGCTGAGAGCCGCCGCCATGCCACCCATGCTGCGCGCCGTGCGAAGCCGTGACTCGCCGGCGCCGCCGCCGGCGGCGGCGGGGCTTGCGCTGTGGTCTGAAACTCCACGGCCGCTGTTACGCTGTAGCTGAAAGACCGACGCCAGTCCCTGTCCGGAGCTGTAGCCATCAAGGCTGTAGCCCGCCGCTGCTGCGGCGGCGGCGCCGTCGGCGCCGGGGAAGGCTGCCGCCAGGCCCGCCGCGAGCGCCCGCTCCGCCTCCGCCGCGCTCCGCCCAAAAGGCGACAGGCCGCGGCCGCTGTTGGTCCGGGCGGCGCCGGCAATGCCACCGCCGCTGCGGCTGTTGGTGCGGACGACGCCTGTGCCAGTGGGGCTGTTGCCGGCCTGACTGGTGGGCCGCCGCCAAGAAATCACCCCCGCGCCGTTGAGGGACACACGTGGCGTGGGAACGGCGCTGCCGCCGCTGACACACGCGGCCCCGCCCTCGTCAGCAGCGCCGGCGGCGGCAGCCGCGGCGGCTGCTGCGGCTGCCGCTGCGGCGCTGACAACCCCGTTGTGGAGGCTGCGACTGCTGGGGCTGTTGTTGAAGTTGCCTGCGGCCGGACCCTGGAGCATTGCAAGGACGTGAATATCGTTCAGCCAGCGAGAAAGAAGTGCGCAAGGCATTGCAGGCATCTGCCGCGGCATAACTTCAGGACAAAGCACCGCGCTATGCCGCCAGCACCATGCGATTGCCCATCGCTGCAGGGCAGCACGCTGGCGGCACCTACCCGCTCTTGCAGCACCCGCTTCCCCAAGGGGGAGACCGTGCTGGGCAAGCTCTCCTTCTCCGCGGGGACCGGCTCCTCCAGCGAGACCCATACGGGAATGCAGCCACAGCGCGTAAGCAGCCGCCTCCACCAGGTCGGCCGTGGCGGCGACGGTGCGAGCTTGTCGGCCATTGTCGCACTCAGTCGATGCCCGAGCCCGCCTCAGCAGTCACCTTCAGGAAGGGTGGCACCAACATATGCATATCCATGCCAATCTGCAGCAATCATTACAGCGTCAAGATAATACTGCTGAACCATCGAACTCACCGGCAATTTCCGCTGCCCCATTCGTTGCCCCCTCGTTGCTCCAGCGCGCCTGTGCTTGGACGTCCGCGTGCGTCCACTCTCATCTCGTCACCATCATTGCAGTATGCTAGGCAAACACAAAACCGCTGGTGGCGTCGAGAAATCCCTTCAAGCAACTTTAGGGGTTTAGAGCGCCTGCAGATGATGATGTTCTTATAAGTATGTTGCCCGCATCGTTAACAGACCCTTCACAAGCGTTCTGGAGCGGGTCAGTCTGGAAACCTTGTGGTGTTGATTCTGGGCCTGCGCTGCAGTGTTGTGTATGAGAATTTGTTGATAACGAGCTGCGCGATGCAAAGTATAAAATGAACATACTGTGACAGTAAAATGTGGTCGTGAGTGTCGTGCGCGCATGCCGCGAAGGGCGCATTCGCTTTCCTTTCCCCCTTCCCCCTCTCCCCCCGCCCTACACACACAATGCCACACATAACCCACGATAGTCTTCAAACCAGCATGACTTTAGTCATTGGAACGCGCTATCTATAAGGTCGAGACACGCAACGCTAAACGCGGCACCATTAGGTTGCCACGGCGCGCCATTGGTGTCGTGTGTAGCCTATCCCGCCGTCCCTCGAACGTCGAGGGGGGGCTGGCTCGAGATTAGCAGCCCCTCACCCCTCACCGCAGCCCCGCACCCCTCACCGTCGTCCCTCCGCCGCCCATCAACCCCTCCGCAGCCCCGCAGCCCCATGCTTTTCTGTCAATGGCGATATCCATCCCGCCTGCCGCATGCACGCCAACCGCCATCATTGTCCCAGACCCATCATGCCTCAGGGCGTAGGATCCGCAAAGACGCACACGTCTAAAGCACCTTGCGGCGATGAGGTGACGATGTCTACCCCTGGTGCTCAGCATCCATCCGGCTTCATCTGCTAAATTCTTGGGCATCAGCACGAGCCTCATGGCCAGGCCAGCGGAGGCTCAGGTGATAATGAATGAAGTAATGAAGTGCCAACCCAAAGCAACGGCCGTACAATGCGCCCGCACGCAACTGGGGCACTCGCAGGCCCCACGCCATATCCCTGCAGTTCCACGGCACCCGCGCAGAGCACAGCAGCTTGCATCCAGCCATAAGCTTGTCGTACCAGTCATCACTCATCAGTAACTTCACAAAACAACAACTCGGTTGCCTACCAGCCTGCTCCTTGCAAATTCACAAAACAACAACTCGGTTGCCTACCAGCCTGCTCCCTGTGACAATGTCCCAAACTCGATTTCCCCAAGTCCCAACAATCCCACAGCACACCTTCCTTCCATCCTGCCCATATGGGAGATTGTCCCTTACTTGGAATATTCAGCTGTAACCCGTAACCTTTCCATGGGACGGTTTCAGTCACGAAGCATACGTCGAGTGCGCATATCATAGTGGGAAGCGATGCAAACGCGCATGCTTGCAACGAAGACATACAACGCAAGACAATAGAGCTAGCGCCCCACGTAGAAACAACTCGGTACTGACGATGCATGCATTGGCGCAACCCACACCAAAGCATGCAGCACATGCGGCTGCATTACAGGTACAGCCCCAGCACGCGCTGCAGCTGCTGCCCATCCAGCGGCTCGTCCGCGTCGGCGTCCCACTCGAACGTCCGCATCTCGCCCTTGCCCTTCACCGCCGTCATGCCCAGGTCACGCCACGGCTCGTTGGGCAGCCGCGCCTGCGTGGCCGCGCTGACGTGGATGCGCCCGGGCCGGCACGTGCTCTCCATGCGGCTCGCCACGTTCTGCGGCGGGGGAGCAGGTGTCGGGGTTAGCGAAACTTGTGAAACACCAAGGCTACGACAGTTTTAAGTGCTGCAAAAGGCTAGAGCTGCTCTATACCGACCCCCATCGCGCAACCCACTCACCACCGTGTCACCGAAGAGGCAGAAGCGCGGCATGCGGTCGCCCACGACGCCGCTGGTGACGGGGCCGCTGTGCAGCCCCACGCGCAGCCGCACGGGCTCGCCGTTGTGCGGCATGCGCACCTCGCGCGCCGCGCGCAGCATGGCCTGCGGAAGCACACCGCAGCCAACCGTCAGTACGTGTGTCCACGGCAAAATGGAGGCTGTAGACTACGGCATGTGCGTGCGCACCTACCTTGGCAAACTCCATGACACGGACCGCGTGCAGCGGGTCCTCTTCGCCCGCGATGACCGACTTGTAGCCGTCCTGGTCGTATGCCACAAGGCCGCCCGCCACCATGTAGCAGTCGCCGATGGTCTCCACCTTGTAGACTTTGTAGATGTCGACCAGGCCGTCGAAGCGGCTGTACAGGGAGTTGAGGAAGCACATCACCTCGTACGGAGTGGCGGCGCTGCACATGTCGGTGAAGCCCACGATATCTGCGACACGGTATGTGGCGAGTATGCGGCGAGCGGCATGCACACCGGTGAGGACAATCCCAAAGGCCCGCAGCAAACGCAGCAGGCAGATGCATGCAAGTTGTGCAGGCCTTTCGCTGCTGTCAACGCATCCAGCATCCCTCGCAAGGTCGGATACGAAGCCCCAAGCCGCGTGGCTAGCGGCACCTACCTGTGAAGAGGATGGTCACGCAAGCGTGCGACGTCGCCAGGGACGCCAGCCGCTCGACACTGGCGGCTTCTCCAATCCCAAAGCGGTCTACGCTACGCGGCGCCGCATGGGCCGGCGTCGCACAGCTGCTGCCGCGGGCTGTCGACAGCGCGCGCGAAGACGCCTGCGGCGCATCTCCTTCCCGCAGGGTGAGGTACTCGAGGATGTGGCGCGGGAAGATGCTCTCCAGCACCTGATGACCGGGATTGGGAGCAGGTAGGAGAAGAGTTAGTTGTCAGACGCGTCGCAGCGGTCAATCATACCTGTGCCGCCCAAGCGGAGACCACCCCAAGCCACAGCCGTACAACGCATCATTTGGCGCCTAGCCCGTCCCAAACCACAGCCCCCTGCCCGCACCCACCTTGTGCTCCTGCTGCAACAGCTGCACCAGCGGCTGGTGTGCTTCCACTTGCTCCGTCACATCCACCTGCGTCACTACCAGCACCAGC
The DNA here is from genome assembly GCA_016834605.1 of Chlamydomonas incerta. Lineage (NCBI taxonomy): Eukaryota > Viridiplantae > Chlorophyta > Chlorophyceae > Chlamydomonadales > Chlamydomonadaceae > Chlamydomonas > Chlamydomonas incerta. The sequence goes on from JAEHOC010000025.1 coordinate 348,203, forward strand.
TCGGCGCTGTTGCTGTCGCCGGCGCCGCTACTGTTGGTGTCGCCGGCGCCGCCGTGACTGTCATTGATCGCGCCGGCCGCATCATGATCCGGGGCACTGACAGCGCTGCACGCGCCGCCAGCTGCTGCACCACCCCTCGCACGCTGCGCCGCCGCGCCCGCCGCGCCGCCGCCGCTGCGACCTGCGCGGACCAGGCCGAAAGACCCTTCGCAGCGATCCCTCGGCAACGCAGACGCCGCCGCCGCCGCAGCAGCTGCGGCATCGCTGCGCGCACCGCCGCCCGTGCCGGCCGCTTCGCCGCAGCACGTGGCCTCCGCTGCTGCCTTCTTGGCGGCTTGCGCAGAGCGCAGCAGCCGGAAGTGCACCTTGTGATACTGCGGCCTGAGCGCGGCAGGCCCGCCCACGGCCGATGGCGTAGGGTGTGCCGCGTTGGGAGCGAGAGCATGTGCACCGCTTGCCTTGGAGGGGGGCGCCGGACCGCGGACACTACCGCCGTCGACGCCAGCTGTTGCTGTGGCAGCCGCGGGAAGGTCTGCAGCGGAGCTCAGCCCGCGCGTGCCGAAACACGCCGACTCCGGGCAGCTGCCCAAACCGCCAGCAGCGGCCAGCGCGCTCGGCTCGGCCGCAGGGCCATCCCTGCCCGCCGGATCCCTTGGCTGCTGCTGCAGCGCGCGGTGGTGGCTGCGAGGGAGGTGATGTGTGCTGTGTGTGGTCACCGACATACCCATGCCGTAAGTGCTGCAGGAGCTAGACAGCGCGGACGCGAGTGCCATCGAGGCCATGCCACCATCACCGCCTGCCACTGCTGCCGCAATTCCACCAGAGGCCGCGCCGCCGCCCGAGCTAGCGCCGCTGCCCTCGCTCATCGCGGCTTGCGTGCCGCCGCCGCCGATGAGCGAGCGCGTGCGGAACGTCCGGAACGCTGCGGGGCGCGGCGCCGCTGCTGGCACGTGGCCGCTGTTTGCGTGGCGCTGCGATGGCACCGACGGCGGGGGCAGCACGCGGGTGCTCGTGCGGGTGCCGCCGCCCAGGCCCAGCGAGCGGCTGATGACTAAAGGAGAGCTGGGGCGGGTGAGGTGGCGAGATACGGCCTCAGCTGCCAAGCCGCCCGGCGGCGCCTCAGCATCTGTGACGATCGCGACTGTGTCCGTAGACGAGGCGGGAGGCGCGGCAGCGCCTGCGGGGTAGCCGGCGAGGAGGAAGGGCACCGGCAGCGACGCGGGCGGCACCGCCGTGTCCGTGTCGTGTGGAAAGGAGTGGTGCATAAGCCCGGAGCTGGACGCGGCGGCGCTGGCGCGGCGCCCCAATGCCGCGGCGGTGTCGTCGTCGGGGCCATGTGCGGGGGCGCCCCTGGCGCCGCTGGCGTGTCGCATGCTGCTCGGCAGCGACTGCCGGGGCCGCCTGGCGTAGGCGTGTGTCTGCTGCTCGTGCGGGCTGTGCGACGACTGCGGCGCTGCGGCTGCGGCGGCTGCGGCCTTGAGCTCCGTCATGCTCGACAGCAGCTGCTGCAGCCGCTCGCTTGTGGATGAGCGGCCGGTGGGGCGCCGCCGTGGCTGCGGGTGGTGCGGATGGTGCTGGTGGTGCTGGGTGTGCGGCTGCAGGCTTGGCCGCCTAGAAGGCTGCAGCACAGGCGCCACGGGCGGGCGGCTGCTGTCAGCAGCCATACCCGGCATACTCGCGCCGCGCAGCCGGCGTGGGCTCAGCGCGGGCGCCGCCGGGGGCTCCGCTGCCAGCTGCAGCTGCAGCTGCAGCTGCGGCTCCAGCAGCACGGCGTTGCTTGGTGCCGCGGGCATCTCCTGCCGCTGCTGCTGGCCGCTCACCGCCTCAGCCGCAGTCAGCGAAAAGCCCTCGCTGTTTTCTTGCGCGCATGGAGCGGCGTAGGCCTGGAAGCTGGCCGTCCACGGCCCGCTGATGGTGAGGGCACTGCTACTGTCAGCAGCGAGCCCGTTCGCGGCGCCACCAGCCGCAGCAGGAGTGCCCGAGCTGTTCGCGTGACGCGGCGGCGCACGGCGGGTGCTGTTCCTGGCAGGAGCCGAGGCCCCGCTCTTATGGTGGCAGTGGTGGTGGTGGTGGTGCTGCTGCTGCTGCTGCCCAACGCCACCGGGCCCCTCCACCGCGGCGGCGAACAGAGCTGCCGCCAAGGAGCCGCCGACATCGTCGTCCTCGTCGTCCAGGGGTCCGCTCATGGCGTGGCGTGGCGGCTCCGCCGCCTGTTGCGGCGTGAGGCCGCCGATGCCGCGGATGGGGCTTGCGTCCAGGCTTGCGCCGCCTGCTGCTGCCGCAGCCGCCACCAGCGGCGCTGCGTTCCGCGCCGTGCTGCAGCTGGCGCCTTCCACCGCGCCTGTCGGCGGCGGCGGCGGTGGCGGCGGCTGCTCGTGGACTAGCGAGATGCTCGTAGCAACCGGCGCGGCGGCAGCCGGCGGGCTCCCCATCACCATACAGTGAATGGCCGACCAGCCGCGCTGTGACGGCGCCAGGGGTCGCGACAGGCTCATGCCCGCCCCGCCGCCGGCGCCGGTGCCGCCCGCGCCGCTGCTGTCGGTCGCGCCCACGACACCGCAGGCGGCGCTGGCGGCGCTCACGGCGGCCGCACCCGCCGCGGCGAAGCTTCCCCGGCCGAAGCCAGGCAGCAGCCCATCGGGGCTCCCCATGCCCTCACCTGACGGCGGCGGGCCGCCGTGGCCCCACGCGCCCAGGCTAGCCTCGGAGCAGTGCGCTGTGTTGGCGGGGCTGCTGCAGGACAGATGCCGGGGAAGGGGACTGCCGATACTCATGCCCATGCCCCCGCCCATGCCACCCGCACACGCGCCGCCGCCACGGCCGCCAGACGTCACCCAGCCGGCTGCGCTGGGGCCTAACGGGCGGCCGCCGGCGCTGAGCTCGCTGTCGCTGTCGTCGAGGAAACCGCCCTCAGGGAAGCCCTCAATCCCATCTCCGTCATCATTGGTTGTGTATCCGTTGCCAACGTGCCGCCTGTCAGCAGCCGTGTCGCCGGCTGGCGAGGACGCGCCATCGGAACACCAGTCCCCCGGCGAGATGCCGGCGGCGGCTGCGGCCGACTCTGGAGCGCACACCAACAATCCGTCCGCAATGGCTACGTAGTTGTGGACAGCCCGGGGCGGGGACGGCCGACACGGCGCCGACGCCGCTGCCGCCGGTCCCAGGTTCCGGGTGCCCTCGGCGCGTACCACGAGCGCCTGGGGCTGAAGGCCGTCGGCGGCGATGTCAACCCGGACGCTGGCGCCGGCATCGGCGCCGCTCGACGCTTGATGCAGTGGCGCCCGTGCATCAGCAGTCTGTTGCTGCCCTCTGCTATCAAACTGCTCATGCTGCTGCGGCTCCTCCAGCGCGCAGTAGGTGTTGCGCCCCAGCGCAGCACGCGAGGGCGAGGACAGCGGCGACGGCATGACGCGCGCGCGGCGGCTGCCGGACAGCATGGCCGCTGTCTGCTGGCTATCACGCGGCAGCGGTGGCTTCGTGCTGCCAATGCTCCGCCGCAGCGGGCTTGTCGCCAACTGGGATCGCGCGCTGCCGCTGTGGCCGTCGGCGGTCAGGGCTGAGCCCTGGGCGTTGATGCTGCCGGCGTTGTTGTGCACCTCGCGGCCGCAAGCCGACGGAGAGCTGGCCGCGCTGCCGAGCGGTGGGAGGCCCCGCAGCAGCGCCTCTAAGGGCCCTCCCAGTCCCGGCTCGTTATGCGCGACAAGCAGCGGCGCCGGCCGGCCGCCCCCGTTCGCAGCGGGAGTGCCGCTCGCCTGCATCAAGCCCTCCTGCGCCCCGCCCTGAGCCTCACAGCCGACTTTGGTTTTGCCTGCAGCCGACCCGGCAGCGCCGTCAGATGCGTTGCCAGGCGGCACAAGGAGCTCCGGAGGCGGCGCAAGCGCCGTCGGCGCCCCGACTACGGCCGCTGTCGTCGTCGCCAGCGGCAGCTGCCGGTCGGCCTGCGGCCCGGACTGCAGGCTGGCGCTGCTGGCGGAGCGGCGCGGCCTGGCGTCGCGCTTGCGGCTGGTGGCGGCGGCGGCGGCGGCGCCCAGCAGCCGCTGCAGCGTCAACCCCGCCGGTGCAAGGTCCCGCTGCAGGGGACCGGCGGCGGCCGCCAGGTTGCAGCCCGTCTCCTGTGTCGCCGGCGGCGGCACCGGCGGAGCCGGCACAAGCGCATCACCCCAAGTGGTCTGCGATCCTGGCGCCGTCAGGGTCCAGGAGGCAAGCGAAGACGCCGCTCGATGGGGGCGGCTTGGAAGCACCGCGCAGCCGCCAGGCGGCGCGCCGTCACCGGCACTGCTGGCATCACCGCAGCCGGCGCCGCCGGTCGTGAAGCTCCGGCTCGACCACAGGGCGGCGCTGCGGAGTGGCGTGGACGTGGCACGGAGCCCGGGCCCTGATCCTGGCACTGCGGTGCCGCGGCCCCCGTCGCTGCATGCGCTCGCCGCCGCAGGAGCCTTGGCAGCGCCTGCTAGCACCGGCGGCGGCTCCGAGGCGGCAGGCGGCACGCCGCTGCCGCGCGCCACCTGCTGCGACCTGGCGTACTGGGGTACGGCTGACTCGCGGTCCCACGGAGGAGTCGATGACGCGTCAAGCGCCTCAGCTGCACGCGCAGCGGCGCTGCCACTGCCGAAGCTCCGTGCCCCGGGCAGCTGTTGCCCCGGGACGGCCTGGGCAGAAGGGCTGCCGCCGTGTGCCGCTCCTCCCGCCGCCGATGTACCTTCGCCGCCGCCGACGCCGAGATCGCAAGCATCCGGAGCCGCGGCCGCGGCCGAGGCCACCACCGCCAGCAGCCGGCTCGGGCCGCAGCCAGGCCCTGCTGCGCCCGCACCGGCTGTGTTGGGGCGGCGCCTGTTCGTGCTCAAGCAATCGACGGCAGCGGCCTCGGCTACCTCGGCACTCGCACCCGGGCCGCCTGCCTCCCGGCCGGCCTGCTGCATCTGCTGTGGCGGTTGTGGCTGAGCGTGCTGGTGGGGCAAGGCCAGGGACCGCGCCCGGTGTGTCCCGGTGAGGCCCTCAGAGGAGGACATCATCAGCGCATCCAGCAGCATCCTGTTGCGGGCGCGGCGAGGCAGCGGAAGCAGTGCGGAAAAGCGCAGGGGTTGGTGACGGTGTGGAGCGATGCACAGGGCACTGCAGCTCCCACGTCGGGCGCACAGGGACGCACAGCCACCGCAGCTCAGGTGCGCACCTTTCGAGCTCGTCCGGCACCACGATGCCGTGCATGTGCGCAGCCGTCTGCTCTCTCTGGTCCGGTCCGGTCCCCCAGCAGCCGTCGCCGTCATCGGTGCCGATGGTGCCCACAGTGTCAAGCATGAGGCCGCGTCCCGATACCGCCGCGCCCGGCAGTGCGTCCGGGTAGGCGAACAGGTCGCTCTGCTGCTGCGCGCCCGATGAGGCAGTGGCCGCAGGCCCGGTGCTAGCTCGGGAGAACGCCGGTGGTCGCGGCCGCGGCGCTCCGCTGCTGCCGCCGCCAGCTGCTGCTGTCGTTGCTGAGCCGGCGGTGGTGGTGGTGGTGGTGGCCGCGGTGGCGGCGTCCGCTAGGCATCGGGGTACCGGCAGAACCATCGTGAAGGTCTGCGGACGGCACCGGGGCCAAGCAGGCAAAGCAGCGGCATAATGAAGTTGAGCCAAACAGAGAAGGACGGTAGGCAGCGAGCGAGCACCGCAGGCAGGGCTGCACCAAATGCCGCCGAATTTGGCGGCCCGAACAGCGCAGCAAAGGCTCAAACAACTTTGTGAGCTGCATGCCGCCAAATTGTGATGCAGATAGCTTGCATTGGGCATGCACTGCACGCACCCGCCCCGACTGCAGCTGCAGCAGCAGCTCATCCAGCGCCGCCACCGGCGGCCGGGCCGGGCCCTGGCCCGGGCAGCCGGAGGACAGCAGTATGCGCAGTATCGCCAGCCCCGCGGCCGAGCCGGCGACGTCGCCGTAGTAGGCGCGCGAGGCGGACGACTGGTAGGCAACACGCAGCCCGCCGCCGGCCACGCCGCTGCCGCCGCCGCTGCCCTTCAGCTGCAGCCGCCTGCGGGTGGGTGGGGTAGTTCATCCCAATTCCTAAATCAACCACGGGGGCCGCACAGGGGCGACGGGCTCAGCACTGGGGTGAACGGGGGGGGGGGCAGACTCGAACACCGCTATCCAGAGAACAAGCAGCTTGAAGATGGACGCACCCGTTACACTTACCCTTTCAGCACTGTGACGATGCAGGGGCTGCAATCCAAAACCTCCTCTAGGCCCGCGCCTTCCACCGCTACAGTCTCCGTATCCACAGCCTCCAGGCCAAGTGCTACAGCCGGCGCTGACACGCTGGCTACTGCTGCTGCAGCCGCGCCCGGCAGGCCGTGACCCCACCGGCTGCCGCCGCCACCGCCACCGGCGCCGCCGGTGCCGCCACTGCCAGCCAACGCAACGGCGGTAATGGTGGGCGCTGCAGAGCCGCTGCCAGAGGCACTGTCACTCTCTGCCGCCACCACGAGCGGCTGCTGCTGCAGCCCATCCTGTTCCCCCGGCGGCCGTTGTTCCGCGCCTGCGCCTGCGCCTGCACCCCGCTCCGCCCACCTCCCGGCCTTGGGTGTGGCCTGCCGCGCATGCAGCGGCGGCGGCGTGCGCGGTGCCGCCGCGCCGGCGCGGCTCCACCGCGGCCACCAGGGCACTACTGGCCGCGGCGAAGCACTAGCCGCAGACGGCACTGACGCCGAGGGCGCGGGCAGCGCCGCCGGTCCGTGGGGGAAGCCCGCGGCGGGGCTGGGCGGCCAGGGTCCGGATGCGGGTGCTGTGGCGGGCGAGCTGCAGCGGGGCTCGGTGGGGCCCATACCTAGGTCGGTGGAGCGGTCGCGATCGACGGAGCCCAGGATGATGCCGGTCAGCTGGTGTGAGGCGTGCAGCGGCTGCGGCAGGGGGGCCGGCTGGTGCTGGTGCTGGTGGTGGTGGTGCAAAACATGGCACGTGCGGGGCAGTTGTAGGGAGCTGGAGCAGGCGCCCGCAGCTGACGCGCTGGCGCCGGCAGCCACGCCAGCCGGGGCGTGCTGGAGCCGAAGGCGCAGCAGCACAGCGGGGCCACTGGCGGCCGCCGCTGCCTTGGCAAGACTTGACGGGAAGGCTCCGGGCGTGTAGTCGCAGGACTGGACCTGCATGTACGGCGTGTACGGGGCGCGGCGGCGCACAAACGTGAGCAAGCCAGCACACAGCGCTTTGGGCTGCAGTGAAACATGCGCCACCAGTTGCTGTTATTCATTTGAACCTGTGAAGCAGTGCCCTGGGTCCCCAGTAAAACGGCACGTTGCACGCTTCCCTCCAAAGCAGCACAGTAGGGCGGCGCCGGCTCACCGTCAGCGTCAGCCACGCGGCGGATGGTGAGCGGGCAGGAGCAGGCGCATCGCCGCATGTCGTGTGGTTCACGACCGATGCGCTGAACATCTTGCCCTGCGCCGCGGCCCTGCGATTGCGCAAACATATGGAAAGGGGTGGGTGCGTGGCCTGCTGCCGAGCTGCGACACCCCAGGGCGGTTGGACTGGTCACGACTTGCCCGCCCTAAATCGCCCCATGCAAAGCCGTATTGGGCTGACTTGCATGTCGAGAGCACTCCCTCACCGTTGGGCTGCGAGAAACAGCGTGTCAATGTCCACATCACGGTCACGCCGCAGCGCGGACAGCAGCCCACAAGCGCTGTGGTTGTTTTCTTTGGATAAGTAATTTGAAAGTGAATTATCTTCCACAAAGTCAGCGAGTAGCGTAAGCTTGACCGAGTTCGCCTGGCGCGAAACACAAGCAACGAGCGAGCGGAGGCCTTTGACTTGACGGAAGCCTTTCTCCACCCTGAGTATTATGCAGCGGTCCGTGTCGCTCTGCGCGGAGGCCCCCGACCCCTGACCCCCGACCTCAAAGGGCAGCTCTGCGCGAGCTGGCGGCCCCATCTAAAGAGCGATCTGCAAATAAATTCGGTATAAGATTGTCACGAACCAGGCTATGAACGCTGCCCGGCCACGATTCTTGACCCCCGCGCCGAGTGAAATTTCAATTGGGCGCAGTACCGTTTTTCGCCGGCGAGGGAGGGGTCGCTGCTCGGGGGTAGCAATTTGTAAGGTCGACTTAAGAACCTACGGGCTGTCGGTATTACGCTATATATAAGATATAATACGCGCACTCAGCTCGTCCACCGCCCAAAAACAGCGGTTTCTGGGCACCGCACGAACCGCGACGTCGGCCTTCCCGTGGCCTTTCCTGGCCTTCCGAAGTGAGCCTGGGCGCCCGATGACTTGCGCGCACAGTGCGAGAAGCATCGCATGGCGGTCCTGCCCGTGTTGCATGCTGCCACTATCCGCGTGCGCCTGCAACTTATTACGCTCCCTTGCAGCTACGCGATCCCTCCCCATACGGGCATGGTCAGGGGCAGGGCAGAACCCGCAGCTGTTACTGTCAGAAGGGGCCAACGGCACCATCTTCTGATCTTCACCACACGCCCCTTGCTTGTGCGGCGTTTTGCTTGTGGGCAAGCTGGGCCAGTCCTGGCCGGCCCCGCGCCCCCATGCTATCCAGGCTGATTTCCATACCACGCGGTGCACCCCCATGTGCCTCTCCTGCCCCTGCATGACACGGCACAGGGCCACAGGCTTTCGAAGGTCGGACTATTGACGCCGTTACACATTACTGTATGTACACTCTGCCACCCAGCGGCCAGCGCTCATTGCTGTCGACCAGCGGTTGGTATCAAACACACTTACGGTTGGGCGGTTGGCCCTGGCCAGCCGCACGCTCGTCGCCTCTCACGCACTGAGCACGCCAGAACACGCCGTGGGCGATGACGGATAGCGGATGGCCCAAGCCTGATCATGAGCCCATATCAATATGCCCCAAACCCATCCGCAGCTGCAGTTTATCTCGTGTCAAGCCGAGCCTGCCGTTCAAGCAACACCGCCTGCCCAAAACGCATACGCTGTGTTGCCCGGCGCGCCTCGCGCATTCTTCACAGCCACCCCCATTCACACGGACGGCTATCCCCGGCCCGAATCTTGGCCCGTGCTCATGCCCATGCTTACCCCCTTCCCGCCCGCTCCCTCGCCACGCTCGTCTCGTTCAGTCGCTAAATGGGGCGTCTCCCTGTCAAGTCTGTCACATACAGACTTCCAAATGCCTAATACGGAGCACCGCATTGGGTCATGCAAACCAGCAACCCAGGAGGGCAGGCACGCGAGGCCTTGTCACGGTCGGTGGTGGTATGCGGCCTCTTCACTGGTTCATTGGTACTCACGCGCGTGACCGCATGCCTGCCCTCACCGCCGCATAGATGCGCGCTCCACACTCTATATGGATACTGCGCATGCCCATGCAGCCCAGGCCGTCGCAGCCCAGGCCGTCGCATTCCAAGACCGTCGCATTCTAGCGCAAAGCAGCACCCGCCGTGTGCATTTCACCACGTGCCCAGCCTCCGGCTTTACCCCGAGGCTCCCAAAATTCCCAAACCTCTGATTGCTGCCAGCATTTAAAAGCACGCACCAACAACCGACACCATTCGCTAAGCTGTTGCGTGCTTGTTTGAATGCCTGTCCGACATGTCGCTCGCTTCAATGCACGCAATCTGCCCCGGCATCGGTCTCCGCCGGCGGGGTGCCGGCGCCACCGCCACCGCCACCGCCACCGCCGCCGTTTTGCCGCGCGGGGCGCGGGCCTCGACACATGCCTACGTGCCCGGGCTCAAAGCGTCATGCTCGCCAGCATTGCTGCCTTGCCCTCGGGCACAGCTGCAGCAGGCGGAAGGGCACACGGGGGGCACGCGGGTCAGCAACCGGGCCGCGGTACATACAAAGCTCCCCCCGCCCCACAACGCGCATGTGCCGTGGGCCGACACGCGCCACAACATGCTCCAGCAGACACAGGAGCACCAGGTGAACAAGCCGCGCGCAAGCATGAGCCAAGAATCTTGCTGTCCGCGATGCTAGCCGGCCAGCCGCGTCAGGGGCACGCACGCACGCAGGCACGCACGCACGCAGGCACGCAGGCACGCAGGCACGCAGGCGCTCACCCAGGTTGTTGAAGGCACGCTGGGTGCCGGCCATGGGCGCCGCGTGCAGCCACCGGTAGCGCTCCTCCACCGGGCTGCGTGTGGCGGGCGGCGGGGGAGCGGGGGAGGGGGGCGGTTAGTCATTTCCAGTTCCCAAATCCACCATTGCACGCCGGGCCGCCGCCGCGCATTCGGAAAAGCCGCCGCGCATTCGGAAATCAGCACGTGAGGGATGCGGCACGGAGCCGGGCGCGCAGCGCCGCTCCGCCCATCAATTGGCTGTTCTCGTTGCCTGCAGACGCTGATGCTGCTGCCAAACCGTACATGCACTCCCAACCAACCCATCGCCCCGCACCCCGGGCCACTCACTCCCGGTACTCCTCGAACCGCCGCCGCCGCTGCTCCGCTACGGCGGCCTTCTGCGCCGCAAACGAGTCGGCCTGCTGCCGCCGCCGCTCCATCTTCTGCACCTCCCGCGCCTCCTTGGCCGCCTTCTCCGCCGCCGTCATCTCCTCCCGCAGCTTCACCGCCGCCTCCGCCGCCGCCGCGCGCTCCGCCTGCTTCGCCGCAATTTGCTCCTCCAGCGTCCGCATCGTCTCCTCCGCGTCGCGCCGCCGCCGCTCCCGATCGCGGCGCTCCTTCTCCGCCGCCACGGCCTCCGCCTCCGCCGCCAACCGCTCCGCACGCGCCGCGTCGAGCCGCGCCTGCTCCTCCAACGACGCCTGCAGCGCGGCGCCGCCGCCACGCTCGAAGGCGCGGCGCATCTTCTCCGCCCGCATCTCCACCGCCCGCCGCCGCGCCGCCTCGTCAGCATCTGCGTGTAAAAGCGAACAGGGAAGGCGGGAACGGAGCGCTGAACGATTTGAACCTCCTACAGCACCTGCCCTTCCACACGCCCGTCCACGGCTTGCCTTGCCTGCCCCCTCGACTCGAACCACCTCTCCCCCGCTCCCCCGCACGCCCATGTGTGGGCCTCCCTCCCTTTTCCGAGCTGCTTGCCACTCGTCCCGTGCTCATCAAGCCCCTCCGTTTCCCGCGCGCACCAACTTGAACGACCCTTCCCGCACAACCTTCACGACCCCGCTCCTCAGCGCCCACACACTCACCCATCTTAGCCATGTACTCCCGGTTGTACCGCCCCTCCTCCGCCACCTGCGCCGCCTTGGCCGCCGCCTTGGCCGCCAGCGCGTCGTTGAGCTCGCGCTTGATGCGCTCCCGCAGCACCGTGTTCTCACGAGCCAGAGCCTCCAGCCGCGCCCGCTCCGCGCGCGCCTCCGCCTCCACCTGCGCGCGCTCCGCCGCGTGCTCGCGCTCGCGCTCCTCCGCCTCCTCGCGTTGCCGCGTCTGTGCACGTGGCGGGGCGGGGTGGGGTGTTTTTGGTTTGTCGGGGTTTGGCGCGGCACGGGGTGCGGGCGCTCGGGGGTTTCCTCCGCTCCGCTGCTCTCCGGCTCTTTTCCTTTTGTGCCTGCCTGTGCCCCTCTCCCTCTCCCTCCTGTGCCCCCATCGACCTCCCGCTGCGTGCCTGCTCCGGTGCCCGATCCGTTTCCCATCTGCCCTCCCTTGTGGGCTCCCTTTCCCTTTCCCTCCCTCCAGCCAGGCTGTTCTCCCGCCGCGTCGCCCTTGCTCCAAAGCCCCTTCTCCCCCCCTCCCAGTCCACCATCGAGTCCACGCCACCGCCACCCCGCCACCGCTCCGCCACCGCCCCACCCCGCCACCGCCCCACCCTCCACCGCCGCCACCGCCTCCACCCCTCCACCGCCCCACCGCCTCCACCCCCAGCCCACACCACCACCCCCCGCCACTCACGTGCAGCTCCTGGATCTGGCTGCTGTAAAAGTCGCGAAGCCCCTCCTGCGTGGCGCGCTCCCGCGCCAGCCGCTCCTCCTCGCTGGCCTGGAACTGCCGGATGTGCTCGTCCATGTCCAGCTGCGCGCGCCGCCGCGCTTCGCGCTCCTCCTGTGCGTGTGTGCCCGGAAAACAGGGAAACGTTCTCGGCAGGTGAGCAAGGGCCGCCACCCGCACGCCTGCGGCTATAAACGCCGCGCCCCCACACCATATCGCTTCTTCGCTGTTCACCGCACACCGCAGTCCGGCCCGCACCGCCCCTCGGCCCCGCAGCCCGCATGCCGGCCGCCGCCTGGCTCGCTCACCGCTCGCCGCTGGTTGACGACGGCCATCTGCGTGTCGAACATTGCCAACGTGCTGCGCTTGCGTGCCGCCTCGTCGAGCTGCCGCTGCGCCTCCGCCTTGCGCGCGAGGTCGTCCTGCGTGTGTGTGTGTGTGGGGGGGGGGGTCGGGGGTCAGGGTGGGGGTCAGGGGCCGGCGTCCAAACACATATAGCCGCACACAGAATGGGCGCCGGTGGTGCGCTCAGGGGGAACCGAGGTGACGTAGATTGGACCGGGCGCCGGTGCAAAACCCCATGACAGTTGCGGCCCAGAGGCCACCTCGCTCGGCTGCTGCAGGTACACCATAACCAGACGCGACACACACGCTGCGCACCTGCACCAACGTCATCCGCGCAAAGTCGCCGACCCGCACGTAGGCCTTGCGGTTCAGCGTGCGCTGCGGCAGCGTCCAGTCCACTGAGGCGCTGGCGCCGGCGGGCGCACCGGCGCTCTGTGTGTTTTGGCGGTGTGGTAGTGTGGTGCGTGTTGGACATACGGGTTGCAGTGCAACTCCCAATGTCTAGGCCTGGTGGCTGCTCCTAGCGACGCGGGGGACAGCAGTGGTACGGGGCGGCTGGCAACCACCCGGGAGGCGCTTGGGTATGGGCAGGGGCCGTCGCTCGCTTACCCGTGCGCTGGTTCGGGAATAGAGCTGCATGCGGGAGTTGCCGCCCGCCGCAGCCGCCAGCTCGGCATCGTTGCGTGGCGAGGTGCTGGGCTGGTTGTCAATGCCCGGCAGGGAGCAGCGGCCCTGGTCTGGCCGCTGCCGCGACGGCGAGCTTCGAGTTATCTGGGCGCGGGGGAGGTGGAGGGGAGGGAACAGGCTATGGTTTAAGGTGGCAGCGCTCTGGGCGGCGGCTGCGGAGGGCCCCTTGCATTGCGCATGGGATTGCTGTGAGGAGGCCGTTCGTGCCCAGACTCCCAGCGTGCCGCTCAACTGAATAACCCCCCGCCTCCAAGCACACTTTCCCTGCACTGTGAGCAACGCCTCCCCAATCTGATAATCCTGGCACGCTCACTTGTTGCATCATGAGACGCTTTATCTGTGCTTTGAGCGCCTCAAGCTCCGCCTCGCTCTCCTTGTGAGCGTTGAGAAAGCCCTCTACCAACCGAATGGACTGATAAATCCCATCATTCAGCGGAGAGTCTTTTATCCCTGGCTGCAGCTTCGCCACTAGCGCGTCCTGCAGCCAGGAGGCGCGAGCTACATATTCAGCGGCGCCGAAGGATGCCGAGCTGCCCATCCAGCACCGGGCAGTCGTCGCGGAGGTATCAGCAAGTGCACAGACACCGCAATAAGACTATACGTGTGCGTCAGCCGTGTGGGTCACATTTAGAAGCCACGAAGCCCGCGTTCCTTCGGATGAGCCCGCGGTCAGCCCCAGCGAAGCTTTGCAGTACTTCATTCATACGCACCTTCAATGCTTCTGCTGCTGAGCCTACAGGTCCGCGCGCCCCTCTATGCGAGACCATTCTGGGCTTGCTGAGAATTCTATGTGCCAACCCGTTCCGCGGTGATTGAAGTAGCACCTGTGTTTAGTATCGCAAATGATTGTTTAGTATGTTGGTAAGGTCGAGTACGCGTAACGCGTTACTTGAGACGAAAAACGGCGAAGGCCTTCGAGAGGACAGCGTCCCGGCCTCAAAGTAGCGCGTTCAATAGACATAAACATGCTGAACAACGAGTACCGAGGGTTGATGTAAAATAGGGCGCAGTGGGCTGGGCAGAGTCTCCCGTGGCATACCCGTCGGGATGCCTGACACCTACCCGCGCGCGGCCGTCTCCCAGTGGTCCCACCCTCGCTAGCTACGCCATGTCCTCATATTACAAACTGCAACGGATCAGTAGTTGCCCTCAATGCGCCGTCGAATGCGCTTGCCGCAGCTGTTCTGACAGTCAAACTTCGGCCGATCTCGAGGCTGCCGTTCCTCGCGTGCCAAGTCCCGCCGCACACGTTGCACCTGTCTCCACCCATCATAACCCCCGCTATACGCTGGCCCTAATTACGCCACACACACTTCCTCGCTGCGCGCGTCCACACTTCCACAGACGCCAACGCCATAACGGAGATAGAGCTGATGATTGTAAAGCTGTCACACTCACCCCATGAACCGCGCCTAGCACCGCACCGCAACACAACACGTCACTCCGCACAGCAGTAAAACGCTTGATGTCCGTCAATACGGTGGCGGCCCTAAGCGCCACGCTTATCAGGCCTACCTGCCTGACACGCCACCCAGCACGCTCTCGTCCACACCGCGGCCCCCGCGGACTTGGTCCAAACACCCCCAGTTAGCGAATATTGCCAGCCGTAACGAGGGACAGCCTATACTGTGTGCACATGGGACTGCTGCTTGCTTGCGCTCGGTGCGTAAGGCGTGCCCTTAGGAAATGAACTCGAGTGATGGGCCCCTGCCAGGCTGCCCCCGTGGGCTGCCCCCCAACCCAAGCCAGCAATCATGAAACCACCGCCTATGCGCAAAGGCCAACCAACGCATGAATATACTCAGAAAGGATGAATAATGAAGTAAAACACTGTACAATGCCCTGCGGTTGCAGTAAATGGTTTGCAGCTTCCCAGCGGTCTTCCTACCAGCCATGGACAAGTGGTGGTGCAGCCCCCGACCCCAAATGCATGACAGTACAAGAGCACCGGGAAGCCTCTGTGCACACACACGAACATGCTGACAGGCTTTCTATGCGCAAATGGATCGTGATCGCATCTCAAAGGAATACTCAGCTTCATGCAAGCAAGCGTTCTAGCTAACCTACGGGCTGCCGCTCACCTGCAATTCCTAATTGCTGCATGCTGCCGCCTGCCCCACAACAATTCGATGCGGAATGCCACAATCCTTCACTCCGTTCGGAACAAGTCCTGAAGCCTCATTCGGTGCCTGCCTCACGCAAGCGTACTTGCAAGCACGTTATTACTGAATCTGCCTTCCATAAACGATTACACGTATGGTGTCAACCACTCACACACGCATGGTGTCAACCACTCACACACGCAGGAGCACGATGCACACGCTGTGAACTGCCACCTGCCACCTGCAGCACATGCGGCTGCATTATAGGTACAGCCCCAGCACGCGCTGCAGCTGCTGCCCATCGAGCGCTTCGTCCGCGTCGGCGTCCCACTCGAACGTCCGCATCTCGCCCTTGCCCTTCACCGCCGTCATGCCCAGGTCACGCCACGGCTCGTTGGGCAGCCGCGCCTGCGTGGTCGCGCTGACGTGGATGCGCCCGGGCCGGCACGTGCTCTCCATGCGGCTCGCCACGTTCTGCGGCGGGGGAGCGGGTGTCGGGGTTCAGGATACACCAAGGCGCTGCAAGGCTATGACAAATAAATGCTGCAAAAGGATAGAGCTGCATCAGCACCGCCCGCCATCGCGCACCCCACTCACCACCGTGTCACCGAAGAGGCAGAAGCGTGGCATGCGGTCGCCCACGACGCCACTGGTGACGGGGCCGCTGTGCAGCCCCACGCGCAGCCGCACGGGCTCGCCGTTGTGCGGCATGCGCACTTCGCGCGCCGCGCGCAGCATGGCCTGCCGCGGAAGCACACCGCAGCCACCCGTCAGTACGTGTGTCCATGGCAAAATGGGACCGCTAGGCCTTTTATCACGGCATGTGCGCACACCTACCTTGGCAAATTCCATGACGCGGACGGCGTGAAGCGGGTCCTCCTTTCCGCTGATGACCGACTTGTACCCGTCGTCATCGTGTGCCACCAGCCCGCCCGCCACCATGTAGCAGTCGCCGATGGTCTCCACCTTGTAGACTTTATAGATATCAACCAGGCCATCGAAGCGGCTGTAGAGGTCGTTCAGGAATTCCATAATCTGGAGCGGTTGGCACTCGTGACACATGTTCGTGAAGCCTGCGGTCAGGCGGACGGATACGGGACACGCGCGATGCTCAGGCGAAGGTTACACATTTATGATACGTCATGCCTTATGGCTATTATGCATAGGACATCGGGCTTCGGACTCACCGACAATGTCCGTGAACATGATGGTAACTCCGGGGTGCCAGGTTGCAAGTGACGCAAGCTTGCAAGCGCGAGCGGCTGGGTACTGGAACAAGCTGCCCGCGCCCGGCCGGGCGCCGGCGCCCAGCCCTGCCGTCTGTGCCGTGTTGCTCAGCGCGAGGTACTCGATCACGTGACGCGGGAAGATGCTCTCCAGAACCTGCGCACGTGCGCGCGGCGGATTATTGCTTTCACGCACGTGCATACCGAGTAGCCACACAATGCTGTGTAATGGCGAGGTGTTATTCCTGGGAAGCCGTTGGCGCATGCACCTCGCCTCACCTTGTGCTCCTGCTCCAGCAGCCTGCCCAGGCGCTCCTGCGCCTCCACCTGCTCCGTCACATCGATCTGGGTCAGCGTCAGCGTCACCGGCTGGCGGCCACCAGAAGCCGCCGCCGCCCCAGCGTCCCCGCCGCCGACATGCACAGCGCCGACCAAGCCGGTGGCGGCGGCGGCGGGCGCGGGGCACACCGCGATGTGGATCTTGTGGTACACGGCTCGAGCGCGTGGCAGCGGCGGCGGCGCGGCGGCGGCGCTGGGAGCCATGCCAGCAAAACCAGCGTGGGCAAAGGCAGTGGCGTTGGACACACCACGGCTGCGCACGTGCCGCCGCAGCAGCGCAGCGCGGGAAGGCGATACTGCTGCCTGCTGCAGCCAGGGGGGGGGGAGGGCCGGAGGGGGCAAGGTGGCAGCAATAATTAGCCGGCTGCTGCTTTAGTCAGCCTATGACTACAAAGATCAACGAGTACAAACTCAACGAACAAGTGCGCTTTCAGCCTGCCGCTCCTGCCGCGCTTGAGGGACCAGCTTGCGAAGCCGGATACAGCTAACTGGGAACCCCTGAGTCACATGCCCGACCGGCGGACCTACCAGTTGTAAGTTTGGCACATCTAGCGAGAGCTGCGATTGGCTGCATGGACGGCTGTAGCCGCCGCCGCTGGCGCCAAGGTCGCCGCTGACATTATTGCCGCAGCCGCTGTGCGTAGCGGCACGCGACATGATGCCGGCGGACCGCATCATCATGGCGGTGACGAGGCTGCCTGCGGCCCCGCCTGCGGCCCCGCCTGCGGCCCCGCCTGCGGCCCCGCCTGTGGCCCCGCCTGCGGCCCCGCCGCCTGTCCCAGCAGTAGCACCGCCTGTCCCAGCAGCATTGAGCGCAGCACGCGCGCCACTGGCAAAGCAGAGCTGCTCAAAGCCACCGGACAGCCATGATGCAGCCGCAGTGGTTGCCCTGCTGCCATCGTGAGCGCCGCCCGCCGCGGCGGCTGTGGTGTTGGAGGCAGCGGACGCAAAGCTACTGCCGCTAGCGGCAGGCGTGGCGGCACTGCCGTCGACAAGGGCGGCGCCGCCGCCGGCCCCGTCGCTGCCGCCGGCGCCCCCGCCGCTCCCAATCCTGCTCGGTGGTTGGAAAGACGGCCGCTGCCAGCTGATGAAGCTGCGGCTGCGACGATGGTCGCCACTTTCAAAGGCCGCATCACCGCATGCCACAAAGCTAGGAGACGACGCAGGCGACGACTCCACACCGCTGCTTGGCATGCCCGTCAGAGCCAGCGCACTTGCGCCCGCCGCCGCCACGCCGCCGCCGCTTTGGTATACGGCGGCCGCGGATTGGACTACTGGCCCGATTGGTGCCGCCGCCGCCGCCGCCGCAGCAGCAGCAGCAGCAACGGCCACCGATGCTGCTGCCGGCTGCTGCGGCTGTTGCGCAGCAGGCAGGCTGAGGCTTTCGTCCGTCGTGTGCGCCGACGCGCGGCCTCGCGCCGAGCCCGAGCCTGCGATGGCGCTGCTCGCGGCAACAAGAGCCTCCGGCTGCATCGGGTTTGCGGACTGCTGCTGTCGCTTGTAAGTGGCGTGGGAGAAGACCGACAGAAGCTTCCGCAACCGGTCTTTCCGACGCTGCTGCCGCGGCGGCGCCGCCGCCACCACCGCCACCGTTGCGGCAGGCGCCGCTGCTATGGAGCTTGGCAGGTCGATGGCGGACGCCGGCCGCCGTTCCGCCGCCGGCGAGGGCCCATCTTGCGGTGTTCCATCATCGGGAGCGGCAGAGCGAGCCGCCGCCGCCGGCTCCCAGAACCAAGAGCGCCGGCGCGCGGCGCGGAGCGCAGCGGCTGTAGCAGCCGTGAAGCTGCCGCCGCGGCTGCTGCCGCGGCTGCTACAGCCGTCGGCGACCGGAGCACTTCCTGCTCCGGCGACAAGGCCCAGATTCGTGCTGGCCCCGCCGGTGGACGTCGTTGCGCCGGCCAGGCTGTGGGTTGAGAGGTACAACACCGTGTCCACGGCCGCGGCCACGTGCCGCGCCATCGGCGGTCGAGCGCCCACGGCAGCTGCTGTTGCCGTTGCCACCGCGTGTGCTTCTACTGCTGGTGGCGCCAGCAGCAGCGTTCCCGTGCTTCCGGGACCATCTCCTGCCGTCGAGTTGCCCGGCTGGTCGCCACCCACACCAGCCGTTTCCGCCAGCGGGCCCTGCAGCAAGTAATCACTGCAGCAGCTGCTCCCGAATCCCGTCACGACGACGCCGCTCGGCAGCGGCTGCGTGGGCAGCGCGCCCGCCGCGCTGGCGCTTGCACTGCTGGCGTAGCAGGCGCTCGAGGCGCCGGCTGCCGCGATGGCAGTGCCGCTGCCGCTGGCGGCTGCGGCTGCGGCGGCTGCGTGCGCGGCATGCGCGGCGGCTGTGGCGGCGGCCGCAATGTCTCGGATGCTTGCTCCGCCGGGAGCTGCTCCTGGCGCGTGCGCCTCTTGCTCATCAATTACGAACAATGTGGACGTGCCGAGCCTGAAGCTCCGGCTCGAGGGTGGCGAGGCAGCAGGCGCGCCCACCGCCGCCGCCGCCGCGCCGCCCGCCGCAAAGCCCAAGGGCGACACCGGCGCTGCCCGGGAACGCTGGAGCATTGCCTCCGCAGCGCTGCTGGCGCAGGGGCGGCTGGCAGCAGTAGTACTGACACCCAAATCATCCTCAGCAGGGCTGCTAGCAGCACTGCCAGCAGTTGCCATCGCAGGCGCCGCTGCGGCGCGCGGCAGCTCCAGGCCACCCAACAGCACCGCTGCCGGTCTGACGGCGGCGCCGCCGCCGCCGCAGACCCCGCCGATCTCGCTGCCGCCACCAGACACGACCACCGGCGCCGTTACGGAAGCGCCTCGGGATAGGCCAGCCGGCTGTGCCGCCGCCGCCGCCGCCACCGCCGCCAAAGCTGGCGCATGTACCGGCCGCACGCGCTGAAGGGTGCTGGCGGCGCGGCGCGGCGCGCGGCGCCTGCTGATTGCCGCCGCCGCCGCCACGATCCGTGACATCGTGTCCCCGCCGCCGCTGCTTCCGCCGCTAGCAGCGGCTGCGGCGGCGCCGGGGGCGGCGCCGAACTGCCGAAAGCCAGCGGCGTCGCCCCTGCTGCTGCCAGCACCGGCGCCGAAATCGTCTCTGCTGCTGCCGCAGTCGCCGCTCTTCGCGCCACCGCGCATCCGCATGCCCTGAGGCGCGACAAGCGCTGCCAGTGACGACAGCCGGCCACTCATCCCGGGCCCGCCGTCGGCGGGTGTGGCGGCGCCGGCGCTGGCGGTCGCCGCCACCGCCACCGCCGACAACAATTCCATTGAAGCCATGGGCATTGAGTCATCCCGGGTTCGGAAGAGCACCGCCGCACTCACACCGCCGCTGCGCGGCGGCGGCGGCGGTGGCGCGCCCGGTCCCTCATGGCTAATGCCCATGGCGAGGTGCGCCGCCGACGCTGGCCGAGGCGGCAGCAGCAGCTGCCGCTGCTGCTGCTGCTGCTGCTGCTGCGGCGGCGGCTGTAGCCGCTGTGGCGAAGATTGTAAAGAGTGGCCGGCAGGCAGACCGACTGGGCCGCTGCGGCTCATCTCATGTGTGACATCCCACACGCGCCCGCCTGCTGACAGACTGACGCTGCTGCTGCTGCCATGCCGCAAGGGCGCTGGCGGCTGCTGATGACGCAGCGGGGAGACGGAGGAGGCAACGGTGGCCAACCGAACGCCTGCCGTCGGGGGGCCGGACCAGCCGCCACTTGCGCTGTGGCTGCTGAACGACAGGCGGCTCCGTTCAGACGCAACTGCTGCAATAGGAACGATAGGAGCCAGATGCAGTTGAGTAGCTGCCGGACCGACTGGGGGTGCGGGCACGGCGCCAGCCGCGGTGGTGCCTCTGCAGCCGGCTGCAGCTGCGCCTCTGCCACCGGCTGCTGCAGCTGCGCCGGGGGCGGCAGCTGCAGCTGGTCCTGCTGCGGCTGTGGCGGTTCCGGCGGCCTGCTGCTGCAGCAGGGTCTGGAGGGAAACCTGCTGAGCCGCGCGGGCGCTGATGCTGATGATTGTGCTGCTGATGCTGCTGATGCTGATACTGGTGCCGCCGCCACCATCCGCCGCCGGCTGGGCGTTGCCCTGGCGGTCGCCGCCACCAGGAGCAGCAGCAACAGCAGCAGCAGCAGCGTCCACGCACGCAGCAGGTTCTGCGTGCGTGGACGCTGCTGCTGGCCCTCTAGGCTCTCCAGAGCTTGCCCCAGCCCTCCACGGCGGCCTTACAGGGATGTCCGCCGCAGGCTGTAGCACCAACGCTGCTGCGTTGGGGCTCGAGCTACTGCTGCTGACACACTGCGCCGCCGCCACCGCCGCCGCCGCAGCAGTAGCAGCTGCATGAGCTGCTTCCGCCGCGTTGCGTTGCGCAAGTTGCGCAAGCGGCACCTGCGGCGCCGCCGCCAGCATCAGGCCCCCAAGGGTGCCCCTGGGCCGGTCGCTAAGGCTGAGGCTGCGCCTCACCTGCGGCGGCGACTCCGGCGGAGTGCCGCCGCCGCCGCCTCCGCCGCCGCGGCCACTAGCAGTGGCGAAGGTCTGCTGCTGCGTTGCGCTGATGGTCTCACCACCGACATCCACTGCGACGTGATGAAGCTGCTGTCTCCTGCCGTGTAATGATGTGAGTTCGAGGCTGGGCGCAGAAGCCAAGAGGAACCCGTCATCCGCTTCATCCGCTGCCGCCTCGCCGGCGGCGTTGCGGGCAAGCGCGCCCACGCGACCGCACCTGCTGCTGTCGCCCTGCTGCTGATGCTGACGGGGGTGGGCGGCCGCTGCGCCTGCGGAGGCTGCAGCGGCTGTAGCACCAGCACCAGCACCAGCACCAGCACCAGCACCAGCACCAGCACCAGCACCAGCACCAGCACCAGCACCAGCACCAGCACCAGCACCAGCACCAGCACCAGCACCAGCACCAGCACCAGCACCAGCACCAGCACCAGCACTAGCACCAGCAGCAGTTGCCCTGCTGAACATGGCTGTAGCCGACGCTCCGGCATGCAGATGGTGCTGCTGCTGCTGGCGGCGGAGGCGGCCGCCGCCTCCGCCGCCGCCACGGCGCAGCCCGCCGCCTGCGCCCCTGCCGCCGCCGTCGGCGGACGCCAGCGCCTCAAGCAGCAAGCGCTCAGTCGCGTCGGGCTCATAGAGGTTTCGGGCCGCGGTTTCTGTGTTGCTGGTGTAGTAGGACTGCGACAGTAGCGCGCCGGATGCAAACCGCACCAAGCTGTCCATGATGTCCGACTCCTGATCTTCCGCCGTGTCCAGCGGCGTCCAGCACAGTCCGCTGAGTCCGCCGCTGCGCCCGCCGCCACTGCCGCCGCAGCGCATGGCCAGTAGTGTGGCGGCTGCTGGTGAGCCTAGAGAGCCGTCGCCGCCGCGCGCCGCCGGCTCCGCCGCCGACGCTGGCGCCGGCAGCGGCGCCACGCGCGGAGTCGCCGCTGCCGCCGCCGCCGCCGCCGCCGGTGCGGTGGCCATGGCGCCAGCAGCAGCAGCAGCAGCATCAAGGAGCACCTCCTCAAACATTTCAATGGAACAACTGGTGCTGCCGCGGGCCGCCGCTCCCGGGCCGCCGCCGCGGCTGCTCTGCACGCTGCCGGTGGATGTGGGCCCCTGGTGCGCGGCCTGCTGCTGTTGGTGCGGCTGCTGGGACTGGTGCGGGTGTTGCTGCTGTTGCTGCTGAAGCTGAAGCTGGAGTTGGTAAAGCGGGGAGCGCGTGCTGGCCGGTTTAGAGCCAGAACCACCGCCAGCCGCCATAGCAGGCGCGCCCGCTGCTGCTGCGATGATAGGGAAGGTCGGCGATCCCAGCTGCGGTCGGTGCTTTTGCGCATACTGTGCGCCGGATGGTGTCGCGAATGGGTCTGCAGAAACCGGCGGCGGCAGCACACGGCCGCCGCCGTCACCAACAGCCGCCGGCATGGTCAGCCGGATGACTGCCTCAAATTCCTGCAATCCAGCAGCGGGAAAGAGGTTTTGTTATTTGTTGGTTAGTGAAGTAAGGCCATGCGGCGCGTACATACTGTTGTCCATCCATCTAGCTGTCCTTCAGGATTCAAAAGCCCGTCACCCATACCGCGTGAAAAAGCGTATTAGTAATACTCGAGTACTATAAGTACACCCCCAACGCACCTGGCCCTTCTCGATCGCCGCCAGCGCGAGCGCCAGCAGCTCCTGTCCGGGCTCAGCAGCAACTGGCTGCTGCTGCTGCTGCTGCTGGGACTGGGGCTGCGGGGGCGGCACTACTGGTGCCACTGGCTCCGGAGGCGGCTGGTGGCGGCGTGCCTCGCCTGCTGCATGCGCGCTGGCTGCTGCTGTCGCTTCGGAGACGCCGCCGGCGGCGGTTGCGGCAGCGGCGGTAGCCGCCGCCTGGCTGCTGCCTGACGCTGTCGCCGCCGCTGCCGCGTTGATCTGCGCAGCGGCCGCGACGGCGGCGGCGGCGCCGGTCGCGGCGGCGGCGGCGCCTCCCAGCAGCCGCACCAGCAGTTGGCCGCCCAGGGGCCGACCCACCAGGTCGCCGAAAAAAGCCATGCTGCGGGCGTTCTGGAAAACCACACAGCCCGGGAAGCTGAGCATGGTCACGCAGCACGGCACGCTGCCGATCGCCGTCAGCACCGCCGTCGCCGGCAGCAACGCAACAGCAGCAGCAGCGGCGCCGCCGCCTCCGCCTCCTTCGCCTTCTACGCTACTAATCGTCAGCGACTGCTGCTGCGCTTGCTGTCGCAGCTGTGCTGCAGCGGGCGAGCCCTGCTGTAGCAGGCTGCTGCCGCTGGCATCGCGCAGCGCCCGCGCCAGCTTCAGCTGCTGCAGGTGCAGCTCGGCGGCGGCGGCGACGGTTGCGGGGTCGCCAGCGCCGGCGGGGCGCAGCGAGAGCCGGGAGGACAGCGAGTGCGTCGGTGACAGCGAGCGAAGCGAACGGCCCGCCTGCTGCTGCTGCTGCTGCGATGACAGCATAGGCACGGCTGCTGGCGCTGCGGTGGCGCTGGCGCTGTTGGCACCGCTTCCACCATGACAATCGCCGAGGCTGCCGACGCCGCCGCAGGCGCCCGGCGGCGTGCCACCCGCGTTGGCGCCACTACTACGCCGCCGCCGCGGCTCCACGGACAGGGTGAGGAGCACTGCAGGGCTGAGCGCCGCGCCGCTGCCGGCTGCGGCCGTGGCGGCGGCGACGGCGGCGGAGGCATTGGCGTCGCTTCTGCTGCCCACAGGGCCGTCCAGCGCCACCAAACATGCCCGCACCTGTAGATTTGTGAATGGGTAGTACACGTAACACCTATGTGCACATGTGCCGCTTGCTTTGTATTAAGGCAGGCGCCTGGATACGTAAGTGTGCAATGTGCACATTGACCGTTGGCATTGGAATGAGCGAGAGCGGAGCCCAATCAACGAATGTTTGTCCCGCCCTCCCACAAACCATGCTCACACGTACCTGTAGCATAACAACAAACTTGCCGCTGCTGCTGCTGCTGTTGCCACCGCCGGCGGGGCCATCGCTCGCCGCCGCCGTCGTGCCAGACCCCACCGCCGCCGCTTCGCCTCCCTGCTGCAGCGGTCCTTCGGCTGCTGCTGCTGCTGCTGCTGCTGCTGCTGCTGCTGCTGCTGCTGCCGCCAGCGGCACCGCTGGCAGCGGTAGTGATGGCGGCAGCGGCAGCAGCTGGCGGGCCGCGGGGCAGGCGCGGAAGGGCACCTGAAATGAGCAGGACGTGCCCTGCGCGGCACACCTACAGCGGCACGCAGGCAGCAGCATGCGAGGGTGCGGCGCGGCGCCGGGGGCGGGTGCGGGGGTATGCGTTAGCGTAATGAGTTCATCCAGCGGTACGGTCGCTTCTGAGTCAGCGGGGCTGACTGACTGTGACTGCTGGCACTGCTGGCCTGACATTCTGACAGAGGCGATCCTACTAGCACGTTGAAAGCAGGCAGACTCACGCGTCCCAGCGGGCGCGGACCGAAGGCCTGAGGAAACTAGGAACGTTCCGCGTGGTGCCCGTACCTGGCCGCAAGTTGCACCGCCGTTGCCGCCAACGTGTCGTTTGCGAGCCACCGACGAAGGCCCGCGTGATCCTTTTCCTGAAAAGCATTGCTGTACGTCAGCGTTTGCGTCAGACTTGCGGCGTCTAGAGAAACGAGTCGCCCGAGCGCGACGCTCGGCATTATGGTGCATTGATGGAAATGGAACGTCGCGCGCACCTCGCCACCTGTCGCGACCGCGGCTCCCACTGCGCATCGAAGCAAGATACGAGACGCTGTGGCCTGTGAACCATGGTCAGCGTCTCGTCCTGTGCAGCTGCCGAAAAGCCGCCCGAAAAGTTCACCGGGTCTGCCTTCATGTCTGCTCCATTGTATAACCACAGCATCCGATTTTGCTGCGAACTGCGGAAGGGCTTGCACGCTGAGGTGCAAAGGTGGCCCTGCAAAATATTCATGTCGCATCGTGGGGCCCCGCGTGGCAGCAGCGCTGCAGCAGGCGCTGTTTGCAGTCTCTTAGCTTGCGTCTCTCATCACATCCATTTGAGTATCGCTGACGGAAATGTGTCCGTCCATAAAGCGACGAGGCGCAAATCCAGCTCATTTCATTTCAATCGCGTTATGGAATTGCATACGTTATGAATATATAGTGACTGAATTCGTCGTTTCCATTGTCTCCACAGTCTCCGGGGCGGAACGCGGCCCGGCAATGCGCAAAATGCGGCATGGCGGTTGCTCGCGGCCAACCCAACGCGCGCCATTTGAGCTGCCGGCAAGCATGCATGCATATACATTCAGACGTTACTAAACATTGGCCTAGCATGAAGTCGGACGGGTTCAGCAGTACCAGCCCGACGAAATTACCTGAAGATCAATGGACAAGGGGGCCCACCGCGCCACGAACAGTCATTGCAGCCATTTCACGGACGGAGCGTCTGACAGACGGCAGTGGACACGCAGTCGCACGTGGATTCCGTGTAGAGCGCTCCACCCAAGCGGGAACTTCGACGCGCATCGAACGGCCCATCTATCGACGCCCTGCATGCCCCCACGGGCGCGCGCAACTGTTGCTTGGCTTCCATCCCGGGTTGATAACTCGACGCGACGACAGAAACGTTGCGGGATGCTTGCGCAGACGGTGGACGACCCCGGGACAGATGCTGAACAGATCGGAAGGGTTAGGACCAGTCGTGTCCATTTACCCCTGTCCTTCTGGCCCCATGCTACAGCTCCACCCACTGACTTCCTTGACGACCGTATACTTACTGGCGCGCATGTGCAAACTCAGAAGCTCGGTGCCGCCACCGATATACATCTCACGCGCCGCTTCCTTTCGCCGCAGTGCCTCCCTCCGGCGGCTGCATCGCCGCCGGCACCGTCGCCGCCGCCGCCGCTGGCGCCACCGCCGCCGTTGCTGCTGCTGCCGTTGTAGCAGCAGCTGCAGCTGCTGCTACAGCTGGCACCGGCGGCGGCAGTAGCAGCGGAAATTCCTGGTGCGCCGCCGGCTTGGGCAGCCACATGCAGAACATGCTGCCGGGCGTCGCGCGCAGCCGGGCCCAGGCTGTGCAGTACCCGCTGGGGTCTGGCGCCGGCACGCCGCCGCCGCTACCCCTGCCGCCATCCCTGCCGCCACTGGCATCGCCACCGCTGGGCGCACTCTCACCCGCCGGCACTGGTGCTACTGCTGCTGCTGCTGCTGCTGCTGCCACTCCAAATGTCGACGGCGCGGGTGCCGCGGCGCCCGCGGCGCCCACCCCCACGTCGCCGCCGAGCTCGCGCTTCGCCTGCGCGTACGTCCAGCCACGCCAGGCCTGGCGCGCGGCGCCACTTGCGGCTCCCTACAGGGGCGCCGGCAGTTGGGATTGGGGCCATCAGAGCGGGCGCTAGAGTCTGAACAGGCAAACAGGCAGGCAAGGCAGGCAGGTGGGACAACTAAGCGTATGGAAGGTGCCATGAAGGCGCCCGCACGTGTCACCACTCGCCAGGCATTACACCAGCGCCACCATCTCCCCATTTCCACATTCCCCAACCCCACCTGCACCCGTACCCGCATCCGAGCGCGCACCCACCGCCGCATCCGCGAGCTCCAGCAGCTCCGCCAGCCGAGCCGCCAGCGCCGCGCGGCACAGCCGCGAACGCGTCTTGTGGGAGGCCCACGCCGCGCCCTTCTTGGCGGCACCCGCCTTCCGCCCGTCCGCCGCCAGCGTCACCTCCGCCGGCGGCGGCGGCGCGCCGCCACCGCCGCCGCCGCGCAGCGGCGCCGCCGGCGCCCAGGGCCCGCTGTGGCGCTGCTGCTCGTGCTGCTGTGGGCCGCGAGCCTGCTCCGGTTGCGGTTGCGCCTGCGGCGTCGGCTGCGGCGTCGGCTGCGGCCTCAGCTGGGGCTGGTGCGTGGCACCGTGTGCCGTGGGCGCTGCTGCCGTAAGCCCCAACTGGCGCATGCAGGCGCCGGCCGGTGGGTGCCAGTTGATGGACACGCCTGCACGATGGACACGCGAGGCCGGACCACGCAGCGGTGTTGGGATAATACGCCATCGCTCAGCCATGTAAACGGCGAGACCACTGCGCGTGCTGCCCCTTCGCTCCCTTCCCATGTACGGGTTTGGTTTAAAGTGGGCTGGAGTTTTATACCCCACCCCTGCTGCTTCACTTCTATGTACCATCTTTGGAACCCCATTTAGCTTGCAACCAGTTCAGACATTCTTTACCTCAGGCTAGTATTGACAACCCTGTCCATTTCTGAGTTTAGTCGCTTTTTTAGCTTGGGCTGCTATCGGCAACCCTGTCCATCGAGCCTGGCGGTCGGGCACGCACCTGACGGAACCTTTCGCGCCGCGTCAGGGCTCAGCCCCAGAGCCGCAGCCGGCGGTGGCAGCCCCACAATGTGCCGCGGCGGCTGCAGCCGCCGCTGGTTGCCACTGCTGCTGCTGCTGCTGCTGCCTGCGGCGGCGGCTCCTGTGCGCGTGCTACTGCCGGCCCCTCCTGCCGCTGTGCCTCCCGACACCTGAGGCGCCGAGTGCAGCTGTGGTGGCGGCGGCAGCAGCGCCGCCAACACTCCAGGGTCAGACCGCAGCCGTGTGTCGAAGGCGCGCCGCGCCGCCGCCGCGACAGCCGCCAGCGCCGCGCCGCTGCCTGCACGCAAGCAGCATGCATCAGCTTCCATGACTAACACAACAGGGTTCTGCCACCCAACTTGCCCAGCCCGGCTCCCTTCCCGGTTCCCGGCCCGGCTCCCGTCCCACGCTATGCCAGACCGCTGTCAGCAACCACCGCTCCTCGCACCCCACAGCTGCCAATCCCACCCACCCGCCGCCGCCGTCATGGCGGGCGTGGCGCCCACCGCCAGCAGGTCCAACGCCAGCGGGGCCGACAGCAGGCCACACAGCAGGCCGCCCTGCGGTAAGAAACAAGTAGCAAAGGGGGGGCGTGTAGCTGCCTGCCCAGCCGAACATTTCAACCGCCCAACCGCCCCAACCGCTCTTCAACCGCATCAAGCGCCCCAACCGCCCCCACCTGCAGCCCCAGGCAGCACCAGCGCGCGATCTTGTCGCTGCACGACAGCGACAGCGTGGCGTCGCCGCGCCCCGGCTTGCGCCGCACCGCGCCCAGCCCCACGCCGCTGTCCTGCGCCCCCAGGTCGATGTCGCCGGCCTGTGGCACCGCCACCGCCGCCGCCGCCGCTGTCGCTGCCGCTGCCGCTGATGCTGATGCTGCCGCCGCCGACGCCGCCGCTGCTGACGCCGTTGTCGGTAGTGCTGAAGTGGTTCCGCCAGCCCGTGGTGCCGCCGCAGCTGTGCTCGCCGCAGCCGCCTCTGCCGCCGCAGCCACCTCGGCGGCCGCTCCCGGCGCCATCAGCTTGATGGCCTTGGCGCCGGTGCGGAAGCGGACCGCGCCCGGCGCGGAAGCGAGCTCCGACCCCGCCGCAGGCGCTTCTGCCATAGGCTGTGGCCCAGCCGCCGCAACCGCGGCAGCAGCGGCAGCAGCAATAGCAGCAGCGGCGCCGCCTTTCCAGTCGTCCGCCTGGCCACAGCACCCCGCCGCGGCTGCGGCCGCCGGCGCCAAGGTCGCTGCGGACCCTGAGCCACCCGCCGCGGCTACTGCTGCTTCTGCTTCTGCTACTGCTGCCGCGCCGCTCGGCGCCGCCTGCTGCACCGCCTGCAGCGCCGCGCCGCCGCCGCCGCCGCCGCCACCGCCCGAGGCGGCGGCGCTCAGGATGGATGCGTCACCGCACGGCGGCTGGCTGACATACATGCACAGGCGCAGCCCCGGCCGCAGGCGCAGCCGCAGCTGGCGGCTGTGTTGCTGCCCGGCCGGCCCGCTGCCGCCGCTGCCATTGGGGTAGCCAGCGGCGCCGTCGGCCCCGGGCGCTGGGCCTGCCTCAACCACCTCAAAGACTGACACCTGCGGCGCCTGTGGTTTGTGAGCTGGCTGCTGATTGGCGGTGGGGCTCGCCGCCGTCGCTGCCGCCGTCGCTGACGGCGCTGCCTTGCCTGCTGGGTCCGGCGGCGGTACGGCCCCAGACAGCTGCAGGTGGCTCCGCAGGGCCAGCGCAGCCTCCTCGTAGATCCAGCTCAGCAGCGCGCGGCGTGCTATGACCTCAGCATGGCTGTCGTTGACCACGTCTCCGGCCGCGCTGCGCTTTGACCCGCCCAGGCACTTTGTGCCCGTGCCCAACGCGACCACGACGACCGGCCGGGTCGGCAATGAAGCCGCGGCGGCCGTGCACAGCCCGTCGCCATCTGGGTCGGGGCCGGCGTCAGGGTCATGCACCAGTGCAAAGCCTGCGAGCAGAGGTAAGTGGGGGAGGTTCGGGGTGCGCCGGAAGGCGCCATGCGGGCAAGTCTTCGCACCTGCCAGGACTGTGTGCTCGTTTGGCTGCGGCTTGCCGGTTTTAGGCAAGGCTGCATACGCAGACGTCACCGCCGCTGCGAGGGCAGCAGGCAGCCCGCCGACACTTGCTGCCGATTCCTCCATTACTCGGGCTGGGGTGCTCAGAGTGCCTGCGTACTCTGTCTGCTATCGATAGACTCACACATGGTTTAATAGATTCCCGCGGTGTTATGGTCAACACTGAACATGCCAGGCTGACTCCGATTCAACTCATGCATGGGCTCATCCTTGCTTTCAGCTGATTTGCCATGGTTGGTTGATTGGTGTCTCTAAGAAGTTCGTTCTCAATCCTCGTAGTGAGTCAAAGCTTGAAACGGAGCGAAGAACCAAAAGAAAGTTGCCGCCGCATGGTTCTGAACTCTTCTGCACGGGAGGGTCTTCTAGCACCTCGAGCATCCACTGCCAGCGGAGGTGCTGGGTTCCGGCGGCTTACTTTTGTGCCGGCGACCAAACCCGATGCCCACTCGGCTCCCGTTGGCGTGGACCTCATTCCTCTGAACGAGGTCCCAGAGGTAGGCGGTCTCGGCCATGATGATGATATTTTGGGCATAGCAAGCATCTTTGTGGTCGCCAAGGCACTGGCATTCGGTGTCGCTGGCGGCTACCCAGGCGGCGGGCGCGCGCCACGTTGCACCAACGCTTTCGCGACCTTTACGCTGCTTCAACTCTTACGTCCCTTGTCACATGCACAGATGCCCGGAATTCCGTCGGGCAAGGCGGGGCCGGGTCCATCGTCGCTGGCCGCGGCCGCGGCGGGGCCCAAGCAGCAGCGTGAGCTGTTTCGGGAAGCGGACCTGGTGCACCGATGGACGACCATTCGGAACCGGGTGAGGAGGGGACCGACAAGGAGCGCAGGCGGGCGCGAACGTCAGCCAGGCGCGCCGGGGGGGGGGGGGGCGGGGAACGTCTGGGCACCCCGCGTTGTGCAACACCCCTCCGGACCTCGCCAGTTACCCTGCGGCAAGTCGCCGCATATCATGCACCGCCGCCGCCGCCGGGCTGCATGTCGCCACCCCACGTCTTTGACACGCCCCACGATAACCCTGGCTTTGATAGTAGCTGATAGCTGACTGCTCCACATGCCTCCCTGCATCACAACAACAATAACCACCACAGGGCGCCGGCCTGCACAACCTGGGCAACACGTGCTTCATGAACAGCGTGCTGCAGGTGGGGGGCGGCGCGGCGCGAGGGGGGGGCGTGGCGTACGTGGGCAGGCAGGAGGGTGCTGAGGGGGCAGGCGGGGGAGCAGGACGGGGGCGCAGATGGAGGCTTGGGGTTGCCGGGCCAGAAGGGAAAAGGGTGCCGGGGCAGCAGGGCACAGCCGGAATTGCGGGGCAGGGCCGTTGCAGCCCGAGCCAGGGAGCTGGTATCTGCACCTTTGCGCGCTTGCTTGCCGCAAGCGCCGCACGGGGCTTGGCGTACCTAGCTGGATGCAACACCCCTTCCCAACACCCGCCTCGACTAATGGTAGTAATGCCTTGGCGCCACCCTGCCACCATCACCACCTCCAGGCGCTCACGCACACGCCGCCGCTGGCGGAGCTGCTGGCGGGGCCGCGCGGCGAGCGGCTGGTGCGGGAGGTGTCGGGCGGCGGGGCCGGCGGGGGCGGCGGCGGCGGTCAAACGTTTGACCCGGTGGGTCTGACGGCGCAGCACGTGCGGCGCGCGCTGTGCAGCCACCAGATGGTCGTGTCGCCCAAGGGGCACGCGGCCAGCCTGCGCCTCATAAACAAGCGGTGAGGCGGCGCCGTGGAGCGTGTGTGTGTGGTCAGGGAGGGCGGGGTGCGGGATTCGTGGGAGTTAGCCGTTCATGGAAGGGAGAGGTGGGAGAGATAGCGCAGTGGAGCGCGGCAGTGACACCCTGTATCCGGGACTTGTCGGGCCGCTTGTCGGGACTTGTCTCGAATCTCTGTTCCGTCGGCCGCGCGCTCACATGCTCGCGCTTTCGCACTGGGGTTTGGCTCACGCTCCCGCCCGCGCAGCTTCCGGCTGGGCCGCCAGGAGGACAGCCACGAGTTCCTGCGCTGCCTGCTGGACGCCATGCACGAGGCCTGCCTGCGCCGCTTCCGGCCGTCCAAGCCGCCGCCCGAGCTGGCCGCCACCACCTTTGTGTACCGCATCTTCGGCGGCCGCCTCAAGAGCCAGGTGCGGGCGGATTGAGGGGGGGTGGATTGGGGTGGGGTGGGGTCATGGGCGGGGGCAGGGGCAGGGGCAGGGGCAGGGGCAGGGGCAGGGGCAGGGGCAGGGGGCAGGGGGCAGGGGCAGGGGGCAGGGGCAGGGGCAGGGGGCGGGGCAGGGGCAGGGGCAGGGGGCCATGCGCGCTGCGGCGCGGCCGCGGGGTTGCGAGACCGCTGACACCCTCGGCCGTCCGCTTCCTTCCCTCAACACGCCACGACCAACACCCCCACGCCTCACCCAACACGCCCCACCCAACACGCCACACCCACCAACACGCCACCCACCAACCAACACACCACCACCACACACCCCGACCCAGATCGAGTGCGACGGCGTGGACTACGTCAGCCGCACCTTCGACCCCTTTCTGGACCTCAGCCTGGAGGTCACGCGCGCCGCCTCGCTGGAGCGCGCGCTGGCCGCCTTCACGGCGGCCGAGGTGCTGGACGGCCCCAACAAGTACCGCTGCCCCAAGAACAACAAGCTGGTGCGGAGAGGGGGGGCGGGTGATCAGGGGGGATTACAAGGTTAAGAAGTTAACCAGTATACGAAGAGGGTGGGGGCGGGTGTACTTCAATTCCAATTCCCGGCCAAGCGGAAGCGCGCGATGGGTGGGGAGACTGGCCCAACGAGTGCCGCCCGACGAATTTTGCAGCACACCTTGCAACACACACCTTGCAAGAACCAACCCAACCCAACCCACCAACCCACCAACCCACTACTTGCAGGTCCGCGCCACCAAGCGCATCAGCATCGAGGACGCGCCCAACGTGCTGACGGTGCACCTGAAGCGCTTCGAATACGGCGGCTACGGCGCCAAGATCAACAAGCACGTGGCCTTTGGGCCCGAGCTCAACCTGCGCCCCTACATGAGCTCCACCCGCGGGCCGGAGCTGGTGAGAGAGCGGGAGGCGTGGGATGGGGATGGGGATGGGGAGGAGGAGGGGGTTGTAGTGGATGGGCACACGCTCTCACACCCCTCCACACCCTTTCACACACCCTTCCAAACCCACTTTCGCACACACCTTTTCGCCCACACCTTGTCACATGCTGTTGCTGTCATTAACACACCTTGTCACACGCTCGACAGATGTACGACCTGTACGGCGTGCTTGTACACCACGGCCACAGCGTCAACAGCGGCCACTACATATGCTACGTCAAGGCCGCCAACGGGCTGTGGCACGTGTGCGACGACCACCGCGTTGCCGCCGTGGGCGAGAAGACGGTGCTCGACCAGCGCGCCTACATTCTCTTCTACATCCGGCGGCACCCGCGCGCAGCAGCAGCAGGCGCCGCCGGCGAGCCGGCGGCGGCGGCCGCCGCCGCCAAGCAGCAGGCGGCGGCGCAGGAGGCGGCGGCGGCGGCGATGCGCGCAGCGAAGGCGGCCGCGGTGGCGGGGAAGGTGGGGGCGGCGGCGGAGGCGGCGGGCGAGCGGCCAGCGAAGCGGCTGAAGCAGGAGAAAGCGGCGGCCGCGGCGGCGGCGGCAGCTGCGGCGGCGGGGCCGACGCCGCTTGCGCTCATGCTTGCAAACCTGGAGGAGGGCCGGCAGACGGCGGCCAAGGCGTCAGCAGCCGCGCTGGCGGCGGCGGCGGCGGCAAACGGCACTGCGGTCGCCGCGAACGGGGCGGCGGCGGGCGCCGCAAAGGCGAAGCGCAAGCTGGAGTCAGACAAGCAGGCGCGTGAGGACGAGGCGGAGGCGCAGGAGGAGCGGGAGGTGGCGTCGGGCGCCGCGGCGACGAACGGGCACGCCCGCGGGCGGCCGGATGCGGAGTCCAGCGGCGAGGAGGAGGAGGCGGAGCAGGCGGCCTCACGACGACGCAGGTGAGCCGGGGGTGCGGCTACAGTACTTTGGCCGCGTGAAGCATACACCGGTATTGCACGCTGCCGTTCGGTCGGTGCATGCTCGCATGCGCACTCGCGCATGGAGGCCGCGGAAGGGATTGATGAAACGCACTGGGCACTGAATATGGTGATTGATATGCCTAAGGGGCCTCAGAAACCCCGTTATCTGACCCTTTCCAAACCGCTCGCTTTGAGTAGCACGTGCATGGTCGCATGCGCATGGCAACCGCGTGGGGCTGACGAAACGCACTGGGCACTGAATATGGTGATTGATATGCCTTAAGGGGCCTCAGAAACCCCGTTATCTGACCCACAACAGACTTCGCACCGGGCTCGCAATGCATGCACACGCACCCACACATGCCAAGCATTAACGTGTTGCAGCAAAGCGGGATTGATGAAACGCACTGGGCACTGAACACAATGATTGATATGCCTAAGGGGCCTCAGAAACCCCATTATCTGACCCGCACACACGCACACGTTTTGCACCACCAGCGCCTTTCCCATAGTGCGCCCCGACGCTGTTTGCGCTAACACCGCCCTCTCCACACCGCGTTCGCCTTCGCATCGCTCGCAGCGAGTCACAAGCGTCGGCATCGGGCCGCTCGCACGACGGCAGCAGCAGCAGCCACCACGCGGCCGGCGCCCTGCTTCACGCCGATCGGCACCAGCTGCTGCGGCTGCTGCGGGCCACGCCGCTGGCGCTTGCGCAGAAGAGCAGCGTGTGGTTCGCACGAGTGGGGCAGCTGCGGCACGCCGCGGCGCTGCCGCCGCCTGCTGCTGCTGCGGCGGCGGCGGCCAACGGCCACAGCCACCACCTCATCAATGGGCGCTCGCTGAGCCGGACGCTGCACGCGAAAGCGGCGGCGGCCGCGGCCGCGGCGGCGGCGGACGGCAGCGACAGCGGCGAGGAGGAGGCGCCGTCGACGTCGGGGCGGCGGCTCGCGTCGGAGGCGATGGGCCTGACGCGTCGCCGGGCCTCCGACGCGCTGGCGGGCGCGGGCGGCATTAGTAAGAAGAAGGCGAAGCGGTTGGTGGAGCGGCTGGGCGCGATCGTGGCGGCGGCGGCGGCGTCGAAACGCGACGCGGAGGCGCAGCAGCCGGAGGCTGGGGAAGGGGACGCGCCGGCCCCGGGGCGGTGGAAGCGGCGAGACGCGGCGGCGGCCGCTGCTGCGGCGGTGGCTGGGGCGGCGGAGGAGCCGGCGGCGGCTGGGGATGCGGATGGCGGCGGCCTGGTCGGCCTGAAGCGGAAACGGCGAGCGGCAGCAGCTGCTGCTGCTGTGCTAGCGGAGGCTGGAGAGGAGGGGCAGTTGAGGGAAAAGCGGGAACCGGCGGCGCAGCGGAAGCAGCGGCACGTGGCGGCGCAGGAGCAGGAGGAGCCGGCGGCGGCGCCTGGGCGGCGGCAAACAGCAGAGGCTGCGGCTGGGGCTGCCCAGGATGACGACCCGAAGCCTAAGAAGCAACGCAAGCCGGCTGCTGATGCCGACGCAATGGAGGTGGATGAGGGTTCGGGTGCGGCAGCCGGCGCTGCGAAGCAGGCGGCGGCGCAGGTGCAGACGCGCAAGGCGGCGGCCGCCGCCGCGGCAGCGGCGGCGGCAGCAGCGGCCGACGAGCAGGCGCCGCCGGCGGCCGTCTCCAAGCCCGCACAGCAGCGGCCGCCGGCCGGCAGGGCCGCGCGCGTGACGGAAGAGCTGACCGGGCACGACGCGCTGGCGTGGCTTACGGGCGGCGGCGGCGGCGCCGGGGCCGCCAGCCGCGCGGCCGCGCAGGTGCGCGGAGCCGGCGACGCCAGCGCGGGCTGGGATGGCGAGGGCGGCGAGGGCGGCGACGACGGAGAGCTGCGGCGGCAGGCGGCACGGCTGAACCGCGACCTGGCGGGCCCGCGCCGCCGCATCCCGACCGGCGGCCGGCAGTACGACGACTGGGATCAGGAGTACGACAGGGGCCGTACCAAGAAGGTGCGCAGCCGCCACGACGGCGACGAGGACGGCGAGGACGGCGGCGAGGGCCGGCGCGGCGCGCTGCTTCGCGGCGGCAAGAACATGTTCCAGCAGGCGGCGTCGGAGGGCTGGCGCAGCGACAGCAAGTCCGGGCCCGGCGGCAGCGGGGGCAGCGAGCGCGGGGAACGAGGGGAGCGCGGCCGGGGAGGCGGTCGCGGCCGCGGCCGGGGGCCGCCCGGCCGCGGCCGGGGAGGCTTTGGCGGGCGCGGCGGCGGCCGGGGCGGCGGCAGGGGTGGTGGTCGTGGCGGCTATGGTGGCGGCCGTGGCGGAGGCCGCGGCGGAGGCAGGGGCGGCGGCCGCGGTGGTGGTCGGGGCGGAGGCCGCGGCGGCGGCGGCCGCGGCCGTGGTGGTGGCCGTGGCGGCCGGGGTGGCCGCGGCGGCGCGCGGGATTGAGCGCCGCCGACCATTGCGCTGCCGGCAGTCCCCTCGCTTGGGTGCCAAGGCCAAGCCTGTCTGGTGGTCACCGTACATTACACACGTGTGGGATTGCATTTTATGCCAGCGGCGCGGCGTTATGGCGTGCGCTTGTGTGAGGCCAAGGAATGAAGCGATGGGCATCCCATGCAAGCATGTGCATGGACGGGTTACTGTGTGTCAAAGTTTTGTGTGGAAGTGCGGTGCTGTGATGATGATTTCCGACGATCACAGCAGAGGCACAGATGGTGCCCAATAATGTGGTGGCACCCGGTAGCGGACGAAATGTGAAGCGGTCGAGTACAGCAGTAGGCCGTGCAATTGCCGACGTGGGGCACGGAGAGGGCTGGCACGAGGAGAGAGGCATGATTGCGCAGACGCCTTGCGGTGAGCGGACAGGCTGTCGCCTCATGCGGAGGCCGAGCTGTCTTCTTGTGAGCTCGAGGCCCCCAAACTTGTTGCCCCCAAAATCTGTCCCGTATCCCAATCCTGGGCGGTCCCTCTTCACCTGTTGCTAGTTGCTACCCGCGCACATGGAGTCCCGGCTGAGCAGTCCAGCAGGGTCCAGCACAGAGAGAGTCGCCCATATGGGGTCAACGCTGCCCCTCGCCACTGCGGCGCAGTGCGGAAAGCAGGCTTGGACATGCGACGGGCTGGCGCCAGTACAAAGGACCTCTGTAGTCTGTACACCCCTCGCGGGGCACCAGGCCAATGGACCCGACGCCGTACCAGTCCGCCATCGGTGCCACCCATACATTTTGCACCACGGCCACCTGCTTTCAGTGCTGTCGTTGTGGCGCATGCCTTTTCCCCAGGGACTGCGGCACATGCTGCGTCCACCCCCTGCCATATGCCGACTCCCGCGGCTGGCACGGCGCCATTCTCACGTCTCTACCTTCGCACAGCTACCACGCAAGGCCTCCAGCGCTGTGGTCGTCACTCCCTGCCGGATGGATCGCCGGAGTCAGCACATCACGACCGCCACCACGACCGCATGGACGGCGTGCCGCGCCGATCCGCGTGCACTGCCTTAATCTTTGCTCCACGCTCTGTTTGTGAATTTGCAGAAACCAAACGTTTACATATTATACAACTCCGCCGTGTGCGTCGCTCCAAAGTGCACAATTGTTGGACAAACGACCTCCAGCGCCCTACAATTGAAGTGGCTGTCATTACTTGCAATTACACAAGTCAAAAGCAACATTTTCCTTACGACCGGCTGCGGCCGGGGGGCCAAGCGCGCCGGGCGACGCAGCGCCGGAGGAAGGAATGCTCGGCCGACGTAACCTCGCGCTCTAAGGCAACCTGAACGCAGCAATTAGGCTGCGTGCGGCCTCGTTGAGCTTATGTTCAACCAAAACGGCTGGGGCGGACCTCCTGGAAACTTTCACCCAGGCGCTGTGAATGGGTAAGCTAGGGAAGATGAGATAACGATATGTGCAAACACCGGGCAGGTTGAGCCGCCGATAGCCATCGCAATCGTCTGCGCCGGTTCGCGTGGTCGCCGCGTCGCCACCGCTGCAATTTCAACAAATGCCATATTTCAAGCGCAAAAGATTGCTGCAGTCCGCATCTCGCACCAGGCGTGCAATGTGACACACTCAGGTGTCCAGATCCTTGCGGCCTGGCGCCATCTCAACATGAATTGTGGCCAGGCTTCTCACCCGTTCGCTGGTCAAAATGGATTCCTCCATGACCGCACACGACTCGACGACTTACATCGCAGGTTCCACCCCGGCGCAAACGGTTACCAGGCGGCGCAGGCGCTAGGGCAGCAGTTCCCCGGCCAGCAGCAGCAGATGTTCCCGGGCCACCCCGGCTTCCCTGGCCAGCAACAGGGCGGGTGGTACGGACACCCGCAGCAACAGCCGTACAACCAGTATGGCGGGCACGACCAGGCTCATGGATACGCCTATGACCAGCAACAGGCGCAACAGCACCAATACCAGCAGCACCAGCAGCAGCAACAACAGCAGCAGCAGCAGCAGCAGCAGCAGCCGGGGGCACCGCCGCCCCTGCCACCGGACGAGGCGCCGCCGCCGCTGCCGCCCACGCCAGCTGAGGAGCCGCCGCCGCTGCCGCCTGACCCTTACAGCAACGGCGGCGGCGCACATCAACCGCCCGTGCCGCAGACAGGCGCTGCCGGTCCCCAACAGCAGCAGCAGCAGCAGCAGCAGCAGCAGCAGCAGTACCACCAACATCAGCAGCAGCAGCAACAACACCTTGCCCAACAAGCCGCCTTTATGCAGCAGCAACACCAGCAGCAACAGCAGCAGCAGCAGCAACAGCAGTACCACCAGCAACAACAGCAGCAACAGCCATACTCGGGGCACGGTGGCGGCTTCCCGGGTCCCTTCGGCGGGCCGGGCGGGCACATGCCTGGGATGATGCAGGGGCCGCCATTCGGCATGGGCGGCGGCGGCGGCGGACACGTGATGGTCCCAGGCCACATGATGGGCCCAATGGGCGGCGGCCCGATGGGCGGCGGGCCAATGCACGGGGGCCCCATGGGGATGGGCATGGGCATGCAGCACCACCCGCACCACCCAGGCATGATGCACGGCGGCATGGGACCGGGCGGCATGGTGCCAGGCGGCATGGGGCCGGGCGGCATGGGCATGCCGCCGCCGCGCCCGGGCATGATGATAGCAATGATGCCGCCGCACCACCACCAGGGGCCAGGGCAGGGGCAGGGCTCGGGGCCGGGGCCGGGCGCGGCAGGGCCCGGACTCCAACAGGCGCGGCTGGCGGCGGCGGCGGAGCCGCCGCCAGCCGGCGCGGCCGGCGGAGCCGGCGTCATCGCTGGCGCCGCAGCGCCGGCGGTGTGTGTGGAGCCTGTGGTGATTGACATAACGCGGCTGCTGCGGCCGCCGCACCGCGCCAGCCGGCCGCGGCAGCTGCTGCTGGTGCTGCGCGGGCTGCCGGGCAGCGGCAAGAGCGCGCTGGCGCGCCGCATCCGCGAGGCGGAGGTGGAGGCGGGCGGCGAGCCGCCGCGCGTGCACAGCATAGACGACTACTACATGCAGGTCGGTGCATTCGTGCGTGCGTGCCGGTGTGTGGGGGGGTGAGGGGGGGGGAGCGGGGGGCCATGCGTGGGTGTGGGGGGAGGAGGGTCGTGACCGCTGATTTGGAGGACGGGACTGTTGGTGCGACGCATGTGCTTGCATCGGGACTCGGTTGACGATGCACCGTGCTACACATCAGTAAGGCAACCGGGGGTGGGGAGATAAGGACATGCCGTGTGCGCGTGACGCAACGTACGGCTACCGTACGACATGCCGTGTGCGCGTGCTGCAACTAACCCGTGTCTGTGCCCCGCAACACCCCGCAGGACCAGGAGCGGGAGGTGGTGGAGGAGGACGGCGCCAGCGGGCGCAAGAAGCGGCGCAAGGTGACGGAGCTGACCTACGTGTACGAGCCCGACATGGAGGGTGAGGCGGGCGTGTGTGTGAGGGGTGTGTGAGGGGTGTGAGGAGTGTGGCGTGTGGTTGATTTGTGGGGTGCGAGGCAGCGTGTGGTGTGTGGCATGTGCCCTGACACTGCCGCTGGACACTGCCGCTGCTTGCGCCTGACAACACTGCCGCACCGCTACTGCCGTACCGCTACTGCCGTACTGCCGTGCCGCCCCAGCTGCCTACTTCCGCGACCTGGTGCGGGCGGTGGGCCGCTCCTGCGAGGACCGCGGGCGGCACGGCTTCGTGGTGGTGGACGCGCCGGTGCTGCGCGCCGAGCAGCTGCGCGAGCTGATGGCGGTGGGGCAGGTGCGGCCCCTTGGGGGGGCGAGGCTGGGGGGGTGGTTATGTATATAAGAGGAGAGATGATGTTGACCGGGGCCGCGGGCGCGGGCCGGAAGCACGGGCCCGGGCCTGGGGCCGGGGCATGGGTTGGGTCGCAGACGGGCGCACAAAGGTGTCACACACAGCCTACGTACTCGATCGTGGTCGGCGGCTCAGACCTGTCGCCGTCGCGCCCTCAAGCGGCCCATGCGCGCCTGACACGCCTGCCTCCCCCCCTGCGACCCCGCAGCGCGCAAATTTCGAGTGCTACTGCCTCCGGCCGCTGGAGTCGGATCCCGCGGTGCGGCCTGGGGCTGGGGGCTTGGGGCCTGGGGCTGGGGGACTGTCCCCAGTACCGGGGGCACAGCGGGCGCCCAAAGCGCTTGGCTGTTCCCGGGGGGACAGCGCGTTGCCGACCGACTCCCCTCAGCCCTGTGCCGGCGCGCCTGGGGTCTAGTTTGGGGTAATGGTTTGGCTTGGGTCCCTTAGCTTGGGTTGGCTGGGTTGGTGCTAAAGAAAACTCCCGTCCATCAAGCAAAAACGCGGGACGGGCCATCTGTCTGTGTGTGCTCTCAGGTGTGCGCGCGGCCCGACCGCAACGTGCATGGGCACGCCGCGGAGGACCTGGCGCGCATGGCGGAACAGTGGGAGCCCGCGCCGCCGCTGTACACACAGGTGCGTGGGCGGGTGGGTGGGTGGGTAGCCGTCCATGGGGGGTGCAAAGATATGGAAAGGCGGGAGGGGGGGCTGTGGGCACCAGGCGGTGATGTAAGGAGGGCGCAGGAGCGTGCAGAAGAAACGGAGCGCAGCATGTGTGTACGTATCAGTAGAGCAACAACAGTGCCTTCGTCGTGTTGCCACATCCGACAGACCCACCCGACCCACCCGACCCACGTGATCGCGTGACGTGACATGGCGTGGCACCCATCCGCAGGTCAGCGCGCTGTCATTGTTCGGCGGGCCGGTGGTCGGCCAGGAGAAGGAGAAGGAGAAGGCCGGCGGCGGCGGCGCCGGCGGCGGTGCGGTCGCCGCCGGCGCGTCCGCCGCCGGCGGCGGCGGCGGCCCCCAGGCTGACATTCAGGAGGTCGAGATGGGCGGCAGCGACGACGAGGATGGCGGCGGCGGCGCAGCGGCGGGAGGCGGTGGCAAGGCCAATGGGAGAGCCGCACGCGGCGCCGCCGGCGGCGCCGACGCGGACGCGGACGCCACGGATGAGAGCGAAGGCGGTGACGGCGGCGGCGGTGGCGGCAGCGGCGGCCGGAGGAAGGCTAGCCGGTGGGACGACGACGAGGACGAGGCCGACGCCGACGCCGACGCCGCGCGGAGGAAGAGGGGCAAGAAGGGCTCGTGGGCCATGGGTGCTTGCACGATCAGCGACAGCGAGATTCTGTCGGTGGTCACGGAGGCGCTGGTGGGCGCGGCGGCGCCGCTGCCGGCGGCGGCGGCGGCGCAGACGCCCACGCCGACGGCCAAGCGCGGCGGCCCGCTGCGCCCTGCGCTGCGGCGTGTTAGCTCTATCACGTCACTCGAGGACGGCGCCGTGTTTGGCCCGGCGCTGCCGCCCGGCGCCGTGACCGCCGCCGGCGGCGCCGTCAGCCCGTCCGGCGCCGGCGCCAGCGCCGCCAAGCGGCGCGTGTGGTGGCCCGATCTGGGTCAGGGCGCGGAGCCGTGCGAGGATGACGACGAGCCGTCGCCACTGGCGGCGGCGGGCCTGGCGGCGGCGGCGGCGGCGGCGGCGCGCGCTGCCACGCCGCCGCTGGTGGACACCGTCTATCTGGAGGGGCTCGGGCCGCCGCCGGAGCTCGAGGACCTGCCGTACGGCTACCAGCGCCGTACGTCGCCCGTTGCTTCTTCGAGGGGCCCGCGCGGCGGCGGGCGGCCCCGTACAGACGGCGGCGGCGGCGGCGGGGACGCGGGTGGCGGCGCTGATGGCGAGGCGGCGCTGGCGGGCGCGGCGGAGGCGGGCGCCGGCGGCGGCGAGGCCGATGAGGATCTGGGGCGCATGGATGTGGTGATTGAGGCGGAGGAGGTGGAGGAGGAGGGCGAGGAGGAGGAGGGCGAGGGCGAGGCCGAGGAGGAGGAGGAGGAGACGCCGGAGCAGCACCACCAGCACTTCATGGAGCAGGTGCGTGCGTGCGCGCGTGCGTGCGTGCGTGCGTGCGTGCGTGTGTTGGACAACACACGGAAATCAAACCCCTGCGTGTGTGCGTGCGTATGTCCGTGCGTGCGTGCGTGCGTCCTTGCTCGGCACACCGCCGTCAAAAACCGCTTCATCCGTTTCGTCGAGCGCCCTCTCAGCCATCCCCGCCTGTTCGCTTGTACTCGCAATCGTACTTACCGTACATGTACCTGTGTTCGTACCAGGTACGGCACGAGCACGAGGCCGAGCACGACGCGCTCCGACTGATGCACATCAACAAGCAGCAGCAGCGGCCCGGGGAAAAGGAGCGGGCGGAGGAGCAGGCGGAGGCGGAGGCAGAGGCAGCGGCGGAGGCGGCGCGGGAGGAGCGGGCGGCGACGCACAACTCCGAGAGCTGAGGGGCCGGGCGCGTTGGGGCTGGTGCCAAGTCCAGCGAATGCCGCGCGCAGGGGAAGCCAACTCGGGAGTGGCCCGGGGCGTGGCGGCGTGTCGGTTGTTGTCAATGTGCCGACGCGAGGGGAGGTTGCACAACCGGGACGCAAGGGCGACTGACTGAGCACAGTAGGGGGCTAGCCGTACGGTGGGGGGGCAGGAGACTGGGGATTGCGGGCGTGAAGGGAGTGCAGCTGGTGAGCCGATGATGAGAGGACCGGACTGGCATGAAGGACGGCGAGGCGCCGGCGCCCCGCCCCCGCACGCTGCACCTTGAAAGGTGCTGGCCGCCTGCAGGCAGAGGGAGGGGGGCTTTGTGAGCGCCAACCCAAGCTTATCGAAGCCCAAGGAAACGGAGCGCGGGCAAATGCGATGCAGGCAAATGCGATGCGTGTGGGATTGGGGCCGATGGGGGCGGGGTCAGCCGCGAGGGGCAGCCGTCCACGTGCAAACGGAGGAGCCTCCAGGCCAGGTACGCGGCTTTGAGAAGGGAGGAGGGAAGGCAGCATTGCGATTCGGGCGCGGTGAGACACGCCGCACAAGCTTGCGCAGGGGCGCTGGAATGGAGGCCCGAGGAGGAAAGTTGGGGTGCTGTGCTGTGGCGTGTTGTGGTGTGATGCGTGTGTGCACGTGTATGCATGTGAGCACACGTGTGGCGGCGAGGACAGCTGAGAGCAGTAATCAGGGA
Organism: Chlamydomonas incerta; assembly: GCA_016834605.1. NCBI lineage: Eukaryota > Viridiplantae > Chlorophyta > Chlorophyceae > Chlamydomonadales > Chlamydomonadaceae > Chlamydomonas > Chlamydomonas incerta. The sequence continues at coordinate 390,998 of JAEHOC010000025.1, forward strand.
CAGCCTGCATAGCCGGATTTTTGCGGGGGGGGGGGGCAGGTAACCGTGTGTTGCGGCGATGGTGATTCGAGTGAAACCCCAGCTCGACCTGCTGTGATCGTGGGCACCTGCGGTGGGCGCTGGTGGGTGCTGGGGACGACGACAAAGCAACGAAAGAAGGGATTTCGTGCTTGAGACAGCATGGTGCATTGCATGGCGCCGTGCCTGGTAATGCCATCGCGTCATTGGTCGTCCGAGGGGCACGCGGGAGCCTAGATCACTAGATGATCATTTTGGTGGGTGTTGCTGTGGTGTTTTTGTGTGAGGTCCGGAAGGGGGGGGACCGGCAGGGGGAGCGGCGGGCTGGACCTGTGTCCGCGGTGAGCTCACGTGGGGGTAACGGCGGAGGCAACCCCTCGTGGTCGCAAGCTGATAGGGATGAGAAAGGAGTAATGGAGTATACAGCGTTGGCAGGACGCGCTCTGCAGCCTGGTGGTGGTGGGCTTGGCCGGATTTTGACGACTCGCCCGGCGCGGCGGCGCTTGAGGCTGCCGGCCGCTGCAACCCACGACGCCCCTCTGCTGCAAGCCTGCAGCCAACATCGTCTGGCCGGTGCACACGGAAAGGGAAATCATAAAGGGATCGGGTACAGTCAGTACACTCCTCCACGCGGGGTGCAGGGAGGCTGCGGCCAACGTACGCATACGGGACGCCCGGTCAGCTGGGCTCATGTGGAACAAGTGTCTGCACGTGTCGCCGGCGCCGAACTGCGCAGCTGCAACAGGTTGCATTGGGACCTGCTGGCGCAGCTCTCGAGCCAGCGAGCACGTACTAGCAACAGTAGTAGTGCTGGGAGAGTTTGGACCACCTGGGGTCCTACCTGGGCCTTCTCCCAAGTAGCGACACAGCTTTCAAGAGCGGCCGTGAGCGCGGCGTCAGCGTCTCAGGCAGTAGGGCAGGGCCGCAGGGGTGTCACGCGATCCCACAAAAAACTAATGGCACGCGCTGTGCCGGTCACTCGCTATCGCGTGACAGGGGGTGGGCCCCAGCAACCAGTTCCTGCAGACGTGCGCGGAGGGCGTAACTGCCATTGACCCGGCTCATCCGCCCATGAGTTGCCGTGTGCTACAATGCCCCGCCGGCCAACTGGTAAAGGAGCGAGCAGAAGTCACCTGGCAGTCTGGCACCCAGGGGAGGCACGCTCCCCTCATCCCCTGGTACCCTGCTGCGTGGCGTGGTAAACCCTACACAAACCCCCAGGCGGTCCCTGGCTAGTCATCAAGTCCTTTTGCCGGCATCCCCGCTGCACCCAGGTTCTCCCCGTTTTGACTTGAGGGGATGGACCCAAGCTCAGGCGCACTGCACACGGCACGGCACGGCACGGTACGCGCGCGCTGCCAACTCCATGAAGAATGGTAGGAAAGCGGCTCTGCATCGCGGGTCCAACTACATGACATGAGTCGGGGCTGTTGCAGCACGACGCTAATCACGCTGCCGTCAACCAGCCAGCGCGCATCGGTAACCGCGTCGCACAGCCACACCTACGGCCTTTGTCGCCGCGCCAGGGCTTGCTGGGTCAGGGTATTCATCTGTCACCACTGGGGCATGCCCCTCATCCCATGCCCTGGCTGGTCGTACCAGCACAACACGAGCGTTCACATGCACGCTCATGCGCAAAGGTCTCGCCCGCTGCCCCCCCCCCCCGGAATAAACTACCCCCCCCCCCCCGGCGCTAAGCACCGCAGCAGCTTGCCACTCCACGATACCTGAATGCATGCAAGGCCTGGCCTACGCTGCAAAACGCAAGGGAAGGTTAGCACCCGCGGCACCACTGATGAGTAACAGAGGAGAGGCCGAGGCGTGCGTTGCTTTCAAAACCTGTAACCACTCCCCACCTAGTCGTCGAGCACCGCTGCGAGGTAGCAATGCAAGCACATGCTGATTCTCGCACCTAAGTGCGTGCCTATGCCGCAGCCTGGATAACGCCGTGCGCCCGTGCCCCAAACCGCCACTTGCAGCCACGAGTCTGGTTCATTCCAAATGTTGTGGAGTGTGGGCGCTCACTCCCGCGGCAGCAGCACGACTTTGCCTGTCAGCTTGCCGTCCCTCAGGTACGCCGCCCAGCGGGCCGCCACCACCGCCTCGCGCGCACGCAGCGCCTGCTGCTGCTCCCCTGCCTGCCGCTGAGCCGGCACAGGCGGCGCAGCAGCTCCGTACAGGGCAAAGAAGTTGCCCCTCCCAGAACCGAACGCAACTGCTTCACTGCTCGCTAAATCGGAAATCAGCACATCCTTCCACCGCCCAAACGCACCCCGCTTGGACATGTACAGGCCCGCCCGCTGCATCTCCGTGGGGCGGCGGAGCAGGTTCAGACCGCGCACAGTGCTCGACTGGACCTCGAACGTGGCTGGCACACGCGCACAGAGGAACATGTATGCATTTGCATCGCCTTGCGTGTACTGGAGGTTGGGGCGCCACTCCAGCCCCATAGCCCAGATGCTCCCAAACACACCGTCGTCAAATTCCGGGTACACGTCAGCGGACTGCTGCTCTTCCAAAGTAGCGAACGCCTCCGCCAGGTCCTCCCGGCTGGCGCCGAAGGTGAAGGCAAGGCCCGGCGGCGGCACGCACTGGCGCCGCGGCCGGCAGTTGAGCCAGCCCTCCGGCACGCCACCGCGCTCCTCCCACAGCACCTCCTTCACGGCCGCGGCCGCACCCACGTAATTGGACAGCCAGCCAGCCTGGTCCGGCGTGATGGGCAGCCAGCCCGCCCGGCCGTCTGGGTGGTCGTGGTGGTCGAGCGCCAGCGCCGGCAGGACCCAGGCCAGGTAGCCACGGCTGCATTGCACCAGCCGCAGCAGCCCGCACAGCCGCCGCCGTGTGTCCGCGTCCGTGCGGCAGTGGTTCACATACATCCACCTGCGCAGCCGCGGCAGCACGCACCCATCCGTCAGTCACAAGCCGACACGCATTGACAGGGTCGTGGGCAGCTTTGCATACTGTGATGCTGCATGGCCCTCACACGCCACACCCAGTGACACCCCTGCTGTAACGTCCAGCACTGCGGCGCGCCCCCACAGCCCTGCCCGTGCGCAGCCCAACCGCGGCACTCACACGGCCAGCACCAGCACCACGCTGCTCTCGCTGTCGGTGCCGAAGCCGTCGCTCTCAAGCAGCGCCTCCAGACCCATGGCCGGCAGAGCCCACAGCTGCCTCCGGAGGACCTCCTTGTTCAGCACCGCCAGCGCGTCCCCGAAGTGCGCCACCAGCCGCCGCTTGGCCTCCGACAGCAGCGCCTCGAACGCGGCGAAGGTGGGATCATTGGCGGGATCAGGCCACAGCGCGGAGCACCTGAACAGCTCCATCGCCGCTTCAGCACCGCTGCTGCTGCTGCCACTGCCGCCGCCGTGACCGCCGCCTGCACCGGAGCTGCTGCCGGCGCCTGCCGAGGCCCCTTCACCCCGCAGCAGCGCCTCTTTCACCAGCGCCAGGCACGCCTCCATGCACCTCGGCATCCGCAGGTAGCCCGCCTGCTGCCGCACCTGCAGCGCTTCCGTTATGCTGCCCGCCTCCACGAGGCCTGTGTACGCCAACTTGACGACCGCAGCCGCAGCTGGCACCTCGTCAGCGCTGCGCACCGCAATGCGGATCTCGGGCACGTCCGCACGCGCTGCTGGGCTGGCCCCGCCGCCAGCGGCCGCCTGCATGCGTGTCAGCTTCCGCCGCTTGCTGGCGCGTGTGTTGCTGTCGGGGCGGGGCGTCCAGTCCAGCCACTGTACGACGGCCGACGGTTCGGTTACTGGGGCTGCTGGGTGCTGCCCGTTGATCACAGCGCCCCTCCCCACCCAGGCAAGCAGAGTACATGGCGCGCGCGAACGACTATGCCTGGCAGCCGTACTTCACAACAGCGCACCTGCTGGTTCCACTTCTCGCAGGCGCGGCGCAGGATCAAGGAGTGCGCCGGCAGGGGCTCCCCGACGACGCTGCCGGGCGCCAGCCCGGGCTCAGCCGGGCCCGCTGCCAACGTGCCGGACGGTGCCGCCTGGCCTCCCCGAGGCGTCGTTTCCAGCATGAACACCACCTTGCAGTCTGAGTACTCCTGTTGGCCGTAAAGGCCGGCCAAGGAACTGATAACGTCCGGGTTGCCGGGCGCGGCAGCAGGATTGGCAGCAGGTGGCAACATTGCCTCCTTGCCCGTTGTCGGGCCGTTGTGCGACAAAGCCAACAAAGCGTGTTATGAACAGACTGACATGAAACTGTATCTGTGAAACTATTTGTTTATTTGACAAGGCTTCTCTAAGAAAGTCAGAGCGGCTACGCTACAACATGCATGAATGGAGAGACAGCATTTATCCTGCGACGCTGTGGAAGAGGAAATGCATTAATGCTCCGGGGCCGCCCCGATCGCAACCCGCGTGTCATACCGTAACTCCATGACTAGGCGTTCAGCATCTCATCGCTTCGGGACTTACCGCACAAATAAACCCCAGCCGCAACCCCGTTTGACTCAGGAGGACTCCCGTTGTTTGACTCAGCGTGACAGTCCCTCATCGGCTTCGGTGCTGATGCACAAACCCCAGCACTCTTTGGCCTTGGCATCAGATAGACTAAATCTAGACTAGCCAGACCCGCCACCTTCCCGACACCCTGCCCCTCCCCTGCCCCTGCCCCTGCCCCTGCCCCTGCCCCTGCCCCTGCCCCTGCCCCTGCCCCTGCCCCTGCCCCTGCCCCTGCCCCTGCCCCTGCCCCTGCCCCTGCCCCTGCCCCTGCCCCTGCCCTGCCCCTGCCCCTGCCCCTGCCCCTGCCCCTGCCCCTGCCCCTGCCCCTGCCCCTGCCCCTGCCCCTGCCCCTGCCCCTGCCCCTGCCCCTGCCCCTGCCCCTGCCCCTGCCCTGCCCTGCCCCTGCCCCTGCCCCTGCCCCTGCCCCTGCCCCTGCCCCTGCCCCTGCCCCTGCCCCTGCCCCTGCCCTGCCCCTGCCCCTGCCCCTGCCCCTGCCCCTGCCCCTGCCCCTGCCCCTGCCCCTGCCCCTGCCCCTGCCCCTGCCCCTGCCCTGCCCTGCCCCTGCCCCTGCCCCTGCCCCTGCCCCTGCCCCTGCCCCTGCCCCTGCCCCTGCCCCTGCCCCTGCCCCTGCCCCTGCCCCTGCCCCTGCCCCTGCCCCTGCCCCTGCCCCTGCCCCTGCCCCTGCCCCTGCCCCTGCAAACCAGCTCACCAACAACCCGTATTGAGGTCCTGCCTCTTCCTGTACCGTGCAGCCGCCACGCCCGAGCGCGGCGGCGGCCCGCTAGAGCTGAACCGCCCGGTGGCGCCCCGGTGGTGCTGACTGCTGAGCCGCTACCTGTTGGGGCACGCACGTGGGCACAGCGTGGCGCGAGGCGGCTGGGTGACGACGCGCGCCCACCGAGCGCTGCGGCGGGCGAAAGGGCTGGAGGATGCGGGGCCGACCGCGGCGGCAGAGGTGGAGGCGGTGTGGTTGCTGGTCCACGGCACCCAGCACCGGCCAGCCGGGCAAGGGCGATGAGAGTGATGAGAAACGCCAGCGGGGGGCGTTGACAGCCGGGCAGCGCCTTGCAGCACAAGGGATGCCATGGCTGCTTCATCCTCCTCCCCGCCCCACACACGCACGCAAGGTCTCTTGTTGTCGTTTCTCCTTGTGCTCTCTAACACACGCTTAGCAAGCTGCTGGACAGCGCCCTTCAACCACGCGGTCAGTGGCAGGGCGTGAGGGCGGCGCAGGGGGGGCTCGGGGCGGTGCAAAGTCGCGCCGCGCTTTGCGTCGGAACAGGTGCCCCACGCAGGGCAGGGGCAGGGGAAATGCCCCCCTGTTCCTTCCCGCCGTTGCGACCGGCGACATTTTGCGCACTGCTTTATTGTGATGTTCCTCTTATTGGCAACAAGCAGCGGTTAGGACGTCTCTATGGGGGCTACAAGCAGCTCTTCGCGCACAGTGCCAGCCTGCCCGGGCCTGTCGCTGCATTTCGCGAGCTCGACGTGCGGACAGGTCACCCCAGAGCTCACATCAACATGTCTTAGCACACAGGTGTCACATGAAGGCATTTAGGGGTGGTTTGGGTTTTGGACGGTGCGGCGGGTATCGGCACGCCCGGGTTGGGGTAAGCCATACATACACACGAACACGCACGCACGCACAGTCTTTGTTGTCGTTTCCCTTGTGCTCTCTAACACACGAACACGCGTTTCCAGTCAAGACGGCATTACCATGTCAGGACCCCTCGTTGTTTGTTCTTCTTAAGCTTGGTTTTAGAGAGGTGTATTCCACCCCCCCCGCCCCCCCCCCGCTGGAGCTTCCCATCTTGTCGCCCTGGCCCGGCTGGGTGCCGCGGACCAGCGCAACGCCTCCACCCCCGGACCCCATCGTGCCTCCGGCGGCGCTGCTGGCGCCGCGGTCGGCCCGCCTCCCCCCACACCCTCCGCCCGCCGCAGCGCCCGACAGCCGGTCGCCTAACCAGCGCGCATCGTCGCCCAGCCGCCTCCCAGTTAGCGGAGTGTGTGCACCCAGTGCTTCCCTCCTCCCGCCACGCCGTGCCCGCGTGCGTGCCCCCAACAGTTCGCGCGGGTAGCCCACGGATCAGCAGTCAGCAGTCAGCACCACCGGACTGCAGCCGGGCGGGTCAGCGCCAGCAGGCCGCCGCCGCTGTGGGGCGTGGCGGCTGCACGGGATAGGAAGAGGCAGGAGCCCTGGCGTCACAGCGGTGGCACAGGGTGGCACGCAACTCGTGTGATCCCCCATATCGTCAGCAAGAGCACGAGTATATTATTTCTCTTTGGTGAGGTGGTCTGCAGGGGCAGGGGCAGGCGCGTCACGCCGCCCAGTTTCACGTGCAACATGTTTGGACGCGTGGGAAATGCCCCCCTGTTCCCTCCCTCCGTTGCGACCGGAGTCCCGCCCTCGAGCAGACATTCTTCAAGGAGATGTAATTTATGTGCCTCTTATTGGCTTCAAGCAGCTGTTAGGATAGAGTTTCTAGGGGATGACAGCTCTACAGGAGCGTCTCTTCGCGCACTATGTCGGGGCCTGTCGCTGCATTTCGCGAGCTCGACGGGCGGGCAGGTCACCCCAGAGCTTACAACAACATGTAATGTCTTAGCAAACAGGTGTGGCATGCGGCATTTGGCGTGGTTTGGGTTTTGGACGGTGCGGCGGGTATCGGCACGCCCGGGTTGGGGTAAGCCATACATACACACGAACACGCGTTTCCAGTCGAGACGGCATTACCATGTCAGGACCCATCAATGGTTGCACTTCTTAAGCTTCTTTTTACAGAGGTGTACAACTTACAGAGCAAAGTCCTTTCAACAAAGACAAGAAACCGGCGCGTTCAACCGGATTTCGCCTGCACACACGATGCCGGGTTAAGGCAAAATTGACCAATGGTAGTATGAAACTGTCTGCTGTGCCCTAGACCATGCATGTCTCGACGAGGTCAGGGCAATTGCGGCACAGTAAAGAGAAACGCAGAAGTCAGCGTGCTGACTCCAGCCATGAAATGACATACAAGGCGAGCTAAAGCGGTATCAGCGGGCCAGCGGCGATGAGTCTCAGCTGGCTCAAGCGCTGCTTCGGCGCCGGTGGGTGTCGCGGCTGCTGTGTGCAGAAATTTATACGTAACCAAATCATATTCTCGCTTTGTGCTAGACAAGCATCAGGAGTATACTCGGTCAGGTCTGACTGTGAACTGCCGAAATGCCCGTTTCTGCGCCCTGGCGCTGCGTGTGACACGCACGACCAACAGGTGAACTTGCCAACAAACATGGCATCAAGTCGGGGGAGAGCAGCAGCCACGCTGGGGCCTCGGATGGCAGCCTGCTCGCGCATGTGCTCGGCATGCTCGACTACCCCGCGTTCACACGCCGCTATGGCGTCGCCTCCGACGCCGGCGCGGCCGGTGTCGCGCGCTCGACCGGCTCCCAGATCATATTTGCTCCTGGAGGCGGGGCCACGATGGTGCGCGCGCTGGCGCTGGCCTGCTGCGTGGGCCCGGCGTCTGCGAACCCGTCCCGCCGGGGCCTGCCGCCGCGCGCGCTCGTCCTCGACTGCGGCGAGGGCACCGGGCCCCTGCGCCTCAGCCTCGGCGTGAAGTGGGTCGCGCGGCCCGGCGACGCAGCTCCCACCGAGCTGCTACCGGGCGAAGGGCCGGGGCGCGGCGCGCTGGCCAAGGCGGGCTCGCGCAAGGGCTGGGGCAAGGGCGGCGGCGCACTGGCGGCGGACGCGCCGCCTGGCGGCGCGGCCGGCGGCCGGCAGCTGGAGTCGTACCAGCAGGCCCTGCAGGACGCGGTGCACCGGGACGTGGGCTTTCGGCAGGCGCTGGAGCAATGCTGCAGGTGCGGGCAGTGCATGTGGAGCTGGGCGCTGGGCGCTGGCGGGGGCGTTGGCCGGTGCCGTGTGTGTGGAAAACCCTACGGCACGGTGATGGTTAGGCTGGGCGGCGGGTGGGTGTGGCGCGCCGCGGCGAACAGGGGCCGGGGCGTGCGGGGCGAGCACGGGGCGAGCACGGGGCGAACTGTGGGCTACCGGCGTGCGGGGTTTGGCACGGCGGCGCGGGGTGCGGCATGGGGAGCTGCACTCGCTGGATCTCAGGGCGTGCAGGTGGCTGTTGCACGCTGGGACCCAGGGGGCCGAGCCGTGGGGCTGCGTCGTGGCCGGACAGCACGGCCAATCCACGCGTGTTTGACGAGCGGTTGTACTGCCGTACTGCCGTTGGTGGTGATGCTGCAGGGCGGCGTGTCTCGGGATGTACTGCTCGTTGCGGTACAAGCCCAGCAAGCAGCAAAAGCACCACCCCAAGCCGCCGGGCGCGACGGCGGGGGCAGGCGCAGCTGGGGCAGCAGTAGCAGGGGCGGCGGGCGCAGCAGCCGCGGGCGGCGGCGGCGGGCGCAGGAAGGCAGCCGACAAGCGCGGCGCGGCGCGGCTGGAGGCGGCGGGTGCCGTTGAGCCGTTGCTGTCGGGCGGCGCCCAAGTCGAGGTGCGCGCAAGGGCTGCGTGTGCTGGCAATGAAGGGTTGCGGCGGGGTTACGGACGTGGCATGCACGTGGTGGTTCGGGTGCCGGCGGCGACCAGTTGATGCAGACCGTTGTAACGCCATTGTTTTTTGTGACTCGCAGATCACGGTTCAATGCCTCGCGCTCGACGACGGCCGGCCCGTGCCCGGGCTGGTGCTGCTCGTGCACCGGCCGCTGGTACGGACCACGGCCGCCGCCGCAGCAGCAGCAGCCGCAGCCGCGGCGGTGGCGGCCGCCGCCGGCCGTGAGGCGGGCGTGGACGCGGCTGGCGCGTTGCTGCTCAATGCCGGCACTCAGGATCTCGACGGGTCGGTGGCGGGCGGTGGCATCTTCCACCGCCCGTCGCTGTTGGGGCCGGCGCCGCCGCCGACCTGGGCGGCGGCGCTGCTGCCGCCGCCGCCGGGGGCGGCGGCGGCGGCTGGCGGCGGCGGCGCGGGGCCGCCGCTGACGGGGCTGGCGGCGATGCGGGTGGCGGCGGCGGCGCGGGCCATGGCGGCAGAAGTGCTTCCGTCCAGCATCATGGTCTTCACCTACAAGAGGTGGGCGGCGGCGGGCCACTGGAGCATGTGTGTGATTGTGTTGGAGAAACAAACGCAACGAGGCCCCCTCTCCGTCTCGGTCTCTCACACTGCGTTGCGTTGCGTGGCTGGCGTGTGTTGCACTCATGTCTGCCGCTGCGTTGTGTGATTTGCTTCGCAGGGGCCGGAAGCTGGCGGAGGTAGCTTACCTCAACAGCCGGGCGCGGGAGTACCTGGTGGGTGTGCGTGTGTGGGTGTGTGTGGCGCCGGGAGTGGGCATGGGTACTGCGTGATTCATACCAGAACCGAAAGCTACCGTGGGATTGGTAGGGCGCCCGTGCCGGTGCCGCGCGGGCCCGGTGCGCGCGTGTGGTGCGCCCGTGCCGCCTCGCGCCCCGTGCCCCCATGGTCAGGGCAGCGCCGCGCAGGGATCAATGAAGTATTACATATTCGCCCCTCTGGACCTTCCCTGTCACCCCGCATACTCTTTCCTTGTACCACCCTTGAAACCGCGCAGTGCCTGGGCGGCAGCGGCGGCACCGACCCGCACTACCCCGGCCACTCGCTGCAGGTGCGGCAGGGGGTGGGCAAGTGCAATTGCAGCAATACAGAGCAGTATAATACTCGTGACGGCGACTCGGGGCAACAGGGGTGCGCAGCTGGCGGCAGGGGTGGGCAGCTGGCGGTAGCGTCGGCAAACCCTGCCAGCGGTGCCCCGGGCAACCGGCCGTGGCGGCGCGCCGTGTCGAGTAGCGTGTGCCTTGGAAGCGACCGCTGCCCTCGGTCACAAACGCTGACACACCCACCCGCTGAGTGCCGGACCTTCTGCTGCTGCGGCTGCTCGCAGGCGGCGCTGCTGGAGGCGATGGGCGGGCTGGCGGCGCTGCCGGCGGCGGCGCTTCTGGCGGCCATCCTGCAGCACGAGGCGCCGGGGACGGTGTCACAGCTGCACCGGGCGGCAGCGGCGGAGCAGGTGGGTGGGGAGGGAGGGGGCCGGCGACAAGAGGTGGCTACGGGGGCCTGCCGCAGGGTAAGGGGCTGCCTGCAAAAGGGGCTGCCTGGAAAGGGGCTGCCGGGTACCGTAAGAGCCTGAGCTGGCGCTGCCGTCGGGGCCAATGAACCGTGACAGCCAAGCACATGACCCGTGGCTCGTGTTTGTCTGTTGTGTCGCCCGGCTCGCCGCCTCCGCGCCCCCCAGGGCTTCTGCGCGACGGTCAAGGTCCCCGCCATGCTGGACGCGCTGGCGCTCACCGCGGCGGTGGCGGCGGCCAGCAGCGGCGGCGCCGCCGTCGCCTCGGCCGCCGCCGCCGGCCTGCGGCTGCATCTGCCCGCCGCCGTGCTGGCGGCGGCGGTGGCCGACAGCAACGCCTCCGAAGATGGCCGCAGCGACGATGACGGCTATGATTACGAGGACGACGACGAGGAGGGGTCGGGCTCTGACGGTGGCGGCGGCGAGCGGCTGACCACGCTGCGAACCATCTCGGACATCTCGGAGGCGGACGACGACGACGACGGCGGCGGCAGCTCGGCGCGGCCCTCGCGCTCGCACACGGCGGCGCCGGGCGGGGGCGCGGGCGCGGCGGGAGGCGCCGGCGCGGGGTCCGGCTTCCGCCTCGGCGGCGGAGGAGGCGGCGACATGCGCACGTCTCGCACGTCACGCGTCTCGCGGTCCATCCGGCGCGCGCCGTCGGGCCTCGGAGGGCGGGGCCAGCGCGGCGGCGGCGGCGACGAGGCGACCGAGTCTGTGGAGGTGGGCGGCAGCGGCGCCGGCAGCTCGCGGGCGGCGATGCTGTCACGGCGACCGAGCGCGCGCTCCAGGACGGCTCTGGGTGAGTCCTCCTGGTTTTGGTGCGGTGGGATGTCCAATGTGGTGTGTTGGGGCCTGGGAGCGGACAGGCCAGCGGCGAAAGCGCGCCGTGTGTGTGCTTGTGTGCGCGTGCGCGTGTGCGTGTGTGTGCCGCGCGGGGAAGCAATAGCTTGTCAAGCCACATGCCAGGATGGGGTCGATGAATATTGTTCATGTATGCATGGCCTGGCCTGGCCTTGTGGATCTGGATCTGCCGCGCGGCTACCCGCTGCGCGGCTGGGGCTCCGCAGCGCGCCTTGTGACAACACCGCCCCCTTACCCCGCGCCCGCCGCCTGCCGCCCGCCGCCCGCACAAACCAAACCCCACAGGCATGGACGCTTCCGCGCGGCCGCAGCTGTCCGCGGCGCGCAGCCGCCGCGCGTCGCTGGTCATGTCGGTCGCGGCCTCCGGCCCCAGCCGCACCAACTCCCGAACGGGCCGAGCCGGCGGCGGCGGCGGCGGCGCCGACGGCGGCGGCGCGATGCTCCGCGGCATGGCCAGCCGCCGCAATAGCACGCTCATGCTGCAGCGCACCTCGCGCAACTCGCAGTCGGCGGCGGCGGGCGCGAGGGCGTTCGAGGCGACGGGCGACAACCCGGCCGAGTACCTGGGGCCCGTGAGTGGGGGGGGGGGGGCGGCGGCTGGGGTGACGCAGCGCCGTGCGCCATGCGCCTGCGCATGTGTGTTAAATAAAAAATCAAAGACGGACCAAACCCGCCAAACACGCGCGCGCAGTTACATACCGATACCTACGCGGTTACCGAGCTCCGCGGTCGTCGATGTTGCCCCAGTTTTCTACCTTGTTATACTTACCCGCAATTTTGCCTGGAACCCCCTACCCGGGCGTTTGGCATCCAGCCGCGTACCGGGGTGCACCCGCATGCGCTGCTATGCTCCGCGTCGGCGACGCGCTACAACGTTTACCGCATGTGTGTGTGTGTGTGTGTGTGTGTGTGTGTGTGTGTGTGTGTGTGTGTGTGTGTGTGTGTGCGTGCGTGCGTGCGTGTGCGCGCATGCGTGTGCGTCGTGTGAGGTAGAGTCATTTGTTGTGTGCGTCCGGCACCGGAGCAAATTGTGTTGTTACGGCTGCGTGCTGCTGTGCGTGTGCTGCCATGCAGGAGCTGCGCATGCTGAGCCGTGCTGTGCTGTCCATGCACGGTGACATGCTGCTCCGCCCCAACACCGCCGGCAGCGGCAACAGCGGCGCCACCGCCGCCGCCTCCCGCGGCACCAGCCGCCGCTACCTCCGCCCCAGCACCCCCACCGGCGGCGCCGTGGCCACGGGAAGCGTCGGCGGCGGCAGCAGTAGCGTCGCGCAGCCGGCTGCCCTATCTCCGCATCCGCAGCAACAGCAGCAGCAGCAGCTGTCGCCGCCGCAGCAGCAGCCAGCAGACGGCTCCGGCGGGACGCAGCGTCACGGCAGCTCGAGCGTCGCCGTGTCACCTCGTACGCTGATGTCGCCTTGGGCCCACGCGCACTCCGTCACCGCCGGCGCCGCCGCCTCCGACGGGCCGCGGTCGGGCGCTGCCACGCCGCTGCTCGATACACACCATCTCATGGTCGGCGGCGCCGACTCGGCGAGCGGCGCCGGGCTGGGCGTCGGCGGCGTCGGCGGCCGCCATGGCTTCGCCGACCGCAGCAGTAGCGGCCTGTCGCCGACCGGGCCGGCGGTGGTGGCGGCGGCGATGGCGGCGTCGGGCGCGGCCCTGGGGTCGGGGTCGGGGCGCGAGACGCGGCGGCGGCTGCAGGCGTCCTCGGGCGGCGCGGCGTCGGCGGGCGGCGGCGGCGGGACGGGGACGGCGTTGACACAGGACGACAAGGTGAGTGAGTGTGCGGCGGCGGCGGCAGGGAGGCGGCAGGGAGCATTGCGTCTTGTTGTTATTGTTGGAGGCGAGCGAGCTGCTTGGTTCTGACGGCAGGATTGGGCTAGTTGGGCCCGTTTGCCGGCACCGGTGCGCCTCATGCGCGGGGGGCAGCAGGCACAGCGGCGCGTCGATGCTTCGGTGGACCACGCCCGCTAGGGTGCGAGGCATGCCCGCCTACTGGGTGTCGCGGCATGGGCATGCCAATGCTAAATTACACTGCACGTTGTTTGCGACCGCACACCTCACACACGACAGGACCTGCTTCTACGCATGCTCGCCGACGTTGCGCGACCCGGCAGCGCGGGCCGGCCCGGCAGCCGGAACGTTGCCGGCGCCGGAGGCGGCGGCGCCGCCGCAGCCGCCGCGACCGCCGCCGCGGCCGCGGCGGGCACTAGCAGCGGCCTTCCTCGCGGCATGGTGGTCCCGAAGCTGCAGCCGTTTGCGCAGCTGGCGGCTTCGGCGGTGGCGCTGCCGCCGCAGCTGGCGCAGCAGATTGCGGTGGAGGCGGCGCGGCCGCTGACTGGCCCCGCCGGCTCCGGCGGCTCTACCGGCGGCCCCGGCGGCTCGGCTGATTCTGCGGCGGCCGCAGAGGCGCCAAAGGCGGTGTCAGTGCCGCCCGAGACGACGGGCAGGCAGGCGGTGGCGGCAGCGATGGCGGCGGCCGCGGCGGCGGCGACGGCATCGGAGGCCGCGGCAGCCAACAAGGGGCTGGGCGGCGGCGGCGGCGCCGCCGCCGCCGCCCTCGGGCACGCAACTGGCGGGGCGCCGGTGGACGCGGAGCACATCACGAGCGCCTCCAACAACGCGTCGCCACTCGCTTCTTCCGCCGCCGCGCCGCTCGACAGCGCCAGCGGCGTCGGCTCCTTCCCCAGCCCCACGCAGCCCGCGACCGCGCGCGCGCGCGCGGCGGGCAAGCGCGGCGTGCGCCGCATCACCACCCTGGCGTCGGGCCAGATCTCCAAGATTGCGAGCGCCGCCGCCGCGGCCGCCGCCGCCGCCAACGCCACCGCCGCCGCCAGCTCGCTGGCCGTTTCCACGGCCATGGCGTCCGGCGCGGGGCTGGGCAGCGGCGTGTCCACGCCGCAGCCGTCGCCGCTGGCGTCGCAGGCCAGCGGGCTGGGCCCGCTGCCGGCGTCGGGCGGCGTTGGCACGGCGCCGCCGCGCCCGGAGGGCTCCAGGACCGCCGCCGCGGCGGCGGCACCGGCGGCGCACGTCGACAGCGGCGGCGCCGGCTCGTTCGGCCAGCTGTCCACGGCATCTTTTACCGGCGGCGGCGGCGGCGGCGGCACGCCCGAAGCCAGCGGCTCGCATGCGGAGGCCTCGGAGGGGCTCTGGGGGTACGTGCGGAAGGGGTCCATCGCCGCGGCCGTGGCCAACAGGGCGGCTGGTTCGGCGGCGGCGGCGGCGGCGGCGGTGCCGTCCCACTTGCCGGACTCGACTTCAGGTGGCTGGTTCGGCGGCGCCGACGGCGCCGGCGGCGGCGCCGCCGTTGACGCCGCCAGGTCGCGGCGCACCCTGGCGGATGCGGACATGGAGGCGGATGCCGCGGCGGCGGGCTGCGGCATCGCCTGTGCTGGCGGCGCCGCCACCGGCAGCTTCGGCAGCGCCACGGCGGTGGAGCACAGGCACGTGAGCGGCAGTGGCGCCGGCGGCGGCGGCGGCGCCGCCGCCGCCGCCACCGGCGGCGCGCCCGGCCGCTACAGCTTCCAGGGCCTGGCGGCGGCGCCCGGCAGCCTCGGCGGCACCAACACCATCGCCGCCGACGCCGACGCGGCCGGCGGCGCCAGCGGCCACCGCAGCGGCGGCCTGTCTGGCTCGGGGCCCAGCGGCAACGCGGAGCAGCACATGCTGCTGCTACGGGCCTACCGCAGCAACCTCGAGACGCGACAGGGCGCGGCGTCCGCCGCCGGCACGCCAGGGAGCACGGCGTCAGGCGCGGCGGCGGCGCCGGCGCCGGCGGCGGCGCTGTTCCGTCGCAGCCCGCTTGCGCACTGCGTCACCGCGACCGGCCTGTTTGCCGACGGCGCCCACGCGGACGGCAGCACCGGCGCCGGCGACACCGGCGCCGGCGACACCGGCGGCGGCGGCGGCGGCGGCGGCGGCGGCGGCCGTGCGGTGTCCCGCACCTCCGACGGCATACTGGCACTCCCTCCGCCGCCGGCGCAGGCGGCGCAGCCGCAGCCGCAGCCCCAGCCGGCGCCGCTGCCGGCGCAGCCGCAGCCGCCGCAGCCGCAGCCGCAACCGGCACAGCCGACGCAGGCGCAGCTCTGGTACGCCGCGCGGCTGTCGGGCCGCTGGGCGGGCAGCCAGCGGCAGCTAGCCACGGTTGCGGAACAGCACGACCCCGACCACGACGGCCACCCGGGCGGCGGGACGGGCACCTCGCCGCCGGCCGCGCGCCGCTCCATCTCCCTCACCGCCGGCTTCCCGCAGCAGTACGGCGCGTCAGCGGCGGGGCCGCCGGCGCCGGCGCCGGCTCTGCAGCAGCACCAGGCTCTGATGCTGCAGCACGCGCTGCGCGGGCGGCTGTCGTTTGACTCGGCGGCGGCGGCGGCCGCCGCCCCCGCGGCTGCTGTGGCGGCGCAGGGCGCCGCCGACCAGGGCGGCGGTGACGCTGGCGCCCTGCCGGTGGCGGCCTCCCTCCCGTCAGACGGCGGCGCCGAGGCGCGGCCGCATTCGCAGTCGGTGTCTTCGACTCCCATGAAGTCAATCCACGCCGCCGCCGCGACGGCGGCGGCCGCAAACCACGCCGGCCGCGGCGGCGCCGCCGCGGGCGATTTCGGCAGCGGCAGCAGCGGCGTGACGGGCGTCGGAAGCGGCACCGGGGGCCTGGGAACGCTGATGGCTTCACACAACCTTTTGTTCCTGCATGACACACGCAACAGCCAGGACGTCGGCGCCAGCGGCATCCTCACAAGCAGCGGCGGCGCCGGCGGCGCCGGCGGCGCCGGCAGGGCAGGCGTCCACGCGAGCAGCGGCGCCGTCCCCGTCTCCGCGGGCGCCGCCGCCTCCGCCAGCAGCGCTGCGCCCGGCGGCGCCGGCGGCGGCGCGAGCGGCAGCGGCATGGTCGTGACGGTTCTGGGGAACGCGATCGCGGCGCAGGGCGCTAGCGGCAGCGGCGTGCGCTACGGCGTCGCCGGCGGCGGCGGCGGCAACACCGCTAGCGGGAGCGCGGGCAGCTTCGGGTCGCGGCGCCATGCCTCTGCGCAGGGGATGGTGACGCGCCCCGGTGGTGTGCGAGCCAGCATCGACATCGGTTCCATGTCGGCGGCGGCGGCGGCGCCGCTTCGCGACGCCGCCGCCGCCGCCGCCAGGGCCGCGGGCACCACGGATGGCGGCGGCAGCGGCGCCGCCGCCGCCGGCACAACCGCCAGCGTTGACGGCACCTACCTGGCCGGACCCAACGGCTCCCTGCTCTCCGGTGACTACGTGCAGATAGACGAGCGGCACGCGGAGCGCATGGCGGCGGCGACGGGGTTCGTGGTCTCCGGCGCCGCCACCTCTGACGGCGTGACGGTGCTGGACCTGGCGGGCCTGGCGGCGGCGGCGGCGGGCGGCAGCTCGGGCGGCGTGGCGGTGGCGGCGGCGGTGGCGACGACGGCGCCACTACCGCTGCACGGCGGCGGCGCGGCGGGAAGCCGGCAGGCGCACACGGCGGGGGTGCCGCTTGCGACGGGCGCCGGCGGCGGCGGCGGCGGTGGCTCGGGATACGGCGCGCTGGCTGGCCGCGCCGTCAGCGTGCAACAGCAGCTGCCGCACCTCAGCTCCGGCACCGGCATGGGCAGTGCTGCGGCCGTGGCCGCCGCAGCCGCCGGGTCTGGATCCAGTTTCGCCGCGCTGGCGGCGGCGGCCGGCCTCAGCGGCGGCGCGCCGCCGGCGCCCGGCGGCGTGTGGCAGGCGGCCCCGCACCGGGCGCAGTGGCTGCAGCAGCAAGGGGCGGCGGCGGCGGCAGGCGGCGCCGCCGGCGGCGGCGGCATGGGCGGGCGGCCGCACACGGCGGGCGGCATGGCGATGGCCAGCGCGCGGCCCAACGCGCGGCGCGGCAACTCGGTCAGGTCAGTGATCGGCGTCAGAGTTTGTGGTCAGTGGTCAGTAGTCAGTGGTCAGTGGTCAGTGGTCAGTGGTCAGTGGTCAGTGGTCAGTGGTCAGTGGTCAGTGGTCAGTGGTCAGTGGTCAGTGGTCAGTGGTCAGTGGTCAGTGGTCAGTGGTCAGTGGTCAGTGGTCAGTGGTCAGTGGTCAGTGGTCAGTGGTCAGTGGTCAGTGGTCAGTGGTCAGTGGTCAGTGGTCAGTGGTCAGTGGTCAGTGTGTCCACCTGCGCCGCTCTCACTGGTCCTGCTCCTGCTCCTGCACGCACTGTGTGACTGGGCTCGGGCTCGGGCTCGGGCTCGGGCTCGGGCTCGGGCTCGGGCTCGGGCTCGGGCTCGGGCTCGGGCTCGGGCTCACAGGAACTGACGCTTGTTGTTGTGTATTTGTCCTCGTGCTCTCTTAACACACACATATTCTCTTGTGCTCACACAAACATACACACACGCACACGAACACGCGCACGCACTCCCTTGTTGTCGTTTTTCCTTGTGCTCACTATCACACGAACACGAACACGCACGAACACGAACACGCAGGGCGCGGGTGCACGCGCTGCTCGACCAGGCGGAGCAGGCGGAGCTGCAGCGCAGCGCCAGCGGCACAACCTACATGAGCACCATGGCAGGCAGCGTCGGCGGCAGCAGCGTCCACTACGGCTCCGCCGCCGCCGCGGCGGCGGCGGCGGCGGCGGCGCTGGCGTCCGGCTCCTTCTTGGGCGGTGGCGGCGGCGGCGGCGGCAGCGGCGGCGCTAATGCGTCGCAGGGCGGACCCAGCTCGCACCTGCTCTCCTCGCTGCACATGCTGCCTGCGCAGACGGCGGCGGCCATGTCGGGCGCCGCCGCCGCGGGCAGCGGCAGCGGCGGCGCCGGCGGCGGCGTCGGCGGCGGCAGCAACGGCCGTCTGCTGACGCGGGCGATGTCGGCGGCTAGCAGCACGACGTTTGTCGCCACCGCCGCCGCTGTGCTGGGCAGCTACGGCAGCGGCGGCGGCGGTGGCACCGCCGCCGCCGCCGCCGCCGCCACCGCCGCCGTCGCCAGCATCAGCGGCGGCGCCGCGGCGCGGCCGCACACCGGGCGGCGCAGCTCGCTCTGCATCCCCATGCCCATGCCGGAGCATGAGGCCCTGGACTTGGGTGCGGGGGCCGCAGCCGGCGTCGGCAGCATCGGCGGCGGCGGCGGCGGTGGCGGCGGCACGCCGCAGCAGCACCGCCTGTCGGTGAGCCGGAACGTCACCGGCGCCGTCAGCGCCGGCGGCCTGGCCCGCGGCCTGGACGCCGCCGCCGACGGCGCCGCCCAAGTGGACACGGGCGGCGATGCCCGGGTGTTCACAGCGGCGGCGGCGGCGGCGGCGGCGTCGCCCGTTGCGGCGGCCTACTCGGGCGGCGTGCCGGTGTCTATCAACAGCAGCACCCTGGGGCGCAACCCGTCGCGGCCGCAGAGCGGCTTGCTGAGCCACGGCGCCACCGCCAGCTCCGCCGGCTTCGAACGACACCAGCCGTTGCTGGCCGGCCGCCACAGCCACGCCGCCGCCGCCGCTGCCGCTGCCGCCGCCGCCGCCTCGCCGAGCGGCGCGATCGTCGGCTTTGGCGGCGGCGGCGCCGCCGCCGCCGCCGGTCTCGGCAGCGCCCCCAGCAACGGCTGGATGCCCAGGGATGCCGCCGCCGCCGCCGCCGCCGCGGCATCGCTGGGTGCGGTGGGCGGCAGCGCCGCCGGCCCCAGCAACGGCGCGACGGCCTCTTTCGGCGGCGAGTACCAGACCGAGCGGCTCTGGACGCACCTGATGAACGGTAACGCCGCCGCCGCCGCCGCGGGCGGCGGTGCTGGCGGCGCCGCCGCCAATGCGCCTGCCGTGCCCGGCGCCGCCGGCGGCGCCGCCGCCGGCCGCGCGCCGGCGGTCAGCATCCTGGGGCCGGCGGAGCTGTCGGCGGTGGTGGCGGCGCAGCTGTCCGGCATGGCCCACCACCACCCGCACCACCAGCACATGAACGGAGCCGTCACGATGCCGGTGCTCGGCGGCGGCGCCGGCGGCATGTCGCCCTTCACCATGACCTCGCCGGTCACGCCGCCCGGCGGCGGCGCCGGCGGCGGCGGCTACGGCGGCGGTGAGCCGGGCACACCGCCGCCCTTTGGCTTCGTCACCGGCGGCGGCGGCGCCACCGGCACCACCGTCACAAGCGGTGGCGCGAGCCCGCTCGGCGGCCTCCCGACAGTGACCACCGGCAGCGGCGGCGTCACCGGCCTCGTCGGCTTCTACCCTGGCGGCGGCGGCGCCGGCGGCACCAGCACTTTCGACGACGGCGGCGGTCTGGCCCTGGTGGACGAGCTGACGGCGGCGGAGATTGCCGCGAGCGTTGCGCACTCGCGACAGCCGTCGGTGGCGGTGCTTCCCGGCGCCGCCGCCGCCGCCGGCGGCGCGGTGGCGGCGGCGGCGCCGGCGCCGGGGCCGGTGGCGTGGTGCCAGCTGCGCGCGCGCACGTGCACCACGGCGGACGGCGGGCGCGTGCTGATGATTATGATGTCGGATGTGACGAAGCAGGTGCAGGTGAGCGGTCCGCCGCGTGTGTGTGCGAGGGGGCTGTGAGTGCCAGCCGAAGCGAAGCCAACCGAACTAGACAGGGGGGCGTTGGCATTGCAATGCGCGCCACTCACCTACCGCTCCGCTGTCTTCAACCACCTAGCCTTGCACGGCCCTTTACCTACTGTTCCGCTTCTCCAACCAAATTCAACCTGGCAAATCCCTTCTCCTTCGCTCGCGCCGCCACAGACCCAGGAGCGGGTGGCTGGCCTGGTGGAGCAGGAGCACAGAATCCTGGAGGCGCTCTTCCCCAGGTGTGGGCGTGCGTCGTGGGTGTGTGTCGCCCGTGTGTGTGCTAAAACATCTTGCGTGTCTGCGTGCGTGCGTGCGCGTGCTGAGAGTCTGTATGCGTGTGCGACTTGGTGCCGTAGCGACTGGCCGCTGCGGTGCGGACGGGCGGCGCTTATTGGCGCCGCCTAGCCCGCATCGCACATCATCGCACATCATCGCACATCATCGCACATCATCCCACACCATATGCCGCACCACCGCACCGTCGCACCACACGCCACGGACCGCCACACCATACACCACACCGCACCACCACACCCACACCAGACCACACCAAACCAAACCATACCACACACACACACACACACACACACACACACACACACACACACACACACACACACACACACACACACACACACACACACACACACACGCGCGCGGCGCGCAGGCACGTCATCGCCTACCTCACCCAGAACGCCGAGACCGACGCCGACCAAGACCGTGACTCGGGCAACGCCGCCGCCGCCGCGGCCGCCGCCGCCGCCTCCCGCCGAGCGCGCCGCGCCAGCGCCCGCGCCGCCTCCCGCCGCACCAGCGCCCTCATCCTGGGCGTCGGCGGCAGCAACGGCGGCGGCGGCGCTGCCGCCGGCGGGAACAGCGGCGGCGGCGGCGGCAGCGTGCGCAGCCTGCTGGCGGCGGTGCTGGATGCGTCGTCGGTGGCGTCGGCCGCCGACACGACGCTGCGCGGGCACCAGCAGCTGCGGCGGCTGGCGGCGAAGCAGCAGGCGGAGAGCATCAAGGTGTCGCGACTCGCCACGCAGGTGTGTGTGTGTGTGTGTGTGTGTGTGTGTGTGTGTGTGTGTGTGTGTGGGTGTATTTGTTGTAGTGTGTGTGTGTTTTGCATGCACACTGCCGGCGTGTTCGTACATCTGTTGTGTTGAAGTGGGCACCGCGCATCACACCGCGCCGCGCCTCCCGTTCCCGCAACCCCTGCCGCCTGTCCCTCTTACGGCCCTTGCAAACCCTGCCTCCCGTTCCCGCAACCCGCCGCCCCTGCCTGCCTGCCAATCCTGCTATCCCTGTCTGCTCCCAACCCACCCCTGCTACTGCCTGCTAACCCACCCTGGCTACTGCCTGCTAACCCACCCCTGCTACTGCCGTTGCTACTGCCGCCCACCACCACCACCGCAGCACCGCATGGTCACCATCATGTACAGCGACGTGGTGGGATTCACCGCCATGTGCAAGCAGGTGGGGCGTGTGGGGGCGTGTGTGTTTGGGGTGTGTGGGGGGGCGTGTGCTAATGACAGCAACAGCAAGACGGACAAGAGAGCCCGCCGAGCACGCGCGCGCAGTTACGTACCAATACCTACGCCGGTTACCGAAGGGGCGTGTGTGTGTGTGAGGGGTGGGGTGGGGTGGGGTGGCGGGTGGCGGTTGTGCGCGGCTGCGTGCTGCATGGGTGCTTTGGGGGCGCGATGCGGCCGGGCCGGTGGGCGGGCGGCTGGGCACGGCAACACCATGCCACTCCACACCACACATCCACACTGCATGCCGTCGCGTTTGCTGTATCGCATAAAGTCTTTGTTGATGTTTTCGCGTGTGCCGCACCACACACCACACCACACCACCACCACCACCACCACCACCACCACCACCACCACCACCACCACCACCACCACCACCACCACCACCACCACCACCACCACCACCACCACCACCACCACCACCACCACCACCACCACCACCGCCGCCACCACACGCCGCCACCACACACCACACCACACGCCGCACCACACCCTAATCCTTAAATCCCTAAAACCCTAAAACCCCTAAAACCGCTGCAGGTGTCGCCGCTGACGGTGATGCGCTTCCTCAACGAGCTCTACCAGCGGCTGGACGCACTGCTGGACATCTACAAGGTCTACAAGGTGGGCGTTTTGTTTGTGTGTGTAAAGTACAAGGTGGGGTTATTGTGTGTTGGGGTTGGGGTTGTGGGTGGGGGTTGGGGTTGTGTGATAAAAAGAGAACGGAGCAATGTGCGTGGATGTGCCATCGGCGACTGCTGCGTAGTGGCACGCGGCATGATGACGAGCCGATGATGGCCACACGTCATCACTTACCACTTATCATTTTGAGCTTAATACTTATCGATCCCGCGATCAATCACCGCTTATCACACGCTCATTCTCACACGCTCCTCTGCCACTCTATATATATATCACTCGCGCGTCATCGCTCATCAGGTGGAGACCATCGGCGACTGCTACGTGGTGGCGGGCGGCCTGGTGCGGTACGACCAGGACGGGCTGTGCAGCGTGCTGCCGGAGGGCGACACGGACGAGCTGCACGCGGTCCGTGTCATGGAATTCGCCAAGGTGGGGGTGGGGGTGGGGGTGGGTGAGGAGGGGGTGGGGCAGTGGGGAGGAGGGGGTTGCAAAGATGGTACATAGAAGTGGGGTGGGGAGGAGGGCGGTTGTGAACACCCGCCCAAGCTCACAAGCAAACCTGGAGGTTAGGCCGTCCATGCGAACGGTTGGGGTTGTGCGCGTGCGTGTGTTCGTGTTCGTGTGTTCGTGTGCGTGTGCGTGCCCGGCCCCAACCAGATAATTCTGCACACGCGCTCCAGTCCCCCCTTCCAACCGTTTCCTTGTGACTGATCGTATCATCTTTTGGTGCTGTTCCTTTTGTTTGCGAACCGGCCCGGTGCCTGGTTTCCTTGTGACTGATCGTATCAATCTTGGCCCTTGACCGCTTCGCCGCCACTGCACAGGCCATGCTGCGCGTGAGCCGCCAGGTGCTGCTGCCCACCACCGGCCAGCCGGTGGAGATCCGGCTGGGCCTGCACTCCGGCCCGGTCATGAGCGGTGAGAGGCCCGTAAATTCATCATTATGTATTATGTGCGGCCGTGGCTTATGCGCCGTACACCGCGCCCTCGGGCCCTTTCTGGCCTGCCGCATATTACCTCCCCGACCGGCATCACACACCCGCTCCAACGGGGCTTCCCCTGCCTCCCTCCCTCCCTCCCCTCCTTCCCCACCTCAGGCGTGGTGGGCACCAAGATGCCCCGCTTCACGGTGTTCGGCGAGACGGTGGAGGTCGCGCACAGGTGCGTGCTTTGCGCGTGTGCGTGCTGTGCGTGCTGTGCGTGCGTGCGTGTGTGCGTGCTGTGGGGCGGATGTCGCGCTGAGCCGCGTTGGAGAGATGGGGATCGCTGTCGCGAGTTGGCTGTTGCACTCGGCTTCGCAGCATTGGGCGCCGGCGCCGTGTCAGAGGGCCAGCGGGCCAGCGGGCCGGAGGGCCGCAGGGTGGGATGGCGGGAAGGCCAGAGGGACTGCGTGCCAGGCGGCCTGGCGACGCACCCGCGCACACGCCTGCCTGCCTGCCGGGCTGCCTGCTGGGGTGCTTGGGCGGTTGGGTCGTGACATCTGCTGGTGTGTGACGCGTGCGGCTTCGGAATGGGGATGGGGTGTGTGTGGAGGTAACACGTCGAGCCACGTGCGCACATAACACACATGCTTACACAAGCACGCGCACGCACACACGCGCACGCACACACACGCACGCCCACCGTTGTTCCCACACAAGACACAACGCGCACACGCAGGATGGAGTCGAGCGGCCGGCCTGGCTGCATCCACGTCAGCGGCGTGACGCGCGCGCTGCTGCAGCGGGAGGAGTGGGAGCCCACGGAGGGCGTGCAGGTGGGGAGCGGTGGGGGGCGGTGGGGGTTGGGCAAGTTGGCAAGCTGCAGCGATGGTTGGACCAGCGGTGCAGCAGGGGTGGATCAGCCGGGGAGTGTGTGGACGGTTTATTGGCAAAGTGCAAATGGCGGGGGACATCGCAACCGGGAGTCTTGGGTTGGGAGCCGCGCTGGCGTCATGCAGACGTGCCCGTGCCCTAACTCGAGCGTTAATGCCTATTGCCTGCCAAAAGCCAAAGCACATGCATCGTACTTTGTTTGCCTGGGGCCGCTCATCAAATTGCTGCCGGCCTTCCCCGTAGGTGGACACAAGCAACCGGCTCGACACGTTCCTGTGGGCGGGCGGCGACGATGATGACGCCGCCCAGAAGCAGCGCGTCATGGACGTCTACCTGTGAACAATCTAATGATGATTGCTTTCTTGCTGAACAATCAAATTATGCTTGCTTTCTTGCTGATGCATAGTTGAGGCTAAGTATGTCAGGTCATACAGCCGCTGCCGGATGCACAAACGCAACATGGCTGAACGCACGTGCGAGTATGGTTGAATGTCCGATGCCACTGGGGTACATGAATGTACGAAATGTACGAATGCACGAATGCACGGCACGGAATCACACGCGCATTTAACATTTGGCACGACGCAATTTTGGTTGCTCAGCCCCACCGAGCAACGCACTGGCACTGCTCTTCCTGCACTGCTGATAGGCCTGCCCAATGGGGACGTGTTCAATCAATTCATGCGCTGCAAAGGCATCCCACACGGGAGCACGCGAAAGCTTGTGCATGGGTGGGGCTCCATCTGAGACGCTTGAGTGTTGGCACTTGGTGTTATTGGCATTGCTTGACAATCTGTCCACCCGCCAAGACCCCCTCCAGCATTGTGCAGGGCTGTGCATGCCTTGCATCGAACCGCACCGCGCTGCTGAAGGGGAAAGCGTGGCGTGCACGCCCCTGTGTATGTTATGGGTGCCAGCGGACGCGCCGGTCGTAGTAGCGCAAAGCGCGTCGTAAGGCGACGTGCGTGTCGCGCCTTTGAATGCGCGCCCTGGTACCGCTCAAGCAAGAAGAATAGAAGATGCCGCGGTCATGAGGGACAGCCCACCATCGGACGCGCTGGATGCAAGTAGATGGGAGAAAGGACGTGCAGTTCCGCGTTTGGGGGCTTAGGTTTGTTTTGTTCGGACAGGCCGTCTGGCCAGTGAGCGGGCGTGCGTGCATGCGTGCTTGCGACCAAAGTGTGCTATTCAAATGGATGCCAGCAAGTGCTGTTTATCGTATGGAGAGTATGCTCCGGATGCCGCACACTTGCAAAAGAGGTATATACATAAGCATGCGAGCCAAAGGATGAATCTGTTGTATTCATCATGCCAAAGAAGGGTCAGCGGCGTGTGCACACGTGCATATGGCAGTTGCTGTAGTAGGGGCGGCTGTAGCAGCGCAACCTATCAGTGCTAGGCATTTGTTGGGAGTTTCCTGTGCACCCAGGCGCAGGAGTGTTCAAGGAACAGGACTCGCAAGCGTAAGCTCTCCAAACACTTTCTGGTGTGCAGGCAACGAAAGCCGTGAATTGTGCCTTGCCACTCGTATTAATGCCGGAGATTAAGGAACAGGCTGGCGACTGGCGATGCAGACGGCATAGGATGGTGGCATCAGAACGAGTCGCGTGTTCGTGTCGGCGTGACGTGGAGGTTGGAGAGTTGCTGGGTTGAGATGAGATGAGATCGAGATCTTCGCGCGGCATCGCGTCCTGGCTCTGTCATCTGCAAGTGCATTATTTATGCTTTCGACCGGGTGTCGATGTTTTTTGTTTTGAGGTGCGGGTACCGGGCCTTGTTTTCGTTGGTGTTGAGGGCACGTGGTTGAGTTGGTTCTGATGGGAGCTCCCGGGCATGGCTATGGGCCGTGACCCCCGTGGGCTCCGCCCTCCGATGCTGCGAGCTGGGTGAGAGCGCGCGCACGGTGGGCCCTGTGTGTGCGTGTGCGGCCGGGGTGGGGAGGGGAGGGCCATGGAGGCTGCGGGCTTGGTGCGAAGGTGCAGGGAGGCGCGGCGTGTTTGCCTTGCTGTCGCGCTTACTACAGATGAATGCGGGGCCTCGTACAATGGTACTGGCGGTCTGCGCGCGCGTGGGTCGGCGCTGGCGGCAGGTGCAGCCGGGCCCCGGCAGATGGGTTGTCGCGCCGCCTTGGGCCCTTGGCACTCTGCCCGTTCGTGCTGGTCGCTCGCTTCCTCAGCTGTGTTGGACAACACATGGAAACCAAACCCTCAGCTGTGTGTCGCCGCAAGGCTAGCCAGGCCAGATTCAAGATGTCGGAGGTATTGGCAGCGGAGCAATGTAGTACCGTACTGGGTGGGTTATCAATTTCCAGTTAGTGCTGGAAGTTATCGGGGGCACCGTACTGTTCGTTGTGGAGGTTCGATGTGTTTCTGCTGCTCGTGCCACCCGTGGCTCACGCGTGTAAGCGGATCTTGAGCGGATACCTCAGGGCTCGGACCTTCCATGTCACGATGGCCGCGCAATGGCGCAAGGCCCGCTGTGCCCCCACGGCGGGCCAAGGTGGCAAGGTCCCAGTGTCCCACTCAGAGGGCTTGTATTCAAAGACCAGCTTTGCACTCACAGGGCAGCGTGCGCCAGTCCGCGCCCATTCCTCGTCGGCCCCACCATTCCACCAGGCTCGGAAGCCATGCAACCCCCTGTCCGCAGCGCTCTGCTCCATTGCTCCTGCTGCCCTACACCTGGATGGGTCCTGACGCCGCTGCCCACCACCGCGGGCATCGCCGCATCCGAACCTCCGGTGCACAGTACGACACATCCTGCCCCAATCCTGCTCCATGCCACGCCACACCACGTCGCCGCGCCACGCCCCGTCGCCTCTGCGTGCGGGTCATCCCACCTCCCCACAGGGCGCGCAGGAATCAGCTGCATGAATTTGTTAACGCGCCAACGCTGCCGTGCACAACCAACCATCCTCCGCTAGCACGCCAGCGCGTGCGAATTGCGAGGGCTTCAGCTCACAGGCCGCCACTGCAGCCCCAATCTAGCTCCGGTGTTCCGCTGCTGGCAACCACAGTACACCCCACCCCGCAGTACACACAACACGCAGCCTGGCCAGCGTCCTCTGGTGCCATTCGCGCTTCGAAAGCACTTCGTCAACAGCCTCCGCTGCCGCGCGCCGGCAGCCGCAGCTCCCGTCGCCGGCCCGGCCTATGCTCGATCACATGCTCATCCATCGTGTCCACCGCCAGACAATTATTAATGCCTTCCCTTCCATCTTAAGCAAACAGCTGCGCCCCCTGCGCCGGCAGCCACAGGGCCCCTCCAGACCAAAATCCGAATCCGGGAATCCGGATCCCATGACTCCACTCCTTTGGCTCCTTGGCTCCGCGCCACTCCAGCCCCGCTCCATCGCTACTTGGCGGCGCCCGACGGCGAGGCGGTGGCGGCGGCCAGCGCCGCCGCGTTGAGCGGGTTGTCGGGCGCCTTCTGCCACGTCTTCCACAGCATATCCTTGTACTGCACGGGGGGGGGAGGGGTAGGGGGGGCGGAGCCGGAGCGGGGGGTTACATTCATAATTATATACATTGTGAAGTTGGTGCGTGTGTGTGTAGTTTTTTCCAATTCCCAAATCTACCATTGCAAACAAGTGGGGTGGGGTGGGTGACACACACGTGCGTGCGTGTTGATGCGAGGTGGGTGGGTGCAGCCCATCCCCTGCTCCCATCCCCCATCCCCCGGCCCCCCCATCCCCTGGCCCCCTCATCCCCCGCCCCCTCATCCCCTCATCACCCCGCCCCACCCCACCCCACCCCACCCCACCCCACCCCACCCCACCCCACCCCACCCCACCCCACCCCACCCCCCTGCCCACCTGCGACATCTTGAGCCCGGGCTTGTCCTCCCGCAGCTGCGGCAGCATGCGCTCCTCGTACGCCTTCCAGGCCGCCTTCATGCGCCTGCCGGGGGGGGGGAGCAGGGCGGAGGGCGGGGATGAGGAGGAGCCAGGATGAGGTTAGGGGCGAGGACGAGGTCGAGGGCGTGTGGGCACGCCGCGAGGGCAAGGAACGCGGTGGACCAACCCCGCCGCCAGGCCGCGCGCGCGTACACATTAAAACACTTACATAAAACACACAAACACGCACACACATAAACACACATAAGCGGCCTGTCGCCCTCCCCCAATGGTTGATTTGGGAATTGGAAAAACTACCCCCCCCCCACACACACTCTCTCTCACTTCTCTGGGTGCTTCTCCAGCTCCTCGTCCTTGACCGTCAGCACCTTGAGCGCCGCGTCCACGCCGCGCGCGTCCACGCCCTCGATGCCGCGGTTGATGTTCTCAGTCTCCACCTGCAGGTGGCGTGTGGCGTGTGTTGCGTGCATGTGTGTTGAGGCCGCGTGTTGACGCCGCGTGTTGACCACCCCCCTACCAGGCCCCCCATGATTTGGGAATGGGGAAAAAACTGCCCCCGCCCCCACACACGCAGCTCCACACACACACACCGCCGCCCACCTGCCGCGCGTACTGGTCGGCGCTCAGCTCGCGGCGGCTGGCCATCTCGCGCTCCTGCGCCTCCGCCGCCTTGACCTGGTCCTCGAACTCGCGCTGCTGCTGCAGCTGGTAGTGCGTCACCTGCAGTCCAGTTGGTGCGTTCGTGCGTCCGGTTGGGTTACAGGGTGTGTGGCAGCAGCAGGGGGCGGGAGCGCAAAGGGCGGCAACCGCCTGCCCACTCCACTTCTTCTTCAGGACCGTTCGCATAGGCTCCCCGCCCCAGCCCCCTCTATCCCCGCCACCCCTATCCCCGCTACCCCTCCCACCCCCCAACCGGTTTGCAATGGTTGATTTGGGAATTGGGAAAAACTAACCCCCTTCGTTTCGGCTTCGGTTTCTGGAATGAACTACCCCACCCCCCACCCCCACACCCTCCCACCCCACACCCACCTTTTGCGAGCCCGCCTTCTCCGCCCGCGCCTTGGCCTTGCCCAGCTCCTCCAGCTCCGCGTCCGCCAGCCGCTTGGCTTCCGCCTTCTTGGCCGCCGTCTCCGCCTTCTTCTTCTCCTCCTCCTCGCGCTTCTTGGCCGCCTTGCTCTTGTCGTTCTCGCCTTGCGCCGACCAGTAGGCGTCCTGGTGGTGATGGTGGTGCGTGAGTGTGGGTGTGGATATGGGCTGGGTGGTGGGTTGGTTGGCGCGGCGCGCATGGGCGGGTGGGCAGGGCGGGCGCGGTGGGAGCGGGGGGAGGGAAGGAGTGCGGGGAGCCGTGGCGTGCGGGCCGGCGGCGTGCGTTGTACGGAACGGCGTGTGCAAGGGTGGGCGGCGGGGTTTCTGTTGCGAAGCCTTCCCCACTCCCGGCTTGTGTGGCCCAGCATCGTGCCAAGCCGACGGGGCGGCTGCTGACGCAAACGAGGGCCGCGATGGGATATACATGTCCAGCCGCGGTCACGCCTGATTCGCGGCGGAGCTGCGTGGCAGGCCGAGGCCCGCCGCGGGCGAATGAGTCGGCACGTACCTCTGCGTCCTTCTGGGCCTTCACCTTGGCCTGCGACTTCTTGGTCTCATCCCGTTCCACCTTCGCCTCCTTACGCTCCATCTTGCCCATGGTTGCCGGGGCTAACGCGAGCCGGAGCCCGCGGAGACAGCTAGGGAATCGCGGGAGTGTTGCTAGCGCGTGGGCCTCGGCGAAGCTACCGAGACAGCCCCCTAAGAAGACCCTAGTGCTGCAATAGCTGAAAGCAGCCCGATGGTAGAATCTGGGCTTTAGGTAAACTGCTCCACGGAAAGAATGAGCTGACCGGCGGCCAAAGGCGTGTCGGTGCGCGCTGTGTGACGATGCAAGAATAAAGAGATAGTTTCTGGCGGGATGCAAGAACGGCAGTGATCACCGCTGCGTCTTGCGCGCCGAAGCTTCTGACGAAAGTTCACAGGTTGCCCTATCGCAGCAGAATTTCAATTCTACAGTGTATGCATAGGCCGCGATCGCAAGGCTAATCACACAAATTGGAGCGGGTACACCGAAAAACAAAGCGGCCGATGAAAGCGACCGACTCATTCTACCGTTCTACGTTTTTCCTGACCAGTGTTAGAATACGTATTTTGGTGCTGCTCGATAACTGCTGTTTCTGACACCAATTTTGTTTGCCGGACTATCTGCAAGCAACAAAGCATGGGTGGCGAGGACGGTGGCCGTGGAGGCAAGCGGAAGCAAGGCGGACGGGGAGGCGGAGGGGGCCGTGGTGGCGGAGGCGAGGGAGGTGGCCCGGCCAACAAGAAGGCCAAGTACTATGCGGTGAGAATTCCCCCTTTGCATGCGCAACTCGGCGGCGCGGAACCCTTGCTGCGCGTCGCCTGGCGGGTTTCGCGAGCGGATTTAAATTCTTACAGTCCCATGAGCACGTTGCAGTGCTCGCCACGGTGCCTGGCTGCTGTGTAGAACAAGTGCGCGGAAAAGACAGGCCCCCTGTGCAACACCTCTCTTGACCACCCCCTGAGTCCTGCTGACGACAGCCCCTGCTGCGCGCCAGCGGCGCGGTGCACCCCCCCCCGACTTTCTCCTTCCACCCCACTTCACCTCCCTCCTATGCTCCTAGCTCCTCACCCCGCTCCTAGCTCCTGCACGCCTAGCTCCTGCACGCCTAGCTCCTCATTTCCTGTCGCTCAACTCCTGCTGCAATCCCGCGCGCAGCAATCGCGCGGCTCGGGCCAGGCCGTGCCGCTCAACACGCCGCTCGGCATCCTGGTGACCTGCGACGCGGGCCGCGAGGATCGCGCGGGAGACGAGGCCACGGCGCTCATCGAGGAGGTGAGAGAGCCGCAAAGGAGGAGGAGGAGGAGACGGGTCTAAGATTGCGAAGATTGAGAAGAGCTTCGGTGATTGGTGGTGGTGGCGGCAGCCGCGGCAGCCGCGGCAGGAGCAGAAGCAGCAGCGGAGCGCGGGCGCGGGGGATGGCAACGGGGGAGGGGGGGGGGGCGGTCTAAGCACTGGCGGTCGCTTCTACAAGCGGTGGTGGCGGGGGTGCGGCAGCCGCGACAGGAGCAGAAGCCGCAGCGGAGCGTGGGCGCGGGGGATGGCAACGGGGGTTGGAACACTGGCGGCAGCTGCGGCTCCGGCCCCGTGCCGAGGGCGCTCCCTGGGCTCCGGGCCTCGGGCTGGGGCGGGCAGGGCTGGCGGCCGGCGGTCAGGGGCTTGGGGCCACGGGCGGCGGTGGCGGGTTTGAGCCAGAGCCGAGCAGCCGGTGATGACGTGGCTGCATCGGGGGTGGGGCTGCATCGGGGGTGGGGTGGTGGGGCTGGGGGTGGGATGGGTGTAGCTGTTCAAGGGCGGGAATGTAATCTCCAGCCCAAGCTAAGAGCTAAAAGGGCGGGGTGCCGGCGCTAGCCCATGCGATGGCGGCGAGCGGGGTGGGCCGCCTGCCGTGGGCGTGGCAGCGGTGTGGCGGCAGTGGTGTGGCGACAGGGGGGCCCACATTGGGCTGGCCGCACAGCTGGCCGCTGTTGGGTGGGGGGCTCTGGCAGGCGGCCCTGGGGGCGGCGCTGGGCGGGGCGAGCGTGTCAGTGTTGAGGTGTCTCCATTCCAATTGGCACCCCCCGGACCAATATAGCGTGGGGTGGGGTGGGGTGGGATGGGGGACACTTGATCATGAACCTCCTCCTTATTCCAGTGTGCCGCCACTGCACCTAATCTCAGTGCAACCAGCCGTCCACCGCCCGCCCGCGCTTCCTCCTGAGCAGCCCCGCCCCCCGCGTCTTCAGTGCATCCTGTATCGCTTTCCTAAACATCCTTGCAACCCCCCAAAACACACGTCGCACACGCGCACAGCACTACGATAAGCTCTGCACGGGCGAGGCGGCGGTGGAGGCGGCCGCGGCGGCGGCCGCGACCGGCACCGGCAAGCGCGGCCGCGCCGCGCGGAGGGACAAGGAGGCCGCGGCGGCGGCTGGCGCCGGCGGGGCCGAGGCGGCGGGCGAGGCCGGGGCCGAGGCTAAGAAGGAGGAGGGGGCCGCCGGGGGCACGGTGGACATTGCGGCGATGCTGGCGGCGGAGGTGGCGGAGCTGAAGGAGAGCAAGAAGACGGCGCGATTCCGGGTGCACCACACAGGTGGGCGTGCACACCGGTCGGTCGACCGGTCGGGCGGGCGGGCGCCTCGTGCTTAAAAGCGCTTGAATGGTTGAATGGTTCCAGCGCGCGGGATATGCGTGGCCAACACCGAACACTGGTGACACGCAGCGGTTTATTGCTGGCCGCTTGGCACGGCCGCAGCCCGCTTTGGATCCAACGCGCCGTGTTTTGGATCCGGATCAACACCGGTGTCGCGCAGCGGTTCGTGGGCGAGCCTATGAATGGCCGGTTGCTGAGTGCGCCGCAGCCCGCTTTGGATTCAACACACGCACGCAAACGCACCCCCGCGCACAGGCGTCAAGGGCGTCATCTTCGTCATCTTCCCACAACAGCCGCCGCCGGGTGGGTGTGTGGTGTGGTTGTGGGCCTGTGGGCGTGGGCGTGGGCCTGTGGGCGTGGGAATAAGCTGCCGTGGGCGCCATTAGCGCGCCCTACGCGGGTTCCTGTCGGATTCGTGCCGGCTTCGTGCCGGCTTCGTGCCCACAAGCTGTACTTCGGGCTGCCGACTGCCCGAGAGGCCCCGCCCGGGTTGCCTCCAGGGCGGCCCAGCCCACGTGTCAGACGCGCGTGTCACACACACACCCATTGTACGACGCGCAGGCGCGCCCACGCCGTTCCAGGTGGCCATGGCCATCGCCAAGGAGGCGGAGGAGAAGAAGCAGGTGCGCGTTTGCGCGTGTGTGTGTACGGCCGGCTTGGTCATGCTCGGGCCACGGGGTCACTCATGCACCCATGCACCTATACACAATGCAGTCCGTTGACAGCGCGCCTGAGGGGGCGCAAGGCGTGAGTCCTTTCATGCTGGGGGTGGCGGGTGGCAGGGTCCCGGATACGGTCCTGGCAGCTGGCAGGGAGCGGGCACGGGGCGCTGGCGCAGGTGTCCGGGCCTGGGGTTGGCCCTGGCTCGCCCTCGCTCCGGTCCTGGCACGCCTACGTTGCTCCATGCCGGGTCCTGTGGGCCATCCGGCCGGCAGGACCTCCCTCTGCCCGCTCACCCGCCACCACCAACCGCCACTCCTCACACCTCACCACACCCCATGCAGCACCACCACATTTGCAACATCACACAACGTCACATGCTCCACCACTGCATGTGATAACACACCACCCGGCCCCTCCCCTTCCCCCCCACACACGCACGCTCACAGGTGCGGGGGCGGCACATTGTGCGCTTCCTGCCCGTCACGCACGCCTCCTTCGCCAACGTGGACGAGATGGCCAAGCAGGCGCCGGCGCTGCTGGCGGAGCACTTCCCCGAGGGTGGGTGGATGGGTGAGGCGCAGGCGCAGGCGCAGGCGCAGGCGCAGGCGCAGGCGCAGGCGCAGGCGCAGGCGCAGGCGCAGGCGCACTGTTGCAAACAGGGAGGGGCGCTGACTCGGCACACGTGTGGCCGCGTACCGTACCCACACACACACCCGCTCTCGCCGCCCGCCTCCCCCCCCAGCAGGCGACGGCGTCACCCCGGTGGAGTTCGCGGTGGAGTACGAGCACCGCTCCAGTGAGGGCTTTGAGCGCAAGAAGGTGTGTGGGTGTGTGTTTGCATGTGTGTTACATGACACAATGAAAACGTACACACGCTAAGACCGTGTGTATGCGATGCAGCGCGGCGGCATCCGGATGCTACCGGTTGTGTTGAAGAAACACACGGAACAAAGCCGCATTGCAAGATGTGATTGATAGAAGGAAGACAGCGTGCCGCTTGGTTGGTGTGTAGGATCACATCACTGCTTGCACCGGCGACCACACACACGCGCAAGCCCGCTTTGTTCCGATTTGTCTTTTGAACACACCAGCCTGCGCGCACCTGCACTGATGACTGACGCACACCTGCACCTGCACACATGCGTTCCTGCACTGATGCACACATGCACTGACACACTGTGACGTGCACTGCACACAACGCAGGTGATCGACATCTTCACCGACCTCATCAAGTGCCCGCCGCACAAGGTGCGCGGCTGGCTGGCTGGGGGGGGGCAGGCGCGGTGGGCTGCAGCTGTTGTGTGAGCGATGCGTGGGGCTGACGTGGGGCTGTGTGGGGCTCTTGAGATGATTACGCCCACGTGGAGTACCTGACCACGTGGGACGTCTGAGCTGCTTGCAGGCCTGCGCAGGCGCAGTGCCAAACACGCATGCTCGCCAACGGCTTCGCCGCGCCCCCTCCCCAACTCCACGACGCGAACTGACGTGCCTCCGCCCCGCCGCGCCAACCCCGCTGCGCCCACCCGCGCCACCCACCTCTTTACCCACCCACGCCAGTCCACGCCACCGCTCCCCTCCCCCCCTGCTGTCTACGCCACCACCCTTCTATGTACCATCTTTGCAAACACCCCCCCTGCTGCTGCCCCTGCAGGTGAACCTGACGGCGCCGGCCAAGACCATCCTGGTGCAGCTCATCCGCAACGGCGCCGCCATGAGCGTGGTGGACTGCTACAAGGTGGGTGTGTGACTGTGTGCGCGATTGTGTGTGCGTGCATGTGTGCGTGCGCGCGTGCGTGACTGTGTGTGACGGTGTGCGTGTGTTGGGAGACACACACGCTCCAACACACGAAACCAGTGTGCGTGTGTTTGCGGGTGTGCATGCGTGCGTGCGTGCGTGCGTGCGTGCGTGCGTGCGTGCGTGCGTGCGTGCGTGCGTGCGTGCGTGCGTGCGTGTTTGCGTGCGCGGGGCCGGGGCCGGGAACCGGGCCGGTTCGCGTGGGGCCGTAGGCGGCGGGCGCGTGGGTGGATCCAGCTCTGCGCATGGGCAGCTGCATGTGCGTGTTCGGTGCGCGTGCACTAAACAATTAATGCGCCCTCCTGGGTGGCAGCGGCGGCGCATGTATTACCCACGGGAGCTTTCACGTTGCACTAATAATGCACGCGCACTGCTGCCCCCCGCATCCTCAAACGCAATGGCGCAGGGCATTGCCAAGTTCAACGTGCGCAAGCTCGCGGAGGTGCCGGAGGAGGGCGCGGAGGACAAGAAGAAGGCGCCCGCGGACAAGAAGGCGGCGGAGGCGGAGGCGGAGGCGGCGCCGGCGGCTGGGGAGGGCGAGGAGGATGCAGCGGCGGAGGAGGCGGCGGCTGGGGAGGGCGAGGAGGCGGCGAAGGCGGAGTAGGAGGCGGGCACGGTGTTTTGATTGTTGAGGCACGCCACTGTGCGTCGTATGTCGTACGATGGCGTGTGGCGTGTGGAGGTGGGAGGAGCGAATGGGCCATGCGGGAGTGCCAGGATTCCAGGGTGCCTGCGGTCGCCGCCGGGCCGGCACGCAGCGCACATACGGCACGGCACCCACAGGCCGTGCGGCCGTGCGGCCAATCAAGCCAGGTGAAGCACACCACTCCAGTAGCCGTGCAGGGGCGGCCATGCCAGGGCCCAGGGGTGCTCTGCTAAGCCGGTTACGGGCCTAGGTTTACAGCTTGAGCGGAGGTGCAGGGCGTCGGCGCGGCGCAAAGCCGGGCTGAAGCTCGGCCTTCGGGAGTCCGGGTCCGGGGCCAAGAAGGCCATTCCTAACTAAGCCAGTCGCCCACTCGCCATCGGCGGCCATGCCACGGGTCCTCTTCTGCACCGGTGTTACGGGCCTAGGTTTATGCCGAAAGGAGGTGCAGTGCGGCGCAAAGCTCCGATGGTACTCCGGGGCCAACAACGACATTTCAACTTGAATGCATGAATCGTGATCATGAGCCCTGGCCTCAATGCACCTGAATGCACCAAGTGCGGGCGTGTCGTGATCTCCTGTGTTACTGAACCCAGCGTGTGATAAGGCGCGGGTTACGCGGGAAAACCGGGCGAAGGGTTTTGCCGGTTC
Organism: Chlamydomonas incerta; assembly: GCA_016834605.1. Lineage (NCBI taxonomy): Eukaryota > Viridiplantae > Chlorophyta > Chlorophyceae > Chlamydomonadales > Chlamydomonadaceae > Chlamydomonas > Chlamydomonas incerta. Next base: position 426,727 of record JAEHOC010000025.1, read on the forward strand.
GTATAATGGGTTTCTTCGTCACGGACACGCGTGGAAGGTGACTCCAAAACCCGTGGCCTGACGCCGGGTATATGCGAGTGTGTTAGTAGCGTGTACTTTGCGGTCGTCTTTCCAACTGTGTCTGAGTTGTGCACGCGCCCTGCGCGGACTGACGTTGGAGGTTTGTGCGCGCCTCTGGCGAACTTCATAGCTATGTGTGCACCTTTGTTCTGCCTTTACGTCTGTCTTTACGCCGTGTGGAGTGGTGCAAGTTGGGTAAGTGCCCTTTGCGGTGACGCGGTGATGACGCAGTACGACGCTTGAGGCAGCTTTAGAACGCGCAGCAAGAAGCCAAGCCTTGTCTTGCTTCTTGCTCTCTCATACAGCCTGTGAGTTAGCCGTCCCTATTGCAAGACCACGCTATCTGTATCAATTTGCTCATTGTCTCCCGTCAAGACAGCGCGGAGCGCTACTGGCAAACCCTGCAAGGGTCAGTCTGTAAGCCGCAACCTGTCGTAACCTGCGTTCCGCTTCCCTGCACCGCGACTTCATCCGAGGACTGTCGTCGCGAGACTCAGCAAGAAGCAAGACAAGGCTTGGCTTCTCGGCACTCCGCACCAGGCTGTGCGTCAGACTCCTTCATCACCCTGCCACCGTCAGCCTCCGACGTCACTGAGCAGCACATCCAGCTGCTCGGCAGGGGCAACGAGCCCATTCTCATTGCCGCATACTGGAGCCCAGGTGACGCGGGTGCGCAAGCGGCAGCCGTGCGGGTAGTTGCGCTCGCGCAGCAGCACCTAGGTGCTGACAGGGTCATGTGCGACAGACTAGTGCGTAGGCACACCAGAGCAGCGTCAGCACACGGCAGCTCGTGACAGGCGTGCGGCGCCCTCAGTCCCAGCCAGGCATCCAGGCTTGCGGCGCGTCTGGCGGCCTGGTCGTCTGCAGGGGATGCCACCGGGGGACGTCCAACGGGATGGAACGTGTCTAGAGTCTGGAGTCTGGACGGTGGAGGCGCGGAGGGCGGCTGACCGTAAGTCGGGTGAACCAAGCCCTGTGTGGCTGTGTGCCGCATGCCCGCACCAGCGGCCCGACCCAGCGGCGGCAGCAGGCACACACTCCGCAGGGTACATTGGCAGGGGAGGAGTGAGTCAGGGTGTGGAGCAAGGTGTGGAGCAGACCGCGGGACACTGGTGGCTGGCCGCCTGGCACCCTCGCGCGCGACCTGACCGGCAGCAGTGCCTTGGCAGAGCAGCACCTGTCCCACCGTCGCTGGCGCATGCCATATTCCCGGAATGCGGTGTCAACGTTCCACACGTCCAAGCAATTTTGGCGCTGTCATGCCTGCCGCGAGCAGACTGGGGAAGTGGCAGGCCTCCCAGCCAGGGGGAAGGAGGCACTCCCCTGCTCAAGCTGCGGGGGCCCGCCGGATCCGTACTGCCTGGATTCCACGCCACGAACGCGTGCCCACGCTGGCCACTACGCAAGGGCGGTGTGGGCTTCCAACTCCTAAACGCAACTCTGTAGCATTCAACACAGTGCCTTAGTTAGCGAAGGAACGTCGCAGTCGGCCGAGGCCAAGAATTCAACACGAGTTTTTGACAAACTTAACGTCTAGCGGTAATTCATGTTACGAGCACTTTCATGATCCAATTGCCAACTGTAAAACCATTAGCCACCGCACATGGCCCCAGAAGAGCCGGCTCTGCCCTCGAATGTAGCGCCCCCGCTCGATTCACCTCCGGCGCCCTTCTCTGAGCGGCGTAGTGTTACGTTCAGGGAGCGCGGCACCGTGCACTTGATAATGGCGGACGGTAGGTGCCAGGGGCTATGCGATTCGGGTGGCATTCTCCGTACTTGTGCCCCCCAGCCGGCGCCGGTCTCGCCTCCACGACAGCTGGCGAGGTCGCTGCCGTCCCCCGCTGCGCTGCAACGCCCCTGCCCGCAGGCTCATCTACCACGCATGAGACGCCGCTGCAGCCGGAAACCCCGGCCAGCCCCGAGGGCGTGCTAGCAGCAGGGACGCAGCGGCCGTTCGCACCGCCACCCGCCGACGGGGCGACCGAGAGCGGCAGTCCCGAGGGGCAGCAGCCACCGCGCAAGCTGACGCTGTATGGCCGCCTGAAGAAGGCCGCCAAGGCCCTAAAGCACGAGGTGAGGCAGCCCAGCGCGGCGGCAAGCAGCCGTGCAGCAGCCGCAGGCGCTGTAGGCCAACTGGGGGTGGGGGGTGGGGGATGGGGGGTGGACGCTGAGGGTTTGGGCTCGATCAAAACCAACAGCCCAGCCCGGCGCTGGCGCAGCCGGCGTCGTCGCCTGTCGTCGTCATGCCAAAACTGTCGCAACACAATAAACATACACGAACCCTGCATGAATGACCGGTAACGCCACCACGGCCCCCGCCCCTAGTGCATCCTGTGCCGCTTCTGTACCCAAACATCCTTGTAACCCCCACACCCCACCCCCCAACCCCAACCCCGAACCCCGGAAACACGCACACACACAACACACAGGTCCTGGCCATCTATTACGCCATGCACGACCCGCGCACGCCCTGGCTGCCCAAGGCCATAGCCTTTGTGATCCTGGCGTACGCGCTCAGGTGCGTGTGTGTGTGTGTGTTGGACAACACACGGAAACCAAACCCGCCCAGCATGCGTGTGTGTGTGTGTGTGTGTGTGTGTGTTAGAGAGCACAAGGGAAAACGACAAGCAAGAGACTGTGTGTGTGTGTGGGGGGGGGTAGTTCATTCCGGAACCCAAAGCAACCGACCGAGTGAACCCAAACCAGCCAGTCCCGGGGATGCGGTGTGGTGTGGTGTGGTGTAGGGTGTGGCGTGATGTGGGGCGTGGCGGTGTGGTTTTGTGAGGCGTGTGGTGCGGCGTGGCGTGGGCAGCAGCTCGGGAGGCGGCTGCCAGTGCCGTACCGCACTGGCGTCCTACAGGCCGCCCCCGCGCGCCCCTTAGCTGCTGGTCCTGAACCCGGGGCCTGCCGCGCCACGCCGTGTGTTTCCGCACATCCCGCAGGCGCAGCGTGAGTTTGGCCACGCGTGCGCTGGCCCCTGATCGCCGGCCCTGCCTTCTCCCTCCCTCTCTCCACCTCCCTCCCGCCCCTCCCCTCCTCCTCCCCACACACACAGCCCGCTGGACCTGGTCCCCGACTTCATCCCAGTGCTGGGCATCCTTGACGACCTCATCCTGCTGCCCGCGCTGCTCTGGGTGAGCAGGGGGTGGGGGTGGTGGGGGCAGCCGCTCATGTGACGGTGTTTGGGGTTGTGAATGCCTCATCCTGCTGCCCGCCCTGCTCTGGGTGAGCGGTGGGTGGGGTGGGGGGGGGTTGGTTCATTCCAAAACCCAAAGGGGAGAGGGGGGGCTGTGAATGCCTCATCCTGCTGCCCGGCCTGCTCCAGGTGAGCGGTGGTGGGGGTGGGGGGCTGCGTGGGCTGCCGCTCGGAGGCTGCCGGGGGGCAGTTGGGGGCAGCCCGCGGGTTCCATCGTGGCCGCTCCTGTCCTCCGTAGCAGCGGCGGGCTACGTGGGCAGTGGCGGTGACGCTGCATATCAAACGCTGTGGCGTATCAAACGCTGTGGCGGACGCTGCGCGCGGGTGTTCCGGAAACCGTGGAGGGGTGGACCGGGGCGTTGCATGATTGCGGTGCATGCGCCGGTCGGCGGGCGACAGCCGCGCGCCGCTGCCGCGCAGCAGCAACAACACCAGTATGCTGCATCCGGCGTGAAGCATGGAGCATGGGTCTTGCTATTCGCTGCACTAACGCTCCGCAATATGTGTGTGTGTGATTATACAACATGGGGATAGTTATGTTCACACACCACCCAACAACCGCTGCATTTTGTTTTTTGCGCTCGTGCCCCCACGGTTGGTTTGGGTTCACTCGGTCGGTTGCTTTGGGTTCTGGAATGACCTACCCCACACACCCCCCCGCCAGCTCGCCATCTGGTTGCTTCCGCACGGCGTGATGGAGGAGGCGCGGCAGCGCGCGCACGTGGAGCCGTTCCGCCCCGGGCGTAACTGGCTGGTGTGTGCGTGGATGCTTGCGTGTGTGTGTGATTGCGTGTGTGTGTGATTGCGTGTGTGTGTGATTGCGTGTGTGTGTGATTGCATGTGTGTGTGATTGCGTGTGTGTGTGATTGCGTGTGTGTGTGATTGCGTGTGATTGTATGTGCCCCGAAAACCACCGCCAACTGCCTCAACCGCCGCCAACCGCTGCCAACCGCCAGGTGGCCACCTTTATCGCGGCCATGTGGGTCGGCTGCCTGGAGTGGCTGCTGTGGTTCCTGGTCAACCGGTACGGCACCCCGCTGCTGAAGCAGTACCAGCTGGAGGCCATGGTCGGGCTGGGCGCGGTGTGCGGCATCGTGTTCTGGATCTGGATGGCCGGCAAGATCCAAAAGGAGCGCAAAAAGCAGATCCAGGCCAACCGCTCGGCGGTGCTGGCCAAGGCGGGCGAGGAGCGCGAGGCGGCGGCGGCCGCCGCCGCGGCCATGGCGGAGGCGGCGGAGGCGCCGCACGTCGACCTGGAGGCGGCGCTGGAGGGCGCGGCGGTGGCGGTGATAGCCGGGCGCAGGGGCGGCGGCGGCGGCGGCGGCAGTGGCGACGGGGACGACCTGACTCGGCCGCTGCTTGCGGGTGACGCGGCGGCGGATGATCGGGTGTGAGCGGGTTTGGAGGCGTGTGGCTACAGCGTGTGTTTGTGGCTTCAGCGTGCGACCACGCGGCGCAAACGCCAGCTGTGGTGAGTCAGCTGGCGGCTGGCGGGCTATTGCGATAATGGCGTGATCACGGCGCCATTGCAGCGCGATTACGGCGCGGTAGGGGTGGGGCAGCGGCGTTGGGGGCGCGCGGTGCATGGGCTGCCGGCGCTTGACGGCAGGGTCCTGGTGGGGAGCGCCAGAGCGCGGTGGGGGGCGGGGGTGGCAAGCTGCAGTGGCTGCGCGGCGGAGGTGCTGGCGAACCAGGTGTGCTCAGGAGTTAGGGCGCATGTGCAATTGTGCGGAGCGGGCTGCATGGGTAAGCTGCTGCGGGTGCCACAGGAGCGCGGGCCGCGGGCGGGGTTTTGCCAGATATCCGGGGTGGAGTCATGGTGGGTGCGTGCGGCGCTGCTGCAAGTTGCTGCTTCCGGTGAGCGCTGGACTGGATTAAAGCCAGTGCCGAGTGGCGACTTCTTATTGCGGTCAAGGACTCGCGGTGTCACGCGCTTGCTATGGAAAGACTCGTGAGTGATGACTGATAACACTCTTAAGTACTGAAGTGACGAAATGTGGAGCGCAAGCCCTGCGCGTCCGCGCGTGTTGCTCTGTAGTCTGTACTCTGTACACACGCTTGATTGGCAGATGTTGGCGGACGTTGACACTGACACTGACCGGCAGTGGGCACCTGGGTGGTGAGCACCAGCAGCAGTGCAGCAGTGCAGCAGTGCAGCGCCGTCGATCCCAAATCCCAAGGTGCAGGCCGGCATGCGGCGAGAGGCCAGGAGGCAGTTTGCTATGCTTGCATAAATCGCCGTAAGCCCGTAACAACACACGCTGGCACCGGCCCGTGCCCGAACCCGTACGCAGCAGGCACGTACAGCACGGCCACGCCGTCGCTCACCCGGCCAACACACGCACACGCACACGCCGGACGTCCAGCCCGCCCTCTTTCGGCCCGCCCGAGCATTCACCAAGTCCAAGCCCCTTTCACTCGACCGCCCAGGCTCCCAAGAACCCTTTTGCACATGCACTCGAAAAAGACACGCTTGGCGCCGGTGCCCTGCTAGCGCCGGGCTGCCGCACACAGCCCTGCATGTTGGAGGGCGCCCGCAAGTTCGAATGGCCCCGCCAGCGTTAGTAGTTCGCTGGCGCACTAAGGGAGAACAGCTGGCTCGATCCGCAGGCCGCAAGCTCCCTCTCCCAACACCAGCAGCTCACATACACACACGCGCTCACACACGCACACACGCACGGCGACACGGCCGCGGGTCCGACACCCAAGTCACACCCAGCCTTTGCGATCTCCAACCCAAGCTGCTATCTCCAGCCCTTCCATTATGCGCCTACTCGCTACGCACCCCAGCATGTCGCGCCCATCCCAGCATGCCATTTGCCGACCCGCTACTCCTTTCCCTCCTGCACCTCGCGCCCCCAGGACCATCGTAACCCTTCGCATCCTGTCCAGCCATGCGACTGTGACTGTCGCAGGAGCAGCAGAGGAAAGAAGAGCGCAGCCGGAATACCGAAGCCAATCCCGCTTTCCCCCACCCAAACAAGCCGCGATCGCCGAACACTCAATATAAAGCGTGGCGCGCCGCACTTGAAAAAAGCCCGCACGAGATAAAAGCTCGTGCACTTGTGTTGTCCGGTTTGCGAGGCGCCCAGCCCGCCCGCAGTACCTCGCCCCCCTGCCCCATGCTAACCCCTCGCAACGGTCCCCAAACACGCCACGACCCTGCTTTCCCCGCTCCCCCACCAAACACATGCCCGAGGGCGCACACACTGCTGGCACACGAACTAGAGACAAGCACCAGACCTCGCATCGCTGTCAGCCTGCTTGGCATGACGCATGCCACCTCGTGCCCCACTCGCGAGTCAGGCTGCCGCGCGCGCATCGCAGCCCCCCCAGCTGCGTGTGTCTCCACTTCCCAGCTCTCCAGCGGCCTAGCGGCCCAGCGGCCCGGTAGCGCCACGCTCCCGCCCTTCGGGCCAAGCCCAGCTCCGCTGCCGGCGCCGAGCCCAGGGTGCCGGCGGGCAGGACCCGCGCGTCCATCAGCTGAAAGCGGGGGCCGCTCGACTAACGGCCCCCGACAGATGCTGCGCGCGTGCCAAGCTCACAGCGCTCCCTGCTCCGCCGCCGCCGCCGCCCGCCAGACTGCCTTCCGGCTCCGCTGCTGCTTCTGCTGCTCAGCTGGGCGCCACACCGCTGCTGCCCGCCCGACCGCTCCCGGCTCCGCTGCTGCCCGGGCAAGCCGCTGCTCCACACCGCTGCGCGCCTCAGCCGCCGCGACGCGCCGCCGCCGGCCCCCGCGCTGCGCCGCCCCCCGGCCGCGCTGCCCGCGCCTCTGCTCTCCACGCCACTCCCCTTCCCCTTCCCCTTCCAAGCGTCTCCCGATATCTCCCGACGGCTGGCTGCGGCCCGCTACGGCCCGCTGCCGAGGTCGCGAGGACGAGTCAGGCCCCACCGCTGCCCAGTCCCCTATCCATCCGCCGCAGGCTGCTCCCCGCTGCAGTTGGCAACCGCCGCCGCCTTAGGCAGAAAAAGACGGGCCCCTCGAAGCTCCTTACGAGAAGAAGGGCCCATCCGCCGCCTCCTCCTAAGGAGAAGACGGGCGCCTTAGGAGAAGAAGGGCACATCGAAGCCCATGCCGGCCGCCAGCATGAGCGCTCCAACAATGATGGCGATGGCGGAGGCGATGGTGGACAGGTGCTTCTGCAGCCAGGGCTGCTCCTTGATGAGCGCCTGGCTGGTGGTGCCTGCGGGTGGGGTAGCAATGATGGAGGGGGCAGAGGGAGGGCAGGGAGGGGGGGAGGGTCACAGGGCGAAAAGGGCGACAGGGATGACATGGGATTCGTCCCTTCCAGCGTCACCAGCATCACGCTCACCACCACCACAAGGGCAGCAGCAGCCCCCCACCTGCATCCTGTAGCGCTTTCCCATATCTTTGCAACCCCCCACTCAACCTCACACCCCGCCAACCCACCGATGAGCAGCGTGTAGCCGCCCATGCCCCCACCCTACCACACCACCTACACCCCACCCCACACACCCCGCCGCCAACCCACCGATCAGCAGCGTGTAGCCGCCCATGGCCGACACGGTGCCGATCACGAACATGGAGCAGTACGCCACCGCCGCCAGCTTGGTGGGCAGCGCCAGCGCCGGGATCACCACGAACAGCGCGTCCGGCTGCAGCCCGTACACGATGCCTGCAAGGAGCGGTGCAGTGCGGCGTAGGGGTTGAGAGTGTGAGAGAGAGAGAGTGAGAGAGTGGGTGGGGGTGATGTTGTGTGATAGAGTGGTGGCGAGTGTGAGGGTGCCCCCTTGCCGTGTGCTCACCGTGCGGCGTGCGACACGCGACCGCCCGAGGGAAACCCCGCTGCCACCGTGGCGCACGGAAATCCGCCGGGCCCTGCGTGCCTGTGCTGACCCTCCCAACCAGCACCGCCCAGTGAGCTCCCTTCCCTGATGCCCAACCCCTGCATCCTGTACCGCTTCCCCAACCCCACCCCCCACCCCCCACCCCGGAACCGTGCAGTGCGCCCACCTGTGGCGTAGGTGGCGAAACCCGCCTTGAGCCCCGACTGCGCCCCGGGCTTGCCGGCGGACACGGAGCCACCGCCTGCGGGGCGGTGGTGGTGGTGGTGGTGGTGGAATGGAGGGCGGCGAGTCAGCGAGTCAGGGCAGGGAATGCGTGGGGACTGGCTTCGTCCACAGGGAGCGGCACAGCCCCGAAAGCGGCACACGCCGACCGTGGCCCACGCCCACGCGCACGCGCACGCGCACGCCCACGCCCGCCCACCACCACCCACCCACCCACCCACCCACCCACCCACCCACCCACCCACCCACCCACCCACCCACCCACCCACCCACCCACCCACCCACCCACCCACCCACCCACACCCACCCACTCCCACACACCGCACCACGCCGCCGCTCACCCGCCAGCGCCAGATTGACTGCGGCGGCCTCCTCCTCGCCGTGGCCGTGGTGGCCCTCGCCCTCCTTGGCCTCGAACACGGACTCGTAGATGCCCATGACGCCGATGGCGATGAGCGTGAGCGGCACCACCGTGCCCGCCCATTTGTCCAGGAAGGGCACAAAGTCGTGGAAGCGCTCCTGCGGGGTGGGATGGGTGTGGTGAGGGGTGGTTGTGGAGTGTTGGAGGTGTGGGGTGTGGGAGAGGTGTGGAGTGGTGGGGTGTGGGGAGGTTGGGTGTGGGGAGGTTGGGTGTGGGGAGGTGGGGTGGTGGGGAGGTGGCGTGGGGCAGCACGGGAGGGTCTGCGCCCGCTTCGGAAGGCCCAGGACCCACTGGCCTCCCCACGCCCGCAAGGGGCGCCGTCGCCGCAGCCCCGGGCCGGTCTCTTCACCCCACACCCCACAACCCACGCCCCTCACCCCACACCCCACAACCCACGCCCCTCACCCCACACCCCACACCCCACGCCCCACGCCCCACGCCCCTCACCCCACGCCCCACGCCCCACGCCCCACGCTCCATGCCCCATACCCCACAACCCACGCCCCATACCCCACAACCCACGCGCCCTTGCGCATGCCCACGCACGCTCTGGCGCCCGGCAGCCCCCTCTCCCCCGACACACACGTCCCACCACACGTCTCCACCACACACGCCCCCCAGCCCGGTCCCACCGCACACCGCTCACTGCCACCCCAGCACACCGGTACACGGGCCACACACACACACGCGCCTAATGCTCCCTTTGGTTTTGTTTTCAACACATGCGCCATACACAAAAAACATCGCACTTGCTTGGTGTGAGCTAACCCGTGTTCACCACCCCTCCCCCGCAGTCCCAGGAATGTCAGACGCGGCCTCACGGCGCCCGCGCTGGACTGCCCCCGGACCCTAGCCGCGGCTGCGGCGCACCCCAATACCGCCTGCATGCCCCCTTTCCCAGTCGTCATTCCACAGCCCTCGCCGCCCGCCGCCCGCCCCCATTCTCGAACACCCCCAAAACCATGCCCAGGGCCCCAGCCCCTCACCTTGAGCACCACAAACACCAGGCCCCTCACCTTGAGCACCACAAACACCAGGCCCCTCACCTTGAGCACCACAAACACCAGGCCCCTCACCTTGAGCACCACAATCACCAGGCCCCTCACCTTGCCCACCACAAACACCAGGCCCAAGACCCGCCCCCTCACCTTGAGCACCACAAACACCAGGCCCAGGATCAGCTGGCCGGTGGAGTGGCCGAAGCCCCACAGCGCGCCCAGCGCCGAGGCCGCGAAGCGGTTGCGGCCGATGGTCAGCGGCGTCAGCGCCTGCGGGTTGGTGGTTGGGTTGGGTGGTTGGGTTGGGTGGTTGGGTTGGGTGGTTGGGTGGGTGGGTGGTGGGTTGGGTGGTGGGTGCGGGTGCGGGTGCGGGTGCGGGTGCGGCGGCTGCGGGTTGGGAGGGAGGGTAGGGCGCGTGTGGCGGCTGCGCTTTCGAGGGGCTCCCGACTGCGCGTGTGTTGTCCTTGTGGCTGGGGCGGCGGCGGCGGCGGGGGCGGCGGCGGCTCGCCAGCAGGCTTGCCGGCCACGGCATTGGGTGCGGCTGCGCCTTCGACGGCGCACCTTCGACGGCAGGCCTGTACCCGGCCTTTGCCACCCCCTACTAGATCTAGCGGTCCTGAGCTCGCCCTGATGTGGCTGGGTGGGCCCTCCACGTCCGCGGCGCGACCCACATCGCGGCGTGCACAGGATCAGCAGGACGGCGCGCCGCGGCGCAGCCGCCCCCGCACCCATCACCCGACCTCCCGCCTGGCATGCCCTCCTCCCCCGCCCCCCGGCTCCGCGCCAGCCGCTGCGTCCGAGGCGCCGCTCGCCGGCATGCTCACCGCCAGATGGTCTGGCCCGCAGAGCGTGTGCAGGAAGCCCGCTGCGAGGCCGGCCCACGCGCTCTTAGCGGCGCTGGTGAGGCCTGCGTGCACGTAGGAGGGCCGCGCGAGGCAGGCGGGGCCAGCACGTTCAGGAGCCCGCTTCGCGCGACTTGATTGAATCCCAGATGCCACCCAGATTGATCCGACGCATGTGCAGTTAAGCAGCTCGACCAAAACCAGCAGCTGAGTCCAACTCGCCTGTCGATTGCGCATCGCCCACGGCCAACGCTGCCGACGCAAAAGGCGCGCCGGGCGCAGAGCCCCAAGATAGGAATGCGTAGACAGCGCAGAATGCAAGGCAGCTGAAAAGGGTGCGGCATTTGCGCAGCGCCTCGAAAACACCCTGCGAGCATGACTGCTGCTCCGGCTGGGGAAGCGTGGCAGCGACGCTGGCGGATGAGGCTGCAGACACCTTCGGCCTAGAAGATGTCGATAGATCAACCGCTGAGACGCCAGAAAGCCATCCGACAGGCCGAGCCGGGAGCCTGTGCACTAGCGACGCAGGGCGTGGAAGCGCCGCCTGCTGCGACGCAGCCGAAACCCTTCTGGGTGCAACACTGCTCCTAATCGCTAGCATGTCTGCTTTTCAGATTAGTGGCAGCTTATGCAAGACCTCTGCTTGCCTCCGGTTGGTGCAAGGTTAGACCGGCAGCATTCGCATGTAGCACAATTGATGTTATAATGCGAACTCGAATACAGGATAATTGAGCAGTGACTCAACTTTGCAAGGGTCGCGCGAAAGATTGAACACGCCGACCGCCCGCAAGCCCTCGAGTGCGCCGCTTATGACAATTCAGTTGAAGATGAAAATAAATGCACATAGAGATCTACGGCGTGGCCTGTCCTGGTGCAAGGCCGGGGCCAAAACACACACGCTCCACACCCGTCCGCTCGGCCCGCTGCCCCCGACGCGCCGCCGACCCCGAGGCGCCGCCGACCCCGACGATTTCGTGTTGTCCCCTGGCCGCTGGTTGCTGCAAGAGACCTATCATGCTTGGCCTGCGTGCGTGTGACTGGATGGGCAGAAATGGTGGGGGCAGTCGGGCGTCGGTAGGACATGGTTGCACTCGGGGCGTTGGAGGAACGATCAGCCTTGGCACGGGGGGAGAGCCACCCAACTGAGCGTTGAAGCCTACGAAGGAATTCTCCCGGCGTTCTGGAGAGGTCTACCCCAAGGAGCCTACTACAGACATCAATTTCTGCACCCAAGACTGCGTACGGCCCGCGTAGGCCGACGGGAAACCTGAACCCTGCAAGCAGCCCGCTCATGACATAGTGTTGCATAGCGGCACGTATCAATCAACATACCTTAAAGTGGCATGGGAGATGCGCGGGAGGCCGGGAGGGCGTGTTCTCGTAATGGGCTGTCGGTTGACGCGTTTCCCCCGAAACGGCTGCGCTTGCCTTCGCGCTCCAGGACGCCTACCCTGTTGCGTCGCGCATATCATGCGATCATGTACTCCACAACCTGGAGCGAGCGCGTTAGAATGAGATGGGGAAAAAGCGCGATGAGCGTTATGGGCTTTTTATGGGCTCCCCGTTAGTCGCTTCTATCAAAAGCTGCGCAAAGAAGTGGACTAGATTGATACAAAATCCTAATCGGACCTGAAGAAACAGAAGGAGAAGGAACATGAAGCTTCAGTCGACAAGCTTCCGCACTTCCGTCGGGACGGGTCGCCAGGGTTCGCTGGCCCCGGTGGCTTGCCGCAATGCCTGTAAAGCAGCTCGTCCGTTGTCTGTCAACGTGACAGCGTTCAAAGACACGCCCGCCCAGGCGGACAAGAATGCGACCGCCGCGCCCAAGCCCGCGACACCGGAGGCGAGCATCAAGCTGCCCATGAATCTCTCGACGGAAGCCGCCCCGCCGGGCATGCGGGCGGATGTGCACGGCGCCGGTGAGTGTGTGTCGGAGCTGGAATTACCGCTGGCCATGGGCGCAGCGCGACTTGGTCGCGGCAAGGAATCTCTGTGAAACGAGACCCAAACAAGGTGTCGAGACGCGACTTCTGTGCTTTAAATGTGCCGACGCCCTTGCCGACGTGGAACAACAGCCCTTTTTCGGCGCGACGATTCCGTCTGTAACGCTTCCGCGACAAACGCTTGCCCACGCGACGGTTGAGCCTTGCGCACCCCATTCGGTTTGACTCGGCGACGAATACACAGCCCGCTTTGGGGTCGCCATCGCTGCTTAGAAGCGACAAATACGGCTGCGGTCCCTGCTGGACGCCCCCTGACCCTGACGCGCCCACCCTCGCCCTTCGCGCTCCTTTGGGCTGCCTCGCAGGGCCCTTCGCCACCGCCGGGCCGCAGCCGATTGACAAGTACATGTGGCTCCGCGACCTGCGCATGGCGTCGCCCTCGTCCTACTTCCGCGTGCTGGTCAACAACACTATGTGAGTCTCCAAATGCTCCCGCACCGCAGGCCTGCCCCATACATCAGCACACTGTGCTGCCCCCCAAGCGGCAGGCCCCGCAGCCCCCGCAGCCCCGCTGCGCCCCTGCCCGCGCCCTGGCAGCTGCGGCGACCTGCATCACCATGTCCTTGCGCTTCCCAGCGCCCGTGGCTCTCAAAACGCACCGGCGGAGGGCGGGCCGCACGTTTATTCCCAACCCGCGAACCCTCGAAGGCCAGCGAAGGCCAATGAATCGCGCACCAATGCGTGGTGGTGTTGGCGGCTGGCGGCGACGCCCCGCCACACCCCGCCACACACGCGCCCCTACCTGGTTGCCGCAGCGGCAGCAGCTGCAGGCCCGCCGCGTGCTTTTCCTCCCATCTGGGGACACTGCAGGATGCACGGGCGTGTTTCTCACACTCGCCCTACCTCGCACGCTTGCAGGGATGTGCTGCCCTACATCTACACGCCCACCGTGGGCAAGGCCTGCCAGGAGTATCACAGCCTGGGCATCAACACGCGCGGCCTGTACCTGCGCATCGACCAGGACAAGTGCGTGACGTGTCGGGCTTGGGGCTGCTCTGTGGGCTGCGGTAGCTTATGTGGCTATATGCTCAGCAACTCGATAGCTGCCGGGCTCTCCAGGCATGACTATTGAGCTAATACGGATCTCGAGCACGCGTGCCCTGCGCTCCTTGCATATGCACACCCATAGAAAGCGCATGTCGTGGCTGAGGGCGCGGTGTTGGCCACTGGCGGATGTGGTGCCAACGCAGGGGCAAGATCCTCGAGCGCCTGAAGGCGTGGCCCCAGAAGCGCGTGCGCGTGATCGTGGTCACGGACGGCGAGCGCATCCTGGGCCTTGGCGACCTGGGCGCGGTGCGTGCTGCGCTGTGATTGCGTGTGGCGGCGAGGGGCGCCGTGCGGGTGCTTCCTTGTCTGTTGGCGGCCGAGTGGCCAAGTAGTGGGTGAAGGGTACGGCACGCCCCGTGCACCCCCCGTGCGGCGGATATTTGTTATGCAAAGAGGCGGGCCCTGAAGCTGTGTGGCCTCTGATACGCGCAGAACGGCATGGGCATCAGCGAGGGCAAGATCGAGCTGTACACGGCCGCCGCGGGCGTCAACCCGAGCGTGTGCATGCCCATTTGCCTGGACGTGGGCACCAACAACGTCAAGCTGCGCGAGCACCCCGACTACAAGGGCATTCGTGCGCCGCGGCCGCCGCAGAAGGAGTACGACGAGTTCGTGGCCGAGTTCATGGAGGCGATGCGGGTGAGGGCTGAGGAGGGGGCGATGCGGGTGAGGGCTGAGGAGGGGGCGATGCGGGCGAGGAGGGAAGGGGCGAGTTCATGCAGGAGACACGAGAGGAGGGAAGGGGGCGAGGAGGGAAGGGTTAGAGGAGAGGAGGGAGGGCGAGGCACCGGGCGAAGGACGTGGCTGTGCCAGGCAGGAGCAGGCAGGGGGACTTCGGTGGCGAGGTGCTAGTACTTCTTTCGTAAAGCTGAGCGGCCGTTGACACGGTGTGCATTATTTGGAACGTGACGCGCGCCTTGGTGGCGTATTGCCGCCGCGCCCACAGGCCTGGCAGCCGCACACGCTGATCCAGTTTGAGGACTTCGGCAACACCAACGCCTTCCGGTACGGCGATACGGGTCGTACGACAGAGGGGGCCTGCTGCTGCGGCAGTGTGGGGATGAGGCGATGCCGTAACGGCATGCCGTACATGAGCAGATGGGTGGGGCCCAGCCCCCATGTTGGGATGCCGTGCGTGTGGTGCGGAGCGAAGGCGCACGTGAACGCACGGTAGAAGTGTGGGCAGCGTTTGGGAGCAGAAGCACACCAACAGGTCTACAACGTCAAAATGGTTATGCATTTTGCGTCACAGGATCCTGGACAAGTACAAGGATGACTACTGCTGCTTCAACGACGACATCCAGGTGCGGCTGCGGCTGTGCGTGTGTGTACGTGTTTGCATGTTTGCGTGCGTGTGCGTGTGCGTGTGCTATTAGAGAACACGAGGAAACACAACGACCGCGTATGCGACGCATGTGCGTGTGTCAAACAAAGGGGACCCAGGAAAACGCGGACGTGGGCCTGCAACCCAAATGCGAGTCCACGGAACCCGCCGGACAGGCCTGCCGTGCACTGCCGCACCTTCCCCCCTCCCCTGGCTCATCCCGCCCGCCCCTCGTGTCAAACCCACGTCACAGGGCACGGCCGCCATCACGCTGGCGGCGCTGCTGGCGGCGCTGCGTGTGACGGGCAAGCGGCTGGCGGACCAGCGCATCCTGTTCCTGGGCGCGGGTGAGCGGCCGGCAGCAGCCGTGAAGAGGCGTGACGGGGCGGGCGGCTAGGGACAGGCGCCAAGCGGGTCGCCAGCGGGCATGGGCGGCTGGGGCTGCAAGCTGCGGGCATGTGTGGGCGGGCTGCAAGCCACCGGACCCGTGTATTCCCCATGTTCGCTGCATCGGCGGTGCCCTGAATGCGTTGTGTCCTTGCGCACAAATCACAAATGTGTTACGTGTGCAGGCGAGGCCTCGGCCGGTATTGCCACGCTCATCTCATACTGCATGACGCGCCGCGACAACATCGCACCCGACGCCGCGCGCCAGCGCTGCCACCTGATGGACAGCAAGGGCCTGGTGGTGGGCAGCCGCACCGACCTGCAGCACCACAAGATCCCCTTCGCGCACAACGACGTGCCGGCCTGCGCCACGCTCATCGAGGCGGTGCGCGCCATCAAGCCCACGGTGCTCATCGGCGCCAGCGCCGTGCCCAACTCCTTCAACCAGGAGGTGGTGGAGGCGATGGCGGAGCTGAACGAGCGGCCCATCATCTTCCCGCTGTCCAACCCCACCTCCCAGGCGGAGTGCACCTTTGAGCAGGCGTGGAAGTGAGTGGCACACGGGTTCCGCACGGGCCGCACATGTATCATGGGACTTGGAATCGCAAACACGCGGGTTCCAGCAGCGGGACGGCTCACGCCCGAGCATTTCGGCCAAAATTGTTTGGGTTGTGTGTTGTGTGTAGCAGCCCTTGACGTGCCCTGCGCCCGGGGGTCTGTCGCCCGCGGACTGTCTGCAGGTGGACCAACGGCCGCGTGCTGTTTGCCAGCGGCTCGCCGTTTGACGACATCACGGACGCCAAGGGCATCACGCACCACCCGCCGCAGGCCA
This sequence comes from Chlamydomonas incerta, assembly GCA_016834605.1. Lineage (NCBI taxonomy): Eukaryota > Viridiplantae > Chlorophyta > Chlorophyceae > Chlamydomonadales > Chlamydomonadaceae > Chlamydomonas > Chlamydomonas incerta. The sequence continues at coordinate 442,868 of JAEHOC010000025.1, forward strand.
ACAACGCCTACATCTTCCCGGCCGTGGGCCACGCCGCGGTGCTCACCAAGTCGAAGCGCGTGCCCGAGGTAGGCCGGCAGACTGCGTGCGTGGTGGTCACGTAGGCATGGGACACGTGGGCATGGGACACGTGGGCATGGGACACGTGGGCATGGGACACGTGGGCATGGGTCACGTAGGCATGGGACACGTGGGCATGGGACACGTAGGCATCGTGCGTCATGCGCCGTGGCTGGGCGATGGCCCTTGACGGCTGGGCGCAGGCCCGGCTGCCGTCGAAAGCGGGCGGGCTCTGCACTGCTCCTGGTGGCTCCCTGCTGCTCCTTGCTTCTGTGCTGCTCCCGCATCTTGTCGTGCAGCCCTGTTCATTGGCCACTTATACGCAAGTAACAACCCTGGCGCATTTGCACCCCGCCCCCACGACCCCGTGTTTATTCCCCCAGGAGCTGTTCCTGGTGGCGGCCGAGCAGCTGGCGGCCATGGCCACCATCGAGGAGCTGTCGCGCGGCCAGTGAGTCTTTGCGCGCTTGCTGTTGTCGTTGAGGCCTACCAGTACATAACACACACTGCCGTAGTAATGCAAGCGCTGCATCCTGATGCCGCCGCCCTCGGCCCTGCACGAACCACTTGCCACCACGCCATCACGTCCCAGCACCATCCCTTTTATCCCCCCGCCCACCCGCCCACCCGCCCCCGCACCCCCCTCTTCTCGCCTTAATTGCCCATGCACGGAATCCCCCCCCCCCCTCCCCCCCTCCGCCCCTCCGCCCCGCCCCCCCTCCGCCCCTCCGCCCCGCCCGCCCCCCCGCCCCTCCGCCCCTCCGCATGCCCACCCCAGCCTGTTCCCGCTGTTCAGCCACATCCGCGACATCTCCGCCTCCATCATGGCCACCTGCGCCCACTACATCGTGGCCGAGGGGCTGGGCCGCAACCCCGGCGGCTGGAGCCAGCGGGTGCGTGCCGGCAGCGTGGCGTGGGGCGGGATGGGGCGTGGGGCGTGGGGCGTGGGGCGTGGGGCGTGGGGAGGGAGGCGGAGGGCGGCAGGGCGGAGGCTGTACGGCGTGGGGCGGGCGGCGGGGAGTGGGACTGTAATCCAGTAATCCACACCACACCCACATTCGCACTCTTTCACACAAACACGCACACGTACAAACACGCGCACTCGCACAGGGCCTGGGGCAGGGCAATTTGTGCTCTCTAATACATTTGGCTTTGTTCCGCTTTTGTTTATCCCAACACAGGACCTGGAGCAGGGCAACGGCTGGCGCCGCGCCGCTCGCGCCGCCATGTGGAGCCCGCCCGCCACCGGCAGTGCGCCCGCCTCCATGGACGGCACGCCGCTGTCCTCCATGGACATCCTGCCCGCGCCCGGCGGCGAGAAGACGCCCTCCCCGCTCATGTCCGGCGAGCTGTGGTAATCAGGCGGGTGGCGTGGCACATGCCAGGGAGGCGGCCCGTGGCGGCAAGCGCCTGGCGGAGTGTGGCGAAGCAGGAGGCGGAGCAGGCCAAGCCAGTTGAGGAGGAGCCTGGAGGCGGGGAGGGGGCGCGGGGTGGCAGGACGTAGGGTTCATGTGGCGGCGGCGGGGGCGGTGGGGCTGACGGGGCGCGGAGTGGAGACACGCGTGCGGAGCGGTGGGCGGGGCCCGAACATTCTTTGTCGTGACCTAGCGTGAACAGCGTTGAGACACGTGAGCGGCGCGCGCGTGCGAAAACAACAGAGCGTTCCCGGTGACGCCGACGAGAATGTGAACCAAGCATGTCGCTCGGGGTGTGACGCGAAAGGTTGGCGGTTGGAGGGGGTGGCAAAGAGGTGTGGGGGCACACGCGGCACGAGCCGAGAGGCTCCTCAACTTGATGCACTCTACTGCGCATGGGCTGTGGCGAGATGGGGTGTTGGCGGCGACGGAGATGCACTGCAGGTGACGGAGCACGAAGGAGGAGGAGGAGAAGGCGCAGGCGGCCTGCTGCCTCCCTTCGTTTTGGGCGCTGCGGTAGCTGGCCGTGCGCGGCGGTTCACGACGAGGACGCAGGGACGCTGTAGGCGCATTGGGAGGACATGGGTTGATTGTTGCAGGAGCATCCGGATGTGGTTTTTTCCATACAACTTGAATGACGTTTTCGCCTCTCCAGGCATGCGGAGAGGCTGGGATTCTTTTGCACAGACCGAGAAAAGGGGGGTGCGGGGGCACAGGGCCGCGTGTGTGATGCCGCCGCGTGGGGCGCCCCGCCCGCCGAGTCTTGCGAGGCTTCTGTGATTGGGAGGCTGCAGGTTGCAGGCGTCTCGGGACCAATCGGGTAACAATCCGGCAAATGGTCGTATACACACACAACACAGCAAGCGTTTGCCGGGGTTATCTGAGATTTGGTTGTTGTTGGTTTGTTGGGTTGAGATGCCTGGCGTGTTGCAGCGTCCGGGGTTTTGATGTGACCATTTGGTGTTGATGAGCAGTGGTTGGTATTGCGCTCCGTGACCTCTATTGATTGTTGGTAATGAGTTGTGCCGCGCGCAGTGGTCATGCACAGGGCATGCGTGCGGCTGCAGCGGAAGTGAGTGGCTGGGTGCACAGCTGCGGATTTAGCTGGATTTAGCAAGGCGGGAGTTCACGTTCACGACTCGTCAAGCACATCATCATCATGCGCAAGCAGTGTGTGTACAGCGCAGCTGCAAGCTTGGGCACGGGTGCAACTTATGGTTGAGGGCACTCAATCGTGACACCCCACAACAATTACGATGTGGAGATTGGCAATTGCGTGCCAACAACTTGATAACACGCTTACCACACTTACGCACCAGTGGCCACCACCCATGCATCGAGCGACCGGTATTCTCGACTCAATCACTGGGTCCTTGCAGCATCCGCAAAAGTTTAGTTTGCCCACGTGGGTTTTCTCGGCGTTATAAGGGCCGTACTGGCCCGGGCTCGGCCTTACATGGACAGGCAACCACACGCACGTGCACCACCTTGTAATGCACACACAAAGCGGCCGGCGGCCAGCAACACAGCATCGGCTTCGCGCAAAAGATGCCCGCAGATCAGCTCCACACGCAGTGCAGCTTCTTCACACACCTGAAACAACTTTCCTTACTGAAAGAAGCGGGCCTGGAGCTGACGCAACACTCCGCGCGCCGGTCCTGACACCCCCGCACCATGCCCCTGTGTAGCGGCCCCGACTCCGGCGGGCACACCCTGGGCGGATGCCATAACGCCAAACTCCGAGCCGCGTATATCAAACGGCACAACATAGCCGTGCAGACCATAGCGAGGAGTATCGCGTGCGCGTCCCTGCCCAATTGCAACAGCGCAAGCAGCGTCAAACCCTTGCAACTTGCCTACCGTGTGTTCACAGCAGCTGTTTCAATGGCTCGGCAACAACCCCATGCCCCCAAGCCCACTCCTTCTGTCGCTGTGCCAGGATGCCACCCACATGCCAATGCACAGCTGACCAGCAGCTGCAGCCACAACGCTACTCAGACACCGCGCCCGTCTGGCCATGTCCACGCAAGCGCACATTTAGTAACGGAGCGCAGCCCCTAACAAGCATTGCCCGGCAGTGATGGTTCAAGTCCAAGCACAGCCGTCCATACAGGTTTGCGGCGACAAAGCCAATACCCCCGCAATTCGAATTCCGCTGGCAGCGGGACTGGCCGCCGTATAACCACTGCAAACTGCTGCTGCATGAGGTAATGGCCCATGGGCCCTTGCGTCCCAAACCAGTGTACTCCTCCCCGAGAACCAATATTCGCGCTCCTTTCCTTTCCCCCCTGCATCACGGCGTTGACCCCCTGCCTGCCGCTCTATTGCAGGAAGAGCTGTTCCCCCCTGTAGTTGCGCTGCTCCGTAGCGCCATTCCGCCCACTTGAACGCCACCCTGCTGGGCAAGATGCCGGCCGCAACACTGACGCAGCCTACAGCCACACCGCAGCCCTCAGGGGGCGGGCGACCAACCGCCCCATCAGGGCGCGCGCCGGAACGGCCGTTGCCGCCGTGGCTGCCGTTGCCCGCACGCAGAAGCATGCGGGCGGCTTGGGGCCGCGGCCACCGCGGCCGCGATCGCCGCCGCCCATGCCTCCGCCGGCAGCAGGTCCGCCCTGCTGCTGCTGCGGCCCCTTGCGGCCACGGGGCCGACCGCGGCCGCGGTCGCCCGTGCCCGCGGCCGCCGCCGGGCCGGCATCACCCGCTGCTGGCGGCCCAGGCGGCGCGCTGCGGTTGGCCGGCGAGGACTGCCCCGCGGGGTCTGGCGGCTTCCGCGTAGCCACCGAGGCGTTGGCCGTGCTGCTAGCAGGCGGCAAGCCGCGCTGCTGCTGCTGACCGCGCCGCCTGTTGCCTCGCCGGCTCGCGCTGGGCGCGCTACCGCTATCCCTTGCCTCAACGCCAGCTCCGTCGGCAGCGGCCGCGCCGGCTGCAGCAGCGGCAGCAGCAAACGCTGCCGTTTTGGCACCCTGCCATTGCGGGCGCCACTGCAGCAACCACCGCGACGGCGGCGGCTGCGGCTGAGGCGCGCCGCCGCTCCTGCTCGCCGCCCGCAGCCACAGCTGCTCGATGCTTGCGGATAGCAGTGCGGTGTCGTGCTCGGGCAGCACCGGCGCGTTGAACTCCACGCCGGCGGGCCAGGCGACGTCCTGCAGTAATGTTGCGGGTAGAAGGGTTCCGTGCATCACAATACCGCAAGCAACATACCTACTGGCAACGGAACGGAGGGACAGGCACGTGGCACGACAGGCTGGCGTGGCTTGACTCCAAGGAAGCGGGTGAAGGCGCGGGCACAGATTGCGGACAATGAACAGGAGGGAGAGGCCGGCGACGGCGCACAAATCGAAAGCACGGCAGCGTCAGGCCGTGCCGTGAGTACTGTATGTGGGATGTGTGGGCCAGCCTCTACCGCACTGTACTGTACAGCAGCAGGCGGATGCACGCGCGCGCGCGCCGGGCTCAATCCCGCACCATGTTCAGGAACGGCGGGTAGCGGGCGGCGCCGACCGCGCCAGCAAACTGCGTGCAGCAGCGTTGGCCGGCAAGGGGCGGGGATGGGGCAGGTGGCAGGGGCAAGTGGGCAATCGGGAACACACCGCGGGGTGGTGTACGCGTGGGCGCAGCAGCGTAGGTAGGGCGCAGCAGTGTAGATAGGGCGCAGCAGCTTAAGCCAGCATCAGCCGCGACAGGCGATGTATGGATAGTGGCCGACTGCTGGCCGCTGACCCTACCGGCTGAGGACTGCGGCCGCACCCGCGCATCCAGCCCCCCACCTCGAAGTCGAGGAAGCGCACGTCGTACCCGCCGCCGCCGCCACCGCCGCCACCGCCAGCGTCGGCGGTACTGCTTTCATCGCTGCCGCCGCCAGCGCCCAGGCCGGCTCCGTCTCCTTCCTGCGGCCGCACCATGATGTTCTGCGGCCGCATGTCGCCGTGCGCGAACACCAAGGCCCTCCCCGGGCCCCGGCCGCGCCCGGCCGACTGCACGGCGTGAGCTCGGTCCAGCGCCGCGCGCACAGACGCTACCGCGCGCTGCAGAGCTGCCACAGCCGGCATTGCTCCGTCCGCCGCCGCCCAGCTTGCGCCGTCGCGTCCTCCCGCCGCCGCCGCCGCCGCCGCTGCCGTTGCGCCACCGCCGCTGGCGCCATCACGCGCAGCAGCAGCAGCAGCAGCCACGGCAGCGTCCGCCGCCGCCACCACCAGTTTGGCGAGGTTGACCCAGCCCGCCTCCTTCGACAGCAGCTCCATCTCGAGCAGCAGCCAGCCGCCAGCCAGCGGCCGCACCGCGTGCAGAGCCGGCGCCAGCCCCGCCGCCGCCCAGGCGCGGTGCGCGTCGGCGCCGTAACGCCGCGCGAAGCGCACAACCACGCGCTCGCTGCTGCTGTCGCTGGCGCTGCTAGCGCAGCTGGTGCTTGTGCCAGCGCCTTCGCTACCGCTGCTGGTGATGCTGCTGGTGCTGCGGCGGGCGCGGCGGGCGTCAGCACGGTACACAAATCGGCCGACCGGCTCCGGTACCGCGTTGCTGTACCGGACCCTGCCGTTCGACTCCAGCAGCGGGTATGGGAGCAGCGCCACGCCTGTTGAGGCGATGGGTGAGTCGGTTGGAAGCGCGGGTCGGTGTGGGAAGTGTCTTGTCAGCGTCTTGTCAGGCCGGGCCGAGACGGGCTGGAAAATCAGGGCGGGCATACAAGTGCGACAGCCACCATCTCACGTACGGCCACCAAGGCACCAGCCAGGAAGCTGCCAGGAAGCTGCACACACCGGAAGGCGCACGTCACCTCGAGGTGTGGCGGGCGGCCGGGCAGGAGGAGGCTGCCGGTAGAAGGCCGCCAGCTCTGTCACGGCGGCCTTGGTCGCCGCCAGGACTTGTGCCACAGAAAGCATGTACGCCTGTGTGTACAGCGGGCGTAGCGCGTAGGAGATGTGGGCAGCACCGCCCGCGGTAGACATGCCCACAAGCTGCAAGTGCATACAGGGAGACAAAAACCGCCTGTGCTGCCCCCATTCCGACGCATAGGGTTTAAATTACAGTCTTGTGCACATTTGACAATAACAGCATTTGCGACGACACCTCGTTGTCCGCCATCCACAGCAGGTTCATCATGGATGTCAGGGGCCGGATGACCACCGTCCTCGCCCCTGCATGCGCAAACAAGTTACCAGCATGGCGCGTAGTGGGTGGCGACGACCGCTCTGGAGGCCAAGGGACAGGGCAACGCGCATGTCGGACGATGACTGTATCTGCCCGTCAGACAGCGCCCACAAGTACTGTTGGTTACTTACAGTATAGCGCCGACACACGCAGCGTGGGGCCCACCTGCAGGCAGCAGGGGCCACGGCAGGCATGTACACCCGGTTGTTCCAGGGAGTTGGCGGTAGCCATCAACGTCATTGCTGGGTGCTGGGTGGGTGACACAGAAGGCAGGCCACCTATGTGGAGTAGACATGGAACAGAAGCCAGGGTATGACGCTACTGTAACAAGCCGAAGCGGCTTATTCGGCATGTATGCAGGCAACGACACAGATTTAGAAACCTTACAATCAATGCATGACTGCTGGCTCACCACCTCCAGCAGCAGCGCCGGGCAGCAGGTGCTCTGCTTGTAGGGCGACCCCGGGCGCGTGCCCCAGAACACGCCGTAGTAGCATGCACCCTGCATGCACCCACAGGCAGCTACAGCCGTTGAGCACCCTTGAGTAGAAAGAAACAAGTGCTCATGCCTGGATGAATCAGCTCAAAAAATCCAAAGATCACAAACAGTCCTTCACGCCGCCGTGCACTGCACTTTTGTCACACCCATGTGGAGTTGTGCACTTGTGCTGCTGCACCCCAACCCCTGGGGCATGAAGCCTGCGTTAGTTGTGTACCATGGCACCTACCTGGAAGCTGCTGTCGCCGGAACCTCCAACGTTCTTGACCTCCATCAGGGCCACCAGTCGGTGCATGGCCGCCGCCTCGTCCTGGTCACGGATGAGGATCGCGCCATCAGTTTGCGCGCGACCACGGTCAGGGCGCACGCTGACCTTCTCGAAGCACATCCCAATGTGTTCCGCCAAGTAGTGTTGTGCGGCGCTCTCGAGGTCGCTCTGCAATCCAAGCACAAGTGACCACATTCAACCACACGCAGCCAGCTCACCAAAATCGGGGGAAAACGGCAACGGGGAGAGGAAATACGTTGGTGTTGGTGGTGCGGTGGGAGTGCAGTGGTGGTGAGGGTGAGCGGGCGTGCACAGAGTGCGGTGGCGAGGTCGTATTGCCTGCTTCAGCTTTGATATTTATCAAATTCCTGCTCCTAGGCAGTGTATCTAGTGCGCGAGAAGCTGATGTTGACGCCGCTGCTTGAGGGCAGCGGCCCTACGCGGCGCTATGGGCAAACAAGCAGGCGTCGGCGCAATAAAAATATTGCCCTTCTTCGGGAACTTGGGTACTCGTCGTTGAACCACCAGCGAACACAGAAGCGAACCCGGAGCCCTTAGTCCTAAGCAGTGATTTTTTTTGGTAATGGCATTACTTTTCGGTAATGAACCGGGGGTTGGGCTTCCGGCGAGGGTAATGCAGCGCGCCGGAGGCGCGCTAAGCCGTTACCGGCCGCCTTGGCGGCCAGGGGCCGGCCGCAGGCCGGTTGGGGGCCCGGAGGGCCGCCGTGTGCCCTTCGGGCGCGTGCTGCATCAGGTTGGGACGCCTATGAATGGCGCTAGAGCCTACACGGCGCCGTTAGGGCTCTCAATGGCATTGTTCTCAGCTAGCCTTCAGCTGAGGGTGTGCAGCCCCACGCGCTCCGGGCAAAGGAAAGAGGCGGGCAAGAGCAAGACACACTGGGCTTGGCACAGATTCCGGGGTACACAGCCTGCTGTGCATCATTCTGGGGGGTCTGGGGGGCTTGCCCCCCAGGAAAAGTTTTTGGGGAGGTAATAGCCGCGGCACAGAGCGAAAATCCTATTACCCACATAGTAGCCAATCGGCAACCCCCCGTTTTGAAAAAAAACACTGCTCCTAAGGAGCCGGAGACATACTTGCATGGGAGCCACCCAATGCACGTCACGGCATGGGTCCGAGCAACCCAGCAACCCAGGCCAGGGCACATGCATTATCACCAGATGTGAGATGTTTCAGCCGTCCTAGCACATAGTCCTATCCCTACGTGTCCTACCACAGAGTCTGCTAATGGAACTGACGTCCCTTACTGCACCAAGACCCCACCTCCTTTGGGAACAGCGTGGAACCCATCTTGCAGAACTTGAAGGCCGCCAGTACATCCTCCTGGTTGGATGAGTTCATTAGCTGTTAGTAAGCCGCCCAAAGGAATCATGCAGAATGCGACAATGACTATGGTTCCCTTTCGCTATGTTGGGTATGCCCTCAGCTTCCGTCGCGCAGAAGTGGGATGCACAAGCGGCCTGCTCACCTGCGTGGGCGGCTTGGAAAGTGTGTCCAGGAAAGTGCCGAAGGCCGGGAATGCCAGCTCAGGCGGCAGCGTGGAGTTGGAGGCCGGACGCCAGTTGACGACCATGGGGTGCGGCCCCTCCTGCATCGCTGTTTGGTCGGCCCTTGAAGGCGACATCACTTCCTGCCACTGCATGTCGTGCTGGTCACCTGCGGTGTGACCTCGGGCACGGAACGGGCGGGATCAGGTCCTGACACGTGCTGCCGTTCCAGGGCACGTTAACCCCGCAGTAGGCACGCACGTTTGTCACAATTGGGTTAGCCGTGGCTAGGGCTGCTTAGTGCATGTTCGGGCCCTGTCCCTAGTACCCGCAGCATTGAGCATGCGACTGCATGGTGACTGCACGGTGACTTGATGGCCAGTGCCATGTTGTGCAGGTCACATAACACTAACTCACCAGCTCCTGACGCGCTCCCCGGGCCCAGGCCAGCCGCCGAGGCTGCACGACAAGGTAGCGGTAGGGGGACACGATACGTCAAAGTGTTGTAAACGTGCGGAAACGCGAAACACGCTTGCATGCGTCACTCAGCTGTCGTGGTCCCAACGTGCAGTGCACGCCGTGCAGTTCACGGCGCGCGCGCTCTCCCAACCACGCAACGGCAGATTGCGACGGCAGCAAGGAGCAGCGTACTAAGCAAGCATCAGGCAACAAGAATGCAAGGTCGGTAGACCAGAAGCATCGATGTGCAACACCGCAACGCTCACCGTCCTGCTTCTCCTTGCGCAGCTGCTCCTCCTTCATGCGCAGTTGCTCCTTGTCTTTGCGGAGCTGCGCCTCCTTCATGCTCAGCCGCTCCAGGTCGAGCTCAGCAGTCTTCAAGTCCGCCATGCACGACTGCTGCTCTTCAACCAGCTCCGCCCGCGCCTGCTCGCTGAGATCTGAGCGCTTCAGCTGCTTGGCTATGTTGCGAAGTGTCGCCCTGGCGGCATTCCTATTTTGCGTCGCCTCGCCCACCGCGGCTTCTGTCTTTTGCACTTGCGCTCCAACACCAATTATCTCTTTCGTGACCTCGTCAATCTTAGACTGAATGTCAGCAGAGTCGCCCACAAAGTTGGCCATTTTAGCGGCTCAGAAGCAAGCTTGGCGAATGCGGTGTAGAGGGAAAGCACATTGCACAAGCACAATCTGTATTATGCACTGCAGGTATTTGGCAGTGGTAGCTCGGCGAAGCGAAAGGTCTTCATCCCGCGACCGCCCCCAGCAGCCCCAACGCCCCCACTTGGTCGCGTCGCTTCGGTTTCTGGAATGAACTACCCCACCGCCCCCAGCCCTCCCACCGCCCCCACCGCCCCCACCGCCCCCCACCGCTCCTACTGCCCCCACCGCGCCCAGCGCTCCTACCACCCCCAGCGCTCCCACCGCCCCCACCGCCCCAGCAACCCCAACGCCCCCAGCGTTCCCACCGCCCCCAGCGCTCCCACTGCCCCCAGCGCCCCCACCGCTCCCAACGCCCCCAATGCTCCTACCAACCCCCACCGCCCCCAGTGCTCCTACCGCCCCCAGCGGCCCCAGCAGCCCCAACGCCCCCAGCGCCCCCAATGCCCCCAGCGCCCCCAACGCCCTCAGCGCCCCCAACGCCCCCAGCGCCCCCAACGCCCCCAGCGCTCCTACCGCCCCCCAGCGCTGCCACCGCCCCCACCACCCCCAATGCTCCTACCACCCCCACCGCCCCAGTGCTCCTACCGCCCCCAGCGGCCCCACCGCTCCCAACGTCCCCAGCGCCCCCAACGCCCCCAGCGCCCCCAACGCCCCCAGCGCCCCCAACGCCCCCAGCGCTCCCAACGCCCCCAGCGCTCCCACCGCCCCCAATGCTCCTACCACCCCCACCGCCCCCAGTGCTCCTACCGCCCCCAGCGGCCCCACGCACGCTCCCAACGCCCCCAGCGCCCCCTACCACCCCAGCGCCCCCAACGCCCCCAGCGCCCCCAACGCCCCCATTGCTCCTACCGCCCCCAGCGCTCCCAACGCCCCCAGCGCTCCTACCGCCCCCAGGGCTCCCAGGGCTCCTACCGCCCCCAGCGCCCCCAGCACGCCAAGCGCTCCCAACGCCCCCAGCGCCCCCAACACCCCCAGCGCTCCCAACGCCCCCAGCGCTCCCAACGCCCCCAGCGCTCCTACCGCCCCCAGGGCTCCCAGTGCTCCTACCGCCCCCAGCGCCCCCAGCATGCCAAGCGCTCCCAACGCCCCCAGCACCCCCAACGCCCCCAGCACCCCCACCGCCCCCAGCGCCCCCAACGCCCCCAGCGCTCCTACCGCCCCCAGCGCTCCCAACGCCCCCAGCACTCCCAACGCCCCCAGCGCCCCCAATGCCCCCAGCGCCCCCAACGCCCCCAGCACCCCCACCGCCCCCAGCGCCCCCAACGCCCCCAGCGCTCCTACCGCCCCCAGCGCTCCCAACGCCCCCAGCACTCCCAACGCCCCCAGCGCTCCTACTGCCCCCAGCGCTCCCAACGCCCCCAGCGCTCCTACTGCCCCCACCGCCCCCAGCACTCCTACCGCCCCCAGCGCTCCCAAACGCCCCCACTGTCCCCAGCGCTCCCAATGCCCCCAGTGCTCCCAGCGCTCCCAACGCCCCCAGCGCTCCTACTGCCCACATCGCTCCTACTGCTCCCTACACCCCAAGTCTTTGCAGCCCCAGCGCCCCTACTGGCCCTACCCCTCAGCGGCCCCAGCCCAAGTCCCTACAGCCCCAGTGCACCTACCGGCCCGAACCCCGAGCGGCCCCCAGCCCAAGTCCCTACAACCCCAGCGCACCTACCGGCCGGAACCCCTAGCGGCCCCCAGCCCAAGTCCCTACAACCCCAGCGCATCTACCGGCCCGAACCCCTAGCGGCCCCCAGCCCAAGTCCCTACAGCCCCAGCACCTCTACCGGCCCTAACCGCTAGTGGCCCCAGCCCCCAAGTCCCTACAGCCCCAGCGCCCCTAGCTTCACGCGTTTTTGGGCTGAGCCCCCCCAGCGAAGCGTTCCAGGGGGGGGGGGGCGAAGCCCCCCAGGAACACCCCTGTCCGTGCGTGGCTGCGTGGCTGCGTGCGTCGGCAAAACATAGCATACTGGCGCAAACCGCGACTGCTACGTATTAGTATTTGATAATGCCTATTGCATGTAAATAGGTGGCGGGGAAAATTCGGGCGGAGCGAGAAGTGCCTTCGCGCTTCCAGGGACAATTGACTTTCGCGAGGTCGCGAGGAAAGCATCCGTTGCCCGCTTATATGCAGTCTATAAGGCAAACTATGTTGACGGCAAGCAAAGCGGGGAAGTATATCAGAAGTTTTGAGAGACTTGCCGAGCCATGCCTGCCGACGCGCCAGAATGCCGAGAAGCCCCGAGGTCGCCCCCGCCCCGCGCCTAGCCCTTTGAGCGTGGGGCGCCGGGAAGGTGTTGCCTATGGCAGGAGGCTAGAGAAAGGCTTGGGGTGTTTGATAACGTGCCAAGGCATGCACATGGATGGCGCGGGAAATCCCGCCCTGGCCTCAACCCGTGCCCGTGTCCCTAGCCACGCGCCTGTGCTTCGTAGGGGCATGAGGCTCTGACGGGGCTATTTCATGCCTACTAGCTCCCAAGCGTACGGGGGCTCAGCCCATTTTCCAGCTGTACAAAGCTGACACCCCTTGTTGGCGTCGTGCTGTCTGTGTGGTGCTATCGCCTGGCCGGGCGCCCGGAGCGTGAGGACTGCGCGTCAGCAAAAACGGCGACCGCTTCCAGCGCGCTTCAGTCGGTACAGTAAACGCGTTGCCGGCCCTGTTACTGCCTCTGCTTATCGCGTTGGGGGTTATCCTGGGTCTGGGAATTCATCTGTCACTACTGGGCTTTGGCGTCTCCTTCCCTTGGCCTGTTCCTACCAATACGCAGCGCCCCTAGCGGCTCTAGCCCCCTAGCGGCCCTAGCCCCGGACATCCCAGCAGCGCTGATCCTCTACTAAGTCCACTAGAGCACTAAGATATAACGAGACAGCAAGATGGCTGCATGCGTGACGAGAGAAAATGGGCTTGGCAAATTCTCGACAAATTCTTCGGCACATTTGAGCGCAAGTTGAGCAATGTGTCTTACGCGTGGCTAATAGTTACGCTGTAACATGGATGCTCATTTGTTAAAGCAGTGGGCATTAGGCGCACTATAGGGTCCTAGTGCCCTAATCGTCCATTTGTGCATCCCGCCCCGCCCCGTGCCAAAAATGCAGGCAGAGTCCCCAGTGATATTGTGCTTTGAATGAACTTGTCTGTATATTGTGCGGTTATGTAATTCGGCGATGTCGAATTCACGCCAAACCCGCGTGCCTTGAGTCTCACACCATCACGCCATCGGCCCGGCGGTCGGAACACGCTCGTCGTAGTGTCTATTGGACTCCATTTTGACTCCATTATTATTTGGGTAGTGCTAGACTGACGCGTGGCCCTCAGGTTTCCCGTTATCGGGCTCGGTGCACGCGCACCAACAATTTCCGAGTGAGTGAGTGAGTGAGTATTACAGGTGGTCCCTTCTCGGGTTCTCGGGTCACTCCCCTGACCATCACACCTGGCAAAGTTTGCTAGCCGTACGCATGTCACTGAGCGCGCGTAGAGATGTGTTTCATAGGCAGGTTAGGCAGGTTTGATGTCAATTCAGTAGCAGGACTAGCAGGCGCATCACCTAATCAGAGCGGTGGCGCCCAATGCTGTTCAACAGGCAGAAAAGTAGGCACATACAGTGGAACCCGTTGAAACCAGCGCCCCACCTAGCCTGGATTGCGATCGGCCCCTCAATCCAGCCTACGGTTGCATGCAACCCCACCCCATCTCAAACGCACAAAAGTGGCTATAATACTACTCGCATGTCCGTGTTTGGTCAAGTCAGATAGTCGTAAGCGCAGCATCACAGACTGTTAGTGTTTGGTTTCAGATAGATCAGGAATCACATGTCGTCATGGTCACACACATCCGGAATGGCCACCTCCATCCGGTCCCCACACACACGCAGGAAGGGGTGTGTGTCAGACACTTTCAGCCAGGCCTTATCCCGCCGGCGCCGTGGCAATCCAAGCGAAGCGAAGTCGGCTAGCAAGCCTCTGATGCTAGCTAGTGCTACCGCCTTGGCCCGGGCCAGAGCCCCCTCAGTGAACGGCTTCCGTGCGCGCATGTACCGCCGTGCACTCTCCATCGCGTTAAGTGCGGCCAGGGCCACCACCTCCCATACGCATTGCGGTATCTGCGTTGGGTCCGGGCTCTCCAGCAGCCAGACGTGATGCCGCCGGACAGGGCAGCCCGCGTCGGTGCGGCCAGCATTGATGGTGTCCTGTAGCAGCTCCACCACACTCTGCGCGATGGGGCACTCCCAAAAGTGATGCAGTCGAGGCGAGGGCGGTATCACCGCCGGTAACGGGGGAGAGGCGTATGCGCCACATACGCACGGCTCCGGCGAGCTGCCATGGATGTGCGTATTTCCCAGCATGCCCACACCGTCAACCGCCAACCGCCACAGCACCTCCTTGTGCTTCAGTTCCCATCGTACTTGCCACACCGAGGCCATGTGTCGCCGGAACTGGACCAGGCGCTGGCGCCCGGGGGCGGGAGGCAGTGTGACGCCCAGGGCTTCAGCCACATAAGCATGGTGAAGACGTGTGCGGTCCTCATTGACGCCAGTTAGCTGCATTGCTGTGCCGTCGCGGACAGCCAAGGCGGTCAGGGGAACGGGGCGTTGGTGCCCCTGGATGAACCATCCCATGCGGCTGACAATCATCGCCACGACCTGGTCCTCGGTGGGCAATGCTGCGGCAGGGGTGGCTGCGTGGGTAGGCGGGTGAACGGGGGCGGGGGCTGGCTGGGCGGCGGCGGGACCTAGGGGGGCGGTTGCTGGGGCGGGGGGACGCGCTGACGGCGCTGGTACGATACGCGGCGACGCTGGGGGCGCAGGGGGCGCAGGAAGGTGCATGCGTGCAGCAGCAGCCCAGGAGGGGTTGATGTCCAAGAGCAGGGCATTAATGGCGGCGATGGCCTGCACGCGATCCGCAAAAGCGCCCGCCACGGCGCTAGATGGCTGTAGCTGTTCCCGCACCAGCTGCGCCCATTCGGTTGCCAGCAAGGTGAAGATGTGGATGCCCGGAGTCGATGCCAGGCGGTGACGCCACGATGTTTCATACGCAGCAAAGGCGTCGTAGACACGCACGGCGTCACCCAGCGTGCGCAGGCGGCGGCATTCCGTGAGCTGTAGGTGGTAGGCTTCAAGGCCGGGGCGGCGGCCAGAGGGTGGCGCGTTGGGTAGCAGCGGGTTTCCCCATAGTGGCGTGTTGACGCACCACGCGCCGGGCGTGAGAGG
This sequence comes from Chlamydomonas incerta, assembly GCA_016834605.1. Lineage (NCBI taxonomy): Eukaryota > Viridiplantae > Chlorophyta > Chlorophyceae > Chlamydomonadales > Chlamydomonadaceae > Chlamydomonas > Chlamydomonas incerta. Next base: position 458,075 of record JAEHOC010000025.1, read on the forward strand.
GGAGGTACCAATGTCGACTGCTGGGGGTAGGTGGGAGAGGGCTGTGACGATGCGGTGCACGTCGGGAGGCAAGGACGGGGTGCCAAGCCAGGGCCCGTCCGCACGAGCCGTCAGCAGCGCCATGGGGCGAAAGCAGGGATGGTAGGACCGAAGCAGGTACCCCAAAACCCGCTGCCACGGGGCTTGCGCTGCAGGTGCCACGCCACTTCCATCCCGGCCAGCGTATGCAGCCGCGCGCTTTGCCCAGCGGGCGTAGATGTGCTGCTGTAATGGAAGGCTGCCAAATCCACCTGAAACCGGGTGACCAGGCAGGAGGTGGGCTGGGACGCCTGTCAGCCTTCGGTCGTGTTGCGAGGGTCCCTGACTGCGGTCGACAAGCTTGGCCACCGCCGCCTCCCAGACTGCGAGCGTGTCAGGCGGCGGTAATCCAGAGTGCTCCATATGGTATGTCGCCATATGGGTCCCGTACGCAGCCGCAGTTGAGGCTCGCCCGAACATGGACAGATGCATGTGGCTGATTTTGTCCAGGCGACGCACGGCCTCATCAGTCCGCTGCTTCCAGTCCAGGTCAGGCCGGCAGGGCGGGTTGGTGAAGGGGACCCCCAGGGCAGTGGCGGACGTGACAACGCGGATTCCGGCAATGGCAGAGGCTGGGACGGGCGGGGGGGCGGTAGCGGGCGTGGGGGCTGCAGCGGATACGGTGGTGAGGACGGGGGCCGGGACGGGGATGATGGCGGGGGCGGCGGTGGGTGCAAGGGTGGAGGCGGCAGCGAAGGCGAGGGTGTGGACGCGGGCGGGGATGGGGCCGGCAGCGGGGCCTGGAGGGGGGACCGCTGCTGCGGGGTTGGCTGCGATGGTGGTTGCGGTGACGGTGGCGACGGCGGGACCTGGAGAGGGGGCGGGGACGGAGGCAGCGGCATTTGCGGTGGTGACGGCGGCGGGGGAGGCGGCGCGGATGGCGGGGGCGGGGACGTGGGCGGTGGTGGGGCGGGCGGCGGGGGCTGGTGTGCGGATGGCGGCAGAGACAGCGGAGGGGGCGGGGGCGGGGGCGGGGGCGACGGTGGGGGAGGCGGTGGCGGGTGCGGGTGCGGCCGCGGTGGCGGGGACTGGCGTTCGGACGGCGGGATTGGCGGCAGGGGCGGCTGCGACGGAGGGGGAGGTGGCGGGGGTCGCGGCGGCAACGAGGGCGGGTGCGGGTCCAGCGGCGGGAGGGGGGGCGGGGGCAACGGCGGGGGAGGCGGTGGCGGTGGGGGCATGGATGGCGGCGGTGGCGGGGGCTGGCGTTCGGACGGCGGGATTGGCGGCAGGGGCGGCTGCGATGGAGGGGGAGGTGGCGGGGGTCGCGGCGGCAACGAGGGCGGGTGCGGGTCCAGCGGCGGGAGGCGGGGCTGGGGCGGGGGCGGGGACGGTGGCGGGTGCGGGTGCGGCGGCGGTGGCGGGGGCTGGCGTTCGGACGGCGGGATTGGCGACAGGGATGGCGGCGACGGAGGGGGAGGTGGCGGGGGTCGCGGCGGCAACGAGGGCGGGTGCGGGTCCAGCGGCGGGAGGCGGGGCTGGGGCGGGGGCGGGGACGGTGGCGGGTGCGGGTGCGGCGGCGGTGGCGGGGGCTGGCGTTCGGACGGCGGGATTGGCGGCAGGGGCGGCTGCGATGGAGGGGGAGGTGGCGGGGGTCGTGGCGGCAACGAGGGCGGGTGCGGGTCCAGCGGCGGGAGGCGGGGCTGGGGCGGGGGCGGGGACGGTGGCGGGTGCGGGTGCGGTGGCGGTGGCGGGGGCTGGCGTTCGGACGGCGGGATTGGCGACAGGGATGGCGGCGACGGAGGGGGAGGTGGCGGGGGTCGCGGCGGCAACGAGGGCGGGTGCGGGTCCAGCGGCGGGAGGGGGGGGCGGGGGCGGGTGCGGGGACGGTGGCGGGTGCGGGGGCGGCGGCTGGCATGCGGACGGCGGCATAGACAGCAGGGGTAGCCACGGCGGAGGGGGCGGTGGCGGTGGTGGCGACGGCGGAGGGGCCGGGTGCGGGGATGGTGGCAGATGCGGGCGCGGGTACGGGGATGGCGGCGGTGACGGCGGCTGCGGCGGCTGCGGGGGCCTGAACGGCGGCGGGGATGGCGGCGGGCGCGGTAGAGGGTGCGGGGGCGGGGATGGTGGCGGCGACGGGGGCAGCGGCGACGGCGGGGGCATGACCAGCGGCTGGAGCAGGAGCGGACGCTGTAGACCCAACGGCAGTGTGGCCAACCAGTAGCAGCTCCACCTTGTCCAGATTCAGCTTTTGCCCAGTGGCGCGCGCAAAGCGGTCCATGTGCCCCAGGAAGGCGGGCACATCCGCAGCTGAGGCCAGTGCTGCTTCGGTGTCGTCGGCAAAGGCAGCCTCGACAGCGGTAGAATGCGGGTCTGCGGGGTCGAGAGGGATGCCGACGCCACACTCCTTCAGCCAGCAGAATAGAGCGTGCGCAATGAAGAGGTAGAGCAGGGGCGCGAGGGGGCAGCCTTGGCGGACACCTGCAAATATCTTGGCTGGGCGGGAGAGGAACCCGTTGACCCGTGCCATCGACGTCGTGTCGGTGAGCAGTAGCCGGACCCAGGAGATGAAGCCGGCGCCGGCGCCCATTGTGGCCATGACCTCATAGAGGAAGCTGCGATCGATGGTGTCGTACGCCTTGGCGAAGTCCAAGAAGGCGAGAATGGCGGACCGCCGCTGCTGTGACAGGAGCAGGGGGAGGGAGCGGAGGAAGAGGGCGTTGCTGCCGATGTCGCGCCCGGGCAGGAACGCTGACTGCTCAAGTGGGATGGTGGCGGCGAGGGCTGGGCTGATGCGGTTGGCCAACGCCTTGGTGAGGAGACGGTAGTCAGAGCATAAGAGGGTGATGGGCCTGTAGCTGCCGGCGTTGATGCGGTCACCACGGCCCTTGTAGATCATGGCGGGTAAACCCTTCACAACTCCACGATTACCCAGCAAACGGTCCCTGGCAAGGCATCAAGTCCTTTTACCGGCATCCCTGCTACAGTTGGTATCGAGCATTGGGACCCTTTCCGCGACCTCTCACGAGGTACTGGGTTCGACCCCGGGAAACTGCAGAATGTCAGTGAAGGCCTATGCATCCGCACCCGATGGACTTAGAAGCACCGACTAGGCGATATGCTGTGTCGAGCATATCGCGACGTGGAATAACGTTAATCATCCATGGTCGGCGAGTTCGTGAGTGAGGCACACAGAGCCGGGACGGCTAGGTCTGGCCGCGACGTCCAGACCAAAGGGGGAAGAATGTGGCGGGTAAACCCTTCACAACTCCACGATAACCCCGCAAGCGGTTGTGGTGAGCATAGCGATGGGCCACACGCTGGGCGTGATGACGCATTTGATTGGAGGCGCTGCGGGGGTGTCATGACGAGTAGACGTGTCTGAGCACAGGGTTTCTGCCGGCCACGGCTGAGCTCGCAGGACGTTGTGCGCATGTTTAGACAACCCAGCATTATGACATTATGAATGCATATCACGTGGCCGCTGGGGGTACTTGTTGGTTTGGGCCCGGGCGCAGTGTGGAAGCCCGCGGGTGACTTGACTCGGTTGCCCCGCACGGTTGCTGGGGCGATTTCGCCTCAGTGCTTTGAGTTGGTTGCATGGGGCCGCGCCCCCTGCATGGGGCGCGAGCCTAGCCGTACACCTGGTACGACCGCATGAGGCTTTGCCTTGCCGTACAGTGGAGAAGGGCCAATGGGTGCAAGCCTGGCCGTACGCCTGGTACGACCGCATGGGGGCCGTACGCATGGGACGAGCGTGGTTCTGAACGCTACAAAAGGCGGTGTTTTGTGTGAAGTTCTTTATACCAGGCCGTAAGACCACACCTAGGCCGTAAGCCCTGAGCAAGCTCTCCCCTTACATCTCTGCTATATGCAACACTGTGACACACTGACACTGTCACGAGCCCTCTGATAGGGCATGCTGTAATACACGAGCGTGGCTTGACTCGTCCCCTCGTGTCCCTCTGCGCCGAGTGCGCCCGCCTCCAAGTGCCTAAGTCCCCCAGCGGCAGCGCGAGGCCCTTCTCCCAAACCGTGTGCAGGCACTCAGCCCCTGCTTACCCCGAGTCCTCCCCTTCACTCCCCTCACTTCCCCTCGGGCTCCACGAAGGCTAGGATTCGGGTGGACTGTGTCAGTGGTTGACACGCACCGGCGGACGCCGTGCTTGGCACCTTCCCCGTTACAGCTTACCAGCTGACGCTTCCGCATCTCGATACAACTTACAGACCTACGCTTCCGCACCCGTACTCTGTGAACTCGTAGTGCAGCCCCCTTGCACACATCGAGACCAGCCAGTGGAAGCAGTGCTGCGCTACCCCAACGTCCAGTCCTCACACTCTACGTTGGTCAGGGACACTCCTTGATCCTTGGGCACCCTCAGGCGCACGCACAAAAAACGAACATTTTACTCGTGGTTATGTGTTTTGCGTCCTGACGGTCGTGTGGTATCGAGACTAGGGCTTGCCCTGTCTCGTTAGTGTCGAGCTAGTCCTCCACTAACTTGTTTCATACAAGCTAGCTTGAGCACATCACTCTCGCAGCACCAATTCTCCCGAGCTACCCTACCCCCGCTACTTTCGTTGCCAATATGGCAGACGACGCTATCGGTGTCACGCCCTCCAGCCTCAATACAGTTCCCGTATTTGATCCCTGGCAAGATGATCCACGCCAGTGGCTGGACAACGTAGACCGCCACGCCAGCATCTTCCACTGGACTCCCGCCGAGCGGCTCCTGGTTGCCCGTTGCCGCCTGAGTCATGATGCGCAAACGTGGGAGGCAGGTCTGGGTGATGAAGTACAAGATTGGCGGGAGTTCAAGGCCGCCTTCCTAGACCTACCAAGCGGGAGTTGGGCACAAGCTGCCGAAGCCATCTAAGTTAGCACCCCTGGCCTTTCATGCGCGATATTGACTCATATCATGTGTTGACTCATATCATGTGTTGACTCATATCATGTGTTGACTCATATCATGTGTTGTATACCGCTCGCAGCCCGCAGCAGACCAGCGAGTCGCATACTCCAGTGAGTACCCCGGCCTGCCCCGGCCGTGCCCCAGGCCGGGTGCCCCCGTGTCTCCTGGGCGATGCGGCTCATACGTACTACTTCGCCCTGGCACGCCCAGTTCCGCCTTGCCCCTCGCATGCTCTCACATAAAAAGTTTTCACCTGCACCCCGCTGCTTGTCACTCTGCGCCCGGCCATTGCTTAGTTGCACACTGTTCGCATTACGACCGGTCTCCGTCTACGGTGCTCATCCGTGGACGCTGGTCGCATGCTTGCAGGTGGGAAGCTTCACGCGTTTGTGGCGTCGTGCTCTGTCTGTGTGGTGCTATCGCCTGGCCGGGCGCCCGGAGCGTGAGGACTGCGCGTCAGCAAATGATACAGCCTCCAGCGCGCTTCATTTCGGTACAGTACTCGCGTCGCTTCCGCCGCAGCTTCTGTCTTTGTTCTCGCGCACAGGCTTGCTGGGTACGGGCTATCATCTGCCAACAACTGGGGCATGCCAATTCTTATCCCTTATCCTGGTCCTACCACTGCACCCCGCTGCGCTTCTGTTGAGAGTGGACCATCCTCCCCACGCTCGCGCTGCAAGGGCGGGCTGTACTGAAGCCTCAAGAGAGGCACACTTCTTAACACGCGTCAGCGCCCCCCCCCCGTCCCGGCTCTGGAGCTACGGGCCCCATTTCAAGCTTATGGCGATCATCGCTGGGGGACACACGCCGCATGTCTGGACGGGTTGGCGTGCCGAGGCTTCCAGAGCTGTCTGGACACGCGTGCGCGTGTGACACGGTTTGTGACGACTAGCGCTATGCGATTTCTGTGCAATTGAATAAATCATTATTAATAATACATGGATAAATTACGTTTGAGCTGAGACTTTGGAGTGCGAAGTGTGTTTCGCGACGTGTGTGTTTCGCGAAGGTTCCCGACCCCGCGGTCACTCGGTCACGCCGCGGCGCGTTGGCCCCTTCTGGGCGCGTTGGCCCCTTCTGGAGTTGGCGCGTTGGCCCCTTCTAGAGTTGGCGCGTTGGCCCCTTTTGGGCGCGTTGGCCCCTTCTAGAACGGCGCGTTGGCCCCTTTTAGAAGTTGGCGCGTTGGCCCCTTTCAGTCACGGCGCGTTGGCCCCTTTTGGGCGCGCCGCGTTGGCCCCTTTTGGGCGTGAAGAGTCGTATATAAACAAGGCGGACGCTTGTGCTAGGTATACCAGGAGCAATCCACCAGTACAAGCCAACCAGGCCAAAGCATACTGAGCAAAGCCGAACACTGGCAAGCTACCTGAGCCCCTTCTCAATACCTCGTAACACTGAGCCTGGCAAGAAGCCCGCTCCTCTCTGAATCCCTTAAGCGCAAACGCGCATAGGCTCGTGCCTAAGCCCGCCAGCAGAGCGGCAGCACTTAGCCCTTTTCCCCACAGGGCCCCCTTCACACCCTGTCCCTGACCAAGCCCAAGCGCCCAAGCGCACTAGTGCTTCCCCCTGACCTCCTCCTCCTCCCCCTACCCCTTGTCTCCTCCTCCTCCCTTGTCCGAGAGAAGGCTAGGACTGAGGCGGAAACGTTATAACGGTTACCGTGACCGTTAAGGTGGTTGACGTGCTTGGATCCCGTGCCCCGTGACTGCTATTCAGCTGTCGCACTCGTCTACCTTCCGCGCATTTTATATCTCGATCCTATCTCGATAAGCCCAAACATCTCGATATACCTTACGCTTCCGCACACGTATTTCTATCCAGTGCTATCCTGCAACAACAATCCTAGGAGCTAATCCCGAGCGAGACCCCAGCAGTGGACGTCGTGCTGCGCGGACCCGCCGCACTGTCCCCACACAGGTGACGGGTGGTAACCATCACACGGTCCTTGGGCACGCCATACACAAACGAAAACGCGAAAATTTTGGTTTGTGTTTACACGTCGTGTGTGTGTCGTTGATTGCGCGCTATAAGCTGCCAAGCTCAAGCTGGCTCAAGGCTTCAAGCTGCCAAGCTCAAGGCCTCAAGCTGCCCGGGACCCATGCGTGCTATGTGTGAATGGACAAGGACAACTGCGGGATACGTGGCAGGATAGCCGAACGAGGGCAGGAACGAGGGCCGCACCAGCCGAAATCGGCGACCGTTCAGGGACGAAGTCTAAGTCTGGAGTCAAGCCACTGGAGTATGTGGCGTCGTTTGAGTTATCGAGTGCGCGTGCAGCGGCGGGCCGGCGTTGCGGCCATTGGCCGGCCCGACCGTGTGATCGCGGTTTCTTTCTAACGGTCGCGCATACGTAATTGAGTCTCCGCGCACAAGCGTCGCGCGCACCGCGCTGCATCAGCAGGCTCTAGCCTACGACTACTTGCATAACTTACCCTGCCAGCGCTGTGGAGAATCGAACAGCGAACAGACGGCCGAGCCCCTTTAGCCGAGCTGCGCGCCGCGCTGGGGGCCTACGTAGTCGCGCCCTCCGCCTCCGCACATCATGGGAGGCTCTTGCTCTCGCGCCGCTGCGGACCCGCTGGTGACAATGGTCAGTGATGGCGAGGGCGAAGTAGACGGTGAGTGAGCGAGTTGGTTTACTTATACTTGGCGCCTTTGTGCATTGTTAATGCGCTCAGCTGTGGAGTGCTTGCCTTGACAAGGCTGGAAAACTCTTTTGACGCTTGCGCTCCCAGCTGACGCCCATATGTTCCCCTGATACATTTAATCATGACTGATTTTGGAAAAGCTCTTCTGGACGCCGCGGGAGCGTTCCCGCTTGACAAGTACCGCTTCTTGCGCCGCTTGCGCGAGACGTCCACGGAGCAGTATTACCAGCTGCTCTGCTATTACACACAGCAGGTTTGTGCAGCTGATACAGCCGTGTCCAATTACTCCAGAGCCTCTAAATGGGCTCGTTGGATGCCACGTCGGCCTTGCGCTCAGTGCTCAGCCGCTGCGGAGGGCCGGGCTATGCATGGGACCGCCTTTACGTGTAGCCGCTCAGAGCTGCGTGGCCTGGGGTTGCGTTCCACCACCTCGCGGTCATGACTCGCGGCCACGCCTCACTGCGCGCCCCCATCCCCCCGCCCCCCGGCGCAGGTGCTGCCCTGCATCTACACGCCCACCGTGGGCGAGGCCTGCCAGCAGTACCACGCGCTGCGCATCAAGGCGCGCGGCCTGTACCTGCGGCTGGACCACAGGTGCGTCGTGCGCGCGCGCGTTGTGCGTGACGCGTGGGGGCTTTTGGGGCTACCACCCCTTCGGCTCTGCGGTACTGGCGCTGTCTCATGTCTTGTGTCCAGCGGCGGCCTATGAGCTACCTAACGCTACAGTCGCGGCGGGTGCAGCGGCGGGTGCAGCGGCGGGTGCAGCGGCGAGGGCAGGGGCAAGTGCAGGGGCGGGGGCAGGGGCGGGGGCAGGCCTGCAGGGGCGGGTGCAGCGACAGGTGCAGCGACAGGTGCAGGGGCGCGGGGCGGCGGCTCGCGGGCGCTTGGGGCTCGGGACCGGTGGCTCTTAGCCCCTAGCGTCGGGGCCGCTCTGGGGCGCTCTGGCGCGCCGGGGCATACGCGGTGCAGCAGGTTATGACTTACGAGGCACTGAAGGCACAGCGACCCGAGCTCCGTGGGCGCCAGTGGGGTTGGCCAGGGTCCGCTTGTGTGGACCGGTGGTGTCCAGGGCGACAGGCCACCAGCACCAGCAGCCTCACCAGCACACGCCTCCTCACTAGCACCACCAACACCAGCAGCACCACCAGCAAAGCCTGTACTGTTGGGGCACTGCTGCCTGACGCGCGGGGCGACCGGACCAGACCGCAACGCCCCTCGATTTTGCGGCTGTGGGATTGTGCCGCGCAGGCGCTCGATCCTGGCCCAGCTGAAAGCATGGCCCCAAAAAGACGTGCGCGTGATCGTGGTCACGGACGGCGAGCGCATCCTGGGCCTTGGCGACCTGGGCGCGGTGAGTTCGTCGTTGGAGGCTGGTACTGAAATTACAGGCATTGACATTGCAGATAGGCACGGGTGGGGTGCTGTATCCGCATGAATGGGGGCTGGCAGTGAAATTACAGGCATTGACATCGCAGATAGGCACGGGTGGGGCGGCGGAATGAATGGGGGCTTACAAGTACGAGAGAATACGGTAGTCGGAAGCATGGTCTGAGAATGGTGTGCGGCGTATGCGCGCGTCCGCCGCCCGCCGCCGCCCGCAGAACGGCATGGGCATCAGCGAGGGCAAGATCGAGCTGTACACGGCTGCCGCGGGCGTGGACCCCGCCGTGTGCCTGCCGGTGTGCCTGGACGTGGGCACCAACAACGCCCAGCTGCGCGAGCACCCCGACTACGCCGGGCTGCGGGCGCCGCGGCCGCTCCGACAACAGGTGTACGACGAGTTCGTGGCGGAGTTCATGGAGGCTGTACAGGTGCGTGCGCGCGTGTGGGTTTCGTGTGCGTGCCGTATGTGTGCGTCGGAACCCGACGAACGATGTGTGTGAACGCCGAACATCGTACTGCTGCGGCCCGTATCCGCAACGCGCCGTGGAGCGTCCGGGCTTAGTGCTCGGTGGTCAGAAGCGGAGGGTGTGGGGTCCATGTTGTCCCGGTGTGGGGTCCTGTGTTTTTGACACGCGTGCCATTTGCGTCGTGCGGCCCACAGGCCTGGCAGCGCCACATGCTGATCCAGTTCGAGGACTTTGGCAACACCAACGCCTTCAGGTGTGTGTACGCTGGGGGAGGGAGGGTTCCAGCAGCAGGGAGAACAGCAGCAGGGCGGCGGGGCACTTCCCAACCGATTGAGCCCATCGCGAGGGAGGCACCGGGTTTATTTGATTGAGCGCATCGTGGCGAAGCTACCAGGCCACGGAAAAGCAGCACACGCGCTGTTGCACGCGTGCGTCACAGGATCCTGGACAAGTACAAGGATGACTATTGCTGCTTTAACGACGACATCCAGGTCCGGCTGCGTGCGTGTGTATGTGTGTACGTGTACGTATGTACGTATGTGCGTGCGTGTGCGTTTTCGTGTTTTAGGGCTCGTAGAGGAGATGCGGAGGTGGGCTGGGGTTGGAGAGCAGGAGGATGTGTGCCAAGGACATGTTGCAAGTATCAGGGACACATCAGGGACAAAAGCGGGAAGAGGGATGATGCTGCGTCGCCAGGCGGCAAGCGGGCATCTGTGCATGTGCATGTGCTGTGCACTACTGCTTGCACGAAAGAGCAGGCCCCAGCACGCTGCTCCTGACAAGCAACAACTGGGGAGATCTTCCTTCCTCGTGAATGGTGTGTGCGCGGACGCCGTGCTGCGTGCTGCGTGGTTGCTCGCACGCGCAGGGCACGGCCGCCATCACGCTGGCGGCGCTGCTGGCGGCGCTGCGTGTGACGGGCAAGCGCCTGGCGGACCAGCGTATCCTGTTCCTGGGCGCGGGTGAGCGTGACGGGTGGCCGAAGGGGCGTGACGGGGCGGGCGGCTAGGGACGGACGCCAAGCGGTTCGCTAGCGGGCATGGGCTGCTGGGGCTGCAAGAGGTGGGCTTGCGGAGGCGGGCTGTTTTGCTCACGACATGAGCCGGCGGCCAGGGATGGGATGTCAGCTGCATCTGTCATTTGCAACACAGTCCAGCTGGCGTAAGCCGTACCTTGCTTGTGGTGCCGTTGCTTGACGGGTGTCGTGTGTCTTGTGTGTTGATGTTGCTGTTGTTGCTGGTCAAAGGCGAGGCGGCCACGGGCATCGCGTCGCTCATCTCGTTCTGCATCCACCGGAGAGACGGCCTCGACCAGCAGGTGCGCGCAGGGCTGCATGGGGGCTAGCTGCATGAGGGCTAGCTGCATGGGCTGCAATGGGCTGCAATGGGCTGCAATGGGCTGCAATGGGCTACATTGGGCTGCAATGGGCTGCAATGGGCTGCAATGGGCTGCAATGGGCTACATTGGGCTGCAATGGGCTGCAATGGGCTGCATGTGCACGTGCGTGCGTGCGTGCAAGCCGCGGCACCGGGCCCGCCCCGGTGGTTACCACGCCGTGACAGAGTGTAGAGTACACTGCAGGGCGACGTGTCATGCCGCAATCCGGTATGCCCCTCCCCCCCCCCCACCGCCCGCCCGGCCCCACAGGCCGCGCGCCAGCGCTGCCACCTGATGGACAGCAAGGGCCTGGTGGTGGGCAGCCGCACCGACCTGCAGCACCACAAGATCCCCTTCGCGCACAACGACGTGCCGGCCTGCGCCACGCTCATTGAGGCGGTGCGCGCCATCAAGCCCACGGTGCTCATCGGTGTGAGCGCTGTGGCGAACGCATTCACACCTGAGGTGAGTGGGGTCGTGGACGGGGGGCGGCCGGCGGCGCGGCAGCCTCCGGGGCCCACGACACTGGGGGCTGCACAGCACACGCTGCGGCCCATGGGCGGAGCCCGAAGAAGGGCCTGGTTACTGTGAAGCCGCAAACGTTGCGATGAGGGCTTCTTTGCAAGCGGGCACAAATGCGTCTTTATTTCATGTCTTGCGCGTTGGGTTGTGACGGTGCCGTGTGCCGCCCTCGGCGCCGACAGGTGCTCGCCGCGATGACGGAGCTGAACGAGCGGCCCATCATCTTCCCGCTGTCCAACCCCACCTCCCTGGCGGAGTGCACCTTTGAGCAGGCCTACCGGGCAACGGGCGGCGCCGTGCTGTTCGCCAGCGGCTCGCCGTTCGACACGATTGTTGACGAGCGCGGCGTCGCGCACCACCCGCCGCAGGCCAACAACGCCTACATCTTCCCGGCCGTGGGCCATGCCGCGGTGCTGACCAAGTCCAAGCGCATCCCGCAGGTAGGCCGGAAGACCGCGTGCGTGCGTGCGTGCGTGCATGTACCGTAGTGGGGCCGCGTAGGCATCACGAGGCGGGCTTGGGAGCTGTCTGTTGCAGGTTTATGATGTGACGAAGTGTTGTGAAACAAGGCTTACGGTCAGCCCAACTGGGCAAACACGCAGAGAAGAACGTAGCGTCGAGAGGGCAAAGCGTCTGAGAAGCCCAACAAGGACGGACGGTCCTCGCAGCATACACGGACACAATAGAGCCGGACGCATGATCATGTGGTCGGACGCAATTTAGCAACGCTACCATTCAACAACGGCTTATGAGCCCCGGGCTCGTCTACTTGCGCGGTACTCTCGAGCTACTAGCATAAGACACAGAGCCTGATTAGCGCCTAAATGTCTCGTTGATCCGAGACACTTTTACTCTAATCAGGCCCTGTATCCTACGCTAGTAGCTCGAGATTACCGCGCAAGTAGACGAGCCCGGGGCTCATAAGCTGTTAAATTGGCTATGCTAGCTTGCCGTATTCCTGTATGCTGTGTTCGACGTCCGTCCGTCCGACCACAGGATCATGTATTCAACCCTATGCCGTGTGTCCGTATCCACTTACTGTACTAGGCGGTCGACAGGAGATAGGAAGCTTGTCCGGCCCTATGCCTGTGTCCGTATATGCTTCCTGTATCCCCCTTCCAGTGTATCCGACCGCCTAGTCAGACAGTACCGAGAATCGCCGAGCGAGCACCCTTATGACTGGCGAGGACCGTCCGTCCTGCACGGGCTTTCACACACGCTTTCCCGCCTCGACGCGACGCTCTTCCCTGAGTGTTTGCTTAGGGCCGACCGTGAGCCTGTTTCACAGGCGAAGCACTTGCTGTCCTCCTGCTTCATTGCCGTGTTGTTAAACTCCGCCCATGCTGTTGACATCCTGCTTATGTTGTTATGTTGTTAACATCCTGCTTTTGCATGTTGTTAAACTCCGCAGGAGGTGTTCCTGGTGGCGGCGGAGCGGCTGTCCACCATGGCCACGCCCGCGGAGCTGGAGGTGGGCGCGCTGTTCCCGCCCTTTGCCCGCATCCGCGACATCAGCGCTGACGTCATGGCGGCGGCGGCGGCGCACCTGGTGGACGCCGGGCTGGGCGCCGTGCCCGAAGGCTGGCCGGAGCAGCGGGAGGGCTGGGCGGCGGCGGCGCGGGGTGCCATGTGGTCGCCGCCGATGCCCACGACGCCATTCAGCCGCCTGTGAGCAGCAGGGGCGCGTCGGGAATGTGCGGCCGCGAGCGCGCTGCGTGCTGCGTGCTGTGACTGTTAATGATGTTGGGGGCGGACTTGAGCGGCGTGTAAGAGCGTGTGTGTGTGTGTGTGTGTGTGTGTGTGTGTGTGTGTGTGTGTGTGTGTGTGTGTGTGTGTGTGTTAAAAACAATCAAGCAGACGTGTGAGTGCGTGTGTGTCCCCGGTGTGGATGGTGCCAGTGCGTTGTCGCGGGAGAGCTGCGAGAGAGGGTGCGAGAGGAGTGAGGCAGGGCATTTGTTGCTGGCGGAACGAGGGGCGGACGTGAGTGGAGTGGGCAAGAAGATTGGGACGTTTCTATTGCTGACACGACGTTGTGTAAGCGATGCTGCGTGAATAACGAGACGTCGACCAAGGCTGTATGTGCCGTGGGGTGCCTAGAAAGTGACATCAACAACAGTGCTAGGTGCGCAGATCTTGCGTTTGATCTGCAGCCAGCCGTTCAGCGTTGACGCACGTGCGTGTGCGGGAGTGCATGATGACTTGCCTGGGCAGGATGCATTGAAGCGAGCGGCTCAGCGGCTGGATTCATTAACGACAGCATTTTGTGAGATAGAGATTACCGCCGGGCTGGTATTCACTGAACTCTGCCTGGTTCCGGCGCCGACCTGCGCCACGAAGAGCGGATTACCATTTGCCAAGCTGGACAGAGCTGGAGCCTGGAGGTCAAAAAAGGCGGAGCCTGGTGCGACGGCGTTAGGGAAGGAGGCGCAGCTTGCATGGGGACGGGGCGCTGGCGGCTGCTGCTCACTTGTGTCGGTCGTGCGGCGCTTGACGGGCGTGACGGGGTTGGTGGACTGCCGCTGCAGGAAGTAAGGGGGTGCTGACCAGGCGCGGGTGCAGGCGTGCTGCCTTACACATTTATGAGCCCAGGCCACAGGGCCAGGCGTGCGTGCGGGCGTGCTTGACTGCCGAAGCGGGGCCCAGCTGTTCACTAAGCATGCATGTAGGGTCTGCTACACGGCTGAGATACGGTACGAGCTCTGTAAAACGTAATATAGGTGTCCTCCATGACCTCCTGCCTCCGTGCCTCCGAACCTCCAGCCTCCGAACTTGCGCTAGCCTAGCTAGTTTGATGGCACGGCTTGGGTTGCCGGCAGTCCCGAATCCTGCCCCCAAGCAATCCGCGTGGCGTGCCGCGTGCATGAGCTGAAGCAGCAGGCGGCCGCTCGACTGTGTTGACGACACACCCGCTGGCGGCGCGTCGTAACGCGGCACGCCTGGTTCCCACTGGCATGGCACCCAACCCGAGCTACCCTCCAAAGTTGCATGGTAGTAAGTAAACTTTGTCGCACCCTCCGTTCGGCATCTTCACCCCGTTCTCAGCGCGATCATTCATCCCGAATCTGGCCTCACCTATAATAGCCTACCCCTGTCCGAGAGAGCACATCAATGCACAGGATCGGCAAACTTGAATCATAGCTGTTCGGTGGGACCAAACACACCGTACATACGGTCCCCGGTTTGCAATCGAAACGCATTCATTCGTTGGACGTTCCGTGCTTGAATTCATGCCCGCGGTCTTAAAACCCAATACAGTACGGATCATGATCTCCCGCGTCCGCCATTCGAGTAATCACCGGCATCCATAATCTTCGATACCCCGTCACGGTACCCACGATAGTCACGGTACCCACGGCATCCAGCCCACGAACTCGATCTTCGGTATTCATATTTCATATGGCAGCCCAGCGAACTCAAGTGAAACCCACTAATGCAGGGCGGTTTCGCCTGCTGGGCCAATCCGCATGATAGCGGATTGCCCATACTACGGTACGGCCCTTCTATGTATTCCGCATTCACACTTCTTCCACACGCACGGCACCCTGCACACGCATGATCGGCACGTGCGGTCTTTCCGTCAAGTAGCTAAGGGCATCAAGGCCGCATGACCGGCGGCTGTATTACCACGGCCGCCGCCGCCGCCGCCGATGACCACTTCAGTTCCATCAATTCCATGGGCTCGGCGATGCCTTTGAGCGAAAACAGGCCGAGGCTGGAAGCCTGCAGCACCCGCCCGCCCGTCGAGTGCGGGTGCGCGTCCGCCGCCTCCCCGCTGGTGCTACTGCTGCTGACGCTGCCGGGCCGCCGCGGATCAGCCGCCTCAAATCCTGCGGACGCCGCCACTGCTACTGCCACTGCCGCCGCTGCTGAAGGCTGTAGCTGCTGTTGGGGCGGCGGCGCGTGTGGGGCGGCGGCCTGCCGCCCGCCGCCGTCCTCCTCCTCTTCCTCGTCCTCCTCTTCAGAGAGGTGGAGGTGGCGTGAGAATGCTATCAGGGGGTGCTGCAGGTGGCCCAGGGGTTGCCCAAAGGACTGCCCAAAGGCCGCACCAAGGCTCTTCGACTGCTGCTGTTGCGATGGCGACACCCGCCCGCCCGCACTGGCGGCGCCTGACGCAGCAGCTTCGTCGCAGCCGCGCCCGCTGCCACCCGCCGCCCTTCCGCCGCCGCCGCCGCCACCACCGACAATGTAACCGCCAGCTCCAGTTATAACCGCCGTACCGTTATCGCTGCAGTTTCCGCTTTGCGTCTGGTGCTGTATGGCCTCCAGGCTTTCGTATGCCAGCAGCATCCGGCTGCCGCCGCGGCTTCCGCCACGGCTGCCGCCACGGCTGCCGCCGCGGCTTCCACCGCCGCCGCCATTAGTCATGCCGTCGGGACCACTGGTCCGGCTGGTACGCAGGGAGCTAAGGCCGTCACTGCTGCGGCGGTACAATGCCGCCGCCGCCGCCGCGGCTGTCGAGCCTGGCGGGCCGCCGCCGCCGCCTGCACCGCCTGCCAGCGCTGCGGCTGTAGCACCCGCGGTGTTCAGCTCGGGGGTCGTGGCGGGCAGGGTGCCGCTGTTGCTGCTGCCAGCGGTGCGCTGCCTGAGCAGGGATGGCGACGGCACCGCGGCGGCACCGCCACCGCGGCCACTGCTCCCCCGCGCCTCCGCTAGCGGCAGTAGCAACGCCAGCGGCGGCGGTGGCGGCTGTAGCGCCGCCGTGTCGTACAGCGTCGCCGGGGTGGGCTGTAGCAGCCGGCTGCTCCCGCTGCCAGCGGCGGCACCAGCGCCTGCTGCTGCTGCTGCTGCCCCGGCGGCGCCGCCGTCGCCAGCCAGTGCTACAGCTGCTGCCCCCGTCGCCGCCGCGGTCGGGGCGCCAGGCGTTGTGCCGGCGGCGGCGGCGGGGTTCATGGCTTGGAACAGGGCAGCAGACAGGGACATGGTGGTCTGCTGGGAGACGGGCGAGCGCTGGGATGGCGAGTGCCGAGCAATGACGGCGGCGTTTGACAGCTGCGGCGGCGGCGGCGGCGCGCCGCCGCCTGCCGCCACTGCCGCCGCCAGCGTGCTACTGCCACTGCCGCCGGCTGCGGCTGCGGCTACAGCCACAGCGGCTTCGGACTCAAGGAGCTGCGGCAGCATGGGCGAGTGCTGCTGGAGGTGGGAGGCCGGTGGGAGGTTGCTGTGCCCCAGGTGGCTACTGTGGCCGAGGTGGCTGTGGGTGTGGGATTGGTGGTGGTGGTGGTGGTGGTGGCTGTGGCCGAGGACCAAGTGCAGACCCGATGTTGTCGTTGTTGGTATGGCCATCGAGGAGTAGGGAAGCGAGGCCGGCGGCGAGGCCGGTGCGTGCGGCGACGGCACGGTGGAGGGGCGGCGGAAGTCGCCACAGCTACTGCCGGGGCCACTGCCGCCTCCAGTAGCCGCAGCGGCAGTAGCAGCAAGCAGCATCCGGCCGCCGCTGGCGGCGCCGCCAGAGACGACGGGTCGATAGCCGGGGGGCAGCAGGCCTGCAGGCGGCGGCGGCGCTGCTACTGCCGCCGTCGCCATGGCCTCGGCTGCTACTGCCGACGCTGCATCCCAGGCCTGCTGCTGCTGCTGTTGCTGTTGCTGTTGCTGTTGCTGCTGCTGCTGATGGGGATGCTGCGCAGCGGCATTGTGTGTGGAGACGCTGTTTTGGCCATTGTGAAGCTGGTTGTGGTTGTTGTGGTGCTGCAGTATCAGCAGCTGCTGCCGCGCGGCGGCGAGGCTGGAGGCGCCCGCGCTCGAGCCGTTCCTGATGAGCCCCACGCCGCCGCCGCCGCCGCCGCCAAAGCCGCCCAGGCCGCCGCCAGCGGCGGCAGTAGCAGCCGCGGTGCGCGGCGTCAGCAGCGCCGCCACCAGGTCACCGCCGGTCGCCGAGCCGGCGGCGGCGGCAGCGCCGTCAAAGAACGCGCCACCGGCATCGCTCGCCGCCGCCGACTCGCCGCCGCCGCCGCCGCCGCCGCCGCCAGTGCCGCCGCCAGTGCCGCCGCCGCCGCCGCCGCCGCCGCCGCCACGCATACTGCTCAGCAACGAGCGCATGCCGGTCGCCCAGCCCGCCGCGCCGCCGCCGGCTCCTGGATGCCCGGTGGGAGACGAATAGTTGGGAGGCGAAGAGATGGGAGACGAACAGGTCAGGAAAGAGGCTGGCTACAGCAATTGCGGCCGCGCTTGCTAACACGGTACTGTGCCATGTTTCAGGGGCCGAGGGCGCTTCTTGACCGCACACGTTACACACATGCCGCACGGCAACTGCTGAGGTGTGCTACCTCTACAACCGCCGGACACACACACAGTGGACGTCCACGCCCGTGACGACCCACCGCTTGCGCCGCTGTCGCGGGGCTGCAGCGCCGCCGCCGCGGCCCCGGCCGGCGCCGGCGCCGGCGCCGCCGCTGCCGCCGCCGTCACCAGCTCGCACGTGACCTCGGGCGGCAGCGTGCGGCGCACCAGGCTCCAGGCCTCGCGGCTGCACAGCACCTGGGGTGGTGTGTGGTGTGTGTGGTGTGTGCGGGTTTACTTCCGCCGGCAAGCCGATCATGTAGATCATGGAGGGGTGAGGATACGTACACGTACAGGTAGGTGCGCCGCTGCGGTTGACCCAGTGTGGCAGCATGCAGAGTCACACGGCGCCGCACGAAATTCCCATTCCCATTCCCATTCCCATTCAACCCCACCTGGGAATCGCAGGCCTTGTAGGCGATGCGCGCCGCGCGGTTCATGACGCGGCCCCTGTTCGTGTGTGTGTGGAAATGGGTGTGTGTGGGGTATTGCAAGGATGGTTGGAAAAGCGGTACAGGATGCACTGAACACTGCACACGCACACCATCAGGTTTGGGTTTGGTCAGGTTGGGCTGGTAACCCGCCCCAGCCCCAGCCCCACCCCAGCCCCAGCCACCTACTAACATACGGTAAGCTCACAAAACACACACGCCCATGCACACGCCCATGCACACCTGTACGACAGCCGCCCGGTGCTGGAGTGGACGTCGCACGTGACCTCTCCCACGTGGATGCCGGCCCGCACCCGCGGCCCCCGGTGCAGCAGCTGCGGCTGTAGCAGGTGCGGCTGCAGGTGCGGCTGTAGCATCTGCGGCGGCGCCGCCAGCCCGCCATGGTGGTAGTGCTGGCGGTACTGGTGGTGGTGGGCGATCACGGACATCGAGTCCGGCCCGCCGCTGCTGTACTCTGTCGTACTGCCGTACCCGCCGCCGCCGCCTCCGGCTGCACTGCCGTACACCTCCCGGCCCGCCGGGTGGCGCAGCAGCGGGCCGGGCCAGTCCACGGCCTGCAGGGCGGCCAGTGCGTCCAGCGCCCAGGCGGCGGCGGCGGCGGGGTCATGAAAGGCCGCAAGCACCAGCCCTTCGGCAGCCTCGATGACGTAGCCGCCGCGCCGCGTGCACAGCCCCACCTGCGCGCATGGACGGGTGCGTGTGTGTGTCGTGTGGAGCGGGGGCAGGCCGGCGGGCCGGCAGGCCGGCAGGCCGGCAGGCGGGAAGGCCGGCAGGCCGGCAGGCCGGCCGGCAGGCAGGCAGGCAGGCAGGCAGGCAGGCAGGCAGGCAGGCAGGCAGGCAGGCAGGCAGGCAGGCAGGCAGGCAGGCGGGCAGGCGGGCGGGCAGGCGGGCAGGCGGGCAGGCGGGCAGGCGGGCAGGCGGGCAGGCGGGCAGGCGGGCAGGCGGGCAGGCAGGCAGGGACGGCGGCGGCGGCTCACCACAGTAGCTCGCAGCAGCGCCAGCGCCCGCGCGCCAATCTCCTCGAGATCCGTCAGCAGCGCCTGGCATAGTGCATAATGCATGTTCTTAGCTGACACTTGCAGAGCCGATGTGCATTCATGATTGATTGCAGCAATCCAGATGCTGGGCGCAACCCCCCTCCGCCATCCGCCCTCTGCCATCCGCCCTTTGTCCTACGCGCCACGCGCCACGCGCACAGGGGGAGGGAGGGGGCGACCGCCGCGCCGCGCCGCACGCACACGCCGCATGCGCCGCACGCACCTGCGCCGCCGGCACGGTGAGGAAGGTGATGGCGACGCTGCGGCCCACCGGCGCGTCGACGTTGCCCAGCTGCGGTAGACAGGTGCGGCCGCCATCGCCATGCATCATGCGACACGTGAACACGTGACATGTGTGAGCTACCCACCGCATCAGCAGGTGCGTGGCGGTAAGAGGTGGCAGCCGCATGCAGCAGCCGCAACACCGGCAGCAGCAATCGCACGTCAGCCGGTGCCCTTCAACCCCAACCCCAACCCCGGCCCCCACCAAACGACCCCACCACCCATCCCAACCTGCAGGTAGCTGACGCCGCGCAGGGGTGCCAGGTGCGGGATGCGCGGCCGCAGGCGGTACCCCACCAGCGCATACAGCGCCACGCCGCCGCCGCCGCCGCCGCCACGGCGCTGCTGTTCGTACAGCGGCGCACCAGCATCAGTTGCGTTGCGGCCGCCAAGCAGCAGAGCGCCGGTGGGCGACAGGGGCGGCGAGGTGGGAGACGCAGGGCCACCGCCACGAAGGCTCTCGTCGCCGGCAGCGGCGGCGGCGGTGCCCGAGCCGGGGCCGGCGGCGGCGGTCCGCACCAGCAGCTCACCGGTGAGTTCCTCCAGCAGCCGGAGGTGCGTGGGCTGCTGCTGCTGCTGCTCGTGCTGCACGTGCGCGGCAGCGGGGTGGGTGGGCAGCGGGTGGGTGGGTGGGATGCGTGTGTGTTTGTGTGGCAGCCAGCAGCAGGCCTGTGACTTGATGAGCAGGAGCCATCGAAAGGCCGCAGTCGTAATACTGCCCCCAAGACCATGCATGCCAAGACACGCATGCACACACGCACGCCCCTAGCGACACGCGCCCGCTCGCTCACGTGAACGGCAAGTTTGCCCGAGTGCGAATGCGCCAACCACCCATCGGCCGCCGCCGCCGCCGCCGCCACTGCAGAGCCGCTGTGGCCGCCCACGCCCACTTGTCCCACGTTCGCATAATCAGCGGCGGCTGTAGCAGCCCCGGCGGCGGCGGTAGCAGCAGCTGTAGCAGCTGGGGGCAGCAGCAGCCCCTCCAGCTCCACGTCGCCGCAGTAGAGCGCCATGGGCGGCCGCGAGTCCAGCAGCGGCAGTAGCGGCAGTAGCTGGTGCAGCGTGCGGCCACTGGCCAACACCATGGCGCCGGCGGCCGCGTCCGACACCTGCGTTGGGTGCGGTTGCATGTGGTTAGTTGCGGTTAGTTGCGGTTAGCTGCATGTGGATATTCGTTTGCATTCGGTTGCGGTTAGGCGGCGGATAAAGCCGTTTGCTTCCTGGCGCGCGATGCGCTCTCTCTTGCAGCATTCAACGCGTTCGCGTTTCGGAAGCACTTTGATATCCAATACAAGAGTAATACAAGAGCCGCAGCAGCCACAGCATGCCTGTCTGACTCATCACTAATTGCCGTTGCCGTACGCACCGCCTTGGCGATCTTGAGCGGCGCGCCCGTGTAGGCCACGGCGCCGGTGGTGGGGTTGAAGCAGCAGTCGGCCGGGCTGGTGATGCCTGATTAGGTGGGGTCGGGGGGAGGGGGGGCCAGGGGTTGGCGGTGAGGGGGGGGGGCAGGCGTGCACGTGGGTTGGGGCAGTGACGCGCGCGCGTGTCTGTGTGTGCGTGCCTGCGCGAGCGACTAGTATGTGATGATGGCGACGCCCCGATCCGGCGCTAGACCCCCACCCCACCCACACCCACACCCACACCCACACCCACACCCACACCCACACCCACACCCACACCCACACCCACACCCACACCCACACGCACACGCAACGTGCATATGCGTGTACATACCTGTGTGGAGGCCCATGCGCACTCGCAGCCCGCGAAACACCAGCGCGGGTCCCGAGCCGTTGAAGCGCGAGTGGCGCGCGCCGCGGCGGCTGGAGCCGTACAGGCCAGCTCCGCCGCCAACCGACGCGTCGCCCGCCGCCGCCGCCGCATTGGCATGATAACCGCCAAAACCGCCAAAACCGCCGCTACGGCCGGACGCGTCGCCAACGGCGGCGGCGGGGTTGCTGTACATCAGGTGGGTGCCGTACACTGGGCCGCCGCCGCCGCCCGCCGTACCCGCTGCTGCGCCTGCGGCGGCTACAGCCGCAATGATGCCATACACACTGCCGTACACACTGACATGCGCGCCACCGTGCGCGCCACCGGCGCCGCCGCCGCCGCCGGCGCCGCCGTACTGATACCCGTCATGCCCGGCAGTGCTTCCGTTGGCGCCGCCGCCGCGATTTGACATGTTGTACGCCGAGGCGTTGGGATTGATCACGGGAAACAGCTCCCTGAGGTGCTCACGCCACGTCAGCGGGCGGCACTCCTCCGGCTGCTGCTGCTGCTGCTGCCCCAGCGGCTGCGGCGCTACACCTCCTGCTGCCGCTTCCGCCGCCGCCGCCGCCGCCGCCGCCACGTGCCCGCCGCCGCCGCCGCCGCCGCCGCCGCCGCCGCCGCCGCCGCCGCCAAGATGCGCCATCACGTGCCCCAGGTGCGCGGCCCCACCGCCGCCGGACGCGCCAATCGCTCTGCCGTACGCAGATCCGGACGCAAACTCCTGAAAGCTCGTTGCTGCCGTGTCAATCATTGCGGTCCCTGCGCCTGCCCCTGCCCCTGCGCCGGGCGCTGCCCACGCGCCGGTGTTGATGCGAAGCGGCGGCGTGCTCTGCTGGCGCGGCAGCGAGGGCTGGTGCTGCTGGTGCTGCTGCTGGTGCCCGCGGCTGTGCGGCTGTAGCAGCTGCTGGTGCGAGGTCCGGAACAATGCCGCCGAGCCGGCGCCACCGCCGCCGCCACCACCGCCGCCAGCAGAGGAAGGACCGACCGGCGAAGGCAGGCTGAGCGAGCTCCCGCCGCCGCCACCCAGCAGCAGGGCTGTAGCAACGCCGCCGGCGCCTCCCGCAGCTCGGCTGCTGCCGCCCGCGGCTGTAGCTGCCAGCAGCCGCCGCGGCTGCTCCTGCCCCGCTAGCCCAGCAGGGCCCACAGGCGGCACAGGCACGGGCATGTGCACGGGCAGGATGGCCAGGTCTCGACTGTTGTTGACATTGCCGCCCCGGACCGACACGTCCACATGCAGGCTGCTCCTCTCCTCCTCCTGCTGCTCGGGGCCGCCGGCGCTGCCGCTGCCTGCTACAGCCGTCGGCGCCTGTTGCCAAGGTGCCGCCGCCGCCTGTGCTTCAGCCGCCGCTTGTACGACAGGCAGCCGCAGGCTCGGTGGGGAGCCGATCGCGCCGCCGCTGCCGCCGCCCGCCGCCACCGAGGCTGCAGCGGCGGCGCGCCCGCCGCCCTCAGAAGTCGACCGACGGCGGCTGCGGCCGCCCCATACTGCTGCTGCCACGGCAGCAGTGGCGTCATTGTCAGCGGCTGCGGCGGCTGTGGCCTCGCCATCACTGGCACCGCCGCCGCCGGCGGGCTGCTGCAGGGAGGCAGCGGTGGCGGCCGCCGCTGACGACGACACGGCGGCCGCGGCTGCTACTGCCGCTTCCGACAGCGTGGGCAGTGGCGCGGTCATGGCGTGCTGCAGCGGCCGCGGCAGGTATGGCTGTAACTGCAGCTGTAGCTGTAGCTGCAGCTGCTGCTGCGGCAGCCCGCTAACAGCAGTGGTGTCGATTGGAGAGGGTGGCGTGGTCCGAAAGCCGTGTCCCGAGCCGCCTGCCGCATGACCGCCGCTGCCGGCAGTAGCAGCACCCGCACACGACAGCCTCTCAATGAGCAGCCTGTTGCTGAGCTGTCGCATCAGGTCACTCTGCTGGCGGCTGAACCGGTGCCGCGCAGGAGCTCCGCCACTGCCGGGTGCTACAGCCGCCGTGGCCGCCGCCGAGTGGGTTGCTACAGCCGTGGCGAGCGGCGGCGGCTGTAGCACCCGCGCATCGTCCATGGACATGCGGGGCCGCGGCCGGGCTGCAGCCGCCGCCGCCGTCGCCGCCGCGGCAGTAGCATTCGATGCCGGCGCCTGGTGGCTGTACGGCCACCAACCGCCGTCCGCATCAGCAGCAGCGGCCGCCGGTCCCCGCGGCGACAGGCACAATGCTGCTGGGGGCGCGTAGAAAGTGTGGCCGTGATTGCCCCGTTCCCCCGCTACAGCCGCCGCTGCCGGCGCTGTTGCTGCTACAGCTGCTGCGTTTGAGTAGCTCCTGCCGAGCGCTGGCGGCGGCTGCGGTGGCGGCAGCGGCCCGGAGCGGGAAGCGCGCGGTGGGGAGTGCGGCAGGCCGCTATGTGTGGCGGCGGCGGGGGCGGGAGGAGGATGAGGTCCCAATGGTGACAGCGGGTGATGGTGGTGGTGTGGCGGCGGGTGGTGATGTGGTGGCAGCGGGTTCGGCGGGTGATGAAATAGGTGGCTATGGAACTGGATCTCGGGCAAGGGTCCGGAGGCGGAGCCCCGCGGCCGCCGTCCGGGATCCAGATCCAGATCCAGCGGCGGTAGCAGCAGAACTGGGGTGGCGGCTGAAGCAGCAGTCGCAGCGGTGGCGGCTGTAGCACCCGGCGGCAGCAGCGGCTGGTGCTGCGGGGGCGACGGTGGCGAGTCCGGCAGTAGCGCGTCCGCAAAGGACGCGCGGCACGCAGCCACGAAGTCGCCCCCGCCCGTGCCGCTGTGGCTCCCCACCAGATAGGCTGTAGCAGATGCGCTGGCGCTGGCTGTAGCACTGGCAGCAGCGGCAGCGCTCTGCCCGCTGCCCGGCAGTAGCGCGCCGGCGTTGCCGCCAACGAAGCCTCCGCCGCCGCCGGCGCTGCTGCTGTGGAGCTGCTGCAGCGCCTGGCTAAGCAGCCCACTGCCGCTGCCCCGGCCGCCGGTGACGCCGTCTGCGCCGCCGCCGGCGCCGCTGCCCAGCCCGCCAGCACGGCTCACACCAACGGCGACGCTGCTGCAGCTACTGCCGCCCGAGGCGAAGCTACTGCCGCTGCATACGGCGGCGTGAAGCACATTTTGAAGATGTGCGTTGCGCAGCTGCTGCTGAGTAATGCTACTGCCGACGGACTGCTGCTGGTCCGTGTTGCCGCCGCCGCCGCCATTTTGGCTGAGGCGGCTTTGCACGCCGCCGCCACTCGTAGTGCCGATGGCGCCAACAAGGGCGTTGGACCAGCGCCCGCTCCCCTGGCGGCTGCCGTGCAGGGAGTTGGCGCCGCTCGCCAGCGCCTCCCCAAGCACCGTCAGCGGCGTCGGCGGCGTCAGCGCCAGCGCGCCCGCCGCCGCGGTGACCTGCCCGGCCCCCGCCACCGCCGCCGCCGCCGCCGCCACCACCGCGGCCGCGGCTGCTGCTCCAGACTCTGCAAGCGCGACCGCGGCGGCGGCGTTGGCCACCGGTGCTGCGGATGTGATCAGGGCGAACTCTGACCCTGACCCCGACCCTGACCCTGACGCTGGCCCTGACGCTGACGCTGACCCTGGGGAGCCGTTGGCGTGACGGTGGGATCCATGCGATTCACTTCGCTGAGAGCATCCATGCAGCACGCCACTGCCAGGACCCGCCGATTGCAGCATGAGTGAAAGCGGCAGCTGCTGCGGCTGCGACGGCGGGTGCGCGGCATTACTGAGGCAGTCACCGCCGCCACCGGCGGCGGCGCCGCCACCAGCGGTGCTGTAAAGCATGGCAGCAGGGTCCGCTTCGCCCGATGACACTCGCCGGCAACTTGCGGCGCCGCCCGGCACTGCAATGGCGGCAGACGACGGCGACGGTAGAAACCAGGGCTGCTGGGATTGCTGCTGGGACTGCTGCTGGGATTGCTGCTGGGATTGTTGCTGTGGCAGCAGCAGGGTTGCGCTTGGGTGGGAGTCGTGCTCGGGTGCGGAGGAGGACCCACCCCCGGATGATGACAAATGGTCGGAATCAGATCCGGATCCAGGTCTGGGTACGAAACGTGCACGTGCTGCGCCTGAGCGCCGCCTGCCGCCGCCGCCGCCGCCGCTACCTACCACCACGCCTGCCTCGTTCAGGAGCACAGCCAGATCTGGCGGCGACGGCAGTAGCTGCCGCGACCCGCGTCCGCGCCGGCTGTTGCTGCTGTTGTTGCTGCTACTGCCTCCCAGTGGCGCCGCCGCCGTCCCGCTCGTCCCGCTCGTCCCGCTCGCCCCGCCGACCAGCCCAAGCCCGAGCTCCTGCTGCTGCTCAGGCCCCGGTGGCGGCTGTAGCAGTCCGGCCGCCGGCGGCTGCGGCGGCTGTAGCGGCCCCCCGCGCGGCCAGCAGTGGTGGGACAGGGAGGAGCGCTGCAGGCCCTGGGAGGTGCCGCTGCGGTTGGCGGACCGCTCAAAGACGGCGCTGCTACTGCCGCCGCCGCGGCCGCTGCTGCTGCCGCCGCCGCCGCGGCCGCCGCCGCTGCCGCCAACCGACATCCGCCGGTCTCCGAGAGCAACGATTTGCGTGTCAACGGCCGCCGACGGTCCGAAGCGGTTATTGCAGCGGTTGTCCTCAATCATGCCGGCGGCGGTTACGACGGTTGTGGCGGCGGCGGCAGAACCGCCGCCGCCCGCCGTGCTAACGGAAGCTGTGTCTCCAACTGCTAATAAGCTAATGCCGGATGATGCCGTGTCGTCCTGGCGGCTGCCTACTGACGTGGCGGCTGCGGCTGCGGCTGCTGCGCCCGTAGGCATTGCCGCGGCGGGCGCAAGCCCCCTGCCACTCCCGGCGGGAGCGGTCATGCCTGCTGCAGCCGCCACCAATTCTGTTTCCTTTGCTACTGCCGTCGCGGCCGGCGCCGCCCACGCTACCGAGCTACTGCTGCCATGGCTGCGCCACCTGCTGCGGCTGCTGCTGCTGCGCTGCCGCCGCATCGCGTGGACTTCGCTGGCGGGCGCGTTGCCGCCGCCGCCAGCTGTGGCGCCGCCAGTGATGCCACCGCCAGTGTCGCCGCCGCCAGCAGTGGCGCCGCCAGTGATGCCGCCGCCAGTGGCGCCGCCGCCAGTGGCGCCGCCGGCGGCCTTCGATGCGTCGAAGGGCACGTGGCGAGTCGCCGCCGTGTCGCCCCAGGGCGGCCCGGCAGCCGGCCACTCGCCCTCATAGTCCACTTCAGTCGCGGGGCTGGGCCGCTCGTCATTCGTGGTGGCGGCGTCATCGCTATAATCATAGCCGTCATTGTCCGCACCGCCGCCGGCCGCTGCTCCTCCTGCTGTACCTGCTGCGCAGGTGGCGGCGCTAGCGGCGCCGCCGGCACCGTCGCGCTCGCTCTCCTGATGCTGCTGCTGCTGCAGCGGCCCCAGCATAAGATTCATCTGTGCCACGCACGTCAAAACCACAGGGAACGCACATTAATGCGAAACAGATGGAAAATGCACGCCGGGACCCACAACTCCACACGTCGGGACCCGGGCACGCACTCACAAAATTACCCACTACGCTCCTTCCCGCAGTTCGCGAGCAAGTGCATGCAAGCTGATGGATGTTATTGATCGATGTTATGGATCGATGTTATTGATCGATGTTATGGATGGCTGCGTGTTTAGATCACTAGCCACACAGCAGCTCACCGGCAGGACCACAGAGCCACCGGAGTAGGCGAGGCAGATGGAGCCGTGCCGCACGCGCCTGCCGCCGCCACCGCCACCGCCGCCGCCCCGCGCGTGCTGGCTGTCGCTGTGGTGGTGCTGCTGCTGGTGCTGCTGAGGGCTCTGCAACGCCATGCGGCCGCCACCGCCACCCATGGCGGCTAACGGCGGGCTCCCGCTCACGGTCACACCGCCGCCGCCGCCGCCGCCGCCGCCGCCGCCGCAGTGCGACATGCGGTACGCGGGCACGCCACTGACCGAGAAACGCTCGCGCTGTACGAGTTGTACCGCGCCGTCGTCTCTGGCCGCGGCGCCGCCACCACCGCCGCCGCCGGACGCGCCGCCGCCACCGCCGCGCCTCGCCGGAAGCCGCCAGCTCGCCGCCAGTGCGCCAATGACTGCCCGCGGCGTCAGGCCGCCGCCGCCGCCGCTGCCGTACAAGCTGCTGGCGACACCGCCGACGCCGCCGCCACCGCGCCCCACCGCCGTCGCCGCCGGCAAGGCTGCAAGGCTGCTGCTGAGGCTGTGTTGGAGCTGCCCGTTGTTGCCCCTGCTGGTGGCGTAGGGGCTGTTGCTTGTGGAGTCTTTTGTCAGGTCGCGGAAGGGCGACGGCGGCAGCAAGGGGCTGCCAGCGAGAGAGGCGGGCACGCTGGCGGCGGAGTAGCACCCGCCGCCGCCGCCGCCTCCGACACTGCCCTCGTCGCCAAAGGCAGCGCTGCTAGCGGCGGGCGGCGGCATCGCCAGGGCAGGCGGCGGGAAAGCAGACGCCGCCGGCGGCAGTGACGCCGGCGCTAGCCCCAGGGAGGCGGCGGCGGCGGCGGCGGCGGCCGCCGTGGGCGACGCTGGGGTGGCCCCGCCGCCAACGCCGCCAATGCCCACGCCGCCGCGCACGCTGCCATTATTCATCCCGCCGCCGCCGCCGCCGCCGCCGCCGCCGCCGCCGCCGCCGCCGCCGCCGCCGCCGCCGCCGCCGCCGCCAATGTTGAGTGTGATTCGCGACATGCGCTGGCTGCATGGATGTATGGGTGCAATAGCGGGGAATGGCTGTTCGTAAGTTGTTTTGAAGTTCTATTCGCATGCCCGAGTTTGGGAAGTGCTATCGAAAGAGATGGTGGGCCCAGCAGCAGGCGGCCGTATGTTCAAAAGCTTCCACCACGCATGAGGCGCGCGGCTAGTGCGGCGTGCGGCGTGCATTTGCTGGAACCAGCAGACGGACGGACATTCCAGCTTCTTGCACACTAGAGGCGTGTGGCGTGCGTGCTGCATTGGCGCCACCCCGAGCCTGACGCCAGTGACAATGCTTATCAGTGGTAATGACGCATGTTGGCAGCACGACGCGTAAGCACGCACTCACCGGAGCGACCCAAGCTTCTGGACCAACAGCGGCCGGTGCGAGCCATCGCCGCCGCCGCCGCCGCCGCCGCCAGCCGACCCCGCCGTCCGCACGCTGCCGTCCGGATCGTAACCGCCGCCGTAACTGCCGCCGTACCCGCCGCTGTACGCGCCGTACCCGCCGGCCGCGCGGCCGCCGCCGCCGTAGCTGTGGTGACTCATGCCGTCGCGCCCGCCGCCACCGCCGCGGTGCGAGCTCGGGTCCCGGTCCCCCAGCGCCGCCAGCTCGGCCCCGCCGGCTGTAGCCGTCGCTGCGGCCACGGCCGCTGCTACTGCCGCCCGGTCGAGCCGCTCCTGCCGCTCCCTGTCCTTGTGGTGCGCCTCAAACGGATTGTGGCGGGCGGGCGGGCAGTTGACCCACACCTGTGCGAGCACGCACGGGGTCCGCGGGGTTCCGAAGAGCCTTTGTGTTTCCGTAACAGCCACCCCATCCAGCTCTCAGCAGCCCCTGCTGCTGTCACGCCGCCTGCGGCCTCCGCTCCCGAGTTGGGTCCACCCATACAGCCTTCTCCCAGGTCTCAGCCGCCCCTGCTGTCACGTCCGTCCACACCGCCTCCCATACCACACCGCCTCCCATACCACACACCCACGCACTCATCCTCACATCCCCCCCACACACGCCCGCCCGCACCTCGCAGCCGTCCGGGTGCTCCAGCAGCTCATTGGGCCAGGGCTGGTCCTGCGTGTGCGCGTGTGCGTGTGTGCGCGTGTGAGCGAGCGAGTGAGCGAGCGAGCGGGCGATGGGACAGACGGAGCTAAAGGCATCCATGCACGCGCAAGACGTGCACTCGTGAGACGTATGCCATCAGCAAGGCGGCGGTATGCCGTGCCGTGTTTCGTGTGCCGTGTGTATCACCCACACGCCCACCCACCCACGCACCAGGAGCTCCTGCTGCGCCGCCAGCGCGAACCGGGCCGCGTCCGCCGGTGACCAGAATGCGATGATGAAGCAGTCGCCCTGTGTTGCGTGCGTGCGTGCGTGTGTGTGTTGATAACAGAAGCCCCCCCCCGCACGCCATTCCGTCCTCCTCCGCATTACACCACCCAACCAACAGCAGGCCCGCACGCATGCACGCACGCCACTTTAAGCCCAGACCGGCCCCGGCCCCGGCCCCGGCCCCGGCCCCGGCCCCGGCCCCGGCCCCGGCCCGACCCGACCCGACTCGACCCGACCCGACCCGATGCCGCACGCCCGCCACTCGCCTCCGTGGCGCTCTCGTATCCGTTGTACGGCCGCAGCAGCTTGCGTAGGCAGGCGTGGTGCAGCCGGATCTGTATGTGGTGGGTACGGCGGGGCGGGGCGGGGTCGGCAGGGTTAGGGGGGAGGGGGTGCGTGAGGTGGGTGGGGCGGGGGTGGAGAGGGAGTAGGGGTGGGCATGGGCGGAGGTGACATGGACAACGCTTGCGGTTGGCGTCCATTCTATCAGAGGCAAAGTTCAAGCGTAAGGCAGCGTGCGTGGCGATAGTTGGTTGCCATATCTGATTGTGTCTGTGGCTAAATGTTTCAGTGCGCGTTGAAAGCGTTGCGGCTCACATGCGGCTAACACGCCGCGCACACGGCCCTGCCCCGCCCTAGCCGCTGCTGCCTCCCCACATCTCGCTCCCCACATCTCCAATCCCACTCCAATCCCCACTGCGCTCCACACGCCACCCCGCCACACCCGCCACCCACCGCCTTGTCCATGGCGAAGGCGTGCACCTCCTCCCACAGCACCGTGGAGTTCTGCGGGTGTGTGGTGGTGAGGGGCACACACGCATGAATGGCGGCTTTGTTCCGTTTGGTTTTGTTGAACACGCACACGTGTCAGCGTGTGTAAACGGTTAAACAAACGGAGCGAAGCGAGCGTGTGCATGTGTGTTCGGTGGGGTCTGCAAACCAACACACACGCGTCGCCGCACCTACCATTATGTCCTGTGTGAGCGTGCGTCCGTGTGTGTCCGCGTGTAGGAGGGGCAGCAGCAGCGAAACACGCCCGGCAAGGAGGGGAGGGGGGCTGTGAATCTAAACCAAAACCAAAATAAGCCCGCTGCACACCAGCAGGTCAAGACGCAATCAAGAGGCAGCATGCAGGCCGCTGTTTACTCCCACCGCACGAGCAGCACATCACCACCCTGACCCTGACCCTGACCAGCACCACCGTCCATCCTCTCCCCAACACCAGCCGCAAGGCCTCCGCCTCCGCCCCAGCCTCAGCCCCAGCCTCACGGCGGCCTCTACAGTCATCCACTCATCCCCTACCCACGCGCCTCACGGCGGCCTCGTCAGTCCACGAGCAGCACGGCAAGGCACTGCATCACCCTGACCCTGACCATCCTCTCCCTAACGTCAGCCGCGAGGCCCCAGCCTCACGGCGGCCTCTCCAGTCATCCACTCATCCCGCACACACCGTGACCAGCAACGTGGTCTGCGGCCCCACGCCCGGCGGCCGCGTGCTGCCCGCCAGCGTGCGCGTGCGGCGGCACTGGCGCCACAGCAGCCAGCCCAGCACCGCCGCCACCAGCCCCAGCAGCAGCGGCAGCGCCACCACCAGCCCCAGCAGCACCGCCTGTAAGTGTGTGTGCCCGGGCGGGTGAGCCGTGGGCGGTTGTGTGTGCGTGCGTGTGTTGCAGAGCACAAGGGAAACGACAACAAAGCGCGTGTGTGTGCGTGTGTGCGTGTGTGTGAAAAGCACGCGCGCATCCCTACACGGTACGTCGGGTGGTGAGCACGGGGATGGTATTAGAGCGCGGTATGTGGCGTGAGAAAGGGCACTAGGGCAGGGTAGGGTAGGTCAGGGGCAGCAGCACCGAAAGGGCTGGCTCCCCGCGCGTTTGAACGCGTCCTTTGCGGCGCGCCGGGCGTGGCGCCGGGCGTGCAGTTGGCGCGGAAAGCGCGGCGTCGAACGTGATACTGCACAGCCCGCGCAGCCGAGCGGCACTCGTGACGTGAGCAGCGCTTTATGTTTATGCCCTGGGAGAGTGGAAGAAAGGCTGCGAAGTCGCGGGGAGGGCCTTTGTCGGCGCGCGAACACGTGGGGTTCGCTGCGCGCGCTACGACGCGAGTTTTCCCAAGTCGCCTCGGTTACGCAGAGGCGGGGGAAATGTCGCACAGATTGCGTCTGCGAGGACGCATACATATTTTCTGTGCACACCGCCGCGCCTGTATGACGGATGTGCGCGCTGCGCCTGTCTGCCCAAACCCCGCTATCTCTAGCTGTTAACTTACATTTACTCCATCAGATGGCCCCGGCGCCGAGGTGGTGCCCGGCGATTGAGGCGACACCGCAGTCTGCTGGAGAATCCGCTGCGCCAGAGCCCGCCCGGTCAAAATTGACACTCTGGATGCGCCGCCCCAGTCAGAGGACATGGTGCCACCAGTTGAATGTAGGTGACAGCTTGGCGGCGTCACTCTACGCTGTGGGCGAGTAAACTCTCAGCATGTCTGTTAGGCCGACGCCCCAAGATAGCCATATCGCTCAGGTTAGAGTGCCCAAGGCACATGGCTTAGAGTAATGCAAATCATGGGCGTACCGGAACTAAGAAAATACACATGGAGGGCTGGGCGCCCGGACGCATTGCGTTCACGCTTCACACAGCTGTCCGGCGAAAGGCAACCAGCGTGTCTTTCCAAGTCCTGGATGATAAATCTAACACATCAATAGACTTGCATCATTATGGAGGCGTAAGTGCATGTGCATCAGAAGACGAAAGCGCCTTTTTGTTGTGATGGGCTTGTAGTGTCCAATTTGTGGCAATTCATTACATCGTTGCAATCCATGCTTAGACTGCTACGCCTGCAGACTGTTGGGCGACCGCAGGGAACAAGGGCTCTGGCTCCGGGCCCATCCGCCGGCGCTGGGCATTCAATTTCCCGCCGACGTGTGTGGAATGGTGATAAGAGAACTTGAACCGCGGCTTCAGTAACCTCCCTACTTTCGGCGCGCACGCGGAGTTCTTACTGTTTCCGATTGGAGCCCCACCGTTGCTCACAGCGGTCTGGCGATAATCAGCTGCATAAGTCTCTCCATTTCCTTCTACGTTAGGCGACTCCGCGTTAAGGCTCGTCTCAGGACCCACGTGGTCCCACCGGCAAGTCCTTTTTAGTCAAGAAAACCTTTGACGCTCCCGGCCTTGGTTTGTGGATACCGATAAATCGCCGTGATCGCAAACGATTCAGCCATCAAGCAAGACTGCCAGGGCTCCTGAATTCAGTCCCCGGGCTGGGCAGCAACGCTGCCATCAGACGTCCTGTCGGCACGAAGTCCACGCCGACATCCCACACCCGCATTTGCTTACCCGCACCCACACGGCCAACACCCGCATCCGCTTACCCGCGCCTGCAGCCAGCCCATCCCTTTCACAAGCGCAGTCCCCGCCCTGAGCCCCCAAACACACACGCAGGCGAGACATCCGCCACCCACGCCGCACCGCGCTGCCCTACCCACCTCCAACGACCTCGGGGGTGCACCCGGCCGCGCGCGCACAGCCGCCGCCAAGACTGGCCCAGTCACCAGTCATCAGTCATAGCCACCATCAACTCATCATCGTCGTCGTCATCAGCAGCGGCCGTGCCGCCGTGGTTGTCGTCATCCCTCTTCCGTCAGGGCGCAGGCGCACGCCAAACGTCGACCGGGCTTCGCTCCGCCCCGCGTCCTCCTCCTCCGCCCCCCGTCCTCCTCCGATCCTCCTCCTCGTCCTCCGACTCCTCCTCACATCAGCAGCTCAAAGTTGCGCTGCGGCATCTGCAGCGAGATCCGCGCCCACGGGCCCGCGTACGACGGCGTCGGCTGCGCCTCGCCGCCGCCGTCGCCGCCGCCGCCATCTCCATTCGCACCGCCACCATTCGCGGCGGCGGCGCCGCCGCCGGCCGCGTCAGCGGCGCCCGGCGGCGGCGCCTGGTCCTGCTCCGCATCGGGCGGCGGCGGTTGCGGCGGTTGCGGCGGTTGCGGCGGTTGGTCGCCGCCGCCCCACGCAACTACCAGTCGGTTGTCCCACAGCGACTGGCGGCGCGGCGGCAGTTGGTCCAGAAGGAAGTGGAGCGCGGCGCTGCTGCCGGCGCCGAACCCGAACCCGCCCGCGCCGTCGCCCCACATCTCCACGCCACACCTGTTGCCATTGGTTTTGTTGGGCGGGGGTGGGGTCATGAATACCAGCCCAAGCTAAACCAACCTAGCAAGCGGGGGCGGATCGATGCATGGTAATTACGACGGGGGTGGGGTGGGGTGTGGGCGGCCCGTGGAGGTCGCATGGGTGCCGATCCGTGCCCGTGAATAGGTTGTCGTGTGTAATCCCTTTCCTGCACGCCCACCAGTCCACCACCCACCGCCCACCACCCACCCCGCACCACCACCCACCCCGCGCCACCACCGCTCGCACTCTCACTCTCACTCTCTCCCACCCACCTGCCCAGCCGCAGCCGCCCGCCCGCGTCAAGCAGAGCCAGGTCCGCCATAAGCGGCTCCGCGCCGCCGCACATCACCGCCAGCGCCGCCGCCGCCGCCGCGCCCGCCGCGCCCGCCGCCGCGCCTGCAGCCGCCGCCGCGCTTGCAGCCGCCGCCGCGCCGCCGGCTCCCGCCGCCGCCGCCTGAGCGCCGCCGTCCGGGCCAGCTGGGCCGTGGGTGCCGCCGCGGGCGAAGTGGACCGGCTCAGCGACGGCGCCGCCGCCCGGCCCGAAGGCGCGCAGCCACGACGCCGCGAAGCGCTCCGCCGCCGAGTCCGCCGACCCCACGGCCTCCCACTCTGCCCCTGCCCCAGCCCTTGGCCCCGGCGCCGCCTCTGCCGGCGCCGCCTCTGCCCGCGGCGGCGGCGACAGCAGCACAACGTCGCCGCGGCGGCTGTCCGCCTCGAGCAGCGACATGCGCGCTGAGCCGCCGCCGCCGCCAGCCGCCGCCGCCGCCGCCGCCGAGTCCTGCGGCGGCGGCGCCGTCGCCCACAGCCGCACCGCCACGCCGCCCGCCCAGGCGCCGTCGCGCTCCTGCTGCCCCTCCTCCTCGTGCGGGTCGTTGGCGCCGCCGCCGCCGCCACCGCCGCCGCCGCCGGTGCCGGTGCCGGTGCCCGGCAGGCGGCTCCAATCGATGTACATATAGGCGGCCGGCGTGGGCTGCAGCGCTGCGGCAGTAGCTGCTGCGGGCGCTGCAGTAGCACCAGCTCCAGGGCCAGCGCCGGCGGCTGTAGCTGTGGTAGGCGCCGCAGCAGCTGCTGCTGCTGCAGCCGCCGCTGCTACTGCTGCCTTGTGCGCCAGGTAGTGCGGGAGGCCGGGGTGGGCGTCGTGGGGCGGCTGGTAGTGCAGGCGCAGGCCCAGCTGCGTGTGGGGAGGGAGGTTGCAAGGATGGTTGGGAAAGCGGTACAGGATGCACTGAAGGCTGCAGACGAAGTCGTTACCGAAAACACTGGGACAGGCATGAGGGGTGAAGGTGGGTTGCAAGAGATGCGCCACGCCCCGTCCCGCCATCCCCGCACCCCCAAACCCCACCCCTTGGGTACGTGCCTGCGGCAGCGCCCCGGGCGGGCACACCGGCAGTAGCTGCTCATAGTGCAGGTAGGCGGCAAGGTGCGGCCCCGGCTTGCCGGCGGCTGTAGCGGCGGCCGCCGCCGCGGCTGCAGCTGCTACACCCCCTCTCGCGCCCGGGACCGGCGGCCCGCGCCTTATCGGCGCGTCTGCTTCTGCTACTGCCGCCGTCGCGGCGGCCGCCGCCGCCGCGCCGCCGCCGCGCTGCTGCTGCTGCCGCCTGGCGGCGGGCGGCGGGATCCGGAACGGCAGCATGCCGGCGTGCGCATCGAGAGCCGACAGTTTTGGATCCGACAGGTCGTCTGGATCCTCGTCGAACGACTCGGGCTCCTCCTCGACTCCTCCCGGGCCGACCGGATCCGGATCCGGATCCAGGACGCCCCGTGTCGCCGCCGGCGCTCCGCCAGCCGCCGCCGCTGCCTGCTGCCCGCCGGCCTCTCCGTCCTCGTCCTCGTCAGAGTCCGAATCCGAATCGTCATCCCACACATAGAGGCCTGCGTGTGCGTGGGGAGGGGTGGGCTTGTTGAAAAACCCAGCAACTACGGTACACATGCGAAGGTAGGGGGGGCATGGCCGATCAGGCGCCCGGGGAACACCGTGCCGTGCCGTACCGTACAGCTGCCGTACCTTGCGGTTGCCCCCACCAGAAGTACACGGCCCCCTGCGTCAGCAGCAAGTCCCCCCCTGTCCCGACCGCGTTTGCCTGTCCCCTGTCTAGTAATGTTGTTTTGCTTGGGCTGGTGTTCACAGCCCCCGCTCCCCTCTGTCCCGCCCCCGCCCCCGGCGTTCCCGCTTCCGCTCCACACGCATACGCATGTACCTTCCACATGGCTCTGGAGCAGTCGCGAGCGGTCGCCCTGCAATGCACAGGGGGCCGGGTGCGGGTACGCGTGAGCGGCAGCAGCAGCAGTCAGCATCAGCTGCAGGAGGATCAGGAGGAGCCAGAAGGGGGCCGGGGTTGAATACCAGCTCAAGCTCACCTCTCACAGGGAGCAGGCGGCACGACACACGCCCACACTCCCACGCACAGCCCCCAAGCCCCCACACCAGCCCACCCTCACCCCCGGCAAACGCCCCAACCTCACCAGCGGCAGCCGGAACGGCCGACTACGCATGGCCGCCCAGCAGAGGCAGCTACTGCCGCTACTGCCGTCACCGCCGCCGCTATCGCCCGTCTGGCCGCCGCTGCCACCACCGCCGCACGGCTGCTGCTGCTGCTCCTCCTCCTGCGCCGCCGCCGCCGACGCCGATGCCGCCGGCTCTACCGACGCCTCGGCCAGAAGCGTCAGCTCCATCTCGTGCGGCGGCGCCGTCAGCGGCCGCGGCGGCGGCGCGCCCAGGTGCGCGCGCGATGTGGCGAAGTTGGCGTCTGGGTCGTACGCCATCGTCTCGGGGTCGCCGCTGCCGCTGCAGTCCACACCTGCGGTTTGTTGTTGTTGTTGTGTTGTTGTTGTTGTTGTTGTTGTTGTTGTTGTTGTTGTTGTTGTTGTTGTTGTTGTTGTTGTTGTTGTTGTTGTTGTTGTTGTTGTTGTTGTTGTTGTTGTTGTTGTTGTTGTTGTTGTTGTTGTTGTTGTTGTTGTTGTTGTTGTTGTTGTTGTTGTTGTTGTTGTTGTTGTTGTTGTTGTTGTTGTTGTTGTTGTTGTTGTTGTTGTGGTGGTGGTGGTGGCGGTGGTGGTGTTAGCTTGAGTGGCTGGTACGGTACACGCAACAACAAGCACAACCCCATCACTACTTGCCCAAAACCGTTTACATCAGCAGGCACATTTACGCCGCCGCAGCACCACCGCGCCCCACCAGCAGCACCGCCCGCCTGCACACCCACCCGGCTGCCACGGCGGCTGCTCCGCCGCCGCGCGCCGCACCCAGGCGGGCAGCCGGAAGCGCAGCCACACGCTCTGCGGGTTCACCGCCAGACCCAGGCAGCGGCACAGCGACGACCGCAGCACCTGGCGGCTACTGTCGCTGCCGCTGCTACAGCCGCCGGCGCCGGCACCGGTATCGGCGCCGGAGCTGCTACTGTTAGATGGGGATGGAGGTGGGGGCTCGCGGCGCAGCAGTGTGACGCGCACCCACCAGCGCCGCACGCCGCCCACCGCCGCGCCCATGCGGTGTTGGTAGGCGAGGTGGGTGGCCAGCGGGCAGCGCTGCGCGGCGGGGCGGGGGTGCGGGCGGGCAAAGCAGTTCATTCAAAACTCCAAATGGTAGCCAACCATTGCAGGCAGGGGGCATCCTCCTTAACATGAGGGGGTCTGGGTGGTGGAGCGCAGAATTGGAAGAGGACAGATGCGTGCGCGGGCCTTGCGTGCAGAGCTGGGGGAGTTTACTATACGGTAGTAAGCCCTCTCTGTTGAGGGCCTCAGCAGATCTTTATCTTTTCCCGGAAGTGCCGGGAACCCTGGGGGCTCACCGCAAGCGCGGCGAATGAGGCGCGGGGGTCCGAGGGACAGGGCCAGGTGGCGCCGTTCCCGCCGCCGCCGCTGCCGCGACCACTGCCGTCGTCCCCGCTGCCGCCGCCCTTTGCAGCCCCGCCCGCCGCAGCCGGCGCGTCCACAACGGCCGCATCTGTCCCGCTTCCACCGCCTCCACCGCTTCCGCCACCAGCGGCGCCGCCAGTTTTGCCTGGTTGCGCCGCAGCGGCCGGCTGCTTCTGCTGCGGCGGCGGCAGTGGCGGCGGCTGCAGGCCGAATTCGGCGCTCAGCTGCTGTGCCCACAGCGCGGCGCCGGAGGCCACGGCGCGCCAGGCGCGGCACACGGCCAGGCAGCGGGCCAGAGACAGGCTGCGTGGGGGGATGGGGATCGGGGTGGGGGCCAAAGGCGCGTGTGTGTGAGTTGGGAAGTTGAGGCGGCGATGGGGGAGGTGATGGAAGCACACGCGACGCAGGGCTGGCTAGCAGCGATTGCAGGCTCGCGGCTGTGATTGGTGATCGGGGGCTGTGTGGTCATTTGCCGTACCACACACGGCGTGCCCCCGCTCCCGCACACAATCGCAGTAAGTGCCCACGCCCCGGGTTGGAGGGATGGTTGGCCAGGGTCGAGTGGTCGACGCGTGCTGACAACCCCCCTGCCCAGTGCCGGACCCTCGCCCCCATCCCCACATACATAGCCCCCACCACCACCACATACACACACATACCTGTCCAGTCGGGTGAAGACGTCCTCAAGGACATGCGCGGGCAGCTGCAGGATGATGGTTGCGGACGGCATCTCGCCCGCTTGGTCGGCGGGCCCGCCAGGGCCCCGTCCAGCAAGCTCAGCAGGCATGGCCGGTGTGCGCAGCAACGATCGCTAATGCCCAGCTCGAGTCCTTATCACTCGAACCAGTTGCTCGCCTTGGCGAGTTCAGCGCACGATGGCAGTTCTTGCCCCAACCGGTTGGTGCGCAGCTCGGCCTTTGTACACATAAATCAATTGTTTTGTGCAAGCTTTTGGTACATCGACTAACGCCGCTTCAATCTCGCGCACAGGCACAGTGAACCTGAGTTCGGGCTGTCGCTGTTGTCAGCTGCGGCCTTATTACAGCCGTGTGGAAATCTTTGTTAAGCTGTTAAAGCATGATGCAAAGCGCGGCCTCGCATCGATGGTGAAGTTGATGCTGCCCATGAAAATTTGCGCTGGCGAGGCCACCCCAACCCGACCCCCAACACGGCGCCACCCCTCGCCACCCCGCCTGACCCCGTCAAGCTTCCTGCGCTGACAGAGCTGCGCCCCAGGCTCCTTGGCAGGCAAATTGCACAATGCAATGTGGCATACGAGAACTGCTTACAATCATTTTTAGCTTGGGACGTGCGCCCACTTTGCAGTGCCGCAGTCGCCATGGCAAATTGGCAAGGTTGGTGGCCCCTTGCGACTATCTTCCCCTTGCGACTTCCTGTTTGCCTCCCGTCCGTTTACGCAAGCCACATGCCTTCCCCTGCCTGCCGCCGGTCCTATGACAGTCACTATACATACGTCTCCCCGGAAAAGGATACTCAAAGTCCGAAACACACGGCGCCATCGCAAACGCCCCAACCCCGCAGAGTGCAAGGCCAGAAGGCGGGTACGCGCGCTACTACGGTACAGACCCTGGTGTCGGCGTCGTGCATTTGCATTCACTAGCAAGTAGCAAGCACTCCGGTCACAGGTGTCGGGGGCTTCCTTCATTTCTCGGGCATTCAGTAACCTCCCAAGGCAAACGGATCACGCGGAACCATTAGGCCCAATTGATGCATTTCAGTCAAACGGCGGTCGATATCGTAAAGTATCACGCGAACGCTTTTGGTGCGACAGTTTTTGAACCGCGCAGGACAGTCAATCACACGGGGCCAACCCGCCTGCATTTGAAACACACGCACGCGTGCGCACACGCTTCGTCACAAGTCACGACAGTCTCAAATACACACACACGCACACACGCTTGTCGGTCAAATATGATGCATTTTTAGAAGGTTCAATCCGGGCGCTTGAAGATTTGGGGATGCGTGCAAGGTGGCGAGTGAAATGGATGAGATGCGGTGATACGCAAGGGAACCCTCCCATCCGAAGAGTCGAGTCAGCAGTTCTTCACGCGCTTGCGCACTCGCACGCTCTCGCCGCCCCTCCCTTCCCTACCATTGTATTGGTATGCGGTGCAATAGCTGCGGCAGCCGTGTGTGTCCACCTCCTCTGGCCCCCGCTTGCTGCCACGCGGCCCCACCCCTCCTCAAACCCCCCTACCGCCCACGCACCACCCCCTGCCACCGCCACCGCTTCGACCGAGCCCACACACACGCACACACACTTGTTGCTTCCTCCTTGTGCTTGCTTTCACACGCCCACGCACGCGCCCTCGCTCTACGCGGTCACGGGCAGCACCTTGGACGAGGGCGAGCTGTTGCGCATCACGTCGGTGCCCGGCGAGGTCGTCAGGCCGCCCAGCGTGTTGCCGGCGGCGCCGTTGTAGGCTGAACCGCCGTGCTTGGAGCGGTCCAGGCCCATCTCCTCCTCCTCGGGCGGGATGCGCAGCATGCCGAAGATCTTGAAGATGCCGAAAAAGGGCACCATCATGCCAATCACCCAGCCGATGATGACCAGGATGCCAACAATCTGCGACGCGAGCAGCTTGCCGTCCGAGGCCACGAGCTCGCCGTCGGCGTTGTAGCCCTTGTAAAAGGCGCCCCAGGGGTAGGGCTTGGCGAGCTCGCCGGCGGCCGAGGGCGCGTGGACATAGTACTCCATGATGTATTGCTGGCGAGCCATGAGGCCGGTGAAGAAGACGCCCCACATGCCGCAGCCGAAGTGCATGGGGCCGGCCGACAGCGGGTCGTCGATCTTGAGCTTGAGCAGCAGCCAGCACAGGAACTCGAACCACAGGCCGGCGACGAGGCCGCAGATGATGGCGGCCCAGGGGTAGATGACGTGCGGGCAGGCGGTGACGGCCACGAAGCCGCACAGGATGCCGTTGCACAGGCCCACAAGGTCCCAGCCGCGGTGGCGCGCGAAGCCGAAGATCAGGCAAGCCACGCCGCCCGCCGCGCCCGCCAGGGTGGTGCACACCGCGGCGCGGCCGCACACGATGGCGTACACGCTGCTGTTGATGAGCAGCACCGAGGCGGGGTTGAAGCCGTACCAGCCGAACCAAAGCAGCACGGTGCCCAGCACCACCAGGATCGCGGAGTGGCCCGGCATGTCCACGGGCTTGCCGTCGGCGTCGAAGCGGCCCAGGCGGGGGCCGACCATGATGGCACCGATCAGACCCGCCAGACCGCCGGTCATGTGGATGACGCCCGAGCCGGCGAAGTCGATCATGCCGGCGTTGATGAAGGGCTTGACCACACCGTAGCCCAGCCAGCCCTCCACGCACCACACCCACTGTGTTGCGTTTGTTTGCGTTGAGGGGGTGGGCCGCAAGGGAAGGGGTTAGGGAGCGAGTTGCGGAACGAGTTAGGGAGGGAGCGCGCAGGCGGCGAAGCAGGGAGCAGGGAGCAGGCAACAGCGCGCGGCCGCACACACACACACGCGCGCGCGGTCTGGGCATGGGCAGCTCGGTGCGGGGGCGGCGCAGAGCAGCGGCACCGCGCCGCCGATGCTCTCTCTGTTTCCTACACTGGTGCGCCCGCCCCGTCCCGCCACTTCCGTGCCGCCAGAGCTCCACCTCACCGCTCATTGCCCACGCCCCTGCCACCCATCCCGAGCCCGATGGCCCCATCCCGAAGCCTGTCCTCGCCTCAGCTCTCCCCCACCCGCACCCGCACCTGCCGCCCTCATCTTCCCAACACCCAGCGCCCCCGCCCCCATCCCAGCACCGTTTCAACGCCTGTCTCTCCCCACCTCCGCCATGCCCACCTTTCCTACCGACATACCCCTCTCCCCTCCCTCGCAGATCCCGATGCCCGGCCCTTTCGCCTCCTGCCCCCCCGGCGTCTCTCCCCCGGGCCTTTCACCCCCCGGCCCGACAGTCACAACGCGAAGACGAAGACGAAACGGCACACTCACGTGGGCAATGACGGGGTAGACCCAGCCGCCGATGAACATCGAGTAGCCCAGATAGGCGTTGAAGTTGAAACGCTCAGCCACGGCGCCGGCGGGGACTGCGGAGGAGAGGGGGAAGTGAAACCGGCATGGTCAGCAAAGGAGGGGCCAGGGGCGGCGGTCACAGACGCGGTGACAGACGCGCCCGTCAGCGGGCGTGTGGCGGATGCCATTGCCGCATCGTCCCCCATCCACCCCACCCCCACGGCATTTGCCCGTGTCTCCGTCTAGGCTGAACGTGGCCTGGTGCTCACAACCCAACCTTGCAAACGACGCAAACTCCCCGCTGCCCTGTGCCCTCCAGGCACCGCCGCCGGACACCTGGAATCGGTTCCTTAGAGCTCAGAGCTCTCACCCCCAAGGCCCCCAAGGCCCCCGCTCTGACGCAGCGGGGTTCACCAAGCTTAGGCTGGCGTCCACGCCCCTTCTCCATCCCACCACCACAACCACCACATACGCAAACACACACACACACACACACATGCCGAGTGGCGGGCTTGTTTGTCCGTCTGTTTAATGTTTTGAACACATGCCGAGTAAACACACACGCCTGGCAACCGCCTGACTCACTGGTGACGGCGGTGGCGGCGAAGGCCCACTGGAAGAACCAGTCGATCCACTTGCCCTGGCCGGAGCCGGTGAAGTGCGTGTCGATGCCGTCCAGAGCAAACATGGCGTTACCTGCAGCGTTGGCAGGGGCGGTGTCAGCACAGTGTGGGTCGAGCTCGTGGATAGCGCACGCGTTGCTGGCGGGCGGGCGGGCGGGCGGGCAGGACGAGCTGGGAGCGTGTGGGCTGCAGGGGGGTGGGCCGGGACCGCGGCGGCACAACGTGCCGGCGACGCGACGCGCGCGGCGTGTGTGTGCGGGGATGTACTGGCCCCTCCATCCCCAACCTAAATAATTAAGTAGTTGCCAGGCCACTCACCGATGAACTTGTTGGGCTTCTCGCCGATGCCGAAGGCGAAGGCGAACCTGCAAGCCGGGGGGGGGGAGAGGTGAGGGGGAGGGATGCCGTGCGGGGGTCAGCGCGCCGCGTCCGGACTGGTGGACAAGGAGCACAAGGCGAGGCGCCTTGAATCGGGGGACTGCCAGTTGCCAGCGCAGCTGGGGTTCCTCACGAGATGCGCCGGGTGCGCTGTGTGTGTGTGTGGTTGTGTGTGTGTGTATCTATGCGGCCGAGCGCCCGAGCCCTCCTGTATCTTCCCCGGCTTGTCCAGCCTACCGTACCGTAGTATCAACTCACCCGACAAAGTACCACATGAGCGCGCTGCAGGAGGCGTCCAGGACGGTCTGCAGCAGGATGTTCATCGCGTTCTTGGAGCGGATGGCGCCCGCCTCGAGCTGCGATGGACAGAGCCAAGGGAAAAGGAGGAGGATGCGGGACGCGGCACGAGTCAAAGTTCCGTCAGCAGCGCCACGAAAACTAGGGCTACGGCGTAGCCGCGCTGTTGCTCGCGTCACGCGAAGTGCACGCGAGTTTGTGTACTATGCGGAGGCTCTTGCCGCTAGCAGCGCAGGAGCACGCGCGTGGGCTGAAGGTGTGAAGCATGGAAGCCCTTCGAAGCTTTGCCGGCGGTAACCGCGCCGCACGCTGCAGCAGCTCGCAATTGACCTTAGCACGACCGCAGCTGATTGTGTTTGTTGATTGAGCCCGCGCAAGCCTCGCGGCGCAGTCTGGAATCCCGAGCGAACGCCGCTGCCAGAAGTCTTGCTCGCGACCGCAAACCAAGCTCCCACTGGTACCACACTTTCTACGCGCAGATTCATACTGGACTGAAAGATCAAACCGACAAGCGGGCCCACGTGTGCTCGCGCGCCGCGCCGACCAATCAGACCAGGGTTCTTCCAGCCTTGACTCTCACCATGGCGAAGCCTCCGTGCATCAGGAACACCAGCGCGCCTCCGTAAAGCAGCAGGAGCGTGTTCAGGCCGTCCATAGTGCCTTGCAAGTTCGTGCCAATTGTGTCGACCGTCTCTTGCAGCGCCACTAGATCTACTGTGGTGGTGTCCTGAAGGTGGCGAGCCACTGGCGCGGCAGCCTCCATCGCCGCGCAAATAGCGGACGCGAGGCTATCGCCATTGGCGACGCCGACCAAAGCCGACTTCGCGGCGAGGAGACACGCTTCGCTCATTGTTGGGCTGTTATCAGAAAACGGCGAGGTCAAGTCAACCAACGGCCAACCGGAGAAACAAGCTCACGGGGACTAGTGGATGTTTTGACGCATGTGACAATGGGCCGTACAGAAAAAAGGCGCCACGTGCCAATGCAGTCTGACGGGCGGGCGCGCGCGCGGTGGATGCTAGGAGCCTAGCAGGCGTGAAAGCGAAGCATCAATGTTACCTTGCTTGGCCAGCGCGGCAGGCAGGGCCCAGGTAGGAGAAAGGAGTCTTAGGCGAAACTCGCGGGTGTGCGAGCAATCCATAACAAAACATAACATCTGCATACAAGCACATACCTAACTCACTTGGGCAGAGGCTGCCCGTCGACATCCGTGGCCCTAGTTTCTGGCATTGCGAAATCCCCGCACAGAAACTGGGACAGACAACCGCGGGTTGTAGACAAGCTGGTCAGCACCCTCATCATTGAATGCAGCCCAGCCAGATTGGGATTGAACGGACTTGGACGGGTCAGGAGAGTCTGGGGCAGGGCAGTCTGCGGCACGGTGTCATTGGGGCGCGGTGTCGGCGGGGGGGGGGGGCGGGGCATCCTCTGGCCTGGCCGCGCGGCCCCAGCCCGCAGCTGCCTTGGCGTTGGACGGTCGGGGTGGTCTTCGAGCGAGGAGGGCAGCGGGGCATGGGGGCCGGCTGGATGAGGGCGCCACAGCGGCACAGCCCACACGGCCCTCAAAGGGTTCGCATTTTGGGGGGCACCGGTAGTGGTGACCGTGCGGGCCCTCACAGCCCTGCACCCGCCGCGCGTAAGGCCGCATGGCGGGCCAATACGGCCCCTGCACCCGCGGCGCCGCGGGGCGGCCAGCCGGCAGCGGGGGGAGGGGCGTGTGTCCGGGGCCTCAGGGCCATCCACATGCCTGAAATGCAAGGTGCGCGGCACCGCGCATGACCCTGCCGAGCACCAAGAAGCTGGATGCACCCAGCACAGCGCCAGCGCCAGCGCCGGCAGTACGGCAGTACGGCAGTACGGCAGTACAGCGGTGCGGCGCCGACCCCTGGGCACGGGCGAAGGCCCTGGGCGGCCGTTTGGCTCGAGCCTCGAGGCGCCGATCCAGCCCTACCGGGCCCGCATGCCGAGCAGGGCTTCCTTAGCCGCCCCACTCCGCTGCTTTTGGCGCACATGCCTCCTCAATTGCTCATGCTCAGCATCGGGCCCACCGCCCTGGTACATCCCTGTGGTACACTACTGTCGTGTGTGTATTACAGCTGCGGCGCGACGTCTGACCTGCTGGCCCGGGGGCCCAGGCTCGGCCGCCGCATCGCCGGTCGGTGTCATGTCTTGACTGGCGCAGTCGCGCGGCGCCATGACCGTTCCGCAGTACCACAGTACGACATCGGCATCCAAGTTCAGCAATCATGCTCGGCCATCATGCACAGAGAATATAATCATGCGCTGATGCCCATCCCCGCTGGGACACGCCAAACCGCGCCCCCTCACTCCCATCAC
The DNA here is from genome assembly GCA_016834605.1 of Chlamydomonas incerta. Taxonomy (NCBI): domain Eukaryota; kingdom Viridiplantae; phylum Chlorophyta; class Chlorophyceae; order Chlamydomonadales; family Chlamydomonadaceae; genus Chlamydomonas; species Chlamydomonas incerta. Next base: position 502,843 of record JAEHOC010000025.1, read on the forward strand.
ACCTAACTTGGGCTGCGGTCACGCACTTTGCCGTCCTGCAGACTCACTTGCCGCCGCCAGTATCAACAGCTTCCGTCACCTGCGGCTCAATTCCTCACTGCTCTAAAATGTATAAATTGACTCGCTGCTAATCACTGGTATCACATGCCAGTACTGCGGGGGCACCGGAGCGCCACCAGACTCTGTGCGCCTTCGCATCGAGGGCTGTTCCGGTAGCATCATCCGTGCCATGCGTAACAATGCTACCGTGCTACCGTAATGGTACATGCATTAACACCGCTATTAGAGCCGTCCCGATCGCTGCTTGGCCAGTCCAGAACATCACGGCCCGCCCTGTCCCCCTGCCTTAATCCACAGCGCCTGGAAACGCGCTCCCAACCGCGACTTGCGCTCCGGGCTCCGGGCTCCCGGCTTCCAAGCCTTCGCCGATGCCGCCGCCGCCGCCACCACTAACTGCGGTCATTCCACGCGTCACGCCGTCACCGTCACGCTTTCACTGCCTGCGCCGGCGCCAGGCAGCCCGCCAGCAGCGGCGACGCCGCCAGCTGCAGCCGCACAAACGCCAGCTCATCGCGCAGCACAGGACACGAGGCGAACAGACCCAGCGGCGCCAGCCGCAGCAGCGAGCCCCACTCCTCCCGCAGCACCGCCAGCGCCGCGGCGCGGTCGCCCGCCGCAGCCAGCCGCCACCGGCAGCGCCGGCAGTTGGGCCGCTTGCAGACGCGCACGCCCGCCGCCGCCGCGGCGGCGGCGGTGGCGGCGGCGGCGGCGGCCCGCTCGCTACTGCCGTCAGCGCCCTGCTGTGGCTGCGGCTGTAGCGGTTGCGGCAGGACCGGCCAGCAGTCCGCCTCCGACAGCAGTAGCAGCGCCGTCGTCAGCTTCTCCGCCGCCATCTCCGGCAGGCCCAGGACACAGCCACACTCGCCGCCCGCCGCGCCGCCGTTGCAGCCGCTGCCGGCCGCAGCGGCCGCGCCCTGCCCTGCGGCCGCGCCCTGCCCTGCGGCCGGCGCCGGCGCCGGCACCGGCGCCGCGGCTGCTACAGCCGGCGCCGGAGCCGCCGCCGCCGCCGCCCCTGAGGGCGGCGGCGCGGCTGCTACAGCCATGGCCGGCTTCATGAAGGCGGACAGGTCGGGCGGCGGCGCGTGGCTACAGCCGGCGGCGCGGCGCAGGCAGTAGCTGACCAGTTTGTACATGTTGGTGAAGCGCAGCTCCTCCAGAGTCAGCGCCTGGACCTGTGTGGGCGTGCGCGTGTGTGGCAGTGTATGGGGTTTGTGCGGTTTCATGTTGAATAATGTTTAGAGAAGGCGGGGCCGGTGCTACAGGGCCGGCACACGCGAGTGTGGCGGTGTGCGGCGGGCGCGGGCCGGTGCGTGATCCAGGAGTGAGCGGCGGCGGCGCGTGTGCGGTGAAGAAGGGGGTACCGCCGCGGCGAAAACACACACGTGGCACGATCTGGATCCACGAATCCTCAACCGCCCTGATGTCACCCGCGCACTTCCCAGATGCCGACGCCACCCGGCGCCCTGCGGCACACGCGCACCTGCGGAGGCACGCAGTGGTGCTCCAGCCGCTCCCCGTGGCAGCAGCGGCTACTGCCGTCCCCCGCCGCCAGCTCGCTGCTACTGCCGCCGCCGCCGCCGCCGCCGCCGCCGTTGCTACTGCCGCCCACAAACGTGGCGCCCACGCTGTTGCGGCCGTACAGCCCGAGCGGCGGCGCGGGCTTGGCGCCGCCGTCGCCAGCCCGGCTACTGCCGCCGCTGTTGCTACTGCCGTTCCCGTCCGCGGACGCCAGCCCCTCCGAAGCGGTGCTGGCGCTGCTGCTGCTGGCGCTGGTGCTACTGCCGGTGTCGCTACCCCCTTGGCAGCAGCTGTTGCCGCTGTGCTGGTGGTTGTCAGGGTGCGTGTGTGCGTGCCCCTGCGCGTGCCCGTGCACGTGACCGGCGGGCCGCGCCGCGGCAAGTGGCACGAAGGGAGACGGCGCCACCGGTGTGACAGTGGCGACGGCGCTGACTGCGACGGCGCCGTTGCAGCACGCGTCGTGTCCAACCGCCGCGCGAGCGTCCGCGCCGGCATCCGCCGCCCCGGCCGGCGCCTGCTCTGCCCCCGCCCCCCGCCGCCGCCGCCGCCGCGCCCGCCGCCGCCGCTTCAGCCGCCGCCGCGATGGGGCAGCCGCAGCAGGGCCCAGGCACGGGCTCGCCCACCGCCGCCAGCGTCGGCCGCCGCACCAGCAGCGCGCAGATGCTCTGCAGCGGCGCCGCCGCCACCAGCGCCGCCACCAGCGACTCCAGCGTCGGCACGCCGCTGCTACTGCCGCCGCCGCTAGCGGCGTCGGCTGTAGCTGCGGCGCCCTCCACCTCCCCTTGCCCCTCCTCCGGCTCCAGCTCCTCATGCTCCTCATCATCATTATGATCGCCCGCCGGCGCGCCGGCGTCGGCTGTAGCAGCCGCACCGCCGCCCGCGCTCCCGGTCTGGCCGGCTACAGCCGGCGGCGGCGGCGCTGCCGCCAGCCCCAGCTGCTGCCGCAGCAGCGCCGGCGCCTGGCGCGTGATGAAGATGTAGGCATCCGCCACCGCGGCGGCGGCTGCTATAGCCGCCGCGTCGCCGCCGCCACCCGGCGCCGCCGCCGGCGGCGGCGACGCGCCGCCCGCGCCGTTGCCGTTGCTACAGCCGCCCAGGCTGCCGAGGCTGCTGCAGCTGCTGCCCATCCGGTCAAGCCCCAGCCCGCTGCCCCAGCCGCTGCCCAGCGCGGCGCCCAGCTCGCCGCTGCCGCCCGCCGGCGCCAGCGCCGGCGCCATGAGCGAATTGGACGGCGCCAGCGAGGAGCGCAGCGCTGCGGGCGGCAGCTGGCGCGGCAGCGGCGCCAGCGCGGGGTCTAGCGCGAACAACGCCGACTCGCGGGGGGTGCGGCAGCCCAGCAGCAGGAAGCCGCGCGGCTTGCCTGTTGGCATGCGTGTGTTTGTGGCGTGTGTGTGAATGACAGCAACAGCAGGACGGACAAAAAATCCGGCGTGTGGTGCGCGTGTGTGTGTTTGTGGCGTGTGTGTGGCGTGTGGCGTGTGGGGGCCATTTGCGACGCCGACCAAAGCCGACTTCGCGGCGAGGAGATACGCTTCGCTCATTGTTGGGCTGTTATCAGCAAAACGGCGAGGTCAAGTCAAATAACGGCCAACCGGAGAAACAAGCTCACGGGGACTAGTGGAGTGAGATGTTCTGACGCATGTGACCACAGCGCAATGAGCGCCGTACTGAAAAGGCGCCACGTGCCAATGCAGTCTGACGGGCGGGCGCGCGCGCGGTGGATGCTAGGAGCCTAGCAGGCGTGAAAGCGAAGCATCAATGTTACCTTGCTTGGCCAGCGCGGCATGCAGGGCCCAGGTAGGAGAAAGGAGTCTTAGGCGAAACTCGCGAGGTGGCGTGCGTGTTTGTGGCGTGTGTTTGTTGCCGTGTTTGTGACGTGACGTGGGGCCGAGACAATGGGGACTTGGGAGAATGCGCGCCCACTCCCCAGCTCCGCCTAGTTAGGCCTGGTTTAACGTGGGGCGGTGTTCAACCCCACCCCACCCCAGTTGTACACGCGCTTTTTCAACCATCCTTGCAACCCCGCCCCAGCCCGCCTCACCAATGGCGGGGTCGGGCGCCGCCATGGCCTCCAGCAGGTCATCCACCGCCACCCAATGCGGGCTGTACTTGAAGCGGGCCTGGGGGTGTGGGCGTGGGTTGGGTGTGGGTTGGGATTGGGGTGTGGGGTTGGGTGGGATGGGATAGGATGGGTTGCGTATGGGTATGGGTTGGGTGAGGGGGGGGTGCAAGGATGGTAAGCCGGGTCGGCAGCAGGCGCACCGACCGACAGCGTACGCCCCCACCACACCACACACACACACACACACACCACGCCCCCCACACCCCCACGCCCCCCCCCATGCCCCCACGCACCACGTCCAGTATGAGCGCCATGTCGCGGGCGGCGCAGTAGCCGCCCAGCGGGCTGAAGTGCCCGTCGCCTGACTGGCGGAACACCTGGCGGCTGTAGCTGGCCACGATGACCCGGTCCTGTGGTGTGTGTGGGGTGTGTTGAGGGGTGTGTTGAGAGGTGTTGAGAGGTGTTGAGAGGTGTTGGGAGTTGTGTGCGTGTTGTGGCGTGTTGGGACTTGGGAGGAAAAGCACAATGTGTGCGCGTGTGTGGCAGGCTTGCCCTGCTGAGGCGGTGGGCGGTGGGCGCCGGCAGCAGCCCACATCCTCCGCCCACCCGCTCACCATCCCTCCCTCCCTCTCCCCTCACCTCGGCGGCGCACACCTCGGCCCCCCCCCCTGCCCCCAACAGCCTCCCCCAGCCGCCTCCCGCCCTCTCCCCTCACCTCGGAGGCGCACACCTCGGCCAGCAGGCGCCGGAAGGCCGCCGGCTCGAAGGCGCCGTGCCGGTGCACGGACACGTCCGCGCCGTTGCAGCGGGCCAGGCAGGCCACCTGGGCGTGCGCGGCCAACCGTCAGGATGTGGTGTTTGAGGGCTGCAGAGTCGGGTTGCAGAGTCGGCAAAGCGGCTGCACGCGCCCCCCGGGTTGGCAATGGTTGATTTGGGAATTGGAGAAAACTCCCCCCCCCCGCCACACACACCCAACACACACACCCAAACACACACCCAACACGCCACGTCGCACCTGGCCCATGGTGATGCCGTCGCGGCGGATGTCGTCCAGCCCCTTGCAGCAGTCCAGCAGCGTCTCGCTCCACCAGCGCCAGGCGCCCTTCCAGGTGCGGCGCGGGTCGATGCCCAGCGCGTTCAGCGCCACCACCAGCGCCGCCAGCCCGCAGTACTGCGGCTCCTCCTGCGTGCTGCGCGTTTGGTGTGAGAGGCGTGTGTTGCGTGTGTTGGGGGTCCATGTTGCGGGGGTGATGCGGGGGTGATGCGACCATTGTCAGAGCTGCGGCTCCTGCGTGCTTCAGCCCGGCCCCCGCCCCTCTCTGCCCTCCCCCGACACACGAATTTGCTTGGTATTGGTTTCGGTTTAGCTTGGGCTGGTAAGCACTAACCCCATCCCGACCCCTTATATCCCCTCATCCCGTGCGCTCACGTGAACTGCTCGATGAGCCGGAAGAACCCGACCATGGTGCCCGCCGCGAGCGCCTCCGCAAAGATGGCACGGCCTGCGGGTTTGCGTGTGGCACGAGAAGGATGGATGGAGCGTGGAAGGTGCGAGGGGGCGCCGCAGCTGTGGGCCCCAAGACCAAATGTGGGCGGGCGGGAGGAAACGGCCCCGTCCGAGAGAGAGAGTGGGGGGGGACGCCGCGGCCCCCGGCCGCCGCGGACCTCGGAGCCCAGCGCCGCTTCGCTGGCCAACCGCAGCCGCCAGGAGCGTCGGGGCGAGGCGCGAGTGCACGTGCGGCGTATGCATGGCCGGTCGCCCGCCACAACCGCCAATCGCGCGCTCCCGCGCACAAGCACGTTGGCCCCGTGCGCCTCGGGCGCTGGGCTCACCTTCTGCACTTGAAAAGGCGATGGCGGGAGCGGGCAGCTCCCGCTTGAAATAGGTGCGACGGTTTGCGCTCGGCATGGTTGTTCAAGGGTGCTCTGCAGCCCCTGGAAACAGTTGCTAAGCAAGACGCTGCATTAATGCGGGTAACGTTTGGGTTGTCGAGCGAATCAGCGCTCAGGAAATGCCCTGATACCGAATAAGTGTGCCTGCTGAGCTTTTACAGGCGCGGGCGTAGGCGCACGTAGGCGTCTGTTCACTTCGCAGTTGTTATGTAGTATGCCATGTGGGCGTGCTCGCTGGGGAAACGCTGGGGCAAGTCAGTCCCGCTCATCCCGCGGGCACGAACCGTGTGCGCGCTCTGTGGTTTGCGCGAGCGGGTACGGGGCCAGCGCGCGCTTCAGAATCCCTCCAGCCTTTTACAGTTATGTAAGGCATTCACGTTCTCTGTGATGGACTCGTGATGCGTTTGGCATCTGCCCTGCCCTGACAAATGGAAGCCCACATTGCCCGGCCGCAGCGGCCCGCAGTCCGTGCCCCCCTCCTTTGAAGCGCGTCGTCGCGCTCGGCAGAAACTCAGTCTGGATTGCGTCTGCAATCGCCCACATGTACTGTCCCCCCCAAAATAAAAAAGGACAAGCGCTCCCAGCGTTGCACACAATGGGGCCGCGCAGCAGTGTAAATGCGAAATGCACCCCACACTCCCACTCTTCCGGCACCTGCCCGCACCTGCGCCTAGCCGCAAGCTGCAACATGCTGCATCGCCCCTCGTTCCCAGGCCCGTCAGGCCCCAACGTCCCTCATTCTCAGGCCCGTCAGGCCACAACGTCCCTCATTCTTAGGCCCGTCAGGCCCCAACACAAACTAACGCCGCAGCCTCTGCCCTCAGCAGGGGTTCCCCTGGCCCTCAGGCCCTGGGGAACGGCGACTTCCCCATCGCCGCGTCCACGTCGGGCGAGGCAAACTCCTGTGGGTGTGCACATGGTGTGCGTGTGGGCGTGCGTACGACTGCGTCAGAGAGCACAAGGGAAAACGACAAGCAAGCAAGAGACTGTGTGCCTGTGTGTGTGTGGGGGGGGGTAACTCTGAACCAATCAGCGCTGCAAGGAGAAGTGGGCGTGTTTCCGTCGCCCCCCTGCGTGTGCGCGCTGACCAGGCCCCCACACGCAACCGCAGCAGGGCCAAGATCCTCTTGCCTGCCCTCCCTCCCCCCGCCCTCCCATGCTCCCACCCTCCCATCCCCTTCGCACTTCAAAGGCGCCGCAAAGCAGTCGCCTGGGCCGCTGCGCGCCCGCACCCCCGCCCAACTCCGCCTCAACTCGCTCCTGCCGCCGCCGCAACCTCCTTCCCGCCGCCTTCCCCCGAGCCGCACACACACTCACGCGCGCCGCCCGCCGCTACAGCACGAGAGGAAGTGAGCGCCCACATACGCCCACACACGACACACACACGCCCACGCACGCCCACACACGACACGCCCACACACGCACGGCCCCCGGCCCCCGGCCGACTCACCCGGAAGTCGGCAACCTTGCCGTTCTCCACCACGAAAAAGTGTGACACGACCGTGTCATATGGCTTGCCCGTGAGCTGCGGGTTGGGCGGGTTGGGAGTCCCATTGGTGTGGACATGCACGGCATTGAATTGGACACAACGTGTGAGTGTGAGAACGTGTGAGTGTGAGAACGACTTGCGGCGCGGTGCGTGCGGCACGCGCGGCGCGTGCGGCGCGTGCGGCTGTGCACGAGTGGTTGCAGATTCTTGGAGCATCTCCGGCGTAGCATTGAAATGCTTAAATGCGAATGCGAATGCAAGTGCAGGCGTTTTTGTCGCTTGCAAGCAGTGAAAGCGGAGCATGTGTCCGGTGTGGTGCATGGCGTGTGCATGGCGTGTGCGTGTGCATTATCAGGGCGGGGCGGGGCGGGGCGGAGCGGGGCGGGGCGGGGCGGGCCGGGGCGGAGCGAGGTGTCGGGGGCGGGGCAGGGCCGCAGCGGGCGGGCAATGCGAGCAGCGGGGCCCTGCGCCCTCGCGCGCGGACACACGGCTCACCACCGTACTGCCTCAGCCTCTCTCCCCCACCTTCTTCTCGTCCTGATCTCAGCCCCTCTCCCATCATCTTTTCGTCCCAATTAATCGATCCCATGCATGGGACATTGGAACATTGGAGCCCCACGCACCTTGCCGCTGCCGGCGATGTTGACCAGCACCGCCAGGTTGTTGCCCTCCTCGATGAAGCGGTAGGGCTCAAACTTGGTCACGGCGTTCACCTGCGTCGTTATTGCAGGTGATGTTGTGAACGTGGCGTCTAACAGTGTTTGTTGGGTGGGCCGGTGGCCAAGGCGCTGCACCGCGCCGCGGTGCGTGGAGCTGGAGGCGCGTCGACGTCAGGCGACGGCGGGGCGGTGATGATGGGTCATGAGATCGCCAGCAGGTGGAGCTCAACAAACTTGGCACGACGCGGTTGCCATCGCATCTATCTATCGCGGTCGTCGTCATCGTCTGCCGCAGCTACCCACCGAGCGGACCCAGGTGAAGAAGCGCTTGACGTCGGCCTTGCCCTGAGAGCGGCGGTGGGCGAGCGGCAGTGAGCGAGCGGCACTGAGCGAGGGCTGCAAGGCAGCCTGCCTCGCAAGTCATCACACCCCGTTCGCATGGACGGGTATCCACCCCCACCCACCCTCCACACGTCCGCCCCCCGCCCCCGCCCCCGCCCCCGCCCGCAGCAAGCTGGCGCCTGTCGCCGCACCTTGCCGTTGAAGCCGCCATTGATGTTGGACACCCATGTGATGTCATCAGTAAAGTACGACTCCAGCGCACCGTAATCGCCTGCAGTACGGCAGTGGGGGCGCGCAGGCCACACGGCCGCGGGCATGCAGCTTGGTAACAAACACAAGTTACCGGGGGTTCCATGCATGAATTATTACGGTAAGACGAGATGATGACGACAGGTAGTTGCAGCAGATCAGGGGGGGGAGGGACATGGCGGTTCGCAGGACACAGGCGCATCCGACGGGGCTGCCAACGCACCCCAACAGGGTCCGACGTGGCAGCTATGCATTTGCATCCACACTAGCAATGATTTCTCTATGCATTTGGGGCTGGGGGCCGGGGGGTGGGGCGGGGGCGGGACCAGACGGCTCGCAGGAGGACCCCCACCACCACCAGCCCCCGAAGCCAACGCACGCGCCCGGCCCACCTGTGGCCACGAACTGGCCGAAGGCGCCGTACGCCTCCTTGATGGTGGCGGCGGCGCCGGGGGCTGCTCGGGGTGGGGGCGGGGGGGGAGAGGGGCGGGGAAGGGGAGATGGGTTGCGGCGGGGGCACGGTGGCATGCGTGTGTCAGAGCCGTGCATCAAGCGCGCACTGCCGGTTGGGCCTCGGGCCGCCGCTCGCGGCTGCGCGGATGGAGCGGTGCCTGAATCTTGCGAGCGGTGGAGGCTGGACGTCCAAGCAGGAGGCTGGACGTCCAGGCCTTGGGGCCGTGGACCGGAGCAGTTAGCAGTTGGTCGACCGGCGACTCAAGCCCGCGGGCGCGTAGTCGCGGTTTCGCGCTGTTCGCCCCGCCTCTGGGCCATGCATCGCGTGCATTCGGCTATCTAAGGCACCATGCGTGCATGGCGCGGTCGCGGGCCCGCGGCCGGCAAGCAGCGCTGGCGCTGTCCCGGCTTCATGTCTCGGTGGATCTTGCCGACTCGCGCTTTCGCTGCTCACCTGCAGAAACCGGAGCGGGGACGGCCGCTCCCAGCGAGACGGCAGCCAGACCACCAGCTGCGGCCTTCAGAACGTCGCGGCGGGCAGTCTCGGTCGCGGAAGCGCGCACGACGAGGCTCATGCGGGACCGAGGCAGCGCCGCGCGGGCAGGCTGCTGCGCCCGCTGAGCTGCACGCGCAACGCCGTTATGGCTGGTGATAGTGAGCGACGCCATGTTAGAGATGGTTTTCTCCGAAGCAGCGCAATGCGTGTTCGAGCGTGCGGCAACTCAAATCTTGAACGCGCAGTCTGAGAATATACTTGTGTATAGCGGGAGGCGAAGTTTGAAGGTGAAATATCGGGAGGCCAAATGCTGCTGTCGAAGTTCCGATTCGGGCCATGCGCGTCAACCGCTCCCGCCTGGCGCGAACTGTAACCAAAGTCACGCCGCATCTGAACCCCGCCTTCGTTGCGGATATAACAACGTAATAAGGCAAAACGTAGATAACGCGCCAACCCGAACTCCCGGGGCTCAGAACCTGCCGTTTTCCCGCTCCCGCTCGTGTTCGGCCTGCGCAGTGCCTCACCGCCACACGCCATTACACAGTCGCCTCTACTCGCCCTGCATTCGGCGCACCCCTTGCCGGCTGCACAGGATCTGCTTGCGTGGCCCTGCGGCGCCGCCGCAACGCAGCCTCGCAGCGACCCCCAACCCACCCCCTGTCATGTTACTGACCCCGTGCCAACCCCGTCTACTAACCCCACCCCACCCCTCCCCACCCTCCTCAACCCATGTCCGCCCCCGCCTACTAACGACCACTCACCACCTGTTTTGTACATACTCGCTACGTTTTCTTCGCGCGGTGGATGGGTCCCAGCCCCCATCGCAGTGCCCCGACTAACGCCCGCTACTGACCCGCCCGCCCGCTTGCTAGTAACGCAGCTGCCTCGCCCTGCCCCGGCCGGCCCCTCACCAGCCCTCTTTCACCCAGGCTCGCGCGCGCGGGCGGCAAATTCTCAACTCTGGAATGCGAAGTCTGAAAATATAACTGTGTATATGCAGCAAGGTTTCAACGTGTGCAGGTCCCGGAAGGCACAATGCCGGTCAACCGCTCCGGCCTGGCGCGTTAGTGTAACCGAAGTCACTTTGAACCCGACGTTCGTAGCAGGTCGAACCCAACTTGGTGCGTGTATAACAACGTAATAAGGCATAACGTAGATGACGCGCCAACCCGAACTCCCGCGCTCATAAATGCCGTTCTTCCGCCTGGGGCGTGTTCGTGGGCGTGTTCCGCCCGGCACAGTCCCCGCACCGCCACACGCCAACCGCCACACGCCATCCCACAGTCGCCTTTACTTGCCCTGCGGCAGGCGCACCCCTTGCTGGCTGCACAGGCCCTGCCCCGTGTGACGCCGCCGCAATGCAGCCCCACAGCGACCCCCCGCCGTCATGAATGCGACGCTACGGTACTAACTACGAAGCAGTCCTACCAGCAATGGCGCCCTTGCACTCGTGCCATGAGCCCATGACCGACACCCTCCGTCAGCCGTGGCGGCCTGCCAGCCATTGCGGCTACCGTACATGTGGCCACAGGGCTACTGCTCCTGCGCCATCACCCGCGGCCGCCGCCGCCGCCACACGGGGGCCGCCACCGCCACACCACGACCGCCGCTGTGCCAACGCGGCCGCTGCCGCCTCCAACGGTCCAACCTCACCCGCGCTCGCCGCCGCCACCAGCACCGCCGGCGCTCGCCGCCGCGCCCGCCACTGCGCTCGCCACCGCCATTGGCTCCAGAGCCCAGAGGGCTCCAGGGGGGTCCAGGGGGCTCCACGGGGCTCTACGGGGCTCCAGGGGGGTCCGAGGTGGTGGCCCGCCATTGGTGGTCAATAGGATTGCGGCTCACCCCAGTGACGGCCGCCGGATAGGGCCCGGCGACAGCAGCGCCAGGCTGGCGGGGCTCGCAGGCCGCAGGCGGCAGGGGCAGTGCCGCGCAAGCGCCATTTCCCGGCGTCGCCCGCCAGCTCGCCCGCCCGCACAAAACGACACGCCAGGTACCGTGCTAGCGCGCATTGCTTGACATGCGCATGCCGGCACATGCGCACGCATGCACGTGCACACACGCACATGCACACGCACACGCACACGCACACGTGCACACGCACACGCACACGCACACGCACGTGCACACGCACACGCACACGTGCACACGTGCACACGTGCACACGCACACGTGCACGTGCACACGTGCACGTGCACACGCACACGCGCACGCACACGTGCACACGCACACGTGCACGTGCACGTGCACACGTGCACGTGCACACGCACACGCACACGCACACGCACACGCACACGCACACGCACACGCACACGCACACGCACACGCACACGCACACGCACACGCACACGCACACGCACACGCACACGCACACGCACACGCACACGCACACGCACGCACTACTGCGCTCGGCCTGCAGCGACCGAGCGATGCAGGGGCTCATGCGGGATGCGGGTGGGTGCGGCGCGTGCCTGCCCGGGGTGGCCCCATGGGCTGGCTCGTCCCAGCAGCATGTCGATAGGGAAGCAACCTCAAGAAGATAACCCCGCTTGCCTCCGAGCCCAAACCCCCAGCCCCCGCCAGCCCCCGCCAGCCCCCGCCAGCCCCCGCTGCCCCGCAGGCACCTCTGTATCTCCAGCCCCCACCCCACCCGACCCCACGCACAGCAGCCCCTGCGAACAGCAACCCCTCGAGCCTCTGAGCCTGTCTCGGAGCCCAAACCCCCAGCCCCCTCCGCCCTGCTCCCCCTCTGCCCCGCAGGCATCCTTGCCCAACACCCCCTCCGATTCTCACTCGCGAGAACCGTCGCACGCCTGATTTACCGTTTGGACCGGCGCCACGGGGCCCATACATGATGGATGTCATGTGGTTTCCCCGCCGCCCCGGTGCTGGGGATGAACGTAGGGCGATTTCGGGTGCCACTGGCATGCACTTGGCATGTGGGAGTTCGCACGATCCCGCCCCTGAACGCTGTACCTGTTGCGCCAGAGCTCCATAGTTTCCAATCTTTAGGCGCTTGTGATAGCGGAGCCGCGGAGTTTGCGCCGCGTTTAGGAGAAGACAGCCGCATTGCTGCATTCGTTGGACTTGAGTGCTGGCATGCGCTCTGTGCCAGCCGAGGGGACCTGCACTATATTTGCGTGTTATCACATTTGTAAACTTCGCGAACGACCGCCCTCGAGTGCAGCGAGGTTCATGGTCAATTTCGGGACTTTGCGAGTCATGCGCGGGCTTTGCCTAAGCTGTCGTGGACCGTGTACGTAGTAAGCGAGTGTTTGGTTGACTTGGCTGGTGCTGGCTTGCTGGTCTGAACCCAATCGGCCCCCAGCCGCATGCAGGGGTGACCCCGACGCCCCGACGCCTGGAGTCCCTTAGCCGCTGCGTGGCCCTATGGCCCGTGTCCCGCCCGCTCTCAATCAACTGCCAACTGCCCCCTGTGCCAGCACGGCTGGACCCTTTCTCCCCCCTTCTCCCTGCCAAGCCCGCTGCGCATGCGCCCCCCGCTGCACATGCCCCTGCCGCTGCTGCTGCGCCCGCTCCCCCGTCGACGCGCACGTGCATAAGAAAGCAGCCGCCCTGACTCCACCCCGCTGCTACTAGGCTGCAATGCTGCTGCTGTTGCCCTCCCCTGCTGCTGTCGCTGTTGCTGTTGCCCCTTGCCGCTGCTGTTGTTGCGCCTGTTGCCGCCCGCCTCTCTCTGCCCCTCCCCCACCGTCGCGGCTGCTCCCGCCGCCGCGCGGCACCGCGCTAGCAGCCGTCAGCCAAGGCCGCCGGTCACCAGCGCGCCACCGCCGGCGCACTGCGGCTGCCGCAGCGTTGCCAGCGAGCGAGCGACCGAGCGCGCCTGCAGCAGACGACCCCGAAGGTGCTGCAACGCCAGCCGCTGCCGCCGCCTGCCGCCGCCTGCTGCAGCTGCTGCCAGTCGAAAAGCCGCTTCGCCTGCTGCGCCGCTGCGCCACTGCACGGCCGAGCAGCAGAGCTGCGCTGCTCGCGCCAGGAGTTCGCCACTGCTGCCGCCACTGCTGCTGCCGCCACTGCTGCTGCCGCCACTGCTGCTGCCGCCACTGCTGCTGCCGCCTGCCACGCCAGCCTCTGCCGTGCCGCCGACGCCCAGCGCTCTGACGCTGCCGAGAGCTGCCACGGCTGCCGCCGACCTGCCTCCTGCTCCCCCAACCCCCGCCGCACCCACCCATCCCCCCACCCACCCCGTCGACGCAAAGGCTCCTGAAACCATCATCTGAGTGCATCACCAGTTACACGACACGACTGACGCTCCGGCACCCGCCCGGCTAACCGCTATTAACCCAAGCAAAGCGACCGGCGCGCCCGCCGCGCGCAAAACCCACAGCCACGACCATCGAGAGTTCCACGTCCTCCGGGGCCAACTGCCGCACACGCGCCCGCCAGGCAACCACCACCACTCGCCTGTAGTGCATGGCTGTTTGTGTGGAAACGGGGCAGCGGGCAATGGCACAGCTCCGCGCAGAAAGCCGGCATACACTCACACGCACCGAATTAGTATCTATCTCCAGCCGTGCTGCCGCATGACACACCCAATTACTGAACACTGACTTGCGTGGCCAACTCACGCCCGCGCGGTTGTCGCCCGTCCCCGCCCGAGTTGTGCGAGGTGGCTGCCCCAACCCCCGCGCGCCAACAGAAGACTTGCCTTCCCTCGCAGCCCACGGCGACCGCTGCCGCCCCCGCACCCGCACTCACGACGCGGCCGCTGCCAGTCCAGCACACCACCACGCCGCGCCCAGGCCGGAGCGCCACCAGCGCCCGCCGCTGCTGCTGCTGCCGCCTCCCGCACCGCCGCTGCCGCCGCGCCTACGCCGCTGCTGCTGCTGCTGGCGCCGCTGCCGCCGCGCCGGGGAGCGCCACCACCGCGCCAGGCCGGCCCCGGCCCGGGCTATCACAACCCGGACCCAGATCCAGCCTCGAACGCCGCAGATGCTGCCGATGAAGGGGGCCGCTTAGGCGGTCTCCTCCTTGGCGGCCTCCTTGGCCTTCTTGGCGCGGGGGCCCACCTGCCGTACGTTCATGCGCTCCAGGCGCAGCTTGGCGTAGGCGGTGGCCTTGATCTCGGCCAGCTCCTTGCCCGCGGTGGCCTTCATCTCGCTGGTGACCTTGACGGTCTCCAGCGCCGGCGCGGCCTTGACCAGGGGCAGGACCACGGCGCCCTTGACCTGGGCGACAGCGGTCGCCTCGGCCAGAGGGGTCTCGAAAGCCTTCGGCTTCTTGACGTTGCGCGGGAAGACGACCAGGTTGCTGCGGTAAGCCTTCAGACGCTGAGCGTTCTCCTGCAGGCTCTCCAGCGACTTGTTGCGGCGGCGGTGGTCGATGGCGATGCCCAGGCTGGCCGCCATGCGCACAGGGATCCCAGCCTCCTTCAGCTCGTCCAGGGTGAAGCCCTTGCCAATGCGCTGCTTGGTGTTGTACTTCAGGGTCTGGCCGCGAACAATGGGGCGCAGCAGGCCGGCGGCCGGGCGAGGGAACTGAGCCTCGGCCTTCTTAGCGCGAGCAGCCCGGCGGCGCTCCTTGCGGGCAGGCTGGTTGAACCAAGTCTTCACATAGAACTGCCACTTCTTCTTGAAGTGGTTGTTCGGGACAACGTTGTTGTGCCGCACCATTTTTGCTCAGTGACTGCAGTGAGTGTGGCGGCGGCGCCTGGAAAGAGGGAGTATGTGTGCGAGCAGGGCGTGTATATCGGCGCGGCCATCGGGCGCTGCACGGCAGCGCGATGCTGCGAGTTTGCCTGCGCTCGCTGCCCCCCGATTTCGGCTGCTGCAAACCTTGCCCCCCGGCCCTTTCCCTCATACATTCGGCAGCTCACCACAAAGGCTTATCGAGCCATAATTTTCTGGGCCCTGGCTCGGTGCCCTGGAGAAATCAGAATGTCGCTCTTCGCTGGAGCGGGCATTTCTACTCAAGGACTGCCCGAACATTGTCTACGGGTGATATGGGCTCCTATGAAATTGTCAGGGGCTTTAAAGGAGGCTTTCCCGGGTTGAGGAGTGCTGCATCCTTTTGCGCCGCGAACACGAAAGGCTACCCCGCGGGACCTTCTCCAGTGTATTCCTATATGGGTCTGGGTCTGAGTTCTAGTGCAAAGCATGCTGTCGCGGTGCTTCAAAGCAAATAGGCAATGGGTGCTGAGTGCATAAGCTGCATACGTTGCGGAAGGGACACTCAGGCACCGTCGGCGCGGGCACAGACCGAGCGGGTCGGGCGCGGGCGGAGCAGTCCACGCACGCTCGGTCCACCGTGCCACCCCAGACCGCACCTGACCGCACCCCCCCTGCCCAGTCTGCATCAAACGCCTGCCCACATTGTGTGATGCAATCACAGTCTACGCAGTCTCAACTGACATGTGGGGCTCAACCGCTTAAGTGGCACCGGCGCGGCTGGGGTCCGACATTCCCCAACTCACAAAGCCCTGGATTCGATGGAACAGTGCAAGCGGGGCATGTGGCGAAGTCCCATAGTGTGCAGAACCCTCCCAGACCCAACAGCCCAGAAGCAAATTGCGACAACAGACAGCGGCTGGTTTAACGCCGGAGTTACTGTACCGAAGCCCTGGATGTGGGGGACGCGGCGGGGGCGCGCCTATGCTTTTTGGGGTCTAGTCGAACCTAGGACGGCGCGAAACCAACACATGAAGGGGGAAAGGAGGGCGAAGGGAAGGGACGGGCCCTGCCAGAGCGCGGCGCAGCGCGGCGAGGGCACCGGCGCACCCGCGGCTTCACCCACACGCTGGTGGTACAGCCCACCCAACACGTCGACGCTCAGTTTACCCGCAGGCGGCAGGCCCCACGCACCACACCTGTCGTTTCAGGGCCTGCTACCCGGCTACACACGGCTACAGTGGAAGGTCGGCCCTTCCAATCGCAATCAGCTTGGTTGCGCGTGCCCGCCTGATGCAGCCCCGCCCTGACGGCGCCGTGCTGGTGCCGCGCGCATGCAGACTCTAAACGCGCATGCAGACTCTAAACGCGCATGCAGACTCTAAACGCGCATGCAGACTCTAAACGCGCATGCAGATGCCACAGCACACATACGGTGATACGGTACGGTACGCGGCCGTGAATCCGTGATCCACCGGACCAGGCCCAACGGATCATAACCAACGTGTCAGGACAATCACACCCCGCCTAAAGCCACTGCACAGCCGCTGCACACACGACCACCGCAGGTCAGGGACCAGCCCGCCACCACGCAGCGGGACACGCGCCCGGCCCCGGCCCCGGCCCCAGCTAGCGGGTCCGGCCCCACCAGGCCCGCAGTGAGGCGGGTCCGGCCCCACCAGGCCCGCAGTCAGGCGGCGGCCCCAGCAGCGGGCGGTCAGGCGGCGGGCGGGGGGAAGGGCACGCCAGCCAGCGCCTCTACCGCGGCGGGGCCCACAAACTCCTGTGGGTGCGTGGGTGGGTTCGATGAATGGGTGCGTGGGTGAGCGTGGGCACGCGTGGGGAACGCGCGGGTGTGGGACGGGCAAGACGACGTCACACATCACAGGGCGTGTGTTCCATCCAGGCCCTTCGCACAGCGCCCCGCAGCTGCGCCATCGCATGCACCAGCTTGCCGTACCTTGGAGCTGGCGATGCGGCCCGCCGTGTCAACCGCCAGCAGCTGCACCATCGTGCCGCTGTACTGCTTGCCCGTGACCTGGGTGGGGAGTGGCGGCGGCGGAGTACGGCAGGCGACGCGGGGTTGGCGGCAGCGGGGGTGGCGGGGCGGCCTCGAGCACACACGCGCCCGCGCACACGCAGGCACGCACACATTTCAGTGACACCGGCACACGCGCGCACACACACACGCACGAACTGCGTGGTTCCCCCTCTCGTGTTATCTAACACACGCACGAACAGGTTTGGTTTCCGTGTGTTGTCCAACACACGCACGAACGTTCTATATCCGTTCTATATCTTCAACACACGCGCACACACCTACAACGACACACACAGCGTTTTTCCGGGCCGGCTTCGCGCCTCTGAACCACAAGCACGCACAGCCCAGCCTCTCACCGTGCCCGTGCCGCTGTGCTCGACCACCACCACCACCTCCCGCCCCGACTCGATCATCTGCTGTATGTCGAAGCCGCGGGCCTGGTTGGCCTGTGTGAGGGTGTTTTAACGACAGCGTGGGGTGAGGTGTGGGGTTTGTGTGAAGGTGTGTGTGGGTTGTGTGCAGTGTGTGAGGGTGTGTGGGGGTGTTTTGTGATGGTGGTAAGGAAGGGGATGGCAGGTGTGGGTGTGGGTGTGGGTGTGGGGGGTTTGAGGGGATGAGGGGGCGGCGTGATGGTCGGCGGCAAGGCGCGGCAAGGCGCGCGGCAAGGCAGGGCGCGGAGGTAAAGCGGCGCAGACAGTGAGCCCCAGCGTTGGTATGGCTGCGTCGCGCGGAGTGCTCGACAGCCACTGCGGCCATTGTGGCCGAGTGCGCATGTGTGTGTAAGCCATGGTGGGCTAGGGCTGGAGTGCCACACGCACACGCAGCCCCGCCCCCTGTATCACTCAGGCCACCTCCCCCTGGTAATTTAACCCCAATCCTGCAGCCCCCCCTGGCACCCCCCCCCCCCCCCCCACACACACACACACCTGGGCTAGCCAGGTGAAATAGCGCTTCAGGTCCGCCGTGCCCTGCGTGCGTTAGAGAGCACAAGGGAAAACGACAAGCAAGCAAGAGACTGTGCGTGTTGGACAACACACGGAAACCAAACCCGCCCAGCAATGTTTGCTGTCACTTACGCATACATACGCAGACTGTGCGTGTGCGCGTGTGTGTGCGTGTGCGTGCGTGCATTGGCAAGTAACATCTCAGTCTATCAAAACAGGGGGAGAGGGAGGGGGGCCGCCGTGAGGAAGAGACGAAGTACAGGCGGGGAAGGCGGGGAGGACAGCGGAGGGCGCACGGCATGACGCCTGGAGCAATCGGCGGCGGCTTGCATTTGCACTCACACTAGCATGCATTCCATTCATTGAGCTGGGGAGGGGGCACGATGGGTCCACGCTTGGGGCCATGCCTTCAGCGGTGCCGCAGTGGCGAGCGGGTTCGCCCCACATTCCCCTCCACCTTCCCCTTCCCCTCCCCCAAAACAAACCAACCCGTCGATGCTGCTACAGCTGCCGCCGCACCTGGCCGCTACTGCCGCCGCACCTGGCCGCGGAAACCGCCGTTGACGTTGGACTGCCACACAATGTCCTCCGCGAAACACGCCGCCAGCGGCCCGAAGGCGGCGTCGGTGGCGCCGCCCGCCAGCCAGGCGCCGTACGCACCGTACGCCTGCCGTACGACGTCGCTGGGGCTGGCGGCGGCTGGCGGCAGCGGCGGCGGCGGCGGCGGCGAGGCGGCGTTGGGACGTGATAGGCGCGCGCCGGCGCCGGCTGCGGAAAGGGAAGGCCAACAGTCAAAGGTCACAACAGCTTGACGGCACGGTCGCGACACAGTAATGTTAATGTTCTTAAATCGCATGCACGGGTGATGTGCGTCCTGTGAGACACGCACGTGGAAGCCAAGGTGGCAGCGAAGAGGAGGGGTAACGGGGGGGTGCAGGGGAAGGGGGCGGGTCAGAGAGGGGGCGTCGGCACGCATACCACCCACCAGCGTCGGCCGCGGGCGGGCGCATCGTCGTCAGCACTGCTCCAGCCGCTAGCGCCCTCGCCAAGGCCTCGCGACGACTTGCATACGCAGTCATGTCTGTGCGAGGCTCTAAATGCGCGTGCGTGACATGGCGAGCTGCTCGCGTGAGCCGCGCGCGTGCTTCAGGAAGAATGCCATTTCGTCGGCATGTCGACGTTGTCGGTGTCGGGGCCAAGGCAGTAGACAGCATGGCTGCAATTAAAACTTTCATCAGTAAGATAAGCTATAGATACTGTGATATATGATGCACGCGCTTAAAGCGTTTGGAACCCTTCCGTGGAGTGCAGTTGATTGATGGAATGGTGGCGTGGGTGTCGTCCGCCGGTGCTAACGGGGTCGTCCTCCGCGCCCAATCGTTAACGCGCCCTCGTGACTCGCGCCACGCCGGCTTCCGTGCGGCCTCCATGATGCTGATCGCCGCACGCGCAGGAGCGACCGGCGCGCGGGCGTCTTGGCGGGCGTGCCTCTCAGGGTCCCCACGCACGGTCCCCTGTCCGTCTAGGCCCGCCGCTGGCTGGTGTGTGCAGGTGCGTGCGGCCCCAATGCGCCGGGCCCTCAGCAATCGCTGCTCACCCCCGAGCTTACAGAGGCGGCTCCAGCATTAGCATCCATACATCCATAGCAGCAGCTGTTACGGGCCCCCTGCATCAGGGCCCGCGCTCGCTCGCAGGCTGGGCGTGTCCCATGCTTCCCTCGCAAGCCTCAACTCGTGCGGCCCCACACGCCGCAGCCCCTCGCAGCCCCTCGCAGCCCCGCGCAGCCCCGCGCACCTCCCACCTAGGAGTACCGCAGCAACAGCCGCCACAAACGGGCCAATCACGCATTACTTACATGGTCTGCGCGTTCCATCTCTCGTGTTTTCTAACACACGGACCGGCCGGGCACACTTTCTGTCCGTCCGTCCCACACTTACTCGTGCCGTAGGGCATCAGCCGCCCCCACACACGGGGAGGCAGCCCGCCGCGAGGCCGGTGGCCGGCCGGCCGCTCGCCCGTCCGGTCCGCCCGTCTCACGTACGTACCGTACTCCAGCCGTACTCCAGCCGTACCGACTCCTACCCTCTACCGTACATTGGGCAATACCGGTACCCGCTTCCACGCCTGCCTTACCGGCACCGTAGTCTGGACGATAGATACCGTAAGATACTCATGCCAAGGAGAAGAACCATCGAAGTGCACCACTCGTGCCACGTAGTTGGCTACTGATCTCGTCACATCATATTCGTTCGTCGCCGGCTGTGCGCTCCACGCAGGCCCTGTGTGCACCTTGCGCAGCACACACCCTCAGACCCCCTCGCGTGTGTGCTCGACATGTTGTGCCCACCCGGCTCATCCCAGTGGTCCCCATGTGCTCAACCCCACACGTGCACAACTGGAAATAACTACCTCCACACCCTCAGACCCCCCGGATGGGGCGGGTGCTGCCGGCCCGTCGGTTCCCACGTTCTCAGCCCGACACCCAGGCAGCTGCCCGACTAAGACAAGGGCGCGGCGCGGGCGCCTTGCCCTGCCCTCGGCCTCGGCCTCGCCCTCCTCCTCGCCCTCGCCCTCGCCCGGCGCCCCAGCCGCCCAAACGCGGGCGCTCACGCGCACCGCCCGGCGGAATTGTTCCGTTTGTTTTGGTTAAACACACCGTCCGCCTCACCAGGTGCCCGCCAGCGTCCCCGACCCAGCCCAGCCCAAGCCGCCGCCGCCGCCGCCACCACCGCCCCAGCCGCTGCCGCCGCCGCCCCAGCCTCCGCCACCCGGCGCCGCCGCCAGGCCGCCGGCGCCGTCGCCGTGGTGGCCGTGGTGGTGCCGGTGCGCGCCGCCGGCGCCGCCGCCGCCCGCCGCCAGCTCCGCCGCCGCCTCGATGAGAGCCATCTCCGCGGCGCGGTGCATCAGGACCAGCGCGTCCGCCGACCACGTCAGCGGCACCGCGGCGGCGGCGGCGGCGGCGGCGGCGGCGGCGGCGCCAGGAGCCGCCGGACCGGCGGCGGTGCCCGCAGGCACGGTGTCGACGGCGCCGCCGCCGCCGGCGGCGGGCGGCGGCGGCTGCTGCCGCGTCGCCGCCAGCCGCGCCGCCTCGGCGGCGGCGGCTTCCGCCGCCGCGTCCGCCGCCGCCAGGGTCGAGTAGCGCCGCGCCGGCGTCGTCGACGCCACACCCATAGCCGGCGGCGGCACCCTGCCGGCAGCGGCGGCGGCGGCAGCGACGCCGCCGCCGGCCGCGGGAGCTGCCGCCGCCGCAGCCTCTCCCGCTGCTGCTGCTGCTGCTGCTGCTGCTGCTGCGCCCCCGGCCCCTGCGGCGCCGCCAGCAGCGGGGCCCGCGCCGGCAGCCGCGCCGGACGCGGCAGCAGTGGCTGCGGCAGTAGCAGCACCGGCGCCGCCGCCGCTACTGCCGCCGCTGCTGCCGCCGCCCTCGCGCTCGGCTAGCACGGCCTCCCACGCCTCGGCGAACAAGCCGAGGAAGGCCGAGCGCGGCAGGCAGGTCGGCATCTCGCTGCAGCTGCGGCTGCTACTGCCACTGCTATTGCTACTGCCGCCTGCGCCGTTGGTGCTACTGCCGCCGCCCAGCACGACCACTATGTCGTCCATGTACTCGTCGGGCTCCTCCTCCTCGTCCTTGTCCTCATCCTCCTCGTCCTCCTTGCTGTCCGCCTTCCCACCATCCTGTTCCCCCTCATCCTCCATTTCCTCCTCATTAGTCGCTGCCTCGCCCGCCTCGCCCCGCGGAGGGTGGCTGCCGCCGCCGTCGCCGCCGCCGGCGCCGCTGCTGCTACTGCCGTACAGCACGGCGCCGATGTCGCGGCACAGCGCCGCCGCCGCCGCCACGTCAGCCACCTCCAGCAGCCGCGGCTGCAGCGCCGCCAGCCAGCCCGCGTCCGGGCGCACCGCCGCCGCCACCGCCTCCGACAGCGCCGCCGCCGCCGTCATGTCAGTGGCGCCGGCGGCTGCAGCAGCCCCCGCGGCTGCGGCAGCGCCTGGCTTGGCTGCCGCTACAGCCGCCGCCGCGGCGGCGGCGGCGGCGGCGCCTGCTACAGCCGTGTCGCCGGGCTGCTGCCACCACACCGGCGCTTGCAGGTGGTAGATGCGGATGAGGGCAGTAGCAAGGCCCGGGTTGGACAGCCGCGCCGCGTGCGCCAGCGCCGTCGGCTGTAGCAGCGGCCGCAGCCGCGGCGGCAGCAGCGCCGCCAGCAGCTCGCAGCGCAGCGCGCCGCCGCACGCCAGCGCCGCCACGTCCTCCGGCGGCGGCAGCGCCGGCGGCGGCTGTAGCAGCTCCAGCAGCTCCGCCGCGTCATCGTCGTCGTCATTGTCTCTAGTGGCGGCGGCGGCGCCGCCGCCGCCGCCGCCGCCTGCGGCGGCGGCAGGAGCGCGCGGCAGCGTCCCTGACGCCTCGCCGGTGCGGCCGCTCAGCGACCAGCGCTGGCCGCTGTTGCTCGGCCAGCCGCCGGCACTGTTCAACGCCGCCGGTCGCCGCCCGGCGGCGGCGCCGCCGCCGCCGCCGCCGCCGGCGCCGTACAGCGCGCCCGCCGCCGCCGCGTCGGCGGCGCCGGCGTAGGCGGCTCGCAGCGTCGCCGCCGCCAGCTTGACCCGGGTGTCGAATGGGAGGCGGCGGCGCACGCGGCCGGACAGGTCACGACAGCTGGCGCACTGATGGCCGGACCAGTAAGAGCACGGCGGCTGGGCGGCCGCCGCCGGAGCGGCGGCGGCGGCGGCGGGGCCACCGCAGTAGCACAGCAGGTCCAGCGGGCACAGCAGCGGATGTAGCTGCTGCCCAGCTCTGGCGCCGCCGCCAGCGCCGCCATCGCCCACCTCCATTGCTTCCGCCGCGCCGGCGGCCGCCGGCGGCGCCGCCGGCGCGCTGGCGAGCAGCAGCAGCGCCGACAGCGGCTGTAGCGCCAGTGACGCCAGCAGCCGCCCCAGGTGGACGAGCGGCAGCGCGCCCAGCAGCCGCGACCCGGCGTCGCCGCCGATGTACGACGTGCCGTACGCCGGCACGCCGCCGTACGGCACCCGCACGGCAAAACCGGCGGCGGCGCCGCCACTGACCGCGACGCGGCCGCTGCTGCTGCTGCTGCTGCTGCTGCCGACGTACGGCAGCGCGGCGGCGGTTGGCAGGTCGGCGTGGATGTCGGGCGGCGGCGGCGGCGGCGGCAGTAGCCGGCCCAGCGGCGAGGCCGACAGCGCCAGCTGTAGGTGCCACGGCTGTAGCACCGCGCCGCCGCCGTTGCTGCTGCTGCTGCTACTGCCGCGGGCGGCTAGGCGCATGAGGCCGGCGTCGGCGTACGCCTGGGCGGTGTGGGATGCAGGTGAAGGGAATGAGGGGGGCATTGAGGGTGCGGTGTGCCGTTGTGCCCCGTTTGCGACCCTTCGTCATCGCGGCTCCCCTTGCCGTGTACCCCCCGCCCCATGCCCCGTCTATGTGAGCGGCCCCAACCCTGCGAGTAGTGTGTTGCTTCGCATTGCTGCTACAGCATTCGCCTGGCCTCTCTGTCTAGTTCGGTTGGTTTGGCTTGGGCTGGTGCTCACAACCCACCCACCCACCCACCCTCAGTCTTTTCCAAGCATCCTTGCAAGTTGCAAGTCTTGCAACCCCCCGCGTCCCACGTGTTCCAAACGCGGCCCCAACAACTCACCGCCGCCGTCTCCACCACGCGCGTGGCAAACCACTCCAGCACCGCCGCCAGCGCCACCACCCCCCGCACGTCCGCGTCGCCGTGCCGGCCGCTGCCGCTGCTGCTACTGCCGCCGTACGAGGCGACGTCGAGCTCCGTGATGCTGCCGCTGCTGCTACTGCCGGTCATGTCGGCGTCGGTGCCGGTACGGGAGCGCGAGTGGCGGGCGCCGCCACGGCCGCCCCCGGCGGCGGCGGCGGCGGCGGCGGCGGCGCCGCCGTCTCGTAGGCGCGGCAGGCGCTGCTGCCACCAGTGCTCGGCGGGACCCGGCTGCTGCGATGCTCGCTGCCGCCGCCCTGCGCGGGGCGGCAGCAGCCCGGCTGCGGTTTCCGCAGGGGCGGCGGCGGCGGCGGCGCCGGACCCGGCAGTAGCATTAGCAGGAGCGGGAGTGGCCGCGGCGGCGCCGCTGTTGCCGCTACCCGAGGGGCCCGCCGCCGCCGCCGCGGCAGTAGCAGCAGCAGCAGCAGCAGGAACCGCCGCCGGAGCCGCCGCCGGAGCCGCACCCGGCAGCCCTAGCCCCAGCCCCGACAGCGATGCAGCCAGCGACTCCGCCGCCGCCGCCGCCATCGCCTCATCACCACCCCCAGGCTGCTGCTGCTGCTGCTGCGCCGCCGGCTGTAGCACCTCTGCTGCCCTGCCGCCGCTGCCGCCACCGCCGCCAGCCCCAGCCCCATCCGCACCCTCCCCAAGGCCGGCCGAGCCCCCGCCGCCCCCGCCGCCGACGCCGACGCCGCCGACACCGCTGCTGACGACGCCGTCGCCGCCCCTGCGCGCCGCCGCCGCCGCCAGCTCCGCCGCCCGACCCTCCGCCGCCAGCAGTCGCTGGTATCTGGCCTCAACCGCCGGCGCCTGGATGCCCGGTACACTGCCGTACGCCGCCAACCACTGCGCCCGCGCCGCCGCCGCCGCCGCCGCCGCCGCCGCCGCCGCCGCTGCCGCTGCCGCTGCCGCTGCATCCTCCTCCCCGCCAGCGGCGGCTGCACCGCCGCCGCCGCCGCCGCCGCCGCCGTCGGCTTCGTCGTCTGTCTCCCACTCATCGCTGTCGTCCTCGTCCTCGTCCTCGTCCTCGCTGGCGCCGTCGTCCTCATAGATCCCACCATCATCATCGTCGCCGCCGCGGCCGCCGCCGACGCCGCCGCCGCCACGTGGGCCGCCGCGGCGGTTGCGGCGGAGCCGGGGCGCCGGGAGGAGGCCGGGCATGTCGAAGCGGTCGGTCGCGCCGTCGTCCGAAACCGTGTCGTCGTCGTAATCATTCGCGTCGTCCCCCTCCTCATCCCCCTCGTCCTCGTCGTCCGTGTCTTCGTCTTCGTCCTCGTCCTCGTCATCGCTGTCGCTGTCGCCGCGCGGCGGGTCGCCCTCGCCCTCGGCAAACTCGCCCTGTGGTCGGCAGCACGTGGTGAGGCGGCACCAGCGGGGACACAGGTGCACATGGACATAAATAAGTATGCACACACGCAAACGGCAGTCAACTATTATAGCACTCCACGTTTCGGAGTGAACCCCCCCCCTCCCCACCGCCGTACGCCTCTAGTAACGCCCCCGCCACCTCCACCTTGCCGTACACAACCACACACATACACACGCTGTACAAACCACACACACCAAACCCTGCCGTATACAAAACACACACACGCCGTACAAAACACGCACTCACGTGCAGCGGCGTGTACTGTCCCACGATGCACGCCACGCGGCCCAGCCCCAGCCCCAGCTCCAGCTTGGCGCCCAGGCTGCCCCACGTCTCCTCCCACACGCCGCCGCCGCCGCCCAGCTCGCACAGCGCGTCCTCATAGCCCGCCAGCGCGGCGCGGGCCGCGGCGGCGGCGTCCGCCGCCAGCGCCGCCGGGAACAGCGACTGCAGGAGGAGAGGGGGGACAGGGGCAGGATGGCAGGATGGGGATGAACAGGCAGGAGGGAAGGGATTGCAAAGATGGTACATAGAAGGGGGGGGGGTTGCATTCATCATTAGTCACGACATGAAGGCGTAGTCAGGAACAGCCAGGGGGAGGGGGACGCTGGCAAATCAAAATGAAGCTCTGATTTGAGGTTTGGTTGAGTGAGTTCGCCCGCCCGTACGCGACAAATCATCCCCCAGACCCCCTTTCTGTGCTTTCCAACAAGCACACACGCACACACACGCCGCCGCACCTGCACTGCCAGAAGCACATCGCCCTCGCCCATGGGGGCAGACTCCTGTGGGCGGGGTGTGGAGGGTGTGGACGGGCGGTGCGGGGCCGGGTTGAAGAGGAGCAGGCCAGGGAGTGCGGCGGGCGAGTCAGCGACCCAACCCACCCAGCCCAACCAGCCCGCCTGCCTACCAGCCTGCCCTGCGAAACGCAGAGGGCGCGCCGCGAGTACGGCACGCCCCCGCCGCGAGTACGGCACGCCCCCGCCGCGAGTACGGCACGCCCCCGCCGCGAGTACGGCACGCCCCCGCCGCGAGTACGGCACGCCCCCGCAACCGCCATCCCACACACGCGACCGTACAGCTGCCACCCTTTCGCCAATATTCCAAACCCCTTACCACCCCCCACCCCCACAACCCTAGCAAACAAGGCGATTAACTGCATTAACACGGTAGGCCTTGCCGCACACAACGGATGGCACACCCCGTGACCCCCAACCCCCAACCCCCAACCCCCAACCGCCGCCGCACCTGCACCAGCTCGCTGCACGTGACCGCCATAGCCGCCGTCAGCAGTCGCCGCGCCACCGCCGTGAGGCAGTCGTTCAGAGCCGCCAGAGCCCGCCAGTCCAGCGACAGACCCGCGGCGGTGCTGCTGCTGCTGCTACTGCCGGCGGCGGCGGCGCCCCCAGCAGGAGCGGCGCCGCTGCCAGCGGTGGCGGCAGTAGCAGGAGCGGCAGCAGCGGCAGTAGCGGGGGGCCCGGGCCAGCGGCGGCGCACCAGGCGCAGCAGCCCCAGCGCCCAGTAGGCTCGGTAGCCGTGGTGCAGCGCCGTGTCCAGGGCTGTGTGTGCCGTACACACACACACACACACACACACACACACACACACACACACACACACACACACACACACACATGGACATGCACACGGGGCGGTTGTCGGTCACGGTTGGTTGGTTGGGTTGGCGGGTTGGACATTCAGGGATTTGCGACAACGCGTTCCGCAACATACGACTCACCCGGCAGGTCCATGACAGACTGGTCCTCCCCCTCGCGCTCGCCCGCCCCTGACCCTGCCCTCTGCCCCCCGTACTGTTGCGAAGCAAGTGGGTTTCGACCTGTGCCGTGCGGGACTCAGGCTGCGGGACTCAGGCTGCGGGACTCAGGCTGCGGGACTCAGGCTGCGGGACTCAGGCTACTCGCCTTTCCCACGCTCCCTTGCCGCTGCCGGCCTTGCAATAGCCTGGCCTGGTGTGGGCCAACCGCCAACCGCCAACCGCCAACCACCGCGACTCACCCGGTAGGTCCATGACCGACTGGTCCTCCCCCTCGTACGCCTCCAGCAGCACCGCGTCCCGGCTGCCCAGCGGCGGCCGCCGCCAGTCCGACACGGCGGTTGGCTCCGCCGCCGCCGCCAGCCCGCCGCCGCCGCCGCCATTGCCGTTGCCATTGCCGTTGGCGGCGGTTGTGGCGGCGGTTGCGGCGGCGGCGGTTGCGGTTGCGGCGGTTGTGGCGGCGACCATCCGGTCCACGAGGTCGATAACGGTGCCGTACACAACCGACGCCGGGTACGTCAGCGGCCCGTCGTCCGCCTCCACCTCCACGTCCAAATCCCCAACCGCCGAGCCGCCGCCGATGCCGCCGACGCCGTTCGAGTCGCCGGCGGCGGCGTCGCCACCGCCGCCGCCGCCAGGCATGCCCTGCGGCCGGATGGCGACCTGCAATGAGAATGCGGCCAGAGGCTGTGTCGGCGCCGCCGACGACGACGGCCCGGCGGCGGCGTGGTCGCCGTCGGTGGCGGCATCGGGCCGCCTCTTGGGCGCCGCCTGCCGCCGCGCGCGCCGCCACCCCGCCGGCTGCTGCTCCGCCGCCGCCGGCTGCGGCTCGCGCCGCCACCACAGCGGCTCCGCCGGCGGCAGTTCCAGGTCCAAGTCGGGACCGATGTCCGGCCCGTCGCCGCGGACGACGGCTGGCGGCGGCGCCGCCGGCGGCGGCCGTTGCGGCGCCGCCGCCGCCGCCGCCGCCGCTGCCGGCGGCTCGTCCTGCTCGCCAATGAGCAGCATGTCTTCGTCCTCGCCGCTCTCCACCTCGCCGCACACCTCCCGCAGCAGGCCCAGGACCGCCTCTGGCAGCTCCGCCGGCGCCGGCGCCGCCGGGGCGGCGGCTGGCGCCCCCGCGCCCGCCGCCGCCGCAGGGAGCCGGGAGAAGACGAACGGCCGCCGCTGCCGCTTCCGCCGCTCTCCCTCGTCATCTGCTTCACCCGAGCCCGGCTGGTCCTCCGGCCCGCCCGGGGCAGCGTCGCCGCCGCCGTCGCCGCCGCTGCCGGCTGCACCGTCTCGTTGCTGCCGCCGCCGCCGCCGGCGGTCACACATCCTGGCACTGAGCGCAACCGCCGCGCCGTCCGCCACCTCGCGCGTCGAGTCCATCGCCCAGGGCCACAGCGGCCGCTCCGCCGCCGCCGCCGCGGCGGCGGCGCTGCCGTCGGCCTCCGCAGCCACACCACTTGCCGACGGCGGCGGCGGCGCCGCCGCCGCAACAGCTGGTTCCGGCAGGCCCTCGGGGTACAGCGCCGCCGGTACGAACAGCCCATGCACCCACGTGCCCGCGGCGCCCGTCGGGCCAACCGCCGAGCCGGCGGCGGCGGCGCCGCCGCCGCCGCCGTAGCCATAGCCGCCGCCACCTGCGCCGCCGCCGCCGCCGCCGGGCCCGAACTCCGCCGCCAGCGGCGGCCCCACGCCGTACATCGCCGCCATGTCCGCCGCCGCCTCCGTCATGCCGCCGTGGCCGCCGCCGGCGCCGCCGCCGCGCCGCCGCTGCAGGTCCAGGCTGCCGCGGCCGCTGGCCGGGCCGCCGCCGCCGCCGCCGCTGTCCGCCGCCGTACCGGCTGCCGTACCCACGTGGCTGCTGCTGGGCCCCAGCGCGGCGCGCATGCGGGACACGTGGGTGGCGGCGGGGTCGTAGCGGCAGCCGCCGCCGGGGCGGGCCGGGTTCGTGTGTACGGCGAGGGCCTCCAGCGACGGCGCCACGTAGTCGCAGCCTGGCGTGCGTGTCAGAGGGCGTGTGAGGCGAGCAGTAGCAGCAACAACAGCAACAGCAGCAGCAACAGTAGAAGCAGCAGAGACTGGCTGCATCATTAGCAGCAGTAGCAGTCGCAGCACTGGCCTCACCGTAGCAGCGGTGCGGGCAGGGCAGCGCCGCCGGGCAGCCGCCCCAGCGGTGCGCCTCCGCCTGGCCCCGCAACACCACCGCGCCGCAGCCGCCGCAGCGCAGCGGCTCGAACGGGCAGCCCGCCGCCAGCCCCCCGCTGCTGCTGCTACTGCCATCACCGCCGCCACCGCTGTTGTTGCTGTTGTTGCTGTTGTTGCTGCTGTTGCTGCCTCCGTCCGCGCCGCTGCCAGCTGCGGTGCTTGCTACTGCCGCCAGAGGCGCCGCCTGCGCCGCCCCCGCCGGCCCGCTGCCGCTGCTGCTACTGCCGCTACTGCCGTCACCGCCGCCGCTGCTGCCATCGCTGCCTGTGGCGGCGGTGTGCGCCGCCAGCGCCGCCGGCTGCAGCCGCGCGGGGCAGCCGTAGCCGTGGTACGGGCAGTGCAGCCGGCGGCGCGGGCAGGCCGCCGTGCCGCGGTGCGCGCCCAACCGCCCGCGCGGCATCTCCATACGGCACTCGGGGCACCGTACACTGACGCACGGGCAGTCGCCCGCCAGGTGCGCCGCCAGGCCGGACCGCGGCACCGTGACGGCGCAGCCGGCGGCGCCGTACGGGCAGTGTACGGCTAGCGCGTCGGCGCGCGCCGCAAGCGGCGCGGGGGTTTGCAGCTGCGACAGGCGCAGCGGCGCGCGGCAGTAGGGGCAGGAGCAGGGCACCTCCTTGCGCTTCTGGGTGCTGAACCACTTCTGGATGCAGACCTGTTTGGGTTTGTGGGGCGGGGCGGGGAGGGGAGGGGTTCCATGCATGATTGATTAAGAGGGGTGGGGTTGTGAAGGGGTGGGGGTTGGCACTTGACAGGGGGAGTTTCCATTTCCATTCGTGATTAGGTCCCGTAGTGGAGTGGGGAGGTAGTCTTTTTCGAGTGCCCAAATTGGAGGGTGCATGGGGCGAGGGGAGGTAGCATGCGGCCGGGGAAGTGGCATGGCGGGGGGTGCGGGGCTGATGGGGTCGGGACGGCGGCGCTGGCCGCCCCGTCGCCGCAGCGTTTCGGTCCGGCGCAGGGGCCCACCCCCGCCACCAACACGTGTAACTCTTCCCCCGCCACCCCCGCGACCCCCGCCGCCTTGATCCCGCGCACTGGGGGCATGCAGGGGGCAACAGGGCCGAGGCCTCCGGAAGGGAGCCGCAGTGGGCTGCCGCCGCGGGGCCGTCACCGCCCGCGCCGGCCCCGGCCGCCTGGACCACTTTCACCCCGGCATCTCCTTTAAGGACGTCAGGGGTCCCTGGGGCCCCTTTGACGCCCCTTCGGGAAACGCCACCCACTGCCCGCGTGCTTGGGATGATGGGTAGCACACTGCTTTGCTAAAGCCCTGGCCGTACCTCGCAGAAGGGCGCATTGCAGCGGGGGCAGGAGCGCGGCTCCCGCAGCGCGTGGTAGCAGACCTGGCCGGCGGGGCCGAGGGGGGGGGGAAGAGGCGGCGCGTGTGAGCGCCGCGGTAGTGGTGAGGTGCCGAGGGCGCCCAACGTGCGAGCAGAAATGTCCCCTCGAGGGTTGAGTTCTCGCGATCTCACCGCACAAAGCAGGTCGTCTGAAGGCGCCACCGCGTAGTTGTATTCCTCCGGCAGCGCCATTCGTCCAGGCGACGCGCGAGGGCCGAGTCAGATTGGCAAATTATTCCCACTAGGCGCAAGTTCTGTGCATGGCAGGTTCAGCTATTCTGGCGATATAAAACTCTGGCGCAACGAATTATCATTCATGCATGCCGGCAGGCGCGGCGGAGAACGAAAGGTTTCGTGAGCATTCGTCGCTTCGTTGCCGACGGGAGTATGCCACGTTGCATGTGCTGCGTTATTGGGCGTGAAATGACGAGTTTTGCAGATAGAATGCAGCACCTGCACATCCGCCCAATCGCATGCTGACAAGTCAAGCCCCAGGACTGGGGTTTGCCATCCCGACCCCCCGACGACCGCACCCCCGACCACGGCACAGCCCCCTTACCCCTTACGCCATCGCACCCCCTGCTAGCACCCTGCCATCCTCTTGCAAGCTAGGTCAAACCAAGGCTCAACACTGCGAGGCAGGCGCGTTCATTTACAGGCAGGCCGACACGGCAGCACAGGAACCCCTGCGCCAGAAGCAGCCAGCAGGCCGGCAGTAGCAGCCAAGGCGCCAAGCCCACCGAGGTCATGCAGGCTTTGAAGGAATTGAAGCCACCACTTATGTGTACCGTATGACAGTGGCGTGATGCCTACCTCCACGGCTCCACCACACGCTGACACGCGCAGTCGGCACTCGGCAGTCACACACATTCCCTCCAGCACCAGCACCCGGCTAGCTATGCGGTGTGCCGTAATGTCACGGGGTTGAGCGCGTTCAGTTACAGGCAGGCAAGACACGGAGCTTACGGCCACCGAGGACATATGCTTACGCTCACGCACGCGACACGGGCACAGGCCCGTTTCACCTCCGCGGCCCTTTAAGGCTTCAACCCGCTTCCAGGTGCCCCCGTCTATTTGCAAATCCCTGCGTGCAACTAGTGCGTGGGTGCTACCGCGGCCACACTGCCCCGACGCACGCACACACCCAGTCCCCGCGTCCGCAAGCCCAACCTTCCATCTTCACCGTTCGCAGCTCACACGTGCTCCACACCCCTACACTGGCCCCCGCCACTTCCCCCTACCCCTGCTGCCCCTACTGCCCCCCTTGCTCCTGCCCCCCTACTCTGCCAGCGGGGACGTGAACTGCAGGCGGTCGGTGTTTTTGGCGGCTCCGGCCTTGCTGGGGCTCAGCGGCGGCGCCAGGGTGGGCAGCGGCGCGCGCTCGCGGGGAAGGCGCTCGCCGCGGCCCACTGTGCGGGGGTGGGGTGGGGTGGGGGGTGGGGGTTGCAAAGATGGTACGAGGATGGGGGCAGGGCAGACAGCAGGGGAGGCGTGGCGGGGGAGGGAGGGCTGTAAGCACCAGCCCAAGCTAGGGGGCAGTAGTTCACACGGTACACACATACACACGCACGCAGGTTGCACACACACACAGGTTGCACTCACAACCGCTAACACGCAAACACACACGCTGCACACACACGCCGCCACGCACCCGTCTCCACCAGCTGTCGGTCGGTGGGCTTGGCGTGAGGCAGCGCGGGCGGCGCCTCGTAGCTGCGGCCGCCGCCGGGCGCGCCCCAGTCGTTGGCGCCTGAGGGCGTAGGCGCGTGGGTGTGCGTCAGGGTGTGGGTGCGTATGACGGCGTCAGGTCGTGTCCAGCACACAGCCAGAAAGAGGGAGCGTGAGAGCATGGTCACATGTTCACGCCCGCCCTCCCAGTCTTTTCCAGTCCCACCCAGGCCCTACCAGGCCCTCCCAGGCCCTCCCAGTCCCGCTTAACCCCTCCCTGCCCTTCTCCCGCCCAATCCTAACCCCTCCCTCTCGCCCCCGCACACCTGTGAGGCTGAGGTTGACGTCTGGCGTGTTGCCCGCCCCCGCGCCCGGGTTGGCTCCCATGCTCGACTGCGGCCGCGCCTTGGCGCGTGCGCCCGCAAAGGGGTCGTAGCTGCGGGCGGGCAGGGGCGGTGGCGGGAGTGAGCAATTGCAAGAGTGTTGGAAGGGGTTAAGAAGTTGTTGGGAGTTCAGTTCATGTGTTGGTGCGTGTGAGGGACACGCCTCAGGTGGCACACTGCGTGCAAACCCGATGGCGACCATTGCGTGCAATACTGGTCAAGCATAACCAATCATAAATAACCACATAGTCACATTCAAGCAGCTAACGCGCCGCGCGCTAGCTAGCTAGCTGCCTGGCTGGCTCGCGGGCCCTACGTATTACGCACTTGATGTCTTCATACGCCGCCAGCGGGTCCCGCGCCCGCTCCTCAGCCAGCGCCGCGCGCGCCGCCGCCACCGCCGCCGCCGCGCTACCGCCGCCGGCGCTGTGGTGGCCGGCGGCGGCGGCGGCGCCGCCGCCGCTGACGCTGACGCCGCGGCTGCTCAGCGTGTTGTTGTTGCCGCCTCGCAGGCTGTTAGCGAGGATGTCGCCGCTTCGGGCGGTGCCCGCGAACATGGACTGCATGCGGTGCGGCGACATCGGCGTGCCGGGCACGCCGCCCTCCGCCGCCGCCACCTGCGTGTGCACACAGGGTCGTTGTGTTACATGTCATCAAATGGGAAATGTCAGGGAAATGTGTATTATTGCCGAGGGAAATGTGCATAATAATTCCCACGAGCCCAAGCGACACGACCATCGCACAGCCAGGGCTCCTCCGCCCCCCCCCCGCCCCTGCCCCCTTCGGGTTCTGGAATGTACTACCCCTGAAATGAACCAACTGCCACCGCCACCGCCCTCCCCCCCGCCACCGCCACCGCCCACCCCACCTGCGCCTGGTGCGCCTTCTTGGCCACCGCCTTGGCGTACGCCTCGCGCGTGAGGCCGCCCTGCGCCGGCCGCACCGGGCCCGACTTGGTGGCGCCGCCGGTGCTGCGGGTGTGCGTGGGTGGGGGTGTGGGTGCGGGCGGGTGCGGGCGTGTGTGGGCGTATTGGTGGTTGTTATGTGAGAGTGCGGCGCAAGAATAAGAACAGGTGTTTTGCGCCGGTGCTGTGAGTGGTGGTGGTCGGTGGCGGCATCCAGACCGCCGCCGAGCGCCCCTTCTTGACTGCCTGCCCCGCCCCTTCTCGCCCCGGCCCGCTCTCTCACCCCCTCAGCGTGACGCCGCCCGCCGGCGCCAGCGTCTCCATGGCGCTGGGCTGCGTCTTGGGCGGCACCTTCTTGAAGTCGCTGGCCAGCCGCCTGTGGGGGTGGGTGGGTGGGTGGGGTGGGGTGGTGGTGGGTGGGTGGGGTGGGTAGGCGTGGTGGGTCTGGGTGGGGGTGTTATACACACGGTTGGCAGGTGGCAGCGTGGCGGCAGTGGTGGCGTGGCGGCAGTGTGGCAGGGTGGCACTGGTGATAACACCACCGAAGAAGCAAGGCATGCCCCCCAAATACCCCACGTGAGAACAAAAAACACAAGCGCAGTCCTCAACAAGAGCAAGAGCGCACGAGCCGTGCACTTTAGGCCCATCTGCATGCGGCCGCACCCGGACTCCCCCCCACGCCGCCCCACTCCCCACCACACTGCCGCACGCCAATGCCGCCGCCGCACCACCCCCAACACACCACTCCCAACACACCACCCCCAACACACCACCCCCAACACACCACCTCCACCGCACGCCTGCCGCACCTGTCCCGCTCCCGCCGCATCTCGGTGGGGCTCATCTGGCTGTTGGCGCGCGCCGCCGCCGCCGCCGCCGCCTCCGCCGCCGCCATGCTGCGCGTGCTGTGGCTGCGCATGGACTGCCCGCGCTTCTTGGGGCTCAGCGCGCGGCTGGCGTCGCCGGCGTCGCCCGAGGGGCCCGCCACCTGCGCAGCAATTATGGGGGGTGGGTTATGGGGTGTCAAGAAAGCAATGCCCCAATTTGCCCCTTACAAAGCCCCCCGCTGCTAGTCCTGGAATGAACGAATGCCCACTCCCCGACACAGCCACACACGCACGCACACCCCCACCCATCCGCCCCCTCCCCCTACCCCCACCGCCCCCAAACCCCAGCCCCCCTCCGCTTACCTTGAACCCCGGCCCGGACAGCGCCTCCAGCGGCGTGCGGTCGGGGTCAAACTCGTTGAGGATGACCACCTCGCCCTGCGGGTTTGGGTGGGTAGAGTGTGGGTTGGGTTGGGTTGGGGGGGCGCAAAGATGATGCGGAACGTGTCGTGAAGGGTCGTAAAGGAGGAGGGTGTGTTCGTTGGAGCAAGTGTTGGAGTGGTTGGAGCAAGTGTCAACCCCCTCCACCCCCTCCCAGCCCCACCTTGTGGTCGTACGTGTAGTCCTTGCCCTTGAGCTCCTTGCGCAGGCTGGCCAGCTTGGCGCGCTCCTCCGCGTCCTTGGCGTCCAGCCGCCGGGACATCTCCTCCTGCGCGCGGTTGGGGGTGGTGGTGGTTGGTGGTGGTTGGTGGTGGTGGTTGGTGGTGGTTAGTGGTGGTGGTGTAACGTGGTTGGTGTTGGGTGTTGGGTGTCAAGTGCTAGCGCTAGCGTTGGTTCGAAGGGCACGGCGTTCGTCACCAGCGCCTCCACCCCACTCCACACACAGAAGCCGCGGTCGGTCGGCTCTGTGAGCATCCCCGTCACCCACCACAATACCCCCATCCCCATCACGCCATTGCCCCCACCACACCACTCCCGCCCCCCACCTGCGTCTTGCGCTGCTGCAGCTCCTGCCGCAGCTGCTCCTCCAGCTGCTCCTGCTCCACCGTGAGCCGTTTGGTGGTGTCCAACTTTGTCACGTGGCGCCTGCGCGTGTGTGTGAGTGCATTGCGTTTGTGTGTTGTGTGCGTTAGATAAAATCTACGGTATTCCTCTGAATCCCTCGCCCCTGCCTTTTCCCTTCCTCCATTTCTCCCCAATCCTGCCGCCCTGCCACCGTCCTGAAGCGGTCACACGCATTCAGGCCCCCAGGCGTGCCAGAC
This sequence comes from Chlamydomonas incerta, assembly GCA_016834605.1. NCBI lineage: Eukaryota > Viridiplantae > Chlorophyta > Chlorophyceae > Chlamydomonadales > Chlamydomonadaceae > Chlamydomonas > Chlamydomonas incerta. Next base: position 538,108 of record JAEHOC010000025.1, read on the forward strand.
ATCCCCGCGCGGCCAAACCCCATCCCCGCCCCCCAAGCAGCCTCGCAGCAGCCGTCACCCAGCCCCCCGCCCCTTCAACACCCAACCTCCGTCGGGTGCGTTTCGTGCCTGCTGTACCACCCATCCATCCGTGCAGCCCCCCTTCAGATTGGGCTGGTGTTCGCACACCCCCTCCCCCCCCACCCACAATCCCCCTACACACCCATAGCTTTGCACACACACCCCTACGCACACGCGCCCCCCCCCCCACACACACACGCCCACACACACCCAGCCCACCCACCTGCTGGCGCCCGCGTGCAGCATGGAGCGAGTCGACACGCCCGCCAGGCGCCCCATGCCCGACATACGCGCGTGGCGCTCCGGCGTGCCGGGGCCGTTGCCGGCGCCGCCCGCCCCCCGGCCGCCGCCGCCGCCCTCGGCGCCCTCGCCCTCCAGGGCCTGGGAGCCGGCGGAGCGGCCGGACATGGAGCGGCGGATGGAGGGCGCCTTGCTGAGGAACTGCGTGTGTGTGTGAGGGTTGGGTTGGGTTGGGTTGGGTTGGGTTGGGTTGAGGGGTAGGGTTGGGTTGAGGGGTTGGTGGGGATTTGGGGTTGAAGGTCGTGTATGCGATACGATGCGTGTGGCGTATGCGGCCTCGCGACGCATTCATTGAGCACACGTGCCAATGGGAGGGTTGCGCTCAATCCCATTCGCCGCTCCCGCACCCCACACCCCACCGGCCAGCTGCGAGCGCGGCGGACCCAGCTGTGGGCGCGGCGATGGCAGCGGCCGTGGTGGCGGCGGCCGCTCGCCCTCGCGCGCGGACCAGCAAACGTTCGCATGCTACACATCGGCACCCATCACCCCTCACTGGCAGCCATGCGTGTACGACTCGTGGAGCGACATGAACGGCGCGCACGGGCGGTCACGGCGCCGTGACTGCCGCTGCGCGCCGTTCATTTCGTTCCACGTGTCGTGCACGCATGGCTGTAGGTGAAGCTCTGATGTCACCGGCACGCCGCGCGTGCTCGAGGGCCCCGAGCTCAGGACAGGGTGCCCTCAAACAGCAGCACCCGCACGCCCCTCTTGGTTTAGATTGGGCTGGTGTTCACAACCCCCCTCAAACAGCAGCACCCGCACGCCCCCACCCCCCTCAAATAGGAGCACCTGCACGCCCGCCCGCCCTCCCCTCTTCAACAGCAGCCCCCGCACCTGCTGCATGATGTAGCTGTCGCGCCCGCTGCTGCTCGCTGGGGGCGGGGCGGCCTCCGGCAGCGCGGAGCGGAGCCATGAGTCCAGGCTGCACGGGTCCGGCGCCCGCTCCGGCTCCCAGCTGCTGTGTTCTAGCGACACCGCCGACACCGGGTTGTCCTCGCGCGCGGGGTACTGCATTTGGATGACCTCCAGGCACGTCGCGAGGCACGAGTCGACCGCATCTGCCGCTTGTCGCGTGTGCGCCTGCTGTTCGTGCACTGCAAGGCTAAATTTATGTAATACGTCGTCGAAACAGCCGCGTATCAAGTCCTGGACCGCTTGCTCCGCGCTCCCGTGCTGGTGTTTTTGTTGAGCAGCGTCATACTCGGGGCTATCGAAATTCGGCGCAGAGGGTGGAGGTGGTGGAGGAGGAGCCATTGCAAATTGAAGACGCGAGGTTTCCTTCAACTCTAAGAGCAACTTGCCGGAAGGCTCCTTACAGCTCTCTGGAACTTGTAATGTGTTATTCCTGGTAAGTTATAATTGTTTGCCACAAAACATATGCAAAACATAGGTGTGCACAGAAATGGCCATCGAAATGGGGCCGAGGAGCTGTTCGTCGCGTGCTTTGCATATTATTTAGGAGCAACTGATGCAAGTGAATCGGTCCAATTCATTGCACGGGGTGCCAGTGCACCTTTTTCGGACAGCTTCGTCGCTGGCATCCACCATCCATCCACCTTTCGTGCTCGATTTCAAGTAGCGCCTGGCTCCGGCCTCAACACCTGTCTTCTACTTAAAACATGCCCGCTGGGCCATCCCAAAGAGCTACCTCCTATCCATCTCCGGGCCTGCTTGCCGTCCTCACGACGGGGCGCCGCTCCCCACCAGCGGCCCCACGCCCGGCGCCAGCGACGGTCCCGCCCACGCGCGCTCGTGCACGCCCGCCACCGCCCCCATCACCGACTCCACCAGCCGCCCCATCCCCTCCACATCCCGCGCCGTGCCCATCAGCTGCCACCACCCCTCCACGCCCGCCTCCTCCGCCTGCCGCGGCACGCCCAGCCCCTCCGCCGCACCCCCGCCCCCTCCCCCACCGCCCCACCCACCCCCGCCGCCCAGCCCCTCCACACCCCCACCTCCCCCTCCTACCTCCCTCATCCCGCTCACCCCGCTCAGCCGCTCCGCCGCCTCTAGCACCGCCATCACCACATCCCGCCTCGCCGCGGAGCCCGCCGGCGCCGCCACGCAGTAGCTCGTGTAGCTCCACAGGTCGTTCAGCAGCGCTACAGCCAGCCGCGTCACGCCGGCCGGCAGCCGCAGCGCCGCCGCCGCGTTGAGCAGCAGCGCGTGCGGCTGCTCGATCACCACTTCGAACGACACCGCGCGCAGCAGCAGCTGCTCCGCCGTCAGCAGCGTCTGTGGTGGTGGTGATGGTGGTGAGGTGGCGGGTTTCGGCGTGTGTGGGCGGGCGTGGGGCGGGCGGTTGGAGACGTGTGTGGGACGGGCGTGTGTGGGCGGGTGTGAAAGGGGCAGCCAGGGTTGTGCGCCGCGCGTTCGCGAGGGAGTGATGGGAGTGATGCTGCTGGTCGGCCTGGACGGCAAACCCCGGGACGTCACAGCGCCTACCCAAACTCCTCACTCACTAGCAGCCATACGCTTAGTGGGTGTGCACACACTCACCTGCTTGGCCGTGTAGTACTCTGCCCCCACCAGCACGCCGCACGCCTCCACCGCCTCCCGCAGCCGGCAGCGCGCAGGGAGCCCGCCGCCGCCGCCGCCGCCGCTCCCCCCGCCGCCGCTGGTGCCGTTGGAGTGGCGCGGCAGCAGGTGCGGCGGCAGCGGCGGCGGCGGCCGCGGCGGCAGCAGCCGCTTCAGCGCCGCCGCTGCCGCCACCTCCTCCGCATCCACAGGCGGCAGGCCGGCGGCCGGCGAAGGCTCCTGCCGGCTTCCGCCGCCGCCGCCGCCACCACCGTCCCCGCCGCCGCCTGGGCCGCCTCTCCCCTCCCCTGCAGCAGCACCGCTCCCCCCGTTCTGCTGCTGTCGCCAGCCCGCAATGGCTACTACTGCTGCTACTGCTGCTGACGCCGACGCTGTTGCGTCGGGTGGCGGCGTGACGGACCCGAACGTGGTCGGGGCCGAGGCGGCGGCGGCGGCCGAGGCGGCGGCTGCGGCGGAGCCGCACCAGGCCCACTGGTCATAGCTGGCGTCCAGGTGGCCGATGAGCTTCACCACGTTGAGCAGGTGGTTGTTGGAGGTGGCGGCCTGTGTGGCGGTGGTGGCGGCGGCGGCGGCGGCGGCGGCGGTGGTGGTGGTGGTGGTGGTGGTGGTGGTGGTGGTGGTGGTGGTGGTGGTGGTGGTGGTGATGGTGGTGGTCGTGCGCGGTACGAGTGTGTATGTGTGCGGGCGTGTGTTTAGGTTGGGTAGGGGGGCGGCGGCGGGTGGGGGTAGCATGGGGCAGCAGCAGCGTGGGACAGCAGCGTGGGGCAGTAGCGGGCGCAGCGAGTGGGGTGGTGGGAGGTGCGCAGCAGCACGTATCTCCCTCCTGGCCGGCCTAATGACCTCGCGACCCTGATGGAATGTTGGGTTCTGGGAGCATGCTGCACACTGCGGGACTCCGCCAACCTGCCCGGTGCCCGGTACCGCATCCCATTGCCCCTGCCCCCCTGCCGCCTTCCAGAGCCGGTGCCTCCCGGCCGTGCCCCAACACGCGCCGCCCCGCCTCCGGCGCCTCACCTCCTCCACCTTTGACGACAGGAACAGGCAGGCGGCGAGCACAGCGTCCTGTGTGTGGTGAGGGGGGGGGCATGGTGGTGTTACAGGACGGCCTGGTGTGGCAGCTGAGATACTAGTTCAGACGAGGAGAGTCGCAGGGGTGGGCTCCGGCGGGCGGGAAGGCCCGCAGCGCGCTTCGCGGTCCCCGATGATTCCATTCTGGCCAGAAAGCACCCCCATGGCCACCGGCTGTCTGAGTTTGAAAGGGCGGCCCCGCGCTCACATCTGAAGCGTCGGGGGGCTCGTCCGCGAGGCGCCATCGGTGCAGGAAGTACACCGCCGTCGCCACAGCCCGCGGGGGCATGCGCAGTAGCGTCGCACATGCTTTCAGGAGGCAGCACGATCTAAAGTAAGGCACAACGCTGAGGTCGGGGACATCGGCTGTCTGTTCTTGCCGCGACTCCTGTTCAGTCTGGGTTTCCATGTTGCATTAACAATGTACACTTCTAGTACATTTTACTGTTGACACACGCACGGCTCGCGGCGAGCGGGTTGGCTTGGGATGGGCTGCACACGCATGATCCATCAGCTTGCCGGAGCTCAATTGTCTTCCGGAATCAATTGGTCGTTATATATGCATTACGAGCAATAGCTGTGAGCAGACCATACCGTCCGGCGTCGCGACGCCCAGTTTGCCACAACTTGCGAAGACTGCGGGCGGCCCTCGCGAATAATGCAGCTCGGCCAACTCGGGCCGCTGGGCCAGGCGCCCAGATGCCCACAACCAGCATGCCGTAGGCCGGTGCTGCTGTCGGGCCCGCCCGGTGGCTCCCTGCGTGCCACCATCCGTATGCGTGGCGCAGCCCCGGAGTCGCCATCGGACCTGCCCGTTGCGGCGGAGCAGCCGCAACCGCAGCAGCAGCCCCCAAAGCCAACGGGCCGGCGAGCGCTGTTCGGTGGTGCGGCCGAGGCCGCTGCCGACGGCACGGGGCCGCAAGGGGAGGCTCAAGCCGGCCCCGGCGCGGCGGCAGCGGGCCCGGCCGCCGGCCGCGGCGCCGCCGCCGCCGCCGCCACCACCGGCACCACAGCCAGGGAGCTGGTCAACCTGCACCGGCAGTCGCTGAAGGAGGCGGGGCTGGAGGTGGTGAGTCCGGCTGCTGCGAAAGGCGCGGGGGCGGGGGCGGGGCCGGGCGCAGGGTTATGCGTCGGAAGTGGGGCCCGTGGCGCATGCTCGGCACACCGTATGCCGTACTGCGGTGCAGCAGGAAAGGGCGTGCTGGAAGGGCGGCAAAGGCACGAACTGACGCAAGGCTTGGGGAAGGTGCCGAAGTGCGGGGCAGCTCTGGGGTGGGATTGAACCCCGTGCCATTTCTTCTGTCTACCCCGACCCACTGTGCGGCCCATCCTCGCACACGCCCCCATGACCCCACCCCACCCGCGCTCGCCCATCAAATGCCCCTCCCTCCCTTTCCTTCTCCTCCTCCTGATGCTCCTGCACAAACTCCCAAAACACACAGTCCAAGGCCGAGATCCAAAAGAACCGCCTGCTGTCGCTGAGCAAGTCGCTGCCCAAGGAGGCGCGGGACGCGCGCGCGGCCGTCAGCAGCGCGCTCAAGAAGGCCCAGAAGCGCGCCTACTTTGACGAGCGCGCCAAGACGGCGGCGGCGCAGGGGCAGCAGGGGCAGGGGCAGCAGTGGCAGGAGCAGCAGGGGCAGCGGCCTCAGGGGCAGCAGCGGCAGGAGCAGGGGCAGGAGCAGGGGCAGGGGAAATGGCAGGGGCCGTGGCGCGGGCCGCAGCCGCAGGGCACGCCGCCGCCGCCGCCGCGCTCGCAGCGCGGCGGCAAGCGCGGCGCGGCGGCGCCGGCGGCGGCGGCGCCGCCGTCCGTGCTGTTGGTCGACGACGCGGCGGCGCCCGGCTCCGCTGCTGCCGCGGTGGTGGCGGCGGCGGGCGCTGGCGACATCTCGCGCCTGTGGGCGAACGTGCAGGCGGCGGCGCGGGACGCCGCCGGCGGCGGCGCGGCGGCTGGTGGAGGAGCGGCTGCGGCGGCGGCGCAGGCGCCGCAAGGGCAGGCCGCTGGGGCGGCGGCGGCGGCGGCGGCGGGCGCGCAGGGTGCTGCGCCCGGCAGTAGCAGCAGCAGCAGCAGCCGGCAAGGCAAGCGGGCGGCCGATGACGAGGAGGAGGGTGCGGAGGGCGCGGAGGACGATTACGAGGATGAGGACGGCGACGATGGCGACGCCAGCGCCGACGACGAGGCTTACCGGGCGGAGGACGAGCGCGCGCAGGTTGAGGGCGCCCGCAACTTGGAGGCGCGCATTCGCCAGCTGGACTTTGAGGTGCAGCGTCGGCAGCAGCAGCAGCAACAGGACGGCAGTAGCAGCAGCGATGCCGCGGCGGCGGACGTGGCGGCGGCGGTGGCGGCGCGGTCGGCGGCGGAGCTGCCGCCGGCGCTGCTGAAGCGGCTGCTGGAGATGATCGCGGCGGGCAGCAAGGCCTGTCCCACGCCGCTTGTGCGCCTGGGTGAGGTTTTCTTAGTTAACTGGGCTCCTTAGCCGCGATTGCCGGGGCCATTGCGAGGCACGGGGCGGGGCGGGACAGGCTGGGTGAGCCGGGTCCACGGACGGCCCCGCAGACGGAAAGCAGACTCGTGTACTGGTTTTAGTATGGCTGTGGGTGCTGGGCGGGGGCGGTACTTGTTAACACACACTCAACACACGCAGAGTCTGTGTGCTACCGTAATATGCGTCCTTCCTTGTGCTCTCTCTCACGCGACATCCGTGCACACGCACACAACGCACACGTTGGCGAACGCAGGCCCGGGCGGCCTGAACGCCGCGGTGCTCAAGTCGGTGGCCAGCGGCTGGCGCAACGCGGAGCTGGTCAAGCTGCGGGTGGTGTCGCGATCCAACAAGTACCTGCCGCACATGCCGCAGGTGTGTGGTGTGTGTGTGTGTGTGTGTGTGTGTGTGTGTGTGTGTGTGTGGGTGGGTGGGTGGGTGGGTGGGTGGGTGGGTGGGTGGGTGGGTGGGTGGGTGTGGGTGTGGGTGTGGGTGCGTGTGTGTGTGTGACAGTGGAAGGGTCGGGACGTGGGTTGCATGATTGACGGGGCGGGGGCGAGCTTTGAGGAGGGCCGGATGTCGGGGCCGGTTGTCGGCCAATGCTGTGGGGGGTGTCGACCAGTGGCGCCTGCCCAAAGCGATGCTGCCCTACCGACCGCCGACGCGCACCGCGGCCCACACCGCGGCCCTGCCCCTCACCGTCCCCCTTCCATTCATCACCGCACCCGCGCCCCGCACACGCGCCCCGCACGTTCCGCAATTGCCCGGCAGGTGTGCTCGACGCTGGAGACGCGCACCGGCGGCATGGTGGTGTGGCGCTCCGGCGGCTCCGTGTGGCTGTACCGCGGCGCCGGCTATGACCCGACCACGGCGCCCCGTGAGTGCGGCGTGGGCCGGCTGTGCGTGCGGTGCTGTGGCGGGCGGGAGCAGGGAGCACGAGGCATGCATTCTCACCGGCATTTCCTTGCCACCCTGCCCACGCCCAACACCCCACACCCCGTCGATACGCGCGCCTCTGCGCCTGCTGCCTAGTGTCCACCCCTTCACCTCTCTTACCACTTCGCCGCCGCACAGAAGCGCTGGTGGAGTCGCGGCACGGCACCGCGCCGCCGCCGCCCGAGCAGCGGCTGAGCGCGGCGCCGCCGCCCGCCGGCGCCACGGTGGCCATCCCCGGGGTGCGTGTGTACGTGCGCATGTGTGTAAATTCATGTGCGTGTGCGTGTGCACGTGCGAGTGTGGATGTGGATCCAGCAAGTGAGTGTGTTTAGAACCGTACTATGAAGCCTCCCGGCTCCTGCATGTGACTTTGCAGTTGTATGTCGTGCTTGCAGGCCGGCCAGGGGTACCTCACGCGCGGGCCCGGCGCCGCTGCCGCGGCCGCCGCCCCACCTCAAGGTGCGGGGACCGCCGCCGCCGCCGCCACGGCCACGGCCGACATGGCTGTGCTGTTCCTGCACGACGCCTGGGGCCCGGGCCGCCCCGCCGGATACAAGCGTTGCAAGCAGGTGCGAGTGCGCGTTTGGGTGGGGGCGGGCGGGAGGAAACCACTTGGAACAAAGGTGTGTGCGTGCCAGCCGCCAAGCCGGGGGTTGAGGGGCTGTGGCGGTTGTGTTATAAAACCAACAACCAAGCGGACCGAAGCCGCCGTGTGGCAGGCGTGTGTGTGCGGCTGGGTTGTGGGGCTGTGGGCTGCGGGCGGCGGGCGGCGCAGGTTGTTCTGGGGGCGGCGAGAGTGAGGGGCGGCGAGGGGTGACAAGCGGCTGCCTGGGAGCCAGTGGACAGGCAATAGGTCGGACGGGTGGGGTTGGGGGGCCGTGGACCGTGGGACCAGCACCGCCACTTGAACCACTATCACGCCAAAGAGTTTAGAACTTTATATCAACACCGGTACTGACGCACCCACACTGACACCCAACGCATCAACACTGATCGCGGCACACCCCAGGTGTGCGACAAGCTGTCTGCGCTGCTTGCCGCCGACGCCGCCGCCGCCACCGCCGCCGCCACCATCACCGCCGCCGCCGGCGTGCCGGTGCTGATGCCGGACCTGGTGGCGGGCGGCGACCATTCCTACAAGCCGCGCGTGTGGCCGCCCGCCCGCCCCACCGTGGAGCGGACGGCGGGCTGGCTGAGCGGCGAGCAGGCGGAGGGCCGCGGCAGCTGGACGGCCGTGGGTGAGCCGCGGGCACGCCGCGCTGGGGGTGTCGGGCTGCGGGGGCAACAGTGGTGGTTAGCGACTGGTGGTTAGCGAATACCAGCGCAAGCTAAACCAAACCCGACTATGGACAGTCGCAACTACCGATATCACCAATCCCAATGCCTGTCGGACAATTAACACCCACAACGCCCACAACGCCCACAACGCACGCCGACCCGCACAGCCCCGATCATCCGCGCCGCGGCCGCCTATCTCCGCGGCCCCGCCGTCGGCGCGCGGCGGCTGCTGGTGGTGGGCACCGGCTGGGGCGGCTGGCTGGCGCTGAACGCCGCCGCCGAGGACGCCCGAGCCGGCGGCGCCGAGGCGGCGCGCCTGGCGGCGGCGGCGGAGCAGGCGGCGGCCAGCGCCGCCACCGTGGCGGCAAAGGCGGCGGCGGCGGCGGCGGCGGCCGCCGCCAGCCCCGGCATGGAGTGGAAGCCTAAGGAGGCTCAGGAGCTGGAGAAGCGCGCGGCGCGTGCGGCGCGCAAGGCGGAGCGGGACGCGGCGGCGGCGGCGGCTGCGGCGGCGGCGCCGGTGCCGGAGCCGCTGGCGCTGGCGGGCGCAGCGGTTGTGACGGCGGGTCACTTTTTTGAGGACGACCTGCGGCTGGCGCCGTACGTCGGGGTGAGTAACGTAGTTGTACGGTGTTAGGGTTGTACGATTGTACGGTACCGGACCCAAGGGGTGCGTGCCCAGCCCGCAGTATTGAGGGTGTGGAGGGGGGAGAGGCCGCGCGAGAGGCCCAGAGCAGAGCACGCACTCACATGCGCACACACAAACACACACGCACACACACGCACAACCCCCGCCGCAGGTGCCCATTCTGGTGGTCGGCTCCAAGAGCGACCCCCTGGAGCGGCTGCAGCGAACCATCGGCGACCGCGAGGCGGCAGTAGCAGTGGCGGCGGCGGCGGCAGCAGCAGCCGGCGGCGGCGGCGGCGAGGCGGCGGCCGCCGAAGCGGCGGCGGCGGCGGCGGAGCGGCTGGCGGGCGCCTGCGCGTACAAGCGGTACGGCAAGCTGGAGCCCGGCTTCTGGGGCGAGCAGGTGAGTGTGGGGAGGCCGGGGGGTGGGGGGAGGGGAGGGGGGGGCGTGGCTTGTGACGTGGCGTGTGGCGGGGTGAGGGGGGGGGCCGGGGTGGTGACGGGATGAGGTGTCGCGTGAGGCGGTGAGGCGGCGGCGGCGGCGGTGGGGTGATTTGCGGCGCCCGCGTCTGCAGCCCCCGCCCCAGCTGCGCCCGCCGCCCTCACCCAAGGTTGCTTGGTGACACGGTGTGCGCATGTGCGCACGTCTGCATGGCGCGGACCCCCCACGGGACCTCATGCCTCACACATCACACGACACATCACACGCTTTACACGCCCCACCACACCCACAGGCCCAGTGGAAGGACGCCAAGCAGGACGAGCAGGCGACAGAGGTGGGGAGAGGCGCGGCGGAGGGAGAAGCGGGGGAGGCGGGGGAGGGGGCAGGCGTGCCCATCTCGCTCATTCTGCCATGCACGCATGCACTCGGCCACAGTCACCACACACACACGCGCCCATACACACACATACAACCCAACCCCAACCCAACCCAACCCATCACACCACACACACCACACACACCACCACCGCACCACACCGCACCTCACCACACCACACCATGACACACTGCTCACACCACAGGCGCTGCAGCTGACCGCCGCCTTCCTGCGCTGGCACGGCGCCGGCGACGCGGCGGCGGGCGAGGCGGTGGCCCGGCTGGCCATGGTGGGCGCGGGCGTCAACGGCGCGCAGCTCAACCAGCACGCCGGCTTTCCCTGGCTAGAGGAGGTGCGCGCCGGGGCTGCAATACGAATTGCTGATACTAGTTAGTATCGTGATGATGGTGGTCTGATGGTTTAGGAATTTAATGGATGGGTATAGGGGTAATGAGATGTTGTTGACGGGGTGTTGCGGCGCCGAGAGGGCGTGGCCGTGACACGCACGCACGCACGCACACGCGCACACGCTGCTGTCTTCGTGTGCGTGTTTTGGCTCGCTGACACACTATTGCTATGTTTTCCCCTTGTGCACCCCACTCTAACCCCGACAACATCATTGCAACCCCCCAACAGCAACCCACCCCCAACAACAATGCAACCCCTAACACGCGCCGCCAGGCCGACCAGGAGCGCATGGCCGCCAAGATGGCGAGCATGAAGGAGGCGCGGGCGCGGAAGCGGGAGACACGCGCGGCGCGGGCGGACGCCGCGGAGGCGCGCGAGGCGGCCGAGGCGGCGGAGTGGCGGGGGCGGCGGCAGGGGTCGGGGTGGGGGTCGGGGGCGGGCGGGGCGTACGAGCACTCGCGGGGGCGGGGCAGTGGGCGGTCGCCGGCGGGCGGACGCGGCGGCGGCGGCAGGGGCGGCAGGGGCGGCAGGGGGCGGGGCGCGGGGGGCCGGGGCGGGGGCCGGGCGGCGTCGGCGCCGCCGAGGTGAGCGCGCTGAGGGGCTGGTCAGCTAGCCGCAGTGGGCTTGCACACCAGAAGTTCTGTTCTTATAGCGTTTTACGGTTTTAGTGTCTTGAGGTTCTTCTGTTCTGTTCTTTGGATTTGTGCCATGCGGTCTATGCGTGTTCATGCTGCTGGTGTGTGCGCGGAACAAGTGCAAGGGGTTGCGGCGCCGTCCCCAGGAGCAGCGGAAGGTTTGCCTGGTGTGAAAGGGAGTAGCGCCTGGTGCGGAAGGCAGTGGCATGGGAATGTAGCAGCGTAGACAGCAGGCGTGGCGGCGCGCGTACCGACGACCGGTGGTGAGGCGAGGGGCGGGGGAGGCACCTTAGGGAGACACTGGCGGTGCAGTGCAGTCCACGGGTGCACTGGGGCTCCTCAGGCGCAGCCTTTTGCAGGGGAGGTGGGGGGTTGCCGAGGGTGCTGAGGGCGGTGGCGTGTCGGCGTGGTGCGGTGGTGAACTGGAAACACCAGCATGGCTTCATCAGACGCGGCCAGGGTCAGGGTGTGGCACGACGACGGCACTCCGAACCATTTATATGGAATGGGACAGGGGAGGCGCAACCACAAGCGGGGGCCAGGGACACGGACAGGGTGGCGGCACAGCCGGAGGGAGGTAGGGGGAGGCATAGTATGGCACAGTATGGCACAGACAGGGAACATGTCTTCCCTTACCCCGCGCCCTTACCCTACTTGAGTGCCACCCTGTCCCAAGGCCTAAGGGCACTGTCCCCAAGCCGCTAGCCGGATGCCGTACAGTCCCATGAGGGGCCGGGCCGTGACATGCCGATGCGCTCACGAACACAAATAGCCCCTATCAATTAGGAGATAGGCAGTACACACGCGCAACAATCAATATGTATTGGAGAGAAAGCGAGGACCTGAGCTACGAGGCGATTGCTGCCAGCTCGGAGCGAACAGCTGACATTGAAGCAAGCCTTGACGAGGCCTTGCTATACTATGAACGCGTGATAGCGCTCGCGCAAAGGCATGAAAACGCCGGAGCGCCGGCCCAGTTGCCAACTGCGCAGGACGTCCAGCAGCTTGGAAGGGCGCCGACGCACTCGCTCAACCACTTGTTGTGCACTGCGTCCTTAACGAACTGGCAAGTCTGGTACAGCGGCTGTGCGCACTACGTGCTCGCACACCGGCCCGACGTCGTGGTCCGGCTGCTGGAGGCGTGGGCGTGGGTGTCGCGGTGGCCCGCGAGGTGGTTTGACCGGCTCTCGGACCCGCAGCACACAGCGGGCTACCCTGGCGGTGATGCCAGCTCCTGGATGGTGTTCGACGCAATCATCCCCACGCTCATGGGAATGCTGGGCACGCTGTGGCCCCCCGCCTCCGTCGACCCGCAATTGCAACCGCCGCCGGAGGTGCGCGCGGCGTGGGGCCGCGCCGTGCGCGCGGCGGTGGACATGGACTCCCTGCGGTGCTGGGCGGCGGCGATGGCGGCGGCGCGGCGGCAGCTGCTGCCCTCCGTGCAGCAGCAGCAGCAGAAGCAGCAGCAGGAGCAGCAGCAGGGGCAGGGGCAGCAGCAGCAGCAGCAGGAGCAGCAGCAGGGGCAGCAGCAGCAGGGGCAGCCCCAGTCCGCTGGCGCCGTCGCCGCCGGCGCGGCCTTGCGCGCTCGGCCATGGGCCACCGAGCTGCTTTCCCAGGGAGTGCAGCTGGCCATCGCGCTGTTGGACGGTGATGACGTCAAGCAGGCCCTTGGGCGGGCGGGGCAGCAGGCGGCATGGCGGCAGGCGGCAGACAGCGGGTTCCTGGAGCAGGCCTGCGATCTGGCGGTGACGCTGGCGGAGGCGGAGGCGGCGGAGGCGGCGGAGGCGGCGGCGCTGCAGTGCGCGCAGGGTGACCACGAGGCCACGTCGTGGTATGCTTGCTCCTTGTATGACACATGCTCCCAGCTGGAGCGCCTGCTGTTACTCGCGGGCAGGCAGGCTGCGGCGGCGGAACGCGTCGGCCGCGCCCCGGGCTTGCATGACGACTGGGTCACGGCCGGCGGGCTGCTGCTGCGCACGTGCCGGGACGCGGTGGTGCAGTGGCACCCGGTGGTGACGCCCGCAGACAGCAGCGCCAGCATTGCCAGCAGTGCCAGCAGCGGGCAGGGGCAAGCGCGGACGCAGCAGCAGCGGGAGCAGCGGGAGGGCTCGGCAGCGCGGGCCGCGGCGCGGGCGGAGGCGAATGAGCGGCAGGCGGCTCGGGCGATGGCGGCTGCGCTGCAGGCATCGCTTGCGAGCCCGTCGGTGCAATTGTTCGTCGGCGCGCAGACTCTGGCCGCGCTGGAGGCCCTAGGCGGCGGGCCTGCGGAGTGCGAGGCGGCAGCTGGCGGAGGCGCTGCTGGATGCGGCGGTGAGGGCGGCGGCAGCAACGGCGCCGTCGGGGCCGACAGCAGCAGCAGCAGCAGCAGCAGCAGCAGCAGCAGCAGCAGCAGCAGTGGTATGCGCGGGGCGGAAAGGGCGGGCGGCCGCAGCGCGGCTAGCAGCGGCGGCAGCAGCAGCGGTAACAGCAACGAGGAAGCTGTTTCAGGGCCGACACGCGTGAATGGCCTACCTGCATTGGTGGCCGCGTACCTGGCACCGAAGCGACCCGGCAGCAACTGGCGGCTGGGGACGTGCCTTGAGGTCCGTGCCATTGCACTGCGACTGGAGGAATGCCTTAACCTGGGCTGCGGCGTTTGGAGCTTCCTGCTGCCGGCGGTGGGCAGTAGCAGCGGCAGTAGCAGTAGCAGCAGCGGCGGCGGCGGCGGCAGCAGCGGCAGTATCGCAGGCCACATGGCAGCGCCCGGCGCGGCGCAGCTGTACCGCCACGTGCTGTCGTTGTCGGAGCAGATGCTTTCGGTGGACGATCGCTGCGCCCGACTGCAGATTCAGGAATGGCTGGACCAGAACCCAGGTGCCTCTGCGGAGCTCCGGCAGACGGTACAGGTTGGGAGATTGCCCAAGCAGGCGTTCGTGGTGCTCGCCCGGTGCTTGGCAGCGATGCCGCCCGCGGCCGCATCACGTCGGCTGCTGCCGGTGTGGCGGCTGCTGGTGCGCGCGGGCTGGGCCACGCACGCTGAGGCCAAGTCGCGTCCTATGGTGACTTGCTGCCTTGCCATCCTCATCCCATTCAGCGCCCTGCTGTTTCAGCATCTGGCGTACATACCACCGCCAGCCTCCGCAGCCGAGCCGGCGGCTCCGGCCAGTCAGCCGCAGCCGGACGGCCCTGCCGCGGCCTCTCCACAGCCGCAGCCGCCGCGGCCGGTGCCCTACACGCTGCGGTGCGCGCTGGCGGCCGGCTGGGTGCCGCTGCTGGAGGCGGCGCTGCGCTGCTACGCCAGTTCTGCAGGAGCTGGAGCGTTGGACTCGCTTCGCCTTGACCAGATGTGTGGTCAGGTCGACGCAGCGCTCCGCCGCCCCGGCATCCTCCCCGCGCTCCTGGCGCACGGCGACCCCGCGCGGCTGTCGGCGCTGATTGCCGGTATGGGCAAGGCCACGGTGCGGGCGGCGCGCGTTGAGCCGCAATGGTGTGGCGCGGATCTCAGAGCGCCGCCGGGATCACTGGTGCCGTACTATGGCGACCCGCGGGCCGTGTGGCGGCTGCAGCTGCTGGCTCTGCTGGAGCAGCTGCTGCCGGTCGAGTGCGGCTGGCGGCCGGCGGCTGGGGCGGAAGCGGCTGGGGCGGCGGCTGGGACTGCAGCTGGGGCGGCGGCTGGGACGGAAGCGGCTGGGGCGGATGCGGCTGGGACGAAAGCGGCCGGGCCGGAAGCGGCTGCAGCGCTCCTTCCTCTCAACGCGCGCCTGAGCACCAGCAGCGGCGACTCGGCGGCCAATGACTTTGGCATCTTCACCCCGTCACCGCCGCCGCCCGAGCAGCGCGTGCTGGGCCTGTGCGCGGACCTGGGCTCGGGCCCCGACCTGCAGCTGCTGGACAGGCTCGGCGGCGCCCCGCCCGCACCCGGCACGCCGCAGCGCGCGCAGCTGCAGGCGCTGTCGGTGCTGGCGGCTGCGGAGTGGCTGCCGCGGCTGCTGGTGGTGCCGCCGCTGGCCCTGCCGGCTGAGGCCGGCGCCCCCGGTGTGTCCGTTCCAGCGTTGCCGCTGAGCCGGCTCGCGTGGCTCCCGCACGGGGCCCACAGGGTGGTGCTGCGCTGGCTGCTGCTGCTGGGGCGGCAGTGCATGGCCGCGAAATGCCGCGCGGGCATGATGGGTGGGGCTCTGCATGACGCGGCCGGCTCCGCGGCCCCCCAGCACCAGCAGTCTGGGTCCACTGCGGATGATGACTGGGTGAGCTGGCGGCAGCAGCTGCTCTGTGACATGCGTGCGCATACCCAGGTGGCGCAGCTGCTGCAGATTGCGGTGGAGGCCCAGGGTGCGGCCGCAGCGGCGGGCTCCGGCGGCGGCTCGGGCTCCGGCGCCGCGGCCGGGCCTCAGCCGACGCGGCGAGAGGCGGTGACGCGGGCAATGGCGGCGGACGCGTTGCCGCTGGCTCTGGACGCTCTGGAGGTGCTGCTTGCGGCGGACGCACTAGCTATGCTCACAGCGGTGGAGATCGCATTCCCGCCTCCCAGCAGCAACGGCAGCAACAGCAGCAGCGGCGGCGCGGGCATTAGCGGCAGCGGCAGCCGGGCCGCCAGCAAGGGCGGCAGCAGGCGCGGCAAGGACGGCAGCAAGGCGGGCGGCGGCGCAGCGGGCGCAGAGACGCTGCCGTTCAGCTCTGAGTTTGCGGCGCTGCTGCGTCGGCATGGCCGCGCAGGCGTTGTGGACGCGCTGTGTGCCTTTCATGCCAAATGGTTTCCGGAATCGACCGCGGCAAAAGCGGCCCGAGCTGCGGGTGCCGCTGTGGACGACGAGGCCGCAAAAGCGGCGGCAAGCAGTAGCACTGCCGCGCCGCCCCTCGGCCCCACCGCGCTGGCGCTCCCGGCGGGCTGGGTGGAGCTGCCGTCGCCGGCGCGTGTGCGGGCTGAGCGTGAGGGCGAGGGCGAGGCGGGGCGGCGGCTGCCACGCTGCAGCAATGTGTGGTGTGCGGAGCTGGCGGGTGACAGCGAGCTGGGGGTGAAGGTCAAGAGCTGCGGGCGGTGCGGGGGTGTGGCGTACTGCTGTGCGGCCTGCCAGCGCGCCGACTGGGCGGCCGGGCACAAGCAGCGCTGTGTGCGCCGGTAGCTCGTGGGTGCCGTGATAGAGCTGACAATGCCCACCGCGGGCGGGGCTGCTGCATTAGCACGGAGCGGAGCCGGTGGGCTGCAGGGGCAAACGGCCGACGACCATGGAACACGGTGTACACACGTGGAGTACGTGATGTAGGTTGACGCAGTGTACGCACGTGGAGTACGTGGAGTAGGTTGACGCGGGGGAATGCGGCGGAGCGGCCGTTGACTGCGGCGTTGGGTGCGCGGCGTGCGCGGCTGGAGGCGACCCGTGGCTAGGAGGGGTGGAGCTTGCAGGTCAGCCCCGGCCGGGTAGCGTGGTTGCGAGGTGCTGTTGACATCAGCTGGCGTCGTGAATGCTGGCAGCCATGGTGGCGGTGGCGGTGACACCACAGGACAAGGGATGGGAGGAAGGGTGCGTGTGCGTGTGCGTGTGCGTGTGCGTGTACTCCTGCAAAATGAGCTCAGGTCCGGTGGTGGTGCTATTGCCATTGCTTACAGTGTTTTCCGCACACTGTCAATGTTCACACAGCAACAGCCTGAGCGCGAGCGCTCTATTCACGCGCCAATTTACGCGCCAAAATTACACGTATTAAGCTACGCGCCGGGAAATGCAAGCGCACACGAACTTTCCCAACTATAATTGAGTTTGAGTACCAGTCACATACACTCTCTGGGCAAGCTGTCAGCGCGACCGATTGCGACTTTCGACGCGATGGCCCCGCCGCCTGAGCCGCTGTGCGCCGTTTGTGGCAAGCCAAATGGTGCCGTTGGGGCTGCGGACGCCAGCCTCGGCCAGCTGAAGCAGTGCTGCTTCCTGACTGGTACCTGCCTGACCAGGTGCCCGAAGCACTTCCACCCCGCTTGCGCCCGTGTCAGCGCCGATCATGGGCTTGTCTTCTGCGGCCAGGAGCGCCTACAGGGCGGCATCTCCAAGCGCCACACCAGCGATGCTTATGTCCAGCAGCTCAACACGGACCGGGACTGGGCCAACGTGAAACAGTACATCCTCAGCAACTAAAGCTGGTCGGGAAGCCGCTGCACCACGAAACGCGACATGACCTTTGTGCGCACTCGCATCTCGGAGGAAGTCGTTGGCACCCGGGACCAGCCCAGCTTCGAGGTCGTCACGCACGCCGACGGCGAGAGGCAGCTGGTTTTCCGCGAGGGCCTGGGCAACCTGGTGAATAAGGGCAAGATCCTGGGCGCCCCCCGCACCGCCGGCCGTGCCCACAAGCGGCCACGGAATGAGCACGCGGCAGGCCAAGGACTGGGGCGGCAGGTGAGTTGTATGGCGTTGTGGGAGGGCGGGGGCGGTGCGCGCACGCACGGGCTTATGGGTTGGGTCTCCCATGCTGTTAGTGGGAGACACGCACGGGGAGGACAGAGACAAAGCATTGGGGGCGGAAGGTGGTGATGAGGGGAACCCTTGAAGTTAGCCGCTTGCTTGATAGTCGCTGAGGGCTGCACGGGCTCACCGGGCGCACGAAGCGTGATCCTGCCTGCCTGGCCCGTTGGCCACACACGCGTCACTTTCTGGCCGCCGGATGCCTGCGATTCGTATACGGATGGATGCCCCGCTTCCCCGTGCTGCCTGTTCTTTCACCTGCAATCAACAGGAGCAAGGCGGCGAGGGCGACGGCGACGGCGACGACGAGGGAAGCACCGATGCGCCAGATGACAACCCGCGGCGGGAGCGTCAGGACCCGCCGGAGGCGGCGCAGTCGCCGCCGCAGCAGCCTGGGGGCGGCTCGGACCCCGGCGCGGGTGCGGTTGTGGCAGCCGGCAGACTTGCCGCGGCCCAGCAAGGGCTACGGTCTGAGAGGGAACGCCGCATCGCCGCGGAAGCGCGGGTGGGGCAGTTGGAGGAGCAGGTGCGGCAGGTGCAGGCCGCCGACACCGACATGCAGCGGCAGGTCAATCAGGCGCGGAGTACGCTAGCTGACACGTTAATGGCTTTGGCGCGGGCGCGCGAAAGCGAGGGCAGCGCGCAGCAGCAGGTGCAGTCGGCGGTCCGCCGTGCACAGGCGGCGGAAATGCGGGCTGGGGCAGCGGAGGAACAGCTGGGGGCCGCGCAGGAGTCGGCACGCAACGCGGAGGCGGCTTCGGCGGCAGAGCGCCAGGCCGCACAGGCCGCGCAGACGACCGCCGCCGCTGCCAAGCAGGAGCTGGAAAAGCAGCTTCAGGACGGTATACCGGGCGCGGTGGCCGTACAGGTGTTGGCGCGCAAGGCGGAGGCGGCTTTGGCGGCAGCGCGCCAGGCTGCACAGGTCGCGCAGACGGTCGCCGCCGTTGCCAAGCAGATTCACAACGTAATCGAGCTCCCGAGGCCGCGCAGGAGAGGGCGCGCAATGCGGAGGCCAATGAGGCGGCAGCCAACGAGGCGGAGGCCGATGCCACGGCGAAGTCAGCGGCCGTCGCTAGCCTGCAGGCGGAGCTGGCGCGCTTGCAGTCGGCGCTGAAAGCAGCAGCAGCAACAGCAGCAGCAGCAGCAGCAGCAGCAGCAGCAACAGACGCAGTGCAGGCCCAGCAGGCGCGCGAACGGGACGAGGCGTGGTCGGAGCTGGAGGCCACCGCCACTGAGAAGGCCACCGCCGCAACGTGCGCGGCTGCGGCGGCGGCGGCGGCGGCGGCTGGCCTGCGGACTGACCCAGAGAAGGCCCAGGCGGACTTTGGGTCGGCGCAGGCGAGGGGCGTGGCGCTGGATGCCATGCAGGCGGAGGTTGCCAGCCTGCGGCGGCAGGCGGCTTCGGTGGATTCCGCGCAGCACGCGGCACTGCAGGTGCCGATAGCTGTGGCGGAGGTGATGGGTGCGGCGGCAGGGACGGCGGCGGCGCTGGCGGTGGTGGCAGCTGCAGCGCAGGCGGAGGTGCGGGAACTGCGCAAGCAGCTGGCTGGCCAGGCCGACGCGGCAGCGGCGAGCCGTGCTGAGCTCGAGCAGCAGCTTGCCGCCGCTGCTGCGGACAAAGAGGCGCTGCGGAAAGCGTGCGAGGAAAGGATGCATGACAGCCTCGCCGCTGTTCAGCATGCGAGCACTGTGCCCGCCTGGGCCGCGCTGGCGGCGCAGGCCCGGGCGGCAGAGCTGCAGGCGGAGGTGCGGCGGCTGCGGTCGCAGCTGCAGCTGCAGGCGGGTCTGCTGGAGGTGGCCACAGGGCTGGATATCGACGGCCGCATGCACCGCCTGCTGCAGATTGGCGCTGCCGGCGCTGCGGAGGCGCTGCAGCAAGCGCCGCCGCTGCAGCAGCTCCAGCAGCCGCAGGCAGCGGCCGCCGGCGCGCCATGGAGCGGCTGGGGCATGTCGGCGCAGGCGGTGGCGGGGTCCGCCGCCGCCGCCGCCGCCGCCGCCGCTGCCGCAGCGGCGTCAGCCTGGGGCCTGCCGCCGGCGGCGCAGCGGCGGTTGGAGGAGCAGATGCGGCGGGTGAGGTAGCGGTTCATGGAGCAGCTGAGATGACACGGCGGCGGCGGCCAGCTCCAGCAGCAGCCTAGAGCTGTGCAGGCGCCTTTCGGCAGTGGGGGAGCGGAGCTTCGCTGCTGCTGCGCCCGACGCAGCAGCCGGCTGGGTTAGCTGGCTCGGCCACGGCCGCCATACATGCCGAGCGTTCAGCCTCAGTGACAGCAGCTCACAAGGCGTATGACTGACACCTAAACCGCATTGAAGCGCAGTGGGGCATGCCAGCAATCGGCAGCGGCATCCGGGTTTTGGCATCCATTGAAAGCCATGCTTGCTTGCGTCGGGTGGCGGGGGTAGGTGGCGGCACGCCGGCAGCAACGTTTTGGTGTTTTACGAATGAATGGAGCGCTTGCAGTGATTGAAGGGGTGACAAACGTTCCCACGTTGGAGTGCGCTGTCAGCTAATCATGCACAGCATAAGGTTTGGCTGTGTGCGTGGGAGTGTGTGTGTGTGGGGGGGCAGTTCATTCCAGAACCCAAAGCAACCGACCGAGTGAACCCAAACCAACCAGTCCCGCCCAGAGCAAGGAGGAGGTGTGGCCTTAACCTTTGTGTCTCGGGCGCCCTTGAGCCTTGAATCTTCAGTCTTGTCGTCGGTGTCGTCGGTAGGCCATCGATGGCACCCAGGCTCGCGCGCGTGTGAACCCACCCAGAAACTAAAGCTAGTCGCAGCACTCGCGCGATACTCACCTGCTTGAGACCAGGGCAGCACCGGCGCAACGTCGCGAGCGCCGGCAGCGGTGGCGAATGCACATGCGCGGGAGCGGAAGGGCGGGCAGAGTTGTGTAAGTATAGTTCAGAGGCGCGTCGAACGCTAAGACCTAATCCTAATCCTATTACTAGCGCGCGCGAGCCCGGGTGAAGAGAGAGGGCTGGCGAGGGGCCGGCCGGGGCTATAAGGGCTATCATCATTGTCCGTACGCAGCAAGTGGTGTGGGGGCGAGTTCCAGTGCGCAGTTTGTTGGGTATGTGTGCATGGCTGGGGCGGGGCCTGCGCGGGTTGTCCGTTGGCATTGCACCGCTGCTGGGCCGCAACGTCGTCCAGCTGCGCGTGCGCGTGCGCGTGCGCGTGCGCGTGCAGGAGCCGTGCTGTGGCGGGTAAACCCTACACAACTCCACGATAACCCCGCAAGCGGTCCCTGGCTAGTCATCAAGTCCTTTTACCGGCATCCCTGCTACACGTGCGTGGCTACTGCGTGGGATGGACAGCTCCACCACGGGGACTTTGGTGGCGGGCGGGCATGGTGAGTGATCGGATGTTTTGTCGGATGACCGCACTGGTGGACGGCGGGCGCAGGGGGGTGCTGATACGGGGCCACGGCAGGGGCACCGCTGGGCCAGGGCCGGCCAACTTGCACAGCCAGCGAGCCACGCTAGCCCTTGCGCTAGCCACGCTGGTGGGATTCATGTCGTTGAAATGCTGGCTTGGCGTGCAGTCCCCCCCCCCTGAGCTCCAGCCGCACGCTCCTGGGTACCCTCGTAACCCTCCGTCCTGGCCCCGCGCTCCAGCACACGACGGTACCTCCTCCGACCGCTAGAAGCTTCCTTGGGGGCCTCCGCCCAAATAGTGAGGAAAAGGCCTCGTTTGTGTCCTGCCGTCGGCGTCCCGCCCCTGCAGCCGCGGCGCCACCACCCGTCATGCTATAGGAGTTCATGTGGGGCGCTGATTTTGGGGCTCAAACCATTCCCTTCCCCCGGCGACTTGCACGCGTACAGCTGTGCTCGCCGGGGGTGCCGGGTGCTCGCGCAGCGTGGGCGGGGCTCTCCGGGAATTGACACGGGCACTGAATGTGCCCGTCCTGCAGCAAACCTGCGGATGCTTATTTCATCATGAGTGGCAATGCGAATTTTCCCATGGCCAGGCTGAGCCCAAACAGCTTTCGAAATTATGGGGAGGGCGACGAGCGCATGTTGCACGCATGGCGAAGTGCATTTCACAGAATCACAGGAAGTGTCAAATTGTTTGCTTTGATCAAGGCGAACTGACGCTCGCCGCATGCAAATACGTCTTCATGCATCGCGCTCGGGGCGCCAGGGACCGGATCCGGCGCCAGGGACCAGGGAGGCGAGCGCCAGGGACCGGTGACCGGTCCCTGGCGCCCCGAGCGCGATGCATGGAGACGTATTTGCATGCGGCGAGCGTCAACTCGCCTTGCATCATACATAACACTTTCACTGCGCCTATAGAGGTTTCTTCAAGCCCTGCTCCCAGGGCCCGGTCACCGGTCCCTGGCGGTCGCCTCCCCGGTCCCTGGCGCCGGATCCGTTCCCTGGCGCCCCGAGCGCGATGCATGAAGGCGTATTTGCATGCGGCGAGCGTCAACTCGCCTTGCATCATACATAACACTTTCACTGCGCCTATAGAGGTGTCTTCAAGCCCTGCTCCCAGGGCCCGGTCACCGGTCCCTGGCGGTCGCCTCCCCGGTCCCTGGCGCCGGATCCGTTCCCTGGCGCCCCGAGCGCGATGCATGAAGGCGTATTTGCATGCGGCGAGCGTCAATTCACCTTGCATCATACATAACACTTTCACTGCGCCTATAGAGGTGTCTTCAAGCCCTGCTCCCAGGGCCCGGTCACCGGTCCCTGGCGGTCGCCTCCCCGGTCCCTGGCGCCGGATCCGGTCCCTGGCGCCCCGAGCGCGATGCATAGAGGAGTCTTTGCATGCGGCGAGCGTCAATGCGCCTTGCATCATACATAACACTTTCGTTGCGCCTATAGAGGTGTCTTCAAGCCCCGCCTGCCGGCTTTGCTCCCTGCCAAAGCAACAGAATTCAGGCTCCAGTCTCAACTCGCTCGCGAACCCAACCCGGTTATGCTCAAAAGCAGATAGGTAACGCCCTGGTTGCTTCAAAGCCGCTGCTCGCTCGCTGCCTGTTGAGGCCGAACCAACTAAACAGCCGATTGCGCTCAGCCCTCGTCGTCATGGCAGCCTCCGCGCCAACGGTGCAGCTCCCTAAGCGCCGGCTGGGCAAGACCGGTCTGGAGGTCTCGGTGATGGGCTTCGGCGCTTCTCCCCTGGGCGGCTCTTTCGGGGTGAGCCTTGCGCGCGCCGCGGCGACAATCGTGGGGGCCCCAGGGTTCGGCTGCCGGGACCTGTGGCTGTGTGGGCGTGTGGCTGTGTGTGGGTGGTGTGGGCGTGACGTGAGCCTGACACACCCCGTCAGAGACAATAAGCCGAGTTGCAATGTAAGCGTGTCTCTGTGTGCGATGCAGCATTGACGCATTGTGTTTGGGGGGCCTGGGAGCAGCGCATGGGAACAGCAGAACTTATGGGTGCGGGTTCAGCTGGCGACTCGGCCGGGGCGTGGCAAATAAAGACCGGCGCCGGTTCGTGTGGCGGTCGGTTCAGGCTTCCAACGTGCTGAGGGGCCACCGAGGTAGCCGCACTTGTGATCTCTGACTGCCCTGACTGCTGTGACACAGCCGTGTGACCGCACACATGCACATCCACTCTCACGCACACGCACACATGCACATCCACTCCCACACCCGCAGCACGTGGACGAGGCCGCCGCCATCGCCGCCGTGCACGCGGCCTTCGCCGCGGGCGTCAATTTCTTCGACACCTCGCCCTACTACGGCGCCACGCGCAGCGAGACGGTGGGATGGGGGAGATGGGGCGTTGCAAGAATGGTACATAGAAGTGTAGTGGCGGGGCGGGAGGGGTATGTGTGAGGGCGGGAGGGGTATGTGTGTGCGCTGGAGTGGGCGCGAGGGTGGGCACGTGAGGGTGGACATGTGTGAAGGCGTGTGTGTTGCACAAGGGCGTGAGGTCACACGCGGGTGAGCGAGGGAGTGGGATCGAACGGGCGTGAGGGCGTAGCTGGGGCGCGAGCCACACTTGAGGAGTGTGGGCGTGGAGGTCCCTGCATTCCTCCTCACCCCCACCTCGCCCACTCTCAGACCCACACACTCACGCTCACCCTCACCCTCTCAACCACGCAGCTGCTGGGCAAGGCGCTGCAGGGGCTGCCGCGGGACCAGGTGGTGCTGGCCACCAAGGTGCGGGCGGGTGGGGGGGATGGAAGCAAGGGGGTAGCGGGGGAGGGGGGAAACGGCGTGTGTGTGTATGTGTGTATGTGTGTGCATCGGGACCAGGTGGTGCTGGCCACCAAGGTGCATGTGTGTTTGGGCGGGGGGAGAGAGGGGTAAAGGGGGAGCTACATCTCCAGTCCTGTCCGGCCCCTCCCCCCTCCCTCCCCCGCGCCGGCAGAGCTATCTTCGGCAACAACGCCGGGCGCGGAGGCGTGCGCCCCCACGCCCTGTGGTGTTTCCGAAGATAGCTCTGCCGGCGCGGGGGAGGGAGGGAGGGGCCGAACAGGACCGGACAGGAGGCAGCCGACGTGGGCGGGGTCCCCGGAGCAGCGTAGGCACGCTGGGCGCCTGAGGCACGCCCACAGAGATTCGGACCGCCGTAGTTGCGCATGCGCACTCGTCCTTGTGCCCTCCAACACACTCTACAATCACAACACACAGGTGGGGCGCTACGGGCTTAACGTGGAGGACTTTGACTTCTCCGCGGCCCGCGTGACGGCCAGCGTGCGCGAGAGCCTGGGCCGGCTGCAGGTCGAGTACTTGGATCTGGTGTATTGCCACGACGTGGAGTTCGGCGACCTGGACCAGGTGCGGGGGGAAAGTTAGGGGGGTTGGGGGTTGGGGGTGGCGGAAAGGGGCGTGGCGTGTGTGTATGGGCGGTGGGTGGGGTGCCACGACGTGGAGTTCGGCGACCTGGACCAGGTGGGGGGGGGGGGGGAAAGGGGTGGGAGAGACGGCGGGTTGGGGGGGGGGCGTGGGGGCGTAGGGTGCGTTAAGAGGACACAAGGAGTAAAACAGAACGGTGCATGGTGGGTGGGAATGGGAGCCTAGGAAGGATGGAGCGTGGAGGACAGGACGCCTACCCTCCTCTCATCCTCTCCTCCACACCTGCCACCTCCCACCCCAACCGCCTCCTCCCACACCCCACATCCCGCTCAGGTGGTGAATGAGGCGCTGCCGGCTCTGGCGGCGCTCAAGGCGGAGGGCCTAGTGCGGCACGTGGGCATCAGCGGCCTGCCGCTGGGCGCGTTCCGATACGTGCTGGACAAGGCGCCGCCGGGTGAGCGTGGCGTGGCTGTGTGTGTTGAGAGGAGTCTGTATGTGTTGAAATAACAAAGGGTGCCGTGTCTGTCTTTGCAACCCCCCGCCCTCCCGCCGCCCGCCTGCAAACACCGCCTGCACTGCACACCAAACACGCACGAAACACGCACGAAACACGCACGAAACACGCACGAAACACACACGAAACACGCACGCCCTCGCAGGCGCGGTGGAGGTGGTGCTGTCGTACTGCCACTTGTGCCTCAACGACACCAGCCTGGCGGGCCTGCTGCCGTACCTGGAGGCCAAGGGCGTGGGCGTGGTGGCTGCCAGCGCGCTGAGCATGGGCATGCTGACCAAGGTGCGTGTGTGTTTTGTGTTCGCGTATGTTTTGCGTGTGCGTTGTGCTTTGTGTGCGCGTGCGCGTGCGTATGTGTGTTAGAGAGGGCGTTGGGTTATTTCTCTTGCGTCTGTGTGTTGCGCGAGGCTGTTCCGGAAGGAACTTGTGCAGGGGGCGACAGGTGGACAGGCGGCAATTCGCTGACTGACACGCACCCATCTCTCTCTCCCTCTCCTCTCCGGGCCCACCCGCCAGGCCGGCCCGCCCGAGTGGCACCCCGCGCCGCCGGCGCTGCGCGCGGCGGCGGTGGAGGCGGCGGCGCTGGCCGAGTCGCGGGGGCAGCGCATCGAGGCGTTGGGGCTGCGCTTCGCGTTCAGGTGGGCCCCAACGCCCGAAGCCCCCAACCCCTTCAACTCCTTGGTTTGGTTTGGTTTGGTTTACCTTGGGCTGGTATTGGGCTGATGTTCACAACCCCTCCCCGCGCCCCTCGCCGCCCTCTGCCTCCCCCCTCCCACCCCCGCAGGCAGCCCGGCGTGGCCACCACACTGGTGGGCATGACCACGCCCGAGATGGTGGCGCAGAACGTGGAGGCCGTGGCGGCCGCGCTGGGGCTGGCGGCGCCGGCTGACGACAAGGATAAGGCGGAGGAGGCGGCGGCGGACGCGGCGGTGACCGAGCTGGAGGCGCTGTTTGTGGCGCGCGGCGTCAAGGACGTCACGTGGCCGTCGGGCCGGCCCCTGCCGGCGGGGTACTGATCGGTGCTACCATGCAAGGGGGGTTGGCAGTGCGTGTGGTGGTGGTGGTGGTGGTGGTGGCGTGGAGGAGAGGCGGCGGGTGCAGCGGGGGTCTAGAGGTGATGCAAAGGATTGCGGGTGCGACTGGTGATGCGGGTGTGCACGGGTGCGTGACTCTGGTGGTGGTGGTTACTTGTGACCTGTGCGGTGGTACGGTTTAGTACGGTCAGTACGGTGGCCTTCGCAGCGGATCACTGCCGATCACTGCTGATCACCGCTGATCGTATGGCATTCCAATTTCCAGCAACCTCTGCTGTGACACCAGTCCACGGGGCCTCAGTCCTGTGCGGGTTCCAGCCTTCCTGCGCGGCCCCCCCCCCCATCTCGCAGCCTCTTTCACATTAAAGACCGAAACTCAAATCGACATGTGCATCCTTCCAAGATGCTCGCGTTGATCCGAACCCAATTATGCAGCCGCCTTGAAAGCCAAGTCCATGCACAGCGGCCCCGCCGCCGCCCCCACCGCCCCCACTGCCGCCGGTTCCGCCCACGCTGACAGCCCCTCCAGCGCCACCCCCGCGCCCCGCACCCCCGCCGCCTCAGCCGCCACCAGCGCCGCCCGCAGCTCTGCTGCAGCCACCGTACCCTCGTCGCTGCTGCTACTGCCATTGCTACTGCTGCTACTGCCATTGCTACTGCTGCTACTGCCATTGCTACTGCTGCTACTGCCATTGCTACTGCTGCTACTGCCGCAGCGGCTACTGTTGCTGTTGTCGGGGAGTCGAAGGGCCGAGGCCAGGGCGGCGGCGGGCAGCGAGCGAAAGGCCGAGCACACGGCGCGCAGGGCGGCGGTGCGAGCCTGTCGGCATGTGTGTGCGGGACGGGGGCAAGGGAGGCGTAGCGGGGGCTTGCTGGTTCCGGTGTGTGTGCGTGCGTGATGGCGGCGTGGCGTGGCGTGTTAAAGGCACGAAGCCACGTGATGAGAGGCTCCCCACCTCCCCACCTCCGCACCTCCCAACCTCCCCAACCTCCCCAACCTCCCCTGGCCATCCGCGTGTACCTCCGCCCCCAACCCACCTGCGGCGCCTTGGCGTCCAACACCGACAGCAGCAGTGCGGACGCGGGCGGCACAGCGGGGTGCGCCGCTCGCCCGCCGGCTGCTGCTGCTGCTGCTGCTGCTGAAGTGGCGGCGTCTGCGCCGGAGGCTGAAGCGGCGCCGGAGGCGGCCGCTGCGGCGGCTGAAGAGTCTGACGCGGTGCCGGTGGCGGCGGTGGCGGGGGCGGCGGTGGCGGCTGCCAGGGCGCGGCGCAGCGAGAGGAAGCCCAGCCAGTCGCCCCGGGACAGCGCCGCCAGCACCTGCGGGGTGGGGCGCATTCGTGTTCGTGTTCGGGGGGGGGGAGGGGGCGGCGTGTGTTCGGTTTCGCGTTGCCTTTTGGTTTCGTGTGCGTGGGCGACTGACCGTGCTTTCCAGGGCCTGCTTGTCATGGGCCGCGCACGGGCCGCGCATGCGACACCGACGGTTTGTAAATTTTGTCTTGTACCACAAGACACTCCATCATGTCACAGGTCGATGCGGGCCCTCCTCACCTGTACGGCAAACCCCACGTGGCGCGACCTCAGGTGCGGCGCCAGCTGGCCGCTGCGCAGCAGGCACAGCGTGTCCCCCCCGCCCGCCGCGCCGCGCCGCCCGCCGCCGCCCGCCCCCGCCGCCGCCGCCCCCGCCGCCGGCACGCAAGCGAAAAACAACACGTGAGCCGCGTAGAACTCCGCCGCACGGCCGCTACTGCTGGTGCTACAGCCGTCCGTGCTACTGCCGTCGTCGTCTCCTGCTGCGGCTGCTGCTACTGCCGGCCGCGCCTCTGGGGCTGCCGCCGCCGCCTCCTCGCCTTGCCGCTGCTGCTGCTGGTGTGGGTACAGCTCTGATGTGAGCGCGTTGAGGCACTGCCGGGCGGGTGAGGTGGGTGGCATATTGGGTTTGGGGTTGGGGGGAACGTGTGTGAGGCAGTGGGGTTGGGGACTCATTCCATAACCACACACACGTGTGTGCCATCTTTGCAACCCCCCACCTTAAGCGCCTCCGCCCAGCTGCCGGCGGCGCAGCACACGTCCGCCGACGCCTCGTACACCTGCCGCCGGCGCAGGGGGCGGGGGTTGGGTGTTGGGTTGGGTGGGTGGGTGGGTGGGGGTTGAGAGTATCAATGCATATCAAGGACGGCGTTGGGTCTGGGTTTGGGTGATGGTGAGGGAGAGCTCAGGGCACGGCGCAGGGCGCCAACGGGGAGAATCGCAATGAACCGCGCTGCTCCCCCCCTACTCCGGCGCCGAGCTTTCCTCATCACACAAATATAAAACACGCACGCCCCGCACCTCACACCCCCACCCACCTGCAGCGCCAGGCCGTCCCGCACATACGCCGCCACCAGGCTCTCCCGCAGCGAGCGGAAACGCCGCACGCAGGCGTCCACCTCGTCCGCCGCTGCGGCAGTAGCGGCAGTAGCAGCGGCAGCAGCAGATGCGGGGGAGCAGCAGGTGTGGGGCAGCAGGTGTGGGGCGGTGAGCATCAATGCGGGTAGCGCGGGTGGCGCGGCCGCTGGTGGGAGGTTGGTGGGTGGGCAGGTGCAGCGCGGACCCGCCTCCTCAAAGCGCCGGCGCCAGACCCGCATGCTGGCGGTGCGGGTGTCTCCAGGCAGCTCCAGGCACACACAACCCAGTGACCCACACAACACCCGAGTGTGCTTGGCACCGTAGTGCTGGCGGGCAGGCTGGCTGGCACACAAGCATGGCACCCCGGGCTGTTAGCATGGCTGTCTGGCTGGCAGCGCCCACCACCACTCACTCGCCGCCCCCGTCCGCATGCGCTCCAGCAGCTCCTGCGCCCGCGGCTGCAGCTGCCGCCAGCTGCGGCGGCAGGCGTCCACGTCGCCCGCCTCGCCGACCAGAAGCGTGGGGCGCGGCGGGAGCGCGCGCCTGGGGTTTTGGGGGTTGGGGGTTGGGGGGAAGGCCAGGGACGTGGCTGCAGCCTGAGCAGCGGAGCGTAAGTGCGAGCTGGTAGTTTTGTTTGATGCTGAAAACATCCAGCTTCGAGCAAGCTCTCTATCGCAGGCAGCACACGAAGAACGCGGGCATCGCAATTTGCAAAGCTCCTCCGCTTGACCCCGAAAGCTTCTCCTTTATCAAACCACGTGAATATAATTACAAGCACGCCTCACCCTTTACTTGTTGGCTCCCAGGACTCCGAAAAGACAACTGTTCGCTGCATTTTGAGCGCGCAAGTAGTTTGCGTAGACCGATCTGATTACGAGAACAAGCGACAAGTACACAATAAAGTCATGGATTACCATAAAAGTCGTCGTGGAGTGCCCATCGCGCCATCCTGACACGTCCGGACGTCCCGCTGCACCTGTGCACCACGGCCTTCCATTCCGCCGTGTGCCACTCGCGCGCTCCTTCCTTGCAGCCAGCCTTCCATCCAGCACAGACTGACACACACCCTGACAAAACACCAGGCACAGTGCTGCCATCCGTGGTTGTGGCAGACTGGCAGCCATCCTGGTGGTAGCGCTGGCTACAACACCGCCGCTCAACAGAAGTTGCTTCCACCCCGCCTCCACCCGGCCTCCACCCCAACCCTCTGATTACGAACTGGTCGCTGGACCGCGGGCCAGCTCCATACACCCTCAAAGCCTTATCGTACCGTCCCATGCACCTCATGCCTTATCTTCCGCCTCGTGAGTCGCCACCGGCTCCTCAATGCCCCGCCGTACCCATTCACGCACTGGCCCCGAACCCGGACTCGGGCGCAAAGGACAGGTAGTGGATCGCCGGCCGGCCCGCAGCCGCCGCCGCCGCCGCGCCCGCCTGGGAAAGGGGAGCACACAGCCGGGGTGCACGGATCATGGATGGCTTATTCACGCGTTGACACATGCCCCCTTTTAAACCCGGCCTCTCAAACATGCGGTCCGCTGTGTGACGCTCACCGGTGCGTGCCCGTCCGCGCGCGCATGGGCGTGGCCGCCGCCGCCGCCGCCGTGCCCCTCCGGATGCTGTCCCCCGGTCGCGGGCTGCGGCGCCGCGAAGGCGAGTAGCAGGTGCTTGCGGGCGGCGTGCGAGCCGCGAGCCACGGCCTGTGGGTGTTAGAGAGCACACGGGAAAATGAAACAAAGACTGAGCGTGCGCTTGTTTCATTTAAGAGCACAATGCGAAGTGGCAGTGGGAAAAGGTGGTGGTGGTGGAGGTGCAGCGGTGTGTGTGGAAGCGGTGAAGGCGCAAGGCGGTGTGTGGTGGCGCAGCCGTGCCCAGTCCGCGCGGTGCCTCGCGCCACGCCCTGACGCACACAGCACACACGTCCTGGCACGCACCTTGAGTGACATGGGGTTGAGGGCGCTGGCCTCCGGCACCGGCCGCACCGTGAACTGCGGGGCGTGTGGGGTGGGGTGGGCGGGAGGGTGATGGTGGGCGGGTGGCAAGGCGCGGCAGAGAGCACCGAGAATCAGGGCGGCGGCAATGACAGGCCAACCCCAAAACACGCGCGCAGTCCATCCCTGCCGCACAATGCGATTGTGCGATTGCAAGCCCAAACTTCTCTGACTCCCGCCAGTCGCGCGGCAAGCATGCCACAGGGGCATCGGGCCGCATCGGGCCGCATCGGGCCGCATGGGGCCGCATGGGCCATGGGGCCGCATGGGGCCGCATGGGGCCGCATCGGGCCGCATTGGGCCGCAGGGCCCCCGCCCGTGGAAGCCACAGAAGCCACAGAAGCCCGTCACCGCCCGCCCGCCTGCCCGCCCTCCTGTCACTGCCTGCCACAGCCCTCCAGACCCCCCGGCGATGCTTTTCTGACCATCCATCCACCTGCACGTGGTACAGGCTGGGGTCGCCCGGGTAGGCCATGAGGTCGGCACGTGCCCCCCCCGCACACATACATACACGCCACGCCCCCCCTTCCCCCTCCCCCCTCCCCTCTCCCCCCTTCCCCGCACCTGCGCGTGGTACAGGCTGGGGTCGCCCGGGTAGGCCATGAGGTCGGCGCCGAACTTGATGCCGCCCGTCAGCGTGAAGCTGCACCACATGCGTGGGTGTGTGTGGGTCAGGGCGTGTATGTGTCAGGGTGTGTGTGAGGGTGTGTGAGAGTGTTGGGGCGCGTGTTTTGGTGTGTTGGGACTTGCGCGTGAGAGTGTGTATTGGGGTGTGCGTGTTGGGGCGTGTGCCGGTGTGTGCAGGTTTGGGGTGCGTTGCGCGTGGTTGGAACGGGAATTGGGAACCGCATTTGATTACCACTCCCCTCCCCCCTCCTTCCCTCCCATTCCCTCCACTCG
The DNA here is from genome assembly GCA_016834605.1 of Chlamydomonas incerta. Lineage (NCBI taxonomy): Eukaryota > Viridiplantae > Chlorophyta > Chlorophyceae > Chlamydomonadales > Chlamydomonadaceae > Chlamydomonas > Chlamydomonas incerta. The sequence goes on from JAEHOC010000025.1 coordinate 569,253, forward strand.
CTCCTCACCCCTGGCGGTGCAGGTCGGTGAACACGTCGTGACGCAGGCGCTCCTCCTGCGTGGCGGGGTAGGACCAGCCCACACGCGACACGCCTGCAGGGTGGGGGGCGCGTGCGTGCGCGTGCGTTCGTGTGCGCGTGATAAGAACACAGGGAGCCAAGCCCGCCCGGAACGCCATATGTCCGCGTGTCTGCGTGCGTGTACATGTAGCTATGGCGTGCGCACATCTACAGACACATGGACATTCATTTCACGCCATTGGCCTCACCCCTGTCATGAGCCGCCGCCGCCGCCGCCGCCGCCTGCGTGCCCTCTCCGCCCGCTTGCCCCTGCTGCCCCTGCTCCTTTGCGTGCCCGTGCCCGTGTCCGTGCCCCCGCGAGTGATGGTGCTGCTGCGGCGGCAGCGCGTGGCCTTGCCCCGGCGCTGCCCCATCATGCGCGCCACGCCCCACAGCCGCCGCATCGCCGCCGCCGCCGCCGCCGCCGCCGCCGCCGCCGCCGCCGCCGCCGCCGCCGCCGCCGCCGGCCCGCGCCGCCGCCGCGTCTGCTGCCGTCAGCGGCACCGTGTAGGCCCCGCCGCTGACCAACGCCGCCCGCCAGCCGGGCTCGGAAGCATCCGCGCCGCCGCCGCCGCCGCCACCGCCACTGTGCGGCCCCTGCCCGTGCCCGTGCCGGTGCCCGTGTCTGTGCCCGTGCCCGTGCCCGTGGCTCGCACCCGCCTCCCCGACCTCCATTGGCCCGGCCCCCGCGCCCGCCTCCTGCTGCCCGTGCTGCTGCTGCTGCTGCGGGTGCTGCTGCCCGTGCTGCGGGTGCTGCGGCGCGTTCAGCCGCCGGCGCTTGGGCCCCAGCAGCGGCAGCCACCGGCCCGTGAAGCCGGCCGCCGGGTCCCACTGGGAGTAGTACTCTTCGTAAGCCGCCGCCCAGTCGCCATCGCTGAGGTTGCGTGCCCGCGCGCCGCCGCCGCCGCCGCCGCCAGCGCCGCCGTCGTGGCCGGCAGCGGCTGCCGCCTGCCGCGCGGCTGCCGCCGCCGCGGCCGCCGCCGCCGCCGCCGCGGCGGCGGCGCGCACGGGCGCGGACGACTCCGGAAAGAGCTCAATCCAGCCTGGCGGGCCCGGCGGGAAGCAGAGTTGGGGATTCAATGGGGGCTGCTGAGGCGTCGAGGGATGGCCAAGGCCGCACGCGCGGAGCTTTTGTTGTAAAGCGTGGCATGGCCCGGAAACCCCGAGCCTCGGCGCTACAGCCACATCACCCTACGGGCTGAACAGCGCACCGCGTCACAACGTGGCCGTGCCACACACACACAACCCCATGCGGGTTTGGTTACCGTGTGTTGTCCAACACAACCCCATGCGGTCCCCATGGCACCCGCCCCTCCCCACCGTCCTCCCAACTCCCGCCGCCTGGCGGCGCCCCGACCCCGGCCGGCCGCGGCCCCTCTGGACGCACCCTCGCGCACCTTCCCGCACCGCCAGCGTGACCTCATCCGCGCTGAGCTCCAGGGGCAGGAAGTTGACTTCGTTCTGGTTCTTGAACTCTGATGAGGGAGCGGGCGGGCGGGGCATGGGGAGTGAAAGGCAAAGGGTTGTGGTTTTTGAACTCCGAGCAGCGGGCGGGGCGTGGGGAGCGCAGCCGCGAGGCGAGGGGGTCGTGTTGTGCTGTGTGGTGTGGTGTTGTGGATGGAGAGGGAGGTGCAGGGGGAGGAGCAGGTGCAGGTGGAGGTGGAGTTGCAGATGGGCGTGGGGGTGAGGGTGGAGGACGCGTAACGTGCTCCTGCCACTGTGCTCTCCCCTCGCAACGTCAGGGCGTTCCCCGCGGATCCGTACCCAATGGCTCTGGCTGCTTTAAGCAGCTGCTACGTCCCAAGCAACTCCACCATATCCGCCATCTTTGCGCTCTGTGATTTTCCTAGCAGCTCCACCGTATCGGCCATCTTTGCGCAAAGATGGCCGATACGGTGGAGCTGCTAGGAAAATCACAGAGCGCAAAGAGGGCGGGTAAGGTGGAACTTCTGAGTATGCCCCAGCTGCCGAGGGGAAGCCCAGCTGCCGAGGGGATCCGCGGAGGAACGCCCTGGCGTTGCGTTGTGTTGCAGGCGGGCGTGGGGGTGATGGTTATGATGGGTGGCGGACGTGTGTGTGGGCGTGGGCGTGGGCGTGCGGGTGGGCGTGACGGGCGTGCGGGTGACGGGCGTGCAGGTGCAGATGAGCGTGGGGCTGGGGTTGGGTGCGAAGGTGCACACGAGCGTGGGGCTGGGGCGGGGAAGCGGGGTTCCAGATGGGAATATGAAAGAAGTGGCGGGAGCGGGAGCGGGGAGTGGTGGCGATAGGGGCCAGCCACCCCGCTGGCTCCACCTCAGCGACCGCTTTTCCCTGCCGCCAAGTCCACATCCTCCCCGCAGCGCCCGCCCGCGACCTTGGCCTTCCACCGCATAGCCCGATGCTCACGTGCGACGCAGCCCGCGAGGTTGCCCATGATTCGGTGCTGCTTGCGCAGCCGCATCGCCCCTGCGCACACCCAGTCGACAGCGAGCATTTGTGAGCCTGAGTTGCGATGCATACTATGCGCACATAATTCGCACCGTCTGCGTCCCAGACGTAGCCTTTGGTGCCCGCAACGAAGCAGGCAATTGGCGTGTTCGCCACCATTTTGCTTTTAGAGGTATCTAGAGTGTTGTTCATGTGATGGGAGATGATGTGAAAGCTTCAAGTTAATCAGCAGGCGAGTTCTTGTTCGTTTTGTCATGGGAGCGTGGACTTTCAAGTTTCATCTCCGCCGGTGGTTGCGCAGCCCGCTTTAATGTAAGCATGTCTGCAACCATTATAACTTAAAGTACTCTAAACGATCCATCACCGCTCCTCGTTGAGCATGTTGTCCAATTCTGCACCCAGTCCACCAAACCTCTGCAACTCTGCTCCATACCGCCGCATCCAGTCATGTAACCAGCCGCTGCAGCCATGCCTGGGCCGCACAGGCCTGGGTCGGTCGCTTGGGAATCGCGCGATTCCAGCGCCGAAAGCCTCCCAGCAGCACAAGCTTCCAGGCGCACGGGCGGTAGCTCCAGCGGCTCTGCCATCGACTTCGAACGCCGACTCGCACCAAAGCCCTGTTTCAGCGGGCGCCGGGCCCCTGGCGTGGACCACCACCAAGCCCCAACCCGGGCTCCTGGCGCGGCTGTGGGCCGCGATCTGCTCGGCAGCCAGCACAGCCCTGCGCGTCCTTGTTGCCGCGTTCTGCATCTGGCTAGCCAGCCTGGCGCCGCGGCCATCGCTGGCCGCAGCTGCCACAGCTGCCGCGCCAGCCGAGGCGCGCGTGTGCGACAGCACTCACGCCAACGCGGCGACCGCAGCCCAAGCGGGCGGCGTCGGCGCCAGCCGCGGCAGTAGCCACGGCGAGGAGGGCGCGGCTGCAGCGGAATGCTACAGCCGTGAGTCAGTGGCAGCCCGCTGCCTCAGCGGGCGGGGCGCGGGGCCCTCCGGCCAGGCCGCGCCCTCGCCCTCGCCGGCCCTCGGGGGCGGCCGGCACCGGTCGGCTGCCTACGGCGGCAGTAGCAGCGGCGCCAGCGGCGGCAGTAGCAGTACCGGCAGTAGCAGTGGCGGCGCACGCAACAACCTGGTGATTGGTGAGCTAGCGTTAGGCTACGAGCCGGCAGCGCCCGGCGCCGCCGTGCATCGCTTCTCGACCTCCACCGCCTCCACCACCGCCCCGGCCGCCACCACCGGCTCTGGGCGAGGTGCTGGCAGCTATGGCCAGGGCTACAGCCACGGCGGCAGCGGCGGCAGCGGCAGTAGCAGCACCTACACGTACGGCTCCGCTGCCGGCTACGGCTCGTTGCAGGGCGGGCTACAGCCGGCGGCGGCGGGCGGGGTCGGCGGCGGCAGTAGCAGTAGCAGCTCGGGCGCCGTCCTCGCACCAGGTCTGACTTCATCTGCAGACGCCGGCACCGCCGCGCCAGCGGCAAGCAGCGCCGCCGGCGGCGCCGCCGCCGCGGACGGCGGCGCAGCCGGCGCCAGCGGCGGCGGCGGCGGGGCCGCGGCGGGCGGGGGGTCGGGGTCGGCGGCGGCGGCGCTGCCGCCGGGGGTGGCGGCGGAGGATGTGGCGCTGGCGTCGGCGCTGGGGCTGGGTGTGGGCGAGGCGGGCGTGGTGCGGCTGTTTGAGCGGTGCCGGCCCAGTGTTGTGAACATCAGCGGCATGCGGGCTATGCAGGTGGGCGAGAGAGTGAGAGAGCGAGGGAGGGAGAGATAGCGAGAGCTAAGGGGGAGCGAGAGCGAGAGCGAGAGCGAGAGCGAGAGCGAGTGCGAGCGGCCCAACGGGCGAACGTGCTCACATGAAGTCGGGGAAGGGGTCGAGCGACGAGACCAGACCAGGCCAGACCAGGCCAAGGGGGATTCTGTCTTCTGTTCTGTTTGCAAACCACATACACACATGCGGTATGCGACCCCTATTCGCCCATCCCCCCCAAACCCCCCAATCCCCCCACACACACAGACCTTCACCACGCTGGACCTGACCAAGGTGCCCACGGGTCAGGGCAGCGGCTTCATATGGTGGGTAGGGGCTGGGGGGTGGGTTGTGAGGGGTTGAGGGGTGGGGTGGGTGTGTTGAAGGGTTGAGGGGCGTCAGGGTGCGGGGGGTGGGGGGTGAGGGGCGTGAGGGGTGAGGGGGCGGGGGCCTTTCGGTGTGTGTTGAAGAAAACGGAAAAGCACGGTGGTGTGTGTCTGTGTTACTCCGCTGTGGGGTTTGCCTGCCCAGGTGCCAGCGGTGCGACGGGGCGGGTTGGTGAGGCGAGGGGAGTGGGAGGCGGCAGGCGGGAGGCGGGAGGCGGGAGGCGGGAGGCGGGAGGCGGGAGGCGGGAGGCGGGAGGCGGGAGGCGGGAGGCGGGAGGCGGGAGGCGGGAGGCGGGAGGCGGGAGGGGGCGGGCGGGCGGGCGGCACGTGCCGGCACCTTCCTGACGTCCCTGCCGCGCCACCCTCATGGCACAACTTGAGACTCTCGCGCGACACATCCCCAGGGCTGGCCACACTCCCCACAGCCCACCATGCTGATGGTCAGGTGCACGACCCTCTCCCCCCACCGCCACGCCGGCTGTCTACGCTGCTGCACTTCTACCAGCTTTGCAGCCCCCCCCCACATCACCTTGTCGTGGTTGATCACGCGTGGAACCCCCAAACCCCACTTCCCCCACCCCACTTCCCCCCACCCCTAAACCTCCCACCCCACCCCCTCACTGCACGCAGGGGCGACAAGGGCTGCGTGGTCACCGCCTACCACCTGGTCAAGGGCGCGGCCGAGGTCAAGGTCACACTGTACGACAACACCAGCTACACCGCCAAGGTGTGAAAGTGTGACATATGACGTGTATGTGACAAGTGTGTGACACGCGTGCGTGCCGAACGCCAGCCCCCGCCTTCTGCTTAGCTTGGGATGGCTGCTTCGCAAGCTCCCCCGCCCTACCCAGCTTGTTAACCTTGCAAACCCACCCTCCACTACACGTCTATGTACCATCTTTGCAACCCTCCCCACCCACACCTTTCACCCCCACCCCATTCACACCCCACCCCAGGTGCTGGGCTACGACGCCGCCAAGGACGTGGCCGTGCTCAAACTGTCCGTGCCCAAGAGCAAGGTGCGTGCTTGCATGTGTGCGCGTGTGCCTGCATGTGTGCTTGTATGTGCTTGTGTTTGCATATGTTCGTTCGTGCGCTCGTTCGTTCGGTCGTGCGTGCGTGCGTGCTTGCATGTGTGCGCGTGTGCAAAGTGTTTGCGTGCGTGTTATCCACGTTGAAATGCACACACACGCACATACACACACGCCCAGCCCACCCAAACCCAACCCACCCACCCACCCCCATCGGTACGAACGCCTCCACGCCTGCTGTCTACGCCACTACACTTCTATGTACCATCTTGACAACCCCCCCCCAACACACTGCCCCCCCTCCCAGCTGCGGGAGCTGCAGCCCGTGACGCCCGGCTCCTCGGCGGGCCTGCGCGTGGGCCAGTCCGTGTACGGCATCGCCAACCCCTGGGGCCTGGGCCACACGCTCAGTCAGGTGGGGCAGCGGGCGGGGGGGGGGGGGCGCCGGCATGTGCGTGTTTGTGTGTGGGAGTTGTGGGTGTAGGTGTAGGTGTGAGCGGGTGCGCGTGCGGGTGCGGATGCGGATGCGGGTGCGGGTGCGGGTGCGGGTGCGGGTGCGGGTGCGGGTGCGGGTGCGGGTGCGGGTGCGGGTGCGGGTGCGGGTGCGGGATTGCCAGGTTATGGAGGGGGAAAGGCGGGGCGGGGTGGCGCAGGTGGGCGCGGCTTATTCACCAAATCGAACCAGGGGACGACACTAACCGTGTGATGGCAGCGTGGGCACGCCACGTTGCATGTGTGTTGCACACTTCAAACGAGTGTCACACGTGTCCGAACATGCCCCCACACACGCCCACCCTAACCCCAACCCCCGCAGGGCCTGGTGAGCGGCCTGGGCTGTGAGCTGTCCGGCTGCGGCCTGCTGCCGCTCAAAGGTATGCGGCGGCGCGTCCGGGTGGGGGGCACCAAGCACATGCATGCTCACTGTCTGTTGTTGGTGTGTGACCGACCGTCGATTCTACGTCGCACAATGCCATGCCCAACACCGCCACACACACAGTGCCGGCTATCAGAAGTCGATGAGGGTATGCCAACAGGGCAGAAACGGCGGGTTACTCCGCAACTTCGCGCATATGCTTGGGAGACACGCACTACCAGACTATGCGAACACTACTGTGCTGGAGCCTGGCTCTAGCGCTGGTTACTTGTTCAGGACACTCGATCACGAGGTTCTATCAAGCAACTGTAAACCGTAGTTACACACCGCCACACTAACACACCCACACCGCCACACTAACACACCCACACCGCCACACTAACACACCCACACCGCCACACTAACACACCCACACCGCCACACACACACACTCACGCCGCCACACTAACACACCCACACCGCCACACTAACACACTCACACCGCCACACACACACACACACACTCACGCCGCCACACACACACGCAGGCGTGATCGCCGCCAACACGGGGCTGGGCCCGGGCGCCGACCCGGGCGCCAGCGGCGGCGTGCTTCTGGACAGCAAGGTGCGAGGCGGCAGGCAGGCAGCAGCGTGCGTTACAGCTTGGTTGTATTTGGATTGTGGGGTGGTGTTGACAACTCACCAACCGCGCGTTCAATTCGAAGACTGCGGACCATGACTTGGACCGCAGTCTTCAGTGCATCCTGTGCCGCTCTTCCAAACATCCTTGCAACCCTCACCACCAACCAACCCCACCCTCACCACCAACCCACCCTCTACACCCTGCTCCCCCTGCGGCGGCCGCACGCAGGGCGCTGTGGTGGGCATGCTGGTGTCCCCGCCCGCCAGCGGCGGCGGCGGCGGCGGCGGCGGCGGGCGCAGCTACGCCGTACCGCTGGACGCGGTGCGCGGGCTGGTGGGCCAGATCCTGTCGTACGGCCGCACGGTGCGGCCGGCGCTGGGCATCACCATGGCGCCGCCGCAGGTGGGAGTGGAAGGGTGGGAGTGTGGAAGTGTGGGAATGTGGGAGTGTGGGAGTGTGGAGGAGGTGTGTTTTATAAGGGACAGTGCGTGTGTGTATGTGTGTCGTTGTAATGTGAGGTGGCTCCGTCGAGTCGCGTTAGCGAGTGCTCCACTGCTCCGGACAACCAGCGAACAGAGAGCCACGCCACGCCCTGCGCGTGTGCATGTGCATTATGTGCTAAGGAAAGGACAGCGCCCAGGTAATAACGTGCCCCCTCATTTGCTCCGCCCCGCCCACGCCCCGCCCCTGGCCCCCCGCAGGTCCTGGAGCGGGTGGGGGTGGAGGGCGTGCTGGTGCTGGAGGTGCCGCCCGGATCGCCCGCGCACGCGGCGGGGCTACGTCCCACGCACCGAGGTGGGTGCGTGTGTGCTTGGGTGGGTGGGTGGGTTGCAAGGATATGGGAAAGCGGTACAGGATGCGCTGAAGACTGCGTCTGGAAATCGTTACTGAAGTGGGTGGGCAGCTGAACACACGCCCAAGCTAGTACTGAACCCACTGCATAAGAGGGATCAGGAGAGCGGCTGTACTCGCTGATGGAGGAGGGCATTTCGTACTCATTGCCTTCCTAACCAAGACACGCCCCCTGTTTCTCCCTTGTGCTCCCTAACACACGCAACCCTCCCCCCCCCCCGCCCGCTGTCTACGCTGCTACACTTCTATGCACCACCTTTGCAACCCCCTGCCCCGCCTCTCTAGTTTAGCTTTTAGATTGGGCTGGTGTTCACAACACCCCCCCCCCTGGCTACGTCTTCACGTCCTAACGAATGATGACCCCCCTTATCCCCTCAGACATCTTCGGTGACCTGGTGCTGGGGGACGTGGTGGTGGGGCTGGACGGCAAGCCGGTGCGCAGCGCCGCCGACCTGTACGACATTCTGGTGAGGGGTTGGTGGTGGTGTGTGAGGGGGTGGTGTGTGAAGGGGTGGGGGTGGGGTGGGGTGTGAGGGGTGGTGTGTGAGGGGGTGGTGTGTGAGGGGGGGTGTGAGGGGTGGTGTGTGAGGGGTGGTGTGTGAGGGGTGGGGTGTGAGGGGGTGGTGGGTGGTGGGTTGTGGGTGTGGGTGTGGGTGGTTGTGGTTGTGAGGGGTGTGGGTGGGGTGGTTGTGAGGGGTGGGTGTGTGAGGGGTGGTGTGTGAGGGGTGGTGTGTGAGGGGTGGTGTGTGAGGGGGTGGTGTGTGAGGGGTGGTGTGTGAGGGGGTGGTGTGTGAGGGGTGGTTGTGAGGGGGTGGTGTGTGAGGGGTGGGGGTGGGGTGGTTGTGAGGGGTGGGTGGGTTGTGAGGGGTGGGGCGGGGTGCTGGTGGGTGGTGGTGGGGTGGTGGTGGGGTGGGGTGGTGGGGTTGTGAATACCAGCCCAATCTAAACCCAAGCGAAACTAGACAAGGGATAGGCAAGCGCAGTTTGCGGCAATACAGGGTAACGGTATACTCTTTTGTTTCGGGGCGGAGAGTGTAGACGGGGCGAGGTCGGCGCGCCGTCGACGAAATGCCACCCAGGCTCGGCTCGCGCACAGCAGAAACGGACACGCAAACACGCAAATGCAAAACACACGACTTACCTGGCGACCAGGAAGGTGACCCCGGCGCCAGGCAGCAAGCGCCGGGCCAGAAGAGCGACATGCGGTTAAGGGGAAAGGCAAGGTTCGAAAGGGCGGGGCACAGTGAAAGGGCCGAGGCGCATCGGCGGAAGGCAAAGGGTATGGACAGCACAAAGCATATAACGCACGAGCCTGGGTGCAAAAGAGAAAGGCGGGGGCGTCAAAACGGGTTAAGAGGCAGGCGCCGACGGCATGGGGGCGGTTAGTGGCAAAGGTATGCGGCAGGCAGCGTGCGGGCCGCGTACGGCTCCCCACATCGCTGCCAGCCCGGACGCCCCTCACGCATAAGGGGGCACCCGGGAGCGTGGGCGGTGAGCGGCGACGACGTGGGGGGGGGGGGGCGGGGCGGCGAGCGGGGGCGTTAGCGGGGCATCAGTGGGGGCGTTAGGAGGGGTGTGAGTGGGGGCGCGGTTAGCGGGGGCGACGTGGGGGGGGGTCGGGTTGTAAGGGGTGGGGTGGGGGGGGGGGGGTAGTTTTCTCCAATTCCCAAATCAACCATTGCCAACCCAAAAGGGGTGGGGTGGGGTGGGGTGGGGTGGGGTGGGGTGGGGTGGGGTGGGGTGGGGTGGGGTGGGGTGGGGTGGGGTGGGGTTGTGAGGGGTTGCAGGGTGGTGGGGGTGGCGGGGCTGGTGATGTGGACACCCCCGCACACCTGGGCCAGCCACCCCAACCCCGCTCCCGACCCCGCTCCTGCCCCGGACCCACCTGCGCCACACCTGTGCCCCGCCCATGGCCGCCCGCCGCACCCGCAGGACGAGCACCGTGTGGGCGACCGCCTCAAGCTGGAGCTGCTGCGGGACGGCAAGGCCACCGGCCTGACCGTCACGCTGGGCGAGCGCACGCTGGGCGGCGCGGAGGAGTAGCGGGCGAGTAGCGGAGGCGGCGAGGAGGCGGGGGAGGAGAAGGCGCGAGGAGAAGGCGGGAGGAGAAGGCGGGAGGAGCGGGGGAGGAGGCGGCGCGGCTGCCCGGCACAGACAACACGAGCAACATGCGCCGGCGGAGTATTCATGGCGTGGCGCGGCGTGGCGCGGCGTGGCGGGGCTGGCGGGGCTGGCGGGGCGTGGCGCGGCGTGGCGCGGCGTGGCGGGGCTGGCGGGGCTGGCGCGGCGTGGCGCGGCGTGGCGCGGCGTGGCGGGGCTGGCGGGGCTGGCGCGGCGTGGCGGGGCTGGCGGGGCTGGCGGGGCTGGCGCGGCGTGGCGGGGCTGGCGGGGCTGGCGCTGCGTGGCGGGGCTGGCGGGGCTGGCGCGGCGTGGCGGGGCTGGCGGTGATGCCACAGCTGCATGTGTGAAGGCGCCGGCAGAGGTTTTCGGCCGGGATGCAGGGGCGCCGAGTTGATCAGGGGAACGGCTGGGCCGCGTGAGTGGTGGGCTGGCCTTGGGGCGGTGGGGGAGTACGGCGCTGCGAAGGGGGTGAGGGGAGGGGGGGGGGGGGAGACGGGGTGGCGCGGTGCCGGTGCGGTCCCTACTGGCCGGTCGAGAGCTGGGTCAGGCCGGGTGCGGGGGCTGCCTGCCGCCGTCACGCTGGTAAAAGTTGACGTGCTCGCTAGGGGCCATGGGGGGGGCATCCTTACCGGTAGGTAGGCAAAAGGTGCTGTGGACAGCTGCGGAAGGCAGGGAGGCGCACGTCAGGCTGCCTCCACGGGCTGCCTCCAACTGACAGCAGCAGAGGCAGAGGTGGTGAGCCCGTTGGTCCATGGGCAACGGCATGGGAAGGCGGGGCATCCGGGAGCAGGACCACACCTGCCGCCGTGGTTGCATCTCCCAAGGACAACCTCCCCTTCCTCGCGTGGGAATACTTCCCCCCCAGGGCTGGTGTTCTAGATTGGGCTGGTGTTCACGGCCAGTGCCCGTATCATGTAGATGGCTTGGCCCCCGGCGTCTACACAGCGTAGATGACCCCTCCGGCGGCATGTACACCCGGAAACATTTTCCTGGGGGCATGCCTCCAAAACCCCCATTCCATCTAAGCTCCCTGTCTAAACTACCGCCAAATCCGCCCAAACCATCTACGCTCCGTAGATTCGCGGCCCCAAACCCCAAAACATTTCTCCGCCTTCACTAAGCTGCGTAATTCTTGTCCTCCGCACACGATTCGGCCCCTGCCTGCTGCCCCCGCATGCCGGCCACGCCTCACGGCGCCACAGGGGCGTACCCCCCCCTGCAGAACCTTCATATACAAGTATGCAACACTGCCGCTCTCTTACCCAGGCACCTTCAGTCCTGACTTTGAAAACTGGCGGCATTCTCCGTGTGTCGTCTTTCCCACTGTTCGCCCGACCTCGACCCCCAGAGCAAAACTTTGTGCCATGCCACATCCGCGTGGCACCTGCTCCCACCACCCTGGTGCGCATCAATATGCTGCATATGGCACACAGCGCCCCAGCCAGCCTCGCCCGTGCCTGCGTCGATGTCCTCGGCGGTATGCATTCCACTTGGCGACCAGCACGCACCCCCCCCCCCTCAGCGCGGCATGTAGGGACATGTAGGGACAGGAATAAGCAGACGTGTTCATGATGCTGGCAACTCGCAACAGGGTTCAGCGTGCCTCGGGCCTGGACATTTCAGGGGGACATGCTGTGGGAATGCGCGTATGCAAGGCTCGTGAGCCAGCCGTACAGGTGACAAAAACCTAAAGTGACGAGCGAGTCTGGAGGCCCAGGGACACTGGAAGCGCAAATTTGAGAGCGTGCCGTACCCTCACGTGCAGGTGGACGGTGCGAGCAAGAGTGTAACCGCCTTTTTGGGCTGAGCCCCCCCAGCGTTTCCGTGCCTTGCACTTCCGTTACATATTCTCCATATTCAATGCTGCCCTCCGCCCCTGCCACGCTTCAGCGCGACGCCCCTAGGGCTTCGGCTCAGCCCGCCGCCCCGCCCACCGGGGGCTTCGCCCACCGCCCCCCGAAGGCGAAGCCCCCCGCCCCTGGTCGGCCCCGCCCCCAGGGGCTTCGCCCACCCCCATTTTTAACACCAGGGGGGGGGCGAAGCCCCCCAGGAACACCCCTGTCCGTGCGTGGCTGCGTCGGCAAAACATAGCATACTGGCGCAAGCCGCGACTGCTACGTATTAGGGTTTGTTAATGCCTATTGCATGTAAATAGGTGGCGGGGAAATTTCGGGAGGAACGAGAAGTGCCTTCGCGCTTCCAGGGACAATTGACTTTCGCGAGGTCGCGAGGAAAGCATCCGTTGCCCGCTGATATGCAGTCTATAAGGCAAGCTATGTTGACGGCAAGCAAAGCGGGGAAGTATATCGGAAGTTTTGAGAGACTTGCCGAGCCAATGCCTGCCGACGCGCCAGAATGCCGAGAAGCCCCGAGGTCGCCCCCGCCCCGCGCCTAGCCCTTTGAGCGTGGGGCGCCGTAGGGGTGTTGCCTATGGCAGGAGGCTAGAGAAAGGCGTGAGGTGTCTGGTAACGTGCCAAGGCACGCACATGGATGGTGCGGGAAATCCCGCCCTGGCCCCAACCCGGGTGTCCCTAGCCACGCGCCCGTGACAGCTTCGTAGGGGCATGAGGCTCTGGGGCCGTTACATGCCTACTAGCTCCCAAGCGTACGGGGGCTCAGCCCATTTTCCAGCTGTACAAAGCTGACACCCCTTGTTCATACGCTATACGAATCGTCTGGCCCGGCGGCCAGCAAATTCAATAGAGAAACACATAAACATGGGGCTGGCAGCGCAAGGGTCCTACACCACCGCGGCGGGGGACCATCGCCGAGGACAAGAATTACGCAGCCTAGTGACGACGGGTTTGACGGGTTTGACACGGCGTGCCAACTCATGACCGCCTGCCACAGGTGGCTGCTCGCCTCCCCTGGCCTGTACGTGTCACAGAAGTATACTCGGGCAGCAACGGCTCCACATCACACGGTTGTACGGCTGTACGGCATATTGACGTGGCGGCATGGCTGTAGGGCACGCGCACCTACGGTTACAACGGCCAACCCTGAAAGGCTGAAACCCTCACCAACCTTTTGGGGCTGGCTCGACCGCGCCTTAAACTATGTGCCTGGGGCTACTGTCAAGCCAGGGCCAGGGCCGGGCGCGTGTGATCATGCTGTACGGAGGGACAGCGCCTTGCGCGCGCCCAGGCAAGGACCGGGCAAAGCCCTGGCAGCCCCGGGCGAGCAGATGGTGCAGCCTGCAGAAGGCTGCATTGCGCATGGGCGTGGGGACCCTACTGTATGTGAGGCAAGTCAAACTGTTACCGGCCTGACGGCTGCAGGCTGCAGCCCCCGCACCCGGCCCGACACAGCCCTCCACCGCCAGCCACCGCTGCCCATACGACGCCGGCCAGTGGGGACCCCCCTGGCTGGTTTGGGTTCTCTTGGTCGACTTGCTTCGGTTTCTGGAATGAACTAAACCCCTCCCCCCCCCGCCCACACACGCCCACACACACTGCACCGCACCGCCGACCCCTCTCGGCCTCTTCCCCACCTCCTTCGCAGCACCTTCCTCCCTTTGTCCCCCACCGCCCCACGGCCAGGCGGCCAGGCGACCATCCCCGTAACTCGACACCCATGCATCCGACAACTACTGCCGACGCTGGTCAGCCCAATCAGCCGCAAGCGCCCGGGTGACCTCTGCGGCGGCTGGGCGGCTGGGGTCAACGGTGAGGCGGCCTGGCGTGGAGCTTTCACAGCTGTCCGCACACTCCGCAGCACTCCTGCCTTCCTACCGGTATGCCCCCTGCCGTCTACAATACAGTAACCGCATCGCACAGCCATAACTTGTCTCTATTCTCGCACACGGGGCCTAATGGGTGCGGGAATTTATCTGTCGCCACCGGGGCGTGTCAAGTGCCAAATCTCGTCCCTTGCCATGGTCCTACCCACTTGCAGTCCACCCCACTGGTGTGGCGGTTCGGGTATCTGCGCTGCCCGAGTCGTCCCTCGCTCCGCATGGCCCCACATGGCCCCACACGGGGCGTGATCCCATCACTCCCCCACAGTGCACGTGTGCGCCGACGCGCGCACGGTCCTGCCGTCGCATGCATGCACGCATCCACCCCCTGAACATGCACATGCACATGCATATGCACGCATCACCGTAGCCGGCAGAAGCACACCGGCACGAGCCTACCCCGAACACGCGCATCCGGTACACACGCGCTCTGTCTCTCTCACACAAACGCACGCACGCATGCATGAACACACAAGCTGACGGCGGCGGCGCCGCCCGTGCATTCCCTTCAGCATCCCTCCCTTCCGGAGTGCCACCCGGCTTCGCGCACAACCCATTTGAAGCTTGAAGAAGATTATTATAATCGAAAGGGTGAGAGTTGCTAGAGGCAGCCGACATGCAAGCCCTTGCTTGCGGAAGGCCGCCGCCGGGGATGTGGAGTGGCGCTCATACCGGGCCGGGGCCCAGCCTCCACCCACAGTTCCCGCTTTGAATCCAACCTGTGGCCCAACCTGTGGCCCAACCTGTGCCCCAACCTCAGATGCTAAGCACCCCACCATACGTCGCTCGCCGCGGGCACCACCGCCTCCCCTGCCGTCTCCGCCCCCAAAACACGCACACGGGCGAGACACACGTCCATCCCTTCCCTGCCGCCGCCCTTGCGTGTGGGCCACTGTGACTGTCGCCCGCTCGGTGCATCACAGCCTGGACTACGTCCGCCTATTCCACTTTTTCCATCCTTCCAGTCCACAAATAAGCAGGGCTTTCGATTTTCTGCTTGTGCATGTGCTTTTGTCCTTTGTCCATACCGTACCTGCTAAATACTTTTTCGCCCAACCTTTTGCTCGAACCGCAATCGCTTTCGACTTTCGACGGCGGCATGCGAAACACCCTGTGCGCCCACCGGCCACCAGCCATGTCAGCATCGAGCCAGCCGCAACCGCCGCACGCACAGCCCGCCTCATCATCCAAGCATGCACATCCGCGCCTTCCTCGTGTGATCTACCGAGCTCGTCGGGCATCATCACATTTTGCTATTGCATCCATACGGCCTGCACCACATACAGAGGCATGTGGTCCGCATGATCCTTTTGATCTATGTTTAAAAAAACGCCATTCGACAGTCTGATGGCGCACGCTTCAAACGCCGAGCAAATGCTCCACAGCGCATAAGTAACCATGTCAGCCGGCATCCCCCTGGCTCGAAGTATGCGAGTAATGTTTCCCCCGCTTGCAGAGGCGGCGTGCTTTGCTCCTCTGCGCCCGCACCGCACCGCAGCTACAGCGGCAGGGGTCCGCATTTCATTTCCACAGATCAGTTAGGTGCACATTGTGCGTGCAAGTACGAATTCATAATGTACCACACCCCGGGCGCGCATCCATGTCCAAACCGATCAAATGCCTCAGTAAGCAATGTTTCACCAGGATCAGTACCACCCGGTTGGCACGCGCGAGCTCACCAGCCCGCCGCTTTTAAGCCATATGAGTGGGCGACACCCTCCAGCCTCCGTCAGCAATGCCAGAGTGCTCGGTGTGTGAGAGCTAATTGAAGATGCGGACGGCCCTAAAAGTCGCAGGCGGCCGCACCGCGCGTGTGGTGCAATGTAGCACTCGCATCATGCTACAGCGCCGTGGTCTTCGGCCAGCGGGGTCACTCTCTCACCAGGCTCCCATCAGTACGACATACGCCCCCCTGAGCGCCCGTCCTGGGCTCAAGGATACCATAACACTTTCAAGTTATTGTTGTCCCTCCTTGCCCTCCTGCACAGCACCCGTTCACACACACACATTCCATGCGCGTAATTTGTTCGCGCGCGTGGCGGCATCCATTACACACCTTTTCACACCACACACCATGCAACATGCCGACTATAGTGTTATACCGCACCCAGCCCACAGTCGCACAGATTGTGCAGGACATGCAAACTCCACAACCGCAGGACCGTAAATTCGCAGGAAGGAAGCAAAAACAATCTTGCGGGCGCCCCCCTCGTGCGCAAGTCACATGGAAAGCAAGCCCCCCCAGCGGGGTCACGGAAACGCACGGAATTAAATGGGCTTCAGCATCTTTCTTTTGATTGTTTTGCGGCACGGCCGCAACCCGGGCTGTACTAGTCCAGATCCGCAGCTGGCTGCTCCCCGCCTGGCCCCCGCCTGCCCACTGCTATTCCCCGACAAGCGGCACACCGCCGCAAGCCGCCCAACCGCCGCGCACGCATTCGGCGGCGCACGAGTGCGTGGTGCGGCCCGAAGTCCATATTACACACCACCGCCCACAGCTTTTCGCCTAAGGACCGGAGCCTGGACCCTGAATGTAGAAGCTTGGAGTTTTCCTAAGTGTGCGTGCGTTTTATTGATCTCTATATCTCACGTCGTGCGTTTCCGCGGGGCTCACCGCCCTCGGCGCGTTGCAGCCGGACGTCCGTCCGGCTTCGACTTGCTTCAATGTCAACGCACCATGTGCGCATCGGACTAGTCATCGGGCTAATCATCGGTCTGTTCATTCGGCTATTCACCGGGCTAGGCAGCTCGCCAGCTCCAGGTGCGGGAGGGCGCCGGCGGCGGCGCCCCCAGCACCGCCACCAGCACGTGCGCCCTGTCGGGTGTGAAGCAGTGGGGTTATCGCAAACGCAAATGAAAAGGAGGTGATGTGTGGTGGAGCACAAGCGGGGCAAGCGGGCTGCACGGCCCGATGCACATCCGCTGTTGCGGCAGTGCAGCGGACGCTGACGTCGCAAACCGAACAAACATCTGACGCACTTCCGACCTCCCCAAATTACTTCCAATCCCTCCCAAATTCCTCCAAAATTCCTCGCAATCCTATTCAAGCCCTCCCAATCTCCGACGCGCACCTGGCAAGCAGCCAAGCCCAGCGCAGCAGCGCCGCCAGCGCCCGTGGCGTCGCAGCCGCCGCCGCCACGGCAGCAGCACCGGGGCCGCACAAGGCATAGGACAGCAGCAGAGGCAGCGCTGCCGCTGTTGCCGTCGCCTTCGCCTTCGCGGTCGCCTTCGCAGCCGCGGCTGTGGCTGCCTTGGAACCACCGCCGGCCTTGCCCGGCGGCGCGGCGGGCGCTGCTGGCGCGGTCGGAGCGGGCGCGGCGGCGGGCAGGCTGAGGAGCAGGAGCACGTGGTGTGCCTCTGCCGCCAGGCGCAGTAGCACGACGGCCACGCCTGCAGCGGTGTTTGGGGATATTTAGGGAAATGGTCCCAGCAGCGCGCGTCAGTTTGAAGACAGATGAAGGAATGGCGATGGCTGATAAAGGCAGCGCAACGCAGAGCCCGTCAGTGTCAGCCGGCGCGACATACGGTAGATGTGACACACAGCCACGAGGATGCACTCGGACGCACACGCTGCCGTCGCATAACTGCGGACACGCACCTGCGAGCACGGCACCCGGCGGCGCCACGACCTCCAGCGCCAGCTGCAGCGCCGTCAGGCCACCCAGCAGCCCCGCTGCCGGCGCCATCGGGAAGCCGCCGCCCGGCCAACCGCCTCCGCCGCCAGTGCCGCCACCGCCGGCAGACCGCCGCCGCTGCTGCCAGGCCAGACCCGCCGCCAGCATCAGCGCCAGCGCCGTCATTGACAGTCCAGGCGCCGGCAGCAGAAGGCTCAGCACGCAAACCACCACCGCCGCCGCCGCCAGGCCGGCGGCGGCGACGCCGCTGGCGGCATCAGCCGCCGCGGCGGTAGCGGCGGCGGCTGGCTGAGGCGGCGGCTCGACAGCGGGCGCCGCCGCGTCGACTACGCCCATTTGGGCGGTGTTGTCGGCGGCCGCACCGTCGGAGTGGCTGGGGCCAATGCCGGCCTCCGCTGCAGCAGCCACTGGCTTGGCAGGCTCGCCATGGCCCCGGGCAGCGCTCATGGCCGCCGTCCCCGCGGTCCCCGCGTCTGCGGCGGCGGCGGGGGCCGAGTCGGAGGTCAGGGCATCCGCAGCAGGCGCTGTGCTGGTTGCCAGGCGCGGCGGTGAGGCGGACTGGGAGCGGTGGGGCGAGGAGGGCGGCGGCGGTTTGGCGGCGGCGGTGGTGGCCGCGGCATCCGCGCCCGCATCCGCCTTGCCGGCTGCCAGAGCCCGCTGTACCCTGTTCTGCGGCTCCAGCAGCGCGGCGGCGGCGCCTGCCGCAGGCAGCGCGCCCGCGCCCTCGACCGCCCCCGATGCCGCGGCCGCCGCGGCCTGCTGCTGCTGCTGCTGCTGCTGTTGTTGCTGTTGCTGTTGTTGCACGATTGCAACCATCGCCGCCAGCCCCACCGGGTGGCAGGTCGCCATGAGACCCATCGCCTCAGACGGCGGCGGCGGCGGCGCCGCCGCCGCCGCGCTGCTGCAGCTGGCGCCCGACGCTGACGACGCCGACGCGGACCTGCTGGCCTCCGCCGCCGCCGCCGCCGCCGCCGCCGCCGCCGCCACCTCCGCCACCACCGCTGCCGCCGTGCCCCGCGGGATGCCTAGCAGCTCGCCGCCGCCGTCGTCCAAGACCAGCCGCTGGGCCGACCATTCCTCCGACGTGGCGATGGGCTCGAACGCCGCCGCCGCCGCCGCGTCTTGCGCCGCCACCGCCGCCGCCGCCGCCGCCGTCGGCGCGGCTGAAACCGCCGCCGTCGCCAGGCGCAGCTCTGACGGCATGGCCGTGCCTTCAGAGGGCCTCGCGTATAACGGCGGTGGCGGGGGCGCCGCAGCCGCGGCCGCCGCCGCCGCCGTTGCCGCCGCCGGCGCGCTTGACGGCGTGCCGCCGCTGGCGTCGGCCGAGCCAGTGGCCGAGTAACTGCCGCTGACGCCGTAGCTGCTGCTCCAGGAAGCCAAGTGCTGGTCCACCGACGCGTCAGCGGCGGCGCTGACCGCCAGCGTCCGCGGCTGCCGCTGCTCGGTGCTGTGGCTATGGGGAGCGGGCGACGCCGGGAAGTAACTCGCGTAAAAGGGCACCCGCGTCTGCAGCGTGCGGGGTGGCGCGTCGCCGCGCGGCCGGCTGCTATTGCCGCCGCCGCCGCCGGCGCGGGCAGTGCCGGCGCTGGCGCCACGTGCCGCAGGCGCTAAGCCCACTGCGGCCATGGCGAGGGCAGCGGAGGGCGTGGGCGCATGCGACGGCTCTGACAGCCTCACCGCCACCGCCCCCGTCGCCGCTCCCGCAGCGGCTGCCAGCGCTGTGCCGCCGCCGCCACCGGCAGCGGCGGCGGCCGCAGGCGCCGCCGCTCCGCCGGCACCCCTCGACCACTCCTGCGGCGTGCCGCCGGCGACAGCGCCGGCGCCTGCGGCGGCGGCCACTGCGAGCGCCACAGCGTTGTGGCTACCGGCGCTGCCGCGGCCCTCGCGGCTGCCAAACGCGCTGAAGGTGCTGTTGCAGCTGCTCGATACTAAAGTGCTCTGGCAGCTGCTTGACACATGCGTGCCGCATTCGCTGCCGGCGCCAATGGTGCTGTCACCGCCGCCGGCAGCGGCGCCTGCGGCGCCGCCGACGCCTACTGGCGCCGCCTGCGGCGCCGCCGCTGCCACGGCGCCGCCGAGCTGGGCGTGGGCCGCCGCCGGCGCCACCGCCACCGCCAGCAGCCGCGGCTGCTGCTGCCCCGCTTGCGTGGCTGCCGCTGTGGCAGTGGCTGTGCCGGTGGCCGCAGCCGCGGCGCCGCCAAACCGGCTGTAGGGCCCAAACGCCGTCGGCGAGGATGCTGCGGCTGCTACTGCCGCTGCCGCTGCTGCTGATGGTGATGGTGGTCGTGGTCGTGGTGACAGGGACGCTGCCGGGACCACCACCGTCGCCGTCACGGACTGCGCGCGCGCATCAACAGAGCCACCCGCCGCCGCCTCCTGCGCCGCCGCCACCTGAGCCGCCGCCTGCGCCGCCGCCGCCGCCGCCTGCGCCGCCGCCGCCGCCGCCTGCGCCGCCGCCGCCGGCTCCGCACTGGCGGTACGCGGCTGCAGGTACAGCTGGCGGTACAGTTGCAGCGGCGTCACGCCATCGTCCGCCGCCGCGCCCGCCAGCGCCGCCTCCAGCCGCGCCGCGCCCCAGCCCTGTAGCCGGCTGAGCGACAGCAGCAGCGCGGGCGCGTGCGGCAGCAGCGCCAGCAGATGCAGCGGCGTGATGCCGCCGGGGCCTGTGCGGGCGGCGACACGCAATGCAGTGGGGAGGCAAAGGGTTTGACAGGCGGTGTGATGGAGGGAGCCAGTGAGCCGGTGAGACTGCGTGCCCACTCTTGCGCCAGTGGGTCAAATGCACCCGCCTTCCCCGCCTGCCGCCTCCCCAGGCTCCGACACCGCCCAACCCTCGACCAACCCAAACGAACCACCCCAAACGCATCCCAACCCAACCCAACCCAACCCAACCCAACCCAACCCAACCCAACCCAACCCAACCCAACCCAACCCAACCCAAGCTCACCCCGGCAGCGCTCCGAGCAGGTCTCGCCCAGCAGCGGCTCCAGCCTCAGCACCACCAGCAGCACGCGCTCGTCACACCACCGCGCCGCCGCGTGCGCCAAGCCCCAGCCGGCGGCGGCGGCGGCCGCAGCGCCGGTAGCGGCAGCAGCAGGCGCCTCCACGCCCCCCGCGGACGGCTGCGCCGGCTGCTGCTGCTGCTGCTGCTGGTGCTGCGGCTGTGGCGGCGCGAGGAGGCCGGCGTGCAGGCGGTCGGGGAAGCGCTCGTGCAGGCCGGCCAGGGCGGCGGCCACCACGGCCAGGCAGCGCGGCATGCGGCTGCGTTGGGCGAGGGGCAGAGAGGCGATGAGAGCGGGGAGCGGGGAGATGGGGGCAGGGATGGCTTTTATGCATGGTGCTGTTGTAAGGCGGCCGGCAACAGCAGCACTCGATAGGGGCGCCGGCGCACCGGTCGGCGCCGGGGGTTTGCAAGGATGGTTTGGGAGCGCAGCAGGGGATGGCGCGGCACCCACCAGTCGATCAGGGTGTGCAGCAGCGCCGAGCTGGCGGTCTGTGTGTTCGGGAGAGCGAGCCGGGGGGTCAGCATGTGGCAAGGAGATCGGCTGGTCAGTCGCTACCGGAGGCAATGGCATGAAGAGTTGAAGGCGTTTAATTGCACGTAGGATGCAAGCGGTGATGATATCAACGTGTGGAGCTGAAAGCACCAGCATCACCAATGACAAACTGTCGAGTCGACTCCATCCCCGGTTGCCGCCACCTCCACCAATCTTGCCGCGCCTAGCCCCATAGCCTGTCGCCCGCCCGCCCGCCAACCCAACCCAACCCAACCCACCAGCAGGCTCCGCGCCGCCGCCTCGTGCAGCAGCAGCTCCACCACCTGCTCGTCATCCGCATTACTCATGCCCTCCGTTGGATCCATCACATCAATCAGCCGGTCGCCGCAGCCGGATCCAATTCCGAATCCAGTCCTGCTCAGGCCGGCGCCGCCGGCGCCCGTGGCGCCAGCCCGCGCGGCGTCGGTGGCGTCGGTGGTTGCGGCATCGGTGGCGGCGGCGGCGGCGCCCGCCGCCGCGTCCTGCCCCGGCGGCGTACCCGCGGCGGCGGCTGCCGCCAGTGACGTCACGGATTGGACGATCTCCGCAACCGACTTGGAGGCGGAGTATATGGTGTCCCGGGAGGAAGTGAACACGGGCTCAGGCGCTCCGTACGGCTCAGCGGCGGCGGTCGCGCCGCCGCTGTTACCGGTGGAGCGCTCACTGCCCGCTGAGGAGGAGGACAGCGGCCACGGCGCGAGACCAGCGGCGGCGGCGGCGGCGGTGGCGCCGCCGCCACCGGTGTTGCTGGCGTCACGGCCCGCGCCGCGGTCGGCACTGCCGCCGCCGCTGACGCCGGAAGCGTCCAGCCGCTCGCTGACCAGCGAGCCCCACGTCACTGCGGGCGTTCACAAATCGCACATTGACGTTTACGTTTGCGTTTGCGCTTTTGCATTTGCGTTTGCGTTTGCATTTGCGTTTGCATTTGCGAGCATGTCAGTGTGTGCGCGGGCGGCAGGCAGGTGTTGGGCACGCGTGTGCGAGCCACGCCACCGGCACCGCCCCTGAGCACGCCCGGAGCACACTGCTCTCCCTGTGACAGACTGCAACAGAAAAATGCGTACCCGCCTAGCCCGCCCGGAGGGGTGCGCCCCCGGCGAGCACCCACCTGCAGGCGACGCGCCGGAGCCCCCGAAGCCGCCGGGCTGCCCGCTGCCGCCGCCGCCGGTGCTCCCCGCCGCCGCCGCCGCCGCCGCCGCTGCCGGGCTGGGCGCGACGGGCCTCAGGCCATGGATCGGCTGGGCCAGCAGCGCCCGCAGGCCCAGCAGGCGGCCCATGTCCAGAACGAAGCGCCGCAGGCTGCAGATAGAATCATAACCATTGGGAGTTTGCAGTTATAGACAATCGCATCCCGTGCATCCCGTGCATCCCGTGCATCCCACGCAATCGCCGCCAACGGTGCCGCACCGCTGTACCATTGGGCAATTCACACGGCAATTCACAACGACCCCACCCCACACCCCAACCCACACCCCAACCCGCACCCCAACCCACATACCAAACCGCTCACACAGCCACACACAGCCACGCACACAGCCATGCATGGGGGGCTTTTTCGTCCGTCTTGCTGTTGCTGTCTTTAACACAGCCACGCACACGCACCTGGCGGGCGCCATGCGCTGCGCCACGGCGTGCAGCTCCGCCACCGCCTCCGCGCCGGGCAGCACCAGCAGCGGGTAGGCGGGGCCCAGAGCCGAGGCTGCAGCGGCTGTAGCGGCTGTAGCGGCGGCGGCTGTAGCAGATGGCGCGCCGGAGGAGGGAGTGGTTGGCGGCGGCGGGGCGGCGGGGGCGGCTGCGGCGGCGGGCTCGATGTGCAGTACGCCGCACTGCAGCAGCAGCGGTAGTCGCACCACCACGCAGCCGTCCGGGCCGGGGCGGCTCTGCGGCGGGGCGACCGGGTGCAAGGGGCGAGGGGCGGCAGCAGGAGCAGCACGCAGGGCGGTGAGCAGCATGCAGCAAGCAGCAAGCAGGGCGGTGATCGGGGAACGCAAGGATGGTGAGCCCAGTGCGGGAGCTCTGGGCACGGGGTACCCGCCCTGGGCGTGTGCATGTGTCGAGCCGCGCTCTGACACGGCCCGAGGACCACCGGGCCCCATCCCACCCCGACTCAACCGGCGCCGTACCGTACGGCACGCGTGCCAATGCCAATCACCCGCACCATCCCGCCCAGCCCCCTCACCCAACACCCCGACACACCTGCAGCTCGTAAAAAACGCCGTTGAGCCGACCCCAGAACACCACACCGCCGCCGCCGCCGCCGCCGCCGCCGCCATCGCCGCCGCGACCGTCCATCCCGCGCACGCCGTCAGCAGCCGCCGCCGCCGCCGCCGCCGACGACGACGACAGATTTGTGCCGTACAGCGTGACCTCGGTCCCCGCGGCCACGGCGCTGACGGCGGCGGCGGAGGCGGCGGCGATGGCTGGGAGCGTGGGCAGCCGGTGGTGGGAGTGGTGGGCGGCGGCGCCGTTGCATGCCGTCATGACGGCCTGCGTGCGTGGGGGCGCGCGTGTACAGCATATCACGTGTTTGGGTCGTGGCAACGGAGGGCCGGTTGGGTCGGTTCCCCTGACTGGACGCCAGACCCAACACCAGACCCGACCCGACCCGGGAGCCTAGCTGCCCCCCCCTTCCAACCCCGTGTCAGGCAACACTAGGCCCCGCAACACATGTAATGCACAACCGCGGACATCAACCACGCAGCCCCGCCCAACACAACGATACACCGCCCCTGAGGGACGCCGCCAGGGCCCCGGCCGTCCCCGGCCAGCCCGGCCCGGCTCAACGCCCAGCGCCGCCCCCACGACCACAACCACAACCACGACCACGCACCCGGTCGTGCAGCTGCAGCAGCAGGTCGGACTCATTGGCCTCCGCCATCTGCCGCAGCAGCTGCAGCACCTGCGGTTGGCGGTTGGCGGTCGGCGGTTGGAGGTCGGCGGTGCAAGCGCGTCCGTGATTGTCCTCGGTTTATGTTGTTGGTGTGATGGTGGAGTGCGTGCGTGCCCCCAAGCCCCCGCGGTCAGGCAAAGCCCCTCAACTGCAGCCCTCGCCGACGGCCGCCACCCGCCAGGCGGCGCAGCCGCCAAAGAGCCCGTCAGCCACAGTCTACCCGAGCGGACCCCGGCCCCCCGCCTGATGTACCGCTTTTCCAACCACCCCACGTCTCTTACCACATCCTTACAACCCCACGGTACAACCCCCAGCATGAACCCACGCACCCACCCACCTCGCCGCTCTCCAGCAGGGAGCGGGCGCACACGGCCAGGCCCCCGCAGCAGGCACACGGCCCCCCCGCCCTCTGCGCGCCGCCGCCGCTGATCTCGAATCCAGGGAATGCGCCGCCGGCCGGGCCCTCGATGGATCCACGCCCGGATCTGGTCCCGCCATCGCAGTGCTCGGATCCATCCAGCGACGCGGCCAGCGCGGACCTGCCCGACCGAGATCTGGATCCGGATTCGGACTGGCGCGATCCGCGCGGCGGCACGCTGCCGGATCCAAACTCGAACGAGGCGGAGGTGGTGTTGGTGGTGATGTGTTGCTCCTCGATCGACACGCAGGCGGAGGAGCAGTCCGTGCCCGGGGCGGGCACGTGGTGCAGCACCGGCTGTAGCACCGGCTGTAGCGCCGGCGGCGGCTGTGGGCTGTACAGCTGCTGCCTCCAGGCCGAGGGCACTTGGTGGTGCTGGGCCTGCTGGGCCTGCTGCGTGGCCTGCTGGGCCTGCTGCTGGGCCTGGTGTGTGGCGTGCTGCTGCTGCTGCTGCTGCTGCTGCTGCTGCTGCTGTTGCTGCGGGGCGCCCGTTGCTGGTGCCGCCGGGTGCCCGTGGCCGTGCGCGTGGCCGTGCGCGTGGCCGTGCGCGTGGCCGTGCGAGTGGTCGTGCGCGTGGCCGTGAGAGTGGCCGTGCGTGTGGCCGTGCGCGTGGCCGTGCGTGTGGCCGTGCGCGTGGCCGTGCGTGTGGCCGTGCGTGTGCAGGTGCGCGTCTATCACCAGCTGCGTGCAGCCGGGGCGCACGTAGCCCTGCATGTGCTGCGAGGGGGCGGCGGCGGCGGGGGCAGTGGCAGCGGGAGGGTTGCAAGGAGGGTTGGAATAGCGGTACAGGGCAGGCGGGTGGGACCGGGCGTGGCGGGCGCAGGCGGGTGCGGGCGCACGGGTCCCTCGCCCGGTTGCCACCACCACGTGCCACCACACGACCACGCCCCACCCAAACACGTGCCACCACCACGCCACCACCCCTCACAACGCCACCCCCGCACAAACACACACACACGCCTCCCCCCTCCCCACCCACCCACCCCGCTCCCCCCCCCGCCCCCACTCCCCACCTGCAGCTTGTCGTACACGCCCCCGCCCCCGCCCCCAATCCCAATTGGTTTAGATTGGGCTGGTGTTCACGCCCCCACGCCCCCACTCCCCACCTGCAGCTTGTCGTACACGCCCCCACTCCCCACCTGCAGCTTGTCGTACACGGTCAGCAGCTTGCACAGCGAGGCCAGCGTGCCGGGGTCCAGCTGCTCGGGCGGCCGCGAGGTGAGCTTGAGCGCGATGCGCAGCAGCGCGTCGGGCTGCGTGGGGGCGGGTGTTGGCACGACGGGGTGTTGGCAGGTGAGGTGTGTTGGCAGGGTGTTGGCAAGGTGAGTGAGGGGTGGGTGTTGGGTGCGTGTTGGGTGGGTGTTGGGTGCGTGGTGTGTGTGTGTGTGAAATGTGTGTTGGGTGTGCGTTAGGCGTGACAGGTTTGTGAGACCGCGTGAGTGCGTGCGTGCATACCGCCCCAAGGTAAGGCGGGGCGCCGCCGCTCGGTGTAGCAGCGTGGTGGTATGGGTAGCAGCGTGGTGGTATGGGGGGCGCGCGCACACACACACACACTCTCTCTCTCTCCCTTCGCTTCCGTCGTGTATTTTTAACAAACAACCCGCACGCACTCCCCCGCTCCCCCGCTCCCGCGCTCCCCCGCTCCCCGCTCCCGCGCTCACCTCCCCGGGCCGGTAGTGCACAGGTCGCTCCAGTCGCAGCATGCCCGAGCCGACCCCCGTGCCGGCGCCCGTGTCCATGCCGGCACCCGTGCCCGTGCTCACGCCGGTGCCCGTGCCGGCAGCCCCACCACCACCGCCTGCGGCACCGCCCAGGTATTGGTCCCATGCGCCGCCGCCGCCGCCGCCGCCAGCGCCGCCGCCGCCGCCGCCGCCAGCGCCGCCGCCGCCGCCGCCGCCAGCGCCGCCGCCAGCGCCGCCGCCAGCGCCGCCGCCAGCGCCGCCGCCAGCGCCGCCGCCAGCGCCGCCGCCAGCGCCGCCGCCAGCGCCGCCGCCAGCGCCGCCGCCAGCGCCGCCGCCAGCGCCGCCGCCAGCGCCGCCGCCAGCGCCGCCGCCAGCGCCGCCGCCAGCGCCGCCGCCAGCGCCGCCGCCGCCGGCCCCCAGCTGCGCCAGCAGGTCCTGCTGCTCTACTAGCAACTGCCGCTGCTGCGCCTCCGCCGCCGCCGCAGCCGAAACGGACGGTGCCGCGGCGCCGGCGGCGCCGCCACCACCAAAGTGCGGCTGTAGCAGTGGCGGCTGTATCTGGCGCGGCTGCTGCTGCTGCTGCCGCGACTGTAGCTGCCCCGGCTGTAGCTGCCCCGGCTGTAGCTGCTGTTGCTGCTGCTGCATGTACTGCATGGCGGCTAGCAATGTGCTACTGCCGCCGCCGCCGCCGCCGCCGCCGCCGGCACCCGCACCGCTGCCGGTCCCACCCAAGTCCATCGCCGCGACGCCGCCGCCGCCGCCCCTGGCTGCGCCCCGCACCACTCGAGTAAAGCACGTCGCCGCTGTTTCTGCCCTCGCTCCCGGCACGCTGTGCACCCAGCGCGCCGGCGCCGCCGCCACCGTCACTGGCGGCGCCGCCGCCACCGCCGGCATACCAGCCGGGCCCGCCGCCGTCGAGCCGCGCCGACTGCAGGATATCCTGCAACTGTAGCTCCAGACCCGGGTCGCGGATCGTGGGCAGCAGCGAGTTGAGAGAGCTAAGCACCGGCGCCGCCGCCGCGCTGAACACCGGGGCACTGCCGGCACCGCCGCCGCCACCGCCGCTGCTACTGCCAGGCGCAGCGGCGGCGCCGGCACCGAAGCCGATGCGCTGGGCGGAGCTCCCCTGGCCGGCCAGGTAGGCGGAGGAGGAGCGGTGCAGGCTGGCGGCAGCGCCGCCGCCGCCGCCGCCGTTGCCATCTCCAAAGCCGCCAAAGCCGCCAAAGCTGCCATTGCCGCCATGGTCGCCAAAGCCGGCAAAGCCGCCAGAGCCGCCAAAGCCGCCAAAGCCACCAAAGCCGCCGCCACTGCTATTGTCAGCGCCAGGCGCGGCGCTGGCATAGCCGGCGCCGCCGCCCGGTGCATATTCTGCAGCTGTGGCGGAGCTGACCCGACCCAGCGCGCTCAGGCCGGACCGTGGCAAGCCCAGGCCGTCGGGCCCTTCGCTGCCGCCGCCAAGCGGGCTGCCTGCCAGACCCAGATTCACCAGAAACTGCTGGTGCTGCGTCCGCAGCAGCTGCTGGTGCTGCTGCTGCTGCTGCGGGGCCGGGTGTAGCTGCGGCTGTAGCTGTGGCTGCAGGAACGGCTGTAGCTGCTGCTGTTGCTGCTGCGCCAGCAGTAGCATCTGCTGGAGGGCCGAGGGCTCGACGCCGCCGCCGTAGCGGCTGTAGCTGGGCATTCCGGCGCAGCCGGCGCCGTCGTGCACCATTGCTACACCCGCCGCCGCCGGAGCTGCTACAGCCGGCCCTGTCAGCCGCACCAGCCCCACGCCGCCGCCCGCCAGGCTAGCGAACGCGTCCTGATCCGGCGGAGCCTCCAGATTCAGCTCGAAAGCCTGCAGCAGGGTGTGATTCCACCATCAGGTTTTCCTGCCATTCGGTTTTCATTCCATTATAGCCCAAGTCCCCGGGAGTCAGGACCAGTCGAGCTTGCCATGCGGCCACGGCGATTGC
Organism: Chlamydomonas incerta; assembly: GCA_016834605.1. Taxonomy (NCBI): domain Eukaryota; kingdom Viridiplantae; phylum Chlorophyta; class Chlorophyceae; order Chlamydomonadales; family Chlamydomonadaceae; genus Chlamydomonas; species Chlamydomonas incerta. The sequence goes on from JAEHOC010000025.1 coordinate 597,206, forward strand.
GAAAGGTTTACAGGGGAGCAGTCGAGGTCGGAGCCACCCTGGCGCCCCGTCCCGCCCAGGCGCGCCCGTCCGCGCGCGCCCACAGCCCTCGCGACATCCCCACCCCAACCAGCCATGCAACCCCCACCACACACCCGCGGCCCCGGCACGTTCGTAGAGCCAGCAAGGTGTGCATGCCAAGGAGGCCGGGCTGCAGCAGCCGGGCTACAGCCGGGCTACGCTGCAGCAGCCGGACGTGCCCCTCCCGCTGCGCCCCCCGCCGCCACCCCCCGCACCCACCTTCTGCAGCTCCCGCAGCTCCCGCGCCGCCGCCGGCTCCGTCGACCGGGTTCGCGCCTGCCGTGCCTGCCGCGCCTGCTGCTGCTGCTGCTGCTGCTGCTGCTGCTGCTGCTTTGCTGGCCGCTGCACATGCTGCTGCTTGTACTGCTGCTCGAGTGCGCTGCTTCCGTCCTCGGATTGGTCAACGTCGCGGATGCGGGCGTTGACCGACGCCGAGCCCGCGCGGAGCAGCAGCGCCTGCAACCCCTGGCTGCTGCCGTCGCGCCGGCCGCCGCCCGCGCCCTCCGTCTCCGCGCTGGTGGACTTGCCTCCGCCGAGCAAGGATCCGTCCGGGGCGCCGTCGGCTCCATCGCCGTCGGCGTCGCCGCCGCCGCTCCTGTCGTGGTCGGAGCTGGAGGACGGCCCGTCTGGCTCTTCGCTGCTGAGCTCGCGGAGGCCGCGCTGGTCGCGCGTGCGGCGGTGTTTCGCCTTTGCGGCTTTCGCGATGGCTGAGCGGCGGTGCAGCGACATGGTGCAGCTCCTGGGGAAGGGGCAGGGCCGAGGAATTGGGCGACGCGGCTTGACTCCGGCCCAGGGTTTCTGACCATCGATCGAAGATGGGCAACGGACGTCCCAAAACCCGCGTCTGAGGCAACCCGGCATCGTGGCCTCGCGCTTCCCTCACCGGTTAGCCCCAATGAAGACATCCAGGGACTCGAAGTGGCCGCACTGCTGGCAGTACCGCATGTTTGTTCCTGCGCAAGTGGGCCGAAGGGGCCGATCATAACATGCGTATTGCGGCTGGTAACGTCCTGTAACAACTCTTACAAGTACGCGAACGGGCTGGTAAGGAAACGGAACGTCGGGAAACAGAGAATGCCGGAGCCCGCCTTCGCTCCTACGCTTACCGTTCACAACCACGCACGGCAGTTTCATGTGTACTGAGCAAATCTGATGCCGCCTGCGGTAACAAAACACCGCCGCTCGATTCTTGAGTTACATCAATCGGCTTCTGACAGCCAGCCGAACTCAATCGGACGACCAAACCAACCTGAAATAGGGTTTCTCCTCGCTCAGATCTTTCCGGCATTCAGGCGCCTGGCAGAAGGAAGCCGCGCCTTTCCTTCGCTTGGGCGGAACCATTGAGGCACTCGGCCCCGCCTGCCCCGAGCGAGGACTGGCGTGACCCTCCATAGTAACCGAGTTCCACTCCATGGCTTCCGGCGCCCACTGGGCGTGGTCATCTGCGTGTTCTGCCATGCCTGTTCGCCTTTGCGCCACCTCCTAAATCTCAGGCTGTCAATGGTATTCCTGTCATGCTATTCATGCATAACATAGTATTAATAAAGTACATCGACGGGAGCGGGCTGTCCGGCAAAACGGCTTGGCGGTCTAACCTGCGTAAATTGCGACGTACGTCCCCAGGAGAGTGTTCTTCGCCGCCGTGTCGCGCGCCTCACCGTCCCCTGTCGCTGACGCGCCTCACGCAGGACTGTCCCATGGGGCCATGCTAAGCTAGTCCTTTGGCGTTCATACTTGCCCCACTTTGCTTGACGCCGTGAGTCAGCTGGGGCCAGTTAGACGGGGTGACATTCAGCAACGCCATCCCGTGACACACCTGCTGCGCACCACGGCTCCTCAGCCACCTTCACTCTCTCAGCTCGCGCCCAGCGTCCTCAAACATTTTTCGCGCTTGGCAGCTGCAGACTGAATAACTACATGCACACCACCCATTGCACGGCCCCCTGCCCCTTGCCAGCGCCGCGCCACAGCCGCCGCAGCCAATCGCGGGAACCTGGAGCCCTAGAGGCCGCCAGCGACCCAGCCGGGGGGGCCGCTCATCCTGGGTGTTCGTGCCTCCGCCCAGCACGTACCGGAATGCGAAACCAGTCCGGGCCTACAGCCTACCAAAGGGGCACTCAGCTTTCACCAACATATCTGCGCGCTTGGCGGTTGGCACCCGCCGCACCCGCGCACACCAACACAAACAGAACCATCCCTCAGCTCACAAGCCGCTCTCCCAACAAAGTGCATGCTAAAGCATCTGCATGCGCAATTCCGCATGAGCATGTGGTTTACCACCTTGTAGCCACACACAACAACACAATGTACTAGGTAGGCTGTGCTCGGCCCGGCGCTGCGCCCTGCAACTAACGGCGGCGGCGGATGGGCAGCCCTGCCTGCAGTGCCAGCCACCACCCCCAGCAGGGTGTTCAAACGCCGCAACGGCCGTCCACGCTCATGCGGCATACGGAGCAGCACTGCTCCTTACCACGTGCGACCACAGCTGTGCGCACAAACCTCATTCCCACCAAGCAAGTCCCAAGCGGGCAAACCGGCGGCGCTCCCAAATACAAAACCTCCCTTATTGCGCCGCTCCTATGATGGTCCTCCACTATCCGATACACATCCTGCTTTCGAATGTCATGAGCAGCCAGCCGCAATTGGCGGCATCGGTGTGGTTGTCAAACACGGCACCGCCACGGCGCGCCCCTCCGTCCCACCCGCGATTCGTGCAGTGGGCATCGGCCGGCACAGCACTGCGCCCCGGCCTGCGGACGCACGGCGGGCCCCGCAGCGGCAGCCCGCGGCCATTGCCCGCCCACCCACCGCGCCCGCCCATCCTTCACTACCGCTGCGCCACCGGACGTTGGCGCTTGAACATATCCCACAAACCGTTCGCATGGATTGTGGCGTCCCCCATCCAAACACACGTTCGCACGCAAACGCACATCTCCCCACGCACCGCCGTCCTCAGGCCCCGTCCACACCGCCAGCGTCCAAGCTGGCGGTTACCGCACCGGCCGCCGCCTGCGGCCCCGCCTGCTCCCCGCCAGCCGCCTCCGAAGTCGCCGTACCCGCCCCCACCTCCGTCTCTACCTCGGCCGCCTCCCCACCAGCGCTCGCCTCCGCTGCAGCCGGCTCCGCTGCCTGCGCCTGCCCCGTTTGTATCGCCAACTGCTCAATTTGCCACTCCCGCTCGTGCCCGCCCTGCCGCCAGTGCGCCAGCTGGCACGCGCCGCAGCAGTAGCGCACCGCCCGGCAGCGAGCGCACACCTTGCCGGCGCCCGGCGGCAGCAGCGCGGTGGGGCCGTCCAGGCTGCGGCAGGCGGGGTTGCAGCACAGCACCGCACAGTCCTGGCTTTCAAGTATCCACGTCTCCCACTGGACTCCCACGGACGTCTCCGAATACAATGTCTTCTCCCCCGCTGCTGCGGCGGCGGCGTGGCCCGGGCCCTGCCGCGCTGCCGACGACGGCTTTGCGCACCCGCTCAGCAGCTGCTGTCCCAGGTTTGCGGGATCCGCAATGAGGCCGCCGACGCCAGTGCCGTCACCGTGCGGCGGATCCGGGGACGGGTCCGCCAGCCCGTATCGCTCAGCCAGCTCCTCCAACAGCGCCACATTGGCCGCCTCCCTTTCCGCCCGCATCACCGCCCGCGCCTGCTCCTCCTCCGCAGCTGCTGCAGCTGCCGCGGACTGCCGGCGGCTGCGCCTCTGCTGCTGCTGCTGCTGCTGCGGGGCGTTCCCCCCGCCCGCGGACCCTGGTATGCCTGCTGCCGCCGCGGCTGTAGCAGTAGACGGCTGCCGCTGCTGCTGCCGCCGGCACGACAGCAGCAGGACCGCCTCCAGCCGCGGACGCTGCCGCAGGCCAAACTGGCGCAGCCCTTGCACCATCTGCGCGCCCTCGTCCTTGTTGTTCAGAGGTTGCAGGAAGCCGTCCAACAGTAAAGCGTCAACGTCGCAGTGTGTGGTAGTGGCCCTGACCCACACATCCGCGACAGTCAGCTCCGCCAAATCCATGACCGCACCCGCCAGCGCAGCCATGTGAGCCAGAAAGTCTCTGTCGGTGGCAAGGCCAGCAGCCTCACCCCCGCCTCTTCCGCTAGCAGGGCCGCGGTTGCGGTCGCGGTCGCGGCCACGGCCACTGCCACGCGTGCCGGCCCTACCCGCTGCGGCGTCCAGTGCGTCTGCGCCTGCGCCGCCGTGCATGTCCGCGGCAGCTGCGCCCGTGGCCGCCACGCCTGCTGCCGCGCCTGCTGCTGCCGCGCCTGTTGCCCCGCTTGCTGCTGCCGCGCCTGCTGCTGCCGCCGCCGTGGCCGCCGTCGGTCGCTCAGCCGCCGGCCGCGCGCCAAACATGCGCAGGAGCGCCAGCGACGAACGGAACCGGGTGCACGCCAGCTGCAGTTTGCCGGCCAGAGCCATGTGCTTGTCGAAAAGTGTGCACCACTGCAGGGCCGCAATGTTCACGGCTGAGCGGCAGTCGGCGGAGCGGCTGTGCCGCCACACGGCCGCCAGGTAGTGGCGGCACAGCGACACCAGGCTACGCGACAGGCGGCACGTCAGCAGCGACTCGGCGTTCAACAGCTTCATTGGCGCCGGGTAGGCCTCATTCGCCAGCTGTATCAACATCAAGTCAACCGCCCGGTCGCCCAGCAGCACCGGCAACCACTGCAGCGCCGCCCAGTCCGCCAGCCGCTGCTGCCGCTGCTGCTGCTGCTGCAGTGTCGGCGGCGGCGCCTGCTCAGTCGCCACCTGCTGTGACGCCGACGTCGACGCCGACGCCGACGCCGACGCCGGATGCGGCGCAGAGAGGAACCCAGCCGGCCGCCAGGCTGCGCGGGTGCCCGCGTGTAGGAGGCATGCATGGGCGTTGGCTTCGGGGCGGTTGCGGCAGAGCCAGGTGCTGAGAGCGAGTTCGTTTGCTGACGCCTGCTCCAGAGCCGCCGTTGCTAGCTGTCCTGCCGGCGCCGCTGCTGCCGCCGCCGCACCCGGCTTCGCCGCAGTCCCCATCCCCACCGCCTGCTGCTGCTCCAATAGCGCTGCCAGGCACAGGCAAAGCCGGCCCGCCAGCTGCTGCTGACGTATGCTCGTGAGTGCCGAGGCAGCGACGGCGGTTGCGGCGGCGGAGGTCGTCACTTCAGCGGCGGCGTCAACGGCCGCCGCCGCCACGCGAGCGAGCGTCGCCACCAGCGGCACCACCTGCTCCACAGGCGCGTGCGCCAGCACCGCAGGCCACACGCCAGACGTGCACAGCAACGCGTCACACACGTCACAGGCGGTGCGGGCGTCAGCCCAAACCTTGAAGCTGCCATCGCCGCCACCAGCGGCGCTGCCCACGGGAGCCGACGCCGACGACCCGGGCGCCGCAAGCCCCACCACCGCCCGCCGCAGCAGCTGCTCCAGCGCCGGCAGTAGGCCCGCGTCCAGCGCGCAGCGCAGACTGTACCCGCAGCCGGCGGGGTCGGCGTTGTGCTGGCACGTGCTGCTGCTACTGCCACTGCCCGCTGGCGCTGCCGGGGTGGCTGCTACAGGCTGCTGGTCGGGCATCTGGTCTGCAGGCTGCGGTGCGGGCGGCGGCCCCCCCGGCGGCGCCGGCGGCTCATTGGCTGCCGTGTCCGCTTGCAACAGTGCAGCCAAGCACTCAAACGCAGCCATACTGTTGGGGTAAAAGCGCATCTCTCCCGGGATTCTCGGCAGCGCGGCCGCCACCAACACCCACAGCGCCGGCAGCCGCGCCGCCGTCTGCCGCGGCCGCAGCTGCCCCAACAGGCGCACAGCTGCGTGCATGCCCACCCACCACCGCTGCCTTGCCGTTCGCAGCTCCGCAGCGCTTAGGTCACTGCCCTCGAGTGCCACCAGGGCTGCACGCAGGGAACCCAGCAGCCCCGTACACAACAGCGCGCCGGCCTGCGCTGCCGCCTGCGGATGGTGCTGCTGCTGCTGCGGTGGCGGCTCCCGCTGCGGCTCTTGTGCCCCCTGCACCTGGGAGCGCCGCTCAGCCGCGGCCGCCGCCGCGCGGGTCGCCAGTTCCGGGCCGTCGGGACTGAACGCAAAGACATGTGCGGCTGCCTCTATCGCCATGACGAAGGTATTCGCCGCCCGCCTGTCGTCCTCACTGCTCGTTGTAACCACCTCCAAGCCCCCGCTGCCTGAATCCGCAGCGCCGCTGCCGCCGCTCCCGCCGCCGCCGCTGCCGCAGTCCGCCTGCCCTTCCTCCACTTGCGTTCGCTTGCCAGCCGGCCGGTCTTGCCCGTGCCCCTGCTGCTGCAGCTGTATCTGCAGCTCAGATGCACCCTGCTCCTCAGGCTGCCCTTCCCAGCGCTGCAGGACAGACAGGCACAGCCACTGCACCGCAGGGCCGGCCACAATGCGGCCGCAGAGCTGCGGAGCGGGCACTCGCCCTTGCACTTTCACCTGCCCCAACACGCCAGCGGCAGGCTCCGACGCTGATGCCTCCGAATCCGTGACGAGCGCACGGCCCGGCGCCGGCGGCTGCGCCAGCATCGGCACCGGCACCGGCACACGTGGCGGCACCGGCACCGGCGGCCAAGTGTGGAGCTGCAGGATGCCCGAGAGGTGGCTGTGCAGCTCCTGCACGCAACAGTCCACTGCTCCGCCAGGAGCCTGTCCTGCGCGGCCCGCCGCCGCCGCCGCCGCCGCCGCCGCCGCCGCCGCCGCCGCCGCCGCCGCCGCAGTTGCTGGCTCCCCACCTGCTGCTGGTGCGAGGGCCGCCTCAAGCCACAGCAGCGCAGCGGCGCCGTGCTCCAGGACGCCGCTGCGCGCCAGCGCGGCGAGCAGCTCGGTGTGCCGCGGTCCGTCGGGCCCGCCTGCCGCCAAAGCATCCATTAGCGCGAACGCTGAATCAAAGACGGACCCGGCGACGAACGCGAGCCGAAACACGTCCGGCTGCTGCGGCGGCGGCGCGGCGTGGGACTCGCTGCCTGCTTCCTGCTTGCCGGCACCAACGTCGCTGCTCCCATCATCAAACGTGGTGCCTGCTGCTGCCGAGGCGCGGACGGACGCCAGGATCTGGGAATACACGCAGAGTGCGTCGCCGCGGAGCAGCGCGAGGGCAACGTTCGGCAGCGCCGGGTCACTCCCCAGCCCGCCGCAGTCCAGGATTGACGTGAGCTGGAATAGACGAAAGCTGTCCTCGTCAGCCACATCTGCGGCCAGCAGCCTCGCCGCGTGCTGGTGTGCGGCGATGACCGAGGTCCACAAGCCGGGGCATCTCGCCTCCACCGAGGCAATCGTCGCGCCCTTCAGCTGCTCGAGAGCTACACTAGTCGCATGCTCTAATTTGGAGGTAATGAGAGTGTCAGGAGCGCCCGAGATGACCTCGTCGAGAATCGCCTTCAGGTCAGCCAATAGCCGGAAGCGTGGCTTTCGCATCGTAGGAGCTCGCTATTTATTTGGGTTGATTGATGCGCGAAGGCTGTGGGGCAGGCACAGTAATTCCAACGCCCTCTCCGATGACGGGCGCCGTTACGCGTGCACGCCATCTGACCCCCGCTCCCGCCCCCGTTCCCGACCGCATGCGATACGGTAACTACTCCTGGCACTCCCGCATGCTTGAGACGTGGACGATGGCCAACTTAACAAGGTCCAAATGCTTTTCTGGCCCTCTCGCTCGCGCGCCACTCTTGCAATGTCATGGTCGCACCGAAGGCGCAAAGTGTCACCTGTGGCCTTGGCCTGTGGCTCTGTGCAATTTGCTGCCACACCCCGGACGCAGCGCCTGCACGTGCCAGCCGCGCACACATAGCATTAACAGTCCTCCCCCCTCACACGTGCCCCTCACACAACTAACGAAATTGCAGCGCCCGGTGCAATCCATCCTGTGGCCGCCACTCTCGGAATCCATGGCACGGCTATAACCGGGGGCTGCCTCAGTGCCTAGTGGCGGCGGCAGAGCCTATCCATCCTTGCGCAATGCGCCCCATTACCATATCCAGAGGACGGGCTCGCATCATATTCAAGCTGCACGCGCCGGGCATCGCCACGGATGTCACACACCGACCATACAGCACGCACCATGGCCCTCCATCACTGCTTTGGAAATGATATTCGAGAGTCGAGACCCGCAACAAACACCTACATGCCTTCGCCCGCAAAACCAGTTCTTGCCTACAGCCTATCTATCACAAGCGCACTCAGCTTTTAAGAATCGGCCGCCTGCGTGTCTCCACCCCACTTCCCAGCCCAGCCTGACAGGCACACATCACACGTCCTGCTTTCGAACATCATGAGCAGCCAGCCGCAATTGGCGGCATCGGTGTGGTCGTCAAACACGCCACGCGGCGCCACGCCACGCCCACGCGTGACTGAGTCATTGGGCAGCGGCCCGCACACCATTGCACACCGGCCTGCAAACGGCGGGCCCCGCACATTCCTTCCACCTGAGCAGCGTGTGCGTGTGCGTGTGAAACGCAGTCCCAGCCCGACGCACTCTGCCCAGGCACCCGCGGCGCCCGCGGCATATGGACTTGCCCGAGTGCGCGAGCCCGGGGCAGACCATGCAGCCCGGCGGCCACCATTCCATGGACGGCTATCCCCACCACGACACGTGTGCTTACACAGACACAGTTCCCACGCAAACGCGCAGGCCCCGCCCCAACGCATCGCCGTCCTCAGGCCCCGTCCACATCGCCAGCGTCCAAGCTGGCGGTTACCGCACCGGCCGCCGCCTGCGGCCCCGCCTGCTCCCCCCCAGCCGCCTCCGAAGTCACCGTCCCGGCGCCGACGTCCGGGAGCTCCTTGACCGCCTCCTCAAGTTGAGACAACAGCTCCTGTTCGAGTTTGAGGGCAGCGCACTCCTGTTCGTGGCCGCCCTGCCGCCAGTGCACCAGCTGGCACGCGCCGCAGCAGTAGCGCACCGCCCGGCAGCGGGCGCACACCTTGCCGGCGCCCGGCGGCAGGAGCGCACTGGGGCCGTCCAGGCTGCGGCTGGCGGGGTTGCAGCACAGCACCGCACAGTCCTGGCTTTCCAGCAGGTACGTCTCCCACTGGACGCCCACGCACGTCCCGGACGACAGCCGCTCCTCCCCGGCGGCGGTGGCTGCGTGGCCCGGGCCCTGCCGCGCTGCCGACGACGGCTTTCTGCATCTGCGCAGCAGCTGCCGTCCCAGGTTTGCGGGATCCGCAATGAGGCCGCCCATGCCAGTGCCGTCACCGTGCGGCGGATCCAGGGACGGGTCCGCCAGCTCGTATCGCTCAGCCAGCTCGTCCAACAGCGCCACATTGGCCGCCTCCCTTTCCGCCCGCATCACCGCCCGCGCCTGCTCCTCCTCCGCAGCCGCCGCAGCTGCTGCCGCAGCTGCTGACTCCCTGCGGCCGCGCCTCTGCTGTTGCGGCGGCGGCTTCCCCCCGCCCGCCGACCCTGGAATGCCTGCTGCCGCCGAAGCTGTAGCTGTAGACGGCTGCCGCTGCTGCTGCCGCCGGCACGACAGCAGCAGGACCGCCTCCAGCTGCGGACGCTGCCGCAGGCCAAACCGCCGCAGCCCCTGCACCATCTGCGCGCCCTCGTCCTTGTTACTCAGGGGTCGCAGGCAGCGGTCCAACAGTAAAGCGTCAACGTCGCGGACAAGGTGACCCACATATCCGCGATAGTCAGCTCCGCTAAATCCATGACCGCACCCGCCAGCGCAGCCATGTGAGCCAGAAAGTCTCTGTCGGTGGCAAGGCCAGCAGCCTCACCCCCGCCCCTGCCGCCAGCAGGGCCGCGGGTACGGCCACGGCCACTGCCACGCGTGCCGGCCCTACCCGCTGCGGCGTCAGGTGCGTCAGCGTCTGCGCCGCCGTGTGAGTCCGCGGCAGCAGCACCCGTGCCCCCCGCGCCTGCTGCCCCGCTTGCTGCTGCCGCGCCTGCTGCCCCGCTTGCTGCTGCCGCGCCTGCTGCTGCCGCCGCCGTGGCCGCCGCCGGTCGTTCAGCCGCCGGCCGCGTGCCCGAGGTGCGCAGGAGCGCCAGCGACGAACGGAAATGAGAGCACGCTAGCTGCAGTTTGCCGGCCAGAGCCAGGTCTTTGCCGTCGTCTGAGGAGGACCACCGCAGGGCCGCCCAACGGATCGGTGCGTGGGGCAGCTGCTGCCGCTCCTGCGGCTGCTGCTGCGGCGGCGGCACCGGCGACAGCGGCGGCTCCGGCTGCTTCTCGGAGCGCTCGGCGGAGCGGCTGTGGCGCCACGCGGCCGCCAGGTAGTGGCGACACAGCGACACCAGGCTGCGGGACAGGTGGCTCACCAGCAATGCCTTGGCGAATAACAACTTCATGGGCACCGGGTAGGCCTCATTCGCCAGCTCTGCCAACATCGCTCCAACCGCCCTGTCGTTCATCAGCACCGGCAGCCACTGCAGCGACGCCCAGTCCGCCAGCCGCTGCTGCCGCTGCTGCTGTTCTTGCTGCGGCGGCTGCTCAGTCCCCACCGGCGGTGATGTTGATGTTGGTGTTGACGCTGACGCTGACGCCGACGCTGACGCCGACGCCGACGCCGACGCCGACGCCGACGCCGACGCCGACGCCGACGCCGACGCCGACGCCGACGCCGGATGCGGCGCAGAGAGGAACCCAGCCGGCCGCCAGGCTGCGTGGGTGCCCGCGTGTGGGAGGCATGCATGGGAGTTGCCTTCGGGGCGGTTGCGGCAGAGCCAGGTGCTGAGAGCGAGTTCGTTTGCTGACGCCTGCTCCAGAGCCGCCGTTGCTGGCTGTCCTGCCTGCGCCGCTGCTGCCGCCGCCGCACCCGGCTTCGCCGCAGTCCCCATCCCCACCGCCTGCCGCTGCTCCAGCAGCGCTGCCAGGCACAGGCAGAGCCGGGCCGCCAGCTGTCGCCTGCGAACTGCAGTGATGCTGCGGTCACCGTCTCGAGCCGCCGCTGCCTCACCGGCGTCAACGGCCGCCGCCGCCGCCCTGGACAGTGTCGCCACCAGCGGCACCACCTGCTCCACAGGCGCGTGCGCCAGCACCGCAGGCCACACACCAGACGTGCACAGCAACGCGTCACACACATCACAGGCGGTGCGGGCGTCGGCCCAATGCTTGAAGCTGTCATCGCCGCCACCAGCAGCGCTGCCCACGGGAGCCGACGCCGACGGCCCGGGCGCCGCAAGCCCCGCCACCGCCCGCCGCAGCAGCTGCTCCAGCGCCGGCAGCAGGCCCGCGTCCAGCGCGTAGCGCAGGCTGTAGCTGCAGCCGGCGGGGTCGGCGATGTGCTGGCACGTGCTGCTGCTACTGCCACTGCCCGCTGGCGCTGCCGGGGCGGCTGCTGCAGATGGGCCGAGCACCTGGTCTGCAGGCTGCGGTGCGGGCGGCGGCCCCCCCGGCGGCGCCGGCGGCTCATTGGCTGCCGTGTCCGCTTGCAAGAGTTCAGCCAAGCACTCGAACGCAGCAGTACCGTTGGTGAGCAAGCGCACCTGTCCCGGGATTGTCGGCAGCGCGGCCGCAACCAGCACCCACAGCGCCGGCAGCCGCGCCGCCGCCTGCCGCGGCTGCAGCTGCCCCAACAGGCGCACAGCTGCGTGCATGCCCACCCACCACCGCTGCCTTGCCGTTCGCAGCTCCGCAGCGCTTAGGTCACTGCCCTCGAGTGCCACCAGGGCTGCACGCAGGGAACCCAGCAGCCCCGTACACAACAGCGCGCCGGCCTGCGCTGCCGCCTGCGGATGGTGGTGGTGGTGGTGCTGCTGCTGCTGCTGCTGCTGCTGCTGCTGCTGTTGCTGCTGCGGCGGCGGCGGCGGCGGCGACGGCGGCGACGGCGGCAGCGGCGGCTCCCGCTGCGGCTCTTGTGCCCCATGCAACCTGGAGCGCCGCTCAACCGCGGCCGCCGCCGCCGCGCGGGTCGCCAGTTCCGGGCCGTCGGGACTGAACGCAAAGACATGTGCGGCTGCCTCTATCGCCATGACGAAGGTATTCGCCGCCCGCCTGTCGTCCTCACTGCTCGTTGTAACCACCTCCATGCCCCTGCTGCCTGAATCCACAGCGCCGCTGCCGCCACCGCCGCCGCCGCCGCCGCCGCCGCCGCCGCCGCCACTGCCGCAGTCCGCCTGCCCCTGCCCCTGCCCCTGCTGCTGCTTCTGTTGCTGCAGCTGCTGCTCAGATGCACCCTGCTCTTCAAGCTGCCCTTCCCAGCGCTGCAGGACAGACAGGCACAGCCACTGCACCGCAGGGCCGGCCACAATGCGGCCGCAGAGCTGCCGGGCGGGCGCTCGCCCTTGCGCTTGCACCTGCCCCAACACGCCAGCGGCAGGCTCCGACGCTGATGCCTGCGACTCCCTGATGAGCGCACGGCCCGGCACCGGCACCGGCACAGATGGCGGCACCGGCGGCCAGGGGTGGAGATCCAGGATGCTGGAGACGTGGCCGCGCATCATCTGCGTGCGCCGGTCCACGAGTGCCACAAGGGCTGCCACAGCAGCCGGATCTGCGCGGTGCCCATGCCCCGCCTCCTCCACCGCCGCCTCCTCTGCCTCCCCCGCAGCTTGCGCCTGCACCTCCGCCTCCCCGGCAGCCTCCACCTTTGCCGCCTCTGCAGCCTCCGGTTCCGCTGCCGCTGCCGCCGCCGCCGCCGCCGCAGCTGCGGGCTCTCCACCTGCTGCTGGTCCGAGGGCCGCCGCAAGCCACAGCAGCGCAGAGGCGCCGTGCTCCAGGACGCCGCTGCGCGCCAGCGCGGCGAGCAGCTCGGTGTGCCGCGGTCCGTCGGGCCCGCCTGGCGCCAAGGCATCCATGAGCGCGAACGCTGAATCAAAGACGGACCCGGCGACGAACGCGAGCCGAAACACGTCCGGCTGCTGCTGCGGCGGCGCGGCGTGGGACTCGCTGCCTGCTTCCTGCTCGCCGGCACCAACGTCGCTGCTCCCATCATCAAACGTGGTGCCTGTCGCTGCCGAGGCGCGGACGGACGCCAGGATCTGGGAATACACGCAGAGTGCGTCGCCGCGGAGCAGCGCGAGGGCAACGTTCGGCAGCGCCGGGTCACTCCCCAGCGCGCCGCAGTCCAGGATTGACGTGAGCTGGAATAGACGAAAGCTGTCTTCGTCAGCCACATCTGCGGCCAGCAGCCTCGCCGCGTGCTGGTGTGCGGCGATGACCGAGGTCCACAAGCCGGGGCATCTCGCCTCCACCGAGGCAATCGTCGCGCCCTTCAGCTGCTCGAGAGCTACACTAGTCGCATGCTCTAATTTGGAGGCAATGAGAGTGTCAGGAGCGCCCGAGATGACCTCGTCGAGAATCGCCTTCAGGTCAGCCAATAGCCGGAAGCGTGGCTTTCGCATGGTAGGAGCTCGCTATTTATTTGGGTTGATTATTATTGCGCGAAGGTTGTGAAAGAACTGAACGCCCTCGCCGTCGCTGATGCAAGCCGCCGCTATTCCGGCACGCTGCCCCCACGCCACTTCAACGCCCCCTCCCTACCCCCACGCATGCAAGTACTCCATTCCTCGCGCATTATCTACTCCTGACCCGCCCTCACGCTTGAGACGATACTGTCCACGTGTCAGTTTGCTCAGGGTTGCACAGTACGTAGTACGTACTAGTACGCACAGGTGCATTCTGGTGCAGGCCAGCACTAACGGGCAAAAAGGGCAACCCCGGTGTCATGTGGTGTACTAGTACGCCGTTCTTGAATGGTAGTACGTGGTAAAGTACGCTGTGCCAGGAGCAGGTTGGGACAACCATGGGCATCCCAAGGGATGCTGAGCCGGGATGTTGCCGTTTTCGGGCACACGCATCCACGCTGGTAGTAGCTGCCTGTCGCGCTCAATGGCCTCTTCATAAACATAACATGTTGTTTGAGTATCAGCAAGCGCGAGAACGGCCCGGAATTGACTCGACATCCCACGCGCGCATCCCAACATCCCGGAATTTGTGGGTTTGGCACAGCGTACTATGTCAGCGTACTGCCTTTGCACGCCAGCATATTACAAGCGAACTATGGCGTATCGTACTAAGTGAGGAGCGTACTACGTACTAGTACGCGTGTTATAAGCTGGGAGGCTAGTACGGTGCAACCCTGAGTTTGCTTGAGTAAGCGCAGTGGCATCCACCGGGTGCAACTTGCATCCACACGTGCCACAGACAGGACGCAGCAGCCGCCCTGTGGGGGCGCCCAAATGCATGCACCCGGTATGACTGTACGTCTGTACTGGCAATGACTGGCAAGAGGTTTTTTTGACAGCAACAGAGACCACTGCACCAGAATCTTCGCTAGTGCCACTGCACCTGAATCTTCGCTAGTCTCCCGCACGGCATTGTGTGTTGTCTGTTGGTGTGACGCCTGGCCGGGCGACCCGGAGAGCGAGGAGCGCGCATCAGCTTTCAGCTCGCCACCAGCGACCAGCTGAGTTCCCGGCCTCTGGCGCTCGATCAGCGTTCCACAGCCGCTCTGGATCTATGGTAACGTGGTACTGGTAACGTGAACGGGACCTTGTGGGCGCACGGTCGTATACTTGCTTGTGATTGCGCACTGGGTGGGCGTAACCTGTTTTATCGGGACTTCGATGCTCGGCTACTGCCCCCTGTTTGCCGTGTAACACCAAAACCACTGCACCAGCCACCGAACCCAAGGGCAACCCTCCGGGCCCCAAACAAGGGTGTCAGCTTTGTACAGCTGGAAAATGGGCTGAGCCCCCGTACGCTTGGGAGCTAGTCGGCATGTAACGGCCCCAGAGCCTCATGCCCATACGAAGCACAGGCGCGTGGCTAGGGAAACGCGGGTTGGGGCCAGGGCGGAATTTCCCGCGCCATCCATGCGTGCCTTGGCACGTTATCAAACACCCCAAGCCTTCCTCTAGCCTCCTGCCATAGACAGCACCCCTCCGGCGCCCCATGTTCAAAGGGCTAGGCGCGGGGCGGGGGCGACGGACGAGGCTTCTCGGCATTCTGGCGCGTCGGCAGGCATGGCTCGGCAAGTCGCGCAAAACTCCGATATACTTCCCCGCTTTGCTTGCCGCCAACATAGTTTGCCCTATAGACTGCATATCAGTGGGCACCGGATGCTTTCCTCGCGACCTCGCGAAAGTCAATTGTCCATGGAAGCGCGAAGGCACTTCTCGCTCCGCCCGAATTTTCCCTGCCGCCTATATACATGCAATAGGCATTAACAAATCCTAATACGCAGCAGTCACGGTTTGCGCCAGTATGCTATGTTTTGCCGACGCACGCGCACACACGCGCACGCCAGGTTACGACACCGCGCGGGCAGTTTGCTGTATTCTTTCGCTGAGGGGGAGGATGGCCGTGGAGTCCGTAGGAGACCACACCCCGCTAGCCCCGTGTGCGTGCGGGAGTGGGTCATGACCCACGAGCCGTGTGCTTAAAAACGAGCCGCTGTCCAGCCAAGCCGTGGCTGTTAACGCAGTGCTGTCGTGCTGCTGCAATACCGGTAGGTAATAATACCGGTAGATAATAATACCGGGGCCCCCCTAGCCCCCCTTCCGGGATAGTTCTTCCATCCGGGAAAGTTCAGCTCCTCTTATCTCCGGGAACGGATTTTTCGTGCCCTCACGTACCTCATGTCCTGCCCTGCCGCCCTGCTGTTCAATACCTATATAGCTAGACCGTACCCTTGCTCCTGGGGTCCAGAGCCACATACACCTGGATAAGGACTCGGAACTCGAAAGTGAACGGGGAGGATCTACTTGGGACCCTTTACCGTTGCTTTATTTCTAGATAACGAATGCTTGTAGCCCGACTAGACCTTGATTCGCCCGATCGACTAGACCATGACCTCCCGACTAGACCATGATTTCCGCCCAGTTACATCAGCTCCGGGGAGGTGAATGTGTAGGAATTTTCAAGCTGTACAATCGTGTGTCAGCAAAGCTGAAAGCCGCCGCGGCTAGCGGGATTGGGGTAGATGAATTTCACTCTGGTAAAAGGGGGGGGGCAAATCCCCGGAAAAACAGGGGGCTGGTTCCCGGAATAACTGGCCCGGAAAACTTTATCCAGAACGGCGCAAACGTCACGGGGAAGTCTTCCGGGAAAGTTATTACGGGTAAGTTCAGCCCTTTTAGGGGAAAGGCAAGCACTTTTCCGGTGATGCCGGCAGCACTTGCAGCACTTAAGGCCCCGGACGGCCGGCAAGCATGCACAGCACTGTCCACACGCATATCAGCCCAATCAAGCACACTCTTTGCCATCCTGCACCCCTCGCCCACACAATGGGCAAGATGATCACTGCATCCTGCCTGGCTTGCCACCGTCCTTCCACAGCAGCTGCTGCCCACCTTGTCCTCCTCGTCGCCCTCCGCCTAGCAGTCGCTACCCTATCTGCTGCACGCAGCATCACAGTATGTAGTACCAACCATCAATAATCAACAACCAGCCATGATCCAAAATGCGTCCTGTTGACCACCACAGCTTCCATTATTGGCCTTGCTGTCCTGGCTGTTGCTGGCACCGCCTTCCAGCAGCTCCCTTGCAACGGATAGTACCTCTGCAGTGCAATGGGTGAAGGAGAGGGTTGGGCTTGGGTCAGGCAGGCGTGTGTTGGCTTAACACAGGGTAGGATCCAGATGAATAACCAGGCGAGCAGCAAGCAAGCAACCCTCGTGCCTGGCAAGCAGCATCAAGCAGCATCAAGCAACCAAAAGAGCCCGCAACCACGCGCCACCACCTGACCACACACGCACCTGCAACTTGCGCATGCTGAGGTGGCGGTCAACAGCAGGTAGAGGTTGGAATTCTTGATCAGCGCCTCGCCTGCGGAATCACACACATCACAATGGAATGTTTGCTAGATGCCAAGGGATTTGAGGGAGGTAAGGTGGTGGAGGCACGCCTGCCAGCTGCATAGCTGACAGCCCTCGCATCCTGCAGTTCCCCGCCAGCCTTCCCCTGCCTCACCCTCCGCTGTCCTGCAACCCCGTCAGCCCCCCGCCCCCATCAGCAACCCTCGGCACCACTCACGCACCTGGCAGTGATCATGTGCTGCGGGCTGCTTGGCGGCGACCACAGCGAGATTGCATCGCCAATGCCATAAGCCCATCTTTTGGTGCATTATGGTGCAAGCAAAGCGGTTATCAGTCGACACCCTCGCGCACTAGCACGAGTCAACGCGATGCTCGGGGACCGAAGAGTTCTCCGCGCGAAGAGGGCCCTGCTGAGTATGTTCAATCCTCGGAACGTATTGATACTGACGTGACATAGTAATTATTATGGCGAGGACGGAGCGTCAGAACACAGTGGTCAACACTGTGTTGTCGGAGAGCATATGTGGCCATGGGAGTGATAATCTGTGGTATCTAACTAATTCGTTAGCACTGAATTGCTTCAGTCGCACTGCTGAGAGCGAGCGACCGCGGTAATTTTGGTCAACGCCGGTCAAGGACTCGACGAGGCCAGCCATAGTTATAATCAGTGAGTAATATCAATAGTACTAATACTCGAAACAGTATGTATGATTAAATTACACCGAAAGGGAAAGAAAGTTGAAGCAGAGCCGTCATCGCGTCGCACAATTCTGTGAAAATCGTCGCACAATCTCCGCCTTGGCCTCCTCGTCATAAATACATGCATATTTTCATGCCGTTCATTATTAGACAATTATTGGGAGCGATGAGGCCAGCGACCTCCGTGTGTGTTTGCACACTGCCCAGCACAGCCCCCGCACGACCCCGCCCGAGCAGGCAGGCACATTAGGCGTAGCTAGCTGAAAGGTAGCTAGCTGAAAAAGGTAGGGCGGAGCGGGCGTGGCGGAGCGGGCTTGGTCGGGCATGGCCGGGCTTGAAGCATGTAACGGAATGGTCAGGAATGCCCCTTGAAACCAGGGTGAAACTGGCTAACACGCGTGCATCAGCCCTATACGCTATTGCGTAGCCTGCCCTATAGGATTCCCGGGGAACCCCGCTTCCGGGGTAGTCCAACCCCCCTTCCTGGGGAGATTGCATTGGTTACAGGAGGGACCTGCTGACGCAGCTCACGAGCCAGCGAGCACGTACTAGTACGGACGCCCTGCTCTAGACCTCAGGGGCGCGCCACCTGCAGCGCCGACAGCCTACTCTGCGCCTTGGGCTAATAGGCCTTGCTCCCATGGGAGCGCCACCATCTTCTAAACTCAATCTCCTTCCTCTTCAACTGTAATGAAAGTCGGCTTATTGATCCACATACTCCCGTCTTCCCTTCTTTCAATCCAAGGGTGGCCTGGTGGGATTTCGTCCCACCCCCTTGGCTTGATGCCCAGGCTCACATACGTCTGCAAACGCTCCCAAAAGTCTGCTATAACTTGCGTTTTAATCCTGCTAATCGCTGTTTCTTCTACCTTGCCTTGTTCCCCTCTGGAGGCAAACAATAGCCTCCTACCGTACTCCATGGCAGAGATCGCAGCCAGGCATACAACGTCCCAGATGGGTTGCTGGATAGCCTCGTGTGGCGGTATTACTAGCCACAGATTCTTACGCTCCACTATCAACTCAATTATGTGATCCTCATCACCTATGTCTGTCGCTTCCTGAATATGCAGCCGTAGCGTGCTAGCAATTGTGCACGTGCTGAAATGGTGTGCGCGGTCAGACTGCGCATCCGTCACCCCACATGGGCATTTATGACCTTGCCCTCTGTGCATCGAGAAGCCTGGGAATCCATCCACTGCTAGCCTCCAGAAGGCTTCTTTCTGCTCTGCTTCCCATTTAAGCTTCCACAAGCGTTCATATGTGCTCGAGATGCGTTCCTTGTCCTCTATCGCCATCACTATATCACCTACGTTACCACCCTTAGCCTCGTGGACAAAATCAGCATGTTTTTCTGCTAGTTTCCCAAACGCTTCACGCATCTGCAGGTACGTGGCCTGCTTCACCGAAACGGTCGCCAGTGGAATTGGTTGATTGTTCATCTTCCATCCAAGGCACCCCACTATATGGTCAATCATTTCCGTGTATGCTTGATCCTGGTTTAGTCCCATGCCTGTTCGTGCCGCTTCTGTCCATCCCGCAGGCAGGTGGTTAATCAAGTTTTGCATGCGTCGAAATGCATCTATCCCATTCCTCAGGGGCCTCGGCATCAAATCTATCCCTAGTCCTCCAAAAATTCCCGCATCAATCACATCTTCCTTGTAAGCGCGTGTGCATTCACTCCGTATCCGGGGTGGGGCTCTGGTATTGGCCGGCACGTCTTGCAATTTCTCCTTAACCCGTGCAAACGTATCAATAGCCCTCACTGCGTCTCCGACTGTGGTAATTGAGCCTAGTGCAACAATATCCGAGAAGCCCCCTTCCAAAGATACATTCACACCATTTCTCTGTCTAAAAGTCAAGGTTGGGTTGCCCCACAACGGTGCTTGCGAAACCCATGGCCCCGCTTGAAGTAGATTGGCATCGAGTATCACAAGTTCCGGTAGGTTCATGAGCGCGGAGCACACTCGCTCAATCAGTGCACAGCCCGTGTCTACCACTTTCCCCAACACGATCGGCCTCCCCGTTGTGGGGTGCTTACGTGCCGTCAGGAGCGCCAGGGGCTGCGCTGCTGGGTGGTGTAGACAGACTGCATTTTTCAGGTTGTGCGACCATGGGGGGTTAAATTTCAGCATCGTGCGTCCACCTCCCGCTATACCTCTGATTCCTAGTAGCGCATGGCGAGCCCGCACATGTTGTATAGCCGGTAACATACCAAATCCCCCGCACTTGACAGGTAAACTTAGAATTGTGTTGCTGACCCCGGGTAATCGTGCATGTGGATTATTTCTGTATGCCGCTGGTGAGATTCCCCGGTCCACCAGTGCTGCAGCATTGCTAATGATTTTTTCCAGTGATCCATCATTTGGTATGCCATCAAACTCCAATTTGTACAGTGTCTTGCTCAGTGCATATCCTGACACCGCTGCTGCCCTGCCGAAGGTAGTGAGCGACATCCCTGCAATGCGGTTCATACAAGCATTCGCTTTTTCTAGTGTCGGTGCCATATTAAGCGCTGGCGGTGGTCCTGCATTATTGTTGAAGTGTATGCCAAGCGTCTTCGCCGACGCAACCAGTCGTAGTGCTGATTGAGGCTGCGTTGCTGCCGCTGTGGGATTGGCAGTCGAGTATGTGGCGCCAATAGTAATAGCCTCAGATTTTGTAATATTCAGCTGCTGCCCTGAGGCCTTGCCAAACGTTACCATAGCGTCAATGAACGTTGGTATCTCAGCCAATTTGCGTAGGAATTGTGAATAATCATCTGCATATTGTGAGGCTTTTAGTTTATGCACGTCAATACCAAACCCCTTGCTATTGAGCCATGAGAGAAGCGCTTGAGCGATTGCAAGATATAACAGTGGAGCAAGTGGGCAGCCTTGCCGTACGCCAGCTGTAAGTTCCATGAATTGTGACAGATGTCCGTTGACCAGTGCTGCAGCACGCGTGCCGTTGTGTAGCATACGTACCCAGTCAAGGAAACCATCGCCAACCCCAAGTGCTTGTAAACATTCAAACATGAATTCGCGATTAACAGTGTCGTACGCCTTGTGGAAGTCCAAAAAAGCTACCACGCCGGTTTCCTCTGCCCCTTTCAGGATGTGCGGTGCCAGCTGTAGAAGTGCAATATTGTCAGCAATCCGTCTTAGTGGTAGGAAGGCTGTCTGTTCGGGGCTGATAGTCTGACTGAAAGCTTTTGATACCCTAGTAGCAAGGATTCTTGCAAGGGTCCGGTAGTCTGTGTCAAGTAGGGTGATAGGCCTGTAGTTAGCAATCACCGTAGGGTCCCCCGCTTTATGCAAGCAGCAAATAACTCCATCCAGGAAACCCTTTGGTAGACGTTGTTGCTGGGCTGCTGCTGAGAGTACTGAGGCAAGAATGGCTGAGAATTTGTCGCTGAAGCGTTTATATAGGTCCGCTGGAATACCGTCCGCGCCGGGCGCCCTTCCGGCTGGCGCTGCAGACAGCGCTTTGGCCACCTCCTCACTCGACACTACAAGGCTACCCATCTCTGCTGCTAGGGCTGGGGGGCAGCGTCGTCCTGCCGCCCGTAGCGCCTCTAGGACAGTTGCGCGGGCCTCAGGGTTGGTTGTCGCCATGTTGCTGATGCCGCTCCAAAAGGTGATCATTTCCTGCGCCAACTTAACCGGGTCAGACGTGGTGGCGCCATCACTGCATTTCAGCGCCTGTATACGTCGTGATGTCGCCGGGGGGCGAAGGAGTTTAGTCATAACGGGGTTCGGTTGCTCCCCCATCCGTAGCCATGTGTGTCGAGTGCGCCTTTCTGTTGATACGCTGGCTTCTACTGCTGCTTTAGCTACCGCTGCTCTTGCTGATACTGCATTGTTCGCCAGATCGTGCAGTGGTTGCCCCCTAGTGGCCGCCCTTTCCACTGATGCAAAAGCTTGGGTGGCAGATCTGTTTGCCTGCGCTAGCTGTTCTGTCGCTGTGTGATGCCTTCGCACTGACTCCGTATTGAGTGTATGGATGGAAGTAATCATTGCTGATTTAAAAAGCGGCCACCAATCAATAATTGCTGCTGGGCTGGATGGTATGGTGGCAGCGTTAGTGTCAATCCATTCCTTAAAGTGCTGGCGTAGATCCCCATAATCCATGAAGTATAGCTTACATCGCCTCAAGCCTTTACCTGGTTGATGCTGCATAGCGGCCGAGGGTGAGGGGGCTAGGCGAGATATCACCATTCGGTGATCTGATGGCGCGCCATTCTCCACTCGGCATGAAATCATATTTTCGCTGATAGATGCGGATGCCATAATGCGGTCCAAGCGAGATGCCCCAGCGGAGCTTGCTGTACGGTAAAAATACGTAAAGGAGCGCAATGCTGGATGTAGATGACGAAACACGTCCACTAGACCAGGGCATGCTGACGTAAATTGGCTGGCCGTGATGCTATCAGCTGTACGGGCATCGGGGTTGGTGCAGTCAAGTTGCGGGTCCATGACAAAGTTGAAATCTCCGCAAATAATACTCTGCTTGCCATTGCTCGAAAGGAGGGCTAGCTGTTGCTGGATGAAATTACGTTGGCCTGTTGGGCTGCCAGACGGAAGGTACGTGCATACTAGGTTAAAGCTGTGGCCACCCCATTCCAACGGAAGCTGTAACATCCGGCTGTCCTCTGATATGCTGCATTCTGTCGTGTCTGTTGCTGTAAGCTGCTCTGCAAGCGAGGTTCTGATCAGAATGGCAACTCCCCCAGCTGGGCTTCCGTTCGGCCCTGTACCAGCTGGACCCCAGAAGGAAATGTATTCGCTGCCTCTGATTGCTGACGCTGCTATAAATATCTGTTTTCTGGCTGTGTCGATGCAGTCCGCTGTAACTCGCGTTTCCTGTAGGCAGATAATATCTAGCTGTGCTGCCTCCCAGGATTTCATAAGTGCAATAAGGCGTTTCGCATCAGGGCTTCCACCCCGGTGCGATAGGAGGCCACGTACGTTGTGCGTCGCTATCCGTAGCGGCCGCAGCGACTCACGGCCTTCTTGCCTACGTTTACGCATTATGCCCCAAGGGCCGGGAATTGCGTCTCATCTGAGAGCGCCAGGGCGGGGGGGTCGCCCTCCTCGTCCATGGATGCGTATCCATTGCTGCTGTTGTCGTCTGCGCCTGTTGCGCTGCCCTCCACCACCAGTTTGATCGGCGGGGGGGTGTTGCCGTTCATCTTGCGGCGGTTCACGCGTGGTGCCTGTGGTGTTCTGTGCTGCGGATCGGGCTCCGTCTGTGGTTGGCTAGTGGTCGCTTCGCCCCCCGCTGCGTGTCCGTCCCCTCTCTGTCTGTTCTTGGCGTTCTCCGCCATCGCAGCTGCTGTTTTAGCTATGGCGCCGCGGTGCCGGCGTTCGCTCCCGTTACCGCTCACCTCCGTGTCGCCCGTGGTGCTGGTGCTAGTGCCCACGCTGGCCCTGGTGCCGTTGCCGCCAGCATTGGCGTTGGCACTGGTGCTGGCGCCGGCGGTGGTGTTGGCATTGACGTTTGTGCTGGTGCTTGCGCCCGCGCTGGTGTTGGCGTCACCGCCGTCACCGCCAGCTCCGGTGCTAGCATTGGCGGGGGCGCTGGTGCTGGTGTTGGTGCTCGCGCTGTTGCTGCTGTTGCTGTTGTTGTCCGGGCTCTTCGCCGGGGGGCCGGGGCGGTCGGTCTTCTCCGACTGTGTGGTGCTGCCGCCCGCGGCCGCCTTCACACTGGCCCCGGCTCCACTGGCCGGCTTGCTCGGTGGTACCCTCACTGCGTGCAGGGGCGTGCCGTGCGGGGGGGCGCCCTTCTCCTCCGGTTTCTTCCCCCCGTCTACGGCTTGTTCCTCTCCCTTCTCTTCCGCCTCCTCCATTTCCTCATCTCCGTCCGCCTGGCTGGTTGTGGGCGCGGGCGGCTGCGGTACCAGCGCTTGCTGGATCTGCGCCTGTGCCTTCGCAGCCTCCTGCAGGTGTGCTGCATACCGCCGCCGCTGCTGCTCCTCCAGCTCCTGCTGCTGCTGCTGTTGCTGTTGTTGCTTCTGCTGCTGTTGCCGCTGCTGCTGCTCTGCGTCCGTGGCGGTGTCGGGGTTGGGCGGCGGCGGCGGCGGCGGCGGCGGCGGCGGCGGCGGCAGCTGCATGTCGCCGCCGTCGTGCTGCTGTCCCGTTCCCTCCACCGCCTCCTCCTCCTTCTTCTCCTCCTTCTTCTCTTCCTCCTCATCATCGCTGGCATAGCGCTCAGTGCGCCAGTCCTCGATGACCTGTTTGGCCTTGGCGACCGCCGGGTTCTTCTCATAGGCGGCCATGTCAAAGCGCGCCACCCCCAGGTTCAGCATTCCGCTGCCGTGCTGCACCTCCCACGTGACGGACTGCCCTCCGGCCTCCATCAGCTTTTCTGCAAGCTCCCCGGGGAGCTCGTAGTCAGCGTCGAAGGTGGCCAGCCAGCTGTCGCCCCGCAGCAGCTGCAGGTGGGGGTCCACCTGCTGCTCGAGGTATATCGGGTTGAGGTCAAGCCCGTCCAGCACAGTCCACGCGCCACCGTGGCCGACGTCGAGGCCGAAGAAGCACAGCGTGAACTGTTTTGACTTGATGGGCATTCTGTCCTGCTGCACCAGCCACTCAAGTGCCGGGACGTTGCGCGTGGCTGGGGCGAGCAGCACCGAGTCCTCATCGACCATGTCCCGCACGAGCTGTGGCTGGGGAGTTCAGCTCCTTTCCGGGGAAGTTCAGCTCATTTCCGGGGACGGATTTTTTTCCGGGGAAGACCCTTTCCCAGAGAGCTATGGGCGGTTCCCCAGGAGCCAATTCACAGCGGGCTGGGGAGGGGCAAAAGGACTTGAATCACTAGGGACTGGGGACCCTGGCAGCTCCCCGGGAACAATATGTAATTAATGCAAACAGCAACGCCGCGCCCCCGCACCCCCCTAAACGCCGCGCGACCACCCCGCGCTCGCTCGCGACTCAGTCTCCGCCCCATTCGTCTGCTCCGGTGATGTCCCAGCCCGCCCCCCCCCCCCCCCCACACGCGCAAGTAGTTGTCAAACCACGCTCCCTAATAGTCAAACACTCCTCTGCTTAACATGCAGTAACCCGCCGCGACTAGAGCTTGCTGGGCAGGTCCCGACCATTATTGCCATCACCTGCTGAGCTAGCTGATTATATACCTGCTGCTGCTGGTCCTGGCGCGCTGGCCTCCTGTCCGCAGCCGCAGGTACCCTTGCGTCGCGGCGCAGCCTCGCAGCATCAGGTAACATCTGTGGTATTTAGAGCAAGGAATTATTTTGAATTAGCCGATTGCGGCGCGCGCTGCACTGTATGTAGCTAGTTTGCTACGTCCGTCAAATTGCTCCGTCCGTATTCCGCATTCTGCTGCGTCTTGATATCTGTGTGCAATAGTACGATTGCGTCCCAAGCATGTCCCTCCCCCTGTTCCCCGCTCGTTCCCCCGCCCCTACCCTTGTAACCCTTGCCCCTACCTACTACCCCTACCTACCTCACCCGAGCTCCCCGCCCCGCCCGCCCAACTCCCTTCCTCGTTCTCTGCTCCAGCGGCACCTGCCCTGATACGAGCTACTTCACCGCGGCCGGCATCCCCGGTGTTGACTCTTGCACGCCCTGCGCCATCAAGGACGCGCTGACCGAGGACAATGTGGGCGACTTCACCAGCCCCCTGACCGCCTCCAACTTCCTCACCTCCTATAACTGCATCGCCCAGCCCGCTGGCACCTTCACCACCGACCTGATCACCGGCCTTCCCAAGGACTACCCCCTGTACCCGCCCATGGTCACCACCACCTACGTCGGCCTGAACGACTTCTTTGCCGCCGCCACCACCGCGGGCGACGTGGTGGCCGTCGCCTGCTACGCCGACACCACCTACCAAACCGTGGCCAACTACCTGTACGTCACGCGCATCGACACCGCCGCCGACAACTTCAAGTGCCTGACCTGCAAGTGGTACGGGGTTCACGCCGTGACGCCCAGTGCCTGCAAGTGCAGCACCGACACCGCCTG
Source organism: Chlamydomonas incerta (assembly GCA_016834605.1). NCBI lineage: Eukaryota > Viridiplantae > Chlorophyta > Chlorophyceae > Chlamydomonadales > Chlamydomonadaceae > Chlamydomonas > Chlamydomonas incerta. Next base: position 622,586 of record JAEHOC010000025.1, read on the forward strand.
GGCCATTCCCCGTGAGTTGCAGTGGCCTGGGGCAGCAGTGAGCACGGGTTTGGGCGACGTTGCTTTTTGGGCTGAGCCCCCCCAGCGAAGCGTTCCAGGGCGGGGCCGAAGCCCCCCAGGAACACCCCTGTCCGTGCGTGCGTGGCTGCGTCGGCAAAACATAGCATACTGGCGCAAACCGCGACTGCTACGTATTAGGATTTGTTAATGCCTATTGCATGTAAATAGGTGGCAGGGAAAATTCGGGCTGAGCGAGAAGTGCCTTCGCGCTTGAATGGACAATTGACTTTCGCGAGGTCGCGAGGAAAGCATCCGGTGCCCGCTGATATGCAGTCTATAAGATAAACTATGCTGGCGGCAAGCCAACCGGGGAAGTATATCGAAAGCTTTGAGCGACCTGCCGAGCCATGCCTGCCGACGCGCCAGCATGCCGAGAAGCCCCGAGGTCGCCCCCGCTCCGCGCCTAGCCCTTTGAGCGTGAGGCGCCGGGGTGTTGCCTATGGCAGGAGGCTTAAGAAAGGCTTGGGGTGTTTGGTAACGTGCCAAGGCACACATGGATGGCGCGGGAAATCCCGCCCTGGCCCCAACCCGCGTGTCCCTAGCCACGCGCCTGAGCTTCGTAGGGGCATGAGGCTCTGGGGCCCGTTACATGCCTACTAGCTCCCAAGCGTACGGGGGCTTAGCCCATTTTCCAGCTGTACAAAGCTGACACCCCTTGTTTGCTTACTTGCTCTGTGGGAATTAACGGCACCCTCCACAGCTTCCACTACTGCATGCTACCTGCCAGCTCCCTCGCTCGAGTTTGACTACCCGCATGTACGTGAACGCTGCTGACTCGCATCCCTCCACCTTGTGCGCCTTTGGATTCTCCTGCCTGCCTGCCGCATGCAGCCAAGGACATTATGGAGGGCCTGCCCGCAACCACCACTGCGGAGCAGGCCCTGACTGGTGCCTGGTCCGGCGTGTTCTGGACCCCCCGCCCCGACGCATCCAGCAGCGCCAACGCCTGGGGCGGCTACTTCCGCATCGTGCCCCCCCCACGACACCAGCGTCATGTACAGCTTCGACGTGTGCGCCGGCTGCGGCCAGGTGAGCAAGGCCCGGTTCTGCGTGGACTTGCAGCTGCGAGACCGGCGCCCAGCGGTTCATGTCCATGTTTGGTTGGGCCATCTAAATGTTTATGCGGTCCTTGTACTGTAAATTTAGTTTTGTAAATAATAACCGTACATGTGACGCGACCCTTGGACTTTGACCGCGTGCGTGCCAAACCCGACTAACCCGACCGCTCGCGGTTTCCCCCACCTCGCAGAACCGCGTCAACTCCGGCTTCATCATGGGCCGCCTGCAGTTCGCGATCACCAACGCCAACGGCAAGACCTCCGTCACCCGCTTTGTGACGCCCTCGCCCACCGCCTCCACCACCTCCTCTTCGCTGGACATGTACCTGTCCTTCATCGCGCCGCCGCCCGCCGTGACGCCGGCCCAGTTCAGCTCGTTCACCACGGTGGCGGGCCCCTCCACCACCCCCTTCACCTACGGCGACACCTGGTCCGCCAGCGTCAACACCGGCCCCGTGAAGATCAGCTCTCCTCCTTACAAGGTGCCCCCCACGGAGTCAGCCAACGGCCTGTACGTTGCCATCCGCTTGACGGTTGGCGGCAAAATGTGCTTCTAAGCGCCGCCGGGTTGGGTGTGCTTGACTGTCATTTGCTCTGCTGTGTGCGTTGGTACAGCAGGGCATGGTAGGGGCAGGTCGTTGGCGGAGTCGCGTGCTACCCGTGCAATGTGTGGCAGATTCTTGACGCATTTCATGCAACACTGAATGCCAAGAGCCGACTGTGCTGGTCCCATTGTAATGTGCCAACGAACACAACGTCAGGTTGCTCCCATAAGCAGTGTACGATTGCATTGGTTACAGGGTAAATACGCGGTGCACTGTCAACGCCGCCGTCAACACGCACACCATCCTAGTTTTGCCCGTGCATGGCCAGCCTAGCATCAGACGGCGACACCACATGAGAAATGATCACATCAATCACCACGAACCCGCTGGCGGCCCATTCAAACACTACCGGTGCACCTGCACTTGCTTGCGCACGTTCCCCCACCCCGCAGTACTGCTACTCCCTCGTGCTGGAGACCTTGATTGGGTCCGTGCTTTTCCGCCGGCTCGCTCGCGCCCGCACGCGTGTCGCTCCCAAAGCGCAGCTAGCGCAGCAGTAGTGTCATTCCAGCCGGGGGCAATGCTGCTTCCACACACCACAGCCGCAGGTGCCCGCCGCGCACACAAGCCATTGACGCCACTCCCGGACTCCACGGCAAGGTCATACCCGGGGGCTGCCTCCGTGCCTAGTGGCGGCGGCAGGGCCTTTTCGTCCATGCGCAATGTACCCCATTACCATATCCAGACGATGCGCCCGCACCAAACTGCAGATTCACACACCGGGCGTCGCCACGGATGTCACATCACCACGACCAGTGTTCAGCGTTCAGGCCTCCGCCCAGCACGTGCGCGGAACCAGTCCAGTCCCGGCCTACCACCTGCCGCTTTCAGCCCCACCGCCACGCCGCAGGCGCGGCCTCTGCGCGCCACCCGTACGACAAATTCCCCCCACCCTTCCCGCCGTGCCGCGCGCCGCACGGCACGCCAACTGCCAACTGCCAACTGCAAGATCCAGATCCAGGCCTGGATGATCAGATCTGGGCCCGAGAAAAGGCCGAGCCCGGCGCCACCTCCACGCTGCCGTCCGCGTAGCCCACCACCGCCAGGTTGGAGCCGCTGGCGCGCCGGCTCACGAGGCCGCTGCCGCTGACGCGGCGGCGCTCGCCCGCCGCCAGCGCGGCGGTGGCTAGCAGGTTCTGCATAGAGCCCGACGGCGGCGGCGGCGCCGGCGGCTTCGCGCCGCTCAGGCTGTTGCGCCGGGGCTCGTCGCCGCTGGCCGCGGCGAGCCCTCCGATGCTGAGGCGTGAGCTACTGGTCGCGGCGGCGGGCACCGACGCGGCGCCGCTGCCGCCGCCGTTGGAAGTGGCGAAGCTGCGGCGGCTGCCGCCGTCGCTGCCGCCTCCGCCTCCGCTGGCGCTGCCGCCAGCCAGCGGCAGCGGCGCCACCGCCGCCGCCGACGGCGACGCCTGGCCGCTGAGGCTGAGCTTGAAGCGGCCGATGCCGCCGTTGCTGTCCGCGCGCTGCAGCACGCCGCCGCTCTCGCTGTGGCCGCCGCCGCCGCCGGTGCTGCCGCCGCTGGCCAACAGGGCGGCCATGCTCGGCCCCGTGCTGCGCCCGCCGCCCAGCGACGCGCGGCCCTTGGGGCCCACGTCGCCGACGGCGCCGCCGCTCGAAGTCACCGGCCGGCCGTAGCGTCCGATGCCGCCGGCGGCGGCGCCGCCGCCGCCGCCGAGCGACGCCTCCAGGCCGCCGTTGGCGGTGACGACGTCGCCGTCGGCGCCACTGCCGGCGCTGCTTCGCTCCGCCAGTGTGCCCAGGTCGCCCAGGGTGCTGAGCCGGTGGCGGCTGCGGCCGCCGGCGAGCCCGGCGCCGCCGCCGCCGCCGCCGAGCGCGCCGCTGACGGTGGCGGCGTGCAGGTGGCGGCCGTAGCGGCCCGAGCCGGCGCCACCGCCGCCGCCGCCGTCGCTGTCGCTGGCGCCGCGGTCGTCGTCCGTGACGTCAAAGCCCGCAATTGCGCGCCTGGACAGCGCGGCGGCGGTCGCGGCGCTGGGACTGACGGCGGCGCCGGCACCGTCCATGAGCCCGCTAAGGCTGGTGCGGCGGCTCGTGACGCCGCCGCCGCTGCCGGGCGTCGCGCCGCCGCCGGGCGAGGCACCGCCAATGCTGGTCCGGGTCTCCAGCGCTATGCCGGTGCCGCTGAGGCGGCTCGGGCCGGGCATGCCACCCGCCGGCGCCGCCGTAGCGGCGCCGCCAGGCGGCATGGGCACCGGCCGGATGCGGAAGCTGCTGCTAGCGCGGCTGACTGAGGGGCTGCCGTTGGCCGGCCCCGGAGAAGCGCCGCCGCCGCCCGCCGCCGCGCCCGATAGTGAGATCTGCTTGACGCTGCAGGAGCGCACGCCCAGAGACTCGACCGCCGCGGCTGCCGCCGCCGAGCCGGCTCCGCCACCGGCCGAGGTCCCGGGATCGCCCGAGTTGGTGGGCCGCAGCAAGCCGTGGCTGCTGGCGGCGCCGCCGCCGCTGCCGCCGCCGCCGTTTGCGGCGGCGGTGGCGGCAGCGGGCGCGGCGCCCATCGCACTGGAGCGGCGCGTGGCCTTGGCGAGCGCCAGAACCGAGGCGGTGGCGTAGATGGCCTGTCGTGGCGTGGGTGCGGTTGAAGACACGTGTGTTTGATGCGGTAGTGTCGGTACACAGTGAATGCCGCGAGCGCACGGTACACGTGCGAGTGCGGCGTACGATGGGATGGAGTTCGGGCTCGTGGCCGGGGTCCGTCCTGGTCTAGAGCGGCGCACACACGCATCAGCCGGCTGCAGCAGCAGGTGCCGCTGCTGGTACGGCCCGGCGGCTCAGCGGCTCACGCTCACGCATCTGTACGCACGCACGCACGCGCGCACGCACCTGCAGTCGCGACACGATCTGCACAAAGTCGGGCCGGCGGCGCGGGTCGCGGCTGAGGCACTCCGCCGCCAGCTGCGCGTAGGGGCGCGTCTCGGGCCGCGACAGCATGTCCTGTGCCAGTGGGGGGCGTGTGAGGTGTGGGTGAGTGTGTGGGTGAGGTGTGGGCGTGAGGTGTGGGTGAGTGTGTGTGGCGTGGGGTCACTGGCATGTGTTGGGAGCAGTGCAGTGCCCAATCGCCCCTGGGCACACACACACCGACCCGCATACCGGTACGCCCCAACACACACAAACACACGCACACGCACGCGCCCACGCGCCCCGCCGACACACAGCACGCACCTCGATCAGCAGCGCCTCCAGCGGCTTGCCCGTGCGCCCGCCCGCCTCCAGCTGCAGGCTGTTGTATAGCCGCCTGCAGTGAATTGTACGACACACAGAACACAGTGTACGGTGGGCGGGCGAATGGGAAACCCAGCCAAAGGAGGCCGAAATCAAGGGGCGAGGCGGACGAAGCAAGGCAGGAGGTTGGAGTGGCACAGCGCGGTGTGTGTGTGTGGGGGGGGGTGCAAAGATGGTACATAGAAGGGTAGTGGCGTAGACAGCAGGCGTGGAGGCGTAGGCGTCCACATGAAAGCCGTCCATTGCACACACATGCGCTCTAACACATGCGCTCGTGTAGCAGGCTGCACGGCCGGCCCCGCCCCCACCTGCAGTCGTCCAGCCCCACGCCATAGTACAGCTCCAGCAGCAGGATACCAAACGACCACACGTCGCCGCGCTGCGTCAGCGCCGGCGGCGCGGGAGACGAAGCGTGCGAGGAGGAAGACGAAGCGGCGGCGGCGGCCGCGACCTGCGCGTTGATGAGGTGGAGTGGGGCGAGGCACGGCGGCGCAGTTGAGGACGCGTTTCGGAGCGGCATGTGCCCCACTGCGAACACGTGCCGTACGCGCACATGCTTGCACCAACACCAAAACCCACACCGAACGCGCAAACAGGAGACGATGCTTGCGCAAACAAGAACACCAACACGCTCTCTACCTCGGGCGCGGTGTAGCTGGTGACGGCCGCCGCCGCCATGCGCCGCGCCGCCTCCGACGCCGCCCCCGCCGACGGCGGCGGCGCCGCCAGGCCAAAGTCCGCGATCTTGGCCGTCACCTGCAGCTGCGCGCTCGGGTCGCCCAGCGGCGACGGCGACGCCTGCAGCCTGGCGGCGGCGGCGCCGCCGCCGCCAAAGCCCGAGCCCAGCACCGGTGAGTTAAGGCGGCCGTTGGCGGAGGTGCGGAAGCTGGGGCCGCCGGCCAGGCGGCTGGCGGCGCCGCCGCCGGCGCCGCCGAAGCCGCCGCCGGTTGTGGCGGCGGCGCCGCCGCCGCCCAGCACGGGCGAGCCGAGGGCCGCGGCGGCGGCGGCTGGGATGGCACCGGAGAGGGTAATACCGGGGCTGTCGAGGTGGGGCGGTCCCGCCCGAGATGTCGACGCCACCGCCACCGCGGCTAGGCCGGCCGCCGGCGGCAGGCCCAGCGTCGGAGAGTCGGGCTTCGGCAGGTGGGTCGGCGTGACGGCCTTGGCGGCGACCTCCGCCGAGCCCGCCCCTGGCAGCGCCGCCGCCGCCGCCGCCGCCGCCCCCGAGGGCGACGTCGACGGCCGGCCGCCCGGCACCAGATCGCCGGGCGGCCCCAACGACGCGTCGTGCTCCGCCGCCGCGCGCGCCGCCACCGCCCGCGCCGCCGCCGCCTTGATGGTGGCCGCCGCCGTCGCCGCCGCAGCGGCGGCGGCGGCGGCCGCGCCCTCCGCCCCCTCTCCATTGGGCAGCGACGCCCGCTCCGGCCTGGGCGAAGTCGCGCCGGATCCAGGAAGCACCGGCGAGTCCAGCTGCCGGATCGGGAAGAGCCCCGGCGAATCCAGGTTCCGGGGCCCGCCGCCGATGGGCGAATCCATCAGCCGCGCGCCGAACGGCGACGGCCGATCCCCGCCGCCGCCGCCGCCGATGTTGCGAGCCGACGACGCATGAGTCATCGGAGAGCCCAGGCCGCGGCCGGGGCCGGGCGAGTCGACGGCGCCGCGGCCGCCGCTGGGGCCGGGGCCGGAGGCGGTGGCTGTGAGCGGCGACTCGAGGAAGTGGGGAGGCCGCTGCATGGAGGGCGTGGGCAGCAGTGGCGCCGGCGAGTGGCCGTGGTGGCCGCCGCCGGGGGCGCCGGCGCGCGGTCCCGCCACTAGCAGCACGTTCTCTGTACGGCAGGGGTGGGGGGCGGTAGGAAGCGGGGGAGTGTGGCACCGCGGCATCGGCATCGGTCGTGTGATCGTGTGGTCGTGTCACATTCACAACCTGCAACATGCGCGCATAACAGCGCAACGCAACAGCAACAGCGCGGCCCCGGCACGCCCGGATGGCACCCTCGCCCCTCCGCAAGCCCTCGCACACCCCCGCGAGCTCCTCCCGCGCCCGCCACCTCCACCTCCACCTCCACCCACTCCACTTCGCTCCTACCCGCACCCCCTCCCCCCTCCCCCCTCCCCCCCACGCCTGCTGTCTACGCCACTACACTTCTATGTACCATCTTTGCAATCCCCCCCAACTCGCACCCGGCCGCAGGTCGCCGTGCACCAGGCGGCACGCGTGCAGCTGCCGCACCCCCAGTGCCGCGTCCAGCGCCAGCCGCAGCGCCAGCAGCCGGAACAGCCCGCCCGCCAGCACGCAGCCCGCCACGCCCTCCTCTGCGGTGAGTTGGGGATTGCATTGTTTGGCTTTGTTAGACTTGGCTGGGTTGTGAGAGGGCCTTTGCACGAAACGTTAGCGAGTTAACGACCAAGGCAAAGCTCATGTGCGACCGGCCCGCCATCCGCCCAGCCCAGCAGTCGGTTGCGCGTGCTCCATCCAACACGTGCATGCACCCGCCGCTCCGCGCTCGGTCCGACGGCCCGACCACACTCACGCAGCGCCGCCCGCAGCGAGCCGCCCGTGCACAGCTCCTGGACGAGGTACAGTTTGGTCACCTCCCGCACCAACTGGGACCCAGGCGTGCCGCCGCCGCCGCCGTTGGCGGCGGCGGCGGCGGCGGCGGCGGCGCCGGCGGCGCCGGCGGCCGAGGCGCCGGACTCGGAGCGGAGCAGCGAGCGGCGGCTGCCGGCGGCGGAGGTGGTGCCGCTGCCGCCGCCGCCGCCGCCGGAATCCAGGGGCCCCAGAACCCTCATGTCGTACAAGTAGGTGGCTGCGGACGAGAAGATGCCACGAGGGAAACATGTGTGTGCGTCAAGTTGTTGAACATGGGCGAGCGCCACGGTCACCAGATAACGCAACCGTCAAGACGAAGCGCAGAAATGAGGCTCGGCGACCGTGTTTTTCTAAATCACACCGCAGGCATGCGCACACACGCAGCGCATCCACTCACAGACGATGTGCGGGTGCGACAGGCCCATGGTGGTGGCGGACTCGAGCACCGCCCGCAGCCGCGCGCGGCCCTCCCTGCAGGTCGCAGCAAGCGGGGTTAGGTGGGGTGTTGAGAGTCTTGAGGCTTCCACTGCTTCGCATGCAATGCAAGTGCCATCAGTCAGGCCGCTTTCCCTGCCCCGCTGCTCCGGCTCAGCTCGGATCTTTATTACTACAGTGTCCTGAACCGCAACTGCCGCACCACGCAACACGCACCCTTCCCCACACACACACGCGCGCACGCGACACGCACCCCCGCACCCCCGCGCCCCCGCACACACGCACACCCACCCCCCGCACCTGCCGCCCGAGAGCGTGTCCACCCGCGTCTTTACCGCCACCTGCTGCCCACGCCACAGCCCGCGGTACACCGCGCGACCCGGCTCCCGGGCCTTGGATCGCCCGGATCCAGGCAGCAGCAGCGCCTTGCTGCTGCCGCCTGCCGCCAGGCCGGATCCGGATCCGAACGCGGGGCCGGGCCGGCCCACATCGATGACGTCCTGGATCTGGATCGAGGCCAGCACGCCGCTGCAGCGCAGCTCGGCCTGCAAGGATGGGTTGAGGGTGGGGGGCCGGCGGGCGGTTGCGTCGGGTCGGGAAATTGGTTTTGGGTTTTGCGCTGGAGTTCAGGGCCATAGATGGCGGCACTGGCACTGGCACGGGCAGACCTCGGCGGCGGCAACACAACGCGTCATGCATGCAACACGCTTCGAGGAGGCAGCAGGGCCCCGCGGCCCACCTGCAGCGACCGCATGAGGCGCGGCAGGTCCCACTTGTCCGCCGCCGCCCGGCCGCCGCCGCCGCCGCCGCTGCCCGCCGCGCCGCCGCGCTTGCGCGACGCCGCCGCCGCCGCGGCGGGCACCAGCGCCATGGCCGACGGCCGCAGCTCCGCAAGGTCGTCTTCCTCGTCCCCGTCATCATTATCACCATCATCAACCGCCTCCGCGTCCGAGCCGGGGGCCGACTTGCTCCTGCCGGGCTTCCCCTCGTCCGCCTGCTTGCTGTCCGCCTTGTCGTCATCCGCCTTGTCCTTCCCGGCCTTCTTGTCCTTTTTGTCCTTCTTGTCCTTATCCTTTTTGCCCTTGTCCTCCTTGCCATCTTTGCCCTTGTCTTTTCCATCCTTGCCCTTGCCGTCCTTGCCGTCCTTGTTGCCGGCGGGCGGCTCCGAGTCCTCGTCGCTGCCCTCTTCGCCGCCGCCCAGGTCGCCCAGCGCCGGCAGCGTGCGCGTGACCGCGGCGCGGAAGCCGTGCAGGTAGGCCTGTCGCGTGTGCGTGTGTGGGGGGGGAGGGGTTGTTGAGTGTGCGCGCGGTTGCTATCAGTTTTGGCATGCGACACAGCATGCAACCTCAAGTCCCCCGCACCGATACCAACGGGCGCAGCGGCGCAAGCAGGCCCTGAAAACCAAATGGCCCAGAGCATCCAATCCGAACCCCCAGGCCGGCCACTCACGTCCATCTCCCTCAGGAACAACACCTCATCCTCCGCATCCAGCGGCGCCGTCGCGAAGCGTGCCTCCGGCGCCGCCGCCGCCGCCGCCGAGGACGCCGTCGCCAGCAGCGCCGACGACGACGGCAGCGTCATCATCAGCTTGGCCGACGGCGCCGGCGACACCGCGCCCGCCGGCGACGCCGCGCCCGACGTCGCGACGGCGGCGGCGTGCGCCGCCGCTGATGTCATGAAGGCGCCCGAGTTGGGGCCGTCAAAGTGAAGGCTGGCGCCCGTGGCCAGGCCCATCGAAGAGGGGCCCGTGGCGGCGGCGACGGCGGCTGACGCCGCCGCCACCGACACCGCCACCGGCACCGCCGCGGCGCTGTCCCGTGAGCCCGCGGTCGGCAGCGGCGGCGTGGCCCGGCCCTCCTCCACCTCGCCTGTGTCGGCAGCGCCCACGCCCGCGCCCTCCTTGTCGCCCGGCCTGCCGTGGTTGGGGTTGTGGCTGAGGGTGTGGGCGGCGTCCTTGCTGTCCCTGTTCTCCAGCTTGGCGTCGGCGTCCTTGGCCTTGTCCTTGTCCTTGCGCGACTGCTGCTGCGCCTTCACGATCACCGCGCCAACATATGACCGGTACACCTGCAGCAGGGAGGGGTTCCATGCACGATTAATTAAAAAATGACGATGTTGACAGGAAAAGGGTTGGTTGGTTGGTAAAGGGTTGCAGAGATGCTTGGACAGAGGGTTGCACAAGACTTATCGGCGTTTGCGCGCCGGCGCCCTGTGTCCCGAGGAAGCTATGGCTCGTGATCTCGGTGCATTTGTGTGCGACGTGCGGGGCGGGGCGGGGAGAGGTTGTGAGTACCAGCCCCAGCTTAGCCACGCCCACACCAAACCCAGCGCCCCTGCCCCCGCCTCACCCTGGCCACCGCCGCCGCCGCCGGTTCCCCCAGCAGCGCCGCGTCCGCCAGGCTCTTGCGGCTGGCGGCGCCGCCAACGCCACCGGCGGCCCCGCCAATGCCGCCGCCGTCGGTGCTGTTCTTCCCGGACAGGCCGCCCACGGCGCCGCTGCTGCTCGCCAGCATCCGCCCGGACGCCGGCCCGGTGGCGAAGCGCGAGGTCCCGCTGGTCAGCGGCGACCCCAGCGCCGCCGCCGCCATGCTGCTGACCGACACGCCACCGACGGCGCCGCCACCGACGGCGGCGGTGCCGCCGCCGCTGGCGGGAACCATGCCATTGGCGGAGCCTCGGTACGCGGGGCTGCGGCGGCCGGAGCCGAAGCGCGTGGACGACGCCAGCGCCGCCAGCAGCGCCGCCGTGCCGCCGCCGGCGGCGGCGGCTCCGCCGCCGCCGCCGTTGGGCGTGCCGTCGCCGCTGGCGCCGCGCCTGCCGCGCGCCGTCGTCGGCGTGCCCTCGCCGCTGCCGGGCGGCAGCGGCGAGCCCAGGCGGCTGCTGGGCCGGCCGCTGCCGCGGCCCAGCAGCAGGTCACGTGTGGCTCTGAAGGAGTTGGCGGCGCGGCTGATGAACGAGTCGCCGGCGCCGTCGGACACGGCGTCGAGGTCGGTGTCCAGCACGATCGCGATGGATCCCTCCCGCCCATGGTGCGCCGAGCCCACCGTCGCCGCCGTGGAGGCGCCGGCGGCGGCCAGGTCGCGCTTGGAGGGCTGGCGCGACGCGGCCTTGGAGCCGGCCACCGAGCCCGCGATCGATCCCGCGCGGCTGCCCGCCTCGCTGCGCCGCTTGCGGCGCCCGCCGCCGCCCTCGCCGCCGTTGGCGGCGGCGGCGGCCGCGAAGACGGCGGCGGCGGCGGCCTCCGCCTCCTTGGCCTGCTTCTCCGCCTCCGCCTCCTCCGCCTTGCGCTGCTTGCGCATGCGTATGACCAGCACCGCCGTCACCACCGCCACAATCGCCAGCACGCCGAAAAAGGTGACCACCGTCGCCACGACCGGCAGCACCCACGCCGGCTTGCTGTCGCTGCTGCCGCCGCCGGTGTCGGCGGCGCCGCCGTTGGCCGCCTCAGCCAGGCTGGAGGGCGGCGGGCTGGCGAAGGCGGGCCCGGCGCCGGCGTTGGCGGAGGCGTTGGGCGGCCGCGGCGGCGAGGGCGGCGCGGCGGGCGGCGGCGAGGCGGGCATGGGCGGCGGCACGCCCCAGCCCACCACCACGTCCACGTTCATGTCTGCGTGCAGCGGGGGCACGGGGGAGGAGTTCCGAGGTAAACGATTTTAGACCGTGCGGTACACACAGATGCCCTACCTCTCCTTCATACCTCCCCCGATGGGGACCCCCGCTGACCGACAATGCCGTACGCACATGCCGTACGCACATGCCGTACGCACACGCCGTACGCACATGCCCAGTAACACACACGTCCCCGTGAGCGAGGCACCAGTCACACCACGCCACGCCACATGCTGACACGCTGACACGCCCCACCCCGTTCCCCACCCACCCGCCAGCTCCTGATACGGCAGGCTGAGCGGCGCGTACGGCAGCGCCGCCGCCGACGCGACGGCGGCGGCGGGCGCGTCGGGTGGCATGCGGCAGGTGATGGTGACGTTGGTGCCGGCCCAGCCGTAGTGCCTCGCCACCGCCAGCGTCAGCGTGCGGGCGGCGTAGTTGTAGGCGCCGGGCTGGTGCGGGATGAAGGGTCGCGGGAGGGGGTTGCGGGAGGGGGTTGCGGGAGGGGGTTGCGGGAGGGGGTTCCATGCATGATTAATTAAGATACGTTGATGTTGACAGGGGTTGCGGGAGGGGGTTGCGGGAGGGGGTTGCGGGAGGGGGTAAGCCGTCCATGAGACGGTCTTTAACAAATAGGGGTGCACAAGGCAGGGGGCGGAAGGCAGGCGCGGGGGAGGAAGAGAAGGAGGGCGGGGAGGGGTGCAAGGATGGTGAGCCAGGGAAAGGAAGGTGCTGGTGCAGAAGGGAGATGCGGAAGGAGGGCGCGGGAGAAGGAGAAAGAAAGGGAGAGGCGAGAAGGGGGGTTTGCACGCATGCCTTTGAGAAGTGACGGGACCTTGATTGTACTGGGCACCGCACGTCGTATGCAATGTTACACTGGGCACGCATGCTCCAAGCTCGTGCGGCGCACCTTGGACGCATTGGCAAAGGCCAGCATGTCGTTCAGCGCGGCGGCGCTCAGTGGCGGCGACGGCGGCGGCGGCGGCGGCGACAGGGCCGGCGGCGGCGGCGACGGCGGCGACGGCGGCGCGGGCGGCGACGGCGGGGAAGGCGGCGTGAGCGGCTCCTCCGCCGGCGGCTCGGTCGCCAGCGGCGGCGAGGGGGCGGGCGCCGGCGGCTTGGGCGAAGCTGCGGGGAAGTTGCGAAGGGCCCGGAGGGTTCGTGTCGTGGTCTAGAACAAACACACGCGCGCCCTGTGCATTCTGCGTCACCCATCGCCCGTCCCTCAGACACCCCGGGCCGCGCATAGACAACCGCCCCCCTTGTCTAGTTTAGCTTGGTCAAGCTTGGGCTGATATTCACAACCCCCGCCCCCCGGTCGCAGCGCGCGGCCGCACCTGTCTGCAGCAGGTGGCGGCGGTGGTGGTGGCGGTGGTGCTGCGCGTGGCGGTGCCTGCCCAGCGCGTCGGGCTGGTGCACCAGCAGCAGCGCGGCCGCCAGCGCGCGCCACTCTGCCTCACTGGGCAGCACCAGCGTCACGTTGTCAAGCACCAGGCGCGGCGGAAGCGTGACGGCGGCGCCGCCGCCGCCGCCGTCGGCGCCGTCGGCGCCGTCGGCGCCGTCGGGCGTGTAGCGCAGGTCGGCGTCGGACCTGGCGGTTGGCAGGATGGTTGGTTGGACGGTTGGTTGAACAGTTGGTTGAGCGGTTGGCCGGACGGTTGGTGCAACGGTGGGCGCAACGGTTGTGTGCGCAGCTTCGTGTGCGAGGCTTGACAGGCACGCGAGTCATCAAACGAGCACAGCTCACGGCACCCCCAGAGCACCGGACTCAGTCCCCGCGGCTTGATCCTGGGGCATGCGGGGCACCACCTCAACGTGCCCCGCCCCAGCACCGTCCCGACCGACCCCCACACCACTCTGACCGCAACCTTAACAGCAACTGTAACCACAACCGCAACCGCAGCCGCACCTGGCCACGTCAAAGTACCACAGCGGCAGCGAGCTGTTGACCCACTGCCGGTCGGCCGCGTACGGCGGCGCCGGCGCCGGCGGCAGCGCCGCCGCGGCGTCGCCGGGCGCGGCGTCCGCGGGCCGCACCAGCGGGTAGGCGCCGCCGGGGCCCAGGTTGTACAGGACCAGGCCGCGCAGTGTGATGGGTGCCGCCAGGTTCAGCCGCCGGAGCGCGCCCTGCGGCGGGCGGAAGGGCGGCGAGGGCGGCGGGCGGCGAGTGCAAGGGTGGGGTTACATTCATCGTTGGTTAGGACGTGAAGGGACGTGGGGGAGAGCGCAAGGAAAAGCCGGCCTGAAGGAGTGATGCTGACTGCCGAATCCACGCATCGCTCCCGGAGCCAGGCACGATCAGCTCCACGGAGGGACCACGAGCTGGTGCGCGGCCGCCCGGACGGCCGCTGATCGGTCGGCAACGACTTCGCCTGCTGGCCTTCAGTGCCTGCTGTACCGCGTTCCAACCACCCTTGCGCGCCCCCATCCCCCCTGGTATTCAATTCCCCCCCCCCCGCATTTAATCATAAATGGACCCCCCCCAAAAAAAAACACGCCCACACGCACACGCCCGCGCCCCGCACCTTGAGGTCCACGAAGGTGCGGCGGCCGCCCGCCAGCGCCGCCGGGTAGGCGCCCACCACACAGCCGTCGGCGGCCGCGGCGGCGCCGCCGGCGGCGGGCGGCGGCACCACGCGGAAGGGCTGCGCCCGCGCCAGCGGCCACACCGAGCGGTCGTCGGGGCTATGCGCGCGGGGGCCGAGCATGGGGCGGGGGCGGGGGGCGAGGGCTTCAGTGGGCAAAGCGTGGGCAAAGGGGGGATTCCGATGCAAGGTTATGACTTATTATCACGAGATGCTGTTGGCATATTGTCGGGATGATGGGCGAGGGCTTCAGTGGGGAAGGGGTTTGCAAGGTTGAGAAGTTGTGGGACATGGAACGCCGGGAACAGGGAACAGGCGCGTCACGTGGTGGGGCGGCAGTGCAAGGTCCCGGCGGCGCGCTACACCCACCAACAAGACGCCGACCCAGCCCCAACCCGGCAAACGGCAAACGTGCAAACGGCAAACGTGACCGCCGCCCCGAAATCGCCGCCGCAAACACACGAACGACCGCCGCCCCAAACACACGCCCCAAACACGCCGTCGCCGCACACCCACACAACAGCCGCACACACAGCCGCACAGACACGCACACACCTGGTGATGAGGATCTGGCTGGCGCCTCCGGGCGGGCTCCCGCACTGCTCGATCAGCTCCTGCGCCAGCGCCAGGCTGGGCGACACCGCCAGGCCCAGCGGACCCTGTGTGTGGGCGGGTGCGGGAGTGTGAGTGTGAGTGTGAGTGTGAGTGTATCCGGAGCCCGCATCAGGGCCGCCGACCAAAACGCGCATGCACGAGCTGCCCTTGCGGGCGGCCATCCACACGGTACGCATTGGGTGGGGTCTGGCTTAGATTCGCTTGGGCTGGCACCCCCTCACACCCACCCACCCCGAACACACACCCGGCCCGGCCTGCCCGCACCCGCCGCCCCCACTCACATACTGGTTGGCCACGCGGCGGCTGGGCTGCAGCTGCAGCGGCGGCCACACGCGCGTCTCGGGCAGCAGCGGCGCCGCGCCCGCCAGGCCGGCGTAGGTGGTGGCGGGCAGCAGCGTGGCGTTGGTCATGGACACCACCTGAGGGGGTGGCGGCGGGTGGGGTTGAGAATGAGGATCCGGCGATTGGCGTGTGTGGTTTGTGAATACCAGCCCAATCTGAACCACGCACCTCACACATACCACCCACCCCAAGCCCACCGCACACACCGCCACACGCACCACACACCATTTACACACCACACGCACCGTGACACGCACACACCACGCGCACCACACCACACGCACACACCCTCCGCACACACACACACCGCCACACCTGCGTGCGCTCCTGGCCGTAGTAGGCGAGGCTGGTCAGCTGCAGCCGCCCCGCCAGGTCCGCGCTCACCACCGTCTGCGGCGGCAAGGGGCAGAGCAGTTCCCGGAGGGGTTGCAAGGATGGTGCAAGAGACGTGTGGCAGGGTAGCCAGGGTTACACCGCACCGTTCGCATGGACGGCTACCCGCCCGCCCTTGCCCCGCACCACAACCCCCCTGCGGACCCACCCACCCACCCTGCGCCCCCCTACTTTTGGTGGACCCTCCTTTTGGCGGACCCTCCTTTTCCAACCAGCCGTGCACCCTGTTGAGTGCCCCACCCACCCCCAGTGCATCATGTACCGCCTTACCAACCCCTGCAGACCCCCATCCCCACCGCCCTACGACCCACCCTGGGCGCCTCCGCCAGCGCCAGGTAGCCGGGCACCAGCGCCGCCTCCGTGGCGTTGCGCGCGGCGCGGGTGAGGAACGCCACCTCGCCGTCGGGCGCCACCAGGCCGCAGCGCACCAGCCGCAGCGCGGGCGGCAGCAGCTGCCCCACCATGTCCACAGCCCTACGGAGGAGAGGGAGAAGGCGAGCAGGTGAAGGGCCAGGACGGTGAGGGCGAGGACGGAGACGAAGGCGCGGAGGGTGAGAACCGTGCGACAAGGTCGGGGACCGGGACCGGGCCCGGGGCCAGGGCCGGAGACCGGGCCCAGGGGGGGTAGCCGTCCATGAGACGGTGTTTTGCAAATAATCGGAAGTGCCGATGTCCAGTGGTAGGCAGGCGGGGGGGGAGCGGCCCCTCCCGCCTGCCTCCCTCCCTCCCGAATGAACTACCCCTCCCAACACACACGCATACACGCACACACACCACACGCACGCAAGCCCACGCACCAGCTGACGCCGAAGCTGCCCACCGCCGTGGCCATCAGCGCCCACTCCGCCGCCGGCCGCCGCGCCGCCGGCAGGTTCAGCAGCAGCAGGTCGTACAGCCGCGCCACGCCGTACTCGGCCACCTCGTACGGCGCCGCCGCCAGCGGCGCCGCCGGCTCGGTGCCGTACACAAGCTCGACGCCCGGGATGCCCGAGTCCGGCGACATGCTCACCGCGGAGCCGTCCTCTCCCAGCCCCGTCTGCACCAGCGGCCGGCGCGGCGCCGTCCAAGCGGCGGCGATGCCGGACAGGTCCAGAACCAGCGGCGACCCCGCCGCGGATCGATCTGGGTCGCCCAGCAGGACCAGCAGCCGGCCCGCGGGCAGCTCCACGGGCGCCCAGGAGCCGTCGGCGGGCAGCGCCACGTCGCGTGCCAATGACACGAACACAGCGCCCGTGCTGCTGGCCAGCAGCCCCGGCAGCAGCCCGCCCGCCCCGCCGCCCAGCTGCGCCCCCCGCGACACGCCGGCGGCGGCGCAGGGCCAGGGCGGCGGCAGGCCGCCGCCGCCGCCGCCGCCGCCGGACGCGGCGGCGGCGGTGGTGATGACCACGTCGCGCCAGCGCACGCGGCCGCCGCCGGGCGGCGCCGACGTGAAATCCGAGATCTGGATCTGGCCGTTGGCGATGGACACCCCCGGGCTGTACGGCCAGGAGTCCACGCGGCACATGCTGGCCAGCGCCGCGCGCAGGTCCACGGCCGCCAGCACCAGCTGCGGCGCAGGGGGTGGGGGGGGGTGTTACATTCATCATTAGTTAGGACGTGAAGGCGTAGCCAGGAACATACAGCAGGTACGTTGTCACCGATGGGGGGGGCACGTGGCGGGCAGGGGCGGTGAGGGAGGCACGCAAGGGCGGGGACCGAGGCGGGGTTGCAAGGATATGGAAAAGCGGGGACCGAGGCGGGGGCGGCGCACGTCGGTCACGTCTGGAGGGCGGCTACAGCGGCGCCCACCCCGGGCACTCCCCCGCGCCTCCCTTTCCCTTCCCCCAGTCTAGTTAGGTTTGGTTGAGCTTGGGTTGGGCTGGTGTTCACAACAACACCTCCTTGCCAGGACTCAAAGCCAGCCCACCCGGCGCCCCGAGCGACACGCGCTATCCGCCAGCACCCCTCCCCCGCTCCCCAAGCCTAAGCTCCCCAAGTCTACAGCACGCGTGTGTGTGTGCGGGCTGCTGCCAGCGGCGGCGCGGCGCCGCCGCCGCTGCTGCCAGCCCTCAGCGCCCTCAGAGCGCTCTCACCGTGACGTTCCGCAGCTCCAGCGCCGCGCCCGCCGCCAGCCCCGCCAGCGCCGGCAGGCCCAGCTCGCCCAGCAGCGGGCCGCGGCCCAGCGGCTCGATGACATCGGCCAGCAGCAGCGACAGCGAGGCCAGCGACAGCGTCTGGCCTGCGGGGTGCGTGGAGAGGGCGCGCGTGGGGTGTGTTTGTGCGGTTGTGTAGGGTGCTTGTGGGTGGGTGTAGGTGCAGGTGGAGGGGTGGAGAGGGAGTGTGTGCGCGAGGGGAGGGAGTGGGATGCGGAGGGATGCGGAGGTATGGGACTGGGAGGCGTGCGGGGGTGGTGAGGGGCAGCGCAGGGGCAAGGATGGAGCGCGTGCGTGCGTGCGTGCGTGCGTGCGTGCGTGCGTGCGTGCGTGCGTGCGTGCGTGCGTGCGTGCGTGCGTGCGTGCGTGCGTGCGTGCGTGCGTGCGTGCGTGCGTGCGTGCGTGCGTGTGCGCGTGTGCCGCACGTGTGTGTGTAGGTGTGTTTCACAGCCCCGACAGCCCTGCCGTACGTAAAGCGCGCTGCCCTTGAAGGTGCGCCCCGCGCAACTGTCCACGAGCCTTGCCGTCGACCGAAGTGGTTGGCCCTACGCACACCCAAGCACCTATGCACTACCCAAGCAGCCTGCTCCGATCCCGGCAGGCCCCGGAGGGGGCATCGTGCCACGCGGGGCCGCGTGCCGCACGCCGCCCCCCACCCCTCCCCACATCCCACGCCCTGCCATGGGTGCACCCACCTGCGGTGAGCGCCAGCGCGGGCCCCTGCAAGTCCAGCTGGTCAGCGAGCCGCCACCAGGTCAACGCCGTGAATGGGGGGACGGAAGGTGCCGAGAAGCTGCTGTTGAGCAGGCCGGGGGGAACCGCCCCGCCCATGCCGGTGAGGGTGAGCGAGGCGCCGGCGCCTGGCGGCAAAGTTATGGCCCCGCCAGCTCCAGACGACGCCTCTGGTGCGATCGCGAGCACGCCTTGCTGTATCTGGCCTTGTGTTGACAGCAGCTGGCTGAGCGTGATTTCCGTTTCCGCGAAAGCGCCCTGCCCCGTCGCGCCTGCCCCATTCGCGAACTGGAACTGTTCGCTGCCGAGAAGGAGGAGGAGCAGGGCGAGCGTCCACCGTGTCCCTGTATTCCCTGCTATCCAAGTACTCGCCCCCATGGGACTGGCTCACGAAAGACACCTCAATTTGTCTTCAGTGTGACCAGCTCCTCTCGAAGAACCCGCTCGGGCTCATTGCCAGAAGAATTCCACCCTTCACAAAGCTGGAATGTTGTTCGAGAGTCGTCTCTGAGCTCAGTTCAGGAAACAGGCCCCGTTGCACTCAGCCCCCTTCCTTTGCTTATGTAAACCAACTCAATGTAATTATATCCATTTGTTACACTGGTTCAACTCAAAGATAGAGGCAAAACCAGGCGCATAAGGAAGACCTCTCGAGTAAGGGTAAGAGTTCGCTTTCTACCCGAAAGGCTACACGTGTGTATATGATTGATGCCGATGAAACCAAAATTACGCAAACCTGGCTAACATGGGTACCCCAGCGGCTCGGCGAATTTGCTGATCGCGAGACATGTTGCATCTGCCCTGGCAGCAGGGCGTTGATGCTGTTGGCACATGCAAAGATGTCATCAACGACAAACAGCGTCCAGTCACCTTGAGTCGCCAGGCGCTCAAGTGCGCTGCCCATCCAGACTGAACATTACGTTGCATTACGCTGCCGAAACTGCAAAAACTGCAAACTCTGTTGTCGCCTGGCCCCTTTACTATGTACAGGCGATGCAAAGAACAGTGCAGAATAGTGCTCTGCTTGACGTGGAACGCGCACGGCTCGAACGGCCCGAGCCGGTTACGCCGTGCCTCTGAGCGCCTCAGAGCGCCGCAAGCGTGGAAGCGCCGCACCCATGCTCAAGTCCCTAGCAGCCGTGCTGGCAGCCCTTTCCAGCTCTAGAGTCGATGAACTCGACATGCGGGCGTGGATGCTCCGGGGCCATGTGCTTCTGCACGTCCTTCGATTTGATAAGGCCCAGAGAAGCCTGCCACAAGCCTGGCCACAGGCCCATAGCAGACGCGGCCTCCCGATCTAGCTTGCTAGCTAGCCCCGCGCCGCGCCGCAGTATCACCGGTACACCCGCCAGGCCGCCGCAACACCCGTCCATCTGTAACCCCGTCACCGAAAGACCCAGAGGCAGCCAGAGGCAGCCACCCAGCGCGCTTCAGTGCTCGGGGCCCAGCTCCGTACGTTCACTGACATGTCCCGACCCCGCGCCCACCGACACGATGCAATGTGCTGTGGTCCAATGGTTACTTCGTATGCATGCCAAGCCAATGCCAAGCCAATGCCAAGCCAAGCAGTGAATCTACGCCAGACGCGCCCCAGAGCGGCGTGGCCCATGCACCTGACGCACGCGGCACGCCCCAGTGCACACCTCCACACCTTGACAATGCGCTGCAGCGCCTCCCACCCACCCGCACCCACACTCCGCACTGCGCATCAGCAAAACTGCGGCAGCCATCCAGCGCGCTTCCTTTGCTACAGCCAACGTCTTTCAACGTGTTGCCGGCCCTGATCCTGCCTCTGCTCTCCGCGTAACGGGCTTGCTGGGTCTGGGCATTCAGTTGTCGCCCTCCGGAAGTCAACTCGTCATCCCTTGCCCTGTTCCAACAACCTCACGCACATTTACGCACACGGCCGACAAGGATGATAGCCCTTATCCGGCGTCTTGCATTTGCATTCACTAGCACACACTTCACCCCGTCTCGTCTGCTTCATTTGCGCCTAGCAACCGCGTCGCCGTCCCCACTGGACTCCGCCCGCTGCCGTCCCTGCCGTCTTGCGCCATTCCTCAATTCTGCATACTGCACTACAATGTGGCGGGTCTGAGTGACGCATGCTCCCACCCATGGGGATAGCCATCCATGTTGTCATAACGAAAGTGCGCTGATGTCCAAGATCCAGATATGGGGAGGCACGGGATAGGGGAACACGTGTGCATGCCACACGTGTGACCGGGATCCGTGCAGACAACGATAAGTCATTAGAGTGCATGAAGAAGTATCCCGTGCTGCGACCATTACGGACCGCGCTGGCTGCGGCCGTGGCGTGACGCGGCACTTCGTTAACGCGCGCTGGCATTAGCATAGGCGCGCGTTCATCCGTGTCTTAACGCATGTGCAGGACTAGTCACATGCCTAGCTTCGTCAGTTGTCGAAACACGACCCCTCCCAGCCGTCCGGACCACCACCCTCGGCCCTGTACACGTGCCGCACCCGCTACCGTGTCACTATCGGGCAACCGCCGCATTCCCTATCCACCAGCGCCAGCCAACTGCGCACAGCTCGTGTCCTAGCGCCGGAGTCCAGCGCACTCCTGCTCGTGGCCGCCCTGCCGCCAGTGCGCCAGCTGGCACGCGCCGCAGCAGTAGCGCACCGCCCGGCAGCGGGCGCATACCTTGCCGGCGCCCGGCGGCAGCAGCGCGGTGGGGCCGTCCAGGCTGCGGCAGGCGGGGTTGCAGCACAGCCCCACGCCCGCCACATTCCACCTCGACGGCACAGCCGGCGTTGGAGGCTGGACGCCGTCGGCGCCATTGCTGTTGTTGCTGCTGCCACTGCCCCCTGTTGCCGACCCCGATGCCCCAGCCGCCCCAGCCTCCGCTGCACCGCCCGCGGCGCCTGCCCACGGCTCCTCCACGACAGCCGCGGGCCGGCTCGCGTGCAGCAGCCGCTGCCCCAGGACTGTCGGGTCCTTCACCAGAGCACAACGCGCATCCGTGTCGTCCAGATCTGGATCCAGGGACGGGTCCGCCAGCCCGTATCGCTCAGCCAGCTCGTCCAACAGCGCCAGCGCGGCCGCCTGCCATTCCGCCCGTCGCACTGAAAGCGCCTGCTCCCGCGCCGCAGCAGCCGCAGCTGCTGCAGCTGCTGCCGCCTGCCGGCGGCCGCGCCTGTGGTGCTGCTTCGCCGAACCTGACACCCCTGCTGCCGCCGCCGCTGCTGCTGCTGCTGCTGCTGCTGCTGCTGCTGCTGCTGCTGCTGCTGCTGCTGCCCCTGGCGCCTCCTGCTCCTGGTACGTCGCCCACAGGACCGCCTCCAGCCGCGGCCGCTGGCGCAGGCCGAACCGCTGCAGCCACTTCAGTAGCTCGGTCCCGCTGCCTGGTAGTATGCCAAACTCTTGAACTTTGTCTTGGTCGATCAATGTGTTATTGAACCATGCGTATGCCACGACCACCTCCGCCAAGTCCATCACTGCGTTGGCCAGCGCAGCAGCGTCCGCCGTGGCTTCGGGGTCCCAGCCGCGGCGGACTGCTTGCCCAGCCTCCGCCCCCGGCTCCGGCCCTGTTGCCTGCCCGCTGCCGCCAGCTACGCCGCCTATGGGGCCACCCACCACAGCCGCTGCCGCAGTCGCGGCGGCTGAGATGCTGCCCGCCGCGCAGTCCGTGGCTTTGAGCCGCTGCACCGCTGTGCCGAAGAGCTTGGCAGCGTTGGTGAGAGCTGCGTTCAGCCCAATGACGCTTCGTGTGTTGGTCGCGTCTCTGAGAAACACGTGCCACGCCATGCAGCGCTGTCGGCCCTCCAAGCGCTGCATAATCGCTTCGCCTTCTGCAGTGGCATCTGCAATTTGCTGGTTGAGCCCCCCCTGCTGCGCGTCCACCTGTTCCCGATGCGCCAGCGAACGGCGCATCTCCGCAATGCGTGCCTGTGCCTTCTCCATCTCTGCCACCCCTCGCCGGACCGCCTCCGCAACCGCCTGGGCGTCTGCCTGCGTCTCCACCTGTGCCTCTGCCTCTGCCTTCCTTTCCTCCACCAGCCGCGCAAGCGTCTCGGCCTGCGCCTCAAACTGCGCCAGCGCCTGCCGAGCCTCAATGTCAGCGGTCAGCTCGGCCAGTTTCTTAACCTGCGCATCCTTGAGCTCCTTCAGCCGGAGCACCGCGTCCGGCAGCGACTCGCCGCCCGCGGCGCGCTCGGAGCGGCTGTGCCGCCACACGGCCGCCAGGTAGTGGCGGCACAGCGAAACCAGGCTGCGGGACAGGCGGCACGTCAGCAGCGCGCCCGACCGGCCCAAGGGCAGAGGCTCGCGCAGACGCGCGCCGAGCATTCCTGACATCAGTTCGACGACTGACGGCCGCAGCAGCACGGGCAGCCACTGCAGCGCCGCCCAGTCCGCCAGCCATTGCTGCTGCCGCGGCGGCGGCGCCAAGGTCGCGGTCGCAGGTGCGGCGGCACCAAGCGCCATAGCCGCGGCGGCCGCCTCGCCACCGCCCAAGTTGCGACACAGCCAGCGGCTGAGCGCGAGGTCGTCCTCCTGCGAGGTCCCGCTCGCGTCCTCGAGCACCTGCACCCCTGCAGCTGACCTTGCGGTTGGTGCGGCCGCCTGTCCCGCCGCTGCCGCCGCCACTGCCACCGGCAACACATGCTGCTGCTGCTCCAGCAGTGCCGCCAGGCTGAGGCAGACAGCCTCTGTTAGCCGCCACGTACACATAGAAATTGTGGGGTCCGCAGACTCCACTGCCGCTAGGGCATCGGTGGCCACGGCCGCCACGCGAGCAAGCGTCGCCACCAGCGGCACCACCTGCTCCACAGGCGCGTGCGCCAGCACCGCAGGCCACACGCCCGATTCGCACAGGAGGGCTGCCAATGCGCGGCTAGCACTGCCGGCGCACTCAAGCTCATAAACATCCTGCCGCTTGCCGCTGGCCCCCAGATTCGTCATCGCCCGCCGCAGCAGCTGCTCCAGCGCCGGCAGCAGGCCCGCGTCCAGCGCGCAGCGCAGGCTGTAGCCGCAGCCAGCGGGGCCGGGCGTGCACGTGCTACTGCAGCTGTCCGCCGCCGCCGCTGCCCCGCCCGGCGCTCGAGCTTCTGGTGCTGGTGCTGGTGCTGAAGACGCCAACACGAGCGCTAGGTGGTGAAACACACCCAGGTGGAAGGTGTGGCGGCCTGTGAACGCCGGCAGCGCCGGCAGCGCGGCCGCCGCCTGCTCCCACAGCCCCGGCAGCCGCGCTGCCGCCTGCCGCGGCCGCAGCTGCCCAAACAGGCGCACAGCTGCGTGCATGCCCACCCACCACCGCCGCCAGAACAGCTGCACACGCCCGGGTGAGACAGACACACGCCCTTCCACCGCCGGGCGCGCGGCACGCAGGCCCGCCAGCAACGCATCGTACCAGTGCGCCGCCCGGTGCAGCTGCTGCTGGTGCTGTGGTCGTGGTGGCGGCAGCTCAGACGCAGAGGCATGTGCTGTGCCCGCAGCTGCTGCAGGAGCCGCGTGCCCACACCGGCCCGCAGCAGCGCTGATCGCAAGGATGGCGGCGGCTGCCTCGAGGGCGCTCCCAAGTTGCGACACGGCAGCATCCACATCCCTATTGTAGATGTACGCCGCGGGGCCCCATGCAGGCAGCTTCGCACCTCGCAGCTGCCACGGGCCAACCCGGCTGCCCCCGTGGCTATTACCAGCAGCGGCCGCCCGCCCCCCTTCCGGAGCCGCCCCCGCCTTCGCCGGCGCGCCGTGCTGCTGCTGGCCCGGTTGCCGCTGACTGGGTTGCTGACAGGGCTGCTGACTGGGCTGCTGCGGTGTGGCCTCCGCGGCCACCGGTAGCCGTCTCCCCAGCGCCCGCTCCCAGGCAAGCGGCACTTGCAGCAACATGAGCGCCAACAGCTCGAGTGCGGGGCCGCTGAATGTGTGCGCCAAGAGATGCTGCTGCGCGTGCTGCTGAGGCGACGGCACCGGTGCGGATGGCGGTAATGCCGGCGCCTGTGTTGTTGGCGCATTGGCAGGCCCGGGCGCCGGAGCTGCACCGTGCAGCAGTAGCTGCGGCGGATGCGGCGGGGGCCACTCGCACCGCAGCCTAAGCTGGTCCAGCATTCGACACAGCCACTCGTACTGACTACTCAATTCCATCCTGTAGTCAGCTATGAGCTCCATGATCGCCCTGCAGGCCTCCTCTTCCTGCGGCGACCGGCCCTGCTGGTCCAGGCTCGGCCGGTGAGCCGGCGGCGTCGCCTCCGAGCTCTCTGGCCCTGCCGTCGCTGCGGCCGCGGCGCCAGCGTCCTCTGAGCGCCCCTGGAGCGCCACTGCGAGCGGCGCCGCCGCCGCGACTGCCAGAGCCTCGTCCAGGCATATCAGCGCCGCCGCCGTGTGCTCCAACACGCAGCTCCTGCTGAGCGCTCGCCGCGCCTCATCACACACAGCCTCGTTGTCCTCTAGTTTGGTGCAGAGGGCGTGCAGCGACATGGCGGCCACCACAAAGTGCACCGTTATGTCTGCCACCCTGAATAGCGCCTCGCGGTTAGCTGAGAGGGCCGACGCGTGGGGGGCTGCAGCGCCCTGTGCAGCGCCGCCGCCTGCGCCGGCTGAGGCTTGCTGGGCGCCGCTGCCGCCTGGCGCCTCGCCAGGGCTCGTCGCTGCGTCCAGCGACCGGGATAACGATCTGGCAGTTGCGGCCACCCGCTGCCGCAGTCGGGCCAGGCCCTGGGCGTAGACGCAGAGGGTGTCGCCGCGCAACAGGGCGAGGGCGAGGTAAGGCAGCGCCGGGTCGCTGCGGGGCAAATCGCTCCATGGCATGCAGGCCGCCTCAAACGCAACGCGCGTGGCGTCATCCTGGTCGAGACATGCTGCGAGGGCGCGCGAAGCTTGAGCGTGCGCGGCCAGCAACGAATTCCAAAAGCCCCGGCATCGCGCCTCCGTTTCCGCTATTGTGCTGCCGAATATCTGCTCCTGTATATTTTCAACACTACTACTGGTGTCATGGTCAGCCACACGCCCGGCGGCAACATTGTCGAGAAGTGCCTGGTAAGCTTGCAGGCTCAGAGCGGCGGCCATACTCAGCTTCACGTTGCTTGTAGTTGCATAGTCTATGCACCAATTCGGACAGAAGACTATTTAATAAAACAACGCTTCGTGTGAGCCTTTGTCCTCCATCAATCACGGCTGTCAGGTCGCTAGCGGTGCCGAGCCCCAGCGGCGCCTCCAGGGGATTCCCCACACGCCCGCGGGACACGCCCGGTTCTAGTAGTTACCCCCCCCTCAAACTTGGAGCCGCTAGCCTGGATTCTCCGTGTTGTATGAATGCGACATTACAAAGACGGGACAGTCCGACCAAGCAAGGGTGCCGCACCCAGGTCAAGACTCAAGAGGGACCATCTCCGGCCCGAAGGGAAACCGTGCAAATATGCTGTTCTTGACCTGAACGGTATGTGAGTTATGCAAGCGGAGCGAAGGACGGCATGGGCGCGTGATCTGGTGTGATCTGGCGTGTGACGATGGCGGTCAGGGGAGGTGGTGGTGGGCACGCGATGGAACGTTGGATGATTGGATCTAACCTGGGCACATCTATCGGGTCATTATGCCGGCTGCGCCATCACAGTGGACAGCCGTACGGGTCGTGCGGGTAGGCGTGTGCACGTGCGCGAGCCCGCGGGGGTCGCGGGGCATGTGTTTCGTGCTGTGTGTGTGTCGGATGGGTACATCGAGTGTGGCAGGCTTTCTTAGCTGCCAGTGCCGGCGTGCCGCTTTGGCCCTTGGTGTGACCACTGACGAGGTAGGCAGGAGCCGGCAGATGGGCGTGACACATTCAAGGTGGACTGCGTGGAAGAGGCTCAACCGTGTGCCCTGCCCCCCCCCCTTCCCTCCATTACTATCCTGCCGCTTCGCGCTGGTGCTGCGGACCTGTGCGGACTCCGCCACTCAGGACTCATGGACCGTATAATCCTAATCCTGTATCAATCCTGATGCTCGTGATCACTGGTCTGAGCCCTCCCCAATTCCGGTTGACGGGAAAGGGCGAGGGATGAGAAAGTGGCATTCCCGGTGGAACAGGTGCATTCTGCTGCAGGTCAGCAAGTCCGCTACGCTAAGGGCAGTGACAGGATCGCTGCAACGCTGGGTACTGAACCGCTGCCCGCCTGCCCCCCAGGAAAGCGTGGAGGGAGTGGGGGTGGATTGAGGTCGCAGCCCCGGTGTCTGTGACTCTGTGGGCACTCGGCGTCTTGGCCTGACCCCGCTCTCAGCTAGCGAAGTGCTTGCTAGTGAATGCGAATGCAAGACTCCATCGCGAGCTCCAGTTGTAATTTCACCGTTTAGCATTCCTTCTTGCATCTAGCCCTTGTGCCCCGCACGTGTACAGGCACCACTTCTACACTGTCTTCCACCCTATCACCAATCCTGCATGCACTAGCATACACTTCGCAGGCACCATCTGACAACAGGCCCCAGCAGGACGCCGGCTCAGCCCCTCGCCCCTTCACCCCGCCAACCACTACCAGGCTCCAGCAGCCGTCTGCAGCCGGCCCCACCCTCTTAGCCAGTAGCCCAACGTCGCAGCAGGGCGGAGCCTATACTGCCATAATCTGCCGCGCTGTCAAATACCACCCCGCCTCCGCACACGCGGGTCCATGCACCACGTAGCCACGTTTGGAAAACCCAGCCACGAAGACTGCCCCTGTTGTCGCGCACGGGGATTGCTGGGTACCATCTGGGTTTCATCTGTCACCAATGGGAATGCCAACTCGCATCATGTACTGCAAGCGTCGCAGCACAGAGTGCCGCCCCCGACTTCGCACGCCGCCCATGACCAACAACCCAATCCTTGTCAACAAATGCTGGGCAGCCTTATTCGCAGGGAGTCATCAGAACAGCAGTGAATCCCGCACCAGTCACGCACCGATTGTACGGCGCACCCCATGAACAATTGACTTATGCTCAGCAAGCCCGAAAGAGCCGAGACCCCTAACAAAAACGTAAACGCGAATGCAACGCCGTGACCGCCATCCTCCTCAGTTGCAGCCCCCGCCCCCGCCTCCGCCACCGCCGCCGCAGCACTTCTTCTTCTGGCAGCACGCGCCGCCTCCAGCCGCCGCCGTCGCTGCAGCGGGCGCCACAGCGGGCGCCGCACCGGCGGCGCCGCCACAGCACTCCTTGCCCGCCGCCCCGCTGCCGCAGCCGCCGCCCGCGCACGCACCTTTCCCGGCCTGCTCCGTCTGCGCCTGGCAGCCGCCCGCGGCCGCCGCCTGCTTGCTGCCGACGCCGTCGCCTGCGGTGTCGCCGTTGACGCCGCCATCGGCGCCGCTTTCCACGGACGCTGCCTCGGTCACCTCCGGCATCTTGGCGGCGCGCCACGCCTGCATGCCGCCCTGGGGTTGGCCCGCAGGCGGGGAGGTGGGCAGCGGAACGGAAGGTGGGGAAGTGTGAGCACCAGCCCAAACTAAACAAAATATAATGAGACACGGGAAGGTGGCGAACGAATGCATCCTCATCCCTCCTCCCTGATCCTGGCAGTGGAAGCAACCCAAACACACACGTCGACAACCGCGGAGCTCGGCAACCGGCGTACCGGCGTATCTGTTTCTAACCGCGCGCGCGTGAATGGCGGCTGTGTTCCGTATGTTTGTTTTGTTTTGTGTTCCGTGTAACATGCACGCGCGCGCACACACATACACACACACCTCCTGCCCCCCCTCCCCCCACCTTGAGCTGCTGCACGTTGGTGTAGCCCCTCTCGCGCAGCCACTTGAGCGCGCCGATGGAGCGGTGCGCGGACAGGCAGATCACGAACAGCGGCGTTCCCGGCTCCACGCCGCCCGCCAGCACCGGCGCCACGCTGTGCGCAGCCGCATGCGCACCGCACCGCACCGCACATGCGTGGCACCGCACATGCGTGGCACAGCGGAAGGGCGAATTTGAGGGTGTTGAAGAGGGGCCGGGCACGCCTTTTATGGTGTGTGTCAGTGTGTGTGTAAGTTAGGGGACATTAGGCTTAGGTATGCCGTACAGCCCACAGCACCAGCCAGTCCCTGGCGGCAGCCCGCGCTGCCTGCAGCCGCCCACCGAGCCAGCCAACCGCCCCCTCTCCCCGCCGCGACCACCTGTACCGTGAATAGAACCCAGCGCACCGCACAACAGCTGATAGCTGCGATGACTGCTTACCACGAGGTTCGGAAAAACACGCTGCTGCAGTTGAAAGGCCCCGGGGGCTCACCTGGACGGCCAGGACCAGGGCGGCAGGAAGGAGGCGTGCACGGCGCCGGCGATGTGGCCGCCCTCGTACTCGCGCCGCGTGCGCACGTCGATGATGCGCGGCGCGTCGGGCTGCACGCTGCAGGGGGGGCGTTGGGGGGTGGTTGGGTAGGTGGGTGGGTGGCAGGTGGTGGTGGTGGTGGTGGTGGTGGAGTTGGTGGGGTTGCAAGAATGGGCTGAAATCAGCGGTGCAGGGTTGGGGGCCAGGGGCTTTTGGGGGAGCAGGCGGGCAGGGGGACGCGGAGGGAGGTTGCGCGGGCGGGGACAAGAGCTAGGTGCGTGGGGCTGGGCTGGGCTGGGCTGGGCGGGGAAGCTGCTGCGCGTCGCGGAGCGCGCCGTACGGTAATCCCCGTGAACCCCACGGCGAAACCCCCAGCACCCCGTGAAACCCCTTGCCTCCTCATCCCTGGCCCACGATTCCCTGGGCCTGCGTGTGTGCTCCCCGTTGCGGCGTCGAGCGCGGCACCTGCCCCGAACGGACAAAGCTTTTACGAGCACGGCACGCACCGCTCCTTTTCCGACATCGCCTGTATCCGCTGGCTCACGGCGTTGATGCCCGCCGAGTCAAGCTCGGGCACGCGCCCGAATGTCCACAGCCAGCTCATGCTGCGCGGTCCGCGAAGGCCTGGCGTGTCGGCAATTTCCGCAAGTTAGGTTTCGCGGGGTTTGGCGAAGGGCCCTGACAGCGGATTGCAATGTGTGCAGCGTGTGAACAATGCAGTGCCTATTGTTAAATTTATGGCTGAAACGCCCGGGAAGGGCTCTGCGACGATTGCGAACCTGGGCCCGATCGCCCTCATTCTTCCAGCAGCGCGGGCAACTCATGTCATTTGACATCCGAGCAAACATAAACACTGCAAGCATTATCCAGCCGCTGGCACGCGCGACACAAGCTGTCAGTGCACACATTTGTGACACCTTCGTCCAGCGAGTCTGGCTGAGCTCCTCGTATTCCATCGCCAGCTTGCGTTGTGCCACCATGAGCATGCCTAGATGCTGGAGCTCGCTCTAGCGCAGCAGCGCGACAGCGCGGGCTGAGCGCCGCCCCTCCGGGTGGTCGGGCCCCGCAATGGCCGCTGCCTCTGGCGCAGGCCCGCCCGGCGGGGCCTCGGGCTCGGCCGCGGCTGCGGCCGTGTTGCAGGCCCAGGAGCAGGCCTGGGCGAACAAGATCCCGGTGCACCTGTCCTTGGCGCCAGACAACATCAGCAGCCCCTCAGCCGTCCGGCCCATCTACGTGAGGGGGGCCGGGGGCCGGGTTCCAGGTTCCAGGTTCCGGGGGCCGGGGGCCGGGGGCCGGGGGCCGGGGCCCGGGGGCCGGGGGCCGGGGGCCGGGGGCCGGGGGCCGGGGGCCGGGGGCCGGGGGCCGGGGGCCGGGGGCCGGGGGCCGGGGGCCGGGGGCCGGGGGCCGGGGGCCGGGGGCCGGGGCCGGGGGCCAGGGGCCGGGGGTCGGGGGCCGGGGGCCGGGGGCCGGGGGCCGGGGGCCGCCGGGGGCCGCCGGGGGCCGCCGGGGGCCGAGCGTGGTGCGGCGCGGCGGGGTGGCTGCTTGGGCTGCGGGGTGCTGCCGCAGCGCCTGCTCTGTCCTGATCAGGCGGTGCAATCCCCTGCACCCCCACCCTGCACCACCCAGTCTATCCTCTTCCGCGACCCTGCGGACCCTTTCTGAGCCCCGCCGCCGAACTTCCCTGCCCTGCCTAACCCTCCCGCCGCCGACCTGCTCCCGCCTCCCGCCCCCCCCCCAGCTGATGGCTCCACGGCAGGGCTACCTGCACGTCCTGGCCGCACAGGCCTGGCCGCACCTGCAGGTGGGCAGGGCGGTGGGTGGCGGGATGGGGCTGGGCTTGGGCCGGGCTGGCTGGGTGGGGTCTGGGTGGGGGCCTGGGTGGGCGGCTGGGTGGGGGCCTGGGGGCCTGGAGGCGCGGGGCATTGATTGGGCGGCTGGTGGATGGGCAGTGGTGGTGCACTCCAGCGCGCCTCCCTCCCTCCCCTGCCCGTGCCCGCACCCGCACCGCAACGCCGCCTCACCCCGCCTGACCCCACCCCTTCCGCCACACACGCACACACGCACACGCCATGCGCAGCACGTGCTGCCGAGCGTGCCCGGCCGCAGCACGCCGCGGCCCTGGTTCGACTGCAACGGCGTGCCGCTGAAGTGGTGCGTGCGCCGGACTGGACGGGCGGGGGGGGGGGTTGACGGGTGGGGCTTGACGGGTGGGCTGGACGGGCGGGGTTGACGGGCTGGGGTTGACGGGCGGGGGTTGACGGGCGGGCCTTGGCTCCGCTGCCTCATTGCCTAAGATTGGCTCCGCGTGCGGGCGCGGGGTGGGGCGGGCCGGGGCGTGGTGACGGCGTGGTGGCGGCGGGTGGCGGCGGCGGCACGAGTGGCAGTGGCGCGATCGAGAGAGCGAGAGAGAGAGCGAGGGGGGCTGGGGGCTGGGCGCTGGGGGCTGGGCGCTGGAGGCCTTGCGTGGGCGGATGAGAGGTGGCCGCACAGCACACAGGGAGGCGCGCGGGATGCGGTTCGGAGGCGGTTGGGTGTGTGCACAGGGACGCCTCGCGCCGTCGCGCAGCCGCCGCCGCCGCTGATGGTCCTGGTGGCCGCGCGACCTAGCCTTGGGCCCCCGCCACATGGACGGCTACCCCTCCTCCTTTTGGGGTGTCTGGAAGAATGTGAACTACGGTACCAAACAAACACACCGCTCACATGGGTGGCTAACGCCCGCCCATCCCTCTCCTCCCGCGCGCGATCAGGTACCTGCCGTGCGGTGTGCTGTACGACCTGCTCTCGGAGGGCGGCCGGCTGCCGTGGCGGCTGACGGTGAGGAGCCGGGAAGGGGGGAGGGAGTCGGGAAGCGGGGCAGCCGCCGTCCAGTGCAAACGTGAAACACGAACCTCTGCCACGCCTCCCTCCCTCCACCCCACCCGCCCTCCACCCCCCCGCCCTCCAGGTGCACTACACGCACCCGCCCGACTCTCTGGCGGGATGGGAGACGGGGCCCAACCCCATGGCCCAATTCATGAATTGCCTCAAGGTGTGGCGCGCGGCGCGGGCGCGGGCGTGGGGTTGGGGCGGTGGGGATGGCTGGGAAAGAGGCACAGTAGGCACTGGGGGGGGAGATAGGTCTTTCCAGAACCCAAAGCAACCGACCGAGTGAACCGAAACCAACCAGGGGGCGGGATGCTGCAGCCGCAGGGCTCATCCACGTGCCACAGTACGCGGCAGTGCCTACGGTCCGGCCGCCCATGCCGCCAAGCTGGCGCACACTCACACCGCCACACGCATTGCATACACCGTCTGCGCATTCCTCCTCTCATGTTCTCTTAACACACCGACACGAAAGCAGCCGGTGCGAGCACCGGCCCACCTGCTCCCCCTCGCTCTCTCACACACGCACACACGCACGCACGCACGGACGCACATGCTCACGCGCTCGCTCGCAGGAGTCCAGCTACGTGTGCCGTGGCCCCGACGGCGCGGGCGCTGTGATGCGCACCGGCAGCAGCCAGCAGGAGGCGCTGTGGGGCGCCGTGGGGGCGGGCGACCTGGGTGCCTACAGGTGTGTGTGTGGGGGGGGGGTTAGTTTATTCCAGAAACCGAAGCGAATCGACCAAGAGAACCCAAACCAGCCAGCCCAGCCCAGAGCGCGGAGGTGGTGTGGCCTTAACCTTTGGGTCTCGGGCGCCCTTGACCTTGAATCTTCAGTCTTGTCGACGTTGTTGTCGGTAGCCGTGGATGGCACCCAGGCTCGCGCGCGCACGTCCCCACCCCGTTAGCTAAATTGCGCGATTGCGCGGGGGGCGGTTGCGGCTGCGGGGATGGGTCATTCCAAGTCCAAGGCGGATTACATTCTAGGGGCAGGGTAGGGGGCGGGGCAGTAGAGGGCGGCTCGTACGCAGACCATCATCGAAGAGCTGCGGCATACGGGCGGCGTGGGGCTGGGATGGGGTTGGGTTGGGTTGGGGTTGGGATGGGTGGGGTTTTGAACGGCAGGCATGATCTCAACGCACATCAACCGGTTGCGAACCCGGCGACTGTGCCCGGTTCTGGCTGTGCTCCTCGCTCCTCGCTCCTCGCTCCTCACTCCTGCGCTGCTGCGCTGCTGCGTCGTCCACGCCACCCCTTTACCCACCCCGCAGGGCGGCGCTGGGCACCCTGAAGATCGCGCCGCAGCCGGTGGGGGCGGCGCGCGGCGCGGGGGGGGGGGGGGGGCGGTAGCCGTGCATGTGACGGTTTTTTTGTGTGCGTGGGGCGGCTGGGGGGCTCAGTGGAGGGGGGGCGGGCGGGGGATAGCCATCCTCGCGAACGGGGTTGCTGTGGCCAGTAGGGGTTGACGTCCACGCCCAGCGGTACAGCGGAGGGGATGTTGGCGCACATGTCCCCGTCACGTCGGTGACGTCACGTCGGTTGTTTTGTGTCCTGGAATTTGAACTACTGCCGTGATCACATCTACGCCTGCTGTCACCCCTGCAACGCGTCTCTTTCCGTCCTCGCACCCCCCCCCCCCCCGCCAACCACCCACTGCCCCCCACCCGCCACCGCAGCGGCAAGGCAACATCCCCAACATCCCCGTGCGGCTGCTGCTTCGGCGGCCGCCGCCGTCGTCCGCAGCGGCTGTAGCAGCAGCGACAACATCAGCATCAGCAGTTGTAGCAGGCGCCGCTGGCGCGCCCGGCGCCGGTAGCTTCCTCGCCGCCTCGACAGCTGCGGCGCAGCCGCCGCCGCAGCAGCCGCAGCGGCCGGGGACCGGCGGCGCCGCCGCCGCCGCAGGCGGGGCCGGGGCCGGGGCCGGGGGTGGCGAACGCCAACCCAACCCAAACCCTGGGGGGCTGAGCGCCAGCGTGTTGGGCGGCCCTAGGGCCGGCGGGTCCTGCGGGCTGTGGGAGAGCTGTATCACCGCCACCAGCCGGCCCGTGCCGGCGCTGCAGGCCGGCGGCGGCGCAGCCGGCGGCGGCGGCGGCGCGCCCACCACGCTGGAGCAGCTGCTGCAGATTGTGCTGCCGCACATCTTCCCGCCGCCGCAGCAGCAGCAGCAGCCACCGCAGCCGCCTTCTCCGGAAGCAGTGGTGGCGACGGGAGCTGGGGGTGCATCGGGTGCGTCCGCGGCGGCGGCGGCGGAAGCTGCCGGAGGCTCGGCAACAGCGGCGGGGGCAGGGGCAGGGGCAGGGGTGGAGCAGCCGGTCGCCGCGTCAACAGCGGAGACGGCAAAGACCTCGAAGTCCGGGGATGGGATACCGCAGAGCACCGGCGGGGGTGGCGGCGGCGGGCCACCCACCACTTCCTCCTCCTCGGACACGGCCGCCGCAGCGGCGCCGCCAGGCCCCGAGCCGGAGCCCGAGCCTGGGCCTGCGGCGCTAGAAGAACCAGACTTTGCGGCAGCGGCAGCGGCAGCGGCAGCGGCAGCGGCGGCCGCTGCAGCGCCTGACCCCGCAGACCCTGGGCCCGCGCCCTCTCCTGCGCCCTCCGCTCCTGCTGCTGCTTCTGCGCCGGCGCACTCGCGGGGGCTGGGCCGGGGCCGGGGCCGGGGCCGGCGGCGGCCGGGGTGGCCTGCGCGGTACCGCGTGCTGGTGGGCGGCGTGTGTCCGCCGCTGGAGGCGCCCGTCGGCTGGCTGCACGCGGCCTTGCACGCGCCCGACCTATTTCTGTATGTGGTGGTGCGGCTGGACGAGGGCGGCCAGGGCGCGGACCAGGAGGGGGAGGAACAGGAGGAGGAGGAGGCGGTGGAGGAGGAGGAGGCCGGCGAGGGGGAGGTCCTGGGGCTCGGGTGCTAGCGCCTCGGGGTGCTAGCGTGCCGGGTTGCTTCACGTTCAGAGCGCTACACGCGCACGGAGACCCCCGGCTAGCGGCTCCACGTTGGGGTGTAACCAAAACCGGGCGTGTCCCCCGGGCGTGTGGGGAGCCCCCTGGAGGCGCCGCTGCGGTTCGGGTACCAGGGTAGACACATCTAGATGCCCCAGGGCGCCGTCCGCTGGGCTATATGCTTGTGTGTAGTAGAACTTCCGTGTTCCGCAAGTGGGTACCTGGCAGCCACGATTGATGAAGGGCAAAGGCTGCAAGGGGGCCCCCGGCTTCCATCTAGTGCGGCTCCCCGCAGCCAGCGTTGCGGCGCAAGCGGGGCCTGCGAATGCGGCTGGCCGCCACCGCAGGCCCGCACCCGTCAGCGTCCTCCCCCTTCCTCCCTGCCGGCGCCCTGCCGGCGCCGACACTCCCCGCCGCCCGCACACACCCCGCAACGTGCGCGTGCGTGTGTGCCCCAGCCCGTTCCCCTCCACACAACGTCATCAGGCGCATCGTGCTGCCCGCCTCGTGGGAGCTCCGCAATGAATGCTGGTCAACGCGAGGGGAGCCGTACCAGATGGGGGCCAAAGTAATTCCAAAGAGAGTTAATACCCCCGGGCGTGTGCGGAGCCCCCTGGAGGCGCCGCTGGGGCTCGGCACCGCTAGCGACCTGACAGCCGCGATTGATAGAGGACAAGTCTCGCACGAAGCGTTGTTTATTAAATAGTCTGCTGGCCGACACAGACTATGCAACTATAAGCAACGTGAAGCTGAATATGGCGACCGCCGCTCTGAGCTTGCAAGCTTACCAGGCACTTCTCGACAGGATTGCCGCTGGGCGTTTGGCTGACCATGACGTAGTGTTGCCAAGATACGGAAGCAGATATTCGGCAGCACGGTAGCGGAAACGGAGGCGCGATGCAGGGGCTTTTGGAGCTCGTTGCTGGCCGCGCACGCTCAAGCTTCGCGGGCCCTCGCAGCATGCCTTGAGCTTGATAACGCCACGCGCATTGCGTTTGAGGCGACCTGCCTGCCATGGAGCAAGTTGCCCAGCAGCGACCCGGCGCTGCCTTACCTCGCCCTCGCCCTGTTGCGCGGCGACACCCTGTGCGTCTACGCCCAGGGCCTGGCCCGACTGCGGCAGCTGGTGACCGCAGCTGCCGACTCGGTTTCCCGGTCGCTGGACGCGGCGCCGAGCCCTGGCGAGGCGCCAGGCGGCAGCGGCGCCCAGCAAGCGTCAGTCTGCGCAGGAGGCGGCGCGGCAGCCCCCCGCGCGTCGGCAGCCCCCCGCGCGTCGGCAGCCCCCCGCGCGTCGGCAGCGGCCCACTCCGCGGACCGCAAGGCCCTTCTCTGGGTGGCAAACACGATGGTGCATGTTATGACGGCCGCCATGTCGCTGCTCGCCCTCTGCGTCGTCCTTCAGGACAATGAGGCTGTGTGTGATGAGGCGCGGCGAGCGCTCAGCAGGAGCTGCGTGTTGGAGCACATGGCGGCGGCGCTGATATGCCTGGACGAGGCTCTGACGGTGGCGGTGGCGGCGCCCCTCACAGTGGCGCCCCAGGGTCTCTCAGAGGACGCTGGCGCCGCGGCCGCAGCGACGGCAGGGCCAGAGAGCTCGGAGGCGCCGCCGCCGGCTCAGCGGTCGAGCCTGGACCAGCAGGGCCGGTCGCCGCAAGAAAGGCATGTTCTGGAGGTCCTAGCTGGGCACAGAGGTTGCCTTAGTGAACAGTACATTATGCTTGGTCAAATGCTGAATCATTTCCTTCTGCGGTGCGAGCCGCACCGGCTGCACGGTGCGGCTCCGGCGCCCGGGCCTGCCAATGCCCCAGCACTGCTGCCGGCGTCAGCTGCAACCGCGCCTCAGCAACAGGAGCAGGAGCATTCCTTGGCGCGCATATTTTGCGGTCCCGCACTCGAGCTGCTGGCGCTCTTGTGGCTGCAACTGCCGCTTGCCTGGCAGCGGGCGCAGGGGACAGGGCTACCGGCGGCCGCGGAGGCCACACAACAGCAGCCCAGTCAGCAGCCCTGTCAGCAGCAACCGAGCCAGCAGCAGCAGCAGCAGCAGCAGCACGGCGCGGCAGGTTTGGGGGCGGCTCAGGAAGGGGGGCGGGCTGCCGCTGCTGGCAGTAGCCGCTTCGACCGCTTTGGCGGCGCTGGCAGCCGTGGGGGTTCGTGGCTGCTGCGAGGTGCGGAGCTGCCCGTGTGGGGCCCCGCGGCGTACATCTACAATAGGGATGTGGATGCTGCCCTGACGCAACTGGGGGACGCCCTCAGGGCAGCCGCCGCCATCCTTGCGATCAGCGCTGCTGCGGGCCGGTTTGGGCACGCGGCTCCTGCAGCAGCTGCGGGCGCAGCACAGGATTGGGTGCCGGAGCTGCCGCCAACACCAGAACAGCAGCAGCAGCAGCAGCGGCAGCACCGGGCGGCGCTCTGGTACGGTGCGTTACTGGAGGCCCTGCGTGCCGCGCGCCCGGCGGTGGAAAGGCGTGTGTCGGTCTCACCCGCGCATGCGCAGCAGTTTTGGCTGCAGTGGTGGGCAGGCATGCACGCAGCGATGCGCCTGTTTGGGCAGCTGCGGCCGAAGCAAACGGCGGCGCGGCTGCCGGGGCTGTGGGAACAGGCGGCGGCCGCGCTTCCGGCGCTGCCAGCGTTCACAGGTGGCCACGCCTTCCACCTGGGTGTGTTTCACCACCTAGCGCTCGTGTTGGCGTCTTCAGCACCAGCACCAGCACCAGAAGCTCGAGCGCCGGGCGGGGCAGCGGCGGCGGCGGACAGCTGCAGTAGCACGTGCACGCCCGGCCCCGCCGGCTGCGGCTACGGCCTGCGCTGCGCGCTGGACGCGGGCCTGCTGCCGGCGCTGGAGCAGCTGCTGCGGCGGGCGGTGGCGAATGTGGAGGCCAGCGGCAAGTGGCAGGATGTTTATGAGCTGGAGTGCGCCGGCAGCGCCGGCAGCGCCGGCAGCGCCGGCAGCGCATTGGCGGCCCTCCTGAGCGAGTCTGGCGTGTGGCCTGCGGTGCTGGCGCACGCGCCTGTGGAGCAGGTGGTGCCGCTGGTGGCAACGCTTGCTCGCGTGGCGGCCGTCGTCACGGACGCCGCAGCGGCAGTAGAATCTGGGGATCCCACGACGGTTGGGCTGACGAAGCGGCTTGCAGTGTCGGTATGCCTCAACCTGGCGGCGCTGCTGGAGCAGCAGCAGCATGTGTTGCCAGTGGCGGTGGCGGGGGCAGCGGCGGGACAGGCCGCCGCGCCAGTCGGCAGTGCTGCTGCAGGGGAGCAGGTGCGTGAGGAGGCGAGCGGGACCTCGCACGCGGACGACCTCGCGCTCAGCCGCTGGCTGTGTCGCAACTTGGGCCGCGGCGAGGGCGCCGCCGCGACCGTGGCGGTTGGTGCCGGCGTGGCGGCGATCGCGACACTGGCGCCGCCGCCGCAGCTGCGGCAGCAGCAGCTGCAGCAGCAGCAGAGGCTGGCGGACTGGGCGGCGCTGCAGTGGCTGCCGGTGCTGCTGCGGCCGCCAGTGATCCAGCTGATGTCGGACGGCATGCTCAGCTCACAGCTGCGCGCGCGTCTGCCCTTGGGCCGGTCGGGCGCGCTGCTGACGTGCCGCCTGTCGCGCAGCCTGGTGTCGCTGTGCCGCCACTACCTGGCGGCCGTGTGGCGCCACAGCCGCTCCGAGCGCGCCGCGGGCGGCGAGTCGCTACGGGACGCAGCGCTCCGGCTGAAGGCGCTCCACGCGGCGCAGGTGGAGATGATGGAGAAGAAGATCGAGCAGATTCAGCAGCAGGCACTGGAGCAGGCGCAGGCGCAGGCACAGGTGCTGGTCCTGGCGGAGTTAAAGGCGCGGGCGCAGGCATGGGCGCAGGCGCAGGTGGACGCGGGGGCGGAGGCGCAGGCGCAGGTGCAGGTGCAGGAGCTATTGCAGGCGCAGGCGCGGGCACTCGAGATGGACCCGGCGCAGGTCCAGCGTTTGGTGGCCCCCGCAATGGAACAGATACGCGCGCAGATAGGCGCGCAGGCTTTGGAGCTCAACCGGCAAGTTGCGGATGTGGGCGCGGCCGAGGATGCGATCGCGCAGCGCTTGGAGGGCCGACAGCGCTGCGCGGTGTGGTGCGCTTTTCTCAGAGACGCACCCAACACAGGAAGCGGCATTGGGCTGGGAGCTGCGCTCACCAACGCTGCCAAGCTCTTCGGCACAGCGGTGCAGCGGCTCAAAGCCACGGACGGCGCGGCCGGCAGTGGCTCTGCCGTCGCGGCTGTGGCTGCGGCAACGGCAGAGGGCCGCACAGGTGCAGCCGCCGGCAGCGGACAGGCAACAGGGCCGGAGCCGGGGGCGGATGCTGGGCAAGCAGCCCGCCGCGGCTGGGACCCCGAAGCCACGGCGGACGCTGCTGCGCTGGCCAACGCAGTGATGGACTTGGCGGAGGTGGTCGCGGCACAGATCTGGTTTGATAACACCATGCGCGGCCAAGACGACGCTCACGTATTTATCATATCGCCAGACAGCGCCGCTGGTACTATCAGCGGGACCAAGCTTTTGAAGTGGCTGCAGCGGTTCGGCCTGCGCCAGCGGCCGCGGCTGGAGGCGGTCCTGTGGGCGCCGTACCAGGAGCAGGAGGCGCCAGCGGCCGACGCAGCAGCAGCAGCGTTGCCGGGTTCGGCGGCGGAACACCAGCGGCGCGGCCGCCGGCAGTCAAAAGCTGCAGCAGCGGCTGCGGCAGCTGCGGCGGAGGAGCAAGCGCAGACGGCATGGGACGCGGCCGCGCTGGCGCTGTTGGACGAGCTGGCTGAGCGATACGGGCTGGCGGACCCGTCGCTGGATCCAGATCTGGACGACACGGATGCGCGTAGTGCTCTGGTGAAGGACCCAACAGTCCTGGGGCAGCGGCTGCTGCACGCGAGTCGGCCCGCGGCTGACGTGGAGGAGGCGCGCGCAGGCGCAGCGGGCGGTGCAGCGGAGGCTGGGGCGGCTGGGGCATCGGGGTCGGCAACAGGGGGCAATGGCACCAGCAGCAACAGCGATGGCGCCGGCGGCGTCCAGCCTCCAGCGCCGGCTGTGCCGCCGAAGTGCAATGTGGCGGGCGTGGGGCTGTGCTGCAACCCCGCCTGCTGCAGCCTGGACGGCCCCACCGCGCTGCTGCCGCCGGGCGCCGGCAAGGTGTGCGCCCGCTGCCGGGCGGTGCGCTACTGCTGCGGCGCGTGCCAGCTGGCGCACTGGCGGCAGGGCGGCCACGAGCGGGAGTGCGCTGGACTCCGGCGCTAGGACAGGGGCTGCGCGCAGTTGGCTGGCGCTGGTGGGAAGGGAATGCGGCGGGTGCCCCAGAGTGGGACACAGCAACGTGTGCGGCAAGTGCAGCGGAGGGGTGATGGTGGCCCGGACGGCTGGGAGGGGTGATGTGTGCAAGCATGTGTGACGATAGACAGTAGTGAATGGTCCGCAGCATGCGTTAGGACGAGGATAAACGAATGAAGTTGTTATCTACTCACAATGCCACGTTGACGCCGACGACGGAGTTTGGGCCGCTGGCGTTCCGGACGGCTGGACATGGAGGGGGATGTCACGTATGGTATGGCATGTGGCTGGCCGCCACATGCAACGTGCACTCCATGATTGCTTAATTGATAGATGGATTGATAG
Organism: Chlamydomonas incerta; assembly: GCA_016834605.1. Lineage (NCBI taxonomy): Eukaryota > Viridiplantae > Chlorophyta > Chlorophyceae > Chlamydomonadales > Chlamydomonadaceae > Chlamydomonas > Chlamydomonas incerta. The sequence goes on from JAEHOC010000025.1 coordinate 662,594, forward strand.
ATGGATTGATAGATGGATTGATAGATGGATTGATAGATGGATCGATAGATGGATTGATAGATGGATTGATAGATGGATTGATAGATGGATCGAGCGCGCTGGCGAGGCATCAACCTGCTCGGCTCTATAAAAGCCGAGTGTACCGTATGCGTGGCTCAGCCTCACGGCCACGGCCACGGCCTTACCTTCATCCATCAGTGCGAAATGTGCTGCGTGCTTCCACCACTGTATAGAGCAACTTGGTTCAGAGTCTTGCTCAGTCTGGGCGGCTGCCACAGGGCTGTCTGCGTGCTCGTGTGTTTTGTGGGGCCGGGCAGGTTGCTGTGGGGATTGCAGGAGTTTAATTGTCGTGCCACAGCGCATCGCCGCGCCTTGCCTGGTCACGCACAGTAAGGTTTGTTTCGTTGTTCAGGGTATGTTTCTGCGTGCCTTGCTATCGTGCTGAGACGTGAGACGTGAGGCCTGAGCAGGGTGTCCCCTCCTTGTGGCGTCAGTCTGCCCGTTGCCGCGGTATGGAGAATGTCAGAATGGCCTTAGGGGTCCGCCCAGTGCGCTCGCGTACGCTTCCACCTGTTGTGTACGTGGTCTGGGTGGCCAACCGCTATTGCTATGGCATTGAGGGTCTTATGCAGGCCCACCCCAATGCTGCAAGGAAGAAGCGTGTTAGCGTATCCGCAGCATGGGGTGGCATCTCGACAAAGTGCCCCTCTATTGCGTCTCAAGCACCGCAGGCAAACGTTGGCTTGTCTTGAGCTCTCCAGCACTGCTTGCTGCGATCCGCATAGCGTATTCCAAGACCAGAACATCCGCCATTATAAAGACGTTTCATAGCTAAAGCACTGGATCACATGAAACCCGGCACCGAATTGAGCAGGTATCAGACACTGTACCGGTGTAGGGCGAGACGCACGCACTCTGTTGGCGCCGCCATCACAGGTAGCAGGCATATCATGCCTCTCTGACCACCCAGATGTGCATATCCCACGAGCTATCCTCCCCCATCCCAACAGGCGTACGCACAAAACGTCACCCACACAAACCCATGTGCTGTACCAACCCAGGCAGAATCTGTCAACGCGCCCAATAAGGAAAGAACGCGCCGCCCATCGTCGTCGTCGTCGACCGCCTGTCCAAACAACTGGGCGCCTGCTTTCCTCCCTCCACGTCACTTCACTCAAAGTGCAGCGCCCGCAATGCCACCCGCAGCTGGGCCGCCCCGGCCGCCGCGGCTGCCTCCGCGCGCCCGGCCTCGCCCACCGCGCCGCCTGCTGCCGACTGGCCGGGGCCGAGCGGCCGCACCTTGGGCGGCCCCAGGTGCCGCCACGCCACGTGCCCGTCCGGCCGGACTAGCAGGCAGCTGCCACGTGGCACGCCCAGCGCCCGCCGCCAGCCGCCCACCTCCGCCTCCACCACGCCACGCACCACCGTCAGCTGCGGCAGCGCCGCCTCGGCAGTCGCGGAGGCGCCGGCAGTAGCCGGCGCGGCGATGGCTGTAGCAGCGCGTGCCAGCACGCCGCCTGCCGGCGGCTCAATGGTGCCGTACGCGCGCTCGGGGCTGCCGTACGGGGGCCCGCCGTCCAGGGGTCGGGGCTCCCGGGGCGGGTACGTGTGCGTGGGCGCATGGGCGTGCTGGACCTGCCCCGAGTCGGGCGCCGTCGCCACCTGCACCGCCACGAACGGCACCTCCCGCCCGCCGCCGGCCGCTACCGCCATCTCCGCCGCTACTGCCGCCGCCGCGCGCAGCCAGGGGTTGCTACTTCCGCTGCTACTGCCAGTGGCGCTGGTGCCGCCAATGCTCCTACTGCCGAGCTCGCCAAAGTCATCGACCAGCAGCAGCAGGCGCGGTCCCACCCAGGGGTCTGCGGCCACGTCCAGTGTTGACAGTGTCACCACCGCCGCCGTCACCTCCTCCTGCCGCAGCCCCTTCTCTGCGCCTTGACGCTCCTGGCGGCCCAACGCCGACGCCGATGACGACGCCGACGGCAGCGGCGGCGCCGGCGGCAGCTGCAGCCGCAGCCAGCAGTGCGGCAGGCGGCAGCCCGGGGCCGAGGTGGGGTTGTAGGGGGCGCCGCGCGGCGGCAGCTTCGCCTCCGCCGCCGCCCGCGCCGCCGCCGCGTCCTTGGCTGCAGCACCCACGCCGCCGCCGCCGCGGATGCTACTGCCAGCTGCTGCTACTGCCGAGGTCGCCACCACGGCCCCGGGCGAGCTCTCGTAGGAGAACCCCAGGTCCTCGGCCGGGAACTGCAGCCGCAGGCTGGAGCCGGAGCTGCGGCAGGGCACATGACATTGCACATGATCGCACATGACATTGCACATGATAGCACATGATAGCATTGCTGCAGTTTGCAGTTTGCATCTTTGCCATCCCCACTGGGACGTCGTGGTTGTGTTCAAGCGGCAAGACAAGCAAAGCAAAGCATGGCCCGGGCCCAAGACACGCTGGACCAGGGACTGGAGCGCGTGCGGGGCCAGGCGACAACTCTTCTTTTGTGGCTTGCACTGCTTCGCTGCCCTCGGCTGGATTCCACTCCTGGTGGATATACCGGTAGCCTTGGACAAGCCCCATGGAACCTCACGCCGCGCCCCCCCCCCCCTCGCCCTGCACCGCACCCCGCCGCCCCGCACCTGAGGATGCGCGCCACCTGCGCCTCCCGCCATGCGCCCAGCAGCCCCGGCACCAGCCCGCCGGCGCCCGCGCCCGCCGCGCCCACCGCCAGCCGCCGGCCCGTGTCCAGAGCCGCCTCCAGCAGACTCTTGCGCGCCCACTGCGGCAGCGGGGCTGCGCGGCGGTTTGGGCAGGGCAGGGCAGGGCAGAGTGAGGAGACTGTGAACGCCGACCCAAGGCTACACTGCTAGGCCAAACAAAGTACGGGCAGGTGCGGGAGTTGCATGACAGAAAGGATTTGAAATGAGCTCTGGGGCAGCGGTGAGGTGCAGCGAGAGACGAGGTGATACTGATGGAGGAGGGGTGGTAATGGTGGTAGCGGCGGGATAGGGCCGGCGTGGCGCTCGCGGCAGCTGCCAAAGGGGCACACAACAAGGGCCACCGCACGGGGCTCATGTGTAATCTTACGTGTGACAGGCTTGTGGCACTCCATCTCCTCGGAATCATTCGCCATCCCGTGCCTCATACTTGGAACTCCACCGCCCACATCTGACGACCGTCATAGCCCACCAACCGCTTGACGGCTCCCACTCCTGCTCCCGTATTGTAACACACGCCCGCTCACCCGCCGCCGCCACGGCGCCGCTGACCAGGTTGGCGAGCGCCGGGTCCAGGCCCAGCGCCGCCGGCACGCGCGCGGCCTCGCCCCAGTTGCGCACGCTGAGGGCGGTGTTGGCGAGAGCCACGGGGCGCCGCTCCGCCTGCGGGTGGGGGGTGGGGGTGGGGGTTGTAAACACCAGCCCAATCTAAACCAAGCTAAACTAGACAAGGGACAGGCAGGTGCAGTGGGGGGGGGGGCGTGTGGGCACGTGCGTGTGCATTTGGAGGGCGAGGGCATGTTGGTTGGGTTTAAGAAGCGTGGCGTACGTCTGCATAGCTCCCGTCGGCCTCCTCCTCCTCCTCCTCCTCCTCCTCCCATTGACCCCCTCCACACACACCATCGACCCCTCCATTCCCCCCACTTCGCAACCCCCAGTCTAGTTTAGCTTGGTTTGGATTGGGCTGGTGTTTACAACCCCCCTCCCCTCCCCGTCCTCCCTCTCCTCCCCCTAATGCCGTTGCCACCCACCTGGTAGCTGCCCAGCAGCTGCGGCGCCGCCAGCCGCCGCAGCACCGCCGCCAGCTTCCAGGCCAGGTTGGCGGCGTCCTGCCGGTCGGTTAGTTCGTTAGTCGGTTAGTTAATTAGTAAGTCGGTCAGTCCGTGGGTTAGGGTGTGTGGGTCAGTCGGGCGTGCGTGTGTGTGTATGGGCGAGGCGGGTGACAGGTGGTGGTGATGGGCGGTGGGGTGGTGAGATGGGGCGGGGCGCAGCCTGGCCGCCAGCCACGCGCACGAACACACACGTGCACAAACTCCTTCAACGTTTCCTACCTTTCCAACACGCACACGCACACGCACACGCACACGCACACGCACACGCACACGCACACGCACACGCACACGCACACGCACACGCACACGCACACGCACACGCACACGCGCACCTGTACGCCCGTGTTCATTCCGAACCCGCCCGCCGGCGGGAAGCGGTGCGCGGCGTCGCCCGCCAGGAACACCGCCGGGCTGCTACTGCCGACGGCGGCGGCGGCGGCGGCGGAGCTGCTACTGCCACTGCCGCCAAAGTCGAACCTGCCGCGGTTTCGTGCAGCAAACGGCGAGAGGAGCGAACGATGAGGTCAGGCAAAGCAACTTTGGCACGGCTGCCCATTCACACCGAACCAGAGCCCGGGCCCGCCTTAACCAAGTCCCACCTCCCACCTCCCTCCTCCCACCTCCCGCCTCCCGCCTCCCGCCTCCCGCCTCCCGCCTCCCGCCTCCCGCCTCCCGCCTCCCGCCTCCCGCCTCCCGCCTCCCGCCTCCCGCCTCCCGCCTCCCGCCTCCCGCCTCCCGCCTCCCGCCTCCCGCCTCCCGCCTCCCGCCTCCCGCCTCCCGCCTCCCGCCTCCCGCCTCCCGCCTCCCGCCTCCCGCCTCCCGCCTCCCGCCTCCCGCCTCCCGCCTCCCGCCTCCCGCCTCCCGCCTCCCGCCTCCCGCCTCCCGCCTCCCACACTGCTGTCACCTCCCGCCTCCCACCTCCCGCCTCCCACACTGCTGTCACCTCCCACCTCCGCCTCCCACTGCTGTCACCTGTCCGCCACCTCTGCTGTCATGGCCCAGGGCCGCACCTCCCGCAGCTGCACGTCCACCTCCTGCCCGTCAGCCTGTGCGGCGCGTGCGTGCCGGGACAGAGTGAGAGCTTGTATGTGTGTGCCAAGGAAGGCGAGAGAGTGTGTGTGTGTGTGTTTATGTGCCTCGGCCCTGGGTGTGATCCCCCCTGTTACCCGACGAACATCTTCAATACCCTCGGCGACCCAGTCCATCCTAACCACCCCTCCTTCTCCTCGCTCTGATACATTGGCTTTCGGTACCCCTAGCTTAAGCGTTTAGCCTTTAGTTTGGGCTGGTATTCACAGCCCTCCAACCCCTCACGCCCCCGCCCCCCCGGCCCCTCGCCCCCCTCACCATCCTGCCCGCCGCCGCCCGGATCAGGCCCGCCACGCGCTCCGGCGGGAAGTCGGCCGGCGACTGCAGCGGCGGGAAGTAGGGGATCTGCGGGGGGCAGCAGGGAGGAGGGCGGTTGGGGGCGGTGGTTGGTGGTTGAGGGATGCGGCGGGAAGTAGGGGATCTGGGGGGGGCAGCAAGGAGGAGGGCGGTTGGGGGCGGTGGTTGGTGGTTGAGGGATGCGGCGGGAAGTAGGGGATCTACGGGGGCAGCAGGGAAGAGGGCGCTTGGGGGCGGTGGTTGGTGTTGGGGAGGGGGGCCCGTGCTCCCTAACACAAGCGGGGAGGGCGGGGCTCGCTGGGTCCGCGGCCCACCTCCACTCCAAGTCCGGGGCACACGCACACGCACACGCATCCCAATGCACCCACCCCACCCAAACCGACGCACCTGCGCCACGAACTCGCCGGCGCCTATGTCGTGCGCGACCAGCACCGCCACCGCCTCCGCGTTGAACACAAAGTACAGCATGGCGGGCCCCGCGGCGGCGGCAGTAGCGGCGGCAGTAGTAGCGGCATAGGTGGTGGCAGTAGACGCGGCGGCTGCCGGGTTGGGGGCGGCGGCGGCGGCGGCGGCCAGGCGGCCCAGGCCGGCGGAGGTGAAGTGGGCGTTGATCAGGTGCTGCAGCGGGCCCTCGCCCTGGGGGTGGGTGGGGTGGGGAGGGAGTGGTGGGGGTGGCGGGATGGGGTTGGTGGGAGTGGTGGGATGGGGGTGGTGGGCGCCTGGTTGGAGGCCGAGGTGGGATGGGTGGGCAAGGGGCAGGGCTCCGTGCGTGCGCGCCTGCCCGCCATCGTCTTCCCCCTCTCCCCCATCGTCATGTCGCCTGCCCGCCCCCTCCACCTCCCAAGCTGCCGGCTCCCCGCCTCTCCCTTACTTCCTCCCTCCCTCCCTCCCTCCCCGCCCTCCCTCGCTCGCCCACTCACCTCCAGCCGGCCCCCCAGCGCCCTGCGCACGCCGCTGTGCGCGCCGTCCGCCGCCACCAGGTAGCGGCACCGCACCCGCACCGCCTCGGAACCGCTACTGCTGCTACTGCTACTGCTACTGCCGCCGCTGCCGCTGCTGCTACTGCCGCTGCTGCTACTGCCAGTGTTGAGGTCGACCTCCACCTCCACCTGCATCCGCGACGCGTCGTCGTCGGGATGCGTCGTCGCCGCCGCCGCCGGCGGCGGCAGCATGCGCACGGCACGCACCGCCGCGCCCCAGCTCACCGCCTGCCCCACCGCCGCCCCGCTGCTACTGCCGTTACCACTGCCACTGTCGACGCCGCCCGGCCCCGCTCGCCGCCCCAACACTGTGATCAGCGGCCCCGCGTCGCCCGCGGCGCCGCCTGCTGCGCCTGCTACAGCCGGTTGTGCCGCCGCCGCCGCCTGCTGGCCGCCTGCTACAGCCACCTCGTCCAGGCGCTGCAGCAGTAGCGGCAGCAGGCGGTGCTGGGGCAGGTGCGCTAGGGGCTCGGGGGAGAGGCCGCCGGGGAAGAGCGGGCTGGTTTGGCCTGTATATGTGCGTGTCACCCAAGTTGCATCGCCGTCAGCGCTTTCTGGGTCTGTGGAGCTGTGGAGCTGCAGAGCTGCAGGGCGGCGGCCAGGACCGGGCCCAACCCGCAGCCACATCCATCCTCCTCCGCCACCCCCAACTTGATCCCCCTGAATCCCCTCCATTCCCCTTGGCTTGGGATTGGAACGAACTTAACTCCCGTTTGCCTATCTAGTGTGGTTGATCCTTATGTCCTTATACCCTGTGGTTGATCCTGCTCGCGCTGGTATTCACAAACCCTCCCCCCCCTCGCCGCCCCCCTCACCCGCGAAGTGGTCGACCTCGCCGTACACGCGGCCGCCCGCCACCCGCTCGCAGTACACGAAGCGCCGCCACTGGGCCAGAGGCGGCATGCGCCGCCGCACCGGCGCCGCCACGCCCAGGCCCCGGAATACCTGCGTGTGCGTGCGTGTGCGCGTGTGTGCGTGTGTGTGAGTGGGGGGCTTGATTGAGCTTGGTCTGGTAACCGCAACCCTGCACCCAAACGGTCTTGTTCTTCACAAGCTGCATCCCACCGCGCGCACCTCCATGGTCCGGTTGTTAATGAAGTGCGCCTGCGGGTGCTGCGTGGGCCCCAGCCCGCGCTCCAGCACCATGTGGCGGATGCCTGTGAGGGCGTGTGTGTGCGTGCGTGCGTGTTGGGCAGCACAAGGAAAACATCGTGTGCGAGTGTGCAGGAGAAAGTGTATGCGTGCGTGCGTGCGTGCGTGCGTGCGTGCGTGCGTGCGTGCGTGCGTGCGTGCGTGCGTGCGTGCGTGCGTGTTGAGTTGCGCCGTTGCGTGGCAGCAGTGCCGGGCGGGCGGCTGCCAAGCAAATCAGTGGGTCAAAAGGAGTGACTGCCGTGCGCCTCACCGTACTTGGCCAGCATCAGGGACAGCGTCAGGCCCGTGGGGCCCGCGCCGCAGATGACGACAGGCATCTCCGCCACCAGCGGCGGCGGCGGCGACGACGCGTGCTGCCCTGCCCTGCTACTGCTGCTGCTGCCGCCACTGCTACTGCTGCTGCTGCCGCCACTGCTACTGCTGGTGCTGTAGGACCTGCACCCGGCAAGGGCACGGCCGCCGCCGCCGCCGCCGCCGGCAATAGCAGCAGCGCGGGTAGCCGCCGTCAGCGCGGCGCGCAGGACCCGGCTGCGGCTGCTACTGCCACCGCACGTGCTGCTGCCAAGCCCCGCGCCACCCGCCTCACGAAGCGAGACCAATGCTCTAAGCAGCGGCGCGGCTCGCGGCGCTGGTGTTGTGGCCGTGTACGCTGCCCCATTGGCAGCAGCGGCAGCAGGCGGCGGCGGCGTGTGCGGCCGCCGTGTCCCCAAGCCCTGCCACCACGCTCCTCTGCTGCTGCTACCACTCACGCAGTTGCTGCTGCCGCTAGAGGGTCCGGGGGCGGCTGCGAGTGGGGCCTGCACCGCGGCCGCCACGGCGCCGGCCGCCGTCATTACTAACGCCGCGGAGCCGGCGGAGCCTCCGCCCCAGCCTGGATCTGGATCTGGACCTGGGTGGCGTGGGCACGGGGGAAAGAGGGGCGAAATAGGGGGGAAAGGAGGGGTGATGCGGGCGGGCTGCGGGTGGGTTGGAGTGGCGCACACGGCTGCAGGGCCTCGCCCTGGATCCAGCTCGCAGCGGCCACGTGGCACCGTGCCACAGCCGTGTGCAGGGTGCAGCGGCCTTCCACCCCGAGAGCCCGACACCACAGCGCGCACAGCGCGAACGTACCCAACTCCGGCGTATTGCGTTCCAGCCTAGTCAGCGCTGGCGCAGCGTCTCACCAGCGTTGTGTCCTTGCTCGCAGCCAGCTCCCGTGTCAGCGCAGCTGCGTGCAGCAGTGTGACAGTGCACGGGGAAGGTGGCGGTGGAGGGGTTAACTTGCAGGGGGCGAGGGGGACGAGGGGGGGGGGGGCGGGGGCGAGCGAGCCGCCTGTCTCACCCGCGAGCAGCGTGCTGCGGGTCGCGCTGTGGACGCGCGCGCTTACGTCGACGTATGCCCGCAGTCTCTGTGTTAGCGTGCCGCGCACGCGGTGGCCGTCACCTCAACCGCTGCAGCTTCCGGCATTACGCGACTCGGCTGTCCGGCCCTGCGGTACAGGCCGGAGACTGAAAGCAGGGGCCGGCCGGCCGGCCCTGTCCTCGGGCGAGAACTGCAGCGAGTCGCGGCGACCGTGTGGTGTTGCGACGTGCGGGCAGAGTCTAGACTATTTGGCGGACGCGTGCAAATAACAAGTGCGACGGAAATGACCCTCAGCGCGCTGCTGGTGAGCGCTGATGGAGCGCTCGCGTACCGGGCGGGTACCATCGCAGCGAGTGGCGGGATTGGCCTCCTCCCGAAAGCCTGCGGCCTGGCCACCCTTGTATCGCCAAAACTACCAAGCGTGTCAATCGTTACTGTATTTCAACACCCGCAAGCCAAGCGCGCTACATTTTGCAACCGCAACATCAACGCGCATCATCAAAGGACTACGAGCAGCCGTTCGAAAGCGCCCCGCGGTCTTGGAACTGTTTCTCCATCCTATACTTGTGGTGAGAAAACTCAAAGCGCTCGCGGCGCAAGAACCTGTGGCCTGCGCGGGGATCTGCTCTCTCTCTGCCGGAGAGGCGTTACGGCGGGTCGCCGCGTGACCTGTCGGGCGTTCACCTTACAAAAGGCGCCCCAAACGGTGCTACTTGCCGCCGCGGTGGCGGGCTCGCGCGGTGGCTTTTGGGTGGCGCACTCTGGCCCCGAAGCCCTACGTCTCCAGCAGCCCCTGCCGCGCCACAACCCCTTGCGTTATCAACATATCTAAGTGTATTCAATCATATATCACAGGTTTTTGAGGCTGCAAGCTATCCGACGGAGGTCCTTCGCTGATTTGAGCCAGCCTAGAGCGCGCTTGCACAGCTCCACCGCTATTATGCGCCAAGCAGTAAAGGGCGCCTCAGCGCAACGCCGGGCGGTCGGTCCAGCGGGGCCGTGCCCGTCGGTGCTCGCTCCCCACGCGACCATCGCCACTTACGCCCATGCCGGCCGCACCCCGGAGCCCAGCAGCTCGCCAAGCAGCTCGGGCGCCTCGCCCTCGTCATCTTCAGCCCCCCTGAGCCCCATTGCAGCCCGCATTCTCAGCGGCGCCTCCGCCGGCCCCGCGCCGCGCACGTCAAGCCTCATCCTGCCGCCCAGCGCTCGCGGCCCCACCGGCACCGCCGCGGCCGCCGCGGCGGCCGCCCCCACCGCCACCTCCACCAGCGCCGCCTCCCCTCTCGCCAGCCCAGCCTCGCACTTGGGCGCGTCGCACTCGGTCAACGGCTCCGCGCCGGCGGTCAACGCCAACGGCACGGCAGCTTCCGGCGACTTCCGGCACGGACTGGACGGCCCCATTTGGTGGCTGGACCGCCAGCGCGTGCACTCGCTGTCTGACCACGGGCGCGACGTCATGCGCTCCATGTCGGGCTGGGCGGCGTCGGAGCTGCCAAAGTGAGGCGAGGAGGGAGGGAGGGAAAGCGGGCGCAGCAGGGAGGGAGGGAGATGGGGAGGGAGGGAGGGAGGGGAGGGGGAGGGAGGGCGGCAGGGTTCGTGGGAAAAAGGCCGGGTAGCTGCGCAAGGGATGGCGGGAGGGAAAGGGACGGGCAGGGCGCGGTGCGGCGCAGGGATGGGGTGGGATGGGGAGCAGCTGGGTGTGCAGGGGCGCCGGGTCGGAGGCAGGGCGGGAGCTCGCGGAGGGAAAGGCGGGCCAGCTGTGTTTAGGACCCAGAGGCCAGGAGGCCGAGGCTCAGGGGAACGGGCGCCGCGGCGGGCGGGGTAGAACGAGCGTGCAGAATGGCACGGGGGGAAGCGCGGCTACTAAGGGTCCTCCACTAATCCTTTCCGCCCTCGCGCTCGCCCGCATCGGCTGCAGGTACATGAAGGGCACGGGGAAGCACTGGCAGCCCTCGGACCTGCTGCCCGACAGCGCCTCGCCCGAATTCTTCGACCAGGTGCGGTTGCGTATGTGGTTTGGGGGGAGGCGGGGGCTGGGGCAGGCAGCGCCCCCGGGTCGGGGTCCGGGAGGCCCCGGGCGGGGATTGTGAGGGGTGCAAGGATGGTGTCTAGAGGATGGTGGATTGTTAAAGCGGCACTGAAGACAGCATAAGACGACCGCCGAGAAACAAAGGATGGAGGATTTAGGCGGGGCAAGGGCAGGGGTTCAGGTTGGACGGGGGATTGGAGGATGGAGCGTGTTTTGCAAGCGAGGGCTGGACGGGGACGGGATGGGAGGTGGTGAGAAGAATTCCAGCGGTTTTGGCAAGGCGGCGAGGCCCGACCACCTCGTGTTCCCTTTCTGGTGCTTTCACATCCCTAATCACTCGCATACGCACACCGGCGGACACACAAACATTTACTCACCCGCACTCGCCCACGCACCCGCACCCGCACCCGCACCCGCCCACAGGTCCAGGCGCTGCGCACCGCCGCCAACAACCTGCCCAACGAGTACCTGGTGGTGCTGGTGGGAGACATGATCACAGAGGTGCGGCCGTGGCGTGGCGTGTGCGTGGGTGTGTGCGTGCGAGGGGCGCCTGTGGCCGGGCCGGGCCGCCGCTTGGGACTGTTTGTCTGTTTGTGTGTCGCAAGAACAAAAGGAAGCCGGCTCCTGCTGGTTTGCGTGTACGTGTGAGCTAAGGAAACGAGACAAGGTCCTGTGAGAGCGATGTGTTTGCACACAGAAAACATGCGCATGTCGGGGTGGGCTGCGGGGGAAGGTGGCAGGCGCAGGGCTGGGAATGGTGCAGACGCCGCAGGGGGAGCAGCAGAGGAGAAGCAGAGCAAAGAGAACCGGCGGGAACTGGCGAGGAAAAGAAGGCTGGACGGGAAGGGGGAGGAACGGCACGGCTCGCATTCGTGAGCAGCACGCCTGTGTGCGTCTGCGGCTTGCGCTTGCGCCGCCGCACATACAGACTGCATGTTCTGCACCCCTTCACTTCGTAAATACTCATGAACGTAACCCCACCCCCACCCCCGCCACTCCCCGCTCCACCCGCAGGAGGCGCTGCCCTCCTACATGAACATGCTCAACACGCTGGACGAGGTGCGCGACGAGACAGGTGAGGCGCAGGCGGGGGCGTGTGGCAGGGGGGATGGAGGGGAGGGGAGGAGGGGAGTGGGCAGGGGGGGGGGGTTGTGAATACCATCCCAAGGGGGGGGCGGGGCGGGGCGGGGCGGGGCGGGGCGGGGCGGGGCGGGGCGGGGCGGGGCGGGGCGGGGCGGGGCGGGGCGGGGCGGGGCGGGGCGGGGGCTGGATACGCGTGCTGCAGGTAACGATGGGGTGGGGTGGGGGTCCATGTCAAGTACGGAAATCAACCAGGGGGGGGGCGGCGGGGATGCGGCAGGTGGAAAGATGGGAAATGGGGGATGGCGTTGCGGGCGGGGTGGCGGCCGGCGGGTGATGAGGGAAGCAGAGAGCCGGGGGAAATGGGGATGTCAAGGATGAGGTGGGAGGCTGTGGGGCCATGGACGGCGATAGTGAGATGGGCTGAAGTGGAATGCACTCTATGCCCAAGAACTGAGGTGTGGGGGCTCGAGGGGGCTCGGGTTGCCGGCCCGGGGGTCGCCAGACCCATGGAGGGCAGGTCATCTGACACGACGTGTCACCCTCACCTCCCTCGCGGCGCAGGCGCCGCGCCCACGCCCTGGGCCAGCTGGACTCGCGAGTGGACGGCGGAGGAGAACCGGCACGGCGACCTGCTCAACAAGTACCTCTACCTCACCGGCCGGTGCGTGCCGCGGGTGCAGGCAGCGTGTGGCGTGCGTGTGCTGTGAGGGTGTGTGATTTTGGAATGTGGGGGCCTTCAGGGCGGCGCAATGCGCGCATGTATGGGGGTGGATGGCTGGATGGTTGAGGGCTGTAGTTGGAAGATTACAAACTCCGATCCGGGACCGGGGCGCGGGTGATGGAGGCGCGGGGAAGGGTTCAAGCCCTGGGCGCGCGGGGAGAGTTCGCGTTGCCCCCAGCGGCCATCTCCCTGCGGCACGATGACCACCACCCATCCTGGCACCCGTCTTGCCCGCCCCCCTCTGAACTAATCATGCATGGAACCCACGCCTCCCCGCCCCCGCCTCCACCACCACCGCTGTCCCGCAGTGTGGACATGCGCGCCATCGAGGGCACCATCCAGCGCCTCATCGGCAGCGGGCTGGACCCCAAGCTGGAGAACAACCCCTACCTGTGCTTCGTGTACACCAGCTTCCAGGTGCGGGCGGGTGGCGTGTGTGTGTGGGCGGGCGGGTGGGGCGGAGGTGTGGGTGCGGGTGTGGGCGTGGGCTTGTCCGCTTGTGCAGGCGGGTGTGGGCAGGTGTGTGGGACGTGGGGGAGGCGCGTACGCGGGTGAGCTGTGTGGCCCATGCAGGCCGCACGGCGGCCGCGCTTTGCGACTCCCATCCCGACTCACACCCGAACACACGCCCCGGAACCCACGTGCCCCCCCCCCCACCCACCCCACAGGAGCGCGCCACGCGCATCAGCCACGGCAACACCGCCCGCCTGGCGCAGTACCACGGCGACGCGGCGCTGGGCAAGCTGTGCGGCCTGGTGGCGGGCGACGAGGCGCGGCACGAGCAGGTGTGCGGGGCGGGCTGTGTGCGGGCTGGCTGGGTGTGGGCGGGCGGGCTGGGTGTGTGCGGGCTGGGTGCGGGCGGGCTGGGTGTGGGCTGGCTGGCTGGGTGTGGGCTGGGTGTGGGCGGGCTGGGTGTGGGCGGGGGGGCTGGGTGTGTGTGTGTGTGTGTGTGTGTGTGTGTGTGTGTGTGTGTGTGTGTGTGTGTGTGTGTGTGTGTGTGTATATGTGTGAGTGGGCTGGGTGTGTGTGCGGACTGTGGTGGGGTGGGCTGGTGGGGTGGGCTGGCTTACAAGGGTGGTTGGAGCAAAAGCAGAACGGCATGCACTGGAAATTGGGAGGGAGTGCTCCGGGGTGGGGAGACAAAGGGGGCGAGGGCGGCGCGGTGCGGAGGGAGGGGCGCGGGGGTTGCAAGTTTGGGCGGGGGGATGGGGCCTACAGCGTGCCCATACAGCGAACATGACAGTTCGTCGTGATTATGCTTGAACCCGCTCTCCTCCCTCCCCCTCCGCGGCGCGCCAGGCCTACTCGGCCATCGTGACGGAGATTATGCGCCGCGACCCCGACGGCGCCGTGCTGGCGTTTGCGGACATGATGCGCAAGGTGGGCGGGGGGCGGGGGGTTGGGGTGGGCTGGGGGGCGGGTATGAATGGGGGGTGGGCGGTTGGGGGCTGCTTGGCGGAAAGCGCGAGGGGATGGGGCAGCGGCGCGGGGGGGGGGGCGCAGGGGGATGGGGGGCGGTAAAGGAGGGGAGGCCGAAGCGCAGCGCGTGGCATGTGTGGAGCGGGCGACGTGGAGGGGGAGCGGCCTTGAGGCATCGCCATGGCTGCGGGAGGGGTGGCGCGGGCGGCGAGCGGGCTGCGCCAGACACATCAGCCTCTGTTGCGGCCTGAGACGGACACGCCTGCACAGACATACACGCACGCACGCACCCAAGCACGTGTCGCTGATGTGCCCGCCCTCCCGCCCGCCCTCCCGCCCGCACCCTCACGCCACGCCCCCACGCCGCCACAGGGCATCGTGATGCCGGCGCACTTTGTGGACGACGGCTGGCACGCGGGCGCCAACGCCGACCCCGCCAACGGCAAGCCCGCCAACCTGTTTGGCGACTACGCGGCGGTGGCGGACTCCATCGGCGTCTACACCACCCACGACTACGCCAACATCGTGGAGGTGCTGGTGAGCGCCTGGGCGCAGGGCGCGGGGTTGGAGTGGAGGGGGCTGGGGTTGGAGGGAGTGGGGCTGGGGATTGTGGGAGTGGGGCTGGGGATTGAGGGAGTGGGGCCCCACATCGGAACCGAAAACGGCCCCGCCAACACCGCGCTCCTCACCGCACACGGCCCTCCTCACCGCACACACGCTCCGCCTCCTCACACACGCGCCTACTCACACACGCACATGCTCCTCTGCACCGCGCAGGTCAAGCGCTGGGACATTGAGCACGTGGCGGTGCGCTCCGGCGAGGCGGCGGAGGCGCAGGCCTTCCTCATGAAGCACAGCGAGCGCATCCGCCGCCTGGCCGACCTCACCACCGAGCGCCGCCTGCGCGACCGCAAGCGCGGCAAGAACAAGAGCGCGGCGTTCAGCTGGATCTTCAAGCGCGAGGTGTCGCTCATGTAATTAGTTGCACAGCTAGTAGCATAAGGGGTGCTTGGCGGTGCTTGGCGGTGCTTGGTGGTGCTTGGTGGTGCTGGAGTCGGCGGGGTGTGCGGTGGTCGCGGCCGCCGCCTGCCGGCTTGGAACGCGGCGGCTCGCCGCGATGGATGGGGAGCGGATGCGCCCGGCAGGTGCCAGCCAGCGCGGCTGTGTGGTGTGGTGCGCGCTCGGCAGCGCGCCGCGGTGCGGTGCGCGCCGCCGCGCGTGTGGGCGTTGGAGCCGGTGCTGGAAGGCGCCAGTCACAGCAGGAGGAGCGGCGGAGTGGAGGAGCGGCGGGGTGGAGGAGCGGCGGGGTGGGGCCGTGCGGCGGCAGCCCCACGTGCTCAGTTGTCTTTTGGTTGCGTTAAACACTGGGTGTGTGTCCGCGCATGGGTGCGGGTGTTGGCGGGTGGCGGGGGCGGCTGGTCTCACCCCACCCCACTCGCACCCGCAACCCCGCGCCCAGCGTGCTTGATCGAACTTAGGAGGCGGAGTCGGAAGTGCCGGTAGCGTCGCGGGCACCGGCCCGAGCACGCAGATAGCGGCTCGGGCAGAGGCCCTGCTGCGGCCACTTCATGGGGATTTCATGTGCGTATGCGTGTGCAGAACGCTCTCTCTGCCGCCAGGGGGCCGGGGCTGGTGAAATTCTTCGGGGTTCGGGGAGCAGGAAAGCACGACTGTCGTGTCCAAGTTGAGGCCAGCTGGCGATGGTTTTGAACGATGGCGGAGAGCGGCCCGAGAGAGAGAACATATACTTCTTTGAGTGCAAGACTGAGCGACGCATAAAAGGCCCGCCGCAGTAGAAGTTTGCGCGCACTTGAACGGCCGAGCGCGGTCAGGCACAGGACACTGCATACCGCCTGCAGCTGCCATGGCTGGCTCGAGCCGTGGTGTGGGTGCGGTGCGCGGTGTGCGGTGTGCATGCGATGCCTTGGTTCGCATGGTGTTTTTGGTGGTGGTGTGTGTTTGTTTTGGACTACCCCGTGTGTTTTGGCAGCGGATGTGCGCCGCAGCCAGTGTGTCCAGCACTGCGGCTCCCACGGACGGGCGGGGGCAGGGGGAAGCCACGCGGGGCCGAGCGGACGCGCAGCGACACGCAAGGTGCTCGGTCCGTTGGCGGGCTACTGTGCAGGTTCATTGGCACAGCAGCATGGGAGGCGGGGTACCGGCGACCTGAGGGGTGCAGGGGGCTTGCACGACGCCCAGCGCCCCCGGATGACTGGATGTGCTCGGGTGTGCCTGTGCCTGGGTGCGAGGCGTGTGCCTTCCTGTCCGTGTGTATGTGTGCGCGTGTGTGTGTGGGTGCAAGTTGTGATTGTATTGCCCCCCCCCCCCGGCGAGCTCTGTACCCCGAGCACGAGGTGATGTGCAAACGTAGAGGAGGAGGCGGTTGCGCCGGCGGCGGGCAGGTGCTGCAGCCGTGTGGGGAGGAGGGAATGGGGCTGTAGCTACCGCCGCGGCGCTGAGTAATGCGTGTCCGCCGGCTTAAGAGGCAGTCGTCGGAGTTTCAGGGCACCCAAACGCGTGATTTGGCGTCGCAAGCAGAGGAGAAGAAATTATCTGGAAGAAGCAGTGCACGGTAAGCTAATTAACATGGTGTGGGGGCAGCACACGGCTGGGGGCACGAGGGAGCACGAGGGAGCACGTGATGCTTGTTTCGAAGCATGCTGATGGTCGAAGGAGGATGGTGATGAACACGCGGATGGCGGCGATTGGACGAACAACACATTGACCGTGCCGGGCGGAGGTGGTGCCTGGGCTCCGGCCCAGACGCGGCCTACCGCAGCCACGTTGTGTGGGTGGAACTTGGAACTCGGAAGAAGCGATCTGGCAGAAAACCCTGTAACATATTGTCTATCAAATCAGGATCAAAATACCATCGTGTGCACCAGCGTTTTGCGGACTGCGCGTCCCGGCAACCAGTGCGACCCCCTTTCGTCCACAACCCAGGGTCAGCAGCGCGTGCACACTGTGTGTGGGCGGACAGCGCGTCGCCGTGACGAGCACAACCCTCATTCCCTCGCCAGCCCCGGCTCGAACTTCAAACCCTGCTACAGGTACGGCGTACAGCTGTTCACGCTACACCTTGCCGCCACGGCTGGTCACTGAGCACACTCTGTTCCTGGGCTGGCCATGCGATGCATCGGGACCGCACTGCCCCTGGACCTGTAGCATCGCGCTCTCATCGGTCCTCGTGACACGGGTAACAGGACTGCATAATATCAGGAGTCGCGAAGCGCATTCAACACCAAGATGGCCGGGAATGAACTACCGTACAAATCTTCAACTTCAACATCGTGCAGCTCACGCCACCGCCAATCATTCGGTACGTCTGTTCATCAACATTTTATATGTGTTTGGCATTGATCAGCATGCAGGCCGGATTCACCATTGCCCATATGACGCCGACGCCACAATCTGCACGACCCCCCACGGCGACGACGCACAGCAATAACCCATCACGCCACGCCAGCCGTCCCAGTCCCCTCCCCATTCCTAAGCCTGCCCCCCCCCGGTCCCGCACCTCCCGCGCCCCTATCCGCGCACAGCTGCGGCACCAAGCCATCGCCACCCCCTTCTAGCCACTTCCGCTGCCCCCTAGTCCGCCCACTCGTGGCCGAGGGGCTGCGCCGGGCCGCTGTCGTCACACGCGCGTGCCGCCCGATCCACGTGCTCCACGTCCACCTCCAGCCCCGCCGCCAGCTCCTCGCCCATGGCGGCCGGCGCCAACACCTCCAGCTCCTGCAGCGCCTCAATCACGCCGTCCCGCAGATGCAGCGCGGCGACGCCGTCGAGTACGTGGTCCTGGGCCCTGCCGCAGGCACACACCAGCTGCACCGTGCCGCTGAAGCCCAGACTGCCGCTGCTGCCGCTGTGGGTGTTGGTGTTGGTGCTATTGCTGCTGGTGTTGGTGCTGTTGCTGTTGGTGTCGGGCAGGGTGGCGCCGCCGAAGTGGCACAGCGAGGCCAGGGTGGCCGCCACGGCGCCGCGCATCGCGGCGGCGCGCACCTGCTCCTCCGCGTCCTCATCATCGGGCGAGATGAGGAGCGCATCGCCGGCCACACGCAGTTTGTGCAGCCGCGGCAGCAGCGGCCCCAGGGCCAGGAGCGCGGGGTAGGGGCAGCACCGCGGGTTCAAGCCCACAAGCGAGAGCGTCTGTGCGCGGCGGCGGGAGGGGCAGGCATGCCGTCAGGGGCTGTGCTACGCGCCTGTCCCAGAATGCACCCTGGCACTCCCAAACCCCGCCAGGCCTTACCCGGATGCTGGTGAAGGCGGTGCCGATGGCCCGCAGGTCGGCTGACGTCAGCGCCAGGCCCTGCAGCCACAGCCCGCGCAGGCCCGGCATCGCAGCCAGGGCCGACACCCACGCGCCGTGGCTGCCCGGCGCCTGCTGCAGCCCCCGCCCCCGCGGCCCCGGCGGCAGGTTCCACCCCGGCGGCGGCGGCAGTAGCACCGGCGCCCCCTGCACCGGCTGCCACTCGGGAGTCGGCGGGGCCACGTAGATCGGCCGCACGTCCCGGCAGCCGTGCCAGCGGGAGCCCAGCTGCTGCGCGAAGCGCTGCATCGCCTGCGCCGCCGCCGGCAGCAGACGCGGGCCCTGGTCCGGCGCTCCGCCCTCCACCACCGCTGTGGTGTGCCGGCCCTGGAGCAGCGGCAGCTGCAGATGGTCAATGGCCTCGTTCCCATCGAGCGCCATGACCCGCTTCAGGCTCGGCGGCACCTGCAGCGCCCCCAGCACCTCCACAAACTGCGCCGCGGCGTAGAAGCGCAGCTGCACCAGCTGCGGCGGCAGGCGATAGACCGGCAGCGGCAGCTCAAGCGGCGGCAGGACGACGGGCAGACCGGCGTCCGTCGCTAGCAGCTCCTCACCGAAAGCCCAGCCGTCTGCGTCCCCGGACAGCGCTGCAATGTGCTCTGGCCCCAGCAGCAGGCCCACAGCTAGCGACGTCAGCCGCGTCAGCGCCTCCAGGCCGCGGGCGTCGAGCAGGCCGCTGTCCAGGTCCAGGTTGCGCAGCGCCGGCAGGCACGCGCAATCCGTGGCGGAGGCGACGCCGGTGGGGTTGAAGACCTCAAGCTTGGTGAGTTGGGTGAGCGGCCGCAGCTCCGACACCATCTGCAGGGGGATGCGGCCCACGCGCAGCCGCTGCAGCTGCGTCAGGCTGCCTAGCTGCCGCAGCAACTCCACGTGCGCCGAGCCCCATTCTAGGTGGAGGTAGCGGAGCGAGCTGCAGGCCGCCAGGCTAGACAGGAGCGGAGGAGGAAGCGGCTGCGCGTTCCCCAACCCGGGAATGCAAAGCTTTTGCAGCTGCGGCGCTGCCGTTAGCAGTGCCACCAGGCCCTGCACCGCCACCGCCCAGTCATTTATCGAATCCTGACCAGAGTGCAATGTCAATTGCGAGAGCGCGGGTAGCGCGGCCGCCGCGGTCCTGCCCACGGCCGGGGTAAAGCAGGACGCTTGCAGCGAAAGGTCGGTGGTCGGCCAGGCCGTGCCCGGCTGCTCCGCCGCAACGTCAACAAAAGCCTGCAGGACCCTTTGTCTGCGAGCATAAGCAACAAATACCAAGCGGTTGCTTTTAATGAAACTGTGAAACACGCCTGCGCGCTTGATAATGGCCGGGAATGTCCATGTCGACTTACGGTAGAGCGGCGGAGTTGTTCCCCTTGTCATTTAAGTCGCAAATTACGAGTCGGCTGGGTCGACCCCCACGGCGGAGGAAGCGACGCACGAGCTCGGCGACCTCCTCCGGGTCAAAGCCGTCGCGGTCGCGGCAGTGCAGGTGGATTCGCTGCTGGTCCCACGCGGTACGAGCTCCTCGGCAACACGCGCGGAAGCTTCGCGCGGTGGGCTGACTCGTGTCCCAGTGAACATGGTCCAGCACATGGCGGACAAGGCTGGGATTTGAGAGTACCGAGGCCACCGACGGCTCGGCGGCCTTTATGTCCACCTCGATGCTTGGCTTAAGCTTCGCCATTGTGGAAAACACTTGCTGCGGTACGCTGCGCCTTGACTTTACACGAGACCGAATGAAGGGGAATGGGGAACACGACCGTTGAATGGGCACGCTACGGACACGGTCCGGTCCGCGTGAGGATTGGGGTACTATGTCGCTTGCGGCTCCCGGCAAAAGCGTGCAGGCCAAAGGGTGAGAGGGGGCAGAGGGGGCTCGTGGGGATGGGGGGGGCTAGGCCTGGCTGGGGTGCATAGGGATGGGCTGGGTGGGGGGCTGCCCCTGCGCCTCCTTCCCAGCCCAATTCCCCAATCCCAGGGGAGGGCGCATGCCCCCCACCCAGCCCTGAGTCCTCCCCTGGTCCTGCCCGCCGGTGCCGCAGATTAGGAGGAGCAAGCGCGGTCTGAATGGACCTCAATGCATTGCAACGCTCGAATTCACGCATGCTCATGGCGTCATGGTGCTGGGGGCCTGCGACCCCGCCTCGTCCCCCGCTTTGCTTGGGCAGTTGGGCTAGTACAGGGAAAGCACATCGCTAACAGGCCCCGTAAGATGTCCCGAGGCCCCGGCATCTACACAGCGTAGATGACCCCGCCCGCGCCATCTACGCCTGGACTAATTGCCCTACGGGCACGCCCCCGAAAACATCTAAGCTCCCTGTCTACGATACCGCCAAATCCGCCCAAACCGTCTGCGCGCCGTAGATGCGCGGCCCCAAACCCAAAACATTTCCCGTGTCCCCCAGCCCCAGACCCCAGTGCCCCAGCGCCCCTCCCCCCGCAGGCCCGCCCCACCGCCTCACCGGTCGCCGCTGCCGGCGAGGGACAGCAGCCCGCTGCCGCCCGCTGAGCGGCCACAGTGCCATCTGGTGCCATCATCCGCCCCAGGAGGCGGAGGCTGCGGAAGAGGTCGGTGCCGCACTCCCCGCAGCCGCGCGCGGGGCGGGGCACACCGTGACAGGCGCACAGCAGGGGTGGGGGGGGGGGCGGAGTGAGGGGGGAGCAGCAGAGGAACTGCGCTCAGGGGCGAGGTCAAGGCGCCCATGGGCAGCCGCACGCCGCCCCGCCGCATGTCGTGCCTATGTTCCCGATAGACAGGAGGTAGTGAGAACTACCGGGTTTTGGAAGGCACGGCCGTGTGTGTAAATAATCGGTGTCGCAGGGGGGGGGGTAGGAACAAACTTTTTTGACCCCATGCCACAAAACCTCCCGGAGCCCCCGACCGACCGACCGACCGACCCCCCCTGCCGTACGACCCCCCAAAACCCCCTCAAAACCCCTTAGTTTTTTGCAAGGTAGGTGTCAATCAACTGCTCTCGAGCTCTATCGCTATGTAACTCGGGCCGCCTTGGGAACACATCTTGACCGGCAGCCATGTGTGGCACCCATCCATCGATGCCCCAGGCCCAACAGCCAAGCAACGGAAGGCACGGTCGTGTAATGAATAGTCAATGTCGCCGCGCGGGAGGCTCCACCCGACCCTGCCATGCCCGACGCCCGCGCAAGGACAGCGCAGAGCCAGCACAGCTGCCAGCCGGTCGGTGACTCACATGCGGTAGTGAGTCTGACACAGTGACCCGATGTTGAGGACACAGACAGAACCCTCACTAGCAGCGCTGCAGTTAGCTGCGCACAGCAACAGAGCTGTGTCCCGGGCGGTTACGCCAGTTGTAAGGCCTCAGCGTCGGACAGTCAGACAGCGACTCTGCCGGCACGAACCAGGAGTGGCCCGGACTCAGGCGTCCGCGTTGAAAGCCCCAGACTTGGCCTTACACCGCATCTAGCGCAATCCCTCCCCTGCCCCCAACCCCCGAACACAGCAAACCCTCCCGCTACGACACGCACGCAGCACTCAGCACACACGCGCACACGCACGCGCGCCTGCACGCACCGCAGCAGGCCGCTGAGCCAGGCGGTGAGGCGGCCCATGTGCAGGCCGCCGCGCAGCTGCAGGCCCACGACGCGCTGGGCTAGTCTGGGCGAATCATCAACCCCACCCCCCACCCGCGGCCGCACACAAACAAACTCACACGGGGGCACGCACCGTCTCTTGCTTGCTTATCGTTTTCCCTTGTGCTCTCTAACAAACTCGCATGCCTGAATACGGACCCCGAGGACCGCCAGTGCACGATGACGATGTTTCGAAAGCACATCGATGACGACACCGCTCCTTTGCGGCTTTTCCGCCCACTGCAGCTCTGTCAGTTCTGACCCACGCACGAGAAGGAGGAACGTGGGCGGATGCTTTCCCATGCGCCGTGATTACAGCCCAGGGGAGCCTAAAGCGGCGGGACAATCCCAAAAGCATCCAAGCTTGCCCCTTCCATAGAATCCGCCGCCACAAATGCACCGCCTCGACCGCCAGCACGCCCGCCGCTCCAACCGCCCATCCCTAGTCCTGGGTCCCGCCCCTACAGCCCTACTTATCCTGCCCCTCCCGCTCCGCGCCCGCCTCCGCCTCCGCCTCCACCTCCACCTCCACCTCCTCCTCCTCACCCTCACCCTCCGCCACGTCCTCGCCCTCCCCCACCAGGCACGCCCGCAGCCCCGCCTCAAGCTCGGATCGATCCAGCGACCTGCCGATGAACACCAGGCGGCTGGCGCGCGGCTCGCCCGGGGCCCAGGGCCGCCCCACGCCGTCGGCGGAGGAGGCGAAGCCCATCAGCATGTGCACGCCCTGGAACACGTACCTGCGCGGAGTGCGGGCGGGTACGGGAGGGTGTGTGTGTGTGTGTGTGTGTGTGTGTGTACACCAGCCCAAGCTAAACAAGCTAAGCTAGGCAAGGGACTAGACAAGGGGTACGGGTTAGGGGTTACAGGGTACGGATACGGAGATTGGGCTGTATCCACACTACTCTCCCCCCAGACCCAGACCCCAGTGCCCCAGCGCCCCGCCACCCGCCACCCGCCCAGCCGCCTCACCGGTCGTCGCTGCCGGCGATGGACAGCAGGCCCTTGCTGCGGAACAGGTCGGCGCCGCGCTCCCTGCAGCCGGGGGGCGCGGGGGGGGGGCGCGGGGCACACCGGGGCAGGTAGGCGCGCAGCAGGTTGGGGCGGGGTGAGGGGGAGCAGCACGTGTGTTGTGGGGGTGGGGGCGGGGGCGGGTGGCAGTTTTTCCAATCCCCAAATCAATTGTGTGTGTGTGTGGGGGGTAGTTCATTCCAGAACCCAAAGCAACCGGGGGGCAGATGTGCTGCTCAGGGGAGAGGTCAAGGCGCCGGTGCACGGCCATCCGCGGCACGCCGCCCCGCCGCACCTGAGCGCAACTATTTCCTATTCCCCATGGTTCAGCTTGGGCTGGCATTCACAACCTTCCCCCTCCCCCCCCCCCCCCACACACACAGCACTCCCTCTCCTCCAGCAAGCCCTCCCGCCCGGGCACTCACGACACGCACGCAGCACGCACGCACCCCTGCACGCACCCCTGCACGCACGCACCCCTGCACGCACGCACCGCAGCAGGCCGCTGAGCCATGCGTTGAGGCGGCCCATGTGCAGGTCGCCGCGCAGCTGCAGGCCCACGCTGGTGACGGAGGAGTCGTGCACGTGCTCGGCGCCGTCGGACTGGCGGCGCAGGGCGGGGGGGGGGGGTTGTAACACCAGCCCAATCTAAACCCAAGCGGGGGGGGGGGGCGGCGCAGGTGGGGCGGGGGCGGCGCAGGTGGGGCGCCACAGGTGGGGCGGCACACGGGCGGCAGGACACGGGGGCATTGGTGCCTTGTTTTTGTTGCTCTGTATCGCTGCTAATGCATTTGCCTGCCCCTTGTCTAGCTCGGTTGGTTTAGCTTGCGCTGGTATTCACACATACCCGCCTGCCCCCCACACACACACACACACGCACACCCACACGCACGCACCCTGACCCAACACAACACACGCACGCACCTGCAGGAAGCCGGGCTCCTCCGCCATCACCCGCTCCAGGCTGAAGGCGCCCAGCCCCAGCAGCGCCTCCAGCGGCGCCGCGGAGCGCACGCAGCTGTGCAGGGCGGCGGTGGCGTTGATGGCCTGCCGGGGGCGGGTGGTGGGGGGTGAGGGGTGGTGGGGTCCAAAACACACACGGTTGTGGGGGCACCGCATTACTCATGCGCGGCTTCCACGCGCTCGATGGCCACCACCGCCAGCAGGGCTCGTAGGCGGGCGCTTGGCATTTGGCGCTTTGAACCGTTGATAACGGGGAAGGGGGCTGCCAGATCGCCTGCCAGCTACACACAGCTGGCCACTGCTGCCCGCACGTACTCGGATGCGGCGGACCACCTCGTCCCGCTGCTCGCTCGACACCAAGTCGATCTGTGGTGGGTGGGTTGGGGGTGGGGCATGCGGCGGGATGCGGGATGCGGGATGCGTGGGATTGGGTGGGTGCGCGTGTCGGTCTTGTCGCCTGTGTACACGCACGCACGCATGCGCGCAGCACGCACCCACCCCAGTTGGCATACGGTAGACGCGCTCGCACGCATGCCGCACACGCAAACACACGCACACACACACGCACACGCACACGCCCATGCGCACACACACACACACACACACACACACACACACACACACACACACACACACACACACACACACACACACACACACACACACACACACACGCACACACACGCCCATGCACCCACACACACACGCCTTGTTCAGGAGCACCACGTCAGCAAACGCGATCTGCTCCACCGCCTGTGGGGCGTAAAGAGGGACAAAGGATGCCGCTTGGGTGGCGGTTGCCCTTGCCGAAGCCGCCGAAGCGCGCACGCGGCCATATTGCCTTGCTTCCGTGGGGTTACCACCGGGCACGCCACGGCCTGCTGCCCGTCCGCTGCTGTACCGCTGCTCGCTTTCTCGGCCGACCCAGCCGCTACCGGGCCCCCCCTCCCCCCCACCCCACACACACCTCGTTCTCCACGCCCTCCGGCTTGACGTCGTCCAGGTGCTGCAGCAGGTGCGCCGCGTCCGCCACTGTGAGGATGGCGTCCAGGCGGTACGAGGCCTGGCGGGGGGCGGGAGGGGGCGGGAGGGGCGGGGCAGGGGGTGGGTAGGGGAGGGGTAGTTCATTCCAGAACCCAAAGCAACCGACCGAGTGAACCCAAACCAACCAGTCCCGCCCGAGCAAGGAGGAGGTGTGGCCTTAACCTGTGGGTCTCGGGCGCCCTTCAGTCGTGAATCTTCAGTCTTGGCGTCGGTGTCGTCGGTAGGCATTGATGGCACCCAGGCTCGCGCGCGTGAACCCACCCATAAACGAAACCTAGTCGCTGCACTCGCGCTATACTCACCTGCTTGAGACCAGGGCAGCACCGGCGCAATGTCGCGAGCGCCGGCAGCAGTGGCGAATGCACATGCGCAGGGGCGGAAGGGCGGGCAGAGGTGTGTAAGTGTAGTTCAGAGGCGCGCAGAGCTAACACCTAATCCTATTCCTATACTAGCGCGCGCGAGCCCGGGCGAAGAGAGGGCTGGCGAGGGGCCGGCCGTGGCTATAAGGGCAAGCCTGCGGCGTTACTAGCGAGCGGGCGGGCGTGTCAGTAGCGGGCGTTAGGTGGGGCGCGCAGTGGCGGGGGCTGGGACCCTCCGCCGCACTAACGAGGAGGAGCAAGGGAGTTCAGGACAGGTGACAAGGTCAGACCGGGTGGTTAGTAGGCGGGGGCAGGGGCGGGTTTAGTAGGGCGGGTGTGGTGTGGGTTAGTAGGGCGACGGGGGGTGGGTGGGTGGGTGGGTTGCGGCCAGGCGTGGGCCGCGGACGGCTCCCGCGCGCGCTGGCGTCCCGTTTATGCGTGTGCATGTGCCGATGTTGAAGGCGTAGGCACGGACGCAGCGGCGGTTGGCCGCGTGTAGACTGAACAATGGACGGAACCGGAAACGCTGGGCTGGTGCTGTGGGCTGGTGCTGCGGGCTGTTATGGCGGCGGCGGTGGTAACTGAGGCGCTCCACGCAGGTAGGCGTGTACTCGTGCGAGCAGGTCGATGGGCGGTGCTGCGATCACGCCTGCCGGTGCGGGTGGCTGTGGGAGTCCACGCCGCTGGAAGTAGTAAGCGTGCGGGTTCCGGCGTAGGAGTGTTGTGAACTGGTGCAGCATGCCGCGCTGAGAGTAGCCCTGGGAGAGTAATGCACGAACCAGCTGGGCCGTCTCGAAGGCGAAGTTTTCTGCGCAGGTGATAACGCGGCGGAGGCGGTGGAACTGGCTGACGAAGATGTTGCGCTTGCACATCTCGTTGACGGAGGAGTGGCGGTTAACGAAACGGGAGAGGCGCACGTGCTCGAATGCAGGCTGTTCCCGCTTGTCGTAGAGCCGTGTTGAGATCCAGCATCGCCCGTAGTGCGTGGTGGAGCACAGTAGGACGTCCAGGAAGGGGATGCAGTTGCTGGGTAGGTGTGGATGGGCCTGGGGTGGGACGGCGAGGGTGGGCGGGTATAGGCCTCGTAGTCCGGCGTACGTCTGGGACGTGTATAGCAGGTGTGACAGCCAGGGGTTGTTGAGGCAGAGGAGGTCGTCCAGGTATCGGCGGCTGAAGCGGAATCGCCGCAGAATGGCGCGCGCTGTGGCTGAGAGGTTGTCACGCTGGCTCTGGCACATGAAGATGAACTCGTACCATCCGAGGAAGAGGTTGGCGATGAACGGGGCTGCGGAGATGCCCATGGGGATGCCACACACTTGTCTGACGAGCGCTGGTCCGAAGCGGATGAAGGTTGAGCTGAGCAAGACGTCGAGTACCACGTTGGAGAAGTCGGAGACAGATAGTTCGCGTGTGATGGTGCCGTCTTGCGCGCAATGGTAGGCCCGATGGACGCTGGTGATGAAGCGGACGGTGTGGCTGGGTTTGGAGTGGGGCTTAGATGGGTCTGGGGGGCTGGTGATGACGCGGATAGCGGGGGTGTCGGCCAGGGTGCGGTCCAGGAGCGCCGTGAGGGTGGTGCGCAGGTCGGAGTGCGGCAGGTTGGTGTAGAGCCGGCTGAAGTCGCGGGCGGTGTGGGGGTGGGCGTGGGCAGGGATAAACTGGGCGGCGTTGTGGTGGTGTACGAGTGACATGACGGCGGCTGACGAAAAACACAGCCAGGGGACGGTGCCGGGGAGCTGTCGTGACCATAAGGCTGTGAAGAGGGGGACCACCTCGCGTAGAACGGCCGTGGCGACATCGCTGAGTTCGGTGACGGGGCATTGCTGGGAGCAGGCGAGGAAACGCATGGCGGGTGGCTGTTTGTGCATCTTGAGGGTGCCGGCGTAGTAGGCTGGGGCGAGCGTTGGATCCAGGTGTAGGCGCCATCGGGCCAGTCGCGCGTTCTGTGCGGCGTAGAAGGCATCGCGGGCGGCTGGGGTGGTTGGCTCGTAGTAAGCGGCGGCGGCAGGGGGCGCGGGTGGGACCACTGGTTCCGCGGCGGCCGCGACGGCTGCGGCGGCGTGGGCTGCTGCGTTGTCGGTGGCGGCGAAGACTGTGGTAGCGCGGGTGACGTTGGCGCGATCCGTAGTCTCGGCAGCAGCCTGCGTAGCAGCGTTGGCCCGCGTGTTGGCACTGGGGCCTGTGGCTGCGGGCTGGGCTGCGGGTTGGGCTGCGGGCTGGGCTGCGGGCTGGGCTGGGGGCTGAGCTGCGGGCTGGGCTGCGGGCTGGGCTGGGGGTGGGATGGCGAAGGCGTCGTGGCAGCCCAGGTCGCGCATGCACTGCTCAACGTAGTACTTCTTGCACACGAGCTGGAAGGTAGCGCTGCTCTTGTCAGTGACGGTGATAACGAAGTCGTTGCCGAGCCGTCGGAGGGCTGCCAGGTCCGCGTCGGCGAGCAGGGGCCAGTCAAATTGATGTGGGGGGCTCTTGCGGATGGTGGCGTTGAGGGTGTCGACGAAGGCATGGGCCCAGCTGGCGGTTTCGGCGCGGTTGCATCCTTGCTGCTTGGCGAGCTGGCTGGTGTAGCGGAGGGCGCATGCGCGGACCTCCTCCATAACGGCGTCAATGGATTCCACAGGCCGGTGTGGTCGGTAACGTGCGCCCCATGGGGCAGGGGGTGGGGAGGCGGGCGCCCCCAAGGCCCCAACCAAGGCCCCTTGCCAACCCGCCAAGCGACAGGCAGGGCCCCACTGCCCCAGCCACCGCCCCAGCACCTGCGGCCCCAGCCGCCAGCCTCACCCACCTGCACCTCGTCGTCCACGAAGAACGTCTGCGCCTGCAGTTAAGGAGGGTGTGTGGGTGTGGGTGTGGGTGTGGGTGTGGGTGTGGGTGTGGGTGTGGGTGTGGGTGTGGGTGTGGGTGTGGGTGTGGGTGTGGGTGTGGGTGCCAGCAAGGGGCATGCCGTGCATGAAGGCAGCAGGCAGGCGGCGGGGCGGCAGGGCGGCATCAAGGGTGACGAGTGACAAGTGGGAGCCGGGCACTTGACGTGCATGACGACCGACACGCACCCGCGCCCCCTCCAATGGTTGATTTGGGAATTGGAAAAAACTACCCCCCCCCCCCCAACAACTTTGCTTGCCGGCAGCAAGCCCCAGGCCACCGACTTCCCCGCCTGCATCCTCCCAGCTGCAATGCACATGCACGTGCCTCGTCAGGCCGTACGGTGCGTGCCCCCGCCGCCTCCCCCCAACGCGCTGGGCCAACCAGGCAATCAAGCCGGCGCGCCTCAAGCCCTCAAGCCCTCAAACCCTTAACCCCATCAGCCCATCCCCACCCTCATCCCCACCCTGGCCACCCTGGCCACCCACCACGGGCGCCGGGTCCGCCAGCCCGGTGGTCTCGATGAGCACGAGGTCGATGCCGCGCGCGTCCGCCCGCTTGCTGAGGCGGCGCAGGATCTTGATAAGGTCGCCGCGGACCTGCATGCACACCCGGACACGGTGGTGAAGTTAAAGGGTGAGACGTGTTAACGTGCAGGTACCGCTTTTACCGCTGCGCCCACAGGTTTGGTGCGGCACCTTATCAGTCTGTATGCCCGTATGTGTGTGTGTTGCGCTGATGAGTGGACAGCGCTTTGCCGGTCCATGTGGTTGCGCATGCGGTGCACATGAGGAGCTAGCTGCGCGCGCCTGCCCTCCGCGCGTGCCTCCGCGCAGCAAAAGCCTCGGGCGAGGTGCGGTGGCGCCGCCCTGTCACCCCACCTCCCACCTCTCTGCCCATCTCCCACGTACCCCCTCTCACCGTGCAGCAGATGCAGCTGGATCATGGGTTGGGGTGGAGCCGATCGAGTTGCGTGATGTGCGTGGAGCGAGGGTGCAGTGCGTGGGCACGGCGGGTGTGACCGGGCGTCGTGGATTGAAGCATAACTTGGGCGCGAAGGAGCCGTGTCCGTGCCAAGTGCCAACCCCCAAAACCGAATCCTGCCTGTGTGTGTGTGCCCCCCTTCTCAATAATCATGTCGCGCACAATGCTCGCCCAGCCCCCAACTCTCTCCCTAGCCTTCACCCGTGCCTTCACCCGCGGCGGAGCATGCCCACAAGCATGCATAAGGATGCCTCAGCCTGCGCCGCACCCACCCGTTGTTCATCTCCAGGATTTCCTCCTTGGCGTTCATGAGAAGACCTGAAAGGAGCAAGATGGGATTCCGCCATGAATATAAGTGCGCCCGGAAGCCGGGAGCAGGAACAGGCCTCCAGGCAAAGCTCATCACTCACCATCATCCACGCCGACCTCGCCGAACTCGTTCTCGATGACCGCCACCTTACCCAGACCGTGCTTCTCCTTTAATATGCGATTTACAAGCGTGGTCTTGCCGCTTCCCAGGAAGCCGGTGATCACCGTGACGGGAATTCGCTTGTCAAGCACCATCGCGTTCAGTGGCGCCTATCCTTCAACCTGTTCGTCTAGCAGTAATAGTTAATGCACCAAGCGTGGGCAGGACGATAGCATAGCACGCGATGGCGCACAACTCGTACAATTTCGGTTGGGCCGTTTGTCCGGTGTCCGCCCTCCAATAACGCACCCGACACGCGCAGCGTCTCACTGGCCGCCCGCTCACTATCTTGACAGCTATGTTTTGCACGTCTGCAGTTGAAATCAAATGTTATTACACTAAGCTCGCACACACGCGCGCCCAGCAAACGCTTGGACCCCTCGCTTCCGCGCTCTGCCTCAGCAATCAGCGCGCCGAACTCCATCAAAGCGCAGAGCTGCACCGGAGCCCCACCGAGCCCCGGTAGCATATTGTCGACAGACACTAGAACTGAAATGCTATAACCCCTGAATCCGCAGGCCAGGCACTGCCTGCTGCTGCTACCACCCCTCCCGGTGCTAGCCTACCGCGCCTGATCTCAGGCCGCGCATTCAGATCCAAGGCCCCACATACAGGCCGCTCACTCTCCTGCATGCGCCCTCCACGCCATGCTGCATGCATGCCGCCGCCGACAGTGCAATGCATGCCAAAGTGCCAACCCCCAAGCCTTCGCCGTATCACACGTCGACCCCCCTCCCCCCACTGCAGTCTCTTCAACAGGCCCGATTCTCTTCCCTCACACACACATGCCCACCTCTGACAAACGCTGCCCCCGTCCCTCTCGAGCTCGCTGCCCGCCCGGCCTCTGCGCTCCCCATCTCCTTCCCATGCCGGGTCCACACGCACGTGTCCTGTTGCATTGCAGCAGCAGCAGCAGCAGCAGCAGCCCGCCTGCCTGCCTCCTCGCAGTTCCTTGGAACCCGCCCTTGCTCGCCTCTCCTACTCGCACCCTGGCTCACCGGGCCCGCCACCTCACACTACGCACGCCTCCCCTCCCTCCCCTCCCCTCCCCTCCCCTTCCCTCCCCTCCCCTCCCCTCCGCTTGGGCTGACATACCATACACCCGCACCTCACACCAGCGCCTGCACCACCACCTCCTCCTGCTCCTGCTCCGTCTGCCCCTCCTCCATGGCTCAGGGGTGCTGCGCGCCGAAAAGCGTCTGCCCCTCCTTCCACTCGCCCGACTCGCAGCCGGCGCCGTACACGTAGCGGTACACGGAGGCGAAGTCCTGGTCGCCCATGCCCTCCTCCACCACCTGGCGGGGGGGGGGGGTGAGGGCGGGGGCGGGGGGTCGTGAACACCAGCCCAATGTAAACCAACCTACACTAGACGAGGGACAGGCAAACGCAATTGCAGCAAGGGGGACGTGCGGGGTAGGGGCGAGGGCACTCGTGGGGCGAGGGTGAGGGGTTGGGGTTGGGGGGCGAGCGGGCGTACGGGCGGTACGAAGGTTGGAGGTCGGAGGTTGGTGATCGGAGGTTGGAGGTCCAAGTTCGCGTTGCACATACAATGGAGCGCAGCATGGGACTAAACAACCGGAGTACACAGGTGGCGTTATGATTTGAAAGCAATGGGACTTCAGCAACAGGGCGCTGGGGCCACGCAGCGACCCAGACCCAGCAACGACCGCATGCTACCGGCCCCACAACCACCGCCACCGCCAACACAACCGCCACCACCAACCCTGCTCCCGACTCCCCGCCCCCCCTTATCCCTTGTCTAGTTTAGCTTGGTTCAGATTGGGCTGGTATTCACAACCCCCGACCTCTCCCCCCCGCCCCCACCCCCGCCCCCACCCCCGCCCCCACCCCCCGCCCCCACCCCCGCCCCCCACCCCCGCCCCCACCCCCACCCCCGCCCCCACCCCCACCCCCGCCCCCACCCCCACCCCCGCCCCCACCCCCACCCCCGCCCCCACCCCCGCCCCCACCCCCGCCCCCACCCCCGCCCCCACCCCCGCCCCCACCCCCGCCCCCACCCCCGCCCCCACCCCCGCCCCCACCCCCCCGCACCTGTGTGTACATGTCCAGCACCTGTCGCGCCATGGGCACCGGCGAGTGGCAGCGCTCCGCCGCCGCCACCGCCATCTGCAGGTGCGACTGCACCTGCGCGCTGCGCAGCCCGCCGCGGTAGCCCTGAGGCGGCGGCGGGGGAGGGGTTGCGGTGTGTGTGGGGTTGGGTTGGGTAGGTGCTTAAGGATGCACGCGCGCGTGTGGGTGTATGGGTGTGTGCCATGCCGGAATCGGCATGCTCGCATGTCTGGGTCCAGCGCTCCCCGCCCCCGCCCACCTAGACCGCTGCGCCCCACTGCGCACTGTCGGCGCCCACCCCGCCCCAGGCCCCTCCCAAAGCCCCATAGCCCCCCCCCCCCCCCCCGAGCCCCACCTTGCTGGCGGGCGCGTCCGGGCTGAGCCCCGGCACGGGGTTGTAGCTCTGGCTGACCCAGCTGGCGCCGCTGCTGGCATTGAGCACGCGGCTCATGAGCTCGGGGTCCACGCCCAGCCGCCGCGCCAGCGCCAGCGCCTCAGAGGTGGCGGCCATGGTGGAGGCCTGGGCAGCGGGGGGGAGTGTGGGTGTGTGTGGGTGCGGGTTGGGTGCGGTATAGGATTGGGCAAGTGCGGTTGGCGTGGGGGTTTGGGGGTTGCAAAGATGGTGCATAGAAGGGTAGTGGCGTAGA
Source organism: Chlamydomonas incerta (assembly GCA_016834605.1). NCBI lineage: Eukaryota > Viridiplantae > Chlorophyta > Chlorophyceae > Chlamydomonadales > Chlamydomonadaceae > Chlamydomonas > Chlamydomonas incerta. The sequence goes on from JAEHOC010000025.1 coordinate 694,818, forward strand.
CAGCAGGGGGTTGGGGGTGGGCGGGGGGTAGGGGTGGGGCTCAACAAGCCGAGTGGTTCATCCATGTGCGCGGCGGAACGCGCGGATGGCGCCCAGGAGGGTGGTGGTTGCCGCTCTGCCCGCTACACGCCTCCCCGGCAGCACCCCTCCCTCCTTCGCCTCCTCTCTCTCATCCTCCTGCTCCGCCTCCCCTAGTTGCCCAAGACGCTGCTGCCCCGCGCGCTTGCATTTGCACTGGGCCGGGGCTCGCGACTGCTGGTTTCCATGGGACTCATATTTGGGAATATATTATATACTCCCCCCCCGCACTTAACCCCCCGCCCGCGGCACTCGCCTGTGGCGCTGCACCGCCCCACCGCCCCACTGCCCCACTCACCATGACCAGACTGGTGCACAGCCGCGCCGCCTGCGCGTCGCCCGCATCGCCGCACCAGGTCACCGTGCTGCCCATGGCCTGCCGCGTGGTGGCGTGGGGAATGAATGTGTTGGACAAGACCACAGCGGGGAATACCGTAAGTGTGTGTTTCGCTCCGGCACATGTGTGCGTGTTTCAGACCAACACGCCGCTGACCGCATCCCCGCCCACCCCCGCCAGCTCCCCCACACCCCGGCCCGCCCTCACACCGCCCCCGCCCACCTTGAGCAGCGGCTCCACGGCGGGCAGCGCCGCCTCCTCGCCGCCCACCAGAAAGGACAGCGTGCCTGCGGGGGGCGGGGGCCGGGGCGGGTTGGCGAGCAGTGAGGCTGGGGTTGGACGAGAGGCGCACACATGGGACGGGACGGACCTAACCCCCATCCTTTGGTTTGGTTTAGCTTGGGCTGGTAAATACTAAATACAGTCGCCGCGCAACCGCACACCGCTCCAGGCGCGTGCACCCTCTGCCTCACCGCTCGCACCCCAACCCCAGCCCCGCACCCCAACCAACGCCAGCCACCACCAGCACCACCACAGCCGCCCCCCCTCCCCCCGCGCCCACCTTTGTCCGCGCCCACCACGCCGCCCGACACCGGCGCGTCCAGCAGGGTGGGGTTGGCGGCGGGCAGCCCCGCCAGCCGCGGGCCCGCCAGCCCCGCATGCACGCGCGTGGCTCGCACCCGGGCGGCCAGCTCGCGCGCCGTGCCGGGGTCCAGCGTGGTGCAGTCCACCTGGCAGAGGGGGGGGGGAGCGGCGGTGGGGCGGTGTGGGTGTGTGTGGGGGTTGCAAGGATGTTTGGAAAAGCGGTACAGGATGCACTGAAGACTGGGGGGGGCGGTGTACCAGCCCAAGCTAAGCCAACCTAAACTAGACAAGGGAGGGGGCGGCAGTGGCGGGGCGTGGGTGGGCGTGGATGCGCGGGTGCCGTGGCGTGGCGTCAAGGTGGCGGCGGAGATGCCGGGCGTCATGCGAATAGCCGCCTGTGCAGGTCAGGTCAGGCCCCTCCCAATTCCTCCCAATCGCTCCCTCCCTCCCGATCCTTCCCTCCCCTGCCCCCGGCCCCTCACCAGCACTCGCGGCACGATGCCGGCCTTGGGCGCCAGCAGCCCCGCCTGGCCCAGGTACACCTGCAGCCGCGGCGGCAGCATGTGTAAGGCCGTACGATGGCAGCGTGTCGGCTGGCACCCGGCGGGCCCACGAGGCAACGTACGGTATCGTGCCCAGCAGGCCCCCGCCCGGCGCCCCATAGCACGGCCTGCCCGCCTGCCCGATTCTGCGCCGCAACACCTTGCCCACATCGCCTCATCACACAACTACCATCGACATGATCGGAACCCCGCTCCTCTGCAACCGCCCGCGCCCCGGTGCGCCCCGCCTGCCCGCCTGCCTGCCGCGCACCTGGCGCGCGATGGCGGGCCCCGGCAGCATGGTGAACACCACACCCACGCCTGCGCCACGTGGGAGGCGGCGGCGACAAGCGCGCGAGGGAGGGAGGGCAGGTAGGTGGGAGGTAACTGTTTGGCGGTGTTGGGTGGCGCAGGCGCAATGCGGCGGCGACAGCTACCGCATGCCTGGAACGGCCGCGTGGCTGCTTGCGGCCTCCGCTGCCGAGCGCGTTTTCCACGTTTGCAATGCTGGCAGGCGCCCTCCGGCCCGCCGCCCAACCTGCTCTCGGGGGCCCGGGGCGCGGGGGGCGCCGTGCCTGATGCGGCCGCCGCTGCCGCTGCCGACCCCGGCGGCGGCGGCGGCGACAGCCGGCGGCCGGGCGATCTGCCCCCTCTCGCACTAGTGTGGAGTTCCAGCGGAGATATCGAGATGTTTGAGCCGGCTGCGGGCCCGGCGGCTGGTCTGACAGGCGCGCGCTATGAGGAGGCGGCCGCGGCTGCGGCCGCGGCTGCGCCGCAGCAGGGCTGGATGCGCCTGCCGCCGCCACGCCGCAGCAGGGCCACGCGGGACCCAGCAGCGGCCGCAGCCGCGGCCGCCTCCTCATAGCGCGCGCCTGTCGGTCCAGCCGCCGGGCCCGCAGCCGGCTCAAACATCTCGATATCTCCGCTGGAACTCCACACTAGTGCGAGAGGGGGCAGATCGCCCGGCCGCCGGCTGTCGCCGCCGCCGCCGCCGGGGTCGGAAGCGGCAGCGGCGGCCGCATCAGGCACGGCGCCCCCCGCGCCCCCGAGTCCCCCAGCCGCAACGCCGGCGCCGCCTCCACCGGCGCCATCGCCGCGCCCGCCTGCCAGCGGCGCCAGAAGTGCATCAGCGGATGCTCCTCCGTCTGAAGCGGCAGGGGGTCTCGCCCCGCCGCTGGTGCCGCCGGCGGCGGCGGTGCCTCGTCCGCCATCGCCTCCGCCGCGTAAAACCGAAGTGAAAGCGCAGGCTCATACGCGTTGTCGTCGGCGCCCTCCGCATCCCCGCGCTCCCGCCGCCGCTTGGGCGGCGGCGGCGTTGTGGTCGCGCGGCGGCTGTACGGTATCACGAGGAGTTCGGCTGGCCCCTCACCCCCAGTCACCCGCGTACGGCACCCAAACCCTGCCCCGCCGCCCCCACCTGGCGTCTCCGCAAGCTCCGCCGGGCTGGTGACGGCCGTGGCTGAGCCGTACACCCGCGCCGCCGCGGGCGCCGCCCCTCCGCCTCCTCCCGCCGCCTCGCCCGCGCCCGGCGCTGGCCCCTGTCCTTGCCCGTGCCCCGCGGTCTGTGCCGCCGCGGCCTCCGACAGGATCCGGTCAACGGCGATTGAGTTCGAGTCAAACACGACCAGGTCGCGGCCAGATGCCAGGAGGTGCCGCGCCATGCGCAGCCCCATCGCACCGAGGCCAACGAAGCCGATCTGGAGGGAGGGCGGCGATCGGGCGGTGAGGCCGGGGATGGCGCAAGGAAAGGGCCTAGCCACCGGAGCTCCCATGGCTGAGTAAAGAGCGTGGGGGGGTCAGCGGCGCCGTGGTTGCAGCAGGGGCTATGGTATAGCATGGGGTCAGTGCAGCAGATATCTTTAGGTGGGTGGCTTCAATCAAGCGGCTCAACGCGGTGGGCTGCTGGCTTGCGCCGCGCTGGCGAGGACTTGTCGGCGGAGGCAGACGACTGTTGCAGGACTGGCCGCCGACGCCGACACGTGCAGCGCGGAAGTCAAAGCCTGGCGCTTCTGTCGTGCCTCGCGTCCCTGGCCTTCTACTGTATTGCTGGAAGCGGCTGCAATCTGCCGTGCCGAATTCGCTTCACTCCTTTCCCGAGCGCGCAAGTGTCGGCTGTCAATCAGCACGCCGCGCAGGCTCAATTACGCGGTGGGGCTTGGTATTTGGTATTGCCTGCTTTTGCTCTTCAAGCGCTATTGCTATTACGAGGTGAAATGCGTGCACGCCTCCGCACCTTCTCGGCTTTGCCCGCCGAAGCAGCCAGCCCTCGCCGGAAGCCCACAGCAGCTCCGCGCATGTTCGTCATCTTCGGTAACAACGATTGAGCAAGCGCGGGTAGCATCTATGACGCTTGGGAGACTTCCGAGAAGTAACAGAAAGGATGTTGCAAAAGGCGTTGGCTCCCGCAAAGGAACTCAGGGTAAAGTCGGGGATTCAAGGGTAGGAAATATATGCACTAATAGAGAGTGACGTCTACGCTCTCGGCGCGGCGGGCCCTTCTCGATCCAGCTGCCCTATGGCACGGAACGGCACGTACCCGCGGCCCCCGAAAGCCCGAGGGCAAAGCATGAAGGGGAAAGCACGAAGGTGAAAGCTTTGCTACTAGGGCTCCCGCCAGCCAGGCTAGCATGTACACCTTAAAGCCGTGTGCTTCTTTCGCTAGCGTAAATGTAGCTGATGTAATGCGCATGCACTTCGTCGCACGCCAGCCAGCCGTCACGCGTCCGCTGCTGGAGAGCCTGAAAAATATAGAAGGAGCGGCATGTGCTTGCAGACACACAAAGCGCGCACGCTACGGAAAAAGCTCATGGCATCCGCATCCGACGTGGACTGGGCATTCGGTTCGGTGCATAACGCTTGCGTTCCGAACCTGGTCAGCAAACTATTAGCACACAACTGTGATCACTCCTATAGACTACAATCATCTACCAGATCTCATTTCTTCTTGCAGAAAAGGCAGACTTGCGCAATGCAGCTCAACCTCAGCAGCCAGCGCGCCACCCGCGTGGTGGCTAGCCACCGCCATGCGACCCCAGTGGTGACTGCTCCTCGTCGCAGCAACCGCACGTCGTCGGTCGCGGCCAAGGCCGTTCAGACGCCGAGCAATGCGACCGCGGCCAGCGAGCTGCAGAGCCTGGGCCGTCTTTCCACTATCGTTCCCGACACTCTTGCCATGGAGACGCTCACGCCCGGCGCCAAGCTGGCCGCGGGCACTGTGTCGGCAAGCGTTCTGCGCTCCGTCATTGTTTCAGAGTCGCTGGGCCTGAAGCCGTATGAGGTGAGCGCTAAACATGCACTGGTATTCAGCGGCTGTGTGGCATTTGGCTCCGGTCTTAGTCGCCTTCCGTCTCGGCGATTCGGAGAGAGAATTGCCGATCGAACTCCTTGGAACAGCCGCTCGCTGGCGTTGTGGGTGGCCGCAAGCAGTGCAAGGAGAATAAATTTCCCACATGCGATGTCGAATTGCATTTCCGGAACACGGAGCGTTGGCGGAACCTGGCATGCCGGGGGTGGGGCTGGGGCCCGGGCGGGTGTTGCGCCGCTATGCGTGCCATTTCAGGCTCCGGACCTGCCGCTGTATCCTGTCGGCACGCAGCCGATGCGCCCCTGGCCTTGCTGCATACACAGCTCTTGTAAGCGGCACGCCTCACCCACCCCAACCTCCACATGATTCCGTCAAGCGCTGGGGCATCTTCTGCCACCATCTTCTGCTCAGATTTCTAGGCAGGACCCCACCTTACGAAGCTTCCCTCGACCCCCTTCCCCGCCCCTCCTGCCAACTCCATTCCTCCTGTTCTCACAGAACGCCATCATGGCCGCCATGGCCGCCGGCAAGAACAGCAACAGCCCCCTGGCGGCCGCCGCGGACCCTCTGGACCGGTGAGGGCCCCTTGCCTTGCTTCGGTTTCTAACCAGTAGGCACCCTGTATGTGCGCATGCATCGGCTCCGCCGGCACTAGCTTGCGGCACGGCTCGAAGTGTACCATGCCAAACGCCACCTCGTTTGTTCGGGAACGCCCCCGCCAACGCACGATGCACGGCGCAGGGCGCTCGTCAACGTGGGTGCCATGCTGTGCGACGTGGTCTGGGGCCGCGTGGAGACAATCGTCGATCCCAACCTCGCCACCGACCAGGGTGAGTCTTGGCGCGTGGCGTGACCTGACGTGGCGTGGCGTGGCATGGCTTGAGCGCCTTGTGTTGCTCGGTCTGCTGCTGGCCTCCAGTGCATCCTGTACGACCACTTTTCCAGCCACCCTTGCAGTCCCCTCCTCTCCTCCCACCCCAACTCACCCGCCCCCGCCTACGCCGCCTCCTCCGTACAGCCGCCATCACGGAGAAGGTGCGCCTGCTGGCGGCGCTGTACGCGGCGCTGCGGGTGCCGCGCGACCGCCTCATCTTCGGCCTGCCCGCCACCTGGGCCGCCACGCAGGTGCGGTGGGTGCAAGAGGGAGGGAGGGAGGGACGATGCGGTGGCAAGGCGGACCGGGAGGGAAGGAGGGAGCGAGGGAGGGGTTGTGGATAGCCCGTCCCAAGCTAAACCAACCGAACTAGACGGGGGACGGGCGATTGCAATAGCAGCAATGCACAGCAACGTGGGGGCGGGGGAGGGAGGGCGCCGGGGTGGTGAAACGTGTTGGTGACACGGAGTGTGAGGGATGGGCGCGGGGAAAGTGTGGGGAACGACGTGGGCGGATGTGGGTGCGTGCCGCGGGGAACGAGGGAGCGCGTGCTGGTGGAAGGGCCGGGCAGCAGTGCCTGTGTGGTACGGATCGGCGCAGGGCGGGGCAAGGGCAGGGGCAGAGGCTGGTAGGGCCGCCCCCGCGGCAAACGTGTGCAACAGCCCGACGCAGTGCAAGTCTTGCCAGGCTTTGACCGCGCACGGCTGGTGTGGCCCGCAGGCTGCCAAGACGCTGGAGGCGGAGGGCATCGCCACCAGCGTGAGTCCGGAGAGGGGGCCGCGGGCGAGAGAGGGGGCCGGAGAGGGGTGGGCCTGGCGAGGGGCTGCAGGGACTGTGGCCTCGAGGTGCAGCGCGTCCAGTCGTGTGCAGGGACACCGTTGTCGCCCCCTGCCCTGCCGATGCCCTAACTCTGGCCCTTACACCGCCGGCTCCGTATTCTTCAACTCCTGAACCTTGCAACGCTCCCTGCCCCTGCCCGCGCCCCTGTGCCCCTGCCCTTGCGCTCTTGCTCGTTGCGCCCTCATTCTTACCATCTTTGCAACCTCCCACCGCCCCTACGCCCTGCTCCTTGCAGCTGTACATGGTGTTCAGCGCGGCGCAGGGCATCGCGGCCATGCAGGCTGGCGCCAGCGTCATCCGCATCAACGTGGGCCGCCTGCGCGAGTGGTACGACAAGAACCCCGGCGCCATCCGCAACCCCCACGTGAGTGAGCGTGCGTGCGTGCGTGCGTTGCGTGTGTGCGTTGTGCGTGTCTGTGCCTGTGTGTTCGCGCGCGGCCACACGTGCCCATGCTCGAGCTCACCCTTTCCATTCCCCCCGCCCTTGCCTGCCTGCCTGCCTGCCTGCTCAGGGCCCTCGCGAGGACACGGGCGCGCCCACCGCCTATGACCCCGCCATCGAGCTGGTCAAGGAGCTCTACTGCTACGGCCGCAAGTGGGTGTGCGGGTGGGGGCGGGGTTTGAGGTGGAGGGTGCGGCTACCTGCTCCGACCGCCGAAACCCTTTCCCGTCCTCGCCCTCACCTCGCCCACGTCCTCGCTCTCGCCCCGCCGCAGGTACCACCCCAAGAGCGCGATCATGGCCATGGGCCTGCGCACGCGGCAAGGTGGGGGCGCGAGTTGGGGGGGGGGGGGGCTGCGTGCGCGGGGATGACGCGGGCGGGGGGAGAGGGGGGGGGAGCGGCGTGCGCGTGCGGCGTGTGTTGGACAACACACGGAAACCAAAACGCGGCGTGCGGCGTGTGTATGCGTGTTGGTGCGGTGTTTGCTTTGGCGAACGAGCCGAGCGGTGCTGTGCGCGGGCTGCTTCAAGGCAGGGCGTGGACCCCTATGACCCCCACTTCACCACCCATCCACCCCACATCCACATCCACCACCCCACCACCCAGACGCTCTGGACCTGGCGGGCCTGGACTACCTCATCCTGTCCGGCCGCGTCATGAGCCAGCTGGCGGCGGTGGACACCGACCAGGTGGGCGCGTGGGCGTGTGACAGGCTGCGTGCCGGTATTTGTGAGTGTGTGTGTGTGTGTGTGTGTGTGTGTGTGTGTGTGTGTGTGTGTGTGTGTGTGTGTGTGTGTGTGTGTGTGTGTGTGTGTGTGTGTGTGTGTGTGTGTGTGTGTGTGTGTGTGTGTGTGTGTGTGTGTGTGAACACCTGCCCAAGCTGGAAAACGGGGAGGAGGACGGAGGGGCTAAGGTGCTGGCCAGGCGCCGGGCGGCAGGAGGGAAGGAAGGAAGGGTGGAGGAACGAGGGCGGGCTGAGAAAGGGGGTTGAGAGCCGGGTAAATCTGGCCGTGGGCAGTGCAAGTACGATACAGCGGGGCACACTGACCGTACACCACACAACGCCATGGCCCCAGTGCTGATTATCGCCTGCTGTGCGCCCTCTCCTCCCGCCACCCGCCGCCCCAGGGCTACAACGACGGCCTGTCCGCGGTGGCGGGCAGCAGCGGCGTGGAGGCGGTGCTGACGCCGGCGCTGGCGGCGCAGGCGGAGGTCAAGCAGGTGAGTGGAGGGCAGGGGGGGAGGCGCGGCTGGGGGGCGGGCGGGGGCCGGGGTGGGGGGGCGTTCATGCAACTGGGGGGTGCGGTTGGGCAGGAGCTGGGCGGGAGGGCTGGGGATGCGGTTGGAGTGCGGTGGTTAGGACGGGGGCGGGAAGGCGGCGGGCGGCGCGAACGTTGGCGGCTGGTAACAGCACTGCCGCTGCCGCCTAGTCAAACAACACACCCTCACACCCCTCTCCCACCCCTCTCTCCCCGTTCCCCCCTTTCCCCCCTCCCGCCCTCCGCCAGTGGTCGGTGCTGACGGAGCCGGTGTGGAAGAGCGAGCTGGGCCCCGCCGCCACCGAGCTGCTGGCCGCCGCGCTCAAGCTGCGCGCCAACGACGTGACGGAGCTCAAGAAGCTGCTGGCCAGCCGCTCCTCCGCCGCCGACTAGATGTGCGCAGCGTGTGTGGCGTGTGTGGACACCGACGGCAGTGCGGGCGCGTGCGGACACCGGCGGCGTTGGAATGGCGCGGAGGCCTGGTGGCTAGCAGCATGGGCTGGGCCGGGCTGGACCGGCCAGGGCTGCGTGCCCTGGCAAAGAGTCGCCGCCTGTGCAGGCGGCGGCTCTGCAGCTGCGGGCTGTGTGTGCAGCGCGGGCTCGCCCTGGGCGGGCGGGTGCGTTGGTGGACCGGCACAGTCCTCGAGTCGGTGATGGGATGAGGTCGTGAGTGAGTGTTTCCTTCTTGGCGAGAACCTGAGAGGGGGGCCGTGTGTGTGTGGGTGTCTGGAGTGAGCTGCCTCATGGGGTTTACTCGTGTGTGCTTCCCAATAGTACGGGGCGGGTGTCCGAACCGAAGAACAGGCAAACCTTACAGGAGGTTGCGTTGGGAGGAGGCGGAGCGAGACCAGCGGCCGATACCGGAGCTGGCCGCTGCAAACCGCCACGGGTTGTTGCACGTTGTTATCTTCCTTCGCTTGCAAGTTAGGATGCAAAATCATGTGGGTTGGAAGCTTGCTCCAGCTGTTTGTGCGTTGCATCAACATGACTTTGGGACGGAGCTTTGATGCGCGGCGCTGAAGGCGCTGCGTCTCGGGGCGTCTGTGTGTGTCTGTCGGGTGCGCTGTGCATTCAATGGTGCTGTCATTCTGATAGAATAAGCGGCGCCCGGCGTTCGGCCGTTTGCAGGCATCGTGTTTGTTGGAAGAGCTGGGTTTGGTTGAACGCAAGGCACGCATCTGGCATGCGGTATCTGCAGCGGATTTGCGCGCCCAGCAACATTGCGGGCGGCACGGATCGGTAGCTGTAAGGAGTACCGTGTCCGCGAATCGCACGCATCTCTCCACGACTCCAGCGAGTCCGGTCCCTTACAGCGCGCGTGGGTGTGCGCGCGGAAGTGCCCCAATTCATTTGCGCGGATACGTTCCAGACAGGCAGCCCAACAGCTGCAGTCCAGTGGCCGGGCTGGCAGCCGCAAGCTTCGCACACTTGACACGTCCCGTGCGCCCTAGGCATGTGCTCTACTTAGGCACGGCGCTGAAGTGGCCGCAGCATCGCACGCTCGCTCACCTACCGCACGGCAATGCCCACGCCCCTACCTCGCTCGATCGCCCGCTCACCCGATCGCTCGCCGGCCCGCCGCGCAACCACGCGATCAGCCCTGTGCGCCTGCACCCGCACCCGCAGCCGGCCGGCGTGGCGCCTTGCGGGGCCGCCTGCCCCGGTCCTCATCCTTAAACTCCCCCGCTTGCCCGCTCACACGCTCGCCCGCCCAGCCGATCACTTGCTCAAGCGCACGTGCATGCACAACATCGCAAGATTCTCAACCCAAGCGCCGCCACTACGCCGCCGCTCCAGCGCTAGCCGGCAGGCCCGCCTCCTTGCCCATCCGCTCGGCCGCCGCCGCCATCAGCGCCGCCGCCGCCGCCAGCTCGGAGCCCGTCAGCGCGGCGAACTCGTCCATGGGCACGTCCAGATGCGCGCTGACCGCCGCCCCCGCCACCCACTTGGCGGTGCACGGCATGTCGCACGGCTTCAGCGGCGGCGCCAGCGTCACGCCCGCGCCCGTGTCCACGACCACCCCGTCGATGACCAACGGCGGCGGCGGGGGTGGCGGCGGCGGCGGCGCCGCCACCGCCAGCCGCGTCGACGGCGTGGCGATGGTCAGGTCCGTGGCGCCGTACAACCAGGGCTGGCCGCCCGGGGTGGTGACGCCGCCGGCCGCGATGGCCTTGACGGCGCCCGCCGCATCGCCGGCGGCGGCGGCGGCCGCGGCCGCAGCGCGCGCCTTGCCCTCGGCGGTGGCGCGGGCGGCGGCGGCGGCGACCTCAAGACGCGTGTAGACGGGGCCCAGCAGCGTGTCGGCCTCGGCGCCGAAGACCGCCTGTTGGGGGGGGGTGGTGGCAATGCGCGCCGTACCGCACGTGGGGCTTTTTGACCGTGGGGTGTTATTGGGGGGCAATGGGCTGGGCGCAGGCAGGCGCTGTTGAGCTGCCGTGCCGTGGTGGGGCAGTGGCGGGCGAGGCGTGGCGGTTGGGGTGGTTGGATTTATGACATCATGCCATGGGCCCCACGCGGAGGCGAAGCGCAGCCAGTGCTCGCACCCAAACAACCAAAAAACGTCACATGAACGGCTACCTCCCCCCACATCGTCGCGTGCCCCTGCCCCCGCCCGCAGCTCCCCGTCTCGTAAACAGTTCAGGAGACGACAGTCAGCAGCACGCAAGCACGGCGCCCACTCCTCCTCCTCCTCCTCCTCCTCCTCCTCCTCCTCCTCCTCCTCCTCCCGCTGCCCCCCTCCTCCTCCGCCTCCTCCTCCTCCTCCTCCTCCTCCTCCTCCTCCCGTTCCGCCTCCCCCACGCACCTGTCTCGCCATAGGGTTGCCGAACAGCATGTGGTGCGGGCTGAAGGGGTCGCGGCTGAGGCGCGCCGCCAGCCCGGCGCCGGTCAGCGTGAGGCCGAAGCCGGTGCGCCACAGGCACCGCCCCAGCGCGCGCTCGCCGGTGGTGGGCTGGCCGTCGCGCACGCAGGACACCCACTTCTCCTGCGCAGGGGGTGGGGGAGAGCGAGCGTGTGTTTGTGTGCAGGGGCGCATGTGTTAAAGAGCACACGGAAACACAACAAGGGGGCACGTGTTCGTGGGCAGGGGCGTGTGTGCGGGGAGGACCAATCCGCGGACAGCAGGCGGTCGTGGGCGCTCGCACACACAGCCCCTGAAGTACCGCATGCACTCGCCCGCGCTACCCCCGCGGCCTATGTGCACCACCTCACTCCATGGCCACACGGCCATCACCCCTCCTCCCCTCCCTCCCCTTCCCTCCTCCCCTCCCCTCCCCTCCTCCCCTCCTCTTCACCTGAACCACCCTGACCCGCTCCGACCTTGCGCCCGCTGCCCTTTCCTCTCCCCAGGGCTTGATTTCCACGACCCCCTCTGCCCGCCAATCCGCCCACCCATCCACAACAGCCTGCCCATCCACGCCCACCCGGCCGCCCACCCACCCCAACCCGTCCCACCCAACCCCTCCCACCCAACCCCTCCCACACACACCGCACGCACGCACCTTGCCAATGTAGCTCAGCAGCTTGAAATTAAGCGCCGTGCCCGCGCCCGCCGCTGGCCAGGAGTGCCCGCAGCGGTCGCCGCTGCCCAGGAAGCGCCGAGTGCCGCAGCCGCTGGCGTCGCCCACCAGGCCGCCGCACACGTCGAACCGGAACTCGCAGCCCGAGGAGGGCCGGCACACGGGGCACACCGGCTGCGGGAACTTGGGCGGCCGCTTGCGGCCGAGCACGGCCGTCAGGTTGAAGCCGCAGGGCAGGCAGGCGGCCGCGACGCGCGAGGGCGACAGCAGCGTGAGGCCGTTCCAGTCCGCGAGGTGGTCGCACACGGCCGCCGCGCGGCCGCTGAGCCCGGACAGCAGCGCCAGCGCGTGGCGCGGAAGCCACAGCGTGTCGTCACGGCCCAGCAGCACCCAGCGGTAGGGCGGCGGCGCCGCGGCGGAGGCGTTGGCGGCCGTCGCCGCCGCCGCTTTGCGCGCCAGTGCCGTGAGCAGCTCGTGCGCGAGCAGCGGCGCCATGGCGGCGCGCGGCCCGGCGCGGTGCTCCGCGTGCAGCGTGGGGGCGGGCGGGTAGCGGCCGTAGGGCCCGCCACCCGCCGCCTCGTCGGGCTGCGCGTCCGCCCACGCCACGTAGGCCTCGGCGTGCGGCCCCACCAGGCCGCCGGTCTGCTCGTTGAGAGCCGCGGCGTCGGCCGCGGTCTCCACTGCTATGATGGTGCGGATGCCGCGGCTGCGTGGGTGCCGCGTGTGTGGGTGTGTGTTTAGGTGTGGGTGGGAGAGGCCCGGCAGGGCTCGCTGGGGAGGAGGAGGAGCATTTCGCAGTGCCTCGGGGGCGTGGATGTTGCTTGAACCCCTTTTATGCCCGCATTTTGGTAAGATCGCCGACAGGCAGGCGCGCAGCGAGCGGCGGCAGTGCCAAGTGCGTGGAGGTCAGGGGGTGTGCCAAGCCCTGCCCCAAGTGCTTTTCGCTTACCGTGCGGGTCGGCTCGCGTGCACCAGCGGCAAGCGCTCCTTGGTCGTGGGTATCACTATGACCAGGTCCGCCGCGGTCAAAGGCGGCTGCGAGGTCTCCGTCGCGCCATCCTCGTCGCCGAGGAGCGCGCGACGATGCTGCGCTGACCCACAGCCAGAAGCGGCTAGCGCTATGATGCCTAGTAGCAATGTTGGGTTCATTATTGCTTTTGTTACCAAGTCCTGCAGCCGCTTAAGGATTCGAGAGCTGTTGTGCAAGCGCGGCCATCGCGCGGCTTGAGACGCGGTGGTCCAAGAAGTCTCTATTAATGATTTAAAAAGTGCTCTATAGGTAGGCTGGTAGCTTAAGAATGCCATGAAGAGCCCTAGCACGAACCCCGACCCGCCCCAATCCGTGCCCTTCCCCAACTCTGGCCGAACGAACCCTTCTGACGCTTTTGCCGGGTTTCATGACCAAGGGCCTGAATCGCCAGAGCTGATACACGCACGTTCAGGTACTACAGCATATGTTGCAGAGCAACTGCTGCAAGTCCGAGGGCACGCGGACTGGGGGCTGAGCCCTGTGCAGACCGACTCCCCGCTCGCATGCACATCCACCGGCGAGCACCTCAGTCTCGCCGGTCGCCAACACCTTCATTAACTCTTGCGCGTACCCTTCTCCGTTCACCCTGGTTTTAATTTGGGTGCGTGGTGCTGCAGCACATTAAGCCACTCACTGCAGCCCATCGCCTGCCCCTCGTGCAACCCATGCTGGCACACGACCTAGGCCCCCTCCCCGCACGAATTTGCCCAAGATGTGCGGACCGTACTATCGTATTGATACGCATTGCAACCGCTTGAAATTGCACTTAAGAAATGGGACAGGACATAACACAATTCATACGCGCCATCCTGCAAGGTGCATTAGCTAGAAGTCATTCGTTGTAAACTCATGCCGCCAACGCGACTACCCCTCCCCCACTTCGATGTACCATCTTTGCAAACCCCCTTAAAACCCGTTGATGCTCCTGCAACCCTCACGCCATCACTCATTAGCCCTAAGAACTGCCGCCCAGCTCCCAAGCATGCCACGTCCGACTACAGTACTGTGCCAGGCCAACCGAGGACATGCGCCCAAACCGATGCAACCGTGCACTGCTACTCGGCTGGACGAGCCGCTGCATAAAACGCATCAATCATCTTCTTCAAAGCAGCATGCGCCTCCGCCTGCTCGGCTGCCGCCTTGTTCGCCGCCGCCAGCTCCTTAGCTGCCTTATTCGCCGCCCTCTTAGCTGCCGCCTGAGCGGCCGCCAGCTCCGCTGCTGCCGCCTCCGCCTGCTCGGCTGCTGCCTTCCTAACCGCCGCCAGCTCCGCTGCTGCCGCGTCCGCCGCCTCCTTAGCCGCCGCCCGCTCCGCTGCTGCCTTATTCGCCGCCCTCTTAGCTGCCGCCTGAGTGGCCGCCAGCTCCGCTGCTGCCGCCTCCGCCTGCTCGGCTGCTGCCTTCCTAACCGCCGCCAGCTCCGCTGCTGCCGCGTCCGCCGCCTCCTTAGCCGCCGCCCGCTCCGCTGCTGCCTTATTCGCCGCCCTCTTAGCCGCCGCCTGAGCGGCCGCCAGCTTTGCTGCTGCCGCGTCCGCCTGCTCCTTAGCTGCCTTCGTAGCCTCCGCCAGCTCCGCTGCTGCCGCCTCCGCCTGCTCCTCAGCCGTTTTCTTGGCCGCCGCCAGCTCCTCAACCGCCTTCCTAATCTCCTCCAGCTTTGCTGCTGCTGCGTCCGCCTGCTTGTTAGCCGCCAACTTCGCCTCCGCCTGCTCCGCTGCTGCCTTCTTAACCGCCGCCAGCTCCGCTGCTGCCGCGTCCGCCGCCTCCTTAGCCGCCGCCCGCTCCGCTGCTGCCTTATTCGCCGCCCTCTTAGCTGCCGCCTGAGTGGCCGCCAGCTCCGCTGCTGCCGCCTCCGCCTGCTCGGCTGCTGCCTTCCTAACCGCCGCCAGCTCCGCTGCTGCCGCGTCCGCCGCCTCCTTAGCCGCCGCCCGCTCCGCTGCTGCCTTATTCGCCGCCCTCTTAGCTGCCGCCTGAGTGGCCGCCAGCTCCGCTGCTGCCGCCTCCGCCTGCTCGGCTGCTGCCTTCCTAACCGCCGCCAGCTCCGCTGCTGCCGCGTCCGCCGCCTCCTTAGCCGCCGCCCGCTCCCCTGCTGCCTTATTCGCCGCCCTCTTAGCCGCCGCCTGACCGGCCGCCAGCTCCGCTGCTGCCGCCTCCACCCGCTCCTCAACCATCTTCTTAACCGCCGCCAGCTCCGCTGCTGCCACGTCCACCATCTTCTTAGCGGCTACCAGCTCCGCTACATGATACTGCAGCTCCGCCTCCAAGCGGTCGCGCGCCGCCTTCTCAGCTGCCAGCGCCCCCTTCAGCCCATCCACCTCGTCCTGCAGCTGCTTTGTCTGGCGCTGGTGCGTCGCTGCAACGCGCCGCTCACGCTCCAGCCCCGCCTTCAGGTCTGCGTCCACGCGCCCCAGCTCCGCTCGGGTATCCGCCAGCTCCTTCACAGCGCTGGCTTCCACCTGCTGCGCCGCTTCCAGCTGGGCGCGCAGGGCGCACGTCTCCTCCCGCAGCTGCTCCAGTTCAGTGACAAGTTCAACTTGCTGTTGCGCCTGCGCTGCCTGGCTCTCCCTCGCGGCTTCCAACTCCACCTCCGCATCCGCCTGCTTCGAAGCCGTTTCACCAAGCTTACGGCTCATCAACTGCAACTTCCCCTCCAGATTTTTCACACGCTGCCGCAGCGACGCCACCTGCATCGAAGGCAAGCACACAGCCGCGCGAAGCGAACATCAGCTGTGCGTAAGACGGATTCCATCATTGGGAATCCACGGACCCCGCATGCGGTTTCTCACCTCGTCACTGCCAATGAGCGGCGCCTCCGCGCCCAGGCTTGAGCCGGCCACGGGAAGCACGGGCCGTGTGCCGCCGTGCTCACCCGAGCCCTACCACCACATGCATGACGACACGACGCGGTGGCAGGTTAGAAAGACAAACGCGAGAGGAGTATGCAGCACCATAGCGCGCGCGACATGGTCAATCGTGCGCGCCTGAGCAAAGTACGACCAACTCTGGTTTGGGATGGACCTTGGGGTTTGGAATGATCCCCAGATCTCAGCTCGTTCATTCATTGGTACCATGGGTAATCGGTACAGTCCGACCCGTTTACGCCTGCTGTGCCTGTGTTCCACTTCGCCCTGCCATTCCTGCAGCGCCCCTACAGCAACCCATACCAACCCGCAGCCATGCCCGCACATCCTACGGCCTACCTCTTGCTTGGGCGCACTGACGAAGCTGCCAGCGCCGTGGGCCGCGGGCTGGTTCGCTGTGGGGGGCCCCGGCACCGCGGCGCTGCTGCCGCCGCGCGCTGCCAGCGGTGACAGTGGGGGCGACCCCACGTGTTGTGGCTCCGGGGCAGTGGGGTGCTGCGATCGCGCCTCGCCGCCGCCCTGTCGCTGCCTGTGGATGCCAAGGCGGGAGCAGGCCAGGCCCAGATTGCGGTCGGCAAGATGAGAAGGGCCCGCGAAGCAAGTTCTTCCTAACCCCCATTCTTGCGGCAATGTGTAGGCGTGCTTGCGGTGCCATTGGCCGCCCAGCCAGCGACAGCCCCGGCACATGCACTTACTTGCGCCCTTGAGCCTCGGAGGCCACACTCGTAGACGGCTGCGTGCCAGATGGTTTCCTTCCTAGCACGGGCCGTTCCGGGTCGCACCGTGGCTGCGGCGATGGGTGCGGCGGTATGTGCGGCTCTGGCTGCGTCTGTGGCTGCGTCTGTGGCTCCGGCTGCGGCTCTGGCTGCGGCTGTGGCTGCGGCGATGTGTGTGGCTGTGGCCCTTGCTGCACCTGGGGCTGGGGCTCAGCTTGCGGCCGCGTCTCGGCGAGCTGTTGCGGCTGCCGCGGCCGCTTGCGCGGAGGCGGCTGTGGCTGGTGCTGCTGCTGCTGCGTCTGGGCAAGCGGCGGCGGTGCCCGCTGCGGCTGCAGCCCCGGCAGCTGCTCCTGCTGTTGCTGCGGCGGCTGCCGCTGTGGTACTGCCGCCGGCTTGTCCGCCCGTGCCTGCATTGGAATGGGCAGGCGCACAGGCGCAACATCCTCATGCGCCTTCGCACTCCGCTCCGGAGCCACCTGCTCCTGTGGGTGCACCATCGGCGTGCCGGGGCCACGCGCGACATTGCTGTTGCTGGCACGTCGTGAAGCAGGTGCCGCACAGCCCGCCGCTCCCATCCCGCCGGCCTCCTCTGACTCCTCCTCTGACTCCACCTCGCCCTCCGCCGCATCCGCTGCGTCGGCTCCCGCTGGCTCCGACTCAGCTTCCGCGTCCGACCCCACGGACTCGACCTCGTCCTCCCCGCTGATGACGAGGCTGACCACGGGGGTGCCGTCGCCGCCGCCCCCGGCCGCTGCCTCCCGCTCCTGGAGCGTGCCGCGGCAAAAGTCCGCGACCAGCAGCGCGTGCCCATGCGGTCTGGTCCGATACAGCGTGTAGGCGTGCAGCAGGCTGTTGGGGTCCGGCAGGTTGGCCTCACCCAGGTTCTCCCGCAGCCGCCGCAGCACCAGCTTCGGGTTCTTGGGGTACAGCGAGATGATCGCGTCCGTCGGGACGGGACGCCCGCCGTTGACGCCCACCGCCACGAGCAGCAGCGGCGCCAGCTTGGTGGCACTGCCGGCTGCGGGCGGCGCCCCCGCAGCCGCAGTAGGGCCCGCGCCCGCCGCCGGCTGCTCCGGGGACTTCTGCTGCTGCTGCTGCCGGTCCTGCAGCACCACCGCTGTGCCGTCTTCCGAGAAGGCCCAGCGGCCGCTGCCCTCGGCCGTGTACGTGTAGGGTGAGTTCAACTTGGAGCCGGGCCGGGGCGGCGTCTGTTGCACGCCCATCCCGCTGAGCGGCTCCAGCATCCCGCTGGGTACGCCGTACTGGTGGTCCTTCCGCCGCAGCTCCTGGCCTTTACGCTGCAGCTGCTGCTTGAGCGGCGGCAGCTCAAACGCCGCCAGCTTCTTGTGCAGCGGCGGCCGGGGAATGGGCAGAGCCACCTGGGGCCCCGCAGGCATGCGCTTCGCCTGCTGTTTGCCAGCCGCTTTCTCCGCATCACCCTGAGCGCCCTTGCCCTGAGCAGCTGCGCTCGAACGGCGCTGGCCTTTGAGGGGCGACGCGCCCGTGAGCTTCTGCATAGGCCGGAGCGCGGGTGTGTCAGGACACACATTCATGACAATAGAAGTTGCCAGCTGCTGTCGACACACGAATCTTCCCACCAGCTCCCCGCCGCTGCGTGCACACTTGCCCTCCCCTGCCTGGACCGGCTTCAGAGCCTTGTCTTGCCCCCACGCCTGCGCCTTCGGGAAACATCCCTACGCTTGGCTCGGCTGGATTACCCTACCCCTGTCGCCCCCGCCACCAACACGCGAAGGCCCCTGCACACCTGCTTCTTTTGTGACGGCGCCGCCGCCTCAGCCGCATCTTCCACGTCCACTACTTCCTCCTCCTTGCTGGACTTGACCCATGTCGACACATCCAGCACAAGCAGCACCTGGCCAGGCGCCGGCAGGTAGACAGAGGTCGCGTGCAGCGTGAGCCGCGACAGCGCCGTCGGCACGTCTGGCAGCACGGCGGCCAGCGCCTCCCGCAGCTGCCGCACCCACACGCGCTGTCGGCGTTTTTCACCATCATGCAGCGCATTGCCATCTACCGGCGCCAGGGCCCTGCCGTCCAGGCTGACGGCGAGGTACAGGCGAGGGATCACTGCTGGCGACCCGGCCGCCTGCGGCTGCTCCACGCCGGCTGCGTCTGCCACTGCCGCCGCTGGCTCCGCCCCCGCCTCTGCCTGCACGACTACTCCTGGCGCGTCTGTCTCAATCCCGCCGCGGTCGCTATAGCACCAAGTAGTGCGAGGCACCGCGGCGTGCCCGCCATCACGGCCCGCGCCGTCGCCCATCAGGCTGACAATTGCGTCCCACGCACCCTTCTGCAGGCGCGGCGCGGCCTTGCCATCCAGCTTGTCAACCACCTCGCCTGCTTTGAACTCGGCTGTCAGGGGATCGCCGAGCGCCGCGGGGGGCCGGAACGTGGGCTGCCCGTTGGCGGGGTTGGGGTCTCCCGGCTGCCACTGGCCGGCAGCGGCGGCCTCCGAGCGCCCACGTTTGCGCGGCTGAGCTTCCATCCTGCGCGGCGCACACGCGGTGTAAGCGGTAAGGATCGGCTGCTACATACATCATCCGACTTTATTGTTTTGCGACGTCAAAATTGATATGACGCTCACATGACCCGCAAGGCCCTCCAGACGGCACGAAGTTGCAATGCACCAGCTGTAGCTACTGTATCTTTGCAGATGCAGACTTCTTGATGATAATAAGACTTGCCTGTTGGTCAAGAGCCCCGATTTATGAGGACCAGGCCGCTTTCCACGAGCGGTCGCGCCCCAGAGCTCAAAGTATGATTAGTTATACGCATCAATGCATCGGGGGGGAACTCAGGCCCGACAAGGCCCCGTCACGACCGGCCTCGTTGCTTCAGTCTCGTTTTGGAAAGCTGCAGAGACCATTAAGGCTTCAGTATTGTATGTGTTGGACTATTAGAAAGATGTCTAAAGCCGTGTTGATGGGTTGACGTCCCTCCGCCACGCGCGCATGCGGGCGGAGTGGACTCGTGACACTCCGCCGCACGGCAGCAAGGCGTGAGGAATGCGCGTCAGCAAACTACCAGCCTGGCAGCCAATCAGCAACGCATCGGTACATCTTCAGCGTTGTGCCAGCCGCGCGCCAGGGGTGGGGGGGTGGGAAACAAAGTGCCAGACCCCATGCCCGGGGGCGCGGGGGCCCCCTTGAGGAGACAACCCAACCCAAGTGTGTCATTTAACAAAAAGAGGTGTCTTTCCAGCGCGGCTGGAAAAGGGGGCTGAGTCCCCGGCACGTCTCCCGTCTGAGGCCGAAGGTATGTCGAAACTGCCTCATCTCCTCGCCGTCATTGTACACATGTCATCTGTACCCGCCCTAGTCACTATTCACCTATAGCCGGGGTCGGTTGGTACAGGCACCGCCAGCCATGTGCCCGGCCGCCGCATTCAGCTAGTCAAGCACAAGCACAGCAACACGACGTCCTGTAGCCGCAACACTCCGCTAGCTGCTGCAGCCTACTGCCGCATACAGTGTTATGCTCAGTGTGTCATTTAAAAACCCTCCATTTGATACCAAAGTGGTGCCAATCGACTCCTCTTGACGAGCGCTATCACGCCGTGTCATTGGCGGTCATGTTCTGAGACGTCGGCACCCACAGGATTCTATCCATGGAAATCCCGCCGGCCCAGCCCACCTCTCAAAAGGGCCCCGTTCTACATTTGGCACCCTTGTTAGACATGAATTCATCAGCGCACCAGCAGTTGAGAGCCCCGCCGTGTTGATGCGCATGTGTGCCCACGCCAGGGCGTGCAAATGGACCTCCCACTCAGGCCCGGTGAACAAGGAAGGTGGCTGGGTTCCTGAAGGTTTTGAAACTGCCTCATCTCCCCGACATAGCTGGGGTCGGTCTGTACAGGCACAACCAGCCATGTTTCCGGCTGCGTCCAGCTATTGAAGCACACGCACAGCAGCGCACAGGACAGCCAAACAGCAGCACGACATTCCGCAGCCGCACCACTCTTGCTAGCTGCTGCGGACTACTGCCACTGCTGTGTTATGCTCGCCAGCGAAGACGTCTAACCAGACCAGATCAGACCTCCCCTGAACCAGACACCGGCCAGTCTCAACCTGCGCGCCTGCGCCACTTCTTGGGCGGCGCCGTGCGTTCCTCCTCCACGTGGCCTTTCCCGCCCCCTCCACTCCGCACAAGCTCACCGCCGTCACCGCTGCTGGACCCAAGCCCCCCCCCCCCCGCCACTGCTGGGCTGAGGGCCACCGCCGCCACCACCGGGCCCAGGGCCACCGCTGCCGCTATCTGAACTCAACAGGCATTTCACCCTGCGCCTCAAGGCCATCTCAGCTTCTGGGACTTTAACATGGGCGGTTTGTTCCACTTGTGGCTGTGTGGCCGCCAATCACATTAGCAAACCAGGGGTTGGCGAAGGTCCTCTCAGGACAGTCAGGAGGGGGAGGATGCAGAGAAGGCCGTGACGAGGTGCCAGTGCAGGAGCCGGCCCAGGCTGAGGTAACCCAATGCACCCGGGCAGTACCCGTATCTTCCATCTACGCCGTAGAAATTTGCCCCAAATCCGCCGAAGGCGGAGAAAAATGTTTGGGGTTTGGGGCCGCGCATCTACGGAGCGTAGACGTTTTGGGCGGATTTGGCGGTATTTTAGACAGGGAGCGTAGATGGTTTGGGGGTTTTTGGGGCGTGCCCCTAGGAAAAGTTTTCCAAGCGTAGATGCCGCGGGAGGGGTCATCTACGCTGTGTAGACGCCGGGGGCCAAAAGCCATCTACTTGATACGGGCACTGCACCCGGGGCCGTGGCCTCGATTACCATCACAGACAAAACACACCATCAGCAACGTGGTGCGGATGTGGGACTCGCAGCCAGATGGTGCCAGGTGTCTCTGTTGACTGGCCACACTAACTGGGCGCTAACCTGGCTCTAACAGACCGCCGCCAGTGGTGCCGAGGGCCCACGCTAAAAAGCTGGATAGCATGCTGCGAGGCATCCCACAAGCCTGGCTAGGGGCAGCAACACCCACGCTGCACAGCCGGCTCCATCCACCAGCAAGGTCGTCTGCACCACCAGCGAGGGCGTCTGCACCACCACTCTGCACCACCATTCGTCTGCACTACCATCATGTCATGGCTGGCAAAGCTGTCCGTCCGCATGGTGAAACCCGTCAGCCAGACACAGCTCTGGCTGGTGGGGGATTTCTTACCTGCTGCCCACGCTGGGGACACTGCCATTCGCGAATGCAAACCCCACAAAATGAACCCACCTGGAACGCAGCCATTGCAGCGTCAAAGAAATGCTTGTTAGTGTAAATAGCATATCACATATCTGCTCCACTGTCCCCGCCACAGCATCATGGGCCAGCCCCAGGTGCCCTCCCCGCATTGCCATCGCCTAAGCGTTCTGCCCAGCTCTGCCACCATTATCCTCTTGTACCTCTCTGACATGCACCTGGCACACAGTCACCGGCACCTGTTTAGTGCACCGCCCCCACGCCGTCGCCATAGTGCGGGTGTCGTTACTAGCTTGGGGACACCCTTGGAGTTGGAATGTTCAAGATCCGATAAAAGATGGTGCTGACAAGCACCAAATGATGGCCAACGTTACGGCGATCCATTAAAATGACATGTAGGAACAATAAAGCCGTTTGCAGCTACTGAGAGAATAGTGCTGGGGAGGAACCAGGCGATGCAAGGGCACCCCTGCAGCAACGAGGTGGCAGAGGCAGGTGGCAACGAGGGATGCCTGAAAGAGCCCAGGAACCTGCACAGAATACACAGCATATGGCCCCTTCCTATGTAAGAGCACGATAGCACTCAGCTAGCCTCGCAAGCTGTAGGCCGCCATTGTGAATGGAGGCGCCATGCACTGGACAAGCACAGCACGCTGTGCGTGCGATTTCGAGCACAAGCAAAACAGGGACAACGTAACGACAAAGAAAAGCACTATGCAGGAACCAGTTAGCGCAAGGCAAGCGGAGCAAAGTTTGGTCCCAGAGCCGGCGTCGCGGCAGGACCTCGAGGCATCATCAGGCCTGGCTCCATGCAACCCGTACAGCTCCATCTCGCCAATCGGGCCCGCGTCCAACTACAAAAGCCGAAGCTGGTCCATTCCTTGTTGTTCAACAAGGCCGCGTCCTCACCGCCTGCGCCCCGCGCCTGCGCCCCTGCGCCCACCCTGCCTAGACTCTAGCGCGTCCCCGGTGAGCAAGCGCCGCAGGCTCCCGACGCGCGGGGAGCGCAAAATGTCCGGCGCGAGCATGTTGGCCGCCTGGTGCACCTCTCTGCCTTGCAGCCGCCCCCAATCGATGCTTTGTCCGGCAAATATTAGCGAGCTATCCGCCCCCCCCGTCCTGAGCGAGCGCCTGGCCCGTTTTGCTCGCGCGATGCTAGGTCTCAGATCTTCCCGAGCCCGCTGCTGGCTTTCAGCTCTACGACCTCCCAACCTTCTACCCGAGTAAGTTGCTGCGCGAAATGCCAGCCGCTCGCCCTCCATGCGCCCTCCGCGCTCATTTTCGCCGGCGCCTTGCTCCATCGTGAGCGCCCTTTGCGCATCATAATACAGCAGCTCGTTTGCGTTGGTCAGATGATTCGCATAGCCTAGCTTTGTGTCAAGTCGTCGGGTAAGAGCTCCCAATCTAAAACAATTCTGTCGTTTGCTGCTTGTGCGCAGGTGGTAGAAGCCGGTGCTCTTTCATATACCAGGTGGCTTATAAAGATGGCGTCAGATATAGCTCAGCTGAGGTGAGGGCGAAGTTTGCCGGGCGTGGCGTGGCACACGGCCACCATTGCGTCCGCACCGGCAGCCCCGCGCCCCCTTGGCCCCCCCCCCCCCCCGCCGCACAACACACCAGCCCGACCCACCGCGCACAGCCCAGACTTTCCGGACAGCATGCTCACCACTTTGTCGCACCACAGCTACGTTGCAATAAGATTGTATGCGCTTGCTTGCAGGTGTGTGGCGTGCTACGAGGCCAATCCCACAAGCAAGCGGACTGGATGTGTCCTTGACAAGTACGGCTCGGCCAAGTTCCACAAGCCCTGCGAAGACAAGTTGAAGAGCGTTTGGGGCCGCCTGTCAGCGACCACGGACCGCCAGCACGTCCAATTCACACCGGTTGGCAACGTCAAGGGTGGCAGCAGTGACAGGCTGCTGCCCCGCAAGCTGCGGATGCCAGCTGCAGCCGCCGCGCCTGGCAACGGGATGCGGTGCCTGGTGCTGGTCGATGGCCGTCCTACTCAGGGCATGGCCGTTGGTGGCTACATCCGCCGCCAGTACTCAAAGGGCTCCGAGGGCGTCGCTGTGGAGTCCGACACGTTCTTCTTCAAGCTGTCCTCCCAGGCTGCCGGCAAGCGCTGTGTTGCCGAGGCTTTCTACGCACTGGATGACAATTCGCCCCCCGTGCTGGTGGTGATTGCCCTGAAGACGGAGCCGCCGCAGCCCATGGCGGTGGCTGCTGCCGAGGAGGGTGGCGCTGCTGCCGCCAGCACCACCATCACCACTGGCCCAGCTGATGCCGGCCTCACTGATGCCGGCCCTATCAACGTCGGCCCCCCCACTGCCAGCCCCGCTCTCATCAGCCCGGCTCGCTCCATCGGCATCAACACGTCCATCATCCAGCAGGAGCCGGCAGAGGCACTGCCGCTGCAGCAGTGCCACGACCAGACGCCGCCCGCATCTCCGTGTGCCAAGGACAGTGGTGTGACTGCACCGCTGAGCGGGGCGCCCTCTGGCATGCAGCAGCAGGAGCTCGGCTCGTCATCCACCATGGCGGCCATCCTCTCCCACCTTGCCTTCGTCGAGGACCTGCAGCGCGAGAATGCAACCCTGCGCGCGGAGCTGGCGGCTAAGACGACGGAGCTCAGGTCCGCCATGGCGCGCCTGCAGGACACGGGACGCGCGAGCTCAGGCAAGCGTGCATGCGGCCCCAGCAGCGGACACGTGGACAAGAAGCCCAAGAGCATGGAGTAGGGGGCCGGGTGGGAGGCACACGGCTTTGCCAAACATGCCCACAAATGCATGGGGTGGGGTCGTGAGCTGTTGGCATGGCTATTCAAGAGACGTGGCTTGACCTGTAGCTACGTGGGGCAAATGTGTTCTGATGGACACCAGGCAGATTTATCATGTGTGTTTAGCATTGTTTTGTGTGTGCCCGAGTGTTTGCCCCACATGGGCATAAAAATGGCTCCCACGAGTCAAGTCAAATCTTGAGGCACCTATGCCGTGCCCCCATGCTCGTGAGTACATTCATCAGGCAGGATTCATTTATAAGCAGTGAAACTCGCAGGGAGTCACCAGCAAGAGCAGGTTGTTTGCACGTGTGAAAATGGATTGTGCATGCAGAGATTTTGGAATGGGCTTTGTGGAATGCAGGTTGTTAGTGCAGGTGTTATGTACGGCCTAGCCATACCAGCGGGTGTTGTCTAGCTGTAAACTAAGGGGAATGCACTGGTTTGTGGGCTGCAAGCGACTCTGGAGGTTCGTGTGGCAAGGCCTTGGCTTGAGGGAGCTAGATAGGTTGACCCCGTTTTAGCGCTAGCCCCAATACCGTCCCGAGTGTCATCTGTCCTAGGCGCAAACTCAACACATTGCTTTGGCGTGTGGGGACGCCGCGTTAGTGAGAGCACCCGATGGCCTACCGTGGGCATGTCGCACCCATGGAGGGCACTGTAACGAGAAAGCAATTGACAATCACCCGGCTCTATGTGCCTGGGCTCAATGGTCTATCGGTCCTAAGTCCCGAGCCTCGCAGCCTAACATGACCACGACCTCAACCTAAACAGCACTCGACGCCGGGCAGACTATGCCTACGAGCAGCCGCAAACGCGGGTTTGTGTGTTAGAAACCAGGGGAAAGATGACGAAGAGTCGAAGACTGTGTGTGCGTGTGCGTGTGCGTGTGCGACTGTGCGTGTGCGTGTGCGTGTGCGTGTGCGTGTGCGTGTGCGTGTGCGTGTGCGTGTGCGTGTGCGTGTGCGTGTGCGTGTGCGTGTGCGTGTGCGTGTGCGTGTGCGTGTGCGTGTGCGTGTGCGTGTGCGTGTGCGTGTGCGTGTGCGTGTGCGTGTGCGTGTGCGTGTGCGTGTGCGTGTACGGTATGACTACGGTTTCCACGGTTGGCTGATCGAGTCTCGTGCTTGATTACTGGGGACAACTAGCAAACATCGAGGCGCTCCAGGCTCGCGCTGCTGCTACCACGCAGTTCTCTTGCCCAGAGCGCACCCTGCTCTGGAGTTCGACAACCAGAGGGAACGGACCAACCAGGGGCCGACGGACCACACCTCAGCTGCACTACTGTAAAACCCCGCAGGGCCCATTGGGCTGACCACCTCTAAGCAAATATAAGGGAGCACACAACCCAGCAGAACATATACCAACCCCACAAACACCAAACCGCCCAGCACACAACATGCGCGAGACCCCTGAGGCTGTGGGACTGAGTTCTGTGACCCTCACCCGCGGCTTAACATGACCCCAACCTCAACCTAAGCAGCACTTGACGCCAGGGCAGACTGTGCCTACGAGCAGCCACAAACACGTCTTGGCCACTAGGCCGGTCCAGGCCGAGAGGCCCGAGGTGCTCCAGCACCAACCCACCGGCGCCCTCCGACCCAAAAGCCCTGCCTGCCTACTTCCCCATCCCTGCCCGCTGGGCCCTCTAGTAAAAGGTTGGCGGGAGGTGGCCGTGACGCTGGCGCTGCCCGAGCCGCTGCCAGCAGTGGCGGCCGTGGCGCCTGCACTCCCACCGCCGCCGCATCCACCGCCGCCGCTTCCGCCAGCGCCGCCGCCTCCCTTGGCGCCATCGCCTCCAGCGCCGCCGCCGCTTCTGGTGCCATCGCCGCGCACGGGGGCGCCACTGCCTCCTGGCGCTGCTGGCGGGCCTGCCGCCATGCTGGTGGATCCGCGGTCGGCTTTGGGGGGGCTTTGGAGCCGACGGCCTCGCTGGGGCCCCTGCGGCCAAGCGCGCGGACACCTGCGCCGTCAGGGCCGCGGGCTCTGGCCTGCGGGCCGGTTTCCTGCTGCCGCCGTCGCCTTCGGCGGCTGGAGCGGCCAGGGGTGCTGCTGAGCGTGCGAGCAGCTCTCTGGCTGCTGGGGGCCCGCTTGGCAGTGGTGGCGGTGAGCCGAGTGGTGGCACCTGGGCGGCTGGAGATGGCTTGGACCCTGATAGCGAAGTGCTTTCGAAACGCGAATGCAAATGAACGTGACTCCAGATGACGTTGTAGTCGCTAGCATGCATAGAATGAAGGCCGGTTAGCAACACGTAGTCTTAGCGGACGGACATGTTACTTCAACCACACGGTATCCGCCACGGTCTGCGGAGGCGCGCTGCTGACCCAACATGGATAAGAACCAGAGTAGATGGCTGGGCTATTGGACGGCTGACGCAGAGCGGAGCGGGATATGCAGCATCCGAAATCAACCTGGAAACACCAGCGCGACAACGGGATCATTATGTCCCCAGCGAATGTCACGGCCTTGCTGGCTGGCCACGATGAGGCCCCCAGCCTCGGTGTTACCTTTGAGGCGGTCCTGCAGCAGGCGCTGCGTGAGTGATCAGTACTCGGTGTGCTGTCGTGGCGCTGGGCATGCTCTGGTCCCTCCGTGGTGACGTCTGCGTCTGGGAGCGGGACTGGGTGGCGGACGGTGGTCCTCCTGTGTACCCACGGCCGAGCCTGATGCCACAGCTGCTAGAGGTCACGACGCATGCGGACACGGATTTATTGCGGGTGCCGACCTGCTGGGTTTGCAGCATGTTGGCGAGTGTGTGCCTGCGTGTGGTCACGCGCCAGCGGTGGTTTGCGTGCGGTAGTAGCGGTAGCTGGTCTGCTTTGTTGTGGGGTCCGTGCGCGCGGCTGCTTGTTCCAGTGCACGTGTGTGGCGGTCGGTTAGCTGCTGCTGCCTGTGTGGAGAGAAGAGATTGCGCGTGTGAATGCAAATGCAAGACGCCGCCGATTGCTCCAGGCGGCTAACAAGCAGCATGAAAACGTTGGTGTTAGCAGCAAGGCGGTTACTTGTTACCTTCTTCGAGACGGGACGACGGCGCATCCAACGCTGCTCCTCAGCGGGCGCACCAAATGGTAACATTGATGTGAAGCAGACTGCTGGCCCGGGCAGGGCTGACGTGTACCAGCCCGCGCGCGACTAGGCTGCCATTTGCGACAACGCGAACCCCACAAAATGAACCCACCTGGAACACAGCCAGTGTGCCCCAGCTTGTGTGGGTCCCGTGACCCGGTTTGCTGCTGCGTGTTGGTGCGTGTGTGCCTGCGCTGTACGAACTATACTTCCAGACCCCATGCGGCCATGACTCAGACAGCGCCGCCATGGCCACCAAAGTGGCCACCACGTCCCACACGCACTGCTGGTAGCCCAGCGGTGCCTGCACCAGGCGGAGCTAGGCCTGGCCGACGGGTGATGCCTCCGGGCTGTGGGCATTGACCTGCACCTCCATTGGCGTCATTCCCGCGCAGTCCCAGAAGAAGCGATGCTGCAGTGGCGGGGGCTGGGGGGCGACAGGGGTGGGGCCAGGCCGTGGCGCCACCGAGGCCACACTGTCCACAGCCGCATGGCTCTCGCTGGGCCATGGGCCGGTGGGTGGAACCCAGCAGCGGCGCGGCGTCGATGGCTAGCCATAGAGTGTCAAAGTGGCGCCGGTCTCAGCGCGCCTTCTGCCACAGGCGCATCAGGGTGATGTTTCCAAGCAACCCCACCGCCGCATCTGGCACCGTACCTTGGTGCGGAGCAGCAGGTTCTGTGCTGCCCGCTTGTAGCACCTGGTGCACCACGCATGACGTGCGTGTCGCTGGACACGCAATTAAAGTGGAACGTGCCCCACGCGGCGCCCTCCGCCGCTGCCAGGAGGGGATCAGCAGCACGTGGTGCAGCCCCACCACTCGCGGCCCGGCATCTTGACCAGCACCTCAAAGCCACTCTAGGGCTTGTCTTCCTGCCAGCGCCAAGGCGGGGGCGGCGCAGGGTGGGGGCGGCACGACATGGGGTCACAAGGATGGTACAGCAGCGGCACTGACGACCAGCGGGACAGGCTGAGGGCGGCGAGGGGCAAGGGAGCAGTTGATGAGGTGGGCCGCTGTGTGCATGCCGGCCACTGGCTGCATGATGCATTGTGGCCGCGAAACCCGGTACACCTTCCCAACCCCTAGCCCACCCCCATCCGCAGCGCTTGCCCACGCCAGCGCCCCGTCTGCTGTGCTCCGGCTTGCGAAGTGGGGCCCGTGACCCGGTGTGCAGGGTGTTGGTGCGTGTGTGCCTGCACTTGGTCGTGCGCTCCTGGACTTGGGTGCCCTCCATAGCCCGCCCTCACGGCCCTGATTGGTCAGGATACAGGGACAGCAGCGCCTAGGAGCGCCCCCATGGCCAGAGCCTTGCAGGGCGACTAGCTGTCATGCTCATCATCTGCAGATCTGCTTCGTGCTCTTCCAGCCCTGGGCCCCAACAGCACTGCGGCGAGATCAGGGGTGGAAAACAGGCCTGGGCCCCTTGACGTGCGTGTTGTGTGGGCATGGCCGCATGGGTCATAGGTCATGGCCCGGTTAAACCTCAGAGTGCAGGTTGGCGCCCACTAGGTCGCAAACTAATCCTGACTGTCCTTGTCACTGGCTACACACACTCTACGCGACCACAGGGTGGTGGCTTGGGCTCGCCCTCCCCATCCCTGCACGCAGACCATGCAGGCACCATAAGCTCAGGCTCATACACACAAATGGCTATAAGACTCGCAACACAATTTTGAGGCACGTCAAACCGATGCAGGCCGACCTCAGCAACTGTGGGCCAGCAGTTGCATGACCCAGGCTGCCACACGTGAGGCGCCTTAACTGCCGCAGGACAACCACGGTCTGCTAGGCGGCCTAGGCCCCTCAGCCACCCGCAGACGCGACCCCCAGCCACCCTATACCTCAGTCTACTTGACCAGTAGCCAACATCACAATCCATCAGCAATTGGAGCACGTGGGAGCCTGGAGTGCGGAGCTAGGGGGAACTCCCCTGCCCCTGAGCGGTGCACAGCCTGAAGGAAAGTGTCGAGAGCCAGCGGTTGTGCTTGTGCCATTGACTGCCACCTGTGCGAGCGAGCGGCTTCGCCTGCCACATGCAGGGCCTCAATTCAGCTAGCTCTGGGCACACACGAGCTTACCCATGAATTTCACCAATGAGTGACCAGGACGTCTTGCACCCAATAGCGTTTGCTAAAGCTGCGAACTTCGTTTCGTCTCAAAGCTCCTCCACCGCATATGGTGGTGCTAAGAAGCACCAGTGCATGCCCGACACACTTGACAACTGGCGACCCGCAACCCACATTCAGGACTGCAGACTCACCCCTCCTGAGCCCCGTCACATAGTTAACGACTGCATGCTGAGCTCCCCAGGTTGGTGATGGAGGCCTGCTGTTCCTGTTACCGTACTGCCAATATGTTTTCGTGTTCTAAATTTCGTGGTGGGCTCACGAAATATGGAACCGAAACAATGTAGCTTGTAATTTTTAGGCTCAAGCCCCGAAATTTTGTGTCATAGAATTTTTGGCGGGGGAACGGGGGTGCGGGGCGGGGAGCTAGAAGCGTGTCAAATTTGCCTCCGGCGTGCCTTGTAATCTTCTGCAAACGCGCGCTGCCCCGCGCGTGAGCATGCGTGCGTGTGCTTGCGTGTGTGTGCGTGCGTGCATGCGCGTGTGTGCGTGGGCATGGGCGTGCGTGCGGGCGTGCGTGTGTTGGGTGGCGAGAGAAAATGGAAAGTCCCCAAGTCTTGCAGTACTAGAGTGCATCAGGACGCTACCGGTGGGTTACAGGCTCACAGATGCACTGGCGCAAAGTCAGGCGCTGGGGCTGCCACCCAGGGGTGCCCTGCTGCAGCCGCTGCCGCCCCCCGCCTTCTGTGCCAAGGATGCAGTAGGTGTGCAGCCCCTCCCCGAAAATTAGCAACCAAAGTTTTGTTCCAGCTAGTTTCGGACCCCCTCCCCGAAAATTCAGAACACGAATACATATTGGCAGTACGGTATTGGAATCCGTCCCCCAGCCTTGCCCTCCATCCAGCTCAGGACACCCAGCTTAAGACCCCCTGCCCTCCCCTGTGCGACCCTTCCATTCCTCTTTCTTTCAGCACCATTCAACTGCAAACATATGTGACAGTGCATGCAATGTATCATGCAAGCACAGTTAGGAGGCAAAGGTGGGCGATATTGAGTCTGATGTCATCTGCCTGAGTCGCAAAGAACAGGCAGGTGACATCGGGCCCCAGCGGGCCTGGCAGCTTTGATGGGGACCCTGAGGACCAGCGATCGACAATCTACATCGCGCTTTTGATGTTGCAACGATATGTTGACACACTCATCATTAGCACCGCCCCGCCAACACGTTCGCGCGCAAGGTGAGCGAGCGCTGCAGGTGGCCCGGTGCCTGCCACGCGAGCATTCTGTTCACAGGCGGCGTCCGAATACGCGCTCCCAGGCGTGACAGCCGCCTCCAAGCCGCTCTGTAATGCAATGTTTGCCCAAGCTACCCGCCTGATCGATCGCTTTGCCCGCTCGCAAATGGTGCCCTGCATCATGGCCACAGATCTGGCAGGAGCCCTCGCTGCAAAGGTGTTTCCCAGGCTGTGGCGGGCCAAGTCCACCTTCTTATCAAGCGTACCTTGGTGAGTTGCGCTTGGCGGCTCTCCCTCCAGTCCGGGGCAGATGCTTTGAAATTTCGGCGGCAGCGCCTGAGATGCTTTAGAATCAGCAAGACCGTCCATTTGACGCGTCATTGAAGGCTCCTAGCGCATGGCATTTTCGAAAACGACCGAAGACAACATCATGCTGCCTGCTCCTCCATTATCATAAAATGACAGGCGCGCTCAAGCCGTTTTTGCAGCTCCTTCTCGTCGTAAGTTATGAGCGCGCCTTGAACGCAGCTTTTAGTTAGACTTGCGGACTGAGCACGCACACGCCGTGTCATGGTGGCGTACCTGTTCACCCCCGGTCACCCCCCGCGCGGCATCCCGCCCCGCGCCGCATCCCCTAAGGCTCCCACCGGTACCTAACGTTCCACGATCGCCCCCTGCAACAATGCTTGCACGCCTAAACATGCACGTCATGTGCCCTCCGCACTGTGTCTCAGGCACTGTACTGCCGGCGAAGGTGGACAAAATGGATGCCCCAACGTCCCCGCCGACCTGGGCGGAGCTCGATTTGAAAGCGTGGTTACGCGGTTATCCAGACTACGAGCATATCATCGACGCTGAACTGGACACCGATGTTGAGAGCGGTTCGGTTGCGGATGGCATGGATGAGGACGACCGGGCTGGGGATGCCGACGAGGCGCCGGCTGCGGATGCCGACGAGGACGAGGACGAAGACGAGGCCGGGGTCGAGGAGTACGACGAGGCAGGGAATGAGGTGAACGGCAACAACGGCCGCCCCGCAGCCCCAGCACTTGCTCCGCCTGCGCCGGCGCCGGCGCTGCCAGTCATGGTGCTGTACACTTGGCACGTGCTCGTGCCCTTGTCAGCCTACCAGCACTTGTGCGGCCGCATCGCCCAGCTTGAGGCGGACTGCGGCCAGAAGGCAGCGATCATTGCGCAGCTGCAGGCGCAGGTGCAGGCGCAGGTGCAGGCGCAGCAGGCGCAGGTGCAGGCGCAGGTGCAGGCGCAGGTGCAGGCGCAGCAGGCGCAGGTGCAGGCGCAGGTGCAGGCACAGCAAGCGCAGCAGGTGCAGCTGCAGGCGCAGCTGCAGCAGGCGGTGATGGCGCAAGCGCAGCAGGCCCAGGTGCCGCCGGTGCAGGCACCCGAGGCCGTCCAGAACCCCCACGCGCAAGCCATGCAGTGATGGAAGACGGGCAGGCACCGGAGCTGGTGTTAGGATGTGGTCATTGTTTCTGCACAGCTGGAGGTGCGTGTGTATCCCGCCTCAAATGCTGCCTCGCGCCTTGGACGTGTACATGTTTTCCGTTGGAGGGTGAGGGGAGGGGGTTGTGAACACCACTCCAAGTCAAACTGATTGGGGGGAATAACCGTCCATGCGAACGGTGTGCAATTTATTGAAGAGGCGAACGTGAACACAGTCTGCCATGCAGGGGTTGCGCATTTTGAACTTTCTGGGTATGCCGCATGAGCCAAGCTCTCAGCGGACATCCACGCCGTGCGAGGCAGGTGTTGCAGTGTGCGCGTGTGACGATTACCTACCTAATATTCATGTAGTGGTGCAGGTTGGCGTGGTGGCGCTTTCTCATGGAGACAGTTCAGGCACGATCTGGTGCGTGCTAGCGGGCATGTGATTATCTCGACTTCCATAATCGTGTGGGTGAGGGCAGCACCAGTGTGCATAAGACTACGGCTTGGGCTCCGGCATGCAGTATCGGGCATGCCAGCGTTGTTTGGCAGGGCGTTGTTCCGCCACTGGGCAGGGTGTATGGCGTTGTTTGGCAGGGCGTTCTTTGATCAAGACTTTGCAGGGCGTTGTTTGGCAGGGTGATGCACGAAGACTTCAAGCATCCATCTCGGTGCGCGGTGTTGGCGTGGCCGGGGGGCAGTGCCTGTATCTGCGGATGGCAGAAAACGTATGCTGACTGATCGTAGCGCAGCTGAGGCTTATCATGATGACGTACCGTAAGCACGAGGTGTATGCCGCTTGGGTACGTGCCCCTGGATGCGGCCGGACCAAGCTGGGTTTGGGCGCGCGCAGCGTGCCTGCTGCCTTTTCTGCCGTTGGGCTTCTGTATTATATCCCTCTGTCAGGATAGCCGGGATGGCGGCAAGCCATCCGCCCTCCCTGGTGCCGCCGCGGTTAGGTGGGGTCATTGTGATGCCGCCAGTGTGCGCCGATGTGCGGCTGTGCGGGAGCCTTACGAATGGACTTCGTTACTCCTTGTGACACCCCCAGTACTGGCAGCATCCTCGGACAGTGCAACCCCAATATGGGCGGGCACATGAGGCTTGGTGGAGTTGCTCAAGTAGCAGTGAGACTGTTGTTGTATGTGCTGTTGTGAGGCCCGCCATGGGGCCAGGCCGCCAAGTGCTTTTGAAAACGGATTTGTGCGGCCCAGGGGCCGCTTAGGGCAATGAGAGGGCGGCTGCCATCGTGCTGAGAGGTTAGAGGTTGGCGGTTGGAGGCCGTGCGAGTACAGTATGTAACATTACACGGCAGGAAGGTTGCCCTGACGCATGTGTGTTCTTCCCCTGAACCACTCCCACTGACCGCTACTGCGCAGCAATGCGAATCTTCAGCCCAGCACGGCAGCCACGAGCCCGCGAAGTGTCTGCATGAATTTCATGCATGGCAATAATATGCTGGGGTGTATGGGGGCTATTGGGCGCCGACGCGGCCACCCCTCGCCGACAGAGTTGGGTCTGCAAGGCGTGTACGTGTCTGTCCTATGCGCCGCCGGCGCCGCCACACGAATGCAGTCAATCCATGTGCCAGCTGGCGCCGCCGCACGAATGCACGATATGTACGCTAGCAGCTCCGCACGAATGCACGATATGTACAGCTCAAAAAAATTAGTAGATAGTAAATGCTGGCTTCCCTCCACCGCGTGACCGCGTCACACTAACCCCACTCGCTGCGCTGCCACCCTCAGCCACTCCATACAGAAGTAGCAGAACATCCCCGAAGCCACAATGCCAAAGCAATCCTGCGCCATCCGTGGCGGCCGCCGTCCTTATCAGTAGATCACACGCCTAGATCCGCATGGCCCGCTCCGCCAGACAGCGGAACTCCCACACGCGCCGCTCCGCCGCGCCGCGAGCCGCGACCTCCGCTGCCAGCTGCCCCCGCATCAGCTCCGCCGCTTCGCCCGCGTCGCGAGCGCGCGCCTCCGCCGCCCGCAGCGCAGCCTGCTGCGACTCCAGGATCTCTTCAATCCGCGCCAGGGCCATGCGCTCCATGGACAGCCGCGTGCGCATCTCGCTGCGCAGGCGGTGGGCGGCGCCCTCAGCGGCGCGCTGCGCGCGCCGCGCCGCCTCCGCCTCCACCCGCGCCGCCTCCGCCTCGGCCTGCGCGGCGCGTATGGCGGCGACGCCCAGCAGCGCCGCCTCCGCCACCGAGCGCGGCGAGCGCATTATGGCGCCTTCATCGCCGCCGCTGCCGCTGATGTCAGGACCGCCGCTGCCATGGGCCCCACCCGCGCCCTCGGCGCCCACGCCGCCCTCATCGCCCATGTGGGCCATGGCGCTGTCAAGGTCGATGGGCATGGCAGCCGCGCTGGCGTCGGCGGCGGCCTCGGCCGCGGCGTCGCGGTGGTGGGCGGGCGACGGCACCGGGCTAAGGCACAGCCCCTCATCCAATGCGGCGGCGGCGCCGCTGCGGCGCTTGTCGCCGTCGCCAATGGGGCCGTTGTAGCCGCTGCCGCTGGGGGCACGGGCGCAGGCGCGCTGCCGGCGGGCCTCACTGTCACGTGTGACCGCGCCGTCCGCGTCAGACAGCCGCTTGACACCCACGGCCACCGCCGCCACCGCCGCCGATCTGTTTCCTGCTGCTGCCGCCGCCGCCGCGGGCGCGGACGTTGTCACGCTGCGCCAGCCGCTGAACGACGGAGGCGACAATAGCACAGTGCGCAGCTGCAGCCGGTGCGGCAGCGGTGGCGCGGCGCTGTCAGGCATGATTTCGTCCTCACACGCCATTTCCACGTCCTTTCCTGGCGTTTGGCCCAGCCCCGCAGGCTCCGGCTCCCGCGACTGCGCGCTCTCCTCCCCGTCCGCCACCACAGCCATGCCGTCCTGGGAGGTGGTCGGTGTCGCGGCGGCGGGCGTGGCTGTGGCACCGGCTGTAGCGCCTGCGGCAGTCGTGGCAGCGGCCGTGGCGCCCGCGGCAGCCGTGGCGGTGGCGGCGGCAGTAGCGGTGTGGACGAGCAGCAGCACGTGGCGGCCGCCGGCTGACACGAACACGTCGTAGCCCGCCACCACCAGCCCCTCCCCCGGCTGCTGCTGCTGCTGCTGCTGTTTCCCCACCTCCCCTTGCTCTGATTCCGCCGAGCCCGCCGCCAAGCTGGCCGCGGTGGCCAGAGTCTGTGCCGGCAGGTGGTGCGGCCGGAGCGACATGCGCACTCGCCTGCGACCACTGTTCCGGCCCGCCTCCTGCTGGAGCTGCGCCGGGCCCTGCGAGCTGCCGCCCGCGGCAGCAGCCGCGGCGCTCACACTTGTAGAAGACAGCGAATCAGCAGCCGCACTCATTGCCTTGGAGGGGAAGCCCCCAGCGCCGCCATCCTCATACGCCGCGTTGGGTGTGGCGGGCTGCACAGGAACCGCGGATCCGGCGGCAGCTGCCGCCGTGTCTGTCGCACCGCCGCTGCCGCCGCGGACGCGGCGCTTGCGAAGAGTCGCCGCCACCAGCACCGGCTCAGTGCGGGCGCCACCTACGCACCCGGAGATCGCCACCAGGATCGTGGTCGGGCGCCGGCAGAAGGGCTGATCCGCAGCTGAGGCAGCGCTGAACGCCCCCAGCACGCTGGCGCAGCCGCTGCCAGATACGGCAGTAGCGGCGGCGGCTGCCTCCGCTGCTGGTGCCGGCTGGGGTGTGTCCTGGTAAGCGGCGCCTTCAGGGATGGTCGGGATGCCCGGTGTGGCGCTCGCGCCGCGGTGCATTTTGCTCCAGCTGCCGGTGCGGCCACACACCAGCTGCAGGACGCAGCCTCCACCGCCGGCGCCACAGCTGGATCGCGGCCGCAGCAAGCGCGGGCCGTAACCCGACGCAGCTGGCGTCTGGATTGTGATTGAGTGCGATGCTGACGACGACGATGTGGCGGCCGAGGCGGCGGCGGACAGGCCCAGAAGGTCATTGAGGGTGCTGGCCAGGTCGCTGGGCAGCGGCAGGGAGGCGCCAGAACGCAGCGGCGTGGGCCGGGCGTGCCGCGGCCAGCAACCATGCGCTGGGGCGAAGCTGGGTGCGGAGATCGTGCAGGCGGTTGTCATGTTCAAGGTGGTGCTGGGTTCGTGAAGGCTCCGTGGAGCGGGCGCGCCAGCGATGGGCGTCAGCTGGGGGACAGCGCAGCCGCGGTCGGTAGCTGCTGGGGCCGCGGGCAAGCGGGGCCCGGTGGCGCGGACAGCCCCAGAGCCCTTGGCGCCAGCAGTATCGGTGGCGCTGGCGTGGGCGTAATGAAGGCGGTACAGCCGCACAGCCGAGCCACCTTGCCGGCGCCTGGTGGTGACCTGCGGCCCCTGCGCCGCGGCAGGAGCTGCCGCGAAGACATGTCCAGTCCCGGAAACGTTCCAACTGCAGCAGGGACCAATGGCAAGGGGGCAGCGGTCGCGTCAACAACTAGTTCAGTGACAAAGTCGCAGGCTTGTTTGAAGTCCCAATGGCCAGTCGCAGAGTAAGCTGTTCAAGCTGTTCAATCGGCCGCACCTAGCCGCAGGGCGCGGGGTCGGAGGCCGCGGCAGAAGGCCACCGTCATGCGTTTCCAGCGCGCCTGTTGCCATAGCCTCACGCTGAAGGCGCTGTCTCAGCGGGTGGCGCACAGAGGAAACTTGCGGCTTCCGTTGTCGAAACCGTCGCGCGGCAATGCACGCGCAATGTGGCCCGCAGTTGTGTGCGCAAATGTTGTGCAATAGTTGAAACGACTGCTGTTAGCTCAAGCTTGCTTTGTATATTGATCGATGGCGACAAGTCGGCGTGTGCGTGAGTGAAAGCTTGTCGAAACCGTTTCGTCGATAACAGCTTCGTTGGAGCCTGGATGAATATTTTGAGGTATATGGTGTATGTGCACGAGTGGCTGAAGTAATGGGGCCTCGAACAGTGTGAGCCGAGCGCGCATGGAATTGCCGGGAGGCGCCGGCTGCTCGCCAGCTCCCCTCTCATTTGCGCAAGCCGCTCTACACACAAATATTGTATACCCAGTGAAAGAGACCATACACAGATTAGAATACGAAGACTGGTCAGTCGTGACCCTCGCAAACGATTCGCCGAGCTTTCGCTGTATACTGCACAAGCCGTAGCCTGGATACGAAGGCGTCTGACATACCGATACAGTGTCTCAACGCAGTTGAGGGAACCGAGCTCGCTCCGGCGGCAAATGCTCCACTGTGAGGACCCGCCCTTCCGCGGCGTCCTCTCGGCCCCCCGAAATGACTCTGGCCTGCTCTGGCACAACATTATGTGGCATAAT
This sequence comes from Chlamydomonas incerta, assembly GCA_016834605.1. Lineage (NCBI taxonomy): Eukaryota > Viridiplantae > Chlorophyta > Chlorophyceae > Chlamydomonadales > Chlamydomonadaceae > Chlamydomonas > Chlamydomonas incerta. The sequence continues at coordinate 732,263 of JAEHOC010000025.1, forward strand.
GGCGGGCTTGCAGCCCAACAGGTGCGTAGCTAAGGAACCGGTTTCGTCCAGGCTGGCAGCGGCCCGACACCCGACCCAGTGTCGGCGGACTGCCGCCCGCACGCTCCCACATCTTTACGCTACGGAGGGGGCAGGCCGCGTGCCCCCGGCGCTTGCTTGGGGGTGTTCGAATTAGCCCAGCTCTGCCTCGCGCGGGCCGGAGGCAGTCACCCGTTCTCTGGAAACCGCCGTTGCTCCTGACGCGTTTCCCCATTTCAACCCCTGCTCTCCCCGCAGTGACACGAGCCGGGCCCAGCCCGCGGCCTCCACATGCGCCGGCTCTTCCGCATCAGCGGCAGCCTGTGGGGCGCCGTGCTGGAGCGGCAGCGCAGGCGGCAGTAGCAGCAGCACCGTCGCCGCCAGCCGCGGCGCTCGCGGCGGGCCGGCGCGCCCCGCTGCCGCCCGCTGGACGGAGCTGCACCTGGTCAGCCAGCATGCGCCGCATGCGCCGCATCCCCCGCATCCCCTGCCGCCGCTTTCTAAGGTTGACCAGGTCAAAGCCGACATTGACCCGCAGCAGCACCAGCGGCAGGACCGGCCAGGGCAGCAGGACTTCGAGTTTCCGCAGCGCACGCCCTCCACAGCTGCCGCTGCCGCGCACCCGCAGCCCCTGCAGCACGGCCGTCGCTCGTTCGACACCGCAGCTCACAACGCCCAGCACCAGTCGCTGCGCACGCGTGCCGGCAGCACCAGCACAAGTGGCGCTTACCCCGCCGCTGGCGCTGGCGCCGCCGCCATTTCCGCTTTCCCGGACCACGCGGCCGCGCTCGGAGCCTGTCACTCCTTCGCGCACGGGACAGGGCGGCGGGAGGGCGCTGGCGACCGCGAGTGGGGCCAGGGCCACTCGCAGCGGCTGCGCGGCGGCACCAGCTGCCAGCTGCCGGAGGCCGTGGCGGCGCTGCTGCGGCCGCTGCTGCACCTCGAAGCACCCGGCGGCGGCTCCGCCGCTACTGCCGCCATTGACGCTACTGCTGCCGCAGTCGGCGGCTCTGGTGGCGGCTTCGCGGCGCCAGATGCGGGCCGCGGCCTGACGCACGGCGCTGCGGCGGCGAGCACGGGCAACTGCAGCTGCGGCAGCGACACCGCATGCGCCGCGGAGGCCGCCAGCAGCCGGGCCAGCAGCGCCATGGCCGGCGCCTGCTCCGGCGTGCTGGGCAGCTGCGCCAGTATCGGCATGGGCGTCAGCAGCGTCAGCAGCGGCGTCGTGCACTACGCCGAGGCGCTGTGCAGCCGCGCCGACAGCGGCGGCAGCAGTGGCGGCGGCGGAGCTAGCACCGACGCGGCGGCGGCGCCAGGCCGCACCGCGCCCGAGGGCGCCCCCAACACGGCCCAGGCGTGCGCGCAGGCGCCGGCCGAGGCCCCTGCAGCCAGAGCCAGGGCCTCGGCTCCGCCCGCAGTCGTCGTGCCATCCGTGCAGGCTCCCGTCGCAGCAGCGGCCGACCTGTTGGCTGTGGCCACCTGCCCCATCTCCCACACCTACCGCCTATTCGGCCGCGCGGGGGACCCGGTACTGCACCTGCGCCTGCCGGGCGTGGCGCCGTCAGTGCTCGCGGCGGCCGCGGCGCTGTCCGCCGAGAGCCGCCGCTGGACGGCGGCGCGGCTGCCGCCTGGGGCCGAGGCGGCGGCGTTCGCGGCCGCCCCGGGCTTTGCGCAGCAGCAGAGGCCGGCGCTGCAGCGGCGCCGCAAGCCGACGCTCCTGGTGGCAACCACGCTGGCGGACGGCTGCGAGGAGGAGGGCGTCGGCGGCGCCGCGGGCGTGGATGTGGCGGTCATGAACTTCACTGCCGCCACGCTCTCCACTGAAGCCGCCGAGGAGCCGGCAGCAATGATGGCAGCGGCGCCGGTCGTGACGCCGCCGCCGCTCACGCTCACGCTGGCGCGGCCGCCGCCGGCAGCGTTCCCGCTCAAGGCGACGGAGGAGGCGGGGCCGGGCCCTGACGGCGGCGTGGACGTCACCGCGTTCCACGTCTACGCGTCCGAGGACGGGCAGCAGGTGCTGCTGCTGCTCGTGGTGGAGCGATCCCTGCTGATGCCGATGCTGGTGTCGCCGCGGCGGATGGAGCCGCCGGGGTCGGTGGCCCTCCCCCTGCGGTCCGGAGCGTCAGCGTCTTCATCCTCATCGGTGGCTGCGGCGGCGGCGGCGGTGGCAGGCGCCACGACGCGGCCATGGAGGGAGGAGCGCCTTCGGCGTCAAGTCCTGCCGTCAGCGCTGCTGCCGGCCTCAGACGCAGTCACCATCCCCAGCTCCGGCTCCGGCTCAGTCACCTCGCTGGGTGCTGTCGGCGCTCCTGGCGGCGCGTCGGGCGCGCGGCAGCCGCTGTCGCTGCCACTGCCACTGCCGCTGCCACTGCCGCGCGCCGGCGATGCGGAGTCTGTGCCGTCGTGCTGCCGCCGACTGCTCAACAGCAGTTCGTTCACCGTGTGGGCAGAGCACGCCGCGCAGAGCGTTCCCGCGGCCGCCGCCGCAGTGGCGGTCGCGGTCGGGGGTCAGTCGCCAGTCGTCGGCGCCGCCGCCTGGGCCCCAGGTCTCACTGCCGTGGCAGTGACTGCAGCAGCGGCGCGCGGCGATGAGGAGGCGGTGGCCGGGCCGCCAGCCGAGCCCGCTGTGGGCGCGACGCGCGGGCTTTCTCCCGACCAGGTGGCATGGAAGGTGAGCGCTTCGTGCCGGTTGGGGCGGCGGCGTCATGTGCTCTCGTTCGCGTAAGAAAGGGCGTGCGAGGGTTTGGGGGGCTGTCCCAGCGGCTGCGTTGCAGGGTTGCACCTCGCCCTAACACGGGTACACGCCCGCTTGCCTCCCCGCTCGCAATCCCCACAGAGCAACTCCGAGGCGCCTTCATGCAAGCTCCACTCGGTCGCGTCGGACCTGCTGCAGCTGCAGCCGGAGCCTGCCGCGCAACCCGTGCCCGCGCCCCACTGCGAAGCGCACTTGCTCATGACGGTCACTGCCCCCAAGCGCCTGATGGGGACGTCCGCCACCGGCCACATGGCGATGAAGCCGGAGCAGCAGCAGGCGCAGAAGCAGCAGCCGGCTGGGAGCGCGGAGCCGGCGGGGGCCTCGCCCGGCAGCGTCACCGCCGGACGCAGCGCGGACTGCTACGGCGCCATCGTGTGGCCGGGAGCCGGCGCGGCCGCCGGCGCGGCAGCGAGCGCTCGCCAGGCTGCGCCCCACAAAGGCAGCGCCGGCGCGGGTGCGGGCGGCGCTGTGGCGGAGGCGGTAGCCGTCATCCCCTGGTCGGCCTTCGTGTCCGGCGACGGCTCGCCGGGCGCGGCGTCGTACCCTCTGGGCATGCCTCCCTCGCCCTTCTCCCCCCGCCACTCGCGCTCCTCCTCCTCCTCCTCCTCGGGCTACAGCAGCGCCTCCTCCGCCACCGCATCGCCGCCGGCCGCGGCGCCGGCCGCCTCGCCGTTTGCGCGCGCCTCCTCCATGACGGCGCCGCCCGCGAGCGCCGCCCGGCTGCGCCGCCATCGGCGGGGCTCCCGCTCCCGCCGGCGGGAGCTCGAGCCTGCGGCGGGCGCCGCCGCCGGCGGCGCCGGCGAGGGGCGTGCGGTCCAGATGCGGGAGATGCGCACGCTGTACCCCGCCTTTTTCCCGCCATCGGGGTCGCCGTCGGCGATGCCCTCCGGCGCCTTCACCTCGGAGGAGCTGTTCCTGCTGTCGATGCCCTCGCACGCGTCGGGCATGCTGGCGGGCTTCAGCGGCCAGGCCGACTCGGGCAGCGCCGGCGCGCTGGCCGCGCGCTTCACGGCGTTGGCGGATGCGGCGGACGCCGTGGCCGCGGCGGCGGCCGAGACCACCACTGGCTGGCTGCTGGCAGGGCAGCCGGTGTCCTTCCCCTACGCGGCCTCGTCCTCCGGGTCGTCCGTGTCATCAAAGTCCTCCTCCTCGACCTCGTCGTCGTCTTCGCTGTCGTCGTCGCTGTCGGCTAGCAGCGGTGCCTCGGCTAAGGGCGAGGGCGAGCCGGCGTGCGCTGGCGCGCAGCCGGCAGCCGGCCACCACGGCGGCGCGGCGGCGGAGGCGGAAGCGAAGGGGGCAGGCGCCGTGCCGCCGCAGCTGCGCCAGCCTGCAAACGGCGAGGGCGCGCGCCGCGCTGGGGTGTTTGCAAGGCAGGGGTCGTCAACGGAGCGTGTGGAGGGTGCGTGGGAGATCCCGGGCGCTGGGGTAAGCAGGCTGCCGGTTGCCTGCGGCTCGCACCCGGGCGGCGGCCTGCGCTTGTCTGGTTCCTCTGACCCCCCGGTAGCCGGGGTCAGGCTGGGGCGTGCCAGCATTGATTCGGCAGGTGTGGCGGCTTCTGCGACTTCTGCAAGCGGTCGTGCTGCGGTCAGTGCGGCGGATGCGGCGCGCGTGGCCCGGGTCCGAGCCGGGTGGCGAGCCCGGGAGGCCGAGTGGAGCGAGCGTGAGGCGGCGTGGCGTGTGACCGAGTCGCGCTGGTGGCAGCAGGCGGGCGGCGTGGGGCTTTGGGGCTGAGGCGCTGCAAGGCGTGTGGGCACCTGGGTTGGTCAGTGAAGTGTACATATGCTGAATACACGCTGCTCGGCTGTTCTTGGCTGCATGTTTTGAACGCTCGAGGTGCAGCGTGCGCATGCGCGTGGCACGTGCTTCCCGAGCGCAGATCGCCGTAGCCAGTCAGGAAGAGGCTTTGAAGACTTGATTAATTGAAGATGCTCAGATGCGATTTATGGCGCCAGTTGCGGGTGCCGAGCGCGAGAAGCGGTTGCTACTGCCCAAGGACAAGGGCCACAGGAACTCGAGACGGAAGCCTAGAGCTGGATTTGCGAGTGCCGGTTACATGTGCGTGATAGAGTGTGGGTTTCTTTCAAAGTTCAAGTTGATATACCTTTCAACACACTTTTGTGCAGGCTTCGAGGCCAAGCACAGTTGAAGCCTGCGGTTGTTTGCTGGTGCGCGCAGAAGGTGTAGAACCTCTTTGCGTGCACCTGTGTGGGTCGTATGTTTACCCGGGTTGCAGTAGCTTACATGTGTGGATTGGTAGGTGGCGAGACCATCGCTCCCAGTGAACTGCGAGTGCTCGAGCGCATGGGCCACTGGCATTGGTGACCTTGCGGACTTCGTGTCGGAGTGTTTGACGCGTGACGGTCATAACTCGACATTTTTTTGCGGATCAAGCTTAGAGGCTATAGCCTCTCAGTAAGTTTGCATCCCTTTCGCCTGCAAAGTAATAAGTGTGCTTCACACGCGGTTGTGGCTTGCACACGCACACCTGCACGCAGGGGGCGAGCACACCACGACGGCGCGTGTTGGCTGCATTTTCTTCCGCATGGTTGGGGTGGGAGAGTATGACTTCTACCAAAAACGTGTTTGGATTCCGGAGGTGACATAGCTTGGCGCAGGTTGATGTTATGGGGCTGCTGTTGTCGGCGCGGTACGTCGGATGAATGTGGGTGGGCGCCAGCTGATGGAAGGCAAGTTGTTGTTTGGTCCGTCTTTCTTCAGGCCAGCCTGCCATCAGCGCGCGTCACACACCAGCGTGCTTGTGTGGAGCTGGCGGATGGTGGCGTGGCAGCAGTGCCTGCGTGAAGGGGCAGGGGCGGGATGCGCCTGCATGGGCCTGTTTGCGTGCGCTGCTGGCGCAAGCCAAATAAAACGGGGTGGCGCGTGCACTGGTGCTGCTGGGATGGCCAGTCGCGGGCGTACTGGCTGGCTGGCTGGCTGGCTGGCTGGCGAGCAGCGCCACCCGGAAGCTGCGGGCCGGGTGCGCTTGGAGTAGCCCTGCGAAGTGGCGCAGCCGTGAAACGGGCGGGGGCCTGGACGTGCGTGTAAAAAGGTTCGTTGCCAAGGACGGTCTCGCCGCAATCTGGACACTGCGGTCACGCCTACCGTATTCACATGCCTGCGCTATCCCGGCGCTTGTCTGAGGTTCAAGATGGCCGATGGCGGGTGATGAGGTGGACTGGTGAAGCGGTGCCGCGGAGGATACCAGTCCTAACTCTGTTAACCGGCTTCGGCGGCCGGTAGCCGAATACACCACACCATAAAGGCATTGAGCAAAGACGGGCCAGCACATGGACGGCGGCCGCTGCAGCCAGGCGGGGCGCGGCGCCTGCAGCATGGGCTTGTGGCGCGATGGTGTGCGCCCCGGTGGTGCAGCCCAGGGGTGCGGCCAGCGGCCTGAGCAGTGCGGAGCCTTAAGGAGATCAAAAGGCCCGGTTCTCTTCAGGTCGATCAAGGGGGGGCCGGGGCATCCGACCATCCATGCCCCAAAGCTGTGCATTCAGCTGGGGGCACAGTTGTACGCCAGGTTGTACGCTTCCCCTTGCACCCTCCTTGGCCGTGCGGCGCCTGGGCCGTGTTCGACACGCCTTGCGCGCTTTCGTGTGACCCACCGTGACCTCCGTGACCATGACAACCCCATGGTCTCCTCGCCTGCCTGCTCCCTCCTCTTGTGCGTTACCTGCCCAGCCTCCACACCCTGCCCCGCTGCGCTTGTGCGACACGGCTCGCCGGTTCAGCTGTTTGCCATGACGACAGTACTGCGGGCGAAAACAGGAGTGTTGCACCTAACACAGCGGCGCTGCGACAAAGGACTTTTGTTTTGAGGTGCACACAACACGATTATGAGCGCCCTGGCGTAGGAAAGGTGGGGGGCCAACACTTTCTAGTTGTTCTACAAAGAGCGTGCCACGCGCGGGGCATAACAATTTATAATATCGCTTTCAGTATGCAAATGCGCGTGTCCCTGGAAAGTTCGTCGGGCGACCGACATAGAGTGTCACTGTCATACTCCAGCCAGCATGGTCACCGACGCAGGCCATCCGATGTACGCGGGCAAGCATGGTTTCAGACACAGAGGTACGTAATGTGCACAAATACTCAGGACCACAAACATGAGACGCACCGCAGAAATGTCGCTCGACAGAAATGACGCGCCTCTGTCCCTGTAAGCTTGCGTATGTCGGGGTTTAAAGACACCTCGCTTGGTAAGCTTTGATATGCCAGCAGCAAATGGCGAGGCCTCGACAGCAGTGTTGCAATGGCGCCGGCAGTTTTTGGCGCGGAGTGGTCTTGCTGGCCTGCTGCTTGGCAGGCTCTGCAGCCTCGCTAATCGGTGCAGGTAAGGTTAACACCTGGGGGCTGCCGTTTGTAGCAATGCCACGACCTGGTCTCGCACAACCGGCAACCATGTGTGTCCCCAGCCGTGTGCCTGTAGTGCCTGCGCGTGCGCGTGCCACAGAGAAACCTCGACTGCCCGGCTCCATCTGCCACCCAAACGTCGCTTGCATTACATACGCTGGAATACCCATTTCTCCGATAAGGCGCGCCAAATTTACTTGCATGCATGCACGCCGCACACAACGGTAACAATGCCGCACACAACGGTAACAACGGTTTCTCGCTGCGCACTCCCCGCCACAGCTTCAGCTGCGGACCTGCCGCGTGATGGGGACCTTCGCCTGATGGAAGGACCCTCTGAGTCAGAGGGCCGGCTGGAGGTAACGTTTATCCAGCAAATCAGCAATGCCTTGTCAATAGCTGCTGTGAGCTGCCGCATGCTGGGGTGTTGCTTGTGACCAGGGGAAGGCGGCCACCCCGGCTGCGTGTGACCGCTGGGTGCGTGGGGACCATGGCTTGCATGATGCGGACCCTACTTTGCGTGAGAGCACATGCGTGCGTGCATCGATGCAGGTGTTCTACAATGGAGCGTTTGGGCTGGTGTGTGACGACAGGTGGGAGGGGGCCATCCAGGCATTTCGGGTGGGGGTGGGGCGCGAGGCGGCGCGGCGGCCAGCAGTCCATCCACATCGACGGCTAGGTGGTCGCATGCGCTCCCACCGGACGCGTCCACGGCTGTGGCTAGCTGTAACTTTTAACCACCTGCTGCCCAATTAACCCATCCAGGTTCTCCAACGCTGCGGCAAGGGTGGCCTGCCGCCAGATGGGTCTGGAGGGCGGGGAGGCGCTGTGTTGCGGAGCGTACGGCCCCGGCGGCGCCACGGTCAGTCGCACCGCTACTGCCGCCGCCGGCGTCCCGTTGTCGATGGCAGGCGGCGGCGGTGCTGCTACTGCTGTCACCAGCGGTGGCACCGGAACCCTGCTGGCCTCGGCCGGGTTCCACCTGGATGAGGTGGTGTGCGCCGGCACTGAGCCGTCGCTGGCGGCCTGCGAGCACAACGCCTGGGGCTTCCACGACTGCAGCGCCGGCGAGGCCGTGTCAGTAAGGTGCGCACCCACTGCTGCTGGCGCAGCGGCCGCGGCAGCGGGTGCGAACAGGACGGGGTCCGCCAGCAGCGCCACAGGCACCCCTGTGAGCGGCGGCGGCAGCGGCACAACAGCAGACAGCAGCAGCGATGCCACGGCGGCCGCAGCCGCGGCCGCAGCCGCGCAGACGCAGCAGCAGCAGAACTACACGGGCGGCGTGGACTACTGGAAGCCGCCGGAGATTTTCTGCCTGGCCAGCGGCTCCAACCGCACCGGCAACTGCACGGGCTTTATGCCCATTTACTTTTATGTGGGGGGCAGCACCGTGGAGGTTGTGTATCGCATCGCGTACACCTATCCCAATGGGGTGAGCAAGCCGCTACAGTGCTGTGTGCGCATGCAACTTATGCAACCGCCGCACGCATGCATGGTCAGCGGCGGTCCTGCTGGTCGATAGAGCGCATGGTATCACAAATGTTGGTTCGCGCGTACGACAGCAACTTGGTGCGTTGCAAACTGTGGCATGGCAGCGCCGGCCGCCGGCGGGAGGCACGCACGCATGGGGGGCACCAGTGGCACGCACGCATGGGCGTTGGCCCTGACTACCCTGACAGCCTGACTCAGCACCCGCCACGAGCCGCGCACCACCTCCGGGCGCGGCGGATGGCCTGTGGCACCCGACTGGCGGCGCATTTGTTCGCCCGCCCCTGCATCCAAGCCCTCCCATCGTGCTCAGCCCCTCGCTCTCCGCTCGCGCCCAAACGCTGCTGACGGCCGCATCGCACCCGCGCGCCCCCATGCCCGCGACCCACCCACCGCACACGGCCGCAGGCGCACTCGTGTCCCTCTCGCCTGTCTGTGCGCACCGCGTCCAAGCAGTACGGATGGAGCATGGTCGCATGGTCGCCAGACCGCGCCGCCCAGCCGCCCGGCAAGCGCATCATGATCCAGCGCAAGGGTCAAATCGGCAAGATCTACAATCTGGGGCCGTCATGGCTCAACGACCTCTGGATTGACGTTGTGGATTTGGCGGATGACGGGTCGGCAGACCCAACGCCAGTGATGGCTGTGGACAAGTGAGTGGCGTGTTGAGGGATTGAGCGAGAGCATCTATCCGCGCGCATGACGCGGGGCGGCTGCAGGCAGCAGTAGCAGCAGTAGCAGCAGGCAGGCGGGCGGGTGCAGCAGCACCTATCAGCATGCAGTCGGCCTGCTGGTGGTCCTGCGCACCCAGTGCATCTGCACAGACGACGCGGCTTGCTTTGCATCGCGCGCAGGACCTCGGGCTATGACCCCACCACCGGTGCCCTGGAGGATGCGGGCCCGCGGGTTGCGGGCTGGCGGTGGAAGCACGGCTCAACGGGCCTCATCAAGTGAGTATGCGCAGGGGCAGGGGCAGGGGCGGGGCGGGGGCAGGGGCAGGGGCAGGGGGCAGGGGCAGGGGCAGGGGCAGGGGCAGGGGGGCAGGGGCAGGGGCAGGGGCAGGGGCAGGGCAGGGGCAGGGGCAGGGGCAGGGGCAGGGGCAGGGGCAGGGGCAGGGGCAGGGGCAGGGGCAGGGGCAGGGGCAGGGGCAGGGGCAGGGGCAGGGGCAGGGGCAGGGGCAGGGGCAGGGGCAGGGGCAGGGGCAGGGGCAGGGGCAGGGGCAGGGGCAGGGGCAGGGGCAGGGGCAGGGGCAGGGGCAGGGGCAGGGGCAGGGGCAGGGGCAGGGGCCAAGGGGCAGAAAAGCTTTGTGGGCAGGGCGTTCCACCCTGCCCGTTAACCCCGCCAGACATGCAGCTAGCTAATACAGCATGTGCGAAGCGCCGGCCGACACCGCGTGATGAATGATGACTGGGTGGGTGCCACCAATCACCCATGGTGCACTGCACGCGTGTCGCAGCCTGTACGTACCCAGCACCTTTCCCGAGCTTGCCGCCACCAACGGCGGCCGTGGCATCAACGCCACCTACCAGCTGGTGTACGAGCTGTGGGGCGACACCGGTCTGGCATCCAAGCTCAAATACTCCTACCCAGGTGCGTTAGTTGATCCCGATAGCTGTTCGCGGTGCGGTGGAATCCAAGTAAGGCATAAAAACGCGAACATCATATGTTTCGTGGCGAATCGTGAGGGGCGGGGAACACGTTCGATGCGAATGGCCTGGCCCGACCTACCTTATGTCACTACTTCATCTTTCATCTTGGCGCGCATGCACTGCTGACATCGGGCGCAGGCGCGCTGCGTTTCAGCGTCAAGTCGGCCATGGCGGGGCCGCCGCTCCTGCTGTTCGTGCAGCTGGAGAGCGTGGTGCACCCCTCCAACCTGAGGGCGCTGCATCTGCAGCGCGTGGAGGGCGACTCGACCTGGACGGTGGCCCGGCTGCCTGCCGAGGCCCCCGAGATCAAGCTGCAGCACCCGGGGCTGCTTTTCAAGGACGAGACCGATATCAACGGCTGGGGTGAGCTCGCTGAGAACGGCCGGCGGGTGGGGCGGCCGGGCGGGCAGGCGGGCGGGCGGGTGGGGCGGGCGGGCGGGCGGGCGGGCGGGCGGGCGGGCGGGCGGGTGGGCGGGCAGGCGGGCGGGCGGGCGGGCGGGCGGGCGGGCGGGCGGGCGGGCGGGCGGGCGGGCAGGCGGGCGGGCGGGCGGGCGGACGGGCGGGCGGGCATGCGTTACTGCGCACGCACATGCACACGCACAGGCCAATGCCGTTGTTAGTTCCGTAGTGCGCGGCCCCGCCCTCAACGCCCTAAACGTGTTTTCCTTCCTTGCGGGTTTTTCCATTTGCAGGGTGTCCCCCCTCCGTGGCGGCACAGCCGCCCTCCATTGCGCCATCACCACCAACAATGTCAACAGTACCCCCTGCGGCTGCGGCTGTGGACAGCAGCGGCGGCGTCGGATCCGTGGACGCGACCGGGCCCCCGCCCCAGCCGGCACCCGCACCGGCGTTCAATGGCACCAACGGCAGCCTTCCCCTGCGGGCCCCTCGCAGCTACGCATGCAGCCTGACCCTGCAGGGCTGCACACAGCCCCTACCCTTGGGACCGGCTGCAGCAGCACCTGCGGCAGGAGGCGGGGCGGCGGCGCCTTGCTTCGCTGCTGCGATGCTGCATTGCGAAGCGAGTGCTGCCGCCACTACTGCCACCACAGCAGCGGGCGGCAACACAGTATCGGCGGCGGCAGCGCCGCCGCTTGTTGTGGAGGTGGGCCAGTGGCTGCTTCCGTACCTCAACCTGAGCGGCGCAGTGTCAGCAGTCCCCAGTAACTGGTCTGCACAAGCGCCGGCTACTGCTGCTGCTGCAGACAACACCAGCAACAGCACGAGTGCAGGTGTCAACGGCACCAGCGGCACCAGCGCGGCGAGCCGCCGCTGGCACTGGGGCATCAGTATCGTGGGCGACCAGGGCGACAGCGCGCTGCAGCTGCAGCTGCGTGACACGCGCATCAGCGACGTGCCACTCAGCCCGGCAGGGCCCCTCCTGGAGTGCCGGTAAGCGGACGGACACGCGTTTGATTTACTGGGTGCGTTGGGGCCACGCCCGCGGCGGACGGCCGGGCGATGTTCGAATGATCCTAAACCCAGCTTCCTGGATATTCTGCTACTGCTGGCATACGTGCAGGGGTTGCGGTAATGTCACTTTCTGGAACGTGACAATCCAGGACGTGCACGGCAGTAGCAGCGGACCGGGCACCAATTCCTCATCGGCACCAGCGCCGGCGGATGATGTCACCACCGGCGTGGTGCTGCTCAGCGGCGCGCGGGATGTTGCGGTTGAGGATTTCACTTGCCATCGCGTGACGATGGCGCAGGGCTGGGCTTGCCTCCTGGTGGACTATACCGGCGGCCCTTCAGCGGCACAGGTGCGTGCGTGGTTGGTTATGCCCGTGCGTCAGGTGCCTCCTAGCTCGTGCTCTCAAGTGTGTCAATAGTACGACATGCGGCACCCAATGCACGTTCCGCGAGGCAAGTGTGTATACGTGGCCGGATTCGGCCAGGTACAAAACCTCCACCTCGTCAATACCCTCCTCCCCCACCCCCACCCCACCCCCCGTGTTCTGCACTCCCTCAAACGGCTCCCCGTTCGCCGCCACTCCGCATTCCTGGGCCGGCAGGATGCGAGCTTGCCCGCCGCCGGCCCCGCAGCAGCAGTCCCCAGCAGCTTCAGCCTGCTCATTCGCAACAGCAGGATCGTGTCCAACAGCATCAACGCCACATCTGCACGGGCGCTGGAGGCCGCGGCGGAGGTCGCGATCGATGGGGTTTCTGCGTCAGAGGCGGCGTCATGGTGGCCGTCACACCTGGGCGCCATGCGAACGCTCATGAACCTTACCTCTTTCAATGGCACCGGGGCTGTAGTTCTTCTAAGCAGCTCGGCTGTGGCAGCGAACAGCAGCGCCCAGGTCCGCATTGAGATCGTGAACAGCAACAGCAGCGCCAACTCAGGCGGAAGCGGGGCCACACTCTTCACGGGACCTGGACTGCAGGTGCGTGCTCGTGCGTAACCACGCACACCTACCAATGATAAGATAGCACCTGATACGCGCCTACACCCCCGATGGACGGATTATCCCTATGCATGGTGAACGGTGCTCTCGTACAGCGTGAATGCAATTATGTGTCTGGTGGCGATTTCGCGCAGGCCAACATCTCGCTGTGCGGCTCGAACATGGATGGCAACCACGCGACGGGGTAAGCCCAGTAAGCCCCACCGCCGGCACAGCAAAGCCGCTGGTCGGCAGGGCACCCTTGCTGGTCGGTGGATCTCAAGCTGTTGCACGCGCGTGCCCTGACGACTCCGCGCAACCCCAAAACCTCCTCTACCCATCCCGCAGCCCCCACCCCACCCCATCGCTCGCGCTGCCCGCACGCACAACACGCACAGGAACGGTGGGGCCATCTACGTGCGGGACAACCTGCTGCTGCTGGAGGTGGCGCACGGCAGCACACTGGACCGCAACTCAGGCGGTTACCTGGGTGAGGGGGGGAGCCCTGTGCTCTACGCCACGCCACGCCACTTCCCCGCCCTGCTGGGCCGCCACTCCGCGCTGTTGATGGGGGGAGTTGACCCGCAAGACCCGCACGTCCACCCTACCCCCAACACGCAACAAACATAACATGCTGCTGTAGGCAATCTACACACCAAACATGCGCTCACGTGTCATCCTCCGTGGCGCACCGCACGCACGCGCACGCAGGCGGCGCCGTGTATGTGAGGCTGGGCTTCGGCGCGTTCCGCGTGGCGAACGGCAGCAGCGCCTCAGACAACATGGCGCCCTATGCCGGCGTCCTTTTCTCGAGCCTCGATGGCGGCAACGTTGACATAGTGGGCGGCAGTCGGCTGGACGGCAATGTCGGCTCGGTGTGGACCGCTGCCATATGCGCGGAGGCCGACGACGTGGGAGTCGTGCCGCCCCTGGACTATGGTGCGCGCGTTCGGGCATGGGCTCTACCTCTCTACCTGCTGTCGCTGCTGGGAGTGGGGCACCGCGCGTCATACCCATACGTGGGCACTGCGTGTCATTCCCATGTCTAATTGTGTGAGCATGTTGACAGGCGACTGACGTCAGCGTCCCTGCGTGGGGATGGCTTTGCCGTGCATGCAGCGGGAATGAACGTCACCATCCGGAACAGCTCTGTCAGCCGGAACTGGGCCCCGGGCGGCGGCGGAGTGTTCCAGCCCTTCATCCTGCACAGCCTGGTCGTCGCCGACGGCAGCGTAATCAACGAAACCAGGGCATCGCTTGCAGGCGTGGGCTGGCGGCAAGACGTCGGCTACAACCGGGTGATTCGGTGGATCAACATCACCGGGGGGTCCCAGATTGTGGGCGCCCAGTGCCACCAAGGCGTCATCGCATGGACCAGGTGAGCAGCCCCGGATGCATGACTCTGAGTTTGCAATATAATTACAGTGCGGACAGCCATTAAGGACGGAGCTGCTGTAGGAAGCTTGAGTATACATTCAAACCGCCGGAAATTTTGGACAGCGTCGTCGAAACCGCTAGGCCCGCAGCATAATCCTACCATGGAATTGCACAGCGATGTAGGTGAAATTCCTAGGCGGGGCGCCTCGCACTCGCTGCCCGCGTGCCTGCGGTGACCGGCCAGACTCCCCTCGTACCCCCCTCGTTCTCAAGTCCACCGCCCTCCCCCCCTTGTTCCCCACCTTACTCAACAGCACATTCATCAGCTATTTTTCATTCATCGACTCGTTCTTCGAGCAGAATGTTGTGGCCTGGGGCGATTTGCAGGTTATCGGGTTTCAGGTCTGGCATTGGTTGATGCGGAACAGCACATTCACCCACAACCGGATCAGCGCGCCTGCCGGCAGCGGCGGGTGCCTAATTGGAGCGTGGGGTGATACAGGTAAGGGCGGATGCTCCATCCACGGCAGTGCACACCCCAATTGCTCCTATTGGGGGTGCACGTCCGCTGCATTGCCTGGCGTGCGCAAGTAGGGGCTAAACGCGATTGCCGCCGGGACGGCGTAGTGCGCGGCACGGTTGATCGGGTGTCAGGCAGAGGTACTGGAAGGGTTGCAGCTACGCCAATACCAAGGGAGACGCACCCTCTGACACACCCTACCGGCGTGCGTACGCAAGTTACGGCGTGCGTATCATTTCCCAACGTCGTACCGTTCTACGTTCTAACCATTCCTCACTGCGCATCGAAGAACCAGGCTGCAGGCGTTTTACATATCGCCCGATTGCTGCTGCTACTGCTGTCCCACCGACACGTGTTTTGGCCTTGGCCAACCGTCATTGCGCAGGATCCGTGGTGCTGGAGAGTGTCACGTTCGTCAACAACACTGGCGGCGCCGGGGCAGGGATTGGAACGTGGAGTGTTGCGTCCTTGACCATTCGGGGCCCCGACACCGTCATCGAGGGCTTTGACAATGGCTTCATCAACGCTGAAAACAGCCACGGTCCTATTCTCATAGCCAATGGAACAACCATTCGGCATTCCGCAGACACCTCGGCGACGAGGAATGGCGGGTTCATTCGGGCTGGCGGCTCGGGCGCAGGTACGTGTTTCACATGGTGGGCATGCATGTGCCTGATGATGCATACGGTACTGGGATAGCCCACAAGCAAGCAACATTGCGCAACATTGTGCATCGCCTCCCGCCACAATCGCAGCTGCCATCACCATCGACAACGCAACCATAACCAACATAACAACGGGCATGAGCGGCGGTGAGTGTGGGGTGCGTGCGCGTGCACGCAACGTACGGCACCTTATTTCGGCTGTTGGCAGCCCGCACAAAAAGCCAGATGTGGGGATGGTTGACCTTCCAACTGACGCCATGCCCGCTGTGCACACCCTTTTGCACGTTCGACTGCACGCACGCACAGGATTCATCCACGTAATCAACGATGTGAAGGGAGACATCTGGATCCGCAACGCGCGTGTGGAGAATGTTGTTGCGGTGCAGGGCGTGGGCGGGTTCATATCTGTGACGGGCAGCGTCCAGGGCGTCGTGGAGGTGGACGGCAGCACGATACGCGGCTGCCACGCTGGCGTTTCGGGCGGAGCCATGTTCTTCCAGTCGGGCGTGTTCAGCGGCATCGTCCTGACAGGCGGCGCGGAGGTGTCTGGCAACAAAGCCGCGAACGGGCACGGCGGCGCGGTCGCCGGCGGCTTCTCGCTCCCTGTGGTGGCTGTGCTGGGGGGATCCCAGCTGGTGGACAACGTCGCGGAGTCGGGGCACGGCGGCGCGGTGTGGGCGTCGGGCCTGATTGCCAACATCACCGTCGCGGCGGGCGGCGTGGTCCGCGGCAACCAAGCAAGCGGGAACGGTAAGGCGGGGTGAATATATATGGCTGATTTAGGGAAGGTGAATATCAGCCCAAGCTTAACGGGGGGCTCGCGCATGTGTGGTTACGGCCGCTGGCTTTGGGCAGGAGGCTTGACGAGACGCGGGCCCGCCCTCTTACTAGCTTGTCTGTGATCGGTCTCACAAGGCCACGACGCTGCTGATGCGCACTGCGGAACGTACGGCGCCACGTACTGCCCTCCGCTGCTGCCACACGCGCTCCGCATCGTTGCCCTGCTGCCCAGGCGGCGCGTTTGCTGCTGGCTTCATTGGCAGTGTGGAGTTGCGGGCGGGTGCGGAGGCAGCCGCCAACACCGCCGGCACCGATGGCGGCGTGATTTGGGCCGACCGCCTGACCGCCATGCGGCTGGAAAACTGCAACATTTTGGACAACGTGGCCGGCGGTTGGGGGGGCTTCATGGCTGTCGGCACGCTACCGGATCAGATCACTGTGGCGGCGTCGGTGCTCTCAGGCAACCAAGCCAAGCAAGGTACGTGCCGCCTGCTGGTTATCTTCGCGGGTCGCGATAATTTGTGGGAAACGATAGTCCCGCACACACAGCTGCAAACCCACCCAGCCACAGCCTTATGGCGCCGCGCCGCGGCTCGCGCTTCGCCTCTTAGGTACGCCCAGCCGCTGCCCGCGCCGTTCACTTGCGTGCGCGCAGGTGGCGGAGGCGCTTTCAGCGTGCGGGTGCCCGAGCCGGTGAGGCTGCCTCCCCCCCTCGGGCGCGGGGCACGCGTTCCTGGGTGCCCCATGCCGCACCCCCTGCCGCACCCCGGGTGCACCATGCCGTGTCCCCTACCCTCGCTCTACCCGCTCGCGAGGCCCAGCCGTCTGGGCCCGTGCATGCTGCTGCCCATGAATAATGCATGCGCGGTCGTTACGTGCGCAGGGCTCGCCGCTTCTCTCGCAAGTGGCGCCGTCGGGCCTGGCCCTGATCAACATCTCGTCCGGCAGCGTGTTTAACGACAACTATGCCTACCTGGACGGGTGAGGGTGGCGCGGTAAATCACGATGGTGGCCGCAGGAGGATACGCAAGGCTCAGAAGGATCGCAGGGTAGCGGGTACCGATGAACGCACTGGAAAAGAAGGACGCGTAACAAGCACCGGGCTTGGGGGTGAAGGCACCTGCCTGTATGGCTGTATCCATCTGTGACCTTGCCTTGTGCACCTGTGCGCGTGCCGCAGGGGCGCGATCGACATCTCGATGCAGGAGTACGGCAGTGCCGTGGACGCCGTCAGCAACGCGCCGCTGATCCGACTCGAGGCAAGTGCCTGCCGCGTGCGCCTGTTGCCCTCACGCGCGCTGCCGTACGTTGGATGGGCTGCAGGCTGGTCAGCGGCACAGTGCGTGCTTCCGCACGTTTCGCATTTCCGCGGGTCTCCCGAAGCAACTCATTTAGTTGTCTCGGGAGCGTGCGCCTAACAAGTACCTGTGCCTGCTCTGTCGCTGCCGCATCCCGTGTTTTACAGATTGACCTCGACGACTCCAGCTTCGTTTCAAATGCGGCTGGAGGCGCGGGCGGCGCGTTGTCGGTATCAGCCCCAGCGCTGGGCGCCGCCCGCGTCGCCATCTCCGGCGGCGACTGCCGCTTCCAGGGCAATACCGCCGGCTCCTCCGTCTTCGAGCTGGGCAGCACCAAAGCCAGCGGGTTCGGCGGCGCCCTGTCCGTGGCCTCTGCAGGCAAGCACCGCGCAGCGGCGGTGCTGGCGGCGCACCACTCAGCCGCACCACTCACCAGCGGAAACAGCAGCAGTGCCGCTGCTGGCCGGGGGTGGGTGGAGCAGCAGCAGCAGCAATGGGGGTATCTGGATAACGCCTGCAGCCTGTACCTGGAGCGGTGCACCTTCGAGGAGAACGCGGCGCTGGGCAATGGTGCGCACGCCTGAGCTAGCCGCAGCTGGGCGCAGCTAGGGGCAGCTAGGCGCAGCTAGGCGCGCCTGCTGTAGCAAGCTAGCGCGCGCCGGCTGCCACGGTTCTGTGGTGCGCCAGAGGGGGTGCGCCAGAGGGGGTGCGCGGGGTGCGGTGCATGCTCCTGGCTTGCCGCCGGGTCTGTCATGGCACTGGCTGGTATGGCATAGCAACCCTTCCAGCACCCCTTGCCGACCTGACACCCTACCAACCGTGCCGCCGCTCTGCCGGCAATCTCGTTTGGCCCTTACTTGCGCATGCCAGGTGGCGCAGTGTCTGTGGTGTCATGCCCATTGCAAGCGGCGGGCTGCACCTTCATCCGCAACGTGGCCCAACTGAGCGGTGAGTGGGCGCGAGGCTGCGTGCGCGTCCGCTCTACACAAACGCCCTGATGGGACTGTCTGCGTGTAGCGACGGCCGCAATTACACCTGAACGGCGCGGTTAGCTCCAGTTGAAGACGTGTTGCTGCTGGCGGTGCCTTAACCGGCCTTGCTCTGCCGGCACAGGCGGCGGCATGTCCAGCCAGGTGGAGTCCCTGGAGGCGATGCCAATGAATCCAGTGGATGACGCGTCCGACAGCAGCAGCCAGCACCATCACAGGCGGCAGCGGCGGCTGCTGACGCTGCGGCAGCAGCGCCTCAAGCCTTCGGTCAGCACGCCCTGGCTTCGAGTGCAGGGCTCCACCTTCGCCAACAACACCGCCAGCACAGAATGCGGCGGGGGGCTCTACGCGCAGGTCGGCCAGGGGCAGGGAGCCAGCGTCACAGGCGCGCGCTTTGTCGACAACACCGCTGGCGCCCAGTTAACAGGCTCAGGCGGCGGCGTGTGCGTCCAGGCCCGGGGCAGCAATGCCCGCGCGGAGGTGGCCGACTGCCGCTTCCACCGGAATGCTGCAGCGGCGCTGGGGGGCGCGCTGCTCGCGCAGCTGGGGCCCGGCGGCGGCGGCGGCGGCCATGCACTGGTGCTGTCGCGGCTTCAGCTGGACGGCAACAAAGCGGCGGTGGGCGGCGGCGCGATCGCGCTGGCCTCCGCGTCGGCGCGCTCGGTGCTGCTGCTGCGCGACAGCAGCGTCACAAACTCGTCGGCGCGGAACGGCGGCGCGATCTATGCGCGCTGCGGCAGCAGCGGCAGCGGCGGCGGTGGCGTTGCGCGGGGCGATTCCGGCTCTGCAAGCGGCTGCAGCCCAGTGGACGTGCTGCGACTGGAGAACACCACGGTCGCCGGCAGCGTCGCGGCGGCGAGCGGCGGTGGCGTGTTCCTGGGCCGTGGCATGTCCGCGGCCATCCGCGGCTGCGTGCTGTCGGGGAACCGCGCAGTTGTAGGCGGAAGCTTCGCAGGCGCTGCGTGCAGCAGCCTCAGCCTGCAGGGCGTAACCCTCCAGCACGGCGCAGCGCGCGAGCTGGGCGGCGCCGTCGCCGCAGCGTGCGCCGTCGTCTTGCTCAATGGCAGCCGCGTCCTCAACAACACCGCGATCACGGGCGCGGGTCTGGCGCTCACCAGCACGCTGCCATCGGCGGCGGCTGAGGATGGGCAGCAGCTGTCATCTGTCGTTTCGTCTTCCGTCAGCATCACGGGCGGCGAGATTTCTGGGAACAGGGCGGCGCTGCCCAGTGACACGCGCGTTGCTGCAGCCGCCGGCGGCAGTGACAGTGGCAGTAGCAGTAGCAGTGGCAGTAGCAGTGGCAGTAGCAGTGGCAGTAGCAGTGGCAGTACCAGCGGCAGTAGCAGCGGCGGTGCGGCACAGCTGCCCGCCGCGTACGTGCGGTATGGGGCGCACGGCGGCGGCGTCTTCGTGTCGGGCAGCGTGTCCGTGTCGCTGGCGGGCGTGGACCTGTCGGCCGGCAACACGGCCGCCACGGGCAACGCCGTGGCTTCCACGCAGACCTGTGAGCAGGCCGGCGCGGCCGCCGCCTCCACAGCCGACAGCAGTGGTCGCGGCGGCGGCAGCGGCGGGGGTGCCAGCGGGTCGGCGGCACCAGGAGGCGGGTGCTGGACGCTGGCGCTGCGCGACGTCAAGCTGCCGTCGCAGGCGGTGCGTGCGCATGCAAGCCGTGTGGGGCGGGGTTCCCGGGCGCGGGCGTTCCATTCCTGCCTGCCTGGGGTGGCGGTATCGTGTTGCGCTGGGGCCGGGCTGGCTGCTGCTGCGGGTTGACGGCGGCGGGGCACCTGTATGCGTGGGTGCACGTGTGCACGCATGCACCGGCCGGCCGGGTAACCGCCGCCGCACTGAGCTCGCCCACGCCACACCGCCGTCATGTGCGCCCGCAGGCGCCGTCCGTGTGGCTGCAAGACATCTACGCGCGGGCGCTGCAAGTGGACTGCACCAGCAACGGCTCCCCATCGCCGAAGACACAAACTGCGGCGACGTGCGAGTCGTACCAGAACGCCACAGTCAGTGCCGGCGCCGGCGCCGCCGCAAACGCACTCGCGTTCCAGGCGTGCCTTCGCGCCCAGCGCCTGGGGAACTGCGTGTTCGACTCCGCAGCACCGCTTGGGGGCGGCCCCGGGTCTGGTGAGGGAGTTGCGGCCGGCGGCGGCAACAGTGCGCTGTCGGTGCACTTTCTGGACGTGCCCCCGTCACACATGAAGCTGGCCTCCTGGGTGCGCATGTCCCCTGACGGCTGGCTCGACATGAGCGCGGGCGCCACCTTCCAGCTGTCCGTGCAGATGTGGAACGGCCTGCTGCAGCCCTTCCGCAGCGGTGAGAGATTAGCGAATGGCCTTGCGCGGTGTCCGAGGGGCCCCAACCTGCTGCGGGGTGTGCTTCATAATTGTGCGTGTCCCCTGTGCCCCCCATGCTGACGATCTCCCCAGCATGATCCCGCCTAAACCACTGTACTGCACGATTGCCCGCAGACACCATGGAGTGGAGGGCCACGGTGGGCATTCGCCCGCTGGCGCTGCCCCCATCGGCCGCCGCCGCCACCACCACCACCAGCACCACCACCACCACTAACACCACCGCCGCCGCGGCCGCACCGGCCGCGGAGCGCCCCTGGACCGACCGCAACCTGGCGAACCTGGATCCGGATCCCTCCGCGGGCGGCTCTCTGACGGTTAGCATGGTGGACGGCGTGGCCACGTGGCCGCGCCTCAAGGTCCGCGGCTGGGTGGGGCGCTATGAGCTGGTGTTCGGCGCCTTCAGCCCCAGCGACCCCGGCCTGTACCCGGTGGGTGGGTGCGGTGGAGATTGGGAGATGCAGTATGTGAGGTGCGGTGGGGGTGGAGCGCACCTGGTATCCGCCAGCTCCAATCGCTGGCGGCGTGCCTACCTCTTGCGTGCGGTACCTAGGGGGCTGCCCCTCGCGGTGCGTGGCGCGGCACAAGCCGCGCGCAAACCGCGCGGGGCATCCCTGCGCGGTTCTGGGCCGGCGGCGTGCGTGGTCTACGGGGCATGCGGGAGCGGACACACGAAGACGCCGGGTCGTCGCCAAGCAAGGCTGGCGGCTTACTTGGCGCGCGGTGCTTCACGACCCCCTGTCAACATCATCTTATCTTAAGCAATCACCCCCCCTGTCATCATCATCTCGCGCGCCACGCAGGTGTCAGAGCTGCTGGTGCGGGCGCGCATCCTGCCCTGCGAGGAGGGCGAGGCTCTGGACCTCAGCTGGGCGCGCACCCAGTGGGGCCGCCCCTCCTGGATCGCCTGCGCCAAGTGCGGCAGCGGCACGTTCACGCTGTGGCGCGACACGCGGCCGCCGCTGTCCGGGCTGGACGACCCCGGCTACATGTCGCTGATGCGGGTGAGGGCACACAGACATGCAGGCAGAGGCATGGAGGCCTGGAGACATGGAGGCATGCGCGGTGTGCGCTGTGCGGGTGTGTGGTGTGCGGGTGTGCGGTGTGCATTGCATGCAGCAGGGTTTGAGGTCACCGCGCACTTGTGCCCTAATACCTGGCGTCCTGCGTGTGCCCCACCCCTGCCAGGACCTGTCCGAGTCGGCGGCGTTGCACGCCGCGTCGTGCCTGCGCTGCCCCAACAACGCCTACTGCCCGGGCGGGCGTGTGGTTGTGCCCATGCCAGGTGTGACCCTCGCGTTGCGCATGGCACATGGCGCCTCGTAATATGCATTATGTGTGGAGGTTGGGGCCTGGCCGTGTGTTGGCATACGTGGCCACAGCACGGAAGGCACGCCCGCCCTGCCCACACGTTGGCTTGCGCTGGAGTGCGACGCTCTGACGTCGTGGGCACGCGTGCGTCCTCCCGCCAAACCACCCACAAAATGCAGGCTACTGGCACTCGGCGCGGGACTCGGCGCTGCTGCACCGCTGCCCGCAGCAGGCGGCGTGCGGCAAGCCGCTGAGCGCGGGCCGCTGGCCGCCGGCGACCACCCGCCGCAATGCCAGCAGCGCCTCAGCCGCCGCCGCAGCGCTGCCGGCGGCGGGCGTGAGCGCGGCCCTCGCAACTGGCGGCGGCGCGGATGGCGCGCTGGGCGCTCTCAGCTACGACCGCCGCTCCGAGCTGCTCATCAGCTGCCAGGAGCAGCTGAACCTCTGGCGGGCTCAGTCCGCTGCAGCCGCCAGCACCGCCGCCGCCCCAGCGGCGCCCGGGGCTTCCGCCTCGGCCTCGGCGGGCCTCCCACCCTACGGCAGCGCCGCGGCGGCTGCCATGACCGGCGGTGGAGCCGCCGGCTCGCAGCCGCCGGCGCCGGGCGGCGGCGCTGCTGCTGCTGCTGCGCCGCAGCCATGGGCGGCGCCGCCCGCCTGCGTCGGTGGCGGCTACGCGGCGGCGCTGTGCGCGGAGGGCTACGGCGGCAACCTGTGCGCCACCTGCGCCCCCGGGTTCTTCATGGACTCGGAGCTCAGCTGCACGTGGGTGCGGGAGTGGGTTCGTGCAGGGTGTGGGAGTGGAGGCGGGATGCGGGTAGTTCGTGCGTGGTGGGGGTTCGTGCGGGGTGTGTTGGCGCTGACGGGGCACGCGGAGGTGCACATGGGTGCAGCACAGCGCAGCGCATGCGTCTGATGCGTGCGTGCGCGCTCCCGCATGCTGGGGTCACCTCCACGCCTTGCCGCCCGCGCATCCCCCCGCCCGCATATTTGTACGGTAATTGCCGCTGCAGTCTCTCGGCTTCCCATCGTCTCTGTATCACGTCTCACGCCGGGCCCCGCCCCACCAATTGGCAATGGTTGATTTGGGAATTGGGATAAAACTACCCCCCCCCCCAACCCCCCGCTTCCTTTGCAACCCCAATTTTTCACATCACCTCGCCTCAATTAATCATGCATGGAACCTCTCTGGCCGCAGGTCGTGCCCCAGCCGTGCCTATACCGTCTCCATTGCGCTGCTGGCGCTGCTCGCCACCGTCGCGTTGGTGCTCTACACCAGCTACGTCACCTTCGAGGAGCAGATCGCCGCCGCCACCACCAGCAGCAACAGCCTGCACAAGCCCAACCCGCACGACACGTCGGCCGCCGACATCCTCAAGGTGCGGGGCAGGGGCGTGCGTGGCGGCGCGGCGCGGGGTGGTATGTGGTGCGGTGCGGCACGCGGGGCGGGGCGACGCGGGGCGGCGCGGCGCGGCGCGGCGCGGCGCGGGGTGGCGCAGGGTGGCGCGGGGTGGCGCGGCGCGGGGTGGCGCGGGCGGGGCGGGGTGGCACGGGGCGGGGCGGCGCGGGGCGTTATGTGGTGCGGTACGCGGTGTGGGTAGGTACGCGGTGGAGGGCGCGGCGCGGGCTGGGGTCTGAGAACGACTGAAGTAAGTAAAGGAAGAGGCTGCCGCCTACCGCCCTACCCTTCCCCCAAATGCACCGCTGCCCTGTCTCGCCCCTGCCGACACACGCCATCCGCAACCCGCACCGCACTCCCAGTCATGCATCCTGCCCGTCCGCACTCGCTCATTAGCGCACTTGCGCATTAGCACACTAGCGGCTTGACGTGTCGGCTTGCTGCTCGCAGGTCCTGATCATCCACATTCAAGTGAGGCCTGCGATGGAGGTGGACAGAGGTTTGGGAAGTGGAGGTGGAGGCGGAGGTGGAGGTGGATGGCGGTTGGCGGGTTGGCACATGAGGCGGAGCGGGCAACGTCCTGCTGCTGGGGGCGGGAAGGGCAAGCACAGCAGCCAAGTCAGCTGCCGAAGGCGTTTGCCACTGATGCTTGCACATTCACGCCACCACTGGTCGCAGTTCTACGTCATCATCACGCGCCTGTCCATCCCCTACCCAAGCTCCGTGTCGCGGCTCGCGGCCGTGACCACCGCCATCACCGGCACCGAGAACGCGTTCGTGTACAGCCACGCCTGCTTCGTGGCGGGCATGGACTCCACCGGCCAGGCGCGGGCGCAGCTGGGAGGTGCGTTCTTCGCGTTTGTTGATACCGCCCGAAGTGCTTGCTAACCATGAGTTTAACATACGAAAGAGGCGTGGAAGCCTCAAGGCTAGCAAGCAGTTTGCTGGTCCTGTTCCAGGGATGCGGGATGGGGTGCAGTGGTCGCGGGTGGGGCTGCCTGCATACACACTGTACGTACCGCCGCGATCTGCGCATGCGTCCATCCCCCGCAACCGCGGCTGGTCCACCCGCTTGGCTGCAGGCGCCCTGGTCACGCCGTGCGTCGTGGTTGCAATCAGCGTCTCCGCATGGCTGCTCAGGTGAGCACGACAGCGTGACTTGTGACGAACAGCAGCGGGCCGTACGCGGAGTTGCGCATTGCAGACCAGGCATGCTCAGCCGCGCGTTGTGGAGGCAGAGCCTCTGCCGCCCTGGTGGAGGCAGAGCCCCCACCCCCATGAATTTCAGCCAGCCGTAACACACACGCGCCGTCCCGATCCCTGCTGGTCTTCATCGTCTTCAGTGCCTCCCGTACCGCTTTCCCAGCCATCCTTGTAGCCCCCACTGTACCGTACAAACAACACACCGAACCCTGGACCCCCCCCTGCATGCAGCATTTGCCCGTCCCCTGTCTAGTTCGGTTGATTTAGCTTGGGCTGGTATTCACAACCCTCCCCGTCCTTCCCTACGACACAGGTGCCTCATTTCGCAGTGCACAGGCAGCACCTCTGCGCGGCCTGCTGCTGCCGGCCCCGAGCCGCAGCCCAGCCTGCTCCCAGTCTCGGTCGCCGCGCACGGCGGCGCCGGGGATTGTGCCGCGGAGGGCGCAGCCGCCGCGTCAGGACTGCACGGTTCAGTGGCCACGACGCCGCGGCATCGCCACAACGGCCTGAACGACATGATGGTTGGGGATGACGACGTCTACACGGATGAATATGTGCCGCTGGCTCTGACACCGTCGATACACCTGGCATCGGCAGTGACAGCAGCGGCGGCAGCAGTGGCGGCGGCCTCGGCGGCCTCGGCGGCCTCGACGGTTCCAACTACAGGGGCAGGTGCGGGTGCAGGCACACCGCAAACGCTGTTCAGCGGCCTGCGGTCAATCAGCAGCCGCCAGCCGCGCCCCATGTCGGGCGGGTCAGCCTTCGAAGGCGCCGCCAGCAGCACAGGCGGCGGCGGCGGCGGCGGGGGCGTTCTGGCCAGCCTGGCAAGCGTAGGCAGCCGTCGCACGGCAGCGCTGCTGTTGTCCACGCGAGTATCGCTGCGACACATCGGCATGGGCGAGGCAGCGGTTGTGGACTTCTCGCCGGACGGCCCGGCAGCAGCAGGGGATGCGGAGGAGGAGGAGGCGTCATCGGGGGAGCGCGCGCCGCCGCCGCAACGGGCCTTTGCGGACGACAGCCTGTCGGCCAGCAGCGGCGAGCTCCTGCCGCCGGCGACGTCCTTGCCCACCGGACGCAGCGCGCCCAGCCCGCTGCCGCCCGCGCCGTCGCTAGCCAGCGTGCCCAGCCGCCAACACAACCAGCGCCACGCCGCCATCGCTGCCGGCACCGGCGCCGCGGACGGCCCTGCGGCAGCCAGCAGTGGGGCCAGCGACGGCGTGAACGCCGGGTCCGCTGCTGTCGGCGCCGGCGGCGTGCGTGCCACCACCAGCAGCACCGGCGGCGCGCAGGCGTCAGCGTCCTTCGAGCGCATGCCCAGCGCCATCCGCACACGCCGAGCTTCCTCGCTCCGGCGTCAGCCCTCGGTCGGCGACCAAACGCCACGCGCATCCAACCTTCCCTCCCCCATCACGCCTCGCGGCGGCAAGCCGTCGCGCCTGCTGCAGGCCACGCCCTCCAACCGCAGCCGCCGCATATCTAACGTGGTGGGCGGCATCGCGCAGTCGTACAACAAGAGCGACGTGCGGCGCGTGCTGTCGCTGCTGGACGCCAGCCTGCGGGTGGGCGAGCAGCTGCTGGTGGTGCTGATGATCTCGGTCTTCATCCTGTACCCGGGCTGGGCCAACGCCGCACTCAGCGTGTTCACCTGCTACCGCATCGATGACGGTGCGTTGCCCGGCGGGGTGGGTCGGGCGTGTGGTTTGGGGTGGGTGGGTGGGTGGGTGGGTGGGTGGGTGGGTGTCTCAGCCGCTTGACGTTGTACGTTGTAGAGCAGGGTTGTACAGCAGGGCGCCGTGGACGCTAAGAGGCACGGCGGGCGTGTGGCGGCCATCCCCAGCAGGTAGTGTTCAGGCTGTAACCCTGCTGTGCGCCTCAGCCTCACGCCCGATGCACTGTGTACTTCTCACCGCCCCACCGATGCCCACAGGCGCTGGCTTGTTCCCCGAGCGCCAGCTGGTGCGTGCGGGTCGGGGCGGGGGCTGCGCGGGCTCCGGTCACTTTGCTTGGTTCCGCCCGTTTGGGGTTGCTGTCACTCGGCGTCGAGGGGTTGCGTTGCGCCCTGCTTGACACGGTCTAAGACCGACGTCGGGTTGACCTCCAATTTAGTTGCCGGTGTTTGGCATGTATAATGTATATTACATGCCGAAATACCTTGTTTGTGACCTGTGACCGATCAACAAGCTCGCGGTTAACATGCTCCACACTAGCTCGCACAGACAGCTTGCTTTGACGTCAAGTTAGATTGCCGTCGACTATGCTATACTTCATAAGAATGCTTTGAGGGTCCGGCGCTTTACAGTGCGACTCTGGCGACAGCATGCCTCGCGAAATGTGCCGACAGCTACCCTTGCAAGATGTGAAGGGGGCCAATCGTTAGCATATTTATGTGCCATATAAGTTTATTCTTGGAGGGCTGAGGCTAATTCTGTATGTGCGTGGAGAAACACATGTGGACTCGGCCCCGGCATGCGTCAACACGGCTCCGGCTCC
Source organism: Chlamydomonas incerta (assembly GCA_016834605.1). NCBI lineage: Eukaryota > Viridiplantae > Chlorophyta > Chlorophyceae > Chlamydomonadales > Chlamydomonadaceae > Chlamydomonas > Chlamydomonas incerta. The sequence goes on from JAEHOC010000025.1 coordinate 759,302, forward strand.
GCCCCCCTTAACACGGTAGTTACCGCCAACCAGCAGCATCGTTCCGCACCTGACCCCGCATCCGGCGGCGCGCCCGGTGACCCGCACTGCCCGCAGGCCACGTGGCCGTACGGGTATTGGATCAGGAACATGAACCTGCAGTGCTACACGGGCGCCCACCTGAGCGTGTATGTGCCCATCGGCATCGTCGCCTTCCTGCTGTTCTGCGTATCGCCGCCCGCGCTGTCGCTGGCCATAACGTGGGCCCACCGCCGGCAGCTGACCGAGCCGCAGGTGCAGCTCAAGTACGGCTTCCTGTACGCCCGGTACAAGTGAGTTGGCTGTCGTGCAGTGAGTTGTCTATCGTGCAGCAGCGGTTTTGTCGTGTAGCAGCGACAGCGGCGGCGTGCGGGTGGTATATCTGTTGGGTGCGCCGGAGTAACTCCCGTTCGGTTGGACAGCGCGTGCGTGTGCGGGTCCCTTGAAGATATCCGCAGCGCGGGGTGGGCGCAGCTGCGCGCAGCCACTGGCGCACCCCACATGCCGTCTTCCTTACCTCCCTCCCTCTCCTACTCACTGACTCGCACGCCGCGCTTCGAACCATGCATCGGTTGCCGTACGTTTGCCGCAGGCGCCGCTTCTGGTACTGGGGCAGCGTGCAGATGCTGCAGCAGCTGGTGCTGGTGGCGGTGGAGATGTTCGGCCGCGCGCTGACCAAGGTGGACCAACAGATCGCAGTGCTGCAGGTAATGTGACGCAACGGGATGCAGCGTAACGTAGCTTCGCGTTGGGCAACAGAGCCGCAGCCCGCGTACCCAACGGCACGGCGTTCTGCTGCAGCTCATTTACGTCTTTTGCCGTGCGTCCCCGCTTCATTCCGTACTCTCGCGCGCGACGCACACGCCGGCACGCGGCACGTCCTGCGCAACCACCGTCCGCGGCACCTACCGGCCAGCGCCCCACTGCCCCGCCCCGCAATCGATTGAACGGCCCCGCAATCAACCGACCCCGCCGCCCCCGCAGGTGACGTTCACGCTGATGGCGGCCATCAACATGGCCTGCTCGCCCGCGCGCAGCCGACTGCTGACGCTGGCCGACTTCCTCAGCCTGGCGGTGCTGATCCTGACGCTCAGCCTCAGCCTGTTCTTCGTGACTGAGGACCCGCTGGAGCTTGGCCAGGCGGTGAGCGGCGGGCGGTGTGTGTGTGGGGGGGGGGGGTAGTTTTTTCCAATTCCCAAATCAACCAACCAGGGGGGGTGCGCGGCTGGGATGCCTAGCAGCCTAACAGGTTCCGGAGCCGGCCCAGAACTGCTCAGCTCGCTTATGCACGCCCTCGGCACGCGGTGATCAGTCACTGGCAGGGCCAACCCCCGCTCAAGCGTGTCTCTGGCCCTCTGTGCTGTGCCGCTGTGCGCGCTGTGCCTTTTCCTGGACCCGCCGCCGCCCCCCCTCCCCCTCCCCATCCCACCCCAAAGGACGCGGTGGGCATCATCATCATCAGCCTGAACGCGGCGCTGCTGGCGTTCTTCCTGGGCCTGCTGCTGCGGCGCACCTGGCTGGCGCTGCAGGAGAAGCTGCAGAAGCGCGTGCGGCGCATGTGGCAACGGGTGGCCACCTTCACGCACGTGCGCGACGGCGCGCAGGAAGTGACGGTGCTGGGGCCGGAGCTGCACGACGAGGACGGGGCCGGCCCGGGTGGCAGTGGAGGCGGCGGTGGCGGCGCGGCGGCCGGCGCGCCGCGGGTGTTGCTGCAGCCGTCTGGGACTCTGGCCACGGTCAAGTCACAGCCGGCAGTGGCCCTGACCATGGGGGCGGACCCGCAGCACCTGCAGCCGGCGGCGGCGTCGCCGGCAGTGGTGGGCAGCATTGGGCAGAGCGCCGCCCCGCCTGCCGCTGCCCCTGCGCTGCCGGTCAAGCCGGCGGCTCGTCGGCCGCTCCAGGCGTCGTTGACAGCTGCCAAGGTCGGGCCATGGTCCGCGCAGGCGTCCTCCTCTTGCACGCCGTCGGGCTCTCAGCCCCCGTCCTCTCAGGGCTCCTCGTCCCAGCCCTTGTTCGGACAGCAGCGCCAGCAGCAGCAGCAGCACTCGGCCTCCAACCGGGATGGCCAGTCCTCGTCGGCGCCATGCACGCAGCACGCCCAGAGCCAGTCCGCGTCCCAGCCCTCGCGCTCATCCACCCAGAGCCCGCCCACGTCCCAGCCCACGTCCCAGCCCACGTCCCAGCCCACGTCCCAGCCCACGCCCGAGCCCACGTCCCAGCCCATGTCGCTCCCGACTGCGGTATCACCTGCCGCGCGGTCCCAGCTCGCCTGCCCCCCGCCGCCTGGAGCTGCTGCAGCGCCACCTGGGGGGCCGCCACAACCGCCGCAGCCGCCACAACCGCAACAACCGCAACAGCAGGTCCCGTTTTATCACAGCGCTGCAGGGCCTCACGACCCTTCACGCGACCGTGACCCCACTCCGTTCGCAATGCTGCAGCAGATGGACTCCCTCACTTAAGACGGTGTTGGCCAAGCACCGCACTGGTACACGGCACTGGTACACGGTGCTAGCGAAGTCGGTAGGACGTCGTATCGTGTGTACGGGCACTCGGGGTGCAGCACTGCTTGGATTGTGGGCACGTGACAGTTGCGTGGGGACTTGCTGTATTGCGGACGTTATGCTGTCGTTATTACAGTTGCATGGGGACTTGCTCCATTGCTGAAGTCATGCTGGAATCGTTATGTGTGGGGTGCTGTCGAATTGTTGACTGTTCAGACCAGACGGATAACGGCGCCGTGGCCGTGTGGGACTGTGAGCCAACGCCTTGGCAGCGTTGCTCTGAAGCGTGTGGGGCCACTGTGCCTTGAAGTTGCGTGCCGCGGCATGTGTGTGGGCTCATGGCCTGAACACGGCTATTTGTCAGGTACCGGTATTGAGGTTCGGTCGGCGGGTGCGCAGGTTTGGCAGGCAGGCAGGTGACTAACAAAGCTTTGTTCCGTCGAGATGCTCGAGCGTGCCGGCAATAGCTTGTGCGTTGCAAGCTGGCACCGAAGAGCGGACCAAGACTCCAGCAGGCACAGTATAGCGCACTGAAGCGTTTGCGTGGGCATCCAACATCTGAGGTTGACTACAACGGGGGGTTCCACTGCGGCAGTGTCATGGATGAACCCGTTGCAAGCGCGGTTGGGGCATTTACTGAGAAGATTAGAACGGTTGACACTGCGAGGGGCAGGGTGCGTACGAGCTGGAGCGAGTAAGCGCAAAGGTGAAGCCGGGTGGCGAGAGGTCGGGCAGCGGGCTCAGCCAACCTAGGGTTTGGTGTACTGCCGAGTGTCGCGCTAGCGCATGGCTCCTGCTAAATGGTAAGACTGTCATGAATCTTTGGGTGCCTGCGTTAACTCCGCGATTAGCAGCCGGTCACTTTGTTTGGGCGCATGCGGGACGAAAAATTTGGTCAGCGTCTTCCTGAGTCTGACACGAATTCGCGCGCGAGCTCCAAAATAGCTAGTGCTGCACTCAAAAAGACGAATGAATGCAAGCCTTCTAACTGGCTGACCGGCGCCACAGGGGAAAACGTTTCCAGCAGCGCGACCTACAGCGAGCACCTCTGTTGTTAAGGCAGTCACCATGAGTAGCGGGTGGCACTCAGGTGGCCTGCTGGGCAACAACGACACAGAAATTGACACCCTGTTTGCCGAGCTGAATGGCGCCAGGACCGTTTTTCCTACGGGCCAAGGTGAGGCACAGCGTGCATCGCCCAGACGCCTCACGGGTGCGGTTTGCTGCATACGGCCCGTGTGCACGGTCACAGTGCCCATCACTGACCAGGAATGGATTGTGCGCACTTCGGCGCACGCCGCACAGTTCCGGGCGCGCTCTCTGATACCATGACGCATTCTTGCATGTGATAATGTGCCCAGGGACGCGGCATTGGCGGGTCGCGGCGGGCGGGGTGCCCCCGCCGATTGCGTCAGTCGGAGGCACGCCGCTGCTGGACAGCTGGCCGGGGCACAGCCTTCTTGGGCCGGACGCCCTGTGTCCATCCGAGCAGCACCTTCCAGTGCCAGCGCACAGCGTCGCTAGTGCCGCCAGGGCAGGAGCGGGCCGCGCCGCCAGCGCTGCCTTCGGGTTCGGACTGGATGCCAGTCCGGGCTCTGAAATGGGTCCCGCCGGCGGCAGCGGCGGCTCCGTCACCCTGGGCTCCGACTTCAACAGCGGCCGACTGATGGGACTCCTGCGCCTCAACAGCAACACCAACACCAGCGTCAATGCTGCCGCAGCTCCGGTGGGGCTCCGGAGCACCGCATCCGCGCACGCGCCGCCGCCCGCTTGCGGCTCCGCGTTCGGCGCGCTCGGGGCCTTCCCGGGCCACCTGCCGGCGCCGTCGGCCTCTGATCTTAACTCCCCATGCAAGCGGCTGCGCTCCCAGCTGCAGCCTGAGATTCAGTTGCAAGCGGCCGCAGCTGCTGCCGCCGCGCCTCTGTCTGGGAATAGCGGCGCCGTCGCCGGATACGGCGACCTGATCTCTGCGCCCCTGTTGGCATTGCAGCGCCCTGCCGCCGCCGGGCCTGCCGCCGCTTGGGGGCGCGGCGCGGTGCATCCCGCGGCCGCCGCAAACCCGCACCCATACCAGTACCAGCACCAGCAGCAACAGCGCTCGCAGCAGCAGCTGCAGCAGGTGCATTCGGGTATGTGGTCCGGCGGCGGCGGCTGGGGCTTCCTCTCCGCCGACGACGCCCACTTGCGCGTCGGCGGCGGCAGCGGCGGCGACGCCAGGAGCAGCATGCTAGCGCCAGGATCCCTGTGTGGCGCGGCCGGCGGCGGCGAGGCGGCTGGATCCATGCATGATCTTGATTTACTGATGATGGAGCTGGATCCAAACTCCGCCGCCACCAGCACCGCGGCGCCCGCGAGCCACCTGGCGAGCCGCCTGCGAGACCTGGGCCGCCTGTCCAACACCGCCAGCGGCGCCGCCAGCTACATGCGCGCGCCGCCTGCCGCCGCCGCCCCCGCGGCCGGGGCTGGAGCCGCCGCCATGGACGAGGACGCGGATGCGGTGGTCGGCGCGCTGGTGGTGGTGGCCACAGCTGCCCGCAGCGGCGGCCGCGCCGCCGCCGCCGCCGCCGCCGCGGCCGCAGCGGCACCCGCCTCGGCGCTGGTCCCCGGCGTGAGCCTGGAGGAAGCTATCCAGCGGCGCTCGCATCAGCTGCTGGCGCAGCGGCAGCAGGCGGTGCAGCTGCTGATGGAGCAGCGGCAGCGCGAGCTCGAGGGCATTGCGGACACGCGTGAGCAGCAGCAGGCGCGCTGGATACAGCAGCAGCCTCCTCCGCGACCGCGTTCGGCCGTCTTGGCTTTTGGCGGAGGCGTGACTGCCGGCGCGCAGGCGGGGCCGCGTCCTGCCTCGTGCGTTGTGCCGATGCCGGCCGCTGTCGACGCGGACCAAGCCGGCGGCTTTGGTGCCAGCGGCGGACTGCCAACCGCGGCGCTGCAATCGCTGGCAGCGTTGCATGATGGAATTGCGGCGGCGGCGGCGGCGGCCACAGCGGCCGCGGGTCCAGCGGCAGAGGCTGCGCCGCGGTCGCGGCCGCGGGTCCTGGAAGCCGCGGCCGTGGCGGCCGCAGCCGCAGCGGCACCTGCTGCGCCTGGCGCGCAGCCGCACGGTGTCAGGGGACATGGGCCCCTCGCGCGCGTCAAGGTGGAGCCGCGGGCTGCGCTGCTGGGTGATGACGATGATGGTGACGCCATGGAGGTATACGACACCACCAGCGGCTTCCCGCCGCAGCCCGCCGCACACGAGATGGAGGGCGTCAGCAGCGCGGTTGGGCCGGTCGACCACACAGCAGCAGTGGCCGCACTGGCCGACGCACACCACGCAGGCAGCAGCCTGTGCGCGGGCGGCGGTGGCGGCGCAGTTGCTCCCAGCAAGAGCAGCGGCAGCAGCACGGGCGCTGGCTCGGCTGCGCCGGCTGTGGCGCCGCCGCTGTCGGCGCTGCTGCAGCCGCCCCCGGGCGGGCGCTCACGCTATGCTGCCCACCAGGCCGCGCAGCTTGAGGACTTCCAACTCGCGCGCCCGCTGCCCGCTCCCGTCTGGGTGACTGTCGTCGGTGGCTTCGCCAGCACGGGTGCGTGCGCCGGCGCCGGCAGCAGCTGCGGCGCCGCGGCGTCGGCCGCCGCCACCGCCAAGCGCCAGCCGCCGCGGCGGCGGCGGCGCGCCGGCGACGCCAGCAGCGATGACGAGGCCGGCAGCGGCGATGAGCGCGGCCCTGAGCGCGGCGCCGGCGCCGGCGCGGGCGGTGGCGATGGTGGCAGCGCGGAAGCGGCCGCGGGGCCGGGCAAGGCGCCGGCAGACGACGGCTCCAAACTCGGATCGGCTACGTCCGCGGCTGCGGCCCTGGGCGGCAGGTCGGTGGGCAGGTTTCACCCCGAGGCATACCTGGGCGGCGGCGGCTGCATCGAACTGCTGATGCTGATGCCGCCTGCCGGGGGCGCCGGCGGTGGCGCCGGCGGTGGTGGTGGAGACGAGGCCGTCCCGGCGCCGGGCGTCATGCTCACGCGCAGCGCCTTCGAGCGCGCGGGCGGCAGTGTGATGGCCAAGTGGTACCGCTCCATCAAGGTGCGTTCGTATGGATGCGTGTGCGTAGGTGTACGTGCTTGTGCGAGGGTGATTGTGTGCACGGGTGCAGGCGTAGGGGCACGTTGGCCGTTGGGGCTTGGGGGCTTGGGGCGTTAGGGCGTAGCGCGGGGGGCGCAACCGACCGCACACACGCGGCTTATGCAGGGTGTGTGTGGGGGGGGGTTGAGGATGCCAATGGGGGCTGACCGGTCCAATGCGCTGCCAACTACCCGGGCCTCAGCCGGAGTCCGTGCGTCAGGAAGCACCGGCGGCTAGCCCGGGGTGAGGCGCTCCGCCGCCCTCGCTGTCCCCACACGCACACACGAACTCGCACCCGGGCCCCACGTCGTGCGCAGGTGCTCCCGGACGGCACGTCTCTGGGCAACTGGCTCAAACAGAACCACCTGCCCATCATCAAGGTGGGTTAGGGTGGGTGGGTGGGCGGGTCGCCAGGCGGGCCCCGGCATTTGGTCGCCAGCGAGAGAGGGAGAGAGGGTGCGCATGACTCCACTCTTGTGACCCCTGATCGCCAGCCTGCCAGCGAGTAATCCCCAAAGCCCACACTACCCTCGCCCCGCAGGGACTGCCACGCAACAACGGCTGCACGGGCCGGCGCAAGGGTAGGCAGTCGCAGCTGGCAGCCAAGGAGGATGCTGGCGACGGCAATCAGATGGACGAGTAGGCGATGGCTACCGTTGTAGAGTGTGCTCGGGCGCCTGGGTGGGACGGGATGCGCCGGCAGGCATTCATTCAATGTCGTTAAGGCAGCGCAAGCAAAGAGCGTATGCCCTGTGAGAGAATGGCGATAAGCAGGGGGGGCACATGAGCTGTTTGGTGAGGGAGGAGGGCGGGGCCCGAGGTGGGGGCTCGAGGTGGGGGAAAGAATCGACATGTGGCAGGAGGGCGGGGGCCGAGGTGGGGGCTCGCGGCGGGGGAAAGAATCATGACCAAGTATTCGGTGGCAAGTGATGGTGATGATGACGATGCGGTACTTCATGGTGTATTGCGTGTGGAGCGGACCTGGTGTGAGACCAGCGTCGCGTTGTCCAGGCGCCGTCCTAACAAGTAATATGGGCCAGATTGCCACAGATTGCCACAGATTGCAGAGGTTGCAGGAGGTTGTCGACGGTGCCCACTCGGTGCTGATGAAAAGTGAATAACAGACGAGGGCTGGCGTTCAATCAAGGCACTGCGATTTAAGGATTAGATACGTTGACTAAAGAGCCATGTAAGGGTGCACCGCGGGCGCCGCATGGATTCCGCTAGCCACATGGATGCTGGTGGTGCTGCTGGGCAACAAGGCTGAGCCGTGGTATGGACTGTGGAGCGATGTCCGCGGGGCGCGTCACGGCGTCACGGCATCGGAAGCGTGAAGTCCCTTCCTGCATTTGCCCTGTCGCCAGCTGTCCAGTTAGGTTGGTTCACCCCCGCCCCACCCCCAGCCGAGTATGCGGCTTAGCCAGGCGCACAACATGTCAACCTCCCGTGCGCACAACCCTCTCCGGACTTGATGCGAGCCGCTCCAGGAAGTCAGTCAGGAAGTCAGTCAGGAAGTCAGGAAGCCCCCTGCCACAAAAGGAAACTCCACAGACCTGACGGAAGGTAACCCAAGCGGCGCGTGCCTGGGCCCCACACTACACTGCACACAGGGGGCTGGCTGATCCGGAGTACGCGATTGGCTCAGAAGGTGCAGGCTGATCGGGGATCAGCCTGCACCTTGGTACCCCTGACAGCGATCCCTGACCCCACCAACTGGACCCCACAGAGGTCTTGCCCATCTGTCCGTCCATCTGTTCGGGCGCGGGAGCCCTGTCCGCTTGCGTGATGGCGGCCTGGGCGCAGAGCATGGCTGTGTTTCAACCCGTACGGTGCACGAGGAACACGGGGAGCTGGACGCGCCCTTTTCAGCACCACTGTAACGACGGGAAACTCGCGTCTCGGCGCGTCTCAGCGCGTCCGAGCGCGTCAGGATGCGTCAGGGGGCGTCTGGCCGCGTATCGTGACGCGAGTGCTGAGACGCGAACAGTGACGCGAACTACTTTGAAGGGGACCGGTATGGGCCCATACCGTGGTGCGCACGGTGTTTTACACTAGCCTATACTGCTATTGCGACAAATGTAGCCTTGCCCGGCAGTATGTGGGCTGTCATGGGCAGATTGGCCCCTGCACCTGCGCCTGCTGCCGCCAGCCCCTGCACCCCGCCTGGCCCTGCACCCGGGCGGGCTGGCCAGCCCCACCCCTGCCCCGTCGCCCCAACCAACCTTTAGGCGCAGTTCAGCCAGCCTGCGCCAGCCAGCCGATATGTGCCGATACTGCTTACAACAAGCCTATAAGCCTAGATACAGTAAGCAAAGGCATTGGCACAGGCGAGCATCGGTGACACCGGTGCAATCGGTCGCCCACCACCAGGTGTTTGCCCCTTGCCTCGTTTGACCTCTATTCTCTTGTAAACATAAACATGACTGACGAACTCATGAATCACTCATGATACGTCTGCCAACGGGCCTTGTTCCGTTGGTGGCGGCCTGGGGCCTTCAGAGCGCGCTTCACATTGCGACCAGCTGTGCATGGCTGATCCGCCCGCTCAGCACTTCCCACCACTGCCCTGCGCCCGGCGGCCCTTGATAGCTGACTGTGGCAGGGCCGCACCCGCAGCCCGCTTCTGGGATGGCGGATGACATCCAGCCTCAGCCTCACACCCCGCGCTTGCGGCCATGCGCAGGATCTCTGCCTCAAAATCCTCACCGCGCTTGCACATGACATGCAGAGATGCGGTCTTGCCCTCCGCCGCCAACTCCAACCGCCCGCGCGCCTCGGCCCTCCCCACTTTCACATCAGACTGGCGTGACACAACGCCAGAGCCCACCGTCACGCCGCACGGCACGCCCGCCTCATCGAATTTAGCGTTAAGTGGTACACGCAAGTCAGCACCGTGCACCACCTGCCGCGCGGACAGGGACACGATCTCGTTGTCCTCCATCATGCCCATGATGCTGTCCTCCACGTCCGGCGCCACATCCCCCACCTCATCGCCCATTGCCTGGGGCCTGGCCATGGGTGGCAGCTCCAGCCGTACCAGCTTATCCGCGATGTTGGCGAAAAGCGTCAACTTGTCCCCCCGTTCCCTGGCCCTTCTTAGCTCCCTGCGAGAGCCGACGGATTGTGAACTTCGGTCAGCGCGCCCAGCCCCTCGCGCCGAGGCCTGAGCCCCCACATCCGTGCTCTGGGCAGCGCCATCCAATTCGGGTTAGCCCGGTCATCCCCGGGCCCCCCCCCCCCTCCCCCCCACCATGCCCCATCTGAGGCCGCCGCCCAATCCAGGCCTGCCACCGGCGCTGTGACGTACCCCGGCCACCACAGTCCATCCATCCAAGCCCTCCCAACAATGGCCTGTGCCTCCCCCCAGCCTCACCTTGTGAGCTCCTCCCTGCCGTGACGCCTCCACTTCTCCCCCAGCGCCAATAGGAACCTTGGGGAGCACCCGCGGTGGGTGGCCTTGGAAGGATCCCTCCTCCACCGCTGCTCCTCCTCGACTCGTGCCGCGAGGCATGAGGCTTTAGGCATGCCCGGCATGTCCAGCTGCACAACGCCGCCGGCCCTCGCAAGTGCCGCCCTGCACATGCAGCCCGCATGTGATTTTGTGGAAGTCCCGCGAGTGTCCCCCTTCCCCTCCTCAAATCTCACCTTACTATTACGGCCTCATCAGATGACAGCGACAGCGTCCCCTTCTTCAAAACCGTCTCAGTTATGTCCAAATCCTTGCGGGCCTCGCCCTGCTCCAGGCCAACCTCTTCCGAGCTAGACGGCTCCATTCCTATTAGGTGCTTCTTCCAAATCAAGAGGCGCCGGGCCCGCGAACGCCGTTCAACGCGACGTTGCCACCCGGGGCCCTGGGTGGCAAAGTCGGCGCGCCTGTACCTCCGTGGCAGTCGGTGCTGCTACTGTGTACTCTTGCTTACATTATGTATGCCCCACCATTTGACGAGCCCAAACGCGTGTCTCTGGCTATCGCCCACCACCGGCCCGCCCCCGCCCCATGCGCAAAAGGAATAGCGGGATGAGAGTGGACTTGACCGCGTTGACTTGTTGGAACTGACCATAGTTAATTCTTTATACATAATGTTGCTTCATCCTTCTGCTCTCTCATAACATATCCAGGAAGGCAACCGACTTCAACGCCAAGCGCACCACTTACGAGAAGACGACCGCAGCCGCCCGCGCTGTCAAGGACAGTAAGTCTTTCTAATTATATATATACTGTGTAAGCACCTTGCAATGAGTGCGTTGAGAGGCATGCGCGAGAGGCAGACTTTGCGTCAGTTTGACCTGGACCTTCTGCTCCATCCTCCTGCTTCCACCGCGTGCTTGCAGAGAACCAGCCCAAGAATGAGCGTGGCTGGTACAAGAACGCATGGCGCAGCCAGTGGGGCAAGATGTGGGACGGCTACAAGCGCGACCCTGTGCGCTTCACGGCTGGCGAGAAGCAGACGCTGACGGAAGAGGAGGTCCGTCTTTGCAAGGAGCTTGAGTCTTTGCTGCCAAGCCGGGCTTCCGTGAGCGTCAAGGACGCCAAGGTGTCCTACGGTGCCATCGACGCTGGGGGCCTTCTGGTGGGTTACTTTCTTACATGTCAGTGCGTGCTTCGCTTACGAGCGCATCCTTACTGCTGATACGACCATTGCGCTTACACAACTCATTGCTTCTTGCAGGGACCGCTGGCCAAGACCAAGCGCTCCTCTCTGGGGTCCACAGGCGCCGTCGACGTCGCCGCCGCGCCCCAGCCCAGCCCGCCCATGCCCCCGCCCATGACCCCGCCCATGACCCAGTCCAGCCCAGGCGCCATCACCAAGCTGGCCGCGGCGGGTGCCGAGCGCATGAAGGTAAGACCACCGTGATCATGTTCTCTGCGCGCGTCGTCTAATATGGCTCGCTGCGCAAGTCATTTGCTTCTGCACTAGAGATGGTCCCTTTGCGGCATGGGTGCCAGGCACCACTGCGGACGGACCGTCCCTTCGTGCAAGTTCGCATTCACAGCATTGTGGCACGCTTGCTGTCATGCAGGCGCTGGGCAACAAGAAGCGGACGGATGCGAAGAAGCGCAAGGATGAGATGACGGGCGAGGCGCCAGCTAAGGTGAATGGGGGATCGAGCTTCCGTCGTCTGGTTCAGGGTGTGTGTGGCAGCACTGTTGGTGCCCTCGGGTGGGGTTCAGCTAGAATGCATTCTAAATGCATGTGGTTCTTGGTCTACGCCAGTGTACTCTTGCGTGTATTCTTTCACCAATTTATGATGGCGAATCTTTGTTGCGCCTACGCCCCCATCCCATGCAGAAGCACAAGAGCGATGAGGCGGCAGCCCCGGCTGCCAAGGCCAAGACCAATGCCAAGACTGCCGCTGAGGGCAAAGCTGCCAAGGTTCCGGCCGCGAAGGCTGGCAAGGCCGCCAGGGGCAAGGCCGCCAGGGGCAAGTAGACTGCCAATGCTGGTGCTACATGGATTGTACAATGTTCGGACTAGGCTTATTCTGGACTTTGGACCCTGTGTAGACCACCTAGCGTTAGTATGTTTGGACCCTGTGTAGACAACCACTCCAGCATGAGCGAGTGGCATTTGAGGTCTGCTGTGCTGCATGTGCATGACAGTGCCTGAGACTGTGATGGGCGACAGAGCGCCTTGGACTGTGCTGCACTTACTTGCAGATCGTAGTTGCGTGGAAAGTGAGTGAGATGGTCGGTTCAGGTAATCCTGAAACATGTGTGCAGCCGCAGATGTGTCCGCCGCAGATGCGGGATAGAGGCATGTAACGTGGTCTGGAATGAAGAGTTTCATGTGTTTCTCCGTGGATTGTACGCTACCCCCGTGTTTCTGTTTTCGAATCGCGTCTCAAGACGCAGTGCGTCTCATGCATCGCGTGTGTGTGAGACGCGGCGCGTCTAGGGTATCAGGGTAGCGTCTGGTGTGACGCATCGCGTTAGCTAAGACGCGCTTCCATGCAATTGTACCGCGTCACGACTCGCGTTCCATTGCGTCTCGCAGACGCAGTGAATCGCGCTATCTGCAATGGTGCCCCGCTTCACTGTTTCTGGCTGCGTCCCCATCGCGTCTCCCCCGCGTTTCCCCCTGAACGCGCAGCGTCTCGGCGCGTCTGACACCGCGTCTCACAGGTCAGACGCGGCCCAGACGCGCCCAGACGCGGTTTCCCGTTGTTATAGTGACAGCAGGCAGCCAACTACCGTGCGTGCGCCACCAGGCACCTGGCGCCGCAGAAACATCGCATAGCAAAGCCCGCTCCAAAGCAGACCTCCACGCCAGCCAAGTCGCTTGAATTCCCGACATGAATTCCGAACATGCTTCCACGAATGATGCATACCACCTGTGGGCGGTAAACCTTCCACAGGACTCCTACCTACCAACGGAACGCCTTAGTGAACAAGTCCTTTTACCGGCACAACTGCTACACCCCCCCACCCCCCCTGCGCTATTGGACCACAACACACACAAAACCTGACAGTACAGCGCATTATCGTAATCCAGTATCATACATACGTTTTTAGAATGCACATGCATGTGCACATTGCCGACATGCTATTACGTCTCGACGTAGCACATGCAGATGCCATCCAGCCCGCCGCAGCCGATGTCATTCCAGGCGCCGTTGACCCACAAGTTCAGACAGTCCTCGCCGTCGCCTGCCGCGTCATTGTCGGGCTGCGCGCCTGTGTGTGTTTTCCACGACAACGTCCACCGGTGCGGGCGCATATACGTCAGAGGCTAGTGAGTAGCGACGCGAGGGACAGGTTGCGTCCGGTAATTGCTGAGAATGGAAACGGATCAATGCAACACGCAATAGCCCAGGTATGGCGGGTAATCCCTTCACAACTCCACGATAACCCCGTAAGCGGTCCTTGGCGAGTCATCAAGTCCTTGTACCGGCATCCCAGCTACACAGGGCACACACACTTGCTCGCTCACCGTTTGCGCTCTTGTCGCTGTAGCTCCACGGCGGCATGGAGCCCAGAGGCAGGCCGTAGTCAAATGGCGTGCCGTCGTCCCACACCCACGTGCCTACACAGGTATAAGCACAAAACAGGGCCGCCGGGTTGCAAGCGGAGCAGCTTCCAAAGGCAGCGACGCCGACCACCGAGGGCTTGCCAGCACCGCCCAGGTTCCACGCAGCGTCTCAACCTTCACCCCTTCCCCCATTTGCCTGTCCCTAAAATGGTTAGATTGGTTGAACTTGGGCTGGTATTCACCCCCACCCCACCCCTCTTAACTAATGATGAATGTAACCCCACCGCATCCATCCCCACCCAGCCCATCCCTGCCGCTCGCACGCACCCTCCTGCGCCGCGTCCGAGCCGCCCGTCATCAGCAGCCACACGATGCCGGACCCGCTGTCGTAGATGCGGCGGCGCGTGGCGCGGAACAGCTGCGCGATGACGTCGTTCTCCTCGGCGCTGTGCACGCTGAGCATGTGGCCGCCGCCCACCAGCCCGTCGCGGCACGTGGTCCTGCACGACGTGAGCAGCGTGCTGGCCGTGCTAAAGTAGCGGCGGGTGCCGTACGTCGTGCTGTAGAGGAAGATCTGCGCGAGCTGGGGGGAGAGGTAGCTGCTGAACTGCCCGGCGGCGGCGATTGGCGGCGCGGTGGCGGGCGTGGGGCCGGTCACCGGCACGGGCGAGTCGCCGCCGGGCGAGAAGGGGCGCCAGCACGCGCACAGGCCGCTCCGCGTCTCGTTGACGTCGTTCCAGGTGGCGTCCGCGTACATGGCCTGTGTGCGTGTGTTTGGGGGGGTTGCAAGGATGTTTGGAAAAACGGTACAGGATGCACTGGGGGCGGGAGGGGGCCGGGGGCGCAGGGGGCGTGCTTGTGAACGGGGTGGTGGTGGGTCGGGTTGCGGGAGATAAAACCAGCGTTGCCCCAGGCCGCGTCCGGTGCTTGCCAGCCAGCGCCCATCTCCTCACGTTCAAACCTCCCTCCACGGGACCCCTGCGCGGCCCCCTCACCACGCGGTTCTCTCCCGGCGGGGAGTCGGTGGGCTCGCCCACGTCCCAGGGCCAGCTGGAGGTGCCGGCGCTGAGCAGGCCAAAGGTGGGCGGCGTGCCGTCGTCCCAGACCCAGCTGCCGTCAGCTGTGGTTGGGGTGCACGGGTCAGGCGCAAGGCAAGGATGTCGATTGATTGTTGGCCGCCGGGCGCGCGGCAGCAATGCCGAGCGGCTGTCATTATGCAAGCCGTGCGCAGGGCAGGGCAAGGTCTTGGTGGCGTGAGCGCACGCGGGCCAAAAGCCGTCCTTCTGCCTATGCCTCCCACAGCCCTCAACAACAATCATAATGTACGACAGCAGCCCACGCCGTACGACAACCCGCGCTCACCGCGCCGGATGCCGCCCGTTATCAGGTAGGAGGGGAAGGTGCCGCTGCCCGCGAAGAGCTGCTGCCGGAAGAAGGCAAAGATCTGCTGCAGCACGGAGTTGTCGCCGGCGTCGCGGATGGACAACAGGTTGCCGCCGCCGGCGAGCTGCTGCGTGCAGATGCGGCTGCAGGTGCCGTAGTCGGTCAGGCTGGGGCGGTACACGTAGAAGGAGCGGTCGTTGTAGAATCCGGCGTTGATGAAGGCACCTGCGGAGATGGAGGCGTGTGTCGGGAGAATGTAGGAGATTGGGAGGTTGGGAGCGGTTGTTGATGCGGGCAGGGGCGACCGCGTGATCGCGCGTGCATGGCACAGACAGGAAAGGGCGACGTGTGCGTGTTTGGTTCGGTGTGGCAGACGGGACTGTGCGGCAGGGCAAAAATGGGCGCTGGGTCCATGGGAGCAGGTTGTGACTGGCAGGGCTTGCTCCAAATCAAGGAGGATTGGGCGGCATGGGGGATGGCACGGGCGGCAGGGGAATGGCACGGGCGGCATGGAGGACGGCACGGGCGGCGTGTGCGCTTTGTGCGGCTCACCCAGGGGCGGCGGCCGTGGCGGGGGTGGGCTGGGCGAGGGCGGCGGAGGCCTGGGCGAGGGCGGTGGAGGCCTTGGGGGTGGGGGCCTTGGCGACGGCGGTCGAGGGGAGGGCTGCGGGCTGGGGGCCGGCGGCGGCGCTCGTGGCGGTGGCGGTAAGTCTGCGTGGCGACAGGGCAGGCCCAGTATCAAATACCGCGAAGGCTGAAGCATTGAAAGGACCGTCTTATAGCAAGGATGCAAAGAGATTCAACAAAGCAACTTACTCGCGCATGTGGTACCCGTGAACACTGTTGTGCTCGGACACCTGGTGGGTGAGATCAATAAATGTGTGTGTATGTAAGGGGGTGCGGGGTGGTGTGTGCGGGGTGGGGGAGACTCAGAAATGGAAGTTGCCAAGGTTCCCGCGGGGAGGGCCCCATGTGCAGAACGTTGCCAGCTGGCACGACCGTACCCCCTCCCTTTCTTCATCGGGAGTGGCAGTACTGGCAGGCACATTGCAGCCCGCATGCATCAACTGCAACAACAGCAGCAGGCCAGGCACCCTCGCCCGCAGCGCAGTCTCACGTGCACGTGTAGCCCCGCGACGTGGTGTTGACGTTGGCGCAGGCACCCGGCCCGCACACGCCCGGCAGCAGGTCGCAGGCGGCCTGGCGGTTGTCCTCGAGGCTCACAATGACGAGCGAGTCCGCCCGGAGCGGGCCCGTCCGAACGCACACCTCATACCCAACCTGCGCGGATGCAGGGGAGCCGGGTGTAGGAGGCAGCAAGGCGGGTGACGGCAACATGCATGTTGCGCACATCCTTCCACCCTGCATCGCGCCCCGCCCTTCCGTCCTCGTCTTGACGCCTGACGTCTTAACAGCGGCAGGTATGTGATGCGCCCCCACGCACGCACCTGCAGGCTCCCACATGCCAGGTCTGTGGGGAAAGTAGGACGGCGCGGGTTGGAAGGCCAGCCGGTGTGCGTTGGGCGGTCAGGTTCCGGGCGAAAGGCAGCCGGCTCAGCATCATGGCTCCATGTGCTACACAACCATGGCTTCATGTTCGTCATTCTTGCGCACCGCCGCCGTCCCATCGCCACGGCGCCTGCCTGACATGCCCTGCCCCCAGCCCCTGCCCCCAGCCGCCTGCCCCCAGCCCCTGCCCCCAGCCCCTGCCCCCAGCCCCTGCCCCCAGCCCCTGCCCCCAGCCCCTGCCCCCAGCCCCTGCCCCCAGCCCCTGCCCCCCGCCCCTGCCCCCAGCCCCTGCCCCCAGCCCCTGCCCCCAGCCCCTGCCCCCAGCCCCTGCCCCCAGCCGCCTGCCCCCAGCCGCCTGCCCCCAGCCCCTGCCCCTGGATGGGAGGATAGAGCAGTAGCGCTACTAGCACGCACCTGGGTTGAAGGCGAGGAAGGCAGAGATGGGCAGGTTGTAGGCGACCGCGATGTCTTCGCACGACTGCCCAACCGCCACCCACTGGCTTAGCACGCAGGTCACGATGGTGTCGTTGACCACAAAGCCGCCCGCCGCAATGCTGCCGCCCGCCGCCGCAGCGGCCAGCAGCTGGCGCCGGCCGTTGGGCACTGTCACAGTAGAGCTGCCCGAAAGTGGCGTGGATAGGATGCTGCTCTTCGGGGCGATACAAAGACGTGTGCCTCTTGCGATGGTGGTTCTTGCGTTGGGGCATATGTTGTTGTTGATCCTGGACAGGTAGGACAGATCCCCTTGGGTGTACGAACGCGCCACGTCGCCGCAGGTGGCGGTCCCGGCGTTGGTGGTGTTGGGCAGCGGCCAATACCGTGTGCACTGCGGGGGCACCATGGTCGCAAGGGCGCAAGCAGCGGCCGAAGGGCAAGGGCGTGACCGGGCAAACCAGATGGGCACACGTAAAGGTGATGTGGATAACCGCCATGCGGCGCCGCCCAGATGGGGCACCCCCGGCCACCCCCGGCCACCCACTAGCTATCGGGCTCACCCCTGCGGCGATGGTGGTGGCGGGCGGCTGCACGGGCGCGGGCCCGCACATCATGGGGATGCGGACCTCGGTGTTGTTGAACCCCGGATCCAGCAGGGCGCCAGCAGCGGAGGCCGCCCCGCCCGGGAAGATGGCGGGGTTGGCGCGAACCAGGTCACTGACCGTGATGCCGTACCTGCGGCGGCCAGCAGCAGTTGCACAGATATGCATAGATAAGAGCACAATGAAAACACACACAAAACCCGTGCATGCGATGCAGCGCGACGGCAGGCACGTGTGTGTGTCCATATGGTCTGCTGGAATGGTCTGCTCGACCAAGTCAGGGCAAGAGCACTACTGGGTGGCGAGCAGCTGGCTGTGGCGCCGCAACGCTTTGCCTCCATTGCCCCCCGCCACCGCCGCCACCAGCATGCACGCACGCACGCACGCACCCGGCGGCCACATCGGACAGCGAGGAGTAGGTGGCGGGAGGTGGGCGCGGCCCGCACAGGAACTCCAGCTTTGCCACCACCTGCGTACCAAGGCCGAGGACAGAACCGCGCAAGGCTAAACTCAGGCGGCCCTTGATTATAATGACACCACATTCCCATGCATATCCACGGCTAGACTGCATCGCATGACTAATCAACCATGTGCGAGATGCTCTCCATTACCCTAACCCTAACCTCGCTCGCCGAAGCCTCCCTAGCTCTCACCGGCGCCTCTGCGGACGGCACCGGGCTGGCGGCCGTGTGCACGTTGACGCTGACGATGACACTGCCCTCGGCGCACACGTGGTACTCAGGCTGGTTCAGGAAAGCCTCCGACACCGTGAAGGCCGAGCTGTCATCGTCTGCCGCCATGCGGAGCAGGTTGGGCGCTCCCAGCTGCACCCAGTAGCGCTCATCACTCTGAGCCTTGGCCGCGGCAGAGCAGCGCAGCGCAACGCCGCCCACGCCGGATCCGTCGCTGTGCGAGTGGAGCGCAGGCAGGAGCTTTTAAGTGCCTTATCGCGCGAGGGCTCCCATCAAAACCAGAGAACAGCGCAGAAGCAGGTACGGGTGCCCCCGACCAAGCGCTCCGCACGCACCTGGTTCCGTCCCAGGTGGTTCCGTTCAGCAGCTTAACCGCATCAAAGCCTGGGTGCCGACACGTGTGACAAAACAATGTGTGTTGCCGCACATCTTCGCGGGCTTGATGAGCACAAAGCCTCAATAATCGCTGCATCGAGGATCCTGAAGCGGTGTGGCGGCATGCCCACGCCGGGCCCACGCCACGCGCACCCCAAACCCCAACGCACACGCACTACACGCACACACACCTTCAGGGCACAGATAGTCTACTGTGAAGCGGCCCGCGAGGCCGGCCTCGCCCTCCCCGGCAGTCGGCCCGAAGCCGCCCGCCGTTCCGGCCGCACTGCCGTCAGCGCAGCGTGCGCCCAGGAGGTTGATGTCCACCTGATGAGGGATACGGGTACGGGTACGGGTAACGCCCGTATGGGTATGGGTGGGAGCAGCCACACGAAAAGGCGCTGGGATACGTGTGCATGCTCGCAGCAGGTCATACAGGCCTCCAGCGGCCTCAGCCACACGCGCTCGCTCACTTACCCCGTCGTTTGCGGCGAAGACCGACGTCATCACGGACGAATCATCGCACGCCAGGGTGGTCACGTTTGTGCGGTTGCCAGCGCCGGCCGTGCCTGCTGGCACCGCTACGGCCAGGAGCCCACTGATGCCTGTGAATGTGAAGCGAGCAGGCGGCGAGGAGGCAGGAGGCTGGGCTTGCATGGGACTTGGGGCAGAAGCCCCGTGCGTGGCCAGGTGGCGTTGCGCAACGGGGCGCAGGTGAATGGGCACAGGCGAGGGGGCGCAGGCGAGACAGTGCAGGCGAGGGGGCGCAGGCAAGACGGCGCAGGCAAGCGGGCGCTAGGGCGCACATCAGGTGACGAAAGTACGGGCTCACCTGTCGCCACGATGGGCTGGGGGTCGTACCGCGCGGCGCCCGCCGCCGTGGCGGTCGCGTTCCTACCGGCCGCCGCCGCGGCCGTGGCATTGGCGCACACCAGCCCCTCCACCGCGGACAGCGAGGTGTAGTCGGGCGCGTAGCGGAACCGGAACGGCAGCGGGCTGCCGTACCGCCACTCCGCGGAGCCGTTGAAGAACAGGGACGAGGGCCGCAGCGCCAGCCGCCGGCCACGCAGGCCCACCAGCACCTGCCCGGGCGGGCAGCCCCAGCCGCCGCCCACGCCGCCCAGCACCTCCAGGCGCGCCTGGCGCTGGAAGTAGACAAGGTGGCCGGCGGAGCGATAGTCGGGGACCAGCAGCGACGGCACTGCCAGCGCCGCAGCCTCAAAGCTGGACGGCGGCCGCAGCGACTGCGCCGCGCTCTCGTTGAACTGCAGCAGCACGTCCGACACGCCGGCCGGGGGCGCCACCAGCACGCGGCCGCAGCTGTCGCGGATCGCGGCCAGGAGTTGCGTCTCCGCCGCGAGCAGCCCCGCGCTCTGCGCGGTGCCTGGTGCGGCGGCGCCCGCGTCCGCGCTGGAGAAGCGGTACCGCGCGATGGTGAGGGACGCGGCGGTGGGCCCCGGCGCCCGGCGCGCCGCCAGTATGCCGGCCGGGTAGGACGTCCAGCGCTGCGTTGCGCCGCACCTGCATGCATGTATGCGAGCGAGCACGCGCCGGCAGCAGCGGCGCTTGCTCTTGGTTTGCGTGGCCAACGGGTGACCGCTGCGCGATAGATGCGGAGTAAATCCCCGGGGCCATGCATTCACGCACGCGCCCACCCACCCACCCGTCGGTTGCTTTGGGTTCTGGAATGAACTGCCACCCACCCACCCACCCACCCACCCACCCACCCACCCACCCACCTCACAAACAGCTCCAGGCGCTCGTACGGCGCCCGCCGCAGCCGCGACCGGGCCATGTCGTACCCGCTGGGGCAGTCCTGCTCCTGCCAGTCCACGCCGCCCGGGCTCCCGGCGTTGGAGGTGATTGGCGCTGCCGGCGGCTGCAGCTCGTAGGGGCCGCCGCTGGTGGTGGTGGTGCGGCGGCCGGTGGGGCGGACACTGCCGTCGCTGCACACCAGGTCCACCGACTGCGAGCAGCCGGCCCACACAAAACAATACAAGTGCGTCAGCACGTCCTCCCTGGCATGTCAATTGCATGATAAACACGAGGTGGCTTTGGAGAGATCCGACCGATACGCACGCAGGCACGCACACACGCACGCACCGTGAAGACGCCGTTCCAGGCGGGGTCGGCTGCCGCCGCCGCCTGTTCCAGGATGGAGGTCACGATGCGGTCACGCAGGTTGACGAGCTGGTTGTACAAGATGCTGCCGGCAGGGCTACTGTCGGGCTGCGCGCCGCCGCTGCCGGCCAACGCCGCCAGCACGCAGCTCTCCAGCTCGGGCTGGCCCGCCCAGGCGCGGCCGCGGAAGCCGACCACGTGCGCGCCGGGCGGGCAGGCGGCGGTGAAGCGCTCCTCGGTGCCGCCGCGGTCTGCGGGTGGGTGGGTGGATGGGTTGGGTGGTTGGGTGGGTGGGTGGGAGGTAGGCTGGTTAGTCAGGGGGAGGTCCGGGCGGCAAGGGTGTGTGTCCGTGTGGAAGTGCAGGTCGGCGCACGCCCAGCAGCAATTGTAACCGGCGTGCTCACCCCCAGACGCCTGGGCCGGCGGCGGTGGTGCTGGTGCCGCGGCCGGGGTGGTGGGCTGGCCGAGTTGGATGCGGGGCCGGCTGCCGGCCGCGCCGCCGCCTAGCAGCTGCAGCACCGCGCGAGTGCCGCACTCGAGGTCAGGAACAGGAGGGCGAGGGGGGTTAACGGAGCAGGGCGGGACGAAGTAGCGGGTGTTGACCTCAATGAGCGCGTCCGGGTCGGCCTGCAAGCAATACATGCGCGGCGGGAGTCAGCGGTGGTTGGATAAGGTGTCCAATCGCGCATGGCACCCAACACGCTGAAACAGGTGCTACCGGGCTCCCGCTCGCCAATAAGATCGGCGCATGACGCGACGCAACGCGACGCTGCCGACACCGCACCTTGAAGTGGGTGTTGACTCGGATCAGGTCGTTGACCGCCACGCCGTGTTTGTCCGCCAGCGCCCGGGCCGTGACGTTGCCGCCGCCGTCCCCCTGCACCACCACATCCTCCGCCGCACACCAGCCCTGGCGCAGCAGCTCGCCGCGCCGCTCCGGCGACACTGCAGGGCGCGGTAAACGCGAGGCGCGAGCAGTACGACGTATTGGCGCGTGCGTGCGTGCGTCCTATGCATCCGTCCATGCATTGCAGGACCAATGTCACAAGCAGGTGGCGGCTGGGCACGCACCTGGCTTGAGGGTGGGGTAGGACAGGGAGTTGAGGATGCCGCACTTGTTGAGGCGGGTGGCCAGCTGGGAGCTGCCCTGGCGCACGATCTGCATGTAGCCGGCGTCACCCCAGCCCGCGCCCCAGGAGTTCCTGCATGCGTGCGCGGGCGTTGGATTGTTGATGGATGGACGGGAGGGGAGGGAAAGGTCCATGGGCTCATGTCCTACCACTCAATGCGCGGGGCCGTGCGGGGCTGCGGCATGCAGCCTCGCACGGGCATGAGGTGTCCCCCGCGCGCGCTGAACGAGAAGCATCTGCCCCACACATGCGGCCACGCGCGCAGCCTACTCATCATACTTCTATGCGCACCGCTGCCGCCGCCGCCGCTGCCGCGCTGCATGCTGCACCCCTTCACCCACCCACCGGATGACGAAGGCGTCGGGGGTGTAGCCCACGATCACCACCGCGTGTGTGGACTTGGCCGGGTCGGAGGAGCAGTTGCCGTCGTACACGCGGCCGCGGCCCCAGTAGTCGAACCAGTCCTCCGCGGCGTGCACCAGCGCCACCACCGGCTGGTTGGCCAGCGCCTGTCCAGCACGCAATGTAACTAGTGTGTAACTTGACTGTTGGTCTTTTGGCATCGGGAGACGAAACGCCCGCCAATTTCGCTCGCTCGCGGACTTCATGCCGTGCCGGCCACTCCTCACCTGGATCAATGCGAATTCGGACGCGGGAATGGTCTCCCACGCCTCGATGCGCAGCCCGCTCGCCGAGTACTTGAGCGCGGCGCCGGTGCTGTTGAGCTCCGTCCACAGCTGCTGGATCTGGCTCACCGGGCAGGTGCTGTTGAGGCTGCTGGGCGCTGCGCCCGCCGCGTCTGTTGGGTTGTGGGCGGCGAAACTCGTATTGGTGGTTGAGCGCAGGAGAGAAGGGCGCCGTAAACACAACGTGCAATGAGTAACGAGCAAGGAGCCACGCGCCAGCCAACCCGTTCGCGCGCACCTGCCCCCTGCTGGGCCTTGGACCAGGCATCCTGGTACAGCAGGCCGCGCATGGCCTGGATGTAGGTGTCCCCCACCCAGCCGCCCGCGCAGCCGCCCGCCTTGCACTGCACAATCTGCTCCGGCCCCAGCAGCGCGCCCGCGCCGCCAGCGCGCAGCGAGCTCTGGTTGGCGTACGAGTGCTCCGCCACCACCAGCGCCTCGATGCAGGCCGCGGGCGCGTGCGCGTAGCAGCTGCCGCACTGCAGGACGTCAGCGAGGCAGCGCGGGGCAAGCACGGGGCAGGTGTTGCGCATGGGGCAGGTTGCGTGCGCAGGCAGTTGCCAGTTGCAATCTTCCACTGCACGGTACCGGGCCCGCATGTGCCGGTCCGGTCAGCCCGAACGGCGCATCATGCAGCCTGACTGAACGCTGCTGCCGCTTGCAACCCCGCCCGCGGCAGCTCAGGTAGCGGCGGCCCCTCAGGGTCGGCCCATCAGGGTCGGCCCCTCAGGGTCGGCCCATCAGGGTCGGCCCCTCAGGGTCGGCCCATCAGGGTCGGCCCATCAGGGTCGGCCTATCAGGGTCGGCCCATCCGGGGCGCGCCCCGGGCGCATCAGGGGGCTCCTCAGGGGATCCTCAGGGGCTCATCATCAGGGGGCTGGCTCACGCGCTCACCTCGCCCTGGAAGGTGACGGGCGGCAGCACACCCGAGGTGCGCCAGTCCACAGCGCCGGGCGGGATCACGGCCGCATACCTGTGGGCGGGGCGAGGTAAAACACCAGAAGGGATTGGTACAAGGGATCGATGGATGCCAGGCAGTTGAGAGAAGTTCTGGCGGCACGCCCCTTGGGAACTGGACAGCGCAGGCAGCAGCGCCGGTCACTCGCCACCACGCCACCATCCGCCCTTCACACACCTCCGGCTGGACGACTCGTCCTTGCGGACCAGCAGGTTGTTCGTATCGGGCAGCACCAGGCCTATACAGCAGTGCGTGGTTACGGTACGGCCGTGTTGCGGCGGCGGCGGTGTTGCGGCGGCGGCGTGTGCGAGAGATGGTGAATTCCAGGGGTATGCAAGGACAGGATGTATGGCGCACAACCGTGGGGGGTAGATGTCCATGTGGCGGAAGGGGGTTGTGGTGAACAGCCCGATATGAACCCAAACCCAACCCAGACCCAATGCACATGCACATGCAGAAGGGTGTCGGCAAGTTGCAAGGGTATAGTGCCTGGTTGCGGAATAGGTTCTGAAGCCAAACAGCTAGTCCTTTTACTGAAAGGATAACGCACAACAAAGGGCCGTTCTGGGGAGATGGCTGGCTGCTCACCTGTTTGCTCTTGCTTTGGCGGCGGCAGGGGGGGCGCCGGTGGCGAAGGCGGTGGCGGTGCCAGGCAGGCGCAGCACTGGGATGGGGGGATGTCTTGAGGCGGCGGGGGCGGCGGGGGCGGCGGCGGCGGCGGGGGCGGCACTGCGCACAAACAGAGGTGGCGCCCACATCAGTGACACGAAGCGAGGTGCCGTAGTGTGCGTGTGCGTGAGTGTGTGTGTACCGTATGTGAGCCGCCCGCCAACCCTAGCCAGTTGCCCTCGCTCGTCCACACCCCGTGTCTACGCCACTCAGCGCCCCCACCTACTCGCCAGGCCCCCCAAAAGTACAACATGTATGGCGTGACTGCATCCACATCCTCATCCCACCTTGCAGGTTGGCCTGATACACTTCAAATGCGGCCGCGCCGCCACACCCCTGCTGCGTGGCGTCGCCGGGGCAGGGCGCGCCGCAGATGGCGTAGAAGTAGGCTCCTGCGGTTGAGCGCGGTGACAAAATTTACACAACGAATCCGCCAGTGCACATGAATTTCAAGGTGGAGTCGGGTTGGTGGTGGGGCGGTGGAGAAATTGAGCGACCCATGGACCCAGCCTTGTCGACGTACCACTGGCGAGGTTGTCGACCAGCTGCGTGAGCAGGCTGTCGTTGGCGGCGAAGCCCCAGCACGTGCTGCCCTGCAGGGCATAGTGCTCCACACCTGGAGCGCGTGTGGGGGCAGTGTGCGGGAGGGCGGCACAACACGTTTGGGATGGGAGCCATGGGAGTTCCGTTTGTGATTGGAGCAGCGGGTTCGCAGCGGGTTGGCAGGGGATGGCAGAAGGGTTGGAAGGGGTTGCCGCAGTACTTTACAGCTCCGCTCCTGAAACGGAACTCAAACCTGCACCCACCAACGACGCGTGCGGCCTGGGCGCAGCGGTCAGGTGTGGATTCGGAGCTGTTGTAGAGGACCAGTGGGATGTCCACCGTCTCATCCACACAGCCCAAGTTGACGTCCTGTCGAGATGGCGGTGGCAAAGCGCAAAGCAAGAAAGCGACACGCGTTCAGTGTCATGATTGTTTCTTGATCCCAGATCCCCCCACCTTTCCCGCCACGTCACACCTGCACTGGCACGCGCTGGGCTGTACGGTACTCACCGGGTAGTGCCGCTGCGTGGCGGGCGCCGTGCTGCCGTACACCTCGAGCTCCA
The DNA here is from genome assembly GCA_016834605.1 of Chlamydomonas incerta. Taxonomy (NCBI): domain Eukaryota; kingdom Viridiplantae; phylum Chlorophyta; class Chlorophyceae; order Chlamydomonadales; family Chlamydomonadaceae; genus Chlamydomonas; species Chlamydomonas incerta. The sequence continues at coordinate 784,551 of JAEHOC010000025.1, forward strand.
GCACTTGCAGCACGCCGTCGTCACCCGTCCAGTTGGAGTGCTTGTTTTGGAACGTCACCCAGCGCCCCACCACCGGCGGGTCAAAGACCAGGTCAGTGACGCGGTCGGACAGCGGTACGAGCTGCTTCCAGACCAGCGTGTTACCATTCAGGCTGTCGGTCGTGCGCGTCACGCTGGCGTTGCCCACACGCAGCTCTGAGTTGAGGGTCCGTTCCAGGAATGCCTTCCGGTGGTAGATGCGCACAGACGTGATGAGGCTGACGCGGTACAGGTCGATGGAAAGCCACGGCAACTTGTCGTCTGCTGTCGTGTGCAGCATCTTGGTCTCGTCCGTGCTGTTCCCATCCACCGCATAGAAGGGGTAACAGGACCCGTCGCACCATTCGTCGGCCACTGAGGAGGAGTACGTGTTGGCGTAGAGCGCCAGGTTGGGGATGGCGGGCGGCGCGGGCGGCGGGGCCCCAGGTGGATACAGTGGCGGGGCCAAGGGGGGATTGGTGGGCGGGTAGGGCGGCGGCGCTGGCGGCTGGGGTGGCGGAGGCCGCAACTTGGGTGAGCGCGGCGGCTTGTCGGGCGAGCTTGGCGGCGGCGATGGTGGGAGGTCTGCAGCAACGGGCCAGCAGCACAGCCACATGCACGGCGTCGCATCACCCCTGCGTACGGAACACCATCCCGCAGCATCCCGCCAGGCAGCCAGCCAGCCATCCAGCCCCGCACACACGTTCACAGGTGCCTCGCTCAAGGGGTGTCAGCAGTGCGGGTGGGCAGCTCACCGCATTTCACCACCACGTCCTCGGTGTGGTCGCAGTCGGTCTGCAGCCACGGCTCGTGGGCGCACTCGTCCAGCCGCGTGGCGCTGGAGTTGCAGAACACCGTGTCCTGTCCGGCCAGGTGCGCGTGCGGGGGGAGATGGGGATTTGGGCGGGTGGAGGCCCCATGCATGCACGCACGCGCGCACACGCACACGCACACCAGCCGTAGCGCTTCGCCACCAGCATGCACATACACACGCGCGCACCAGCGTGATTGGCCCTGGCGGGTCGTAGGCGGCCTGGGTGAGGATGGTGCTCCAGGCGCCGCCTGTGAGCCCCAGCTGTAGGCACACCACCTGCGCCGCCATGTTGCCTTTCTTGTCCCAATTGTCATCACTGCGTGGATTACACACGTGTGGGGACACACAGCAGTCAGCTTTCCATGCAAAGCAGGCGGGCAGGCAGGCGACAGCTCAACAACTGAGCACGGAGCTAGCCCCGCCCCTGACGCTGCTGTGTCCCGCACCCCCACTAGCATGGTTCAGCCTGGGCTGGTCTTCACAACCCTCCCCTGCCCCCTCCCCCCCCTGCACAGCGTAGGGCCACAGGGCCAACCCCGCTCCCATGATTCGTGCATGCTCCCTCGTCAGGCCATCCCCTCCTTCCGCGCGCCATCCATCACACCCGCGCTCTCACCACACTGTGCCCCAGTCGCCGTCATAGAATATCTCCAGCCGCCCCCGCAGCGGCGCCTCGGGGCCCGTCAGCCGCACGTCGCCGTCGTAAGGGGCTGCGTGATGGCGGGGTGGGGGGCCGAGGGGTTGTGAATACCGGCCCAAGCTAGACCAACCTAACTAGACAGGGGGGATGCATGAGGGATGGAGGCGGTGGGGCGGGGGGGGGTTAGTTCATTCCAGAACCCGGGGATGGCGGGCGGCGGGTCCATCCAGCGTGTGCGGCTCCATGCGGCCAGCGGGCGCGTGCATGCCCCATGTGGGGCAGAAGTGGCAGCACAAATTGGCGGCTGCGGCTGCGTACCAACCCGGACCCCCTTTACCCCCCCTCCCTGAGCCAGCCAGCGCCAGCCCACCTCCTACGCCGTCATGGCATCGGAACGCACGCCACCCCGACATCACGTGCGCCACCCCGGCATCATCACGGCAGTCGCCCCGGCTTCACAGCATCACCAGCAGCCCACTGCTCAGCCCCACTGGTCGTGCCCCTAGCCTCCCGGCTTTTAAGCACACACGGGGTTGTGTGCATGTGAGTGTCCACCCCACCTCCAGGCGGCTCAAAGCCGGCTCCTGGCGGCAGCGCGGGCTCCGGAGGCGCCTCTCCGGCCGGCGGCTCCAGCGCGGGGTCCCCACTGCCCGGCGGCACCATCTCTGTGTTGGACAACACACGGAAAGCAAACCCGCCATACATGACGTGAGCAGCGGCGTGCGGCACACGGTGGTTGGGATGTGTGTGCGTGCGTGCGTGTGTGTGTTAGAAGCGCTGGTGCTTATTGAACTCATGTCCAAGCAAGTCGTAGCTGGCCATCGTGTGCGCCATCAGCAGCCGCAGCAACCCAAATGCCAACTCAGGGGGCCCCTGCGCCAACCGCTGGTGCACAGCAGCCATACGAACAGCCATGGGGCAGGTCGCCGGTGCGCTGCAGGACCCACCAATTGGCGATCCTGGCGGTGCTAGAGGCGGTGACGCCGGCGGGTAAGGTGGCTGACCTGCGATCCGCAAAGCATGTAGGGGAACAAAGGCAGAGCGTCGCGTTCACGAACATCCCCGCACACCAGCAGGTCCTACTACGTTAACACGGCACACTGCCGGTTGAGCTGTTGCGCCCATCCCGCCGCACCTGCGCACCACACCACACCGCCCACGCCAGCAGCACGCCGACCACTTGCCCCCTCACAGCGCGCCGGCCTTCCAAGCCCACCCGCAACCTCACGCGCTCGGGCCCTCGCACACCCACCCACCCACATTCACGTACGCCCCCCCCAGGCCGCATATGCGGCTGCAGCTTCCCCTTGCGGCGCTGATGTTTCCTTACGGGATTGGTTCAGACAGGTTTAACCCCCGGCTCACCGTCGCACACCACCGCGCCCAGGGACTGGCACTGCCTGGCGGAGTACTGCCGCAGCACCGCGGTGCAGGGCGCCAGGGAGGTGGAGCCGGGCGGGCAGCTCAGGTCCGTGAGGATTGTTGCCTCCGGGCTGCTGAGGTTGGGGTACGCGCCGGGGCTGCCATCCGTGGCCACGGCGCGGCCCGACCACATCCCCGCGCCACGGCATGCGATCGCGGCGAGCGCGTCCGACCAGCCCGGCAGGCACACCGGCACCGTCAGCGCGGTGGCGTTGGCACGCGTGACGCGAGCCACTGCGTAGCCTATGCCGCCCGGCGCCCCGCCGCTGGCGTTGAAGGGGCGGAACATGGAGGGCGTGGTGTTGGTGGCGGGGAAGAACCGCACCGCGACCAGCCGCAAGCTGATGCCGGACACCGCCGTGGCGGACGGGGGCGGGCTGAGCGCCGGCGGCCGTGGCGGCTGCCCGCCTGCGTCCATGCGTGCAAGCAACACAGGCACGGCAAGTCAGTCGCGGCGTGCGGTCAACCGCGTGCTTGGAGTGATTGTGCGGCTGCGGCGGCGCGCCGTGGCACTTCCGCACGGTAGTAACTCCCGGCGAGGTAGGCCACGGCTCGCAGAGGCCGGAAACTGGCTCGAGCTGCTCAAACCGACCCGGCCACACACCTGCTATGTTTCCACCGTTGCCTGGTACTTGTTGTAACCGACGTCTGCGACACCGGGGGCAAGTGAAGCTCAGACGCCATCATTCATAGAAGTTTGTAAGGCAATTCTTCAAGTTCGCTTATATCCGAATACCTAATGTCACAATCGTCAATTCATGCAGTGCAAGGTGCAGTGCAAGGTGCACGCTAACTGATATGAGTGCCACTTGCCGGGTAGAAGCTGGCCCAAAGTCGCGGTTCGCCGCGACAACAAAAGAATGCGAGATAACCAACAAGGCACATAGAATCCCAAGCATCCCAAACCAGTGCCTGGCACCGTGTAGTTGGCAGACGAACATGATGTTCCTGGTCACACCCAGCGTATTATCATACGTTATAGACATACGCTACGGTATTTTGTCATCCTTTTATAGTCGAAATGAATGCTGTCGCCGCTACGGTCAGTGTCGGTAATCTGACCTTCGTAAGTTTCTGGCCCGCAAGTTGGCCGCGCACGACTGCTGCTTGCGCTTGGGGAGCAGTTGAATTGAGTACAGCACTGTGGTAATAATCGGTTATATCGCGGCTGAAGTGCGCACGTTGAAGAGGGGTCCGGGCCGTACGAGTCTTCATCCGTGGATCCGCGACAAGCGGGACTCGTGCTGGAACACGGCTGGAATGGGCTGGTTGGCCGTGTTCTACTCCGATCTGGCACCAGAAGGCCCAGTGGGTGAAGGTGGCGGGCGGCACAAAGCTTTGGGGATGAGGGCACGGGAAGAGGGGTGCCGTGTCGGACCCCTTCGTGTCCTGTCCAGATGATATCGGATCAACAGGCATCGAGGTTGTGACACTGGCGTCCGCGAGCGTGGTGCATCCGGGGACACCTGAATCTCCCCAAGCCCAACAACCGTACACACAGTGCTACAGCCCGCCATTCCGCGCCACCAACCCAGTCCATTTACTGGCACAGTCAGGCCTTGGCACAACTACCACACTGCAGGCGGCCCAGCTACCGGCGGTTCAGCGCGTGCGCTCGTGGAGCTCTGGGCCTCGGTAGCGGCGGTACCGAGCGGTCCGGTGGCTGTAGTAGGTGTTCGGGGTGGGGCGCCGGTCGCGGCCGACGCGCGCCGCCTGGTGGTATGCCGCTGGGCGGTATGCGGGTCCAGTGCGGGTTAGGGTCCGGTGGCCGGGTGCACTGACGGGCGGGTTCGGGGCCTGTGCTTGTCCCGCCGTCGCGTTTTATGGGGTGCGGGTTCAGGTGGTTGTGTGCGCTGGCGGACGGCCTGCGTGGTCCTGCCGTCGGTTTCTTGTGGGGTTGGGTGGGTCGTGTTCCCGGGCGCCTGAGTAGTGGTGCCACCGAGCTGCCGTGCTCTCTTCGGTTTCTGGCCTTTCGGCCGGTGGGCTGCGTGCGTGTCCGTGTGTGCGGGTGTGTGTGCGTGCCTGTCGCGGCGTTCGGTGTGTGTGTTCGGGGCGTGTGTGAGTGTGTCTGTGTGTGCGTGTGTGTCTGGTGCGTGGCTCGGCTGCCCCCTATGGTTTTGATGCGTTCCGTGCCTCCGTGCCACCGGGGAGCTCCTCGTGAGCCCGGACTCGTTCCCGCCCACCCACACCGCAGCCAGTCCGTTGCTACCGGCCGTGTCAGACGCGCCCGCCAGTCATACTTCCCGCCAGCCTCGCCACTTCTCGCCCTCCTGAATTTCTGCCTTGCTTCTATTTGTTACCACACTGCCAGTCAGCCTCAGTCCGCGCTACAGCACATACCTCGCTAAACTTCGCTCGGTCCTCAGGGCGCGCGTCGCAGACATTCCCCGAACTTCAGCTGCGGCCAACCTCCCTCCAACCCGCGGCGCTTCCTCACAATCCGGTTGTGTTTGTCTCACACTCGCATTCGCCTCGCCCGCCACGTCGTACATTTCGGGCTCCCTCTTCTGCCTTGGCGCGCCCTGTTTTTGCCCCTGCTTGTCACACTGTCGCCCGGCCACTGCTCTGCTGCACGCTGTTCGCATTTTCTCTCAGTCGCCTTCGCCGCTCATCCGTGGACGCCGGTCGCCTGCCTGCAGGTGCGCTGCGACGCGTTCGCGAGTGTGGCGTTGCGGAGTGTGTGTCTGGTGCTATCGCCTGGCCGGGCGCCCGGAGCGTGAGGAATGCGCATCAGCAAACTACCAGTCTGGCAGCTAATCAGCACCGCATCGGTACAGTCACTCCGGCGTTAAAACCAGCCGTGCGCTCCTGTCTGCTGTCGCAATTTGCTTCTGGGCTGTTGGGTCTGGGAGGGTTCTGCACACTACGGGATTTCGCCATATGCCCCGCTTGCGCTGTTCCATCGAAACAACCACACTGCATTGCATCTGCCACATGTCAAGCGGCCGGCACAAGCATGCCATGCCAGAACCACACCGGCAGCTTCATTTCAGCAAGCTGGATTTCCACATTGGCGGCACCCACACCTAGCCAACCACCAGGCTGCCAACCACACCACCGCCTCATCATCCCCATGACCCCATCCTCATGCCCGCGCCCATGCACCGCACGTCCCCCGCACCACCCCAAGGGCTCCCCCCGGCACACGCACCTCACACCCTCCACCAAACCACTCCTAACGGCTGCGCCTAGCTGAAGCTGAACAGCCGCAGCGCCAGCATGGTGTCCGCCAGCGTGCTGGTGAACAGCGGGCTGGTGGTGCGCGCCAGGTCCAGGCTCTCGGGCAGCGCCGCCAGCCGCAGCGCCAGCGGGTTGTCGGCGGCGCCGGGGGCGGAGAACTGGCCGCGCAGCAGCGTCAGCACGCTGGCGTGCACCTGCGGGGTTGGGGGGGGGGGATGAGGAGTGATGGGATGGGGTGAGGGTGGGGGCCGGGTATGAGGAATGCGGCACAACACCCAACAATGCATGTTGGCTGCACGCACACGCGCGCGGCTCAGGAATACATTTTGCCACAGCTCCTTGAATACCGCGCCTGCTGAGCAGTTAACTGCATCACGCGCACACATTACCACGCCACCCCCACCTGCACCCCCACCAGCTCGCCCTCCCGGCACCCACCTCGCCCCAGATGCTCAGTTCGCACTCCTTGACCGCCTCCACGCTGCCCACGCCTGGCAGCGCGGGGTACTCGGGCCGCCGGTTCAGCGCGTCAGAAAAGGCCACGCCCTTGGCGCCCTGCGGCATGGCGACATGGAGGTAGCATTAGCGACAGCGGTGTGCGTGGTGATGGTGGGGCTGGTGTGGGCCGCAGATGACACTGCATAAGTGCGCACCAAACAAAGCCTGGATATGTTGGGCTTTTAAGCAACTTCATGACCCTCCGCCGCGCCGTCCTTTGCCCCGTACTCCGCGCCATACTCCGCGTCCGCGCCATACTCCGCGCTGTACTCCGCCCCCCCTGCACACGCTACACCTCTAATAGCACCACCGGCCGCGCGCGACTCACCCGCCGCATGACCACCAGCACGCGGCGCTCGCCGTCCTCCTTCTCCTTCTCGAAGATGCGCGCCAGGTGGTGCGGCGCCGTGCGGCCGCCCTCCTCCCAGTCTGTCACCTGTGTGGCGTGTGCATGGCGCCCGAGCGGCAGGCGGTGCAGGCAGGGTGAGGGCGATGGCAAGGCACGCCAAACGCCCGGGTAGGGGGTTACAGGCATCGTGTGCGGGTAAGTATGCAAAGGTAGAACAACGAGGGCAACATCGACAACGCGGAGCTCGGTAACCGGCGTAGGTATCTGTATACATTGCGCGCGCGTGTTTGGCGGGCTTTATTGTCCGTTCTGTTGCTTGTTTTTAACACACTCCCAGCGCATACGTCATGGGGCGTGCACGGATGCTCACGGCGTCGCGACGTCTGCACTATGCTGCCTGGCTCCCTCCAGTCAGCGCCATTCATTCATGAACTAAACGAGGAATGTCAGCCAGTGCATGTGCCGTTGCTGCGACCGCTGCCCATCGCACCTCGGACAGCCGCGCCAGCGCCTCGGCGGGCCCCGCGGTCTGGTTCCAGCGGCTGGAGGCCATCAGGAACACGGACCTGCGCGTGTGCGTGTGTGTGTGTGTGTGTGTGTGTGCGTGTGTTAGAGAGCACAAGGTGTGTGTGCGGTGCAGCAAATCGCGGACCGCGGATCTGCGTGTGCGTGCGCGTGCGTGCGTGTGCGTGCGTGCGTGTGCGTGCGTGTGTGCGAGGGTGGAGGGGGTTTGTGAGCACCAGCCCAAGCTAAACGGGGGTTGCAAGGTGGTTGAAAGCATGCAGTGCACAACAGCGGTGACACTGCTGGCCCGTGGGGCCAGCAGTGTTACCGCTTGCCCCACGGGCCTCCTAGCCACAGCCGGCACGGCCACGCCACGCTCCCACGCTCCCACCCCCACCCCGCCCGCATCGCGCTCACCCCAGCAGCGCCAGGTCGCGGCACATGGCCTCCTCCGTGCCGCGCTCCTTGGCGATGACGCCCGCCGGCTCCGCGTCGCGGTCCTCGGGCAGCAGGTGCAGCCCGCGGTCCGACAGCGCCTGGGGGGTTGCAAAGATGGTACATGGGGGGTGGGTGGGTGGGGTGCAACGTCAGGAGGGATGGGGTGGTGTGAGGAGGGTTAGGCGCCCCGGCGTGCAGGTTGTTTTGCCGCAACGCGGGGCACGCGGACGCTAGCTGCTTCTGCCGAACTGCTCACAGCCCGTCCCACCCCACCCCCCGGGCGGCTGCATGCATGGAACCCCCCGAGCTGCTACGCTGTTCATGGTGCACGTGGTGCGCCTCTCCACCGCACCCCTAACCACACGCCCCGCCGCACCCCACCCCTTCCCCACCCATGGGAGGGGCTGCAGTTTCTCCTTGCAGCGCTGATGTTGTCGTAGGGATTGGTTCACAGTTCACCCCTCCCCCCTCCCCCCTCCCCACTCCCACCCACCCCCACCCACGCCGCCGCACCTGCAGCAGGTCCAGCGGCGCCATGGGCTGCCCGATGAGCGAGGCCAGCTGCGGCCAGGCGGGGCTGCTCAGGCTGGCGGTGCCCTTGGACACCTGGAAGGCGGAGGGCGGGAGGGTGGGTGGTGGCGGGAGGTGGGTGCGGGTGGCGGGTGGCGGTGGCGAGTGGTGGTTGGCGGGTGGTGGGAGGGCGGCGGGGCCGAGCATGGCCGAGCAATGGTGGACAGCCGCCTCGGCTTCGTTCGGCACGGCTGCACCAGCACAAGCTAACCAGCCACAAGCGCATCAGCCACAAGCGCATCAGCCACAAGGAGCCCATCATGCGCCATGACGCCATGCATAAGGCCATGCCGCCCTGACGCCATGCCGCCCTGACGCCCTGGCGCCGGCGCCTGACCCACCTCGATCACCACCGGCGCGTCCAGCCCCACGTCCAGGCTGATGGCGGCGGCGTTGCCGTTGCGGCCGCCGGTGGGGCGGATGCTCCAGCCCGCGTACGGCAGCAGGCGCGTGCGGCGCATGACCAGCGCCAGCGGCGCCAGGTGGGTGGTGTGGAAGGAGAAGGTGTTGGCGGCGGCGTCGAAGGCCACGTCGCTGCGGGGGGCGTGTGTGTGTTAGGGTAGGTGTGTGGTGTGTGTGGGGGGGGCGTGCGTGTGGGTTGTGTGGTGTGTGTGTGTGTGGGGGGGGGTAGTTTTCTCCAATTCGTGGAGACGGGTCAGGCCAGGGTGGGGTAGGAGGGGAAGGAGCGGTAGGGGGGAAGTTGGAGAGCATGTGGGTGCATGTGGATAAGGCTAGTGCTGATCACGTTTCATGCAAATGTGACGTGGCTGCCCGCCGGTGCACCCCGCTGTGTTGCGCCCCCAGCCCACCGGGCCCCACCCACCTGCGCCCCCACCCACCCACCTTATGCCGTCCGTGTTCCAGATGGAGTGCGCCTCGTCCCACCAGGCCACCTGCAGCGGCTCCTGCGGCGGCGCAAGCGGAGCAGGGGCGAGGGAGGGCGCGGAGGTGCAGGGTCAGGCCAAGCGTGGCGAACATCCAAGCGGGGCAGGCCCCCTAGTTTAGAGCCCTGCTTTAAATTGGGCTGAGAGTACCCCTCGAGGTCATCACATCCTGGCACCCAGCCACCCCCACCCCACCACGTGACGTACAGTAACTCGCATGTGCCGCTGCAGCTTCTCCTTGCAGTGCTGGTGTTTCCTTACGGGATTGGTTCCGAGTTACCCCCATCCCCAAACCCCCTATGCCCCCGCACCTGCAGCAGCACCACGTCCGGCGGCAGCGGCGCGGTGACGCCCAGCGGCGGTGGCTCCTCCTCCGAGGTCCAGGTGGCGGGGTCGGCGCCGGCGGGCGGGATGGGGTAGGGCACGCGCTGCACGTTGAGTGCCAGCGGCGTCACCTGACGCAGCGTCCAGCCGCGGACCTGCGTGGCCGGCGGCAGGGCGAGTGTGCGTGTTTCACACTTGTGTGCTTGTGTGTAAGCGTGGGTTGTGCCCTCCAACCGTTCGGTGTCCGCCCGGGGTCGGCGCGACGGACTCACGCCACGACACCATCCCGCCCCGCCCCGGCATCAGTCATCAGTCACGCCTCAAGCCTCGCCCAGCACCCTCCCCCTGGCCCCCCCCCTCCACCGATCGCTCGCGAGAGCCCGGCGTCTGACGCGGACGAAAGTCACGGCAGCATCTCAGCCCTCATCAGCCCCGCCCCCGCCCCGGCCCGCCTCCCACCCCCCGCCCGCCAGCGCACCTTCTTGGCGCCGGGCGGCAGCGCCAGCAGGTCCACCGCCAGCAGGCCGCCCACCGCCATCCAGGCGTTGGCGCAGCGGCCGAAGTACTCGTCCACGCCGGGGCCGGAGCGCTGCGGGTGGGCAGGTGTGGGTTGGTGGGGGTGGGGGTGGTGGGTTTGCAAGGATGGTTGGTGGAAGGGCGGTGGGGTGGGGGTGAGCCGGCACGGACGTAGGGAATGGGTGCGTGACAGGGCGCGGGCGTTGGTAGGGGGCCTGAACCGGTTGGTAGGGGGCCTGAACGCCTGCTGCACCGGTGCACCACCTGCAGCCCACAGACCATGGGACCGGACTCCGTTCCGTTTCCTTCCACACGCACACGCACGCAACGCACCCACGTGTCAAACACACACCGCCCCACCGCCCACCTGCTGCACGCGCAGCGCCACGTTGGCCAGCGCGATCTGCTTGGGTATCTCCAGCGTCACCCCCAGCTGCGGCATCTCCACGGCCTGGGGCGGGTGGGGCACAGGGGGGGGACGGACGAGGGCAGCGTGTACCGTACCGGTCGTCAGCGGCGTCAGTGTGTCAGTGTGCATGTGTGTGAGGCATCGGCTGAGATCTCGCGGCAGGCCCGGCCCCTGCGTTCTCCCCCCGATACAGGTCCCTTGATTGGCCGTCGAGAGCCGCCGTCCTCTTCGCGGCTTCGCACCTTGAGGCGCGGGTTCTTGGCGGTGTTCACCCACACACCCCACTTGAACGACCCGCCCGCGCCCGCCTCCGCGGCCGGCTGCTGCTCCTGCGCTCCCCCGCCCTGCTGCTGCTGCTGCTGGCTTCCTGCGGGTCCGGCTCCAGCTGCGGCCGGCCCCCATGCAGGCATGGGCGCCACGTGGCCGAGCTGGATCTCGTTCTTGTCGTTCGCGTACTCGTCGCAGTGCTGCGTTGCACAAGGGAAGCAAAGAAACATGGTGGCATCGTCATCAGCTGCAAGCCATTCCTCAGGGTGCCCACAGGGCGGCCTAGCTATGGGGCACATCTAAACTAGCATCCAGGCAACCCGGCAGCAAGGGTTGACGACTGCCACGTCGACGGCTCGACCGCACACTCACGTGCAGCACGGCGGCGGTGAGCCGGTCGATGCGGGAGTTGATGATGCCGTACAGCGTGCGCAGGTCGGACTCCAGGGCCTCCGCCCACTCCGCCGCCGCTGCGCCGCCGGCCGCGTCGCGCGCCGCGCTGCCCGCCGCCGCCTGCGCCTCCTCCGCGCTGGCGGCCCCGCCGCCGCCGCCGCCGCCAGCCGCCGCCGCCGCCGCCGCCGCCGCCGAGGCCGGCGGGAGCGCCGCCAGCTCGCTGCTGTGCCGCGCCGCCAGCAGCTCCTGACGGGCCTCCAGGATGACGGTGCGGCAGGCCTGTGCGGGTGCCGGGTACGGCACGAGTACGTCAACGTCACAGCTCGGAGCGGCGCCCGGCTTCGGCCCCGGCGGCACCCGGCTTCTGGCCCAGCGCCCTCAACGGGCCCTCCCGGCAGTTGCCCCGGCCCCGGCCAACCTTCCGTTCCACTGCTCACGCCGTCGCGCCGCAGACTACCGTACTCAGCCCAATGCACAAAACCCGCTGCCCGCCGCCGCCCCCTTACACCCCCCCCCACACCCCCACCACCACCTCCAGCCGCCCCCTCCCCTCCCGCCCGCCGCGCTCACCTCCACCGCCAGGAAGGCCGCCCCCAGGTCGCGGCCGTCGGGGCTGCCGGTCACGTCCTTGGTGGCCGCCTCCGTCATCCTGCGGGCACGGGCACGGGCACGAGCACGGGCACGGACGATGAAGCAGCCGGGTTGGGGGAGGACACGGCGTGAAGACACAGTACGAGTGGCGCGACCGGGTTGGCACGGCCGCGGCGCTGTGTCGGTAGGCGCGCGGTTGCCACAGCATCCCCCGCCCGCCCCACCGTGCCCCACCCACTGCCCACTACCCCACTGCCCACTGCCCAGGGGACTGCCGGGCGCCACGCCGGGGCAGCGCCACGCACGGCGCCCACCGCCGCAGGAACCCACCGCCCCCTACCCTCGGGACCGCGGGGTAGCGCCACCAGCCGCGTGCCTAGCATCAGCGCTTGTCAGCCCGCGTCATCAGTGACTTCCGATACCAAGTGTACCTCTTGAATGACCAGCCACTAGCCACTAGCCACCTGCCACCTGCCACCTGCCACCACCCACTGCCCACCATCCGCCACCCCCTACCCACCACCCCCTAACCCCCTAACCCTCCACTGCGCCCCGCCAACGCACCGGCGCAGGAACTCGGCCAGCGGCACGCGCTGCCGCGGCTGCGGCACGTCCACGCAGCGCAGGAAGCGCTCCCAGTCGGCCGCCTCGCGCGCCGCCGCCCGCGACCGGGAGCGCTCGTGCTCGAACTGGCGCAGCAGCGGGTCCAGCTCGGCGCTGTGTGTGGGGGGTTGGTAGTTCATACCAGAAACCAGAAGCGAGACGACCAGGAGAACCAGGGGTTGGTGTTAGTGCGGGTGGGGTGGGCGTGGTTGGTGTGATAGAGTGGTGAGGTGGTGTCGCGTGCGACACCGGCGCCCTCTTAAGCCGCCTCAAACAAATCACGGACGCTTCCGAACACCTGTACACCCGCGCAGCCTGGCCCCAAGCGCGATCAAACGCCCGGCATGTGCAGGCACCCGCTTCTCAGCACGCAACCCCAACGGCGCGTTCCCAAACTCACAGCTGCGCATCCAGCCGCCCCTTCTCCGCCTCCAGGAACTGCCCTAGCAGCTCCAGGCGCTGCCGCTCGAGCTCCGCCAGCCGCTGCCGCTCCGCCTCCTCGGCGCGTAGCCGCTCTGCGTTTTGGTGCGGCCCCAGTGTTGCGCGGGAAGCGGACCGTGTAGGTGCGAAGGATGGACCCCCGGCGCTCCCCGGGTCCCCATGCAAGCCCCCTACGTGGATGTCCCGAGTGCCCCTTGATCCCGCGCAGACGTATTGCATGTCCGGTGTCCGTCAGCATGACATTCCGGGCACAAGATAGTGCCAGCAGGTTTCAGTACCTTCTTCCGCAAGCCGGGCAGCCTCCTCTGCTTGCCGTCGCTCCTCCTCGAGCTCCTCCTTGGTCTTCTTCTTCTTTTTGCCCTTCGCAGCATCCTTGGGAGCCATCTTGGCCGCGCGCGGCCTCTGGCCGCTTGGCCTTATGCTACTTTAACGCGATGTATATGTTAAAAGACAAGGTGAACGGGTTACACAGTTCAATTAGCGAACAAAGCGAACTATGCACCTTCGACTTTTCGATGAATGCTTGTTTGACTTGCGTCAATGTTGTAAGCGATACCGATACACATGCACTATTGGGGCGCGATTTTGTGTACAGGGGCACGAAATGTGGCCGTTTCTTGCGACCCATCCCAGCGCCTTGCATGCGCCAACTAAATCAACGCCTTGCGAAATCAAAAGCTGCCATTTGTGTTGCTGTCCCTGTCATGCTTTCAATTGATAGGCCACAGAGCCTCTGGCATTGATGCGGGGCTGACCTAGCACTAACGACTTTCGAGCCAACGTCACATCAAAGGAGCTTTTGGCTCTCCTCCACGATGGAGAAGGAGCATACACACTCCGTCACGATGGCGCCCACACTAAGTTCACAGGAGCCAGCCTCCGAACAGTCCGGGGCCCAGAATAGCGCAGGCCAGCCCCCTGAGTCGCCGAGCTGGGTGGCGCGACTGCAGGCAGCTGAGAAGAGACGAGAGGTGCGGAGTGTGCAGTCACCCGAGGGCTCGCCTGGGCGGTTCAGGCTATTTAGGGTTCGTTGCGCGTTCGGGATGCTTGCACGAGAAGTGGATGCTTGCGGGAAGGTCGGGGGCCAGGCCTGGGGGCCGAGACGCGATGTGGGCAGCTACGGGTCTCTTGACAGAGAGCAAACTCGCCAGGCCCCAGCGGGGCGCTAGCAGGCGCAGCTGCGCAGAGTTCTCGCGCCGGCGCCCCACAGCACCGTCGTGTCAGCGACCAGCCTTCCAGCAAGCTTCACCGCTGCCAGCACCCGCCAAATGCCGACGCCTGCACACGCCGTCCCCCCCCTCTCCCCCTCCCCACCCCGCAAACGAACCACAGGAGTTCAGGGCCTGGCTGCGGCGCACGCGGCGCGGCAACGTGGGCGGCAGCGCCAAGGCGGCCGAGCGCCTGGCGGCGGAGGAGCGCCGCGAGCGCCGCATGGAGCAGCTGCAGGTACGGCACGTGAGAGGGCAGCCGTACTCGTGTACGACGGGCGTGCAATGGCTGGAGACGTCCATGTAGAGGACTTGGCCGAAGGGTGGCTTCACGGTTGGCGCGTGACATGACCGAACGTGACATGACCCGGTACATGACACACACCAGCACTCGTCGGTGCCGTCTAGACAGCGCTTTTTGGGCGCACGCGCCGCCCCTGCATGCACCCCCCCTCCGCTCTGTGACCCGCGTCCAATCCCATGACAATGACACAGGAGCGCCTGGCGGCGGCGGAGGCCTCCCGCGCCGCCTCCCTCGCCCGGCTGCAGCACCGCGCCGCCGCCATGGCGGCCGGCAGTAGCACCAACCGGCGGCAGGATACGGCTACAGCCATCGCAGCGGCTATAGCTGGGGCCAACGGCGGCGCGGGTGCGGCCGCGGCGGCGGCGGAGAGGCTGGAGCTGGAGCTGGCGGCGGCGGAGGGGCGGCGGCTGGCGCTGCGCGCGGCGGAGCGGGAGCGGCTGCGGGCGGAGCATGAGCTGGTGCTGAGCAGGCTGGTGAGCTCCTTGAGGGGAACAGCGGGGGGAAAGCGGGGGAATGCGGGGGAAAGCGGGGGAAGCTGGGGAAAGTGGCAAGGGGGGGAAGAGGACGAGGACGAGGACCGGCGTGCAGAGAGCTGGGCAGTGGCGAGCTCGCACCCGTCAGACCCGCGGGGCCTTGGGCTGACCCGCCCCTAGCCGGAAGTTCACTCTAGCCCGCGCTTGCGGGTGCGCTACTCTCGACGCGCCGGCCACGGCACTGACACACGCCAGCCTGTCGCTCGCTCTTGCCCGCGGCACGGCCACAGACGAGCAGCCAGGAGCGCGCGGCGGCGGAGACCGCGGCCCGCAGCAGCCGGCTGGCGGGGCGCCTGGCGGCGGCGGCGGCGGCGCGGGAGGCGAGGCTGGCGCGGCGGGCGGCGCGCGCCGCCAGCAAGGTAAGGAGGGGTCGCGAGGATTACAAGGATGGGATGGTGGCGAGGGGGGCATGCAGTGCCGCAGACGGAGTCGTTGACCCCCACGGTGGCAGTAGTCGTGTGCTGCACTCGACACGGAGCTCTTATGGAAACAAGCTACGCGGGTCTTGTTGGTCGCGCGCGGTTGCAGGTGGAGCGTGCGCGCGCGCAGGGCGAGGCGAGCCGGCAGCAGCAGCAGAGCGAGGTGGAGGCGCGCCGCCAGGTGGGTCGGGGTTGCAGATGCGTGTGCGTGTTTGTGTCAGTGTGAGAGTGAGAGTGTGTGGGACAGCGGTGTTGGGCCATCAACTCTCAAGGTATCAAGTAAACCCCAGCGCTCCTGTAGCTGAACTGAGTGCGTGCGATTTCACACGCACCACATGCCACAGGCGCTGGAGGCGAAGCTGGAGGATGCTCGGCGCCGGCGCGAGCACGCTCGCTCCCGCACCCCCTCCAGCTCCGGATTCGCCGTCAGCCCGCGCAGCCCGCCCGGGCCCGCCGAGCGGGCGGCCGCGGCGGCGGCGGCCGGGCTGGCGGCGCTGCAAATCGAGGAGCCGGCGGCGGCGGCAGCGGCAGCGGCAGCGGGCACGCCTGACGGCGCCGCCGGCATTGTCAGCCCGGGAAGCATGGAGGCGCTGGTGACGCTGGCGGCGGAGGTGGCGGCGGAGGACTCGGTGGCGGTGGCGGCGCAGCGGCGGCGGCGCGCCGCCGCCGCCATGGCGGCGGCCGGCGGCGACGACCCGGCCGGCCTCGAGAGCGGTAGTGAGGCCGAGGTGGCGGAGGCGGAGGCGGCGGCCGCCGCCGGCCTGGCGGCCCTGACCACCACCACTGATTTTGAGACCGAGCTGGAGATGGTGAGCGACGCGGACGCGGACGCCGCTGCCAGCCCTGGCCGCCGGCGCCGTGAGGGCGCAGCGCTGGCGGCAGCGGCGCCGCCGCCGACGCCACCGGCGGCGGGCCCGTGGGCACCAGGTCACGAAGGCGCAGGTGGCGGCGCCGCGGCAGCGGCTGCCGAGTCAGGCCCAGGACCGCAAGGCGGGGCGGAGAGGCAGGAGCAGCAGGAGCAGCAGGTGCAGCCGCCGCCGCCGCCGCCGCAGGAGCAGCAGGTGGCGCTGGAGGGGCTGCGCCGGAGCATCAGCAGCCGCCGGCTGCAGGCGGGCTGGCGCGCCTTCGCCAGCGGCAAGCACACCACCCGCGCCCTGGCAGAGGCCTTTGTGTCGCAGCGCGTCACGGACGTCAAGCTGCCGGCGGCGGCGCCGCCGCCCGCGACGGCTTCGGCGGCGGCGGCAGAGGAGGAGGAGGCGGTGGCGCGCGCCGCCGGCGCTATCGACATGCCGCGGCCTCGCAACGGCTCGGGCGGCGGCTCGCGACCGGCACCGCCGGCTGTAATTATCGGGCTGGGCAGCCCGCGCAAGGGCGGCAGCGGCGCGGCGGGCTCGCACCCCGACGCCGACGCACTCGACGAGGAGGGAGACGAGTTCGAGCGCTTCGCGGCGGCGCTGCGGTCGCCGGCGACGCTCAAGGCCACGCAGTCGCTCATGCGCCGGCTGGAGCAGCGGCTGGAGGCGCGCAACGCAGGGGCGGCTACAGCCGGCTCGCCCGGTGGCGGTGCTGCTACTGCCGCTGCCAGGGCGGCGGGCGCCCACGCCAAGGCGCACGGGCCGTCCAACGGCGCGACTGCTGCCGGTGCAGCTGGCGCACGTGCAGCGGTTGCGGGTGCGGGGGCCGGTGGCGGCGACAACACGCAGGCGCTGCTGCGGCGGCTGTTCCCGCGTGCGCCCCCCGGCTCGCGCATCGAGCGCTACCCGGCGCGCGTGCTGCTGTGCGCGTTCATGATCGTGAAGCACCCGGAGGTGGTCTTCTCGGGCGCGGGTGAGTGCCCAGCAGCTGTATCAGCGGGGCGGGGAGCGAGGTGATGATGGGAGTAATGGATTGAGCTGACAGGCTGGGGCTGCGAGGGTACCGTACCGGTGCACACACGTGGGCCCAGGTCCCCTCCATCCGTTGCGTATGCCGTCTTCCCCACATCGCTTTTTTTGTTTATCCCGCATGGCCTGCTTCCATGGGATCCCCACTGCCTGTCTGCAGGCCCCCGCGAGGCCGCGCTGGCTGCAGCCGCCAAGGAGCTGGTGCACCGCTTCGAGGCCCTGTTGGAGCGCGTCCTCAACGCCCCTGCTACAGCCACCGGCCCCGCCGCCGCGGGTGCTACAGCCGCCTCGCCCGGCGCCCAGCCGCCGTCGCCGCTGGCTGCAGCCGTCGACTTCAGCATGTTGTCGGCTTCGCCGGTGGCGCGCGGGCTGGAGGAGCTGCGGCGGCGGCGGGCGGCGCAGGTGGCAGCGGCGGTGGCGTCGCAGACGCCCGCGCAGCGCTCCGCGGGCGGCTTTGGCGCGCTGGAGCTGCCGCCGGGGTCGAGCGGCGGCGGCGGCCTGCCGGCGTCACCGTCGGGCGCGGGTCTGTCGTGCATGACCATTGGTGAGCTCGGCGCTCAGGGCGTTGTAGCATGCCAGCCTTTTCTGTGTGGCAGCCGTTCCTACGGTGTGCCAGCCTGTGCCAAGTCCGTGCTTGGCACTGTGGCGAGCATGGTGTGCTGGCAGCCGGCAGCCGGCGGCGCACTGTCAGCTCTACGCCACGGTAGCGGGCATAGCATGATTAGCTTCCCTCCCAGTGTCATGGCCGCTACCTCAGTCGGGCGATGTGCGTGCACCCAGCCCAGCCCACATAGCAGCCGCTGACAGTCCTGCACTCCTGTGTCCACACCCGCTTCAGTACCTGCTTTCCCGCGTTTCCAACGATCCTTGCACCCCCACCCCACACACCTATCATGTGCCCCACCCCTGACCAATCCTGCGTGGAACCCCACCCATACACGCACACACGCACGCACACACGCACACGCACCACAGGCGCGCTGCTGGAGGGCTTTGACGACGCCTGGCTGGCCTACCTGGACCAGTTCACGGCGTGGAAGGGCGCGGACGCGGCGGCGCTGGAGGTGGGGTGGGGGGGGGCAGGGGACAGGGCAGGGTAGGGCAGGGCAGGGCAGGGCAGGGCAGGGCAGGGCAGGGCAGGGCAGGGCAGGGCAGGGCAGGGCGGCGGCGGCAGGGGCCGGGGGCGGAGGGGCAGGCTGTGCGTATGCGTGTGCCAAGGTTTTGGGATGGCTAAATGCTCACCTGCCGCACCTCCTCCCGCGCCTCTTCCCGCACCTGCTCACCTCCCGCACCGCATCCCTCCTCCCTACCGCCAGGCCGACCTGGTTCGCTGCGCCGCCGCGCTGGAGGCCAGCATGCTGCGCAAGTGCCGCGGCGACCCCGCCAGCGACCGCGTGCGCCGCAGCGGCGACCTGCAGGTGCCGCGGTGGAGGGGTGCTGTGGGGCGCAGGGGCGGGCGAGCACATGGGCGTGTGCAGGGGCGGGGATAGGGGCGTGCGCGGTGACAGCCAATCCATGCGTGCACACAGCCATCAGCGCGGCCGACTGACCGGGGGTGCTGCTGACCTGACACACAGCCGACCCTCCCGCTCACAATCTGCCCGCCCGCCTGCCCGCCCGCCTGCCCGCCCCCACTCCCCCACCTCCTCCCAACTTGCCCACACACCCAACAGGCCGTCATCGCGCAGACCGCGCACGACCAGGCGCTGCTGCGCGAGCGCGTGGCGCGGCTGGGCGGCGCGCCGGGGCTGGCGCGGCTGGCGGCGGCGCTGGAGGCGGCGCGGCAGGCGGTGGCGGCGGAGGCGGCGGCGGGCGCCTTCAGCGCCGTCACGCCCTCCGCCAGCGAGGCCGACATCACGGACGTGGACTCGCCCAGCCCCCGGTGAGCGCGCCGTCCTGCGTGTGCGTGAGCGCGTGCTTGCTTGTTTGCGCGCGTGCGTGCGTGCGTGCGTGCGTAAGAGAGTGAGAGCGCCCATAATCAACCCTTGCAACCACCTCTCTCAAGCACGCATTGTCGCATGCTGCTCCTAGCGCACACCGCCGCGCTCGCACTCGCATCAAACCCCCGCCGACCCTGCCCCCTGGACACACAGGCACCGGCGCAGCCCCACTGCGGCGGCGTCTATTGTGGCGGCGTCTACGGCTGCGGGTGCGGTGGCGGCGGCCCGCGCCGGCAGCGTCACGCCCCCCGCCGTGTCGCCGCGCGTCTCCCTCAACGGCCTCACCGCCATCACCAGCCCCACGGCTGCACCCGCGGCTGCTGCAGCCGCTGCTGCTCCTGCCGCTGGCTCCCCTGCCGCCGCCGCAGCTGCCGCTGCCGCTGCAGCGCCCAAGTCGCCCGCCGGCACGGCTGCACCTGCGCCTGTGACTGCGCCTGTGCCTGCGGCTGCCAGCGCACCCATGGCGGTGCCGCAGCGCGTCCACCACGTGGGCAGCGCCGCCGGGGATGGGGGTGACGGCGGCGGCAGTGGCGGCGGCGGCGGCGCGCGGGCGGCCATGATGACGGCGCCGTCGCCCCTGGCGGCCAGCCCACGGTGAGGACTTGTCTGGGGGCGGGGGCCGGGCAAGGCGCGTACGACATCGCTGCCTGCTGCCTCGTGTTATGTTGGATTCGGAACGACACGACCCTGGCCATGGGGCAAGCTTGGAATGAAGCTGGAATGGAGTTTGGGCCTGGTACTCACAACCACCCCTCACCCTCGCCGCCGCTCTCCCCTCCTTCCCACGCAGCTCTCCCGGCGCGCTCTCCCAGTCCGTCCTCGGCGCCGGCCCCGGCCCCGCTCCTGGTCGCACGCCCGCGCCTTCCGCCCCCGCCGCCGCCCCCGCCCCCGCCCCCGGCGCCGCCGGCCCGGCTCAGTCGGCCCTGGACGCGGCGCTGCACTCCAACAGCGCGCTGGTGCACGACATGCTGCTGGCGGCCAACACCGGCGGCGGCGGTGGCGGCGGCGGCGGCGGCGGGCCCTACAAGTGAGGCCGGGAGGGAGGGGCGCAAGGGAGGGGACAAGGACAGCGTTTCATACCAGCTCAACGGAGAGTGGAAGACGGGGGTGGAAAGGGGTGGAAAGGGTCAACATCAGGAGAGAGCTTTGCTCGATGCTTGCTAACGTGCGCTCTGCTGTTTGCGCTCCACCGCCCGCCCTCACCCATCGTGGCCCTGCGACGGCAGGCTGTCAGCAGCGGACGCGGAGGCGGCGTGGGGCCGGGCCGTGGCGGCAGTCGAGCAGGTGCGTCCGCGTGATGCGTCGATGCCGGTAACGATACCGGTCATACCCCCTCAAATCGTCCGTTGTAATCGACCCCTGCGGACTTCTCACGGCCTTGTTGCTACCCCGCGCCCCGAACCACTCGTCCAGACCACCGCACATCTGCCACCAAGCACCCCCAACCACCCCCAACCACCACTAACGACCACCAACCACCGGCCCCACCAGGGCAAGGACGGCCTGGCGGGCGTGCCGGCGCCGCCGGAGCCGGCCGAGCTGGCGGCCATGGGGCACGAGGCGCTCATACGCGTGCTGCGGAGCAGGTGGGCGGGCGGGGGTGGTCATTTACAGCAGGTGGGCGGTGGCGGGCCCGCAGCGAGTTGGTGTGGCGGGCGTGCGAGCCGGTAGAGAGCCGGTGTCGTTGTCAGCGGGTGGCTCGAATGTCCTCAAGGCAAATCCCGGGCCACAAATGGGAAATTCATAACACGACACCGTATTTCAAGCCGATGGATGCTAACTGCCCGCTGCACAACAGGACCGGCGCCATCGCCGAGTGTGCCTTCTGGGCCAACGTCGCCGCCGCGCTCACCGCCGCCCTCACGCCGCCCCTCCCGCCCGCCGCCGCCCGCCGTGGTGCCGCCGGCGGCCGGCCGCCCCCCGGCGGCCGCCACCACCGGGCGCCGCCCACCGCGCCCAGCGCGGCGGCGGCGCGCGCCGCGGTGGTGGCGGGCCTGGCGGGGATGGTTGGGCCGCTGCTGTCGGAGGTGGCGAGCGACATGGCCGGCGTGCTCAGCAGCCCCCAGCAGGTGTGTGCGGCGCCGCGCGGGGCACACGGGCGTGTGTAATGAGGGCTGGGCAGGCACACGCGTGTGTGAGGGCTGCACGTACAGTGTGGGCGCTGCGGCCCAAGTCCGGTTTTCCATAAATGCGCGGTACCTGTGATGCGGATGTGCATGGAGTCGGTAAATGGCGGCCTTCATTCAGCCCTTCTGCCCTTCTTGACTTGCTGCCACCAACACGCAACACACGCAGGCGGCCGCGCTGCGCGCCGAGTTCTCGGAGAGCGCCCTGCGCTCCGCCATCACCGCCGCCGCCGGCGGCGGACCCGACGCCCTGGCGGCGCTGCGCCGCGCCCTGGGCGCGGTGGAGCGGTTGGCGGGGCTGCTGGTCGCCGGCGGCGCGGCGGCGCGCGAGGAGCAGGCGCTGGCGGCGCACGCCGCGGTACGGCAGCAGTTGGCGGCGGCGGCCGGCAGTTGGGCGCAGCGGTTGGCTGAGTCAGACGCGGCTTTCGCCGCCGCCGGGAGCGCGGCGGCGTCCGAGTACGAGAACAGTGATGATGACTCGAACACGAGCGATGAGGAGGACGGCCGAGTGAGCGCGTACCGGAGCGACGAGGACGAGCAGGAGCAAGAGGCGGCGGCGGCGGCCGGCGCGGGATTCGGGGCGGCGGCCGCGCCGTCCCCGCAGGTGGCGGCGCTGGCTACAGTCCTTGCGCGAGCGCTGCGGCTGCTGGCGGCGCAGGTGGGCTGGGGCGGGCGACAGCGCGCTCAGACAGCGCTGCGTTTGCGCGGTTTTCCTTCAGCCAAGCAAATCACATAACGAACAAAGCCTGAGATACGACATCCCCGCCTCCGTCCTGCCCGGCCCTGCCCTGCCCTGCCGCAGGTCAAGCTGCTCAAACTGGATGCTGCCAACGGCCGGCTGCAGGTGCGTGGGTACCGGCTGTGACAGCTTGGACATAAAGCCTTACTGTGTTTTACAGTGCGATGCCGGTCCGAGCTCCACTTTGTACTCCTGTGTGTGTGTTTTCTGTCCGATGTCGGTCCGGCCATTCAAACGCATGTAACCCCCATGCTCCCTCCCGTCCCCGCCTCGCCCGACCAGGCCCTGGCGATCAACCTGGGCGGCGAGGGCGCGGTCACCTACCTCCGCACCAAGTTCGCAGCCATCTTCGGACTGCAACCGCCCGCAGCCGCGGCCACCGCCGCCGCCGCCGCTACTGCTGCGCCAGCCGGCGAGACCGCGGCGCCGCCCGCTCCGCCGGCGCCGCCGCGGCGCCCGCTGCTGGCGGCGCTGCCGCGCACCGCGGCATGGCTGGCGGGCGCCGCCGCCAACGCCGCCGGCATCGCGTCGTACGCCGCCGCCAACGGCGTCGACATGCGCGCCGCCGCCGCCGCCGCCGCGGCGGCCGCCGGCGCTGCGGGCGGCGTGCCGCTGCACCTGCGGTCCGGCCTGCGGCCGTCGCCCGCCGCGGCCGCCGCGGCCTCGTCGTCTGCCGACATCAACGCCCTCTTGGTCATCCCCCCCGTGGTCCCCGTCGGCCCAGACGACTCTCCCTCCGCCTCCGCCACCGCCACCGCAGCCGCGAGCGCCCCCAATTCGAGCGCCGCCAGCGCCAGCACCAGCATCAGCAGCCCTGGACACTGGCGCTGGCTGGTGCGCGCGGGCGTGGCGGCGCTGGTGTGCAGCGACGCGCCGGCGGTGGGCCCGGGGCTGGCGGAGAGCCTGCTGTGGGACGGCGAGGCGCTGCACGCCGCGCAGAACCAGTTCCAGCAGCTGCTGGTGGTCACGGCGGGTGAGCAAGGGGATGAAGGTGGTGGGTTGCTACTTCCTTTTTACTGGAATTGTTGTGCAGACCACCAGGCGCCTGGCACTGCCTCGAGCCTGTTGTCGTCCGCCTGACTCCCGCCTGACTCCCGCCCCGTACTGGTCTATAACAAACGTGCACATACAGGAATGCTCCTCGTGACGCAGCTGCGCGGCGGCGCCGCCGCCGCCGCGCGCGCCGCCGCGCCGGACGCGTCCGCCGCGGCCGCGGCGTCCGCCGCCGCGGCGGCGGCGTGGGGCCCCGAGGCGCGGGCGACCGCCTGCCGGCGGCTGCTGGTGGTGGCGGCGGATCCGGGCATGGCGCTGCCGGACCTGACCACGGAGCTGGCGGCAGCTGCGGGGGTGGCGGGCGACGCCGAGGCGGAGGCTCGGCTTAAGACAGCGTTCATGGTGAGTGAGGGCTCGGATTTGCAAAGGGCGGCAGCTGGCAGAGGGCGAGTGGTATACATCTTGCGAAGGACTTTGTCTACGTAGAATCGCAGGCTCCGGATCCCCGCCGTGCCGTATGCTGATGGGCGTGGAATGGCCGTTTCGCGTGTTTCGCCTCCCTCGCCCTCGCAGGCGCTGGTCACGCCCAGCTCGGGCGCCTTCCGCTCCCTCACCAACGCCCTGGGCGCCTCCCTGCTGCTGCACCTGGCGCTGGGTCCGCCGCCGGCTTCCGCCGCCGGCAGCGGCGGCGCCGGAGGCGGCGTGGCGGCGGCCGCGGCGGCGGCGCTGCTGGGCCGTGTGGGTGCGATGGGCCTGGCAGGGGACGTGGCGGCGCTCGGCGAGCGGCTGCTGGGGCTGTGCGCGGTGAATGAGGCTGTGCACGGGCAGCTGTATGAGGAGTTGTTGGCGGAGCTGGAGCAGCAGCGCGAGCGGCAGGAGAGGGAGGCGAGGGACAGGGCGGAGAGGGAGGAGCGAGAGGAGCGGGAGAGGCAGGAGAGGGAGAGGGAGGAGAAGGAGGGGCAGGCAGTGGCACCACCCGGCGAGGCGCAGGGCGGGGGGGCTGAGGGACAACAGGAGGAGGGGGAGGAGAAGCTGGATGAGGGCGATGAGATTTGATCGATTGGGGCGGTGGTGGGGTTGCGGCCTCAACTCCTGGTGGAAGCAGACGACCTCGGCATATGAAAGGTAGCGGGCTATGAACTTCTGTGGGGCGGCACAACTGGCTGGAAGACTCTTCGTTGCATAGGGACTGGTTGAATGATACGCTCGGGCTTTGGAAACACTGACGGTTGCCGGACTGGTCGAGTTGCAAGGGGTTCGGGGGTCTCAGTGCTGGCGGCCAAGGGTGGGCGCCAGGCAAGGCGCCAGCGGCCAGGTATTGGTGGACTTCTGGTGTGTATGTCCGCCGCGGTGTTTTGCTGACGTACGATTGTGTTGAGCTGCTGAGTTTTGTTGCCTGGGGTGCGTGGGGTTAAAAGCGTGTACCAGAGCGTCGCGTAAGGGCGTTATATCATAAGTAAGCTCTGCCTCAGTAGTAGCTCAGCGGTAGCTGCTCTCTGTCTCAGTAGTGCTGCGCGCATCATTGCTCGTTAGCTACTGGTCTTGAACCTGGAGGTTAATCCCATCTCGCCGTCCTCGTGGGGCAAAGGGGTCTGTTTTGTCCAAGCTCCAGCCCTCAGCTTCTTACAGTCCCAAGCTACTTACAGCCCCCGACTACTTGCAGACACTACATAAACGAACTAAGTAGCCACCCCTCTCTCAAAATTTCTAGCATCATGGCGCGCCTCCGGCTGGGGCACCCCTCCCGCACCCGCCTGGCCGAGTGCTCCTTTGGGGACTAGATCGCCCGAGGACCGCAGGTGCGTTGGAAGTGGGTGAAGTTGTAAGGTTGAAGCCAGCATCCGGTGTCGTGCGCCTTTTGAGGGCATGCACGGCCGACTGACGTGCCGCGTGCCGCGTGTCGTGCATCCATGTCCTTGGCCGGACGCACTCCGATAACGCGTGTAATTTATTCAGAGCAGGCACTATATCTTAATTCATACTTGCGCGACAACAACGCTTGGGCGCCTCAGTCTCACCGCTGGCAGCGAAGGAGCCCGCACGGTCAAACGGCCCTTGTTGTCCCGTTGGTCTCCTCTCCACCTGCGACGACTTTTCTCGGTTCTTATTTACAATAACAAACGCACGGATAATGAATCGGACTAAGCTTTGAGAAGCCCGAAGCGAAGGACATGGCGCTGCATACTCGCGGGCGCGCCCTTGTAGGAAGACATGTTTCAAGCTTAATTGCCATTTTGTTGTTAGGCATCCAAGTCAGCTGCTGCGCGAATGCTCTGGAGCGCGGGGAGGTCGCACAGCGCGAACCGGCGGACCGTCGTCGATTGAGGTGGGTGGACTGGAACAGAGTGCATCTCAAACTGTTTCCCTTCGGAAGTTTGCACGCGATAGAGGGCGCGGGCCCACCCTTTCTCCCGGGTTGTCCTGCTGGCGCATCCGGGAGTTAGTAGCGCAGCTGTCACGCTTAACTTACTTGTCGCTGTATGCTTGCAGCGATTTGCAACAGCTGCTTCTCGAAGCACAGAAGTCTGCGGGTGCGTTGGTGGGGAGGGGGAAGGCGGCAGGGCAGCTTGGGTTGCCATGGGCTGTCGGCACGGCGCGTGGGGCCCTGGCACCATTTCGGCGCCGCGCGTGCCAAGCGGTATCCCGAGGTAGCTGAAACCTTAGGTTTGTATATGCTATGCCCAGTCCGCAGTCGGTTGTTGATCCTTGCACGTAGGCCCGCGGGTGAATGTCGACCACCAGGATGGCGCACGCCCGCGTCGTGGACTCCGCGGCGAGTCCTTGACATCACCAGCACCTTCGCCGCCCGAAGGTAGGCTGTGATTACGTTGAGGTGGCAAACATTCATCCGATCGGCCCAAGCGTGTCCGCCCTTTCCTGCCCACAGCATTCCTCCCCATTACGGTAAGCGCCTTTCCTCCCTTCACACCCCTGCCGCACCGTAACCGCAGGCGGGGGGCAGGCCGGGGTTGTGCACTTTGACCTGGGCATGCGCAACGGCACGATCTACATCGACCGTCTGGAGCCGCGGTCCTACGTCCCAGGGCTGGCACAAGGAGCCAACGCCACGGCGGGAGCATGGGGTCCTTACGCACCTGCCGGGGCCATGGGCTACCTGTGGGCCCGGACCAATGTCAGCGGCGGCAGTAGCAGCAGCAGCGGTGATGGCAGTAGCAGCTGGTACCCGGTTTGCTTCCGCGGCGACGAGCCCGGACTGCAGGTGGCTTACGTGATGTTCGCAGCCGTTGCGTGCGAAACGGCGGGTTACACGCTGGGCTACCGCCTGCCGCCGTCGTACGCGTCGTACGGCATGGCGGCGGCGGCCTGGCAGGGGCGCCAGCAGGGGGCCGGGCAGGAAGGCCAGGAGCAGCAGCAGCAGCAGCCTCAGCTGTTTGTCAGCAACGTAGGCTGCATCATCAGCTCGGGGCCGGAGGGCACCAGCACCGAGTGCGAGGCCGAGCTGGGGCCGGAGTGCGTGGGCGCGCCGGCCGTGCTGTCCTGCATCCCCAACGCCACGGGTGAGGAGCGCGCGCGAGAGGAGCGGGTGGGGCAGCGAGGGCAGCTGGCCGGCCGGCCGGCCCACACGCGCGCGCGTGAGATAGATAGATAGATAGGGAGCGGCGCGCGAGGGCGGTGGCGTGGCGTGCATACGTGGGCGGTCGGCATGCGTGGGATGTGGGTATGTGCGTGCTACTGGGCACGTGCCGCGCGCACCAGCGCCGGCAATAATGCAGTAACATTGCGACACGCATCCCCCATGCCTGCTGTGCGCCTGACATGCACAATGCTTCCCCTACTCTGCAGCCTCCGGCTCCATCCTGGATCTGGATCTGGTGGTGGACTGGCAGGCGCCACAGGCGGCGGCGGCCACGGCCGGCGGCGGCGGCGGCACGGCACCGACGTACGCGGGCGACAATGTGCTGTACGGTGAAAACTACGAGCGATACATTTGGCCGGCGGGCAGCACGCCGTACGCGACGGTGGGTGGGCACGGCGTGTGGGTACAGCGTCTCAGGGGCTGGCTGGTGACGGCCCTGCGGCCTGCTGGTTGGGGCGGGCGTAAAGGTGTGGCTGAGCAGTTCTGTCGAGGAGCATGGCGGCTTTCCGTGGCCGTGGCATCCACCATTCATCCCAACTCAACCCCCCTGCCAACCAACCAACCAACCAACCACGTAACCGACGCGCACGCAGGCGTACCACGTGTGCGTGAAGAAGTTCGCGGTGGTGGACCCGCCCGTGGCCCTGCGCTTCGAGCTGGCCGTGCGGCGGGCGGGGGCGGTGGTGCTGTCCCAGTCGATCACCTGGAGCTATTGGAGCTACGCCGACGGCAGCCCGCAGGAGCTGCTCATTAGCCAGTTCGAGGCATGGGGCGGCGGCGGGGGCGGCGGCGATGGCAGCGAGCCCACAAGCCCGCCCTCGCCGCCGCCGCCGGGCCCGGGGAGCGGCGGCGCGTGCGGCCCCGGCAGCCGCGGCTACCTCGGCAGCTATAACTACACGGGGAGCAGTGGCAGCAATAGCAGTAGCGGCGGCGGGGCTGGGAGTGGAGCTGGTGGAGCGCCGCCGCCGCCGGAGCTGGAAATTGTGGTGGCCTGGTCAGCGGTTGACACACCGCGCATGCCTATACAGATTGCAAGTAAGTCAGCATCGGGACTTGGCGAGGCCGTGGAAGCAGGCACGGGCGCCCAGCAGCAGCCAGCAGCTGTCCGGACGGTAAAACAAATTGTTTTCATCGTCGCGCTTTAGACTATTCACCTATTCACCAGGACTGCTGTGCGGGAGCAAGCACGCGGGCAAGCTCGCGGGCCGCTGACGCACTGCACGCAGTCTGGCCTGCCGTACATGCGTGCATACGCGTCTGTCCTTGCTTTCCACCCACCTGCTGCTGCCCACCTCGCAGACTCGAGCATGTTCGACAACAGCACGGACGGTTTCGACATTATCAAATCATTCACGCCGGTGCCCAGGGAACCGCCGCCGCCCACACCGGCACCGGCAGCTGACCCTTCACTGCTGGCCCCGCCCCCGCTGGCGTCAGCAGGACAACCTGAAGGGCCCTCCCCATCCCCATTCCCTTTGACCTCACCAGGTTAGTAGGCGTGTGACCGGGCAATCAGCTGGCCTGAGCGGAAGGGAGGTCAGCTCTGTGTAGCCGTAGGCACCTCACCAACTACGGACACGTGCGAAACACAGCATGCCATTTAACCCCACCCACCCGCCCCGCCCATCACCCTGCCTTGACTGCACACGCAGCAGGCGGCACCGTGCTGCCGCCGGCCGCCGCCGCCGTCGGCACCAACGTTACCGTGCGCAGCCTCATGCCGCGCTCCTACGTGGAGGCCACCCGCGCGTGGCCCCTCTACCGCCCCGCCGGCGCCCTGGGCTTCATGTGGGGCAGCGCCGGCGACCCCGCCACCCTGCCCGACTACTACCTGCCCATCTGCACCCCGCGCGGCGAGCCGGTAGAGGACTTTTTCGCCGCCATGGCCTGCTGGAACGACCCCGCCAAGCCCGAGGGATACGTGCTGGGGTACGGCCTGCCGCCCTGGTACCTGCCGCACACGCCCAGCCTGACCGGCGTGCTGGGGCCGCAGCCGCCGCGCTTCCTGACGCAGCTGCGCTGCGGGTCCAGCGCGGGCTCGTGCACCGCCATCGTGAGCGACACGTGCGAGGACTTTGCGCTCCTCAGCTGCATCCCCAAGTCTTCAGG
Organism: Chlamydomonas incerta; assembly: GCA_016834605.1. Classification (NCBI taxonomy): domain Eukaryota; kingdom Viridiplantae; phylum Chlorophyta; class Chlorophyceae; order Chlamydomonadales; family Chlamydomonadaceae; genus Chlamydomonas; species Chlamydomonas incerta. The sequence goes on from JAEHOC010000025.1 coordinate 813,264, forward strand.
TGCGCGCATGTGGGGGTGCGTGCACAGGGCCATGGCGCATATCACACACACTGTACGCATGCGTGCACGCGCACAGACTACCTGCGCCGCATGCGTTTGCTGCCTGTGTTGAAAAAACCGGGGAAGAGCCGCACGCACACAGCAACGCGTGCCGCATGTGTGTCATGTGTGTGTGCGCGCACCGCATAGACTACCTGGTGCTGCTGGACCTGGACCTGCTGGTGGACTGGGCGCCGCCGCCGTCGGCCGCGGCCGCGCTGCTGGGCACGGCGCCCACCTTCCTGGGCGACAACGTGGCGACCGGCCTCGACTACGAGCGATACGTGTGGCCCGCCGACCTCAGCTCGGACCCGCGCAGCAGGCCGTACAGGACGGTGCGGACATTTAAGGATGGTGTTGTTAGTAAAATTCTATATAGCTAAAGGCTAAATGCGAATGTCGTTGATTGTTTGGACAGGTTTGGACAGGTGTGGGGTGTCCTGTTTGATAGCCCCCGTGTCAACATTATCATGGCCGGCCCCAGCCACAACATGGCGGCGGTCTCTGACACATATGCATAAAGCACTCCGCTGCATCACGCGCGCGAGTCACGATGACACGCCCCCCCCTGCTACACTTCGCTGTACGAACCTTGCAACCCCCCTGACACCTCAACCTGTCGTCTCCACCCTGCTTCACGCCCGCTGCTCGCCTTCCAAGCGTACCTCAAGCTTTCTGCACCTACTGCACCCTGCAATCCCGATGCCAACCACACGCACATGTTCATCTGAACAGGAGTATTACGTGTGCGTGGACAACTTCCGCGTCGTGGACCCGCCCGGCCCCGTGCGCATCGACCTGGCCATCCGCAGCGGCGGCGTGGTGGTGCTGGAGAAATCCGTTGTGTGGGACTCCGGCGCGCTCAGCGGCGGCGGCTTCTTCGCCAGTTTTGGTGACCCGCCCGCAAACCCGCCCGCCCCCGGCCGCGGCGCGGCCTGCAACGCCTCCACTCGGGGCTTCCTGGCGGCCTTCCATTACACGGGGCGCACCGCCGCCGGCAGCTACAGCACCACCCGGACAGCCGGCAGTCGCGACGCACTGCCGCCGGAGCTGGAGATTGTGGTGGGCTGGTCGTGGGCCGGAGGTGAGCACTGCTGGAGGCGGGTATGGCGGGCTATGGTAGGTGGGCGTGTGGCTCAGCGGCGGCTGCTGGTTTTGAACGCCAGGCAATCCAACTTGGCACGGCAGGGCAGGTGGGCACGGTGGGTGGGCGGCACCTGGTTGCTTGCCCATGCATGCCTAGTGCACCAAGTGATGAACGCGCCCGTTTGAACACGCCTGCCCTGCCCTGACCTGACCTGCCCTGACCTGCCTGCTTGTCCTCACTTGTCCTGATGATGACCCTCACGTACTCGTGTGCACAGGGTCTCCATTGAGCTCCTCGCCGCCATCGCCACCACTTCCACCTCCTGCCTCGGGTGCGTGTCTCGCTCGCATGTTTCGGGCTGCTTCTGCTTCGCTGCCTCCGTACGCCTGCACATAAGCGCCCCTGCACGTAAATACCCCCATCCATGGCTTGCGCCGCCTCCGCCCGCCTTCCTTCCCCGTTTCCGCAACTAACCACCATCCACCTGCAGGCAGCAACGGCACGGGCAGCACCATCCCCACCGGCACGGCCGTGGTCTCCAACTTCGTGCTGCCCTGGCAGTACCAGTACCCCAACCGGAACTGGGCCTACTACCGCAACCCCGGCTCCCTGGCCTTCACGTTGGCGACCGTGCGCGGGTCCGGCCTGCGCTACCCCGTGTGCGCCGGGTCGGACGTGAAGCAGGTCACGCTGCTGGCGGCGCTCACCTGCGCGGCCGCCGGGTACGTGTTCGGGTACGCGCTGCCGGCCTGGTACGTGCCGCGGCCCCACCTGGACACCAGCTCGCTCGGCTACTCGGCGCCGCGCTTCGTGACCGGCCTCAGCTGCAACACCACGCTGCCGGCGCTGCTGCTGGCGGCGGGCCAGCCGCCGCCGCCGTACGAGTGCAGCGGCACGCTGTCCGACACCTGCGAGTCGGGCTACGCGTTGGTCAGCTGCGTGCCCAACTCCACAGGTGGGGTGGGGTGCCCAATTGGTTGTCTTGTGCTGCTAGCAGCTGGTCTAGCTGGTCCTGCATACCCTACGTACGGCAGGCGCATAACGGGATTGATGGAGCACAGCGGCCGTAGTTTCATTACTGTACCCCTGCTGACTTGCTTGCACGCGGCACCCATGCACCCATCCATGCATGCACTCTGCTTGATGTGGTTGCTGCTCGCGGCGCAGTGTCCACCAACGCCATCTTCGACCTGGACGCGGTGGTGGACTGGCCGCCGCCCAAGCCGGGCGTGGCGGGCAGCGGCCCCGTGCTGTGCGCCGACAACGTGGCCATCACCGCCAACTACGAGCGCTACCTGTGGCGGGCAGGCAGCACACCCTACGCAACGGTGGGTGCGGCGGGTGCAATGGTGCTGGGCGGGTGCGACTGCTGCTGGTTGCGCATGGCTACAGCAGGGGATTGCGAACGTGCCACTGCACACACAATCACATGGCGAGCCCGTCGGGCCGACTGTGCTGCATGGCGTACCTAACCCCGCGACCGAACTTTGCCGCCACCCTTGCTCACCCTGCCGGCCGCCCCTGCGTTGACGTGCTGCCGCACGGTGTGGCTGCTGTGCACGCCTACGCAGGAGTACGCCGTGTGCGTGGACAACGCCCGGGCCGTGCTGCCGGGCGGGCCCATGCGCGTCGACCTGACCGTGCGCAGCCGCGGCGTGACGGTGCTCCAGCGGGCGGTGACGTTCCCCAACACCAGCGAAGTGGGCGGCCGGCTGCTGGACGTGCTGCCGGCTGCGGGCCAGGGGCTGGCTTGCAACTCCAGCAGCCGCGGCTACCTCGGCAGTTATAACTACACGGGGCGCAGTGGCAGCAATAGCGGCAGTGGCGGCGGGGCTGGGAGTGGGGCTGGTGGAGCAGCGCCAGACAGCCACGACGCTGCGCCGCCGGAGCTGGAGATCGTGGTGGCCTGGGCGTGGGCAGGAGGTGAGCTATCGAGGGTTAGCTGCACCGGCAGCGGTGTGTAAGATACAAGCCAGGAAGAAGACAACGAAGTCTGTGCGTGCGGGGTCGCTGTGTGTGTGTGGTGCGTAGCGCTGTGTGTGGGTGCGTGTGTGCGCGTGCGTGCACGCGTGTGCCTGTGTTTCTAGTGAGCTGCGGGGATTGATGGATGGTTGCGGAGTCGCTGGCAGTGTCGGGCAACTGGACTGGAGCCGGCCAACCGCTGCCCTGCCCTGCCCTGAACTCGCCGCGCCGCGCGTGGTGTGCTGCCACTCACAGAGTGGCCCTCGCCGCCGCCGCCCCGGCCGCCGTGGCCCCCTCGCCCGCCCGCTCCGCCGCCCGACACCACGCCCCCAGCAGCAGCAACCCTATCCCCATCGCCGCCCCCATCTCCCGCCCGATCTCCATCCCCATCCTCCTCACCATCCACACCATCGCCAACGCCGACACCATCTCCGTCAACCGCGGCCCCTTCGAGTAGGTTGGCGTGCTGGCCTAGCTAGCAGCATGGGCACACTTCCTGTAGCATCCTGCCCATCCTACGATGTGCTTTCAAATTCATGTCAGGCGTGTTAGAATGGTGTACGTACTAAATGCCCCAAACGATCACCTGGCGCAGGCCCGCCTCCGCCAAGTCCGTCGCCAGCAGGCGGCCCGCAGCAGCCCAACGGGGCGCAGCAGAACCTGGCCCGCGGAGCCGCCGCCTACTCCTCCTCCTACCTCTCCTGGTGGTGCCTGGGCGGCTGCCGGGCCGCCTACGCAATCGACGGCGACACCGCCACCGACAAACAGATGCTGCACACCGCCGCCGCCGACTTTGACGCCTGGCTGGCTCTGGACTTGGGCGCGCCCAGCATCATCTCGGCGGTGCGCATCTGGCACCGCGCCGGGTACCTGGATCGAACCCAGCTGTCGGAGCTGCGCATCGGGAACGCGAGTGTCCTGGCCGCGGCTGCCGGCGACGCCGCAGCCAAGCTGTTGCAGCGGAACACGCTGGTCTGGAAGCAGGCGGCGCGGCTGACCGACAACGTCACGGAGCTGGTCTTCCAGCCGCCGGTGGTGGGGCGCTGGGTGACGTTCCAGAACCTGGTGCCCAGCCCGCGCATGGACGACGAGCACGTGCTCCAAGTGCGCGAGCTGGAGGTGTTTGGGTTGCGGCTGCCCGCCACCCCCGCGCGGCTGTACCAGGTGGGGTTCTGAACACCAGCAAAACCAACTAACTAGACAACGGACAGGCGAATGGTGGGCGCGACAGCGGGTGCAGCAGGTGAAGGCGTGGTGCGTGGATCCTACCCATATCATTGGTTGCACAGCGGCGGGAGTTGGGGTGGGCCAGCAGAGGGCATGCAGGCAGGCAGGCATACACATGCATGGCTGGGCGCGTGCCGGTCTTCCGCGTATTCAACCCACCACCTTCTGGCTACCTGCCCACCCGCCAACTGTGTGTGTATGTGCGTGTATCCCGCCGGCTGGGGTGCGTCCATCCGCAGGACGCGCACACCGGATGCATCAGCCAGGCCCTACTGTCGTCCGGACCCAGCCCGGCCTCACTGCTGGCCATCTACCGCAACAACACCGCCGCCACGCCCGACCTGTGTGCCCAGGCGGCGCGCCGCCTAGGTGGGCGGCCGTCGGGAGTCGGGGGAGGGGCGTCGTATGCAGCAGTGCGTGTCACTCGCTCCGCACGTGCACACCTGGATAGGAACGCGTTTGTCCTGAGCTATCTTTGTCATTTCTCCCCGCAAGAGTGCGACCTTGATGGCTTTCGCGCACCGCCCCCCCCTGTTCTGACTCCCACACAGGCGCACGCTACTACGCGGTGCAAGGCGGCGACTGCTGGCGCGTCAGCGGCCTCGGCGCCGTCTCGGGTGGCTTCGGAGCCAGCGCGCTTAACGGCACCAGCCTGGTCAATGGCACCAGCCTGACAATCATAACACATGACACAGACCTCAGCATCAGCGGCGGGGTGCTGGTTGACCGCACGCCGGGCGGCAGCAGGCCCGACCCCACCGACCAGCTTGCGCCAACCTGCGACGCGCCGTGCCCGGGAGAGGCGAAGCAGACGTGCGGCGGCGACCGCGCGGTTGACATGTACGAGATCGCGCTGCCAGCAGGTGCGCTTCGTCATGTGGGAGGGGCTGCAATCCACAACGCGCAGTGCGTCATAGTTGGGGGCTTCGTCATCAGGATCCAGGGTATCTGCGTGAGTCCCGCAGTCGACCGCGAGTGGCGGTGTACGGGCTTCTCCTGAACCTGCATCTTGATCTCAAGCGATCTGACAACGGACGCGCTGCGCTCTCCTGGCCCTACAGCCTCCCCTCCGCCAGCACCACGCGCAACAGCGCCTCCTCCGCCCGGCAGTGCGGATACGCGCGAGTGCTGTGCCTGCCCCACACCCTGGCCGCCGTCGCCGTCCCTGCCGCCACCTCGCTCCGAGCGCACAGGTGAACAAGTTCGCCGGACCGGGCTGATGTGGCGGCTGCACTGACGGTCTGACCTCTGGGCTTTCCTGACTAGGCCGCAACCAAGCTAGCTGTAGCACGCGCACCCAGCTTGCTTGAGCACGGAGTTCTCTGGGGCGCATGTCATCAGTCAGCAGCGTGGCACGGGCACAGGGCACTTCTGCTGACTCACTCTGTCCCACCTGATGCGTCGCTCACCCTTTCCACATCCTGGACATCCCAGAGGTACCGCACACCGATCGCATGAACAGCTAGGCTGCCCTCACCCTGGGCTAGCAATGTTCGACATCTAATGAACTGCACCCCGGCCCTCACCCCCAACCAGGGAATCCTGCACCTCGCAAGCTGCCCACGTCAGCCCCGCGGTCAAGCCACCGGCCCCCTCCCAGGGGCCGTGTGGTCCAGGGCAAACGGCCGACCTCTGCCGGTGCTGCGCCCTAGTATTCTTCTCAGAGCTTTGAACCCAAGAGTCTGGCTTGCGCTCTGCACGGCGAGCGGGTGTACATGTACGGTGGTTCCATGCAGTGGTTGGACTTCATGGGATATGGACCTTTAGGACTCAATTTCTTGATTGATTATGCTGGCGCTCCTGTGACTAGTGTACATAGACGCCATTCAGCAACGGTGTGAACTGGGGCGTTGCGGGCTGGGATATCGTACATTTGCCGCGCCGCAAGGCACGCTCTTCATTGATGTTGCTGGGACACCAGCTGACTGTGCTCGCATGCAGCTGGCTGTCACACCGTAGTGCCGTACTTACTTTCGTTCACACGATCCATTGGGTTCCAATTGCTGGCTTCCTGTTACGGAACACGCATGTGGAGCGCCTGTGCGGTGCTGTTCTTTGCTCTGACGGCGGAGTTGCCATACCGGCGGTGTGTGTGTGGGCGGGAGTGGGGGTACCGGCGGTATATGGGGGTGCGGGTGGGGGGGAGACGGCCAGGCGGGTCGGGGGCTCACCCTTGGGCTCACCGCAGCCGAAGGTGGCTTATAGGGGGAGACAGGGACATGCCTGGCGCTGATGAGGTCGCAGCGGTGCTTGGCTGCAGGCCTGGTATCTTGATGATGATCTTTCGCAGGGGCAACCCCACGCAAGGGCATCTCCGGTGCCAGATCCGGTGAAGAGAAGTTGCAGGCCCGCGCCAGTTCCCCCCCCATACACACACACACACACCAACGCAAGGAAATGGCACTTGATGGGCTCTGAGGCGCGCAGTGGGAAACACGGAGGGTGCGCCTGTGCATGCCACGTGCGAGAGAGCTTGTGCCTGGCACCTTGCGTGGCACTCTTTTCCGTCCTTTTCGGGTCGCCACAACAACCTGGCCACAAGGGTCACCAGCCGCCCCCGGGAAGATATGAGCCGGGCTGCAGAGTGGCTCGTAGCTTGTGCCCGCGTAACGCCCGAGGGCGGGGGGGGGGGGCGGCTCACTCGTCGGTATCCCAAGCCATGTCAAGCCACTCAGCCCTCACCCCCGGCCCCAGCCTGGCAGCTAATCAGCACCGCATCGGTACAGTAACTCCGGCGTTAAACCAGCCGTGCGCTCCTGTCTGCTGTCGCAATTTGCTTCTGGGCTGTTGGATCTGGGAGGGTTCTGCACACTACGGGACTTCGCCATATCCCCCGCTTGCGCTGTTCCATCGAACCCACCCCCGGCCCCATGGCAGTACGACTGGCGAGTCTGGCTGCATGCTCGTCGGGTGGCGGTATTGTTTACGTGTTGAGGATTCTAGAGACAAAGCGTGTAACCCATTGTGCCTTTTGGACAAGGCGCATTTCACACCTTGTGCCACACAGAAGCCCCGCGCGTTTTGTGGCGAGCCTATTACGCTTACGAGCCGCGCGGGCCGCGTAGAATAGTTTCGAATAGACTTAAGAATTTGCTTGGGCTGAGCATCGCTTGAGCAGCGCTCCTGAACTGTCCACCATGGCGGGGAAGGACGGCGAGGTAAGTTTTACCAATCGGCGTAATGTCGTTCGTTATGTGACTGTAGCATAACAGGCAACCTCAAATCCAAGCAATCCTGTGCGGGCGAAAGGGTGGATGGGTCGGGTGCGAGTCGCCTTCGCTGCGGCTTTCGTTGCAGCTTGCGGAACGACACTGCATACTTGATCCGGCCTGCGCATCCTAGCAACCGCGTGACACGCTGTTAATCGCGTGTAAATGTCAGCATGCGGACGGACTAGTTGCCGCGCGCCGTCAGTTTCCCCTTTGCAGCATGTCGGCATCAATCTGGAGCATGATGGCGCATTGTCTGGAGCTTCCGGGCGCCCATGAATGCCTCAAAACTCCCACAGCCTGAAATGGCACAACATGTCAGGCAACCGCGACGTGTTCACAACGGCTGCATCCCGACCTAAACAGGGCCATCAGAGACTTGGAGGTGGCGAGCAGGGCCGCTGGCGGGGGCCGTGGGGCCTGCTCGCAGGTGCGGGGGAGGGGGGGTGGCGGGGCTGAATGAAGCAACACAGGGTGCGTCGGGCACCTGGACATGCCGCCAGCCGGTCTGACTGCCGCACATCCTCATGGCCCGAACCCCCACACCCACAAAACACCTGCCAACCCAAACGCACCGCACCCAAACACCCTTCACCCGCAGTCGCGGGCGTGTGCGTGCTGGCGGTCGGCTTCGGTGTCGGCTTCGGCGTGGGCTGGGGCGCCTGGGGCGCGGAGAACGGCGGCGGCGGCGCCAGCTGCCCCTCCTCCGTCACCGTGACGTCTGACGGCTCCAACGCCACCGATGTCGACATCATCCGCCCCTACGAGCCGCTGTCGTCCGCCGTGATCCGCGGCGGCAACGCGCCCGGCGGCGGCAGCCCGGAGGTGATGCTCCGGCGCAAGGTGGAGATTGAGGCGGTGCTGGGCCCCGCGTTCCAGGTGGGGCCTGAGTGGGGGGCTTGGGGGGCTGGGGGGTGACAGTGGGGGTTTTGGGGTCGGGGGGGGGGCGGGGCCTGGGGTTTGGGGTGTAGGGCCTGTGGCCTGTGGGTTGGAGTGTAGGGCCTGTGGCCTGTGGGTTGGAGTGTAGGGCTTGTGGGGTGGGGGTTGCAAGGATGGTTGGAAAAGCGGTGGGGTGGGGGTGGGAACTGTGGGGCGGCGGTGGGGGTGGGGCCTTTGGGGTGACGGTGGGGCCTGGGGTGGGCCCTGGGGGATGGGGTAATCGTCACAGCCAGGCTAAGCTTCATGTTCAAAGAGAGGAGAGGATAGAAGGGTGCATCGCTGGCAAGGACTTAACAACGCCACCGTCGTGATGCCACCGCGTACCGTCCATACCGTATCCAACCCCTCTCCAATCATGATCGCAAACAAATGCACGCGCATACAACTCTTCTGCGTGCGCCTCCTGCCTTCTCCCTTCCTACCTGTTGCTCTCTAAAACACGCACACGCCGTGCCCGCAGGTCATCACGCACGCCGTGGCCGCGCTGTCCGGCACCAACATCACGGTGGAGCCCCGAGTCATGTCGTCGTACGGTGCGTGCGTGCTGTGGTTGTGTGTGTGTGCGAAGAGGGAAAACGAAGCCCGCCCAGAGCGTGTGCGCGTTGGGGTGTGTCGGTGTGTCAGTGTGGCTGTGCATTCACTTGCTGGCGCTGCGCACCAGGCCCGGGTCACCCGACCCGTTTCCCGCACCAACCCCACCGGCGCCCTTGCCCCCCCCCCCTCACTTCCCAAACTAATCATGCATGGAACCCCCACGAACTGCGTGCAGTGATGCGCACCTATGCCGACAACCAGGACCTGCTGTCTCGCCTGTACTACGCGGCGCAGCGGCTGCAGGTGAGAGGCGGTGCGGCCGCGGCGGCTGTTGTGGCGCAGAGTAGCGCGACTGGGAGGTGGCAGGGAGCTGGGAGAGGGCTGTGCCGGCACATGCTGACCAGGGTCCGCCGCTGCATGAAGTGAGTGCTGATCTACCACCAACCCTGCCCGACCCCCCCCCCCCAGGTGTCGCCCAAGTTTATGGCCTCGCTGTCCGACATCGCCTCGGCCTTTATCGACATCTTCAACTACATCCGCAAGGGCACCGCCTCCGGCTTCACCAGCCTGCCCGCCACCACCACCTCTACCAGCGGCCACCATCACCACCGCAGCCTGCAGCAGACCACCACCACCACCAGCACCACTAGCAGCACCAGCACGGGCAGCCGCAGCAGCAGCAACCAGCCGCTGCCGGAGCAGCTCCTGGGCGCCTTCCTCAAGGCCGGCCTGCAGGCGCCGGAGCTGCAGGGCGCGCTGGGCGGGCTGAGCGGCATGTACGGCAGCGATGTGGACGAGCTGGTGCAGCTGGTGGTTGACCTGTACGTCGCGATCCGGGACCTGGCCACCAAGGTCGGTTGGTCGGTCGGTGGGCGGGTCGATTGTGTGGCTGATTGATCGGTGGGTGGGTGGGTGGGTGGGTGGGTGGGTGGGTGGGTGGGTGGGTGGGTGGGTGGGTGGGTGGGTGGGTGGGTGGGTGGGTGGGGCGGTGGGGCGGTGGGGCGGTGGGGCGGTGGGACGGTGGGACGGTGGGTGGGGCGGTGGGTGGGGCGGTAGAGGGTCGCCAACTTGCTATGGCGGAGCGTATTGGGCGGCCCCCCTTCGCATGTCGTCGTTGGTAAAGCCCGCTGCCTTAAACCCACCCGTATACCAACCCTGCACCGTCCTGCTTCGGCACTCATGCCCCTGCAACCCCTACCACGAAAGCCCCGTCCCGAGCTTCCCAACGGCTTCGCTTGATGCTGTCTCTTCGTCCCTGCTTCCACACCGCCTCCTCGCACCCGCACCCCACCCCCTTCTACGCCTGCTGTCTACCCTGCTGCAGTCCTCTTACCATCCTTGCAACCCTTGACCCACCGGCCCCTCGCCGCCTGCCCCGCCTACCCCACCAGATGCCCGGCCTGTCAGACGCCATGCGCGCCTTCCACCCCGACCCGCCCGTGCGCAACAACACGGCGACACCGCAGACCGTCGGCGGCCTGAGCAACAGCACCCTCAAGGTGGGCGCGGGCAGTACCGGGGCCTGCCGTGTGGAACGGCGTGGCGTGTATCATGGCGTGCGGGTGTACGGCGCCTTGGATGTACGGTGGCGGCCGCAGATCCCCAGCAATCGCGCGCACACACACAAACACACAGACACGTAAACTCACGAACACATCAACACACGCGTATGCAGGTCACCGTGACCGTGCGCTCGCCCAAGGTGGAGTTCACGGTGGAGGACGGCGCCGCCGGCGCCGGCCGCCGGCTGCTGCAGTCCGCCTCGGACCCGGCGCTGCCCGCCGGCTTCAGCCCCAAGGGGCCCGCCGACCGGCCCTCGCTGCTCATCCCCATTGCCTTCCACATCATGCTCTACGAGTGAGTAGCGGAGGGGATTTCCAACCATGGGGACGTATGAATACCAGCGCCAGCTAATCCAACCAAACTAGACAGGGGACAGGCAGGTGCAGGGGATGCAGGAGGTGTCGCGATTGCAGCTAGCGCCGCGCCGGGTCGCCTTGGGCAGCTTTCCTGATCGGGCTAGCTTAGCTCCGTTTCCTCTGCTGACACGGGCTTGATTTGCACCCTCGCAGCAACGGCGACGGCACCTGGGGCCCGCCCGACTACCAGAACGCCGCCTCCATGGCCGAGCGCATGGTGCAGGTGCGGTGGCGGGCTGGTGGGCTAGTGGCGGCTGTGGGAGGTGCCGATGGCGATGGCGGACGCGATCCCCGATTCCCCGCTGATCCCCGTGTGCGCCTGTGGGCACCAGTAGCACTCATGCGCCACCAGCTCCCGGCCTGACAGCCTCAGCCAGCAGCACCGCCTCCCGCCGCCGTGCTCCGGCGCTTACCGTACCTGCGCACGTACGCCCACGGATCCAAAGCTCTACACCAACCAATCACCAACCAACCAACACTGTGGTTGCTGCTGCCTGCCAATGCGATTCATGCGATCCAGGTGGCCAACTACCGCCTGGCGCCCGCCAAGATCCAACTGTTCGTTCGCGAGATCCGCAACGACCCAACCGCCTGGCCCTACCTGCGGCACGCCAGCCACGAGGCCTACAACGGCTGCGTGGCCGACGGCGCGTTCTACTACGGTAGGGGTTTAGGGTAGGCGTACGGCAGGGGCAGGGGCAGGGGCAGGGCAGGGGCAGGGGCAGGGGCAGGGGCAGGGGCAGGGGCAGGGGCAGGGGCAGGGGCAGGGGCAGGGGCAGGGGCAGGGGCAGGGGCAGGGGCAGGGGCGGTGCCGTACCGCGGTGGCTTGGTCACGTGTCGGCACTCGCGAGCGTGTGCAGACTTTGGGAGCTGGGGCTACAAGCATCGCGCTGCGCCCCCACCCCTGTGCGCTGCCTGCCTGCCTGCCTGCCCCTCAATCACGCCTTCGCACGTGCCCCCGCCAACCCACCTGCTGTCCCAACCTGAACCCCTTCACCCACCCCGTGCGCATGCCCTGCGCTGCACAGTCAATTGCGGCGAGGGCGTGCTCATCAACTCCAACGCGGTGGACTTCCCGCGCACCCTCAACGTGTTCGTGGTGGGAGACGACCCGGTGTGGACCGGCTACGCCTTCCCGCCCGGCGCCAATGACGAGGTGCGCACCGCGCCACTGACCAGCTGCGCACTGACCAGCCGCCACGGCGCCACCCGGACCGCCCCCAGCGTTCCGCCCGCCCCAGCGTTCCATCTCAAATTCTGTTGTGTCAGTGGTGTTCGTGGGGTCACGGCACCGCGCCCTCGATCGTCGGCGCGGTTTGATTCCCGGAGGCTCTGCTGCATACGGAGGCTCGGCCGCAGCCCCCAGCCAGTCAGTCACCATGCACTGCCACACTGCGCCGTCCTCCTCACACGAACCCCGACACGCATGCGCATGCATTCGCACACACTTGCCGGGGTACCGGACGGGGTGATGAATGCCGGCCGCACCCGGCGCCATGTCCACCCGCCTGCCGCCTACACTGCTCCACGTCTCTTGCCATCTGTGCAACCCGCCCACCATGCCCGCCCGCCCGCCCGCGCGCCCGCCCGCCAGGTCATGTGGGGCCACATCGGCCTGAGCTGGAAGACGTTCAGCGTGGCGGGCGTGAACAACCGCGCCGAGATGGAGGGCGGCGCCAGCACGCTGGTGCACGAGCTGACGCACCACTTGGTGAGGGTAGTGAGGGGCTAGTGAGGGTAGTGAGGAGGGCGAGGACTGCGAGGGGGGTTGTTTGCACGGATTTTGAAAGCACGGTACAGCAGGCACTGGAGGGGGCCCAAGGTAAGGCCCGAGGGCGGCGGGACAGGATGACTGCTCGTGCGGCCTGTACACGTAACCGGTGCGTGGGGCGAGCCCTTCGACACAGCACATGGCTCCGCCCTCGCGCACCGCCCACCCACCCACCCACCTGCTGACTGCTGCGACTGCTCCTGGCGGCGGCTGCTGACGCGTGCAGGGCATGGGGCACACCTTCAACGACGCGCGCACCTGCGAGGACGCCGACGCGCCGCTGGTGACGGACACGCCCATCGTGCTGGGCCCCGTGTGGGAGCAGACCAAGTGGGGCCAGGCGGCCGCCATCGCCTGCACCAAGTACTGGAGCAGCATCCTGTCTGCCAACTACGACCGCGCCAACACCATGGCCGCGACGCGCGTGGGCGCGGTGGCTGCGGAGATCGCCAACCCCGCCTTCGACTCCTGCCCGCTGCTGACCGGCGTGGACGAGCTCGGTGAGCGGCGGGAGCGAGACGGGAGGGAGGGGAGGGGAGGGGAGGCGCGGGGTGTCGTGCATGGGTTCTGCCGCTGCCCTCCTGCTTATCACGGTGTTTGGCGGCTTTGTTCTGTTCTGTTTGAACACACGCTGCACACACGCACACACCCACACGCCGCAGGCAACTACATGGCGTACACGTGGGATGTGTGCACCATGGCGTTCGGTCACCTGAGTGACACCCAGATCGCGGCCATGCACAAGGTCACTTTCGAGTCCAACCCCACACAGTACAACTGGGCGCAGTACTACGCTGCCAACCCGCCCGCCGGCTACACGCCCATCTCCCTCGCCATGCCCTCCCCCAGCCCCTCGCCCTCCCCCAGCCCCAAGCCCTCGCCTTCGCCTTCGCCCAGCCCCAGCCCCAGCCCTAGCAGCAGCGGCAGCGGCAGCAGCGGCGGCTGCCGGTCGACGTCGGAGACGGGCTGCCCGTGCAAGGCCACCTGGGACTTCAACAGCGCCACCTACAAGGACTGCGCCAGCGGCGTGCCCGGCGCCGAGTCGCGCGGCTCCTGGTGCGGCGTGGACACCTCCTCCGGCAACTGCGGCACGCTGCGCGCCGGCTGGTGGGCCTACTGCACGCCCAGCTGCGGCACCACCGCCAGTACCACCACCACGCCCTCCCCCTCGCCCTCGCCCTCGCCCTCGCCCTCGCCGGCGTCCTCCTCCGCCACGCCGGACTGCGGCGCCGGCGCACTGACGCGGCGCGGCTACAACTGCACGGCCTCCAAGTGGACGGTCACCGGCGACACCACCAAGTACACCGGGTGCGCCAACCCCAACAACGACGTCAACGGCGCCTGGTGCCCGCTGGTCAAGGCGCAGGCCACCGCCTCCGGCATCAGCTGGGACTACTGCCAGGTAGGGGGGCGGGGGAATCGTGCCGGGTGCGATGCGGTGCTGTGGGGGTGGGTGCCGTACGGCCGCCGGCAGTACGGCAGGCCTCTATCCGGCAGGGGTCGGGGTGTACAACCGCCGGTTGCCTGCCACGGTTGCTGTGTAGACGCAAGTGGCGACAGCATCACGACTCGGACACTGCTGCGGGCTGGGCCTAACTGCGCCGTCCACCTGGTCTGAACCGCCCTGACTTCAATTTCTGTGTTTCATTACACACGCAGGTGGGCTGCCCCGGCGGCGCCGCCACCGCCGCCGCCGCCTCGTCCTCCATGCCCAAGAAGAAGTGCAGCTCGGGCTACACGGGCCTGCCGGCGGGCTGCACGTGCGCCGCCTCGTACGACATCAAGTTTGATGCGTACGGCACCTCTTACACCGGCATGACCGGCTGTACGGCATACGACGAGACGGGGGGTGATGGCATGTGCGTCCTGACCGGCTGCAACCGCGCCACCAACAATGGCAAGTCCAACGCCTGCGGCTGCTCGTAAAGGCGCCTGCACTACTGGAGCATTACTATTTAGCTTGTCGGGGATGTGTTCTCGGTGCAGCATGTTTCGTGCTTAGTATGTGTGGTGCTGCATGCAGCACGTGTGCTTGCTCCACCTATCCTGCTCACTAGCTCCATTCAGAGCCAGGGTTCCACGACCAACCTAACGTGGTAGGAAGTGTGTGGTGATCCAATTGAGCTGTTTTGTTCTCGGCATCGGCATCGGTTTGTTGGGCTAGATAGCTACCGAACGTGCACACATTCTGCCAGCACGCCCACTGAGGCGCAACAGAGCGGCGTTGTTGCATGGTTGCGTGCGTGCGTGTGCGCGTGTGTGCGTGCATGCGACCCTGCCTCAGGGTTGCTCAGTCGGCGAGGGCGGGGTCGCAACAGTTGGCAGGTGGGCGTGGCTCTCGTTGGAAGATACGGGGCGGATACGGGGTGGCTGCGAGCGTTTCTTGGCCACCCAGTATGGACTTCATCCATGTGCATCATGCGCGAGTGCTGACCGCCCCAAGCGCGCTGCAGCGCGTTGCGGACGCAGTTCCCCGCGTCGGGCTGCACCCCTGGGTCGGGGAAGCTCGCCTCAAAGACACGGTTGTTGGTTTTGGCAGGCATGATATCAGTTGCAGCTATGTAGGGTTGATGTTGATATGTATGGGGGGAGGCCAATATGGGCGCGACCCAGGGATGGTCGAGATGGGCCTACTCGTGTCCCTGGCCCGTGGCGGTAGCTGTGAAAGCCGTGCTACCGCAGTAGTGCGGCGGGGTGGAGCATTATTCATCAGGCGTCATGGGCGCGTGTGACGTGTGTGTCTGTGTGTGTCTGTGTGTGCGGCCGCGCGCAGCCTAAAGTAACCTGCAGGGCCGCGCAGTTGGCGGGTTTGGGGAAGGGGGTAATAAAGGTGGCTTGGGAGGGGAGGGGACGCCACATGCGGACATCCCGCTTACTTGCGGATATCCTGCGCACCCGCGCGCGCGATGAGCTTGTGGTGGGGGGATGCGTGTGGCGTTGCGTGATACGGCGTTAAAAGCGGATGGTCCCGGCAACTTTGACCATCTTTATTTATTGTTTGCTGATGAGCGTGGAGAGGGTGTGAACTAACGAGACACACCGCCAGGGCTGCTGATCATCGCTGCCAGGGGAGGCACGGCTGCCTCCCCTGATCGATTGCTGCTACCTCCGCTGTGAGAACATGGGTCGGTCATACGGGCGTATCCAACTACGGCCGGTCACTGTTGCAGGTGGCTTGATGTGACGTGATGTAAGTGATTGACCACCGACGGCCCCGCCCCTCTGATGACCGCCGGAGGTGCAGTGCCGTGGCGCCCGTTAGCCCGTATCTCCACTTCGCTCTAGAAGGCCTGTGATGATGTTGTGGCAAGTGGCAACACACAGCTACCGAAGTGTCTTTTAAACGCGAATGTTACGCACATGACGCCAGAAGAAGTTGTCAGCTGCCGGCGGCACGAGGATAACGTGCGTGCACTCTTGCCGCACGGCCTGCATGCTGCCTACGCGGCGGGCTCACGTGCACCACCCCGGCACCCCGTTGACTTGATGAATCACAGCTCACATCAATGCAACAGCCGTTTGCTACTTCGCTCCAAGAAACCTCGCCTGCGGTGGCCGCTGCGGCGCCGTGCCTGCTGGTAACTTATCGCGTTCCCCGCCCTCGCGGGTTTAGCTTGAGCTGATGTTCAACCCCCCCTGCCTTGATCGTATGTAACTGACTCATCACCCATGCATCGCTCCTGCGGATGCTCAGGACTGCACCACTTCTTTACTTCTCGCGGTGCTCAATTGTGGACACACAGGACAGCACGGCACAGCGCAACTTCAGCACACTCCACTTGTTTCTGGTCATATTGCGTCGTGGGAATCATGCGGCGGCCTGCAACCCATGAATCAGTTGCAGTCATCATTAGCATACGGTACGTTGGTACACCCGAACCGCGTCCATCCAGCCATCTGCTCCATCGTCTCAGGTGCTATGATGACTGTCTAGGACACAATAGATAAACACTCTGGCAGTCAAGCAAGCTTGAATGCGTGCAGCAATCTTGGCAACGGAGCCACTCTAGCCAACCCGTGCAAGGCAACAGGCGGGGCTCATTAATAGAGAACCAAGAATGTTCAGTCACCACACATGCATATGCACATGCCCATGCCATGCCAGCCCAAATCACGCAACACTCTTCTGGGCGCAAACTCAACACAGTGCTTCGGCGTGTGGGGACGCCGTGTTGGCGAGAGCCACGCATGGCCCTACTACCGTGGGGGCATGTCGCGCGCATGGAGGGCACTGTAAACTACGCAATGGGTAGATAGGCCGTGCAGCGGGATGTGCGCCGGCAGTTCAAAGGGCACGTAGTTCAGTTTTGACTGTTAACACACCACCACCGTACTGTGGTGCGCGTCAACGGAAGTCCCCAGCATTCTCTTGTCCACACCCCATTCACAGCCGCAGCCCACACGAAGTCGCATCATTTCGGCATGCAGCCTCGCAAGAGCCGCACGCACGCACCAACCGTCCTGTACCGCAGTTGTACCGCATGCCCACCGATCATCACACTAGTGTGATCACAGCACCACCGGGCTTATCTCGGCCACGCTCGTCCCGCCGCCAGCCCCGGAGCCTGCTGCTGCATTTCCAGCAGCTGCCTCGGGCTCGAACAGGGGCGATGAATTCATTACCACGTGCCTCGGGACGGAGGCGCTCGCGGCGGAGGCGAAGGCATTGCCGCCGCTAGCCGCCGCTGCCGTGGGGGCTGTGGCGGCTGTTGAAGCGGCGGCGGCAGCGGCGCCGCCGCCGCCCAGGACTGCAAGGCCGCCGGCCTTTACCAGCAGCCCAACTGCCACGCCCGCCCCGGTGAGCAGCAGCACGCCAGCAATCCCCACCACCGCTATCGCCCAGTGTGGCATGCCGTTAGTCGCCTGCGGGCGCGCGAGCGGCAAGGCAGCAGCAGCAGCAAGCAGCAGCAGCAGCAGCAGCAGCAGCAGCAGCAGAGGCGGGTGGTGTTAACGGGCTGCTGCGGCGGTTGACTCCTGACTTTGCCGCCGTCGATGGTTGGCATCACATGGCATGGCAGGGTGCGCAATGTTCACCCGCCAGAGATGCCGGCAATGCGAGACGTGCATGACAGACAGTAAACTTTTAACACAAGCCATGCGCTAGTGATGCATCGTGAGCACGCGTACCGGCGGCTGCGTCGCGGAGGCTGGCGGCGAGGGCGGCACTTCAAGGGACGCAAAGTCGGTGCCACCGCCCACGCTGCCAGGGGCCGCAGGCGTCTCGCGGCGGAAGCGCGTGCCGGACCCGTCTCCCGGCGGCGGAGGCAGCGGCAGGCCGGAGCCGTCGTCACCGCCGCCCCGCGTCCCGCTGCTGCCCGGGGCCGCAAACAGCTCCTGCACGCGGGATGCCAGGCATGCGTGTGAGGTGGGAGAATAATGACAGCAGTGCGGTCGGGAAGGCTAGCACGTCTGATGCTGAGTGCAGCGCATGACGCATTGCAGCAGGATAGGCAGCAGATCGAGTTCCTGTGACAGCAGCATACGGTGAGGCCGACCTAGCCTCCTCCCGCCGCCCACAGCCCCTCACCATGATGCGTGTTGGCGTCGCCACCTCAATCAGGCACGCGTCACCGCCGCTGCTGCTGCTACCCAGCGTCTCATCCACCGCGCTCGAAGCTGACAGACCCAGTGCCGCTTGGAACGCGGACACGCCCGCCGCGTGCACCGCCTGGCACGCCGAAGCAGCTGCGGTGTTGTTGCTGCTGCTGCTACTGCTACTGCTGCTACTGCTGCCGTCCTGTGCGCCAGAGCCGCCGGTTGAGGTGCCTGTCCGCGAGCTTTCCAGCTCCACCCCCGAAACGGTGGTCAGCTGCGCGCAGGTGCGGGTGTGGTTTCAGGATTTTTATGTGTTAGGAATAAAAAACAATCATTCGGCGTTCATGGCGGCAGACGCGATGTTGTGATAACGCACGGGGGCCCAAGGCCTGCTGCTTACTGCCAACTGCTGCGGTAGGCAGGCTGCCTCCGCAACGGCACATGCGCTTCGCACCTGTATCGCGCTGGCAACGCCGGCGGGCAGCTGCGGCCCAAAGTCGTTGCGGGACGCCCACCACTTGGGAAGGCAGGAGGCTGGCAGCGCGCTACTGCTGCTACTGCCGTCAACGTCGGGCAGCAGGGCGTATTTCTGCGGTGCAACACAAAAACACACAGCACACACAGCAAGTTCACACATCCACACGGTACATGCCATGCACACGCACGCACACGCACGCACACGCACTCGTGCTTCTCGTGCAACGCAGGTACGCGCCACCCCGCCACGCCACCCCGCTGCCGGCCCCTATGCCCGTCGCCACTCACCCGCAGCAGCCGGTCCGCCAGATCGTGCAGCGGCTGTAGCAGCTCCTGCTGCTGCGCGCCCGCCGCCGCCGGCGACGAGGAGGTCGGCACCGCATCGGTCACCTCCACCAACAGCGTCACGTTGAGCTGCAGCTGCGCCCCGCAGGCCAGCACCGTCCCCGGCGGCGGCGACGGAGGCTGCAGTGATGACCCGCTAGTCCCCCCGGCTGTAGCAGCTGCGAGCTCCTCATCTTGGATAGTGGCAGTACCAGCTGCCGGTGGGGCAGGAGCCGCTTCGGCCTGCTGCAGCAGCCGCCGCGCTGCCACCCAGCTGATGCCGTCGGCGGCGGATACCTTGGCTACTGCCGCCGGGTGCCGTGACTCCACACTTTCCAGCTCCGCGGCAGTAGTAGTGGCGCAAGGCGCTTGACAGCTGGCCCTGCTGCGGCTTCCGCCGCCATCGCCACCACCAGCCCCCAGCAGCTGCCTTCGGCCGCTGCCAGCGTCAGCCGCCGCCGGCGGGAGCGTGACGGAGCAGGCGACGCGCAGCAGGGAGGAGTTGTACGGCATGGCACGGGCGATGCGGGTCTGCAGCGCCGCTGCATCTGCCGCGTCACAGGCGGTCGGCTGGCTCGACGAAGCGCGGATGGCCGACCTGCACGTGCATGTGCGCGTGTGTGCGTGCGCAGTGCGGTGGGAGGAGGGCTCGAGTGTCAGGCGGACATGAATGGCTTCCGGGCGCATCAAAAGAGCATACAACCTTCCTGCAGGGCATACAGGGCTATCGGCGCTACTCGCCTCCCTGCCCTCAGCTGCAACCCACCCGCAGCAGCTCATGCGTGGTGACATCTATCATAACTGATCCACCCTGGCATAACTACGAAGGCTATCGCCAGACCGCGCGTGCGGCGTTCATGCTGCTGCCGCACCTGGCCGCAGGCACGCCCAGCTGCAGCGTCACGTGGTAGGCCGCCACAGCCGCCACCCAGCTACTGCCGAGCAGCTCCAGGGCCTGGGGGGGGGGGCGGGGCGGGGCGGGGCGGGGCGGGGCGGGGCGGGGCGGGGCGGGGCGGGGCGGGGCGGGGCGGGGCGGGGCGGGGCGGGGCGGGGCGGGGCGGGGGCGGGGC
This sequence comes from Chlamydomonas incerta, assembly GCA_016834605.1. NCBI lineage: Eukaryota > Viridiplantae > Chlorophyta > Chlorophyceae > Chlamydomonadales > Chlamydomonadaceae > Chlamydomonas > Chlamydomonas incerta. The sequence goes on from JAEHOC010000025.1 coordinate 833,357, forward strand.
CTGGACAGTGGGCGTGGGCTGGACAGGAATCAGGGCTGGACAGGAATCAGGGCTGGACAGTGGGCGTGGGCCGGACAAAGCGTGGGCCGGACACTGGAATCAGGGCGTGGGCTGGACCACCCTTTCCGCCCTTTCCGCCGCCACTACCACCAAGCGGTGGGCCGGACAGTGTCAGGAATCAGGGCCGGACAGTGTCAGGAATCAGGGCTGGACAGTGTCAGGAATCAGGGCTGGACAGTGTCAGGAATCAGGGCTGGACAGTGTCAGGAATCAGGGCTGGACAGTGTCAGGAATCAGGGCTGGACAGTGTCAGGAATCAGGGCTGGACAGTGTCAGGAATCAGGGCTGGACACCAATCCTTGAATGGACACCGATCCTTGAATGGACACCAAAGTTGCCTGGGTGCGGGACACTTCCCACCCTAAATAGCCCCAAATAAATAGCTCCTTTTTATATTTAACTTACTGGCTGTAGCTCGGACGCCGCCGCCACGTAGACAGGCAGCAGCAGCTCCGAGGTCACGAGCGAGGCGGCGGGCGGGAGTGGCGGCACGGGCGGGCGGGGTGGGGGTATTGACGGGGTCCAGTATGGGTCGCCAAGCGGAGGGCTCGGTGGCGGCGGCGAGGGACGTGGAGGAGGCAGCGGCGGCGAGGGAGGCGGTGAAGGCAGCGGAGGCGGCGCCGGGGAGGGCGGATCGGGCGAGGGTGGCGACGGCGGTGGCGAGGGAGGGCTGGGCGGGGGCGGGAGGGGATGGCGGTGGGCTGGGGAAGGGGCTGGGTGGCGAGGGTGGCGCAGGGCTCGGTGGCTTCGGCGAGGGGGGCTGCGGAGGCGCTGGACTGGGGGGCCAAGGGGAAGGCGGGGAGGGCGGGGCGGGGCTCGGTGGTGCCGGCGAAGGCGGGCTGGGCGGAGCCGGGCTTGGCGGAACCGGGCTTGGCGGAGCCGGACTAGGAGGCACTGGCGACGGAGGAGCAGGAGACGGGGGCAAGGGGCTGGGTGGCTCAGGGCTGGGCGGTGCCGGGGAGGGTGGAGGCGAGGGCGGATCAGGGCTGGGCGGGTCAGGAGATGGCGGGTCGGGGCTGGGGGGGAGCGGTGGCGCCGGGGACGGGGGCGCAGGCGATGGAGGGTCCGGGGAGGGAGGCGCGGGGCTGGGCGGGTCTGGCGAAGGCGGCTCCGGCGAAGGTGGAGGGGACGGCGGCACCGGGCTGGGCGGATCAGGCGAAGGGGGGGAAGGGGAGGGCGGCGCCGGCGAAGGGGGCCCAGGGGAGGGCGGCGCGGGTGAGGGCGGAGGTGAGGGTGGGGCGGGGCTGGGCGGCGCCGGGCTTGGGGGCTCCGGGCTGGGAGGCACGGGGCTTGGGGGTTCAGGGCTAGGGGGCACCGGGCTGGGGGGCGCCGGGCTCGGCGGCACCGGAGAAGGTGGAGGCGAGGGCGGCGCAGGGCTTGGGGGCTCAGGGGAAGGAGGGAAGGGAGATGGCGGGGCGGGACTGGGAGGTGCGGGCGACGGCGGCACGGGGGACGGTGGTGGGGACGGCGGGGCCGGACTGGGTGGCACAGGCGAAGGCGGAGCGGGGCTCGGCGGATGAGGCGGGCGAGGGGACGGAGGTTCGGGACTGGGCGGCACCGGGCTTGGAGGGTTCGGGCTCGGCGGCGCGGGGCTGGGCGGTGCCGGGCTGGGCGGTGCCGGGCTGGGCGGCAGTGGGCTGGGTGGCAAGGGTGACGGTGGGCCGGGGCTGGGTGGCTCGGGGCTGGGAGGTCTTGGCGAAGGCGGCACGGGGCTGGGCGGCTTTGGGCTGGGGGGTATGGGCGAGGGAGGCCGAGGCGAGGGCGGCGGGCTGGGGGGCCTAGGTGAAGGGGGCACCGGCGATGGGGGTTTGGGAGGAGGCGATGGCGGCACCGGGCTGGGCGGCAATGGGCTTGGAGGTGCTGGCGACGGCGGCGCAGGTGAGGGCGGCGTCGGCGAGGGAGGGGGTGATGGTGGCGCCGGGCTGGGCGGCTCGGGGCTGGGCGGCACCGGGCTGGGAGGGGCTGGTGAAGGCGGCGCAGGGCTGGGAGGGGCGGGTGAGGGCGGCGTCGGAGAGGGAGGGGGCGATGGCGGCGCAGGGCTGGGCGGCTCGGGGCTGGGCGGCACCGGGCTGGGAGGGGCTGGCGAAGGCGGCGCCGGGCTGGGAGGGGCGGGCGAGGGCGGCGTCGGCGAGGGCGGAGCGGGGGAAGGAGGTTCCGGCGACGGCGGCGGCGAGGGCGGAGAGGGGCTGGGCGGAGATGGTGAGGGCGGTGCAGGGCTTGGGGGCCGAGGCGAGGGAGGGCGAGGCGATGGCGGGCGGGGGCTGGGTGGAAGCGGGGACGGGGGTGGTGATGGTGGGGCTGGCGGGGTTGGGGGCACAGGGGGCGAGGGGGGCGGGCGCGGTGGGGACGGCGGCTTCGGGGAGGGGGGCGTCGGCGATGGGGGCCGGGGCGACGGCGGTGAGGGGCTGGGCGGTGAAGGGCTGGGCGGCGCGGGGCTCGGCGGCGCGGGGCTGGGCGGCTCCGGCGAGGGCGGGTGTGGGGAGGGGGGCATGGGCGGCTCGGGACTGGGCGGCCACGGGGGGCTGGGCGGCAGAGGGCTGGGCGGCTCTGGGGAGGGCGGCAGGGGCGGAGAAGGCGGCTCCGGCGACGGCGGCTGGGGAGAGGGCGGCATGGGCGAGGGCGGTTGGGGCGAAGGCGGCCTGTGGAGCGGGCGGGGTTGAATCCATTCGGGGGTTACAAGGATGGTCGATGAAGCGGGCACAGGGGGGAGGCCATGGGGGAGGCTTCGACTTTCGACACGTGATCCGTCACTTGGGGCGTAGCGTGTGCAGCAGCCATTGCCACGTAGAACATATGGTGGTAACAATGGCAGGCATGCAGGGTTAGGGTCACCGTGCTCGCGCCCTACCTCGGCGGCGGGGAAGGCGGAGCCGGTGGTCTTGGAGAGGGCGGCGGCGGCGACGGCGGTCGAGGAGGGTACGGGGCAGGCGGCGGCGGCCGCGGCGGCCGTGGGGGCGTTGGGGGGGTAGGCGGTGGCGACGGTGGGCGCGGTGAGGGCGGGTCGGGTGAGGGAGGCCGCGGCGAGGGAGGCGGGGAGGGGGGCGGTGATGGAGCGAGGGGCGGAGCCGGGGGCGGTGCTGGCGAGGGCGGGTTGGGTGGTGGCCGGGGAGGCCTTGGTGGGGGGTATGGGTTGCGCGGGCGGCGCGGTGCCGCGGGCGGCGGCGAGGGCGAGAGTGGGGGCGTATGCGGCGCAGGAGGCTTGGGAGGCTTGGGCGGCGGCGACGGTGGGATTGGAGAGGGTGGCTTCGGAGATGGGGGCAGCGGTGGGGACGGAGGATTTGGTGGAGGCGACGGTGGGCGCGGAGGTGAAGGCGGCTTCGGCGGCGGCGCGGGTGGGGCCGGCGGCGGCGAGGGAGGAGTCGGCGGCGGTGCGAGGGGTGGGGCAGGAAGAGGCGGGGAGGGCGCCAGTGGTGGTGGCGGCGGTGGGGGCGGCGGCGGGGGCATGTTGGGTGGCATCGGCGGCGCGATGGGCGCAACGGGGTGGGCAGGCGGTGAGGGCGGCGCTGGAGACGGCGGCGGCGGCTCCGGCACCTGACCGAACATGACCGCCGTGGAGATGCTGGAGTTTCGGGTAGCTGGATCCAGCACGGAGCACACGTCCAGAGTAAGGGCGTTGGCGGTTAGTACGTTGGCGGTTAGCCCGACCAACCGCCGGAACGGAAAACCGCAGGCGGACGAGGGCGTGGCCACTGCCGTACGCCACGAGGCGCAGGTGACGTACTGCGCGCCGGCCGCGTACTGCGGCGTGCTGTCGAGGTTGTACTGCAGCACGGGGCTCAGCTCGGCCCAGCCGGCGGCGCCGTCGAACTGCATGTGCACAGCATGGATGGGGGGCGTGAGCGTCATTAGGGGTAATCAGGGATAGGCAAACTGTAGAGGCAACGTTGAGTGGGGAGGAACATGGCCAGGGCGTGGTCAACAAGTAAGGCCCAGGCAGCGAGCGACGCATGCGTGCAATCAAGTAAGGGGCCGCCAGGGACGGAGCGAGTGAGCGCCGTCGGGGCGCGGCGGGCAGGGGCAAGGTTGGGGACAGGGACAGAAACGATTAAGCAGCTACGTTACTGTTGTACGCTCATGCTTATTACGATCGAGATAACTAAGCGACCGGAGTAGGGGCGGCTAACAGTTAGACTGCTTGCACGTTACATGTTACCACACTACTAAGCTCTGGGCTTATGTCTCTGCATGGTTAGCACTTCGGTGTCCGCATGGTGTATCGACACGCACACGTTCTCACTCCCGACTAGGTCACGATAGCTCCCTAGATAGGATAATCCATAAGTTCTGACCGACTTCCAACAGTTACTCTTAGCACGCCGGCTACGCACCTGCGTCAGGTTCATGCTCAGCCGCGGCCCTGCGTCGCCACCTTCCGCCGCCGGCAGCTGCATCATCCAGGGGCAGTCCAGCCGCAGCGTGACGGTGAACACGCCCGCGTCGTCCTCAAAGCCGTACAGCTCGCCCGCCGGGACCTGTACGGCATGCATGCATGCATGGGAAATCCGTGTGGGGGCGTACTGTTAAAAGGACTGCTGCGCGAGTGACGCACGCAGAGGGTTCCAACAGCAGCCACTCATCGCCATCGGCCCGCCAGCCCAGCCACCTGTCCGCCCGCGCCCAAGCAAACTCGCTCACCTCGGTGCCGTTGGGCTGCCGCGCCCACACATAACTGAAGTAGGTGCCTCCGGACACCCAGTTGCACAGCCCCGCCCCCCACGTGGCCGCATACTCCTCCGGCCAGTCCGGCAGCACGCAGGCAAAGCCGTTGCCGCCGTGGCTGTCGTCAGACTGCAGGGTGATGAGACGCGTGCGTGCGTCAAGCAGGCCGGGTGCCACGCGTGTGCGGAATTAAACAAATCAGCATAAACGAGGGTAGGGCTGTGTGCATGAGAACCGCACGCGCAGTACTAGGAGCATACCAGAATTCGGGGCTTCGGCATGCACAAACCCACCTATCTAGCTACCGATGCCGGGATCCCCCATGGCGGGATGGCGGGATCCCCCACGGCGGCGCAGCCAGCAGAGCTATCATCATCAACAGCAGTGTGCCGTGCGTTGCTCCACCTACTACACCCATGCAATGCATTATCTAGATATCCCCACAACGGCGGGCGAGACAGGCCGCCGGGCACGCCCCTCCGTACATCGCATCACTTGATGCCACAACACGCCGTACGCACCCACGCCCGCACTACCCACGCCACCCTCACCCACGCCACACCCACCCACCGCGCACGGGTCGCCATAATTGGGGATCTGGGCGCACGGCTCACACGCGCCCGTGGACGACGTCGTGCAGTAGCTGTAGCTGCTCATGCCGGGGTCCGGCAGTAGCTGCTGCATCCGCCGCCGCCGGCTCCACGGCTGCAGCTGCGGCTGTGGTTGCGGCTCATGCTGTTGCTGCTGCTGCTGCCATTCCGCGTGCGGCAGTAGCAGGGCCGCTGCTGGTGGCGCGGGCGAGGCGGATGGCTGCTCATCCGGCGGTGCGCGGAGGGCGGGCGAGTAGGCGAGTCCTGCTGAGAGCCAAGCACGCGATACACATACAGCAGCAGCGTGACGTGAGCCGTTGGCCAGGTCACACTATGCATAAACGGGCAGTGTGGAAGTGTCCGGAGGCGCTCGGTTGGTCCAAAGGGACTAATTAGGTGCGCAAGGCTGTGGTCGCAGTGCCGTTCATGCCGGTTCATCTTGCTACGGTAGTATCTTGCGGCACCCCTGCGTGCGTGACCGTCTGCGGCCTGCTGTTGCGCGGTCCTCGCAACATAGCTTCCTGCATTATGCCGGCACGCCCCAGCCTACAATGACAGGTTGCTCGCCGAGCACCAGGAAAGGCCTCCTCCCTGCTGAAGAGGTCTTAACCTCGCCCCGCCGCGCGCCCACGTCGTACGTGTTGACACGCTGCCGCTGGTCGTGGTGCGTGGGTGATCCAAACCTCGGCGTCTAGCTCGACTAGCAGTAATTATCCCACTAGGCGCAACCACAGCTGCGTAGTCGCGCAGGGAAAAAACTCTGAAAACCCTGCCTGACAGCATGAATGCTCCGCCTCCAGATAGCCGACCCTAACTGGCCTTAAACATGCGCCGCGCCTTAACCGAGTACAAATTCACCTTTAGCATGTGTCCCGGCTAGCGCGGTGGCCACCAGCAGCCAGAACGCCACTCGAATAGTCGTCCCGGCGCCGATTGCGCTGCTGAAGCCACTCCGCCGTTGCAGCATGACCCACTCGCTCCGTGAAACTAGAAGGTGTTTGACTCCATCACATCCAACGCCACAGACTGCGCATCACTTTTGAGGAAGCCGCGCCCAGCAGGGTTTGCAACTCAACACGCGTGACGTGCCACCCGCATAAAGCGGTTCAGGTAAGCATGCAATGTATATGTGTCGGTAACAGCAGTGCAACGGTGAGTCGGCGCTGTCAAGAACGTGGTTCGGCCTTGACTTCTGTGCAATGCTTCTGCAACAAGGATAAATTATGTGTTTACAGCAATCGAATCCAGTTTATAACCTGGGCAAACTCGCTGACGGAAGGCCAGGCCGGTGCGCGTGCTCGTTGCTCGTCCCCTCTGGAAACCCGAGCGATGCAAGCGTGGGCTAATTAATCAAAGCGAGACGCTGCTGTGAATGCACAATAAATACATTATTTTTGCTCTCAAAAGCACTTTTGCGCGGGCAGTTCTGTCACGACTGCCGCGTCAAAACAGTTTCCTAGGACAACCTAACACAGAAAAGTAATTGTCCTCAGGTCGCAAGTGTAGCTCGATTGAGCCTGCGTCGGGCTGGCGTCTGGGAAGCGCTCCGCGCGAAACCCGGCGCTTCCCGTGTCTCACCGCTTGCACCTCCGAGCAGCGGTGCCTCCCGAGGGGCGGGCACCTGCCTTCCAGTGTCTTCCAGTGCCTTCCAGCGCGCACCCCCACCGGATTTCATTGCCCTACCTTGCCCACGCGGCCAAGTCTGCTGGCACTCCCGGGCGTTCCAGCAAACAAAAGTGATGATGCCCGCCGTTTCGCAGCATGCCTGCTTCTGACAACGGGTAGTTGAAAGGCCCATCCTGCGCAATCTCGTTGTCATGCAAGGCCGCCAACGTCACCCAAGCCGCTTGCGCAAAGCGGAGCCCCCATCCCCTGGTTCTGCTGTTCATCGGTTCACACTCCAACATCCATCGGTGCAGCATAGGCAGGTGTACCTGTGAGCATAGGGTGCCAACCCAACAGCTCCGAAGCGCCGCCAACGAAACCTACCTAGCAGTCTAGCCGCCTTCCACCACCGCAGCGCGCACCGCCGCCAGCCGCCGCTCCGACTCCTCCAGTCGCGCCAGCAGCTCCGCACGCTCTCCCGCCGCCTCCGCCAGCCGCTGCCCCAGTGACAGAATGATCTGCGCCGCCGCCGCCACCTCCACCTGATATCGGTGCCCGCTGTTGCCGCCATCTCCAGCAATGCTGCCAGATCCGGAGCTGGAGCCGGAATGGGTGCTCAGCCCGCCGGCGCCCGTTAAGTTGGGACCGCCAGGCTCTATCACCCATGACAAGCTGGGCTGCGAGAAAGCGGCAGCTGCCGCGGCAGCAATGGCCTGCGCAACGCCTGTGACATCGGCATCGCGCTTCCTTTCCAAAGCATCCGCCGCCGCGGGCCCTGCACCGGCGGCATGCGAAAGTGGGTACTGGGCAAGCGCCGGCTGCTCGTACTGCTGATGCCGCTGCACAGAAGGACGCGGTTGCCCCTGCTGGGCGCAGGCGTTGATGCAGCGCGGCTGTTCGGGCTCCAGATGCGGCTGTGGCTGCTGCTGCTGCTGCTGGTGCGGCGGCAGAGGTTGCAGCGTTGCCTTGCCGCCCTCAAGTGCCGCCACCGCCGCAACACTAGGCTTGACAGCGCCGCAAGCGGACCTAGGCCCCATCCCCAGGCTCTCAGTTGTGGCGCTTGACGCCAGCCCTGCCAGAGCTGCTGCAGCTCCTACTCGAGCCGCCGCCGCTGCCGCCAGCAGCGCTGCGGAACCCCGCGCCTCGGCAGAGCGCTCGCGCTCGCGCACCCGCACCCGCTCTAGCGACGGTGCACGACGCTTGGCCGGCACCAGGTGTGCCGGCAGTGGCAGTGGCAGTGGCAGTGCCGGCGGCCCCATGCGCTGGTTCCGATCGGGCTCCAGCTGCCCCTGCCGCGGCAGCGCATCCTGCTCAGCCATGGTAGCGCGCAGGCGCTGCAGTGCCTCTGCAAGCCGGCGCGTCCGCCTGTCAGGAGCAGGGTTATGCACCTCCTGCTCCCGCGGGCCAGGATCGCTAACGTCGCCTCCGGCGCCGCCACCGCCAGCGCAACCGCTGCTGAGGGCGCCGCCGCTTGCGGCCGCCGGCCGCGTGGATCCAGGCCCTTGTGCGGCCGCGTCCATGTCTGGTGGCTCATCCGGCTCGAGCATGCCCCAACCTGCTGCAGCAGCTGCCGCCTCTCCCGCAGCCGCTACTGCTGCCGCTGCTGCCGCAGCCGCCTTCGCCGGTCGTGCTGCAGTCGCCGCGGTTGCCGCCGGCGCCGCCGCGGGCGGCACCAGCTCGTCGTGTCTTTGACCCCGACCCCTGCTGTTGTTGCAGCTGTTGCGACTCCTGTGGCTGCTGCTGCGGCTGCTGCGCCGCCTGCAAGTGAACGATATAGCCCCGCAGCACCCTGCCATCATCCACTTCACCGCCGCCGCCGCCGCCGCCAGGGCCGCCGCCAGCGGGGCCCTCCGCCACATACGTGTCCAGGCCACAAATGGCGTCGCCGGCGTGCGGCGCCATGCCCCACCTGCGGCTCAGCTCGCTGGCTGGCAGCAGTAGATACCAGCTGCATGCCTGCTGCTGCGGCCGCGATGTGGGGGACTGTGGGTACGGCGGCAGTGCGGACTGTTGCTGTTGGGCACCGGGCAGTCGGTTGTGGTCTGCCTCGCTGACTACTGGAGCCTCAGACCCCTGATCCAGCTCCTCATCACACAGCTTGGCTGGCACGGGGTGCAGCTGGCCCCCGACCTTCACGACCACGAACACACGCTGCTGGCGCACGTGCAGCGGTGCGGGCTGCCGGAGAATGTTCATGGTTCGGCTGCGGCCGGCGCTGGTCAGCCTTATGCCCCGAAAGCGCCAGCCGTTGTCGCAGGTCAGCTTGTGCAGCTTGATGGCCGTGCAGCCCACGGACACCGCGCCCATCGCCAGGATGTCGTCCTTTTCCTCCTCAAAACCCACGTGGCCCGTCTCGCCGAACTGCATCAGACAGCCATCGCGCGTGCTGGTGGCGGCAAGGTCCTTGCGCTCGAGGCGGAGGACCTTGCGCACCCAGCACCGGCAACATGACGCGTTGTGCCCCGGTTGCGCGAGCTGCCTACTCCAAGGTTTGCGCCAATGCAACTTGTAATACTGAAAATGTTGGCTTGTGCATGTCTTGGAGCACGAGCATGTTTGGTTACAATTTGTTAGAATGCGGGTGAAGGCTAAAAGGAAGGGCTGTGATATATCACAGGCTCAGGCGAAGCTATGCACCACAATCATGCTCGTGTATATTACAGGTTTAGGCGAGGCTGTGCATCACCATCAGGCTCATTTCACCGGCGGGCTGTCGCAGAGCGCTGAATCCAAACCACTGACTGATTTTGCTTCATTTACTCACATACATGTCACAGTGCCTAGGCATGAAAATTGAATTGCGAAGATTGAAACGACACTCAAGTCCTGACTCTCCCGCGCGCTGACGCCCTCAACGAAATGCCATTGTACCCACCGACACCAGGGCTCGTGCCAGGGAGCCTTCACAAAGCTCGGCAAAACGATGCCCCCATCAACATGACACGTGACGCAGACGGCCACAAACACACGACGAACCTGTCACACTCCAGCGCGTATCACGACCGCCTATGCCTCCGACACCGCCGCCACGGCCGCCGCCGCCGCAGACGCCGGCCTTGACCGCGCAAGCCCCTCCGCCACCGCCGTGCTGCTGGCGCCGTTGCCGCCGCCCCCGGCGCCCACCAATGACTCCCCAAGCCCCCTGCCGCTCCCTGCATGCGGTGCCGACGCGCCTGGCGCCCCTGTCGTGCCGAAGCTCGTCTCGCCGGCCTTGCCCAGCTCCACGTAGTGCGGCTTCTCGGGTTTGTCGGTGTCGGCGTCCGTGGCCGCCGACAGCTTGTCCAGCGGCGTGGCTGGCTCGCGCTGCCGCGCGCCCACCACGCGAAGGGACAGGTCAGCCAGGACCTGCGTGCGCATGAGGGTTACGTTGCAAGAGGCTCACGCACTTGGTTGGCACGGCCGGGAAGCCGACGATGGCTGGTATCACGAACACGGCTGGAAGGTGGCTCCAGTACGCTCAGTTAACGGTTTAGAATTGCCGCAAGCATACGCTACCCTGAGTTCCTGAGCACGAAGGCACGCACGCACACAAGCATCACCCCCACCACCCAGGACGGCCGGCTCACCAGGGTCGCCATGCCTCCAATCATGGGCCCCGCCCACTGCCAGAAGCGGCCAATGCCCTCGCCCGCAGCCACGTGCGCGCCGATGAGCACCTGCGCGGGGCGGAGCCGGAGGGGAGGCGAGCGGTAGCAGCACGTGAGGAAGCAGCAGCATGTGAGCAGCAGCAATAGTAGCGGCACAGGAGGAGCAGGAGGAGGAGCACAGCAATCACGTGGGTTTCCGCAGCAGGGGCCCGCCGCAGCAACAGTGTCAGGGGGTGAAGCAGCCGCACCCACGCCCCGGGCCTCCCCACCTGCGCCCAGGCCAACGCAATGACGCAGCGGCCGACCACAATGTGGCCGATCTCCCACACGCGGCGCCGCATGCCCGAGTCCGGGGCGGGGCGCGTCGCGTGCGCCAGCAGCACCTGAGCGTCCGGGTTGGGTCGTGGGGTTGGGTTGGGTGCACACGCACAGCAGAAGCACACGCGGTTAGGGTTAGCTCATTCCTGCTTGGGCGCGCGGCACCCAGGCGCCCTCCCCACCCGCCGCGGGCATGCCTACACACACACGGCACTGCCGTACCTGCACGAAGGCGATAATCATCACGGCGTTGCCCAGCGGGTTGTGCGCCTTGGCCGCGCCGCCGGGCGGGATGAGCGAGCTCTGCGTGCGGCCCCGCTCGTGCACGTGCGCCGAGTGGCCGATGCCGTACCCCGCCACAAGCAGCGCGAAGCCGATCCACTGGCAGGACACGTGGCCCAGGAACCACCACTGCTTGCCACCGCCGCGGTACCACTGCGGCGGCGCGGTGGCGCCGCGTAGCAGCCACCTGACCGTGCGCGCATGCAGGCACACGCACACGCAGGCACGCACACGGATTGAGCATGGCGCAAGCGGGGGGAGCGGGTGATGGCGGTGGCAACGGCTGGGGCTGAAACTGGAGCTCGGCATGAGACGCGCGCGATGACGTTGGCAAGGGTGACAGAGCTCACCGCCACGAGCAAAATGCACGCACATCGGCCCACGTCGCTAGGCCCCCCCGCCGTTTGGTTGGTTTAGCTTTGGCTGGTGTTCACAACCGGCCCCACCCACCACCCACCACCCACACACGCCCACGCCCACCTGTGCGCGGGGAAGAAGGGCCCCAGCGGCAGGAAGAACACCCACGCCACCGTCATGAGCACGCCGTGCGCAATCACCCAGCCGCGCCGCTGCTGCACCCAGGTGTTGTCCGCCGCGGGCGCCGCGGCGCCGGCGCTGAGGTCCAGATAGAAGCCGCCGCGGTTGCGCGGGTAGTGCTCCCGCAGTGCGTCCCACGAGGCCACCGCCCAGTTGAGGCCCAGCGGCGTGGCGGCTGTGGCCGCTGTGGCGCGTTGTGTGGAAAGGTTCAGGGTAGAGTAGAGGTGAGGCGGGCGCGTTTTACATACGGTTCGGTACACAAAAGCGTAAAGTTAGTTCGGGGCGCTGCGTCAAGAGCGGCACTCGGGGCTGCACCGGCGCGCTCGCATGAGGTCTGGTGCGGCGAGCCAGGTACAGCTACGTCGTATCCGGACCGAGCACACGGGTTGTGTGTGTGAGTATGTGCAGCCACGCACCTGTCGTGCTGAGCGCGGTGGGGTCGGTCGACATCATGACGGTGGACCGCAGGTCGGGCGAGGCAAAGGCGCGCGGCTCCGCCAGCATGCGGCTGAAGCAGATGGTCGTGACGCTGCCCTCCTGCACACACGGAGCCGTACACATACACACACGCCGTGGTTTCTTGTTTAACACACGCCGTGGCTCTGTTACGCAAGCGTGTGTCGTGGCTGTTGCGCGTGAAACACGCGCATCCCTCCCTCCAACACACAACCTGGGCGCTGCCATGGCGCCACGCCTGGCATGCACACGCAACCACGCACACTCGTCTGCGTCTGCCCTGTCTCGTGCCTTCTGACACACTCGCCTGCATCACGCCCTTGTCGTACGCCCAGTCGGCGGTGCCGGTGAGGCGGTTGGACTCGTCCAGGGACCGCTCCTGCGGGGGTGGGTGGATGGTGCGCTCGGGCTTGAGAGGGCGCACAGAGCCGGAATCGCGGGCTCGGGTCGCCGGCAACACCACCCGCAGGTCCCCATTATGGCGGGTGCGACGCGGGCAGCACAGCTACACAGCTGCACAGCTGCACAGCTGCACAACTGCACCCGCACGGCGTCTCACCGTGACGTGGAAGGTGCCGATGAAGGGCGACGTGCCCGCCGCGTCCGCCCAGCCCAGCACGGTGTCGCCGGGGAACATGGTGCCGGGCGAGGCCGCGAAGCTGATGGCCACGTAGCCTGCGGGTGCGGGTGCGGGTGCGGGTGCGAGCGTCACGACTCACGAGGCTTCCTTAACACACACATACACACACGCCCGCCCAGTCTCTTGCTTGTCGTTTTCCCTTGTGCTCTCTAACACACGCCCGCGCACGCCCGCAAGACCAGTCGACCACATGCCCCCCCCCCCACACACACGCACACGCCCACACACACGCGCCCACACGCAACACGCGCCCGCGCCCACCTCCCATGTAACCCTGCACAGCCATGTGGAGCGAGCCGCTGGACATCAGTTGCGCCGCCTGCGCAGCGGACACAGGAGCAGAGGTGAGGACAGGCCTGGGTGTGTGCGCGGCGCCGAGGCCGGGGCGAAGGAGTCGATGCCGATGGGCTGGCGCAATCAGTACACGGTATGTAGAGGGGCAACTACTTCTTGCGTGAACGGCAGCGATTGTCCTCGGAGTAGTCAAAACAGCCACGGAGTGGGGGAGGGCACAGACAACGCCAGGCAGCAGCTGGGCTAGGTGACTGCGCGTCGAAGTGCGAGGCTCCCGTCTCCCGAGACTGCACACGCACCGTCAGCACCATTCGCGCAGCTGGCGTGCAGGGGTTGGCGGGCGCCGAGGCGGTGTTGGCGCTCCAGTGCACCGTCACCTCACCCTATCAAGTGTGCACAGCGCGAGACAGGAGAAGCGGAGTGAAAGGGACAAACGCGTGAACAGCAGAGCGCCGGGGTCCGAGACTCAGACATGTCTGTGCGAACCGTGGGAAACAGCCCGGTTACAGCTCGGGTTACAGCCCTAATACAGGTCCCCTCCCATCAGCCCGGCCGGAGGCCGCGCGGGATAAGCGACATGATGAAATCAAGAAGGCGAGAGGCGCAAAACTCGCGGCGGCAGCCTGCTCACCTGCTGGGCCATGCACGCGTACCCGAGCGTGCTAGGCGTGCAGTTCGCGGCCAGAGACGCAAGAGACATCCACGGAAGAAGCGTCAAAACGATAGTGACTACACAGGCGGAGCGAAGAGCTCCGCGAGAGAGCCCTTTCTTCAACCCGTCCATTCCTGGCCGTGCCGCTCGCGACCGGCTGTAATGCTCCAATTGGAGGCGATGGATCGACAAGTGCTGGACAATTGCTCGTTATCTCACAAAAGCCCGTCTGGCGGTCAACAGGTTTGAGCGCGGCGGTTGACGTGCCGGGGGCTCGCAGCGTAAATCGGCGATGCTGAGCAGCGCGATGGTATTGTAATAAGTTATGAAAGCAATTGCTCAGTACCGAAAACGGCTGTTTGCACTCCCAGTGATGTGGCCGCGAAGTGGTCTACGAACCTCGAGAACTCGAGTTAATTTAGGGAAGATAGAAACGCCACGCTATCGACGCCTTATGGCTATGCATATAATCTTCCCCATCAATTCTAATTCACGCGGCGGCTCCCGCCCGAGACCAGGCTGCATCCAGTGCGCTTCCGACTTGCGCCCGCCCAGCTACTCGCCGCCCCCCCCCCCCCGTGCCATTACGCCAGTTCGCAGCCCTTGCCGCCTTCCACCACCGCAGCGCGCACCGCCGCCAGCCGCCGCTCCGACTCCTCCAGTCGCGCCAGCAGCTCCGCCCGCTCTCCCGCCGCCTCCGCCAGCCGCTGCCCCAGCGACAAAATGATCTGCGCCGCCGCCGCCATCTGGTCACGGTACCACGCCCTTTCATTGCCCTCGCCAGCACCCCCGGCACCGCCGGCGCAGCTGCCGCCTCCTCCATCACCTCCTTGGCCGCAGGCCTGAGGCTGCTCGTGGCCCATCTGGCGCTGTTCCCGCTGGTGGTGCTGCTGGCGGGGCACCCGGTGGTGGTGGAACACCTCTATCGCGAACGCGGCGCTCGGCTGGCCGTGCGCCGCCGCCGCCGCGGCCGCCACCGCCTGCGCCGTCCAGCCGACAGGGCAGGCGGCCTGCAGGGGCTGCTGGAGATGGTGATGGTGGTGATGCGGCGCTGGCGCTGCAGCCTGCAGCTGCGGCTCCTCGGAGCGCGCGCGGACGCACCTGGCGGGCTGCAGCGCTTGCGGGTCGCAGCCACCGCCGACGAGGCCATCCGCCGCTTCCCCCGCCTCTGTCGCCTGGCCTTGCGCCTCCGCTGACGGCTCCTGCTCGGATGACGGCGCCCGGCGCTTGGTCGGCAGCAGGTGCGCCGGCAGCAGGGGCTCCTGCGGCAGCTGACGCCGAGCAGGCAGCCCGGCACTCGGCATGGCGGCGCCGCCCCGCTGCTCCTGCCCGTCGAGTGCACAGCAGGCACCGCCGGCGCCGCCACCACCGCCGGCGGCGGCCCGCTGCGCCCCCTGGTTGTGTTCTTGCTCCAGCTCTACCGCCGCATCCAGGCACACCCCTGCTGCTGCTGCTGCTGCAGCTGCAGCCGGCCCGCCTGCATCATCGCTGCCCGCTAAGCCGGCTGGCCGGTCCACGCACCTCAACAGGCCCTGTGGGTCCATTGTTGCGAATGCGACGGCAGCCTTAGCGCCCTGCGCTGCATCACCACCACCGCCACCGCCACCGCCACCGCCACCGCCACCGCCACCGCCACCGCCGCCACCGCCACCGCCGCCACCACCGCCACCGCCTACAAGTGCCGCCATCTCCCTGGGTACACCTGTCGCCGGCGCAGCCGCCTCCAGCTGCACCGCTGCCTGCGCCAGCGCCCACTGCAGCGGCAGCGTGGGAGCCATGGCGCTGAGCAGCAGCAGCGGAGGAGATAGCGGAGGCGGCCGAGGCGCCCCGTCGACCACGTCTGCGGGCGGCCGTGTTGCTGAAGGCTCCGCGGCCTCGCCGCCAAGCCGCAGCCGCAGCCGCAGCGTGAGCAGCAGCACGGAGCGCTCTCCGACTGGGCCTGTTGGGCACGTGGCCGCGTCGCTGCTGCCCAGCGCACCTCCTTGCGTCGTGGGCGGCAGCAGCGTCACGACGTGCGCCGCGCAGCCGCGCACCTCCACACACGCCCCGGCATCCTGTCCTACACACGCGCCGGCGCGCCATCCAGCCTGCTCCTCCTGCGCCTCATGCTGCTCCAGCGGTTGTCCCCCTGCTGGCTGCGGCAGCTGCTGTGAGCCCTGCCGCCCAAGCGGCCGCAGCGGCCTCCGCAGTCGCTGGGCCGCCACATCCGCCGGCAGCCCCAGCGACCAGTGCCCCCGCGCCGCGTCCACACACAGCCGCGCCCACAGCGGCTGTAGCAGCAGCGGTGGCGGCCAGGCCCCCGGTGCGGACGCGCTGCTGCTACAACCGCCTTGCGTGCTGCTACTGCCGTCCGCCGCGGGCCCAACCTCCTCCAGCTCCACCGCCACGAATACGGACTGTGAGGCGGCGCACTGGAGGCGGCTGTAGCATCCGCTGCTGGTGGCAGCGCCAGCGGCAGTAGCGTCAGCCTCGCCTCCGCGGCCCTGCACTCCGGCACAGCCGGTGCTGGCGGCGCTGAAAGCCCCATGTTCCACAACGTCTGTGACCGCGTCCACGTGCGTGGCGGGCAGCTCCCCTGGCAGCAGCCGAATGCAGCAGCGCTGCGCAGAGGCCCCATCCAACGCCTGTGGTGCATGTGGCTCAAACTCCCACCGGTCCCCGAGCAGCAAACCCCCGCTGCCGCCCCATCGGGTGTGCTGCTGCTGCCGCTGCCCCGCTTCCGCCAACTGCGCAGGCTCTCCCGCGGCAGGGTCGGGCTGCGGGTGCGGCAGTAGCTCAGCCGAGCCGCACAGCCGCACAAACACTGTGTGATTGGGGCTGGAGCTCGCGGGCCCGGCCCCTGTTGCTGCTGCAACCGTTGTGGCCGACGACGGCACAGTAGCAGCCGCGGCCAGCAGCTTGGCTGGCTGTAGCAGGAGGTTGCTCAGGTCCAGGCTACTGCCGCCAGTTCCGCTGCCTCTGCCACCGGCGCTGCCGCTTGCGCCCGGAGCGCCACTCCCAGCCGCGCCGGGCTGTGTCGCAGCAAGGAATGCGCCAGCAGCAGTCACGGACGGGTCGGCCGCCGCTGCTGCAGCCGCTGCCTGTGCCGCCTGCCGTTGACCCTGCGACCCACTGCCCAAGCCCCTTGTGTCTTGCGAGCACTGCCGCACTGCCGCACTCGGCTGTGGCGCCGCCTGCACGGCATCCGCCTCATCCGCCTCAGTCTCAGGCGCCTGACCAATCGGCCGTGTGGTGCCCAGCTGCACCGCGGCGCCACCTGCCGCCGCCTGCGCCTGCACCCGCGCCGGGACGCACTGCCGCCGAGCCGGCATTCCCGCCGCCTGCGGCAGCTGTGGCACGGACAGCACCGGCTGCAGCGCCCTGTCCGCCGGCAGCGGCTGCGGCTGCGGCGGCCGCGCTGGCTGCCCGCTGCCGGCGGCCGCCACTGACAGCTGCGGCTGGGGCGCTGCGCCGGGCGCGGCCGCCGCCGCCGCCGGCAGCGGCCGCAGGTGCACCAGGTAGCCGTGCAGGTTGCCCTCGCCCAGGAACACGTCGCAGCGGGTGATGTGCGCCGCACTGGGCAGCGCGCTCCCGCCGGCGCCGGCGGTGGCGGCGCCGGCCGCCTGCAGGAGCGGCGCCACCTCGGCCGCTGACAGCAGCACGCAGTGCATGTATTGGGTCCCGCCGTGGCTGCTGCTGTTGTTAGTGTTGTTGTTGGTGGTGGTGCTACCGCCAACGGTGACGCCGCTGACGCTGCACCCGCCGATGTCGCCAGCGCACGTCACGAGCGGCTGCGGCTGCTGCTTCTTGTGGGGTCCCCGGCCGCCCTCCAAGGGCGCAACCAGCAGGTCTGCCGACACAGCATACATTCGCCCGTTGATGCGGACCGCGACAAATGCGGTCTGGCGGTTAGGCTCGCCAGCGCTGACGCGCGCAACCGTCATGGCCGTACGGCCGCCGCCGCCAGGCGCGGGGCCCACGCCGCGCAGCCGCCAGCTGCCCGCGCCCAGGCGTTCATAGGGCCGGTAGCTAACGGAATCTGGCTGGATCTGCTGATGCTGCGCCAGCAGGGTCGCGTTCTCGCAGTCAAAGCCTAGCTGCGTGTGGCCGGTCGCGCCGAAGCGCCAGAGGCAGCTGCCGGGCAGGGCGCTGCGAGTGGTTGCGTCGTACTGCTTGGTGTACAGCAGGGTCGCCTCATGCGCCTGCGGCGCGGGCGCTGCCGCCAGGGTCGCGCGGGCGCGCATCGTTGCCCTGAAGGTTTCGGACGGCGGCGCAGGGTTAGGGCCGTTACAGGGGCCAAGTTCAGGGGGGCGACAGCCAGGGGTGACAGCCAGACGGAGGCTTGCAATCGGTCGCTGAGAGAAACGCCGACAGCCCTGGGCAAGGATTGCTGCTCCAGGTAGCAATTGCTTGCTTGGTTGAGAAAAGCAGGTCAGCGGCGCTGCGGCCGGGCCCAGCGTTTGAATTCGCACCTGTCGCCGAGCATGTTTTTTTTCTCTGGGCCGAAGGCCCCGGCCCCGCGAAAGCAACGCTTCGATCGCTATTTATACATCATCATTGTTACCAATGAATTGTCTCTCCTCAAGCGACACAACAGCACTCCAAAATTCAATTTGTCGCGGGGCGCTCGGCATCCAAATCACTGCAATTCTGTAATCAATCAATGTCACTTTGCTTGTGTGACTTCAAAGCTTGTGTCGCACATTCATGAAACGGCATGCGAGCGCCCGCCATCCCCGACGATGCTGGCCCCCCGCCTTGCGTGCTGCCCACGCCCGCCCCCTCCCCGCTTCTCACACGCCACACCTACTCACACCAACTGCTCCCTTCCGGCCTTCACAGCAGCATGTGGTTCCCCGCGTAGACTCATCGCCTTACATTGCCTTACCTTAAATTGCCGAAGCGCCAGACTCAGGCCAGGATGTTAGGACCAACTGCTATTCCCGCTCGGTTTTGCGGCCAAACGCGTTGTTAGACACGCCCCTATAAATCCAGCCTGCAGCGTAACTGCATGACAACAGGCCAGGTACGTTGCGCATGACGTTGGCACACCGGACCGTACGCGATCAGGCAAAGCGATGGTTTTTTCGCAGCTAGTCGCTGCCCCCTCCTCATTATCCCGACTTACTTCACTTTTCACTGTCATCACGCACACAATGCCGGCCAAGGTCGCGGTCATCGGAGCCGGGTCGGTCGGAACGACCCTGGGCGGCAAAATTGCCCGCACCAACCCCGTCGTCTACGGCGTGCGTGACGTCTCCAAGTACGCTAGCCTCGCAGCTGCTAACCAGACCGTGAAGGCGGTGGCGGACGCGATTAAAGAGTCTGACGTTGTGCTCCTGACCGTGCCCGGTGCGTATAAGGCTGCGCAGCCAACCTTGCGTCTGATGAGCATATGCATGCACTCGGCAGGATCGCTCATGCACATTGTTTCAGGGCTATTAGGGCCCAACTGTCGACGCATGGCCTCAGCGACTCCATGGCGCGTTGCGCGCTGCTCCCCGGCAACCGGCCAACATTGAAGCTGCAAGCAACTGCCTATTTGGTTCCACAGGCGCACATGATGACGCGGGCATCAAGGCGATCGCCAAGAGCCTCGGGCCGGACGTGACGGGCAAGGTGGGACCACGCGTGATCGCCTGTGGGCCTTTGAGCACATGGCTGTGCGGGCCAACGCTTTGCCGCGCCACCCGCACACCCCGCCACCCGCACACCCCGCCACCCGCACACCCCGCCACCCGCACACCCCGCCACCCGCACCCACTTCACCCACCTGCGACCCCACCCCGCCGCTGTTCGAATGCGCGGCTGCTGCCCTCATCCCCTCCTTCCCCGTCACCCCGTATCCGCGCCACACAGCCACAAATCCTGCCTATGTTGTCGCGCACGGGCTTGTTGGGTATGGGTTGTCATCTGCCACAGCTGGGGGGCATGCCAATTCTTATCCCTCATCCTGGTCCTACCATCGTCACCCACGCGCATAGGTGCTGATAGACGCCTG
Source organism: Chlamydomonas incerta (assembly GCA_016834605.1). Lineage (NCBI taxonomy): Eukaryota > Viridiplantae > Chlorophyta > Chlorophyceae > Chlamydomonadales > Chlamydomonadaceae > Chlamydomonas > Chlamydomonas incerta. The sequence continues at coordinate 853,017 of JAEHOC010000025.1, forward strand.
CAACCCGCTGAGCGCCTGGCCGGGCCTGGAGAGCCGCTGGAAGGAGGGCACCTCGTGTGAGTGATCGGGACAGCGCCAGTGGGCCAGGGCCAGGCCTAGGTCGCTTGCTGGCAGCGCAACGGGATGTGCGCCCCGGTGCTGGTGTCAGTGTCGGTGTCGGTGTTGGAGCGGTGGGGAGTGGGGATGGCTGTGGTTGTCCTGCTGGCAAGGATGGGGGCCTGGGCAACCCTGTCGTGAGCTGCTCCGCACCGTGCCTTTCTGAAGCACACAAGGCCCGCCTCCCACCCCTTCCCGGCCGCTTGCACGCCTGTCGCTGTTGCCCTCATCGCCCCGAGACCTTGTCCGTCGTGCGCCAGCCGACATCCTGGCATCTGGCGCAAAAAGGCCTCACCCTAGAATTCGCACACACGAACGCGTTTCGGCGTGTGTCCGCAGTCGGCGAGGTGCTGGCTGCGGAGCTGCCCGGCGCGGTGGTGTTCAAGGCCTTCAACACCGTGCGTGAGTGGGGCCCGGCGGGGGTAGTTCATTCCGCCCGCTGGGGGGCAATGGGGGGACCGGCGGCACCGCGTTGCGGCGTGGCCTCGCTGAGAGGGCCGGAGCCGTGCCCAGCAAACGCGCTTGGGAACGCGACTGCGCACAGCGTTGAAAGATATTGTAGCCCACATTCCCCCGGCCTTCTCCTGCGACCACTCGCGCCCGCACCTGCACCTGCGCCAAACCCTGCGCCCGCGTCCCCCCACCGGCCGCAATCAACCATGCGTGGAAACCCCCCAACGGCCACAATGATTCATGCGTGGAAACCGACCACCACCACCACCACCACACACACACCGGCCGCAGCGGTGGAGATCATGGCCTCCGCCGACGGCTCCACGCTGCCCGAGGCGGGCGGCCCGCTGACGCTGCTGTACGCCGGCGGCCCCGAGCGCCAGGAGCTGGCCGAGGAGGTCATCCGCGCGGTGGGCTTCACGCCCGTGCACGTGGGCCCCATCCGCTACGCCCGCAACCTTGAGGTGGGGCGGGGCGGGGCAAGGGGGGTGGAGTGGGGTGCGGGATGCGGTCTAGGTCCGGGGGCTGGAGGGCCTGGAGCGTGCGGGGTGACGGGGTTCGGCCGTGTGGGAGGGGCGAGTGGAAGCATCTTCCTTGTGCTCGTAGACACTGACGCACACACACGCACACACCTCTGCATTTCGTTACGTTTCTCTGACTGCCCGCCCCTCCCCTCCTCCGCCGTACACACACGCACATGCACATGCACACACGCGCGCAGTCCATCGCGGAGATGTACGTGCACCTGTCCGTGCCGGGCGCGGGCGTGCCGGGCGTGTCCAAGTGGGGCCGCCTGTGGCACCTGCAGGTGCTCGGCGACTTCCCCAAGAAGTGAGCAACAACACACATAAAGGACATCACATGATGTGACGCATGTGTCAAATGAAAGATGAGGAGCAGGATGGGTGGTGGCAGAGACGGATAGCGGCTGAAGCGGACGCGAGCCAGGCGTTGGAGCGGAGCTAAATTGCGGGAGCAGGGAAAGAGGCGGCTTGCGAATTTGCGTTGGGTGTGGTGCTGAAGTGAGGCGGGATGGCTAGAGACGACATGGCCGGGGGCATAGCGGTTCGTGCCCCTGTGTGCCTCGTTTGGCTGTTGGTGTGCATGGGATATTGGGGCGGTGGTTTGGGGGCCAGGCGCCATCGCTCCGCGACGGCCGCTTGTGTTGGGTTGATTTGTTGGGATGAGCTTGTATGGACGGGCGCCACCTGGTGAAACCGTGGGAGGGCTGTGCATTCCAGTCCCGCCCCGATACACCATGTCAATGTAGGGCCTGGCGCTACCAGATGCACCGCATTGTCACGATGGGTCGATTGCCGCCACGCCGGAGGGCCCGGGCCCAACGCAGTCGCTCCGCAATTTCTGGCGCCTGTCGAGTGGTGGCGGAACAAGCGCATGGTGCGCATACTGCCGTGCAAAGCGCGGACGGTACGGCTGTGCAGCTGTTGTAGCTATCGGCACTTTGGCAGTCTCATCGTGCGTGCAGCTCAGGGGTGCACCGTGCTCGGCTGACTCTTACAGTGCCCTCATGTTCTGACCTCGAGCCGAGCACGACGCTGGCGCGCGGCCAGGCTGAGTACGGTAGGCAATCAAGTATCGACTCCATTGCCGTATGACTCCCAAGCGCTGCCACGCAACTACGCAAGGACGCCCCGTGGCGGCACGGCCACCTTGTCCTTGACCCCCAACCCCGGGGGGAAACTCCCACTCAACAGCGTGCACGCAGCTGTACTCCACCACACACGCACGCCGTGTGCCGCATCACACCGCGCGCCGTGTGCCATGTGTTGAATGCAGTTCGTGAGTACGGCACGGACCGACTGGCGCCCTGGATCCATAAACTTCATACACTCGAAGAGCAATAAATATCTAAAGTGAAGATCCCTGCCCCCCTCTCTATTCGTGCGCCCCCATGCAATCACCGCCCTGCTGTCATAAGAAAACGGCCCACTGGTTTTTATTTTGGACACCCGCTCTTCGTACCGCAGCCCGGGCCACGCCAGCCAGGCAAACGCTTATTGTATGTACGAGACGAAAGCTGAGAACCCCCACCTCCCACCCCCCATCCCACACACACAGGGGCCTACAGGCAACTAGGCACGTGCCCAACTCGGGCGATGCCGCAGCTGTCAGCAAAGCACGCCGCCCACGACACGCACGCCCACGAATCCCAGCCACCCAGTCAAGAAGCCACCCGCGGAATCTGGAGGGACTCTTTGGTCGACTGTCCTGCTGTGTGCTGGTGGCACCGTAATAATTGTCAACCGACGTGGCGCATGCGGTGGGGGATCAGCCGCACCGCATGCGCCGCACATCGCCATCGCGCCGCACGAATTCATTATTGCGCCATCTGCAGCCCCCCCAAACACGCAGCCGCACCAAAGATCCAAATGTAAGTGTCCATTCACACGTGCAATTGCTCCTCACGCTGTACACCCGGAGTTACACGCGAACAAGAAAGCACTCCAAGAGCCATTCCACCGTATCGGACAATTGAACACATCCTCCCCATGACAAGTAAGCCCTTCTGCGATCCCCAAACCCGAAGCAGGTCGTTCCCTGCCACCATCTACACCAAGCGCACAGAGCACAAACAGCGCATTCGGGGCATCTTGCTTCTTGCTATCTTCCTTGATTCATCATGTTGTGCGCATGCGTCGAGGAGGGCAAACCATGGTGCGCACGTCTTTCTGCATTGCATACTTGCACAGCTTTTTTACGCATCGCAAACGCAAGCGCATATCACAAGGGTGATGCAACTGCACCTCCCCACATTGAGACGGGGTTGCACGACCAAGTAAGCGCACACTAGTAGTAAGGTTTCCATTAGTACAAACATCTTTCCACTCCCACTCCGGCATGTCCAAAGCGGGGACTGTCTTCGGTTTTGCGTGTCTCCGTGACCCTAACCAACACGCCCGTCGTGAAAAAGGCATCACACAACTACTCACACAGGGCCTGCCACACAAAGGGTGCGCCAGGCACTGCACGTTAAACGTAATTATGTGACCCAGTATGTGGTAACCGCATTGACAAGAACAGCTTGGCAAAACGGGTGCCCCTGCTTATCCTATTCCCTCACTATACTATGTTAATTGATTTCACTGCACATGTGCATGTGCGGCAGTGTCAAGCCCGCTCACGGGCGTCTACAGTCACTTAATTGACCGTTTCCAAGCCAACACCGGTGTGTGAGGTAACGTGACGCTGTTGCAGACAGCAGGGGACTGCCGCCGCCGCGGGCGATTGGGGTGCTTGGGGATGCAACCGGTCAACTATTACCTAGGGACCTTGGTTGCCTCGTATACTAACATACCCAGAAGGTGCTCATCAAGGTGCTCATGAGATATCTTCTTCACAATCACTCTTCGCTTCATAGACATGCCAATTACTGCTGCTGAGTCGCCTGCTGCGCCTGCGCCTGCTGCGCCTGCGCCTGCTGCGCCTGCGCCTGCTCCGCCTGTGCAGCCACCCAATGCGCCCGGTTCGCCTCAAAGCACTCGAGCCAGGGCTGCGCGCCGGGGAAGGCTGACGTGAGCGCGCGCACCAGCGGCAGCGCCACGAAGTCGTAGAAGCCCACTTGGCTCTTGCTCACGCCCTGCTTGGCGCGGTCGAAGAGCGGGCTGATGGGCAGGCCCAGCTCGCGCTCGCGGTCGCCCTGGCGGAAGAACTCCTCCTCCAAGCCCTCAAGCCACCTGGGCGGTACAAGCGTACACCACATGCACGGGCCGCAGTGATGACATGATGGTTCAGATCCATCAATGCAGCACAAGGCGTTGCTCGTCCTCACCGCGGCAGAGCCTTAGGTGCATGCGCGCAAAAGAGTGTCACAGCACACGCGGCTCACTCGGCCCACACGCAGCTGCTCACCGCTTGTGGACCTCCAGGCTAGCTCCCAGGTGCCCAATGTCCGCGACCTTGAGCAGCACCTGGAATGCAGAATGTCCAGGTGATGGTCAGGACGTAATAGAGGTGCAGAACAACTGCGCCATGCAGCCCACCGTACCCGGTTAAGTGTGTGCGCATTCGCGAAAGGGCCGTGCGCATCACAGGTTCACGAGCAACATATCGTACTACCATCGGGCCCCGACACCCTCGCTCCTGATTTCAAAGAGCTCAGCGCACCATCCTAACGACAGGCTCTCATCGGCATCGCGTTCCTGCGCGGGCCCGGCGCATCACCCACCTGCAGACTCAGCATCCGCTCAGAGTCATCCTGCGGCGGCGGAGGCGCCGCCGCCGCCACACCCAGTCGGACGTCGCCGCCGCAACTGGGAGTGCTGCAGCCCGCGGGACCAACGGTGTGGGTCGCAGCCGCCGCCGCCGCCGCCGCCGGGTCTCTTGTTCCGACCGCGGGTTCGGCAGACTCCGCCACAGCCCTGCGTGTGTCTCCGTTCGCCCGCCTTGTAGCAGCGCCCACTTGGGCTGGCGCCGCGGGCGCTGCCGCCGCCGCCGCACTGCCACCGGCGCTGCCGCTGCCGTACTCGTCCAACACCGTGATTGCCATGTGCGCGGTTGCAGAGGATGCGGCCGAGCCCGCCGCGCCCGACCCCGCCTGGGCGTGGCTGTGGCCGTGACCGCTGCGCCCGCCGCCGCCGTCACCCGAGCCGCTGCCGGACACGCCGCCGGTGCCCATGACCCCGGCCGCCACCGCCACGATTTTGTTCAGGAACCGGTTGCTGACGCCAGTCACGCCGCCGTTGCCGCCGCCGCCACCGCCGCCGCCGCCGTTGCTGCTGACGCCCGACGTCGAGCTCCGCAGGAAGCCGCGGCCAAGGGCGGGCTGGCCGCTGCCGCCAGCCACGGCTGTAGCCACGGCTGCAGCGGTAAGGTCGCCACTGCAACGGTTCGGGGTCGGTGTGTGGACGCGGGCCATGCAAGTGTCAGCGAGGCACAATCAGCATGCACACATGCAACAGGCTGTGCGCACAAGTAACACACAGTAATGTAAAGGGCTTAGTCAGGCGATCTCACCTCTTTGACCGGCTGACGCCCGCGGCAGTGCCGCTGTGCGGCCGCGGCTGGTGCGCCTGGGTCTGCACGGCACTGTGTGATTGCGGGGACCGGCTGCCGTCTCCGCCCCCGCCGCCACCTCCTCCAGCAGTGGCAGTGCCCTTGCCGGCTGCGCCGCCAGCAGGGGCAAGGGCTGTAGCAGCAGCAGCAGTAGCAGTAGCGCCGCCCGCAGCACCCAGTCGGTGTGCGGTGTTGAAGGCGCTGAGGATGGCAAAGTGCTGCTTCATGTCGGTGGCCAGGACCAGCTCGATCACCTGGTGGTTGGGGCGGTTGGCGGTTGGTTGCTTGTTAATGGGCGGTTGGCGGTTTGGCCCACACGCAACCCAGCGATTTTCACCCCATGCTCACTAATGCTGACCACCACGACGCATGCATGCACGCGCACGTAAAGCCATACACGCACACGCACGCGCACGCACCTGCTTGCGGAAGGCGGCCCGCTGCTCGCGGCCCAGCACCGCAAAGGCGTCCAGCTCCGGCCGCTCCGCCAGCAGCGTGAAGGAGGCGGAGGCGTGGTGGCTCTCCAGCGGCGAGCGGTCGTTGTAGCGCAGCGCGAGCGGGTGCCCGGTGGCGACCAGGAAGTCGCCGGTGAGGCCAGGGTGGCCCAGGTCGTGCACGATCTGCGGCAGGCGTGCAGGCGCGGCATCAGCATGCGGCCGGAGGGGGAAAGCGCGGCCGGGCGGATTGAGCCGTACGGTGGCGTGGCGTCATGGCGTGTTGCCCTGACTGTCTATCGATAGCTGCTTATCTACCGTAGCTGGCATGCTGGTGTCTTCACCCGCGTGGTGCGGGCACGCTGGGGCTGCCCCCCGGCGGCGCTGCGCGATTGTTGCACTCACTCACTACATCCCACTACACTCCCACTACACTCACCGCCGCCCAGTACGCCGCCAGCAGCCCCAGAGGGTCCAGGTAGCCTTCGCCGCCGCCTCCCGCACTTCCTGCGCTCCCAGCAGCGCTGCCTCCGCCATTTGCAACGGTGCCTCCCGCACCAGCCGCTGGCGACGCCGCCGCCGCCGCCGCTGCCGACCGCGCCACGGCCGCCATGACGCCGGTGCCGCGCAGCAGCGCGTGCAGCGAGCGCACCACATCCGCCGCGTGCGTGGCCGAGTGGTAAGGGTTGGGCGCGTACCCTGCCTCGACCGCACGCAGCAGCCGGCACAGCACTCGAGGGTCCAGGCCGAAGTGCGCCACCAGGCCCGAGCGCTGCAGCAGGAAGAAGCCCATCACCGCCAGCGGCCGGCCGCCCGTGGCTTCCGCCAGCGCCCAGGTGTCGTACTGCCAGCAGAACACGGCGGATCCGGATCCGGAGCCCGACAGCGGCGGCGGGTCGAAGGAGTCAACCGCCGCCAGCAGCCGCTCCACGTGATCCAGCATGGCGGGCGGCGGCGGCGGCAGCTTGACGCGGTAGTGCGCCAGCGGCGGCGGCGGCGGCGGCGCCGCCACCGCCTCGGCTTTCGGAAGAGACGTGCGCGTGTGTGTGTCCAGCGTGACACTGACCGAGGGCCGCAGTGGCGGCGCGGCCACTGGCGGCGGCGCGTGCTGGCGGTACCGCAGCTGCCCGTCCTGTTGCGTCCGCTGCTGCGGCGGTTGGGGCTGCGGGGCGTCGCTGTTAGGGCCGCCGCCGCTGCCAGCAGCAGCAGCAGCAGGCGGCGCCTCAATCTCGGCCGTGAAGAGCATGGTGTTGCGATGTGAGGGGGCGGCGGATGACGTGGCGGTGAACAGCTGCTGCTGCTGCTGCTGCTGCTGCTGCTGCTGCTGCTGCTGCTGCTGCGCGGCCTGGTCATCGTTGGCCCCATGAGGCTTTGAGGCGCGACCGCCATGCTCTGCTGCCTCCGCCTCCGCCGCCTGCGCCGCCACTGCCTCCGCCGCCGCCATAACCCCATCATCCAGATCGCTGGCCGTGGCCGTGGCGGTGGCGGTGGCGGTGGCAGCAGCGGCAGCAGTGGCGGAGGCGACGCCACTGCCGCCGCGGCCAGCCCGCTCCTGCGGGCTGTCATCAGCGCCGCCGCTACCGCCGCCGCCACCGCCGCCCACATAAATGCCAGCCGCCGCGAGGCCATGTGAGTCTGGATCGCCAGCGGCTGTGGCGTTACCAGCACCGGACAACTCCGCAGCAGAGTTGCCGACGATCACGCCCGAAGCTGCGGCTGCAGCAGTGGCGGCTGCGGCGGTGAAGACCGTCTCCGGCTGCGGCAGTGGCGGCTGCGGCAGCGGTGCCGCCGCCGCCATCGCGGCCGGCCCTGCCGGCCACTCCCTGAAGAGCCTCAGGCTGATTTCATTGGCGCTGGGCGCGGATGCGTGAGGTGAGCGCGGCGCGGGCGGCTGCGGGCCGCCGCCAACGACCGTGCCCGCGCCGCTCAGGCGCGGCGGCGTCGCGCCACCGCCAGGTGTTGCCCCGCCGTCATCCGTGTCGTCGTTGTCGCCGCCGTTGATGCTGATCCGGTGCTGGTTGCTACTGCCAGCGCGCCGCCAGAATGCCGGCCCGACGTCGCTTTTTGGCTGTAGCTGCGGCGGCGGCTGCAGGCGCACGTCGCGCTGCTGCGGCTGTAGCTGCGGCTGCGGCTGTAGCTGCGGCTGCGGCTCTGCAACCGCTGGCGGTGGCGATGGCAGCGCCACGCTGTGGGCATGCCGCAGTGGCTGTAGCCCCGGGCTGGACGGCTGCGCCCACAGCGCCGATGAGCTGCTGCTACTGCCTTGTTGGGTGTGGTGGTGCATGCGGGGCCCGGCAGCCTGGCTGTAGCTGGCTGGGGGCGGCGGCAGTAGCATCGGTTGCGCGAACAGCCGCGGCGGGCTGCAAGGTGGTGCGATCAGCGGCGAGGTCGCAACAGCATCAACATATGCGCTGCCCCCCCGGTTGGCGCCGCCACGGCTGCTGTAGCCTTGGGCGGTGGTCAGTGACACGGTGGAGGAGGGGCCCTGCGTGTGCGACACCCCGGCAGGCGTCGCCGAGTAGTCAGAGAACCGGCTGCTGCTGTGGCGCTGCCAGTAATTGTTCCAGTAGCGTGAAGCGCCCGTTCCGCCGCCGCCGCCGCCGCCGTAGCCGCCGGCGTCACTGGCACGGGGTGGGGGCCTCAGCAACAGGGTGCCAGCGCTACCGAAGCCGAAATGGCCAGATAAAGGACCCTGCTGCAGCGGCAGTTGCACACCCGCTGCCGATATCACGCATTCGTTCGGCTGTAGCAGGTGCTGCTGGTGCTGGTGCTGCTGCAGCTGTAGCAGCTGCAGCCGCTGTAGCAGGTCGTGCTGCAGCCGCTGCGTGTGGATTAGCTGCGCCTGCAGCGCGGGGATCTCAGCAGCCGCAGGATGCGGGGGTGGCGGGCTCTGGCCTGCGGCGGCAGCAGCAGCCGCGGCGGCTGCGGCAGTAGCAGCAGCGGCTGCGGCGGCTGTAGCATCAGCTGGCCGGACCGGGTTGGATTGCCGCGCGTACAGCGGTTGGGTGCGAGACTGCTGCTGCTGCTGCTGCTGCTGCTGCTGCTGCTGCTGCTGCTGCTGCTGCTGCTGAGTGTACGGAGAAAGCGAATTGGCGGCGAAATAGACGTCTGGTGGGCTGTTGCCGCAACTGCCCAGGCGCAGGGGCGGCGCAGCTGCAGCCACCACCGCCGCACGCCCGGTCGGGCTGGTGGGGTGACCCTGTTGGAGCTCCGACAGGCGGCGGTGCAGATCGTGCACAGCCGCCACATTTGCACCCGCGCCCCTGTGGTCCCCACCCGCATCAAGCGCCGCCGTCACGCACAATTGGGCGCCGCTGCCGCCCCTGGCGCCGCCAGTTGCGCCGCCGGCTGACCTGTCGTTTGACGAGCTGGCGGCGGCGATGGCGGCGGCGATAGCGGCGTCGCCGCCAATGCCGGCGGTGGCATGAGGCGTCGCGGTGGAGTTGGAGCGGCCGCCGCCGCCGCCACCAGCACGGCCGATAAGGCTGCGGAGGGAAGTGATTGAGAAAGGGCTCTGTGGCTTCGGGCAGCTGGGCTGCCGCTGCGGCGGCTGCGGCGGCGAGGACGGCCACCGCGGTTCATATTGCTGCGGCGGCTGCGCCCGCGGCAGCTGCAGCTGCTGGGGCTCTGACGCGGCCATTTGCAGTAGCAGGGGCGAGATGCGAGGAGTGCCCAATAGGCTGCCACCGCCACCGCCAGTGCCGGTGCCGCCGCCGCCGGTTGCAGTGGTGGCGGCGGAGGGCGCGGCGGCGGCGGCTGGTATGACGACCAGCCCGGGCGTTGTGGAGGAGCGGAGCTTGACGCTGCTGCTACCGCTGCTGCGGCGCGCATGGCCCCCGCTGCTGCGACGTGACGACATCCAGCCAAAGCCCAGGATCCCGCCACCGCCACCATCGTTAGACTCTGCAGCGCTCGCCTGCGCTGCCGCGCCCGCAAGTGGGAACCCACCGCTGCTGCTCCTGCGGCGGCGCACCGTCAAGTCAAGGGCCGCCGACAGCGATTCCATTCCCAGGCCTGGCGCAGCCGCTGGCGAGGCCGCCGAGTGAGGCGGCGGCGGCAGGTGGGCGCTTCCTGCAGCCATCACCACCATGGTGGCAGCCGCAGCATCTGCAGCGGCTGCGGCCGACGGCGAGTTCGGCGCCGCCGCCGCCGCTGCGGCCGCTGCCGCCAGGTCGTTCGTCGACGGCGCAAAGGTGGTCAGGAGCAGAATGCTACCACTGCCCCGGTGCTCCCTGGCGCCTCCCACAGAGCCCGGAGTGGCGGCGCCGCCGCGGCCGCCGCCGCCACCATCACCATCAATGCCGCTGCCCGGCCCCAGCAGCGCCAGATCGGAGTCGTACCCGAGGGACACGAGCGGCGTGCTGCTGCTGCCCGCACGCCGGACGCGCAGGTGGCTGCTGCGCGACGGCAGCAGGCCGGCAGCACTGCCGCCGGCAACGCCCACGGCTGCTGCGGCCACCGACGCAGCAGCAGCGGCGTGTTGCGGTGACACCGGTGGCGCCGGCAGCCGCAGATTGCTGCTGCCGCCGCCACTGATCGGACCGGAGCCCGCGGAGGCCGCGGATGACCGCAGATCGCCCACCGCCGCCGCCGCCGCCGCAGCTGCAGCGGCCGCCGCCGCCGTGGCTGTAGCAAGGGCGCCCGACCCCCTGCCGCGTGCCAGGGCGGCCGCCGTTTCGCCGGCAGGTGCTACAGCCGCTGCCGCTGCGGCCTGGTGCTGCTGCTGCTGCTGGATCTGGATCTGCAGGGCGGCGGAGTGGCGATCCGAGTCCAGCATCACGATGGATCCATCGGGCAGTAGCAGCGCTTCGCCGGCTGTAGCAGGGCCGTCATGCGCAGCGGCCATGTCAAGGTCCGCCATGTCATCAAGGACATCAAGCACGTCCACATCCTCATCCGCCATCAAGAACGCCAGGGCACCCGTCATACTGCCGCAAGACTGCTGCGCCGCCTCGACACCCTCCACGCCTGCCCCACCGCCGCCGCCGCGGGCGGCGCCGCCACCGGCAGTAGCAGCATCGACGGCGTAGCGATACCGGGCCTGCCTGGCGGCATACGCAGCAGCGGCGGCGGCACCGGCAGCAGCAGCATCCGCGGCAGCATCCACGCCCTTGGCAGGGGCGGGCAGCAGATAGCGCGTGGCGCCGCCGCCGCCGCCAAACGCCGCACTGCTGACGTAGTCGGCGGGGGCATAGGCGCCTGCGTGTGTGTAGGCGTGTGTGTATTCGTACGGCGTGTAGGCGCCGTTGGCCCCCAGCTGGTGCATCAGCGCGCTGGCCACCTCGGTCTGTCAGGGCGTCGGGGAAGGCAGGACGGAAGGAATGAAGGAAGGGCGTGTTCAGGGTGTGACACATACCGTAGACGGCGTAGCCCGCTTGCCGAGTGCGGCCAAACGAAGTGCCAAGGCCGTACCCGCCTCCCCGTGACCTTCCCCGGCTGCCTGCTTTCCCTCCCGCCCTCCCGCCCTGCCTACAGCTACTCCTGTCCTCACGCGCTCGCACCGGAGCAGCTGATCCAAAAGCCCGCGACGGTACCCCTTTCATCATCCCATCCTTGCCCCCACCCCTACCCCACTCCACCCCCTACCCCCACCCCCTGCTGTCTCCTCCACTACCCTTCTATGTACCATCTTTGCAACCCCCACACCCTACACACAAACCCTCCCGCCACTCACGTCCAGGCCCGCGCCGCGGATGGCCTTGCCCACGTCCATGGCGGGGGCGTACCAGTCCGCGCGCCGGCCCAGCAGCGCGCGCAGCAGCAGCACCTCGCGCAGGTCGGGCGGCGTGCCGTCCACCAGGTCGCCCAGCAGCCCCGCCAGCAGCTCGGCGGGGCTGCCGTCGCCCGGCCCCAGCTCGGCGCAGGGGCCCACCGCCGCCGCGGCGTCCTGCTGCCGCAGCCCGCGCAGCAGCTGCCGCGGCAGCAGCGCCTGCAGCAGCCGCGCGTGCCGCTGCCTGCACCGCCGATCGAGGCAGGTAGGCTTCAGTTGCGTGCCAGCACCAATTCACTGAGCTTCAATCAAAAGCGTTGATGCGAGAGATGCGGCAAACGAGCCGCGCAACCCAGCCACGCACCCGGCTGCCGCCAGCCACCGCCACCCACCTGGAGTAGAGCAGCGCAAACAGCGCCGCCGCCGCCGCGGCGCCGCCCAGCACCACGCCCGCCACCGCGCCGCCGTACCAGGCCGGCCACCAGCCCGATGACGAGGACGCCTTGGCAACACGCAGTTGCCACTGCGGGTGTGTGCGGGCGGTCCGACCAAGCAATGCTCATGCCAAGTTTGCATAAAAACCGGCCCCACGCGGCGCAAGCAGCGGCGGCCACAGTGCATCGACCTCCCCCTACTGAGTCCCGCCCGCCGTCTTCGAGTACTTGTACTACTTGTACCCCTTGGACTCACCACCGCGCCAGGCAGCTGCACCGCCACCCGGAGCACGGGATCTCGCAGCTCACTGCCGCCGCGGCCACCGCCCGCCGTTCGGAAGGCCGGCAGCGGGTTAGCGCCGCTGCTGCCGGCCACCACCACCACCGCCACCCCCTGCTGCTGCTGCTGCTGCTGCTGCTGCTGCTGCACCCCGGGGGTAGGTGCAGGCGCTGCTGCCCCTGCCGCTACAGCCTCATCCAGCTCGGTGAGGGCCTCAAGGCTGTAGCGCAGGCCGGCCGCGGCGAGGCGCGCCTCCAGCGGCTGTAGCAGAACATCCAGCCGCACCGTGGCGGTCGCCTGTCCGTTTGTTGACCGGGATAACGGCGCGGTTTAGTCCCGAAAATGCAGGGACCCAGGTAATGCTAACACACACACACACACACACACACATCTTGCGTATTGCCGCCCTGTGTTTCATCCTTTACCCAAATCGCGTAGGTGAGCATTTCATCGAGGATCGGGCGGGAGCTTGGACGTAGCGGCCAGGAGTAGCGGCGAGGCGTTGGGAACTGGGAACTGGGACTTATCGAGTGCCTGGGCCTCACGGTACCGTGAGCACACGCATAGGGATGCACCCTTGAGAGCGTGTGGACACTAATCCCCCCTCAAGGTTTAGAGTAGCGGGGGGTTGCGGGATTTCCGGATGGTACGCCGGTCGGCGGCTCTGCGCAGCCAGGTATCCCAGGTAATAAACTGAGGTAACATCCGTAAGCGTTCCGTTCCGTCGCGACCTGCCGCACCGCACGCACAGTCTTTGTTGTCGTTTTCCCTTGTGCTCTCAAACACACACATCTTACTCCGGCTTACCGACTGCCCCGCCGTGAAATGGCCCAACAAGCCATGCAGCCCACCTAAGCGTTTACGGTTTTTTGTGCGTGCGCCACTCCCCACGACCACCACGGCACCACCACACTCGCTTACCAGGCCCCACAGCATGGTCCCGGAGGTGGTGTCGTAGGAGCACAGGGGCCCGCAGTCGGGCGCAGGGCTGTCCGGCCGCCCAAACGTCTCACCCGGCCCCGCAGCCGCCTGCGCGTAGATGCCCTTCCGGACCAGCAGCAGCGGCGCCGTCTGCGGCTGCGGCTGCGGGGAGCCCTGCGCCCCGCTGATGCCTCCACTGGCGCTGCCACCACTGGCGGTGGCACCAGCGGCGCCATACCCCGCCGTGGCGTTGAGTGCAGCGGCAGCGGCAGGCAGGGGCCAGGGCCCCTTGATGCAAAGGTGGCGGCCGCCGTCGGCCGAGGGCGCCCACAGCCCGGAGCGAAGCAGCGCCGCTTCCACGGAGCCTTTGGCTGCAGGGGCGGGTTTATGCCATAGATCCGGCGAGATGTTGGGCTGTGCGCGAAAGTAATGGTGCATGGACCATGCACGGTGCGAATCACCGCTTGGCCGTAACTGACAGGAGTTAGGCGCTGCTTTGCGCGCGCGCGTGCACGTACGTGCCTTGTCGTGCTGTGGATGTGCGTTCTGAAAAAGAAGCGGATCAAGCAACAGGGGTTTCGCAGCAGCGGATTGCTGCTGTGGCCTGGAGCGCGCCGTTCTGGAACACCGTTTTGGCTCACCAGCAAAAACGTCCATGCCCAAGGGCAGCACGGTGCCGCTTGTCAGGTTGCCCGCCGCAGCATCCGTCTGCTGCTGGCTCAGGCCTTGGACTGGCTGTGTTTCATCATCGGGCGAGTACGACAGGCGCAGCACGCCCGCCGGCAGCAGCTGCAGGGCCGTGGTGGCACCACCCTGCCGCCACCACGAAGCAAGTACGAACGGGCACACGTGCGGAGTGAGTTGTGCACCAGTGCGTGTCAACAGCGCTTCAACCTATTGCACACCTGTCACACAGGTGCCCTGCGGCTGCTGGCACTCCTCGCGAATGCCCATCCGTAACAGCTCCGGCGCACACAAAGCTCACGCAGTCACGTGACCTGACATTGACACACAAGAACTCACCAGGCCCGCCAGCGGCTTGGCCAGCTGGCGAAACGCCTGTTGCACGTCGGCGTACTGCGGCCGCTCCTGCACCGCCGCGGTGAGTGCCTCCACCGCATCCAGGGCTGACGCCAGCTGCAGCCGGAAGGCGGCCGCGGCGTCGGTGGCCGCCAGGTGCACCACGGCCTGCAGCAGGGAGTGTACGGATGGGGAGGGCAGCAGGGCACAAGTAAGCGGGGGCAGCAGCAGGCCAGCAGCAACGGGGCGTCGTCACTAGGCAAGCGTGCCGGCATGTGCAGCCCCAGCCACGAGCCCCAAATGGCGCGTGAGGTGCGGTGGGCGGTGGAGTATCGAGTGCCAGGGTCGCAAAGGCAAGGAGGGGGCAGTAACCGTGCGGCCGCGCGGCCCGACCCCCACGGCTGCGAAGTAACCGGGCGTCTGTCGTGGAAGTGCGGCTCCGAATCAGGGTCGCGGTGAGCTGGCACATCAATACCCATGCAGATGAAGTGAGACGCATATGCTCTTGCGGTAAGAATAGCAAGCAGCGCGTCAACCAGGACGGATGGAAGGATGACATTGCGCGCGATTTTGGCCGCTCTCACGTACCCGCCCGTTTTCGGCGACCATAGCAGCGTACAGTGTTATTATCCACACGCCAAGTCCAATGACCATGAACAGCAGCAGCAGCGGATAGCCGACGGTTC
Source organism: Chlamydomonas incerta (assembly GCA_016834605.1). Classification (NCBI taxonomy): domain Eukaryota; kingdom Viridiplantae; phylum Chlorophyta; class Chlorophyceae; order Chlamydomonadales; family Chlamydomonadaceae; genus Chlamydomonas; species Chlamydomonas incerta. The sequence continues at coordinate 868,064 of JAEHOC010000025.1, forward strand.
CGGGTGAGCCGCGCACCAGCTGCGCAGCGCTCTGCGTAATGAAAATGGAGTACTGAGCACCTCGAAAGATGTGGCACCAAACAAACGTTTAAAACTTGCCTTTAGCCGTGTGCGGAGGCGCTGCACGCACGACCGGCCCAGGGAAGAAACGCTGGGCTTGGCCATATTTATGCAGTAGTAGCATCCAATTGCATCACAGTAGCATCAGTCTAGGAACCGTGAGCAGCTGGCTGGCAGACCGGCGCGCATTTCCGCAACGAAGCGTACTATAGTGACACGAGGCAGCCTAGTGTAGCAAAACAAAACTATCGACGGATGTATTTGATGGTCAGGGGCTTTTATCCGTCATGTCGCTTATTCAAGGTTCGGGTTTCGTCAGGTAGCTCGTATTACCCTGATGGTCATGCCATGCGCTAGTAATTGTTGGAGCGATGTAAACAGAGCTTGAAGTACACGCCGCAGGGACAGCGGACTCTGGCTCGCGATCGCGATCGGCGAATGGTGCTGCGACGGGCTGGACGGGCTAGAGCGCGGTGGATAACGCTTCAAATTCGTCATTATTTAGTTTACGCACCCCCAAAGCCTGCGCAACACGACACGGCGGTTGGGATCACGCTGTCAACCGACGCCTTGTGGAGGGTGCCGGCGGAGTGTAGCTGATGCCGCGCTGCTGGCGGCCTGTAGGTGGCGCCTGACGACGAAGGTTAGCAGCAGCTAGCGCCTGTCGCGCCTGACGAGGAGGGCGCGTTGAACCACCTGTGCCTCACTTTGTGAACGTCTGAATGGGCGGCCGGGTGCGGCTGACATTAACCCTCTGGGCGAAGGGGGCCCCCCCAAACCCACCTGCCGATGTATCCTTGCCCACCGACTGAACACATGCCTGCGGGGACGTCCGGCCCAGCCGCCCAGGCCACCCCGTCGCATCGGCTTGATGGAGGACTTTACAGGTGCCACGGTGTGGCGTGACTTCGCACACGACGGTGCGGACTGAGCCAAAATTGTGTCTCCAATAGTGCATACTCCTCCTCGCTTCAGGACAGCTCACCCGCCCCTAACCCGCGCCGCCGGCCTGCTAACTGGCGGGTGCCAATCAGGAGTCAGGAACTTTGATGAGCGTCGCGAGCTAAGCGGGCCATCCGCAATCTCTATTAAGCAGTCTCACTTGAAGCATACTGATATTGCTACAGGAATTAGGCGTGGCGCACGCATTTTGCAAAGAAATATAGCGGTCCCGCGGTCCCACTTCCTTCCAACGTGGATTCGACATGATTCGACCAGATTCTGCAAGGAAGGTTGATGTGTATTTAACAAACGACGAATTGGAGGACGGGCGAAAGGCCAAGGTGCGCGGACTCGTCGCTGTGCGCACTGGACGCTCCGAAAGCTCAGAGCTCAATTGAATCATCTTACTTATTGGATGAAATTTCTATCGCAGCAAACCGCATGCCTCAAGGTGGACCCGTCGCTTCTGAAGCCCGCGGCATGCGTCTCCAAGCAAGGCATCAGGTGGGGCCAACGACAATCCCTTCTATGATACATAATCAACTTGGTCATTTGCAAAAAAGCGGTACTGTGGGTTGTGCGGACGCGTCCTCAGCCCCGTGCCAGCCCTGGTCGGTCAGCGCCTGAGCCCCCTCGCGGCTTTGCATCGCCCTCTCTCCGCTCGCAGCACCGGTGCCATGTTCACGGAGCCGGAGCCGCCCCGCGCGGGCCGCAACCTGACGGACGGCGAGATGGGCATGCTGTACGACAAGTTCGTGGGTCCGGCCAGCCTGGGCAACACCGCGGTCCGCATGGAGCTGCACGAACGCGGGCTCACGCCGCGCAGGTGCGCGGGGCGGGGTGGTGCGGCCCCCTTCTACGGCACTTGGGGGGGGGGGCGGTACGGTGCGTGTGGGACGGGCGGGCAGCCACCGTGGCCCCAACACACACGACGCAGTGGCCTCGCACCACCGCTGGATCACCCCATGACATCTCGTCTGCGCTCACCACACCCCCACCCCCACCCCCACCCCGCTTCTGTTGCGCCTCCTCTCCTTTCCTCTCTCTCCTCTCCTCTCCTCTCCTCTCCTCTCCTCTCCTCTCCTCTCCTCTCCTCTCCTCTCCTCTCCTCTCCTCTCCTCTCCTCTCCTCTCCTCTCCTCTCCTCTCCTCTCCTCTCCTCTCCTCTCCTCCTCTCCTCTCCTCTCCCTCTCCCCTCTCCTCTCCTCTCCTCTCCTCTCCTCTCCTCTCCCTCCTCTCCTCTCCTCTCCTCTCCTCTCCTCTCCTCTCCTCTCCTCCTCTCCTCTCCTCTCCTCTCCTCTCCTCTCCCTCTCCTCTCCTCTCCTCTCCTCTCCTCTCCTCTCCTCTCCTCTCCTCTCCTCTCCTCTCCTCTCCTCTCCTCTCCTCTCCTCTCTCTCCTCATCCTCTCCTCTCCTCTCCTCTTCCTCTACCTCTCCTCTCTCTCCTCTCTCTCCTCTCTCTCTCTCCTCTCCCCCCCCCCCCCCTTCTCCTCTCCCCTCTCTCCTCCTCCTCTCCTCTCCTCTCCTCGCCTTCTCCTCTCCTCCTCCTACTCCTCTCCCTCTCCTCTCCTCTCCTCTCCTCTCCTCTCCTCTCCTCTCCTCATTCCTCTTCCTCTCCTCTTCCTCTCCTCTCCTCTCCTCTCCTCCTCCTCTCCTCTTCCTCTTCCTCTCCTCTCCTCTCCATCTCCTCTCCTCTCCTCTCCTCTCCTCTCCTTCTCCTCTCCTCTCCTCCTCTCCTCCTCTCCTCTCCTCTCCTCTCTCCTCCTCTCCTCTCCTCTCCTCTCCTCTCCTCTCCTCTCCTCTCCTCTCCTCTCTCCTCTCCTCTCCTCTCCTCTCCTCTCCTCTCCTCCACAGCGGTCGCGCCGGCCCCGACCCGCGCGACAGCGGGCTGCTTGACTCGGGCGACCGCGGCGCGCCCAGCCCCTCCCCCGGCATGGCGGTAGCAATGGCGGCGGCGGGCAGCTCGGTGCGGGCGGCGGCGCTGGACGAGCAGTATGCGGAGCAGGTGGGTTGGGAGGAGGAGCACAGCGGGGAGGGGCGGACAAGCGGGTGGGGGGAAGAGTCCTCCCGAGTCCTCGCGCCGGGCTGAGCACTGGGGCCGCGACCAATACGGCACTTTAGAGCTGCTCCTGGGGGTTGCGCTGCGCGCCGTCGTGGGATGGTGGGCAATGGCGTTGTTGCGCAGGGGCGAGGCTTACCGTACACGGCTTTTCATTCCCCTCCGAGCACAGGCGGCCGCCACGGCCAAGATGAAGTACGTGGCACCGCACATCGCCAAAAAGTACGGCATCAAGCAGCACATACGGCCGGCCTCGGCGGCCGCGGCGTCGCCGTACGCGGCATCCTCCCTGTCAGCCGGCACAGCGGCGGCGCGGGCGGTTGGCGGCGGCGGCGGCGGCGGCGCGGCTTCGCCGCGCCCCACCACCGGCGCCGCTTCGCGCCCCGGCACAGCCGACCACGACGGCGCTGGTCCCGGCTCGCCGAGCGGTGGTGGTGGGGCTGGCGGGGCGGGGAGCGGCGTCGCGAACGCGCACCTGCCGTACGGCGGCAGGCCGCCGCGGCCGCAGTCGGCGGCCTTCGTGGCGGTGTCGCGCAGCAAGGCGCAGACCACTGGATCCAAGTTCCTGTACGGCGGCAATGCCGACGTGCCAAACCCTGGGAAGTACTTCCCCCGGTACGGCGCCATGGACAAGGCGCAGCCGGCACGGGACTGGAGCAAGATGTACGGCGGGCCGAACGGCAGCGCCGCGGCGGCGGCGGCGCGGGCGCGGCGGCCGGGGTCGGCGCCGCCGGGCGGGCAGCGCTCTGAAGTCAACACAGGCGGCGGCGCAGCGGCGGCGGAGGCCTCTGGCTACCCCACTGCGCAGGCGTCCACAATGGGCGCCGGTGCCGGTGCCGGTGCCGGTGGCGGCGCGGGGGCGCCGCGGCGCAGCATGAGCCTGAGCAGCGGCGCCGCCGCCGCGCAGCAACAGCAGCAGCAGCAGCAACAACAGCAGCAGACGGCGGCGGAGCTGGCGCGGGCGCAGACGGCGGCGCGGCACGAGGAGCTGTTTGCGGGGGCGCACCACGTGCACGAGCGGCCGCCGCCGCCGGTCCCGGGCACCACCTCCTTCAAGGCGCCGGGGCGCAAGCCGCCGGAGACCGCCACCACCGCCGGCCACCTGTACGGCGAGTACTTCAGAGACGGCTACGACGCCCTCACGCGGCGCGGCTCGCGGCCGGGCTCGGCCTTCGCGGTGCAGGTGCCGCGGCCGCCGCCGACGGCGCTGGCGCCGCACGGCGACACGGGCCCGGCGCTGGGGCCGGGCGTGTACTGCGCGGAGAAGCCGCTGCCGGCCACGCACACGGGGCGGCACGTGACGGCAGGTGCGGCTCTCGCTGGCGCGGATGTGCGGGGCGGGGCCGGGCTGGGTGGTGGAGGCTTGGGTGGCGGGGCGACGGGGCTGAAAGTCGGGTTGCTGTGGGCGAACGAGCGAGACGGGTTGCGGGGCCTTCGCGCACAACGCGCAAACAGACCTGAATGCAATGTGCGCCGTGGCGGGCTCATCACATGCCTTGAATACAAACTCACACGCACACGCACACGCATGCACCCGCAGGCCACTCCTCGCTGTCCCAGACCCGCGACTGGAGCCGGGCGGGGTTCCGGCCCGTGTCCGCGCCGCACGCCCGCCCGCCGCCGGCCGCCGCCTACCACCAGGGCTACTGGGTGAGTGGGGGCGCAGTCCGCCGCGGCCCTGGGTGGGTGGGTGGGTGAGGACGGTCGGTTGTATGTGGCGGTGGGAGGGAATGGAGGGAATGGAGGGGTGGAATGGCATTGAGCCGCCATAAGGCGTAACGCGGGCAAAGACAGGACTGGGAGCCAGGGTTCAGCCCGCCACACACGCGCTCCGGCACTGCCACACGCCTCACGGCAATGCCTCACGCCACACGGCCCCACGGCCCCACGGCCCGCACCACGCCCCAGGGCCCGGACGGCCCGCCCGCCGCGCTGTTCCCGGACGCGCCCGAGTACGACCAGCTGGTGGCGCTGCGGGCGCTGCAGGTGCGGGGGAGAGGGGGAGATTAGGCGGATTAGGGGAGGGGGGGACCGGGACAGGACAGGGGGCTGCGGGAGGGGCGGGGATGTGGGGGGTGGGGTCGGGTCCGTGTGGGTGGGCAGGTGGGGGGGCGGGCGGGCGGGCGGGCGGGCGGGGCCGAGCGCAACCAGCCGGCGGCGCTGCGGGCAATGAAGCACTGCATTGCCCTTGGCAACTCTCCCCGCTCCACCCCACTCGCAACCTGCCCCCACTCTCCGCCACCGCAGGAGCGCGTGCAGCAGCGTGAGGACGAACTGCACCCCCGCCGCACCACCTCCGCCCGCCACCCGTGGGGCAGCGCCGCCGCCGCCGCCGCCGCCGCGCCGCCCATCCAGCCGCCGCAGTACGCCATCGCGGACGCCGACCCGCACGCCGACGGGCGGCCGCTGGCGTACGTGGGCCCCGAGCGGTACGGGCAGTACAGCAGTACGGGCCTGGCGCGGCGGGTGCAGGGCGGCGCGTTCTCTAAGTCCACACGAGCCATCGCGGTGGGTGGGTGGGTGCGAATGTGGGAATGTGGTGTTGGGGGGGGAGATGCGCGGGCCAGGCGGGGGAGCCTGATGGCGCGCGTGGCCTGTGGCGGGTTCGGCTGTTCGGGCACCATTGGGCATCCAGTCTTTTGGTCCCATGGACTGGCCTGCTTGACAGAGCCTGAGGTGGGCAGGGTTTCGAACATGGTCGCCTGTCCTCTGCAGTGCTGCATCGTACGCGTCCTGCTCTGCGCTCCTCCGGCAGCCCGCTCATCACCTCGTAACCTCTTCCACAACACCCGCCCCCCTCCCCCAAACACACACGCGCACACGCAGGCGCATGGCATGCGCGTGATGGCGGACGGCAAGGTGACGCCGCCCGCCAATGTGGCGGTGCGAATGGCCAACGACCTGACGTACGACTATGACGTGGCGGTGGAGGGCCACCACGGCCGCCCGCCCGCCTGGCAGCTGCCGCCAAACCGCAACGCGCTGAGCCAGCGCTGGGTCAGCACCGCGGCCACGGCGTACCTCAATACCTGAGGGGATGACATGGACTCGGGGTGTACAGTGTGTGTGTGGGGGGGGGGGGGCGGGGGGAATGGTATTGCGGCGGTGGCGGATGGGGTGTCCAGCACGGCGTCGAGGACGTGGGCGTCGAGGATGAGTCCAGAACTGAGTCAGCAACATCGTTTGACTGTTTGTGCAAATTGAAGTCGGACTTGACATACGAATTGCTTATGTACAAATTATTGCGGCGCAACGAGCAGCACAACCGAGTGCAAGAATTTCGCCGTGAGCACCTAGCACAGGGAATGCGTTATGTTACTGATTTTTAGCAGCTGACAAAACTCGTGGTGATTATTACGAGAATGCCCACGCCGGCTGTCAAGGGAATCCTGGCCGCGAAGGCGGGAGGAAAGCCGAGTGGCTCTAAAGCTGTCACAACTTCGACTCCTGCCTGGAAAGCAAAGCTTCAAGCACGCACGCCCACCAGCAAGGGGCCTGCGGCCGTGGACGGGGGCGATCGCGCATCGACTGCGGAGCCGGAGCCCACAAACGCTGGCCGGGAGTCAGCGTCCACGAGAAGCGAGCAGCAAGCATTGGATGTGGCAGCGGCAGCGCTGAAGCTGACGTTCATCGCGCCGGTGCCGCTGCTGCCCAAACCGGAACTGACACGGTGCGCGCCTCAAAGTCACCTGGCCATCCCTTGGGCTTGTTGTTGCGCTCGCCCGGGGTTTCTGTTCTAGTGGGATGGAATCCTGGGCACAGCCATCTGCAGCTTCAGCGCGCGATATGCAGAAGCGAGTGCCCCGTGCTAAACAAACTTGCCCTACCGCGCGCAGGCCCCAGGCGCCCACTGATCGCTCGGCGCTGCTGCGGCAGCTGCAGGACCTGCGGTCAGCCGGCAGCCGCATGCTGCAGGAGCAGCAGCAACAGCAACAACATCAACAGCAGCAGCAGCAGCAACAGCATGATTCCGCCGCGCTCACCGCCGCTGCAGCAGGCGGCTTTGGGGCCGCAGCCTCCTTCCTCGCACCTGGCCGCGGCCACTCGCACCCGCAGCAGCACCCGCAGCAGCTGCAGGCGCCAGCTTCTCCCCTGGCGGGCTCACTCGCCGGCGCCCCGCGTTCGCCGCTCACGGCGCCGCGCACGCCAGGCACGGGCGCTCGACCGGCGCTAAGCCCGCCCTCCCTAGCGGGGCTAAGACTGCAGGAGGCTGCAGACACCGGGGGCGGCTTCCTCACCCACTTTGCCGACCCCCAGGATCTCACGACGACACCAGAACACGGCGCCGGCGGCGCCAGCCGCTCCCGGATGGGCACGCCCGGGGGAGGCAGAGGCGGTGCAGGTGCCAGCCACCGGGGTATCATGGGAGCCAGCGGGGGCGTGGGCGGCAGGCTCTCGTTCGGGGCGGGCGGCACGCCAGCTACAGCCGGCGGAGGCATGGCAGCGGGCGGCTGCAGCACGCCGCTTTCGGCGCTGCGGACGGTGGAGAAGGTGCAGCAGCTGCAGCGGCGGCTGGCGAGCCTGCAACAGGAGGGCGCGTCCCTAGTGGCGGGTATGGGCGATGATTAGGCGGCTTTGACGAGGTGGCGTTGGACCGGGGGGCGACTGGGGCGTTGGCCACAGCGGCTGGGGCATTGCGGTAAGGCACAACGGGTGTAGAGATCCCTGGTGTTGTACGCGGAAGCAACGCATGGTGTCTGTTTGCCCGGCGCTAATGGCCATGGCTTCGCTGTGCCGCCGCTTATTGGACATTTGTTGCTGACGGCGTGTTAGTCACGGCCTTTGATGTGGTACCGTGCTGGTAGTCCGGGGCAGGTACCACCAAACCCAACCGGTTCGCGCCAACCAGGGCTCGTGTCGCTGGTGCCGCAGGTGCACGCCAGGTGCATTGGCCAGCCCACATCCACATGATTTTTACTGATCCACATGATTCTGACTGATTCTGAGTTTGGGTGGACACAGGCGGGTGGACATACTGGGAAGATGATCAGCGTTTTGGGAATGCCAAGACATACAGTTGCAACCTTGGTTCGATGATAGCAGGCATGCAAGGGGTTCAGAGCAAACCGGTGTGGAACGGCGTCCAGACTCGGAAACGGTTTGAACCCTGAAGGTCAGAACTACCGTGTCCGTGCGCTGTTGCGGCTCGTGCGCTGTGAACTTGCTGTACGGACGGCAAGCAGGCTCAGGGCTGCACGTATGGATGCTCTTGGCTTTTGGGTGTGACCGGGTCTCTAGAGGGCGGAGACAGGCTGTGAGCAGGCGACGGAACGCGCCTGGCGACGGAGCGCGCCATGGCGGGCGACAGTACACTGCCAAAGCAACTTTGAAGCTGAATGTAACCTACGCGGTCTCTCTTTGTTATTGATTTAGCTGATTCCTCGGCAAAGCGACCTGGTCGCGGCCTGACATGGCGAGGTCATCGTCAAGCCGACTGCCGACGACAGCGCACAGTGGGACTCGGTGCAAACAGTATGCATAGATAGGTGTAACTCAGCACTGAAAGCCAAGCTGTCATGATTAAGTAAGGCAGAGGCTCCAATCGCGCGCACCTTGGCGAGGATATGCCGGCCCCGCCCCATAGTCGGTAATTTTCCTTAGACTCGATACAATTAACTCACTGCAGACACAAGCGCTACTGGCAAACAAGCAAGACGCAGCAAAAGTAACTGGAGAAGAACAGAAGAATAGCGAAAGGCTGACCGCGCCGCCGCGGCCACGACTAGGCTGTGCTGAACTGCCTTAGCATCGACAAGTTACTGGTATACGTTCTGGAGCAAGCTCGGAGTGGTGGTGCCGCACAGCCAACTGAGTCACATGGCGTCCTTTGAGCAGTCCCAGCCTCAGGTGAGCGAGCCCGGGACGCGTCCGCAAGCGATAATCACCAAAGTGCCGCGAGATGAACATTGAGCCCTCGGTGGAAGCTTGCGGATATCGCACGGCGCGTTGTAAGGGCCGTCAGATTGCCCGCCGGGACACCGCTGGTCGCTTACGCAAACTGCTGAAGCCGCGTAACTGGCCCCGCAGGCAGCCTCATGGCTCATGATGAGCTCGCCAGGATGCGCAACTGGCAGCCCTGTCGACTGGTCCTCGCGCAGCAGTGCAACTGGCAACCTGAGTACATCGCCGCTGCGCGCAGCCGACTGCTGGCATATAGGCGCCAGCGCTGAACCAATGCAAGGCAGGTTTTAAAATGCACCACGACATGCACCATTTGGCGTTAACCCAGGCAGCTGCACACCTGAAACCGGGGGTGCCTGAAAACACACCGTAGACCGTGACCACGTACGAATGAGTGTATATGACTTCGCCACAAACCCGTAACCCATAACCCGCCGTAATCCTGCCTCTTGCACACGCCACGCGTCGTCGCGCCACTCGCTCAGCTCGTTATTTGAACCCCAGCGCTTCACGACTCGCCCCTCACAGGCAAATACACCATCAACGACATCCACCCCATGGCCATGGATGACTCATGCACTAATCCCGTCCTGGCCGCCGACTGTGATGAGGCCGCCGGTGTGCGGGCCAGCCTCGGCAGCATCGCCAGCGGGGGCGGAGGCGCGCTGTTCGCGGGGCTGTTGCAGCAGTCCGGCCACGGCGCAGCCCTAACCGAAGGAGACTTCAATTACTTCAGCGGCAGTGGCGACATGGCCGCGGCTCTGCCGCCTTTGATGTCTCTGTCGCCGCCGGCCGGGGCCCCCGGTACCAGCAGCAGCGGCATGGGCATGGACGCTGGCGGAGGCGGCTCCTCAGACAGCGGGGCGGCGGCGGCTGCCGCTGGTGCCATGTGGCCGCGGACACCCAAGCGCAGCGGCGGTAAGCGCAGTAAGCAGCCGGCAGGCGACCAGTCAGGCGACCCGGACACCCCTCGCTCGGCCGGCAGCGCTAGGACCAAGTTCGGAGGCGGCAGCGGCGGCATGGCCAACACGCAGCGCAACCGCGAGGCGCAGCAGCGCTTCCGCCAGAGGCAGCGGGTAGGCGGGGGCGGATGGGCTGACGGCGGGGTGCTTGCTTGCGTGATTGTATAGTTGCTGTCAGCAGAGGGTCGAACCTAGTTACGCATCACATTCCTTGCCAATGCTGCTGCTTGCATGGGATTTGTTGTGGCACCGTGCGCCCGCTGCCGACAGTAGATGCAGATGACTCATAAGCACTTACCCGTACCGTATTACTAAGAATCAAACTCCCTGCCAACGTCGTACTTGTGAACACAGGAGGCGGTGATGGCGCTGGAGATGCGCGTGAGCCAACTGGACGGCGAGGCGGAGTCCCTGAAGCGCGCCAAGCGCATGGTGGAGGCGCACAACGAGTGCCTGCTGCGGCAGCTGCGCGAGGCCGAGGAGGCGGCCGCCGCCGCCGCGGAGCGGATGGCGGCGCAGGCGGCGCACATTGCGGCGCAGGCAGCGCAGATCGCGGCCCAGACGGAGCAGATGGCGGCGCTGACGGCCGCCACCACGACGCTGCAGACGCAGGTGCGCTCCGCGCAACAGCAGGTGGCGGCGCAGATTGACGCGCAGGCGGCGGTGATGCGCGGGCAGCTGCAGCAGCGCGGCAAGGTGGAGCGGAAGCAGCAGCAGCAGCGGGACGAGGCGGCGGCAGCGGCCCCAGCGACGGCGGCGGCGCGCACCGCCGAACAGAGCTGCTGTTTCCTGTGCGCGCTGTGCAGCAGCGTAATGCTGCTGCCGGAGGAGCAGGAGCTGATGACAGAGGTGTTCTGAAAATGATGTACGGCAGTTGCTTGCAGCAGCAGTGGCAGCTAGTTAGTGGCAGTGTGCGGTAGGTGTAGCGGTAATAGCGGCGGCAGTGAATGAAGAAGAGGTAGCTCCATGCACCGCCGTACGTTATTAGTCTTGTCTCAGTAGTAACACGCTGCTCAGCAGCTTTCATCGCAAGCAAGGTACATTAATGGTTTGTTTTTATGGGCACGCACCACTGCTAGCTGCCGATCGACACGCCTGCCGGCAGTCGTACGTGTTGGCTGGCTAGCTGGAGACGCCACCGGGGCCCTGTTTGTGGGCCCCCTGCAGTATTCATGCATGGGTTTATTTCCCCTGCTTGGGGCTTGAGGCCATCGGGTGGCGCGCTCACGATTTATGGAGAGGAGAGGTATAAGGAGTAGTGATAGGGCGGCTTTATCCCCAGCGCGGGCTGTATGTCTCCCCTGGCCAGCTGCACACGGCTGGTTGGCTTGGGAGCGCTATGGAACCGGAGCGGCGGCGGACAGCTTTGCCTCTGCCGCAAGGGCCCCTGCAGGCTGCGGCACATGCACGCAGCTTGCACAGGGTCCAGGTTCATTCATGTTGATTGCATTGATACATACATTAACGTACGCCCCTGGGATTGGTCTTGCGGATGAGTGGGCGGGCAGGAGGCTTCATGGGCTTTGTACGTCTTTCGCATCGTACGTCTGGTCAATCTCCTTATTAGGTGGATGGCGGCACCGTTGGCGTGCTGACCGGTGTCGTCATGAAACAGTTGGATGGGCACCCCGCAGCGAGGGCGGGCAGGCGTGTTATTAAGCGTGTCGTGTCTGCACTCGTACGCATTTTCGGATAGTTACGGCGTGCGTGGCGGCTTAGGGCACATCGCCCTGGAGGTTTGATCACACGCACGTACGTAGAGGGGGGGGTGTTTGCCGTGCTGCGATGACTCCGCCGGGCCCATGGGCCGGCCCGGGCCCACAGAAGGCCCCTGCAGGCCCAAGGCATGAGAGGCTAGGGTGCAATCGATTCAGGGGGTCGGCGGACGGGTGTCCAGATATTAGGGCAGGAGACCAACCACCGTACCGGTAACGTGACGTCGAATTGTCACTTTGTCGGTTGTGTCGCTGGATGCATGCATACATGTAGGTGCGCCCGTTTGAGGCGGGCGTTCGGGGTCTGCCTGTTTTCCTTTTCCTTTAGGCTTTGTATGGCACGCACATGTCGCGAAACCGGATGCCGGTCAATGCTCATATCGAACATGATGGACCGAGCGTGATGGAATGGACTGTGCGTGCGTGATGGAACTGTCCCATAGAAGAATCCCAACCTTGGTTTTGCTACCGAGGATTCACTTTCCGAGTGCATGCCGCAGGCTATAGCGTGTGGGCAAGCGTGCAAAATTTCGAGTTTTTATTGTACGGGAAGACGGGCAAAACCAGGGGAGGACCTGCCCTGGACACAACTGCTGCCAGGGAACCCCGCGCGGGCCGCCAATTGCGACTCCGCGCAAGGCCTGCCGCTCCCGTGCATGCCGGTTGTGTCGTCGCCATTGTTACTGCGTGGGAATGGAGGGGAGCACTGCTGAACTAAATCAATCAGCGCGTCCTTCTTATCCGTATGTGCGCGCGCTTTCTGTACCGCCGCAAGGATGACTAATGCAGCCCATGGCGTACTAGTTAGGGGAGTACGTATCGGCCTTAGTACGCTTGTGACTGCTGTGACACTGTTTGTACGCTGGGTCCCTTTCTTGAATCTATATGGGACGAGAGAACCTGTGTGGGCGGCTCTGCGTGTGTGTGGGCGGATCTGCAGGGCACGCGTGAATGCGTGATCATGATAGTCACCTGAGTCGGGCGGCAGCATGGGTGCGTGGCTGGCACATGTATACGGTATGGCGTGCCCCCATGTTGTTATCCGTCGCCAGTGGTGTGCGTGAGCGCTCTCGCAGTTTGTACTTAAAAGGGAAAGAGAAGAGCCTTTTGTGTGCGTGCACAGATACGTGGAGTGAGGCTGAGAGATCGGACGCGTGTGAGCGAGAGAGGAAGATTCAGGCGCATGTACTCAAAACAAGGCTTTTTCGCCTGTGCCATTTGGCGTGCGGAGAGTGTGACGCGCTCGCTTTGGTGAACAAGCGAACATAGGTGACGCGCGCGTGCGTACATGCGTGTGCGTGTGTGTGTGTGTGTGTGTGTGTGTGTGTGTGTGTGTGTGTGTGTGTGTGTGTGTGTGTGTGTGTGTGTGTGTGTGTGTGTGTGTGTGTGTGTGTTAGAGAGCACAAGGGAAAACGACAAGCAAGCAAGAGACTGTGTGTGTGTGTGTGTGTGTGTGTGTGTGTGTGTGTGTGTGTGTGTGTGTGTGTGTGTGTGTGTGTGTGTGTGTGTGTGTGTGTGTGTGTGCAATAGCACAAGGACAAACAAAGGCGGCGTGTGCAGTGTGCATGTGTCGCGGCGCTTCAGTGTATAGCCACCTGGCAGGCCGCCTGGACGGTTTGTGTAGTAGTGGGTGCACCCAAACGGTTTGTACGGTACTTGGGACGGAATCCACAATTCCAGAGGTTTGCAAGCAGGACCAATAAGGAGCAACGATGCACACCACATCGACCTAAATACGTTGTAAACTCCCGCCCAGTGCCAGGCAGCCCTTCCCAGCAGCGCTCGGGAAATTGACCAGCCTACAGCCATTTAAGCCCCAACATTCATCAAGACGAAAACTCAGCCCCTGGCCACTCATCTTTGGGTCGTTTGGGCAGTTTCACATCGATAGGGAGGGGGGTTGGGGGGAGGGTACTCCCTCCCCCCATATGGGATGCACAGGGATGCAAGCGTCGCGTGGTCGCGGAAACATGCCCCCCTCCCCTGGCCCTCGACGCTTTTCTTCGACCGAAGGGAGGGGGCCTTCGGGGGGGAGGGTTCTCCTCCCCCCATATGGGAGGTCGCTTTGACTCGAAGAAAAGCGTGGAGGGCCAGGGGAGGGGGGAGGCGGACCAGGGCGGACAGCGTGAGGGCGCGCGGGGGGGGGGGGGGGGGGCAAGTCGCCACCTCGGCGCTGCGCCCAAGGCCGGATGAATAGGACGCGGCCGACACCAGCAAAATAGAGAAAATGGAAATCTATTATGATGAATGCCAAACCGCAAAGATTGAGCGAGATGGGCGTCTGAAATTGTGATCAGTCAGGAGGGGGTACTTTGCTCGCAAATTAAGTTCTACAAAAAGATAGTTTCTCATTATTTCCACGGATCGAAAGAGCGCGCACCAAATCGCGCTCGTGTGCATGCTCACAGGTGGTGCGTTTGGCTCGCTCGTTGCGCTTCAGGGAAATCTTCAGCCAGAATAGCGTACAGATCACCGCGATCTATTCAATAAATACAACGGCACATGCATAGGCGCAGTGGGCAGGGTGCCAATTGGGGGGCGCACCGGGTCGGTTCTTCGCCTCCCTGCGGCCGATCTCCGCGCTTGCAAAAAAGTAAAGGTGCTGAGCGCCTTGGCTATTGTTTCACATAAGAGTCAACGCGTTTTGTTCACCCTCTCCAAAAAGTGCATCGCCTTTGACCGGCGTTTTCTCACAGCAAACACTCTCTTAAATTAATGGCGCGCGGCTGGGTTGGGCTTCAGGGTGCAAGGAATCTGTTACACTTGGTCGCAAGCGCGGCCTCAGGCAGGGGCGCACGCCAGACCCCCAAAACACGCCAGGATTCACACTTTGGAACAGCATGTGTAGATGAGTGGCTGTGGCTTCTGCGCCTCGTCGTACGCAATTAGCCGGGTGCTCTACCACATGGAGTTCTCGGGCCTGCCGTCCAAGACGGCCCTGTCGGACTTCGGGGACACCTTGGCCCGGTTCGTGGACCGCCGCATTCTCACTGCGCCACCGCCGGGCTCGGGCTGTGCCCGCCTGCCTGGTCTTCCCACGGACTGCATCGCCCTTCCGCCGCGCGATGGTGGCTTTGGCCTACTGCCGGTGGCGGAGCACACGCGTGCGCGGCATGCAGTGTTGGCCGTGCGCTGGCTGCAGCATATGCACAGTCCTGCCGCCGGTGCCTATGTGCCTCCGTGGACGACCGCAGCTACTGCCCTGATGCAGCGGCTGCACGTCGCCGCCCACCCGTTGTGTACCCGTCTGCGCCTCCCGCCCCTCAGGTGTGGCTGCTTCTCGCGCAGAGCCTGGGGTGGCGCCTCGGCGCGGCGGAGGTGCCGCTGCTGACCCTCACCGTTAAGCAGGCGACCCTTCTGCAGTTGGCGCCTACGTACGACGCGCTTCGCGCGCGCCACATGGCTTTTGTCCAAGAGGCCTACAGTGGTGCCAACCCGCCGGCAGAGGCAATTCATGCGCTGCGGGCGGCGTTGGCCCGGCTGTGGGCGCTGGTCTGGGAGCCGCGACACAAGGAACCCCTCTGGCGCCTGGCTGTCAATGGTTTCTCGGGCTTTGGGATGCATAAAGCCCGGGCAGCCGCGGGGAATGCTGATAAGTGCCCCTGCGGTGTGCTGCTGACTGCTGGGGCTAGGGAGCACCACTTCTGGAGCTGTGACGTGGCGGGGGCTCTGCGTGATGTGTTGCAAGAGCATGCGGGCTTGGACGTTGCGCGGCACCAGTTGTGGTTAGTACAGGCGCCTCCAGGGCTGGCGCAGGCGGTGTGGGACATCGTTTGCTTAGCTGCTGTGGCTGCCATGGAGTACGGCCGACAGCGCCTCTACGCGAGCCGGAGTGATTCGGGTGGGACCGTAGGGGTTGCTGTTGTGCGAAAAATCGGTGTGGAGGTGGTGGCTGACTTTTGGTCGCGGCTCGCTGCGTTCGTGAGTCTCTGCCGGCCTCCGCGCCGCTGGGACCTAGTCCCAAACCAGCACCCATTCCTAGCGTCAGACGATGTGGGAGGGGTTATCTTTGTGGGCCCTGCGGCGGACTCGCCACCGGCCTCTCCCTAGCTTGTCTGCTTAGGGACTCGCAAGAGGTAGTCTTTATGACGCCGAGCCGCGGCTTAGGTTAGCAGCGCGTGCGTTTGCAGTGAGCCTGGCTCGGGGTTCCTCCCCTCCCCGGAGGCGAGGAGCATGGGGGTCATTCGGGGTTCCCTCCTCGAGTGAGCGTGCGTGTTTCGCACGTTTTTGGAGCCCTGGCTTGTCCACGGCTGTCGTCCCACATGTAATCTCTTCTGTCGTCCCACATGTAATCTCTTCTGCTAACAACATGACATGCCACATCAGTACGACTGCAACGACTGGATACAAATCGATACGGCACCACCGGGCCCTTCCAGCCCCGCAACGGTGCACATCCCGCGTGCGGGGTCCGGCGCCGGCTGTGCTGCCCGCCCGCCATTACTGTACGTACTATCCCATGGCTGCGCCGCTGCAGTGTACTACTGTACTACTGGCCTCGATTGGACAGATCCTCCCTTCCGATAGAGGTTTTGTTAGCACAGCCGGCATTGTCCCATTGCCCCCTGCATCCCTTGTGAGACCGCACGAGCCATGGGGCTCTCTACGTCAACTCGCTTCGTCTCTCCCATGCAAGCTGACGCTGCCTGTGTTGAGATGGATTGCCAACAGCTGCATGCTACGCACCGCCGCACCCCCGAAGGAGCCCCAGCCTCGGAGAGCCGCTCCCAACGGACGAACCAACTACCGCAACCGCTGACCACCATGACACAAAAAAGCCTTGCACTCGCACCCAGCGCTCTTGCCGTTGCTTAGGTACCTAGCCAGCCAACCAGGCATTTCCCCGAAGCAAGGTGCGGGCTTCATGTAGAACTAGATACGGTAGATCCAATTGCAAGGCAACAATGGACTGACAACACAACAGCTAGCAGCCGTACACATTCAGCACTCGCTCGACACGCTGCCGGCACAGCGGGCAGGACAAGGACAGCCCCGCAACCGCCGCCGCCGCCGCGGCCTGCGCTGGTGATTCCGCCACCTGCTGCGGGTGCTGCGGGTGCTGCCGCGGCCGCGCCGGCGGCCGCCCCGCGCCGCCGGCCGCCGCCGCAGTCGCCGCGCGCGCCAGCAGCTGTGCGGCGCAGTCGCGGCAGGCGCAGCAGTGCACCGTGCCGCCGTGCTGGAAGCCCACCGTGGGCCGAGCAACCAGACACAGCGCACAGCGGCCGCCGCCATTGCTGCTGCTGCCGTCGCCGCCGCTGGCACCGGACGCCACAGCGTCAGCCCCGGTCGCTGCCGGTGCTGATGACGGCGGCAACAAGGATGCCTCCGTGTTCCCGTGAAAACCGGCCGCAGCCTGATCCGCGCTGCTGCTTGCCTTCCAGGCGCCCACGCCGCCTCCGCCCAGCCGCTCTTCATCCCAGTCGTCATCGTCATCGGCGTCGTCATCATCCACGCCACATATGTACACACGCACAGGCGCGCCGCCACCGCCGCCGCCGCCGCCGCCGCTGCCGCTGTCGCGCTGCTTGCTGGCGGCGGCGAGCACGTCCGCGCGGCCAACGCCCCCATTGGCAGCAGCAGTGGCCCCGGCACCAGCAGCGGCAGCGGCAGTAGCAGCGGTGCGCCGCGGTATCCCTGGGTCTAGGTGCGGGTTGCTGTGCCCAGCCGTGCGACCCAGGCGAGGCGCAGGCGGCCCAACCCCACCAGCCGCGGCCGCCACTGCCGCCTCCACGACCCGTCGCAGCGTCGCCGCGGCTGCGGACGCGGACGCGGCGCCGCCCGCGGCTGGCGCCGGCGCGGGCCGCAGCCGCAGCACCCAGGGGTTGGCTCCGGCGCCGCTGCGAGTGGCCGCTGCTTCGGCGGCGGTGGCCGTGGCAGGCTGCAGGGGCTGCAGGGGTTGCAGGTACTCTCGCAGCTGCTTTGACGGCTTGCCGCCGCCGCTGCCGGTGCCGCCGCTGCCGCCACAGCCCGCACTGGCTGAGGAAACCGCCAGCTCCTGCAAGGGCAGCGGGTGCCGGGCCGGGCAAGGGCGTGCGTGTGTTAAAGAGCAACGAAAAACGACAACAAAGAGGGCGTGACGCGGTCGCCCCACCGCACTTGTTGCTGTTGGGCACCAGACCGCCAACACCCTTGCCTGCAACCCGTCCCCCGGACCCACCATGACGCCACCGCCGCCGCCCTCCGCCGCCGCCACCCCGGCGTCCAGCCTCAGCCGAAACAGCAGCCGTGCGTATCGCGCGTCAGCGTTGGCTCCGCCTCCGCCTCCACCTCCGCCTCTACCGTCGGTGCGTCTACTGCCGCCGGCCTCCTCTTCCCCGTCCGCCGCCAGTGCAAAGCCCAGGAGGTCGCAGCGAACCACCGCCGCCGACGACGACGACGATAACGACGTAGGCGGCGCGGGAGCCGAGTGCGCTTGGCCGCGGTGCTGGCGGCCGCCGCCGCGGCCGCTGGCGGCGTGGCGGCGCGGCATGGCTACCAGCCACACACGGCGCCAGACGTCGGCGGCAGCGGCTGGCGAAGACGTGCAGGGCGGCCCCACCTGCGGGCGATGGCAACACGAGCAGCCGTGTGATTGCAGAGAGGTGGTCCATGGAGAATTCAACATGGTAAGGCCCGCGGGTAAGGCCCGACAGCAACAGATACTTGTGCAGCGCCCTCGCCGTCGCCCGCGCCCGCGCCCACGCCCGCGCCCGCGCCCGCGCCCGCGCCCGCGCCCGCGCCCGCGCCCGCGCCCACGCCCACGCCCACGCCCACGCCCAGTCGCCCAGTCGCCCAGTCGCCCAGTCGCGCAGTCGCCAACGCACCTGCACCAGCGCCGGACTGAACGCCAGCCCGGCCGCCTCCGCCAGCCGCCGCGCCGCCGCCGCCCGCGCCGCCCCCAGCTTTTGGCCGCACTTGCCCGACCCGGCCCCGCCATCCCCGCCACCACCGCTGCCTGGCGTCAGCTTCTTCTTCAATTTGCTCAGCAGCTCGCGTCCTCCGGACGCGCCTCCACCTCCGCCGCCTCCGACGCCGCTGCCTCCAGCTGCCCCGGCCGCCGCGGCGGCCGCCTCCGCCGCGCAGCCCTCCGCTCCCAGCAGCAGCAGATCCAGCGCCGTGAGGCCCGCGCCGTTCTCGGCCGCGCCGTCCGCGCCGGCGGCCAGCAGCACCCCCACCACCGCCTCCAGAGCCGCGCCGCGCCGGCCGCCGCTGCCTCCTTTCGCTGCGGGCGACAGCGCCGCCAGCGCGCCGCCGGAGGAGCTGCAGGCCGCGTGCAGAGCCGAGGCGGCGTAGTGGAGCGGCGCGCCGCCGCCCGGCGGGTGCTCTGCAAGGCCGCTGCTGCTGCTGCTACTGCCGCCGGGCCGCGGGCGGTCTGCGGGTGCTGCTGCTGCCGACAGGTCGGGGCGCTGGGCGTCCGGTGACACGCCGTGGCGCAGCAGCTGCGGGGTGCGCGGTGGGCAGTCAAGGGGTGGCGTGCCGGAGAGGCTGAACGAAGCGGGGCAAGGACGGGCGGTGATAGGCGAAGCCTCATGCAAGCGCGAAAGCAAAGATGGAGATACGGGATTACATCTCCATCAGGGTCCTGCATCTCCCCAGCGGCCGCGCTAGGATTCCCCTGTCTCACGCCCACCACCGCGCCTGCGGCCTCGCCTGCCCAGTGCCCATCCCCGCCCCTGGACCCCACCGACGCCACGAACCCACACGAACCCGCACGACAGACACTCACCACGCTGCATGAGGCGTGGTCGCCCTCCGCCGCCGCGTGCGCGAGCAGGCCCCGCCCCCGGTGCAGCAGGTTGTTGAGCAGGATGGAGCGCTGCGCCGGGGGGAAGCTGCCGCCCGCCTCATTCAGCACCGCCTGCACACAGCGGCGCGCATGTGCGCATGGAGATGGGATGAGGGCCCGATGAAGATGGATGAGACGAGATGCGCGGATGCGGGTGGGGCAGGGTGACAAGACGTTTCACGGACGTGTGCGAAGGTGGCGCTGCTGCAGGTCGGGGGCCGCTAAGTAGTGT
Source organism: Chlamydomonas incerta (assembly GCA_016834605.1). Taxonomy (NCBI): domain Eukaryota; kingdom Viridiplantae; phylum Chlorophyta; class Chlorophyceae; order Chlamydomonadales; family Chlamydomonadaceae; genus Chlamydomonas; species Chlamydomonas incerta. The sequence goes on from JAEHOC010000025.1 coordinate 887,698, forward strand.
GTTGGGCCCGCCGAGAAGGTTCCGTCGCGAAACATGCCGCCCCAAGACGGGCAACCTAAGACGCAAGTTTTAGAGAGCCAGAAGGTGCTGCCGCGAGCTGGTGCGGAAGCGCACCGCAAGTCCCGACGAAGTGTGAATGTTTAAGGCGCCCCGGTCGACTTACCTCCAGAGCTCCAGCATCCTTGTCATCAAGAGCTTCGAGCAACCGCTTGGTGAACAGCGGTGGCATGCTCCTGGCTCCGGGTCCATGGCAAGAAAGCCTGGACCCTAAGTAGAGGCTGAGCAACTTTCTAAGGACTTGGGCCTAGATGTAAGGAGCGGTGTTCTAAGGCCTGGCCTAGGCTAACGAGAAAGAGTCGGGCGGCTTCATTTTGCGAGTTGAGGGTCTGGCACTAGATTTTAAAGCTCAGCGTTCAGGAGAAGCTATTGAAAGGTGGTCTTTTTAGTTTATCCACAGCGGAAGATTCAGGGTGTCATAGATTTTGGAGGCGGGGGCGCAGCAAGGCTTCCAGTTCACACCGCGACCTCCATCCCGTCGACCGATGTCCTGTGCCATGCTCGCACTCACGCCCCATACTCTTCACGCATCCCCTTCTTCACATTTATACCCACAAGCAGCACCTGTTGATGCTGGGGTCGCGCCTGGGGCCGACCGTGCCGGAGGTTTGGCGCAGCGCGAGACCGTCGCCTTCCCGCGCGCGCGGCGTCGCGGCGTGCCGCTTATACAACCGGTACGCGGCGCCCAGAGGTTGTATTACACGATATACTCGGGATTACGAGCGGGTGCTGGCGTGTTCCCGCCAACCGGCGCAACACCACAAGACCTCTCCACGTTGCCTCCGTCCCTTGCCCAGCCTTCCTCTCCGCAGCCATACACGCCACGCGGCACCGGCTTCCCGCACGTCCACCACCTGCAGCCTCCCTTTCCCCCTCCTCCCTCCTCCCCCCGGCGCGCCGCCGCAGGCTGCCAAGGCCGGCAGTGCCGACGCGCGCAGCAGCCATGGCGCCGGGAGCGCCCGCAGCGCCGCGGGGGGCACCCACCGCTGACAGGCTCTGGGTGAGTTAAATACAGCCAGAACGTCACGGCACTGTCATAGGGAGGAAGGGGCGGCCACGAGCCTCAAATCCTCTCTCAGCGCATGTGTCACGCACCATGCATGCCGCGCCAAGGGCGCAGCGCAGCGCGCCTGCAGCGCTCAATCATCACCCACACACCACAGCACCCCTACACGTGCACACCTCTTCCGCCCCCCGCCGCACCGAATGCAGCCCCCGTCCGCGGCTACGCCCGTACACGCAATCAATTCCTAACCAACCGCCGCCAAAACCGCCGGATCCTGATTATCACAGTTGTTTGACTTTGACTACACAATCGTGGACGACAACAGTGACACGTACATCCACCGCTGCGCGCCCGGCGGCCAACTGCCGCCCGCCGTACGGGATTCGTACGTCGCGCCCGACTGGATCGGCTACATGAACCGCGTGCTGAGTCACCTGGCGGGCGCCGCGCCTGCCCGTGCGACCAGCAGTACGGGTGACGGTGCTGCGACCGGTGCCAGCGCCGATGGCGGCTCAAGCGCTGGCGGCGGCGGCTGCGGCGTGACGGCGGCTGGGGCTGCCGGGGTTGCGGCGGCGGCGGCGGCGGCTGTGTCACCGGAGGCAATCAAGGCGGAGCTCGAGGTGCGACGGGGACGGCGGCGGCGGAGGAGGAGGAGGGGGAAGGGGGAGGGGGCGGTGAGGCGGGGGTGATGCCACTGTGAGGCGATGCGGTGCGGTGTCGGCAGTGCTGTGCGTTCCACCCAGCCCCCAGTCCCTCGGGACGACAGCGGCCTGGGCGTGGCTGTGCGATGACGCAGAGAGTTAGCACGTTTACATATGAAGGACAAAAAGACGTATACGTACGGCCCTCCCCGCCCCCTTACCCCGACACCACCACCCCGTACTCCACCCCGTGCCGATTCTCCACGCCGCCGGAACCGAACCCGCCCCGCCCCGCCGCCCTCTTCTCCACACACACACGCGCACTGCAGCGCATCCCCTGGACCCCCGGCATGCGGCTGCTGCTGGAGACCATCCGCGACAGCGGCAGTAGCACCGCCGCCGCCTCCGGCCAGCCCCCGGCTGCTACAGCCCGCCTGGCGGGGCTGAACCACGCCGCCATACTGTCCGACGCCAACAGCCTCTTCATCCCGTGGATCCTGGACGGCAGCGGCGGCGGCAGCGGCGGCGGCGGCGGTGGCGGCGGTGGCGGCGGTGGCGGCGGTGGCGGCGGTGGCGGCGGTGGCGGCCAGCAGGCGGTAAACGGCGCGGCTGACGCCGCTGCAGCGGCGCCGCCGCCGCAGGGCCAGGAGGGCTCCGGGCGGCTGCCGCCGCTGTCGCCCATGTTTACAGACATCCTGACCAACCCCGCCGCGGTGGAGGTGGAGGCGGGGGCAGGGAGCGCGGCCGCCAGCGGCAGTAGCAACGGCTGTAGCAGCGGCAGTGGCGGGGGCCAGGCGGCGTCTGGGCCTGCGGGCGTGATCCGCGTGTTCCCGCACCACGGCACCGCCCGGCAGTGCGCCGCGCCGCCGCACGCCTGCCGCCGCTGCCACGCCAACCTGTGCAAGCGGGAGGCGATGCGCCAGCTGCTACAGCGCCGGGCGGCGGCGGGCTTCACCTACCGCCAGGTGCGTCGGCGCGCTGTGTGTACCGTATGTGGGTGTCGGTATGGGTGTAACTACGGTTTTCGCGGGGTCTACCAGCCATAGCACGGCCCTGCAATACACGGATTCACACACGCCCACTTGTCGTTTCCCCTTGTGCTCTCTTAACACACGCGCGCCACGCCACGTGCAGCTGGTCTACGTGGGCGACGGCCGCAACGACCTGTGCCCCTGCCTGGCGCTGGGCCCCGCCGACGTGGCCATGCCGCGAGTGGGCTTTGCGCTGCAGAAGCTGCTGGCAGCCGCGGCGGCTGCTACTGCCGCTGCAGACCCGGCTGCTACTGCTGCTGCACCTGCGCCTGCGCCTGCGGCGGCTGTGGCGCCTGCTACTGCCGCTGCCGCGGGCCCCGGGGGCGGCAATGACGACTTCATTTATGCGGCGGCAGCGGCGGCGGCCCCGGCGGCGGCGGCAGCGGCAGCACCTGTGGCGGCGGCGGCGGATCCGGAACCACTGCTGGCGACGGTGGTGCCGTGGCGGGACGCGTTTGAGATCCTGGCATGGGCCATGGCGGATGACAAGGCAGTGGCGGCGGCGGCGGCGGCGGCGGCAGACGAGCCCGGTGCGGAGGGCCGGCTGGTGGACAGCGCTGCCCGAATGAGGCTTTGAGGATGCCGGGGATGTGATGGATGGAGGAAATAGAATGTGACCTGACGACTAATTTGAGGCTTGGTTGCGCGCAGAAGTTTTGGGGCAGGTGGCGGCTCAGCGGTGCCAACGCGACGCAGGCGCTGGGGGCGTGGCAAAGGAATGTGGTGAAGAAGAATTCCGGGTGGGATGTGCGGCTGCTTTGTCTTGGCTCTATGAGTTTGTGGCGCGGCGAACGAGGCTGCGGCGCAGTGGCAGTGAGCAGCTGGCACTTGCCACCGCTTCACAGAGCGTGACTGATCATCGGTGTGGGTGTGACACGTGTGGATGTGACCGACCCGACCGCATCCCGGCGAGCGAACTGCGAGCGAACTCTTGCCTGCCTGCCTGAGTGTTGTCATCGGGAGCATTGCCGAAGCGCAAGAAGACTTTAAGATCAAAGCCGTGCGGAGCAGGGAGTGGTCGAGCGGCTTGAGCCCCTGGTCGGGTCGTGCTAGGGGGGGACTGGATGTCACAGCATCGTTGTCGTTATGCGTGCGTTGCGCTCTGCGGTGATGTACAGTCAGGCCGCCCGTGTGTGGGCTGCAGCGGGCAGGCGGCGTGTGGCTCCCTGAACGGCGCGCGTTATCTCATAACCTGGGTCCCAACTCAAAGTTAGACGGATGCAGAGGACTTGCGGACAGGTAGTGATCGAGCCCTCGGTGTCATGGCATCGTGTCTCTACATGCGCGTTGCGCTGAGCGTGGCGGCGGCTCGCATTAGGCACGAGGAGTGCTCAACTGCGCACGTGGAGCTAGACTTGGGTGCTGGGTGGACACGAATGACCCTCATTACATGTACACACGCGTGCCGTACGTGCGCATTGCATCCTGGCTGCACTCGCAGCTGCACACTCCGCGGCTAATGCAGCCAGGGAAGCCGCTGTTTGCAGCAGCAGTTGGTGCGGGGCCATTTGCCATTTAACAACACAGGCCATGCGCCGGCGCATCATCGAGTCTCAGTCACCCACACATCTCAGTACCATACGTGTACCGTACATACACGTATGGAACCCGGCCGTCATCAGATATCGTCCGGGATTGTCACAAATCAGTACCGTATTCAGTTCCGCCACCACCGCGTAAATCACGACGACAACCACCATCACCACCACAGTCACGACGCGTCACGTGGCTCACATCCCTCCCCCATCACCATCCCCACCCCCACCCCCACCCCCACCACCGCCGCCGCATCAGTACGGCACGCCGCCTCCGCCTCCGCCGCGCCGCATGACCTCCCGCAGCGTGGCCAGCGCCGCCTCCGCCACCAGCGACACGCTCAGCACCGCCACCACACTGCCGGGGTCGTCCGCGTCCTCCAGCACCTCCACGCGCTCCTGCGCGCAGACGGCGAGGGAGTGGGGTGCGGGGAAGGGTTGTGGTCACCAGTCCTGATCTAAACCAAACCAAAGGAGGGGAGCTGAGAGAGTCGGCGTCGGCGTTATCCATCAGGGATTTCTATAGGATGAGCGCGAGCTGAAAGCCCGCAGCGCCTTGGAACCGCGGGCCACGGCCTGCCCTCATCTCCAACACCCCCAACCTCCCACTCCAACCCACTCCCCCACCCCCTGCCACCCACCATGATCAAGTCGCCGCGCCGCCGCGTCCACAGCTCCGCCAGCGGCAGCGCCGCGCCGCCCAGCACACGGAAGGTGCCCGGCGCCACCTCGGCGCCCGCCTGCCCGCCCGCCAGCGCCGCGCCCGCCTCCGCGGAGGAGGCGGAGGTGGCCATGAGGCTGAGCTCCAGGCTGAAGTCGGCGCCGCCGGGGCCCGTCAGGCCGCCGTACAGCTCGGAGGCGGCGTTGCCGGCCTGCGGGGGCGGGGGAAGGGCGTGGGATGGAAAGGCGGAGGGGGGTAGGAGGGGTAGGAGGGGTCGGGAAAGTGGGGTTTGCATGCAGGGGAGGGCGGGGGATGAGGAGGCGGTAGCGTGCTCATGGGCAGTCAAGGTGCCTGCCAGAGCCTGGCAGGGCAGCAGGCGCCGCGCGTGCCACCCCGGCCCCCGCCCGCCAATCAATCCCCACCCCTGCTACTGCCCGCGCCCTGCTACTGCCGCCGCCAGCAGCTCTCACCAGTATGTTGTAGGCGACGCAGTAGTTGACGGGCAGCTGGCCGGGCGCCTTGGCCAGCGGCTGGCTGTAGGTGTCTAGCATGGCGATGCCGTTGCCGCCGCCCGCGCCGCCGCCCTCTTCCAGCAGGCTGTGGCACACCACCACCGCCGACACGTTGGCGTTGCGCAGCGTCTGCGGGCGGGGATGGTGGTGGTGGTGGTGGTGCAAAGGTGGTATACATCGAAGTGGGTGGGGGTGGAAGCGGGGTGGGTTGGTATTTGGTTGAGATTAGGCGCCAGTGGCGACAGGTGGCGTGAGGCGATGCAAGGGGCGGGGGCAGCGGTGACGCGGCCCTCGCCAAATCCCACTCCACACCCACTCGGATCCCTCCCTCCCTCCCTCCCTCGCGCCGCCCCCAGCTCCCCCCCAGTCCACCCCTCCCCACCTGCTGGCTGAGTTCGATGGTGTGCAGGCAGAAAATGATGCGGTACTCGCGCCCCACCCAGGCCGTCAGCTCGGGCCGCTCGCGCCGCAGCACCGGCCCCAGCCCCGCGTTGGCCGGCGGGCTGGGGGCGGGCGGCGGCAGCAGCGCCGCCATCTGCTGCGCGGGGTGGTAGGCGTGCTGCAGCGTGGCGTTGTCGGGGCCCACCGGCGGCTGCGGGTGCTGGGAGTGTGGGTGCTCCAGGGACAGGTCTGTTTCCGCGCCGTAGCGGGGTCGGCCGCCGGCGGCGCCCGCGCCGCCCGGCCCGCGGTTCGGGGGCAGCATCATATTGCCTGCGCGAGCAAGAGCAGCAAGGGTTGGGTTGGTTGGTGGGTGGGTGATGGGGGACATTGGGTGGCATCGCATGCGGGTGATGTGATGCGATGTGTTGGTCGTTTGCGGCCGATGGGGCCGATGGTCGGTGGCGCGGCGCGTGCAGAGCAGCGGGTGTTGGTTGGGCTTGGGGTGGGTGCACGGGCGCCGTGCCAAGGGTGAGTGAGGGGGTCGCGCAGGGGCTGCAGAACTGCAGAACGCGCGACCTGGGCGCCCCAAGTGCTCACCTGGCGCCAACGGCGACGCGGCCGCATCCAACGTCTCCGCCCCCAGCCCGAACTCCTCACCGCCGCCGGCGCCGAAGGAGCCCTGCCGCAGCGGCAGCTGGCCCGGGCGTGGCGGGTACCTGCGTCGCGACCGTTGTTGTACGAGATCAGTGCTCTGACAGGCCCGGGTGCGCAGTCCATACGGCTGATGCCAAGCCTGCACACCCTTGAGTGGGAGCCCTGCGCATCACACCAGCCCGGGCATTTCCCCCGCTTCCCCTGCCCCCCGCTTCCCCTGCTGCCACACACCCCTCACCCCAGCCAATTGCCCCCCTGGACCCCAGCCAGCCACGGCACGTACCCGGCGCCCGTCTCCGCCTGCATGCCGTACGCGGCGTCGCTGGGCCGCCGCGAGCCGCCGCCAGGGCCGCCAAGGCCGCCAGGGCCGCCGCCTCCCAGCCGGCCGCCAGGGCCGCCGCCGAGGGGCCCCGGCGGCGGCCGGCCGAAGGAGCCTTGCCGCTGCATGCCGCCGGCAGGCGGCGGCGGCAGACCCCCAATGCCGTAGCCGCCAGCCGCAGCCTCCGCGCCCAGCCCAAATTCCTGCTGTTGCTGCGGCGGCTGCAGCGGCGGCCGGCCCGCAGGGCGCAGCGGCGACTGGCCGCCAGGCGGGCCGCCGTACAGCCCCTGCCCGGGGCCGCCGCCGCCGTACCCTTGGCCGTACTGGTCCCGCGTGTCAGCCGCCAGGCCGTAGTCGCTAACACGCTGCTGCGGCTGCTGCGGGTGCTGACCGCCTCCGTACGGCTGCTGCTGTGCGCCGTACTGCGGCGGCTCGTACAGCCCCTGCTGCAGCTGCTGCTGCCCGTGGATGCCCATGTGCTGCGGCGGCGGCTGGCGGGCGGCCGCCTCCGCCACCAGCCCGAAGCCGCCGCCTGGCCCGCCGCCACCGCCGCCGCCGGGGCCGTACGGCGGCTGCTGGTACGGCGACTGCGGCGGCGCGGGGCCGCCCTGCCGCGTGTCTGCAGCCAGGCCGTAGTCCGACACGCGGCCGCCGGCGCCCGGCCGGCTGCCGTTGTTGCCGCCTGCGGCAGGGGGGCCCAGGAGCATAACCGTGTGACAGCGCGCGCGACAGCACAAATCAAGACGCAGCACGGTGCCGCAACCAGCAATGCAGCAGTAAGCAAGCTGGCCCTGCAAGCACCCATCAAGCCCAACGCACCCAGCTCGGCGGCGAGGCCATGCGCCTCGTACGGCTGCCCCCCCTGACCCGGGCCGCCCTGGTACAGCCGCGCGCCGCCGCCCGGCGGCTGCGGCTGCGCATAAAAGGCGGCGCCCTGGCCGCCCGCGGGGCTGGGGCGCGGCAGCGGGTGGCCGGGGCCGCCGGTGCCGAAGCCGCCGGGGCGCAGCGGGGCGCCGCCGCCGCCGCTGAGGGGGAACAGCTCCTGCACGCCGGCGCCCAACCCGAAGTCGGGGGTGGGGCCGCCGTCCAGCGGCTCGCTGCTGATGGGCACACGCGGGGGCGGGGCTGCAGGAGGGAGGAAGAGGGGGCAAGAGGGAAGAGATGAGGAAAGGAAGAGAAGGACGCGGGAGAATGAGGTGCGCACCATAACCGCGCGCCTCATCCACACGTGCCCAACATCCTGCCCGACGCCAGACACCCCCACCCCCCACACATGGGTGTTGGGTTGGCAATGGTTGATTTGGGAATTGGAGAAAACTACCCCCACCACCCCACCACCCGCCCACGGGGCGGCGCGACTCACGCTTGGGCACCGCGCCCGGCAGCTGCAGCGGGTTGTGCCAGCCCAGGCCTAGCACGATGCGGCCGGCGGGCTGGCGGGTGACGGGGTTGGTGATCTTGAACGCACCCTCCACCGGCACGCCCTGGGCCAGGCCCGCCAGCGGCACGCTGGCCACACCCACGATGGCGCGGAGCGGGTCGTCGCTCTGCGGGGGGGGGGGCGGACGCGGGTTACACCTTGCACTTGCCCAGCCAAACGACCAGCCCCTGCCATTCCTCTCGACCGCACCACCCACCCACCCACCCACACGCACATGCACAGCTTTTCCATCCTTTTTGAACACCCAGCCTCCCCAACCCCGCTCATCCAAGCCCAGCCCCAGCCCCCCACCCCAGCCCCCCGCCCGCCGCCCCCCACCTGGCTGTCGTCGAACACCACCAGCTGCAGGTGGCGCGTGCGCAGGTCGGCCTCCAGCGCCGGCGTGCGCGCGATGGGCCACACCGCCTCGTCGTTGAACACTGGGTGCGCGCCCGCCAGCGTGCGCGTGTCGCGGTAGTCGCGGTGGCCCGGGAACCTGCGCGAGCACGAGCACCAGTGTGTGTACGGGTGTGTACGGCGACGTAGGTGAAGGTACCGGCGACGAGTCAGGGAGGAGCGGCCGGAGGAACGGTGCCGTGATGCGCAGGGCGCGGAATGGCGTGGCAGCGGCCCGGACCCGGATGAAGATTCCGCAAGTTTGATGCACAGTTGCGCGTGCCGGCATCCCGTCCCGGCTGCGTGCCGCCGCCTCCTCCCGGCTGTGTTTTGTGTGTTGGCCCCCCCCCTCCGGGCCTCCCCGCCGCACCTGTAGTACACGTACGGCCGCAGCGTCATGGCGCTGCCGCCCGCCGGCACCAGGCCGTCGCAGCGCTCGATGATGACCTTGACGGCCTGGCTGGTGCCCGGCTGCGTGAGCGCCTGCGGGCGAGAGGCGGGGGGGGGGGGGGGGGACCGAGGGGTCGAGGGGTCACGGTGCGGGGCTTAGCGTTGGCGTGCTGCTAGGGGTGCAGGGATGATGCGTTAGTCGGGGACAGGAGACAGGGGCAACACGGCGTTGTGGCGCCCTGCGGCATGCTGAGCCGCCCCCTACTGACTAAAGGCGCATCACCCGCACCCGCACCCGCACCACCACCAAAATACCGTCAAAAATACCGCCGCCCGCCCACCTGCTGCACCGCGGTGGTGGCGGGGTCGCGCTCGTCCGGCTCGGAGCGGCGCTTGTGGCGCCCCGCCGCGCGCCACTCCTTGAGCAGCGCGTCCAGCGGCCGGCGGAAGCAGTAGCCGTAGCGCAGGCGGCCCAGGCGCTTGCCGTCGGCGCCGAACACGTCGGCGTAGTGGTAGGCGCGGTTGTAGCCCAGCGCGGCGCCGATCTCCAGGTCCTCCAGCACCTGCGCGTTGTTTTGCATGTGTGTGTTTTGGGTGTGCTGGAAAAATCAAATGGAAGCCCCCACCCCCCAGCAACGGGTGTTTCGCGTGTGTGTGTGTGGGAGCGGGCGGCGGGACATGAATACCAGCCAATCGAAAAAGGGGCTGCTCGAATTACCACCCTTACCTCTCCCCCTTTAGATTGGGCTGGTGTTTACACACCCACACCCTGCCCCAGCGCCCACCTGCTTGAGGCTGAAGCGCGCCACGCCCAGCACGTCGTAGTCGTAGCCGCGCGCGCGGCACAGCTCCAGCTCCAGCACGTGGCTGTCCAGGTAGTCAAGCAGGAAGGGGTCGCTGTCCACCACGTACTGGATGATGGTGTTGAAGGAGGGCGCGTTGGAGGACACGATGGGCGTGGCCTGTGTGTGGGGGTGGTGGGGTAGGGGTGGGGGAGGGAAGGGGGGGAGGCGTTGAGAGGTGGTGTGGTGGCGGACGGGAGGGCGGCAGGTCTTTGCTGGTCCTGTGCCGCGGCGGCACGTGTTTGGCACGTGGCGTGGGGCGTGGGGAATGTGGCGTGGGGCGCTGAGACCAGCCAGGTCACCACACGGGACGCGGCCGGGCGCAGGCACCAGTCGAGCAGGCCACACGGGGCCGAACCACACCAGCACTGTACACGCAAAACACACACACACAGGCACGCACCTGGGACTCGTGCATGAAGAAGTCAAAGGTGAAGAACACGGCGGGGTCCTTGCCCAGGGCCTCCTCCTGCGGGGTGAGGGGCATCGCGGCATGGCGTGCCGTTTGTCACCTGAACGCGTGCCCTTGTATGTGTGCCTGCCACCCCACCCCAGCAACCACAGCCCAAACCCCCCACCAGCAACCCCGAGCCCAGCACCCATTTCAGCCTGCAGCCCAACACTCCTGCGGCCCAGCCCCTCCTGCGGCCAGCAGCAGCACTCACGTAGACCTGGGCCTCGGTGACGTGCAGCTCGAAGATGTTCTGGTCCTCGCCCAGCTCCGACAGGTCGTCCGCGTCGGAGCGGATCGAGTCGCGCAGCCCGCCGCGCTTGCTGGAGCGCAGCGCGCGGTTGATGCCGCTGTAGGCGCCGCGCAGCTGCAGCTCCAGCTTGCGGATCTTCTCGTCGCGCCGCTCGATCTCGCGCTGCAGGGGGAAAGCAGGGAGGGTGAGAGGGAGAGGGAGTGGAGGGAAGTCGGTGGCAGGTTCGCGAAAAGGGTGAGGCAGAGGAGCGGAGGTTGAAAGGCCGGGCGCCGCCGTCCAGCCACGAAAGCCAGAACGATCGCCGCAGCCCCCCCGTCGGCCCCCGCTGCGACGTCCACCAACTGGGACCCCCCGCCCCCCCCCCCGCTCACCTCCAGCTTGCGCAGGTCGGCCTGCAGCTCGCGCTTGATGCGCTCCATCTCGCGGTGCGCCTCCTCCACCGCCGCCTTGGCCTCCATGGTGATGGCGGACTCGGTCTCAAGCACCTGCGGGAGAGGGGCGGGCGGGGCGGGGGAAGAGGGGTCAATTCGTATTCTCCCGCTGGCCATCCTTGCTGCGCCCACCCCTCGTTTGCTTGGGACCACATGTGCTGGGTAGGGGATTAACAGCGAGATTAACAAACTGCATCCCCTGCATCTGCCTGTCCCGCCCCGCCCCCCACCTTGTGCAGCTTCTTGATCTCGCCCTGGTCCAGCCGCCACACGTCGCGCAGCTGGATGAGCTCCCGCCGCAGCTCCTCCGGCGTCTTGTCCGAGTCGGGCTTGCGGTCCGAGCCGAACAGCAGGTCTGGGGGTGTGGGGAAGGGAAGGCGAGAGGGGGGCGGGGCGGGGCGGGGTCTGAGAGATAAGGGGTGGGTACAGCCGTCCTTGATGGCGTCTCACAGGGGGAAGTCGTCTCACTCGCAAGGCAGCAGCAAGGCAGCACAAGGCAGCAGCAATCAGACCTAAGCCGCTCAGCCAGCCAGCCAGCCAGCCAGCTGGCCAGCCAGCCGCAGCCTGCCTGCCAGCACGCACCGTCGTCCGCGAAGAGCAGGTCGGTGCCGGTGGCGGCGCCGGGCAGGTCGGTGCGCATGTACACCGCCAGCTTGTCGCGCGCCGCCTGCAGCTCCAGCGACAGGCTGGCCACCTTCTTCTTCAGGCCGTCGCTGTCGTCCTGCATCGCCTTGTACGACGTCTGCAGGCCGGGACAGGGGGTTACGGGGTTGGGGGGCGTGAGGGGAAGCATGGGGCTGGTGGAAGGGCCCCCTCCCGCCCCCGCCCGGTCGGCCCGCCCCGCCCCCCTGCCCCCTCCTCCCCCCGCACCTGGTCCATGCCGTCCAGCAGCGTGCGCACGTGCTGCAACTCCATGCGGACCTGGCGATAGGCGGCGGTGGGTGGCGATGGAGAGGGATTGAGTAAAGAACAGGGCGAGCATGGCAAAGGCGGCACCGGTCTCGCTGTCCACATGGCTGGCTGCCAAGCCGCGCCACTCTTCTTCTCTCCCTCTCACCTCCCCATTCACCTCCTCTGCCGCATCCCGCCCCCCTAGACCCCCATCCCCTCACCCCGTCACCCCGCCCCCCACACCCCGACCCCCAGCCACCCCCTCCCCCGCCCTCACCTCGGCCTCCTTCTGCTGCGCGGTCGCCTTCTCGCGCTTCACCGCGAACAGCTCCTCGCGCAGCGCCCGCACCTCCGCCAGCGCCTCGCCCGGCGCGTTGAGCGCCTTCTGCTGCAGCGACAGGTACTCGCGCTCCAGCTTGACGCGCTCGCCCCTGCGAGTGCGCGTGCGTGTGCCGTGGCGTGCGGGTGGCAGGCGGTGAGTGTGTGCGCAGGTGGGCAGGTGCGTGGTGTGCCAGGCGCAGCGGCGGCGCAGAGAGAGGGGTCACAAGAGGTGCGCCAAGGGCATGTGTATGTGTAGCAAGGGAGTGGGGGACGCACGCACACAAGAAGCAGCTGCCAGCACGCGTGCTCACTTCTCGTGCGTGAGGCGGGACTCCAGGTCCTGCACCCGCATCAGCTCCACCTGGAGCCGCGTGATCTCGTCCTCCAGCCTGTGGGGGCGAGGGGGTGGGGTAGGGTGGGGAGGGGAGGGGGGCTCGGCGTGGCGGCGTGTGGTCAGAACTTGGCCCTGACGCGGCCAGGTCCTACAGGCCCCGTCGCAGGTGCGTGGACATGCGTGGGACACGGCGCATGGAGCCCACAGGACAGCAACACCAAGCAGATGACAAGCCAGCCCCCACCCCCACCCCCTGCACTCACTTGAAGCGCTTGCGGTGCTCCTCGTGCAGCAGCTTGTGCGTCTCGTCCAGCTGCGCCTGCATGCGCGCGTACAGGATGCGGATGTTGTCCAGCTCGCCCTTGTGCTCCATGAACCTGGCAGGGAGGGGGGCAGGGGAGGGGGGGATCCATGCATAGATTAGTTATCGGGGGGAGCAGGGGACGAGGGGACGAGGGGCGGCGGAAGGTGGTACAGGCGAGGGTCGGCAGTCCTTGACAGCAAGTTCTTCGCAGGACGCAGCCCAGCCGGCCACAGCCCACCCGCCGAACCCCCTCTCCCTGGAGCCCTCCCCCGCAAGGCGCACCGCTTCTTGAAGGTGGACGCGATCTCCCACGCCTTCTGCAGCTGCTCGTCGCCGCCCGCCGCCTCTAGGTTGCCCAGCACGTCGATCTTCATGAAGTCGCGCTCCAGCTCCTCGATGCGCGCCTTGTACAGCGCCGCGTCGCGCTGCAGCAGCTCCACCTGCGGCGGGCGGGTGGGTGTGTATGGGGGGCGGCAAAGACCCGGCGTGAGCAGGAAGCACCCAGGCGCGGTCGCTGCCAAAAGAAGGCCAATGCTGCACCCGCACTCCCGACTCCCCGTCAAATTCTCTCTCACCAACGACGCAGCACGTTCCCAATACTCCCAAGATTGACACCACACACACAACCCTGCACCCTGCACACGCGGCACGCTGTACGGCCCCCGCTGTACAGCATGTTTGCTGTACCTTCTTGGCGTCGTCCTCCAGCTCGCCGTTGCGCCGCTGCGCGTCCCGCAGCTCCGCCTCCAGCTGCCCCACGCGCTCGCGCATGAACGCCTCCTTCATGCCGCCGCCGCCCACGGTGGAGCGGATCAGCGAGGCGCGGCCGGGGCCGCTGGCGCGGATGTTGGGGCCGGCGGTGGGCACCTTGCTGGGCGAGGTCGAGCTGAGGCGGGGACGGGCGCGGGGAGTTGAAAGGATGGTTAGAGGGGGACAGGGCAGGAGAGGCAGGGCGCGACTTTACAAGGCAATGGTTCTGGAGTGTGTGGACACGTGTGTTTGCCGGGCTCGAACCCCACTGCCCGAGTACCGCACCGCTACCAGCCGGGGCCCCTCCCCAGGACCTCACCCCCTCACCGTGTGGGCGAGCGCATGGGCGAGCCGGTGCGCATGGCGCCGCCCAGACCCGCGCCCACCCGGAACACCCGCACCAGCTCCAGGCACTGAGCGGGTTGAGGCAAGGGGGAGGGAGCGGGCGTAGCCGTCATGTGAGCAGTCACTTGTGAGCAGCATTTTGGAATGCCTGCGGGGTTGACTCCCACGGCTATGACCCGTCCACACGGCCCCCTGTCCCGCCCCGAATGTAATGTCCCTGTCCCGGTCACCCTCCACCCGGCCGCTCGTCCGCTGCTGGTCTTCAGTGCATCCTGTACCGCTTCCCAAACAGTCCTTGCAACACCCCACCCACCCCACCCTCACCCGCCACCCCCTCAACGCCCCCCCCCCACCCTCAGCCCCCACCTGGTACAGCTCGTCGAAGCTGACGCGGCTCTCGCCCAGCACGTCCCACTGCTGCAGCTTGGCCAGCAGGTAGCGCACCTCCTTCTGGTACATGTCTGTGGCGAGGGGCCGGGCGGCAGGAGGCGGGCAGGGAGGGAGGCAGGGAGGGAGGGAGGGGGGGCAGGCGTGAGCGAAAGGCAGCGTGTGGAGTGGCTTCGGCCATCCCGCGTTGTTTTCTTTCCCACAGCGCAGCCCAGAGAGTGTTAAGTGCACATAGCACGCAGCGCTGACAAATTGCGCTTGCTCGTGTAGCCGCAAACCCGCGCTCCTGCAGCATACCCCTCAGCCCCCGGCCCCGGCCCTGGCCGGCCCCTCACCCTTGAGGAAGCGGCGCACCAGCCGCACCACCTCCAGGTGCGTCAGGCAGCCGTCCCGGTCGCCGTCCAGCTCGTCGAACGAGGCCTTCACCTCCTGCGCCATCAGTGTGCGTGTGTGTGTGTTATTGGAGAGCCCACGCAAACAAACGCACGGAGCAGCGTGTGCTTGTGTGTGTGCTGGTGCAAGGTGGAGAGGGGGCGGGAGCAGAGTCCCTTGCACGGCGATCACGTGCGAACACGTGTGTAGAATGGAAGCGCCAAGGCACCCTGCGCGGCCCCTTTCGCAGCCCCATCCTCCCTGCCCGCCAGGCTGCCGCCGCCCCCCACCTGCTTGTTGTCGCGCAGCACCTCGCGGATGCGGTCCAGCGCGTCGTTGACCTCGATGTTCTTGCCCACCTTGGCGGCGGTGCCTGCGTGAGCAGGGGAATCAGTGGGGAATGGGGCCGGAGGGTGGGCGTGGGGGGGAGCGTCAGTGGCGATGGAGGAGAGAGCGCAGGGAACGCGGAAGCGCTTGTGCAGCGCGAGAATCGGAGCCGAGAGCCAGCAATAGCAGCCACAACAACCGTGGGAGCCAGGCCGGGCACACAGACACAGGTTGCTGCTGCCACTCACGCGCCGCGAAGGCCTCCTTGATGCTCTCCAGCATCTCGGGCAGGCTGATGAGGCCGTCGCCGTCCACGTCCAGCATCATGCGCAGCTCCTCGATCTGGCTGCAGGGGGGGTGCGAGCGGCCGGAAGGGAGGGGCGAGGGGTGAGGGGAGGAAGCGGTGGTGTGGGGTAAGGAAGGGTGGCGAAGCCGTGGGGGCCAGCCGCCCTTTTGCTGATGGTGAGATCGGACAAATGGCGGGGAGATGGGGCGGGATTAGCACAGGTGTGGCGCCCACCCGTACCTAATCGCATCCTGTGGATCCAACTGCCCCCGCTATGCATGAAGACACTCCCTGCCCTGCCCCGCCCCGGCTCTCCCTCATCCCGGCTCCCCGACGCACGTCTGGTTGAGGTCAGGCATGAGCGTCTGCAGCAGCCGCGCCAGCTCGCGGCGGTCCAGCTGGCCGCTGTTGTCCACGTCGAACTGGGCAAACACCTCCTGCAGCCGGGCCGGGCGCGTTCGCGCGCGAGCACACACACCAGTTCAGCAGGGATACGGGCACGAGCGTTACGGGGCTGCGTCATGCAACGCCCGGTGGCAATGGAGCCTCAAGGCTGTAGCTTGCGCACACGATCGCGGAATACGCGGTAACAAGCGCCCAGCAGCACCCAGCCAGCCGGCCTCAACGCCTCAACGCCCCGCCAGCCCGGCGGCCCTGCAGCCACCACCTGCGCGGTAGCACGCGCACGCGCACGCGCACGCGCACGCGCACGCGCACGCGCATGCGCACGCACCTGCAGCCGCGCGCCGTTGTTGGCGAGGAAGGAGTCCAGGGTGGCCAGGAAGCGCTCCATGGAGTTGTGCACGCCCATCTTGACCTCCTTGTTGGTGCGGATGCCTGGGGGCGGGGGGGGGCTTGTGAATACCATCCCAAGCTAAAGCGTCCGGGGGGGGGACGTCAGGCGGGTCACGGGAGCAAGAACCGCGGGCTCGCCTTGCCATGTGCCGCGGCTGTCGCTGCCAGCCCGGCTAGGCACGCCACCCACCACCCGGTGTGCGCCCCCCCCCCGCCCTGCAGCGCCCCAAGCCCCGCCCTGCCCTCGCCTCACCCAACGGGCGCGGGAAGTTGTTGTCGCCCGGCACTGTGAACATCTTGCCCGTCTTGCGGTCCAGCAGGTACATCTCGTCGTTGTGCCAGAACTCCTCCAGCACCCAGTCGTCAGGGCCGGGCTGGTTGCCGGGGCCGCCCAGCGCCTGGGCGGGCGCGGGTGAGGAGAGGGCGAGGCGAGGGGGTGTGTGGAGGGGGCTAGGTCATTCCACCCCCAAAACCAGTACAGGGTGCGGAGGGGAAGGGTACCGCTTTGTGCGCGTGGATGAGCTGCCCCGTTGGGAAAAACACTGAGGCATGCCCGCGTCCCGAACTTGAGCCCTTGTCCCTTTCCCCCATGTACAAACACAACCCCCGCCCAGCAACATCCCCACCCCACCCCACGCCCCCCGCCCCCGCTGCCGCGCGCACCTCCAGCCCGCCCATTCCCGCCTCCGCCATGGTGGTGATCTTGCGCTCATAGAACTTGACCAGGTTCTGCAGCTCGTTGATCTGACCCTCGTACGCCTTGCACTGCGCCAGCGGGCCGTCTGCGGCGCGGGAGGTAAGCAGGGAGCAGGGAGAAGTGGGGTGTGCGGGTGGGGTCAGGCCGGCTGCAGGAGCCGGGAGCGGACCGCAGGGGCGGGCCGAGCCAAGCCGGACCGGACCCCGAGCCGCCCGCTCTGGAAAATCAAGCCAAAACTTTGCTCAGATGCCACCTTCTGTGAAAGCACAATATTCCCCATTACATACCCGTACCGCGTAAATTGCAATGCTGCTGTGTTTTGCTCTGCACCACGACCACCACCCTCATCACCACCACCGCGACCCCCCCCCCCCCGCCCCCCTCCTCCCCCGCACCGCTCTCGATCAGCTCCTTGAGCGCGGTGTTCTCCTCCTTGAGCGTCACCAGCTCCTCCTGCTGCGCCACGAAGCGCCGGCCCGCCTCCTCGCCCCAGAACTCGTCCTCGGGCTTGCGCCGCGCCGCCGCCGCCGTGCGCTCCAGCTTGCCCACCTGTTGTTGCGGCAAAATGCATAATTAGATAGAGGCAGGTCAAAGGCTGGGCTTGAAGTTGGGCGCAGGCCTGAGGGCTCCCTGCAGAGCTCAGCCCTTAGAGAGTTCCGGCTCTGCGTGTGCGTGGTGCAAGCAGCATCCAGCCGCACCTCACCGCATGCCACTGTCCTGGCGGCGTGTGCACGGCAGCGCCCTCCCCCCCTTCCAAACACCCCCGCCCCCGCCCCGCCTACCGCCCCGCCCCCACCTTCTGCACCAGGTTGCGCTGGTCGCGCAGGAAGCCGTCCAGGCGCTGCTTGTAGGAGTCGGCCATGGCCTTCAGGTCGCTGGACCGCTTCTTCTCCCTGCATGTAGGCGCGCGCGTCGGCGGCGGCGGCGGCTTGTTAGAAGCAGGGTGCGGAGCCGGCCGCAGCAACGCGCAGCAAGCTGCTGCAGCCGTGGCGGTGGCGCCGGCCGCATGCTAGGAGGCAAAGGTGCGCGGCGTGTGAACGCGTCGGCCCTTCTCGTAGGTGAGGCAGCTGGCCTGGCTCGTGGCTGCCTGGACCCCGTTAGTCCTGCGCCTGCTCCCCCGACCCTGGAAACTCATCGCTAGGCGTCTGTATTTCTTTTTTGGGAGACCCGCCCGGTCCGCAAGCCCCCTGGGGCCGCACCTGGCCAGCTTGCTCGCCAGCTCGGCATTCTCCGCCCGCAGCTTCGCAATGGCCCGCTCCGCGTCCAGCAGCTTCTGCGCCGCGCCGCCCTTGGCGGTGACGTCCGTCTGCACCAGCGCCCGCTTCGCCGCCTCCTCGGTGCGCGCCAGCTGCGCTCCCAGCCTGGTACCGGGTGGGGCGGCGGGGGCGATTGGAACCAGGGCGACGTGGGTGCGGGAAGAAAGTGGTGCGGCGGTGCGGGAGGACATGGGTGGTATGCGGTAGCTGCGCCCTGTGATGTGCATGCCCCATACAAGCGCCGCTATGGGCAGTGCTGTGATTGGACGCTCTGTCCAAGCTCCAGCGACGCCCCGTGTCCGCGGCGCGGCCGACGCCAAACCGTGCCCACGCTCCGGGGCCCACGCGCCCCAACCCACGCCCGCCCCTGCTGGGCCCAGACTGTCTCGACAGAGTCTCCCCCGCCCGCTGGTGTGTCTGACTCACTGCTTGATTTTGAGCTCCAAGTCCCGCTCGCGCTTCTTGCAGACGCGGTACTCCTCGAGCATGCGGTGGAAGTTCTCATGGTTCACCCGGTCATTCGAGGGTGCCCACGCATACTTGACTGCCTTTGGTGGCGGCAAGCTGCCAAAGCTCGTCGCCGACTCGTCGGGGCCGTCCAGGCCCCGGTCGTCGTTGCCTCCCATGTTGTTGAGCCGGGGCTTCTCCGGGCGTCGGCCCCAATAGGATAAGAGCTGTCCTGGGACTATCAGCTACGTCAACATCGTATACAGGTGCGAGGGCAATGCCCCGCTTTGTTGGGTCGTTCTTCCTGGCGACTTCCTCTAGCGCAAGCGACCGTCGACAGGTGGACCAAGAATACAGCAGCACGGAAGGCCCTGAGGGGCGAATTTTCGAGGTGCTCTACCAGTCTACTCTTCAGAAGTGCTGCGGGCTCCTTCTCGCAGCGGATGAGCAAGTTCAATGCTGGGTCTGGATCCTGCTTTGCGGCCACGCTCTGCCCAGGGCCCCTGCGCGCTTCCATTTTTTCTTATCGTTCAACGCATAATAATTGCAACACGTAAGTGTTCAGTTGGGGGCGACAGCGTGCTGCAGGCGCACTCTCGCTTGGCCTGGTGCAGGCCATTAATCATCTCAGGGCATTCCGCCCGCGTTTCATCAAATGATAATATGATAGTCAAGCTTCGCCGCGAGGGCGTCGCCGCTACAAAACAGCGAAACACTGTTCGGGAGCTCACTCAAGCACGCTTCGTGCCTGCCAAATGCAAATTACCAAAGACAAACATACGCCAGCAACGTTTGGCCTGCCATAAATCGGAAAGCCCTCGCGCCAAAGCCCCAGTCGCGACCCTCGGGCCTTCCCAGCGCACCCCTTTGGCCGCCCCCTCAGTGCATCCCCTCGCTCCCCCGCGAATCGACAAACCATTGTATGAGCAGCCAGTGACAGCGGCAATTGTTGCTCGGGCGGGCAATTCGCGCACAGGCTTGCAGCCGACATCAGATGCCCCCTATAACCGCGGTCCAAATCACATATCGTGAGTCCACTGAAGAACAAATCCCCTTCAATTATCGTGAAGAATCAGTATCCTACATCTGCGGTCCTCCAACTGAGACATTCGCACGCGACTCAGCGCACTGTGCGCGCTGGAGCGCAAACGCAAGGTTTTGTCATGAGGGTGAGATTGGGGAGGTCGCTGTGTCGGGCGACCGCTAGATCTGCGGCCTTTGGGCTGAATAATTCATGAGCCGGTACTCCGTCATGGAAGCTTCGTGGGCGCTCGATACGTCAGCCCTCGCTCCCAGCACCAGCAGCTTGACGTGTGGGGTGCCAGGGCAGCGCTGCTGCCATTTGGGTTGCCGGGGCCGGGGACCATGTTGTGTCAACTGTGCGTCCACCTAGCTCTCCTCATCACACCTTCTGATGCCTTCCCCGCTCCCAGGCTTCAACCCTCGTGGGCAGCGGCGGGCGGCCCAGAGCTGCAGCGCCACGCGGCGGCGTGCCAGTTGCTGCCGCACGCGCCACAACCACTGGAGCCCCGGTCTGCGGGGCGCTGCGCTGCCATGATGGGCGCCTGAGCACCGCCGCCGTCCTAACGGCCGGCCGGCGCCGCGCGGCGCCGCACCGGCCCAGCCACACGCTGCCGCAGCGCGTGGTCGCACGCGCGGGGCGCTTCGGGGTGAGGTAACACTCGGGGCTGCTCGGCCCATGTCTTTCCCGAGCTGTTGAAGATGTTGGGGGGCCGTGTTGGCCAGCTACCGTACTGTCACGCCCGCGGGGTCTCGGCACGGCAGAAGGAGGATGCTGGCGGTCGCGGGGCCTGGATATAGCCCATGCGGCCATGCCTGTGACACCTATCGTACTGTTGCGCATCCTGCCTCTCCAATCTCCATGCTGTGCGCAGGACGGCTACGGCGCTGGACCCGGCGGCCGTGGCGGCGGCGGCGGCGGGCGGCGGCCTCGCGACCTGCAGCAGCTCCTGGAGCTGCTCAATGGCGGGTGAGCGGGTGCAGGGGGGGCAACGCGCTTGGACACGGGGGAGCGAGTGGCGCGTGGATTGGAGCGAGCCAGCATCAGCTCGTGAGGGGGCCAGCACGGCGACTGGGACAGGGCAGCATGATGTAGGCCCGATGGTGCTGGTGACGTGTGAGGGCTGGCGCTGGCGAAACCATAGCATGTGCAGGCGATAGACACCCAGCCGGCGCATGCTGGGACCTAAACCACTCTCACAACAACACCATGTGTCATAAAACGTGCGTGACAAACATAACATGCGCAGGGGCGGCGAGGACCCGGAGCAGTTCCTGGACCTGGTCTCGGACGCGCCGCGCGTCATGGAGCCGCGCCGCCGGGGCGCGGGGCCGCCGCTGTCCCTGCGGCAGCTGGCGCAGGCGCAGCAGGCGCAGGCGGAGGCGGAGGCGCGGAGGCGCGCGCAGCTGCAGCAGCAGCTGCTGCAGCAGAACATGGCGGCGCAGGCGGCTGCGGCGGCGCGGCGGCAGGCGGAGGCGGAGGAGGAGGCGCGGCGGGAGGCGGCGCGGCGGGCGATGCTGGAGAGCGCCAGGTGAGCCCAGCGTGGGGCCCAGCGGGGAAGATTCAGCGGGGGGCCAGGGACAGGAGCGATGCGCAGTCACGCCTTTGCCCGCATGTGGTGCACGCCCCCCAACCGCAAGCACCCGCATCCGCCCCACCAGCCCCAAGCCAGCGCGCAACTCCACCACTCCGCCATGCACAACGGCTCCCCTTCTCAACCTTGCAAACCCACTCTGCCCGCAACCCTGCCCTTGCACAACACCTGACCGCATTACCTCATTCCACCACCACCGTCCCCTGGCCTTCCGCCCGCCCCCAGGCGCCACCTGCCGCGCTACGGCACCACGGACGAGGTGGCCCGCCTGGCCAGCGCGCTGGCGGCGGCGGGCGTGCGCGACCCGGAGCTGTGCAACGCCATGGTGCGGCAGCTCATGAGCGAGCAGCAGCAGGCGCAGCAGGCGCAGCAGGCGCAGCAGGCGCAGCAGGCGCAGCAGGCTAAGGCGCAGCAGGAGGCTAAGGCGGCGCAGGCGGCGCAGGCGGCGCAGCAGCAGCAACAGCAGCGCCAGGCGGCATGGCCGGCGCAGCAGCGGCAGGCGGCGCTGCAGGCGCCAGCGCAGCCGCGGGAGCCGGAGGCGGACGTTGACTCCAACAGGTATGGGCGGTGGGTGGTGCGGGCTGTCTGTGTAGTGATGCTACCGGTATGGGAATAAAGCATTGGTTTGGACGGCCGCGCGGCGGCCCCAACCAACGCTACGCCCCACGCCATCCCCACGCGTCCACGACCGCGTTATGACGCCCCCACTTCTCAAAGTGGCACTTACACACGCCCGCGCCCCTTCACGCACCCCGACTGATCCGTTGCAACAACCTGTCGTCATCTTCTCGTCTTAATGATTCATGCATGGAACCCCCCCTCCGCAGCAGCCTGGCCGAGCTGCTGGACGCCTTCGCCGCCATGCGGCACCGCCCCAGCGACGCCGAAATGGCGGAGCTGCTGCGCCGCCACCACCAGCAGCAGCAGGCCAAGCAGCTGCAGCAGCAACAGCAGGCGGCGGCTGCGCAGGCGGCAGCTCAGGCGGCGGCGGCACAAGCGGCGGCGCAGCAGCAGGCGCTGCTGCAGGCCAAGCAGCAGCAGGCGAGCCGGTCGCAGCCCATGCTACAGCCGCGCGGGATGGGCATCCCCAAGCCGCCCACTCCCACGCCGGCGCCTGCTCCCCCACCAACCCCGCAGCCGCAGCAGCAGCAGCGGCAAGAGGAGGAGGCGGGGCCCATCACAAGTGGCGGGGTGCGCATGTCGCCTGAGGCGGCGTCGCGGCTGCTGCAGTCGCTGTCTCGCATAGGCTACAACCCAGACGACGTCACGCTACAGCGGCTGCTGGAGCAGCTACAGCCGCAGCGGCTGCAGCTACAGCCAGGCGCCGTCCGCGCCGCACAGCTGCAGCAACAGCAACAGCAGCAGCAGCAGCAGCAGCAGCAGCGGGCGGCAGCCGCTGCCGCGGCCGCGGCAGCGGCCGAGGAGCAGCAGCGTCGCCAGCAGGCCTTGCTGCAGCAGCAGCAGATGCAGCAGCAACGGCAGCAGCAGCCGCAGGTGGAGCCTGGGCATAAAGCCGGTGCCGCGGCGGCGGAGGAGGAGGACGAGGCGGAGGACGAGGACCAGCTGAGCTTCAGCCTGGCGCGTGACGCGCAGGCGGTGGCCAACGCCATCCGGGCCCTAGAGCGCATGGGGCGCCGCGGCGAGGCGGCGGCGCTACGGCAGCGCTTCCAGCGGCACGTCGAGGAGGTGCAGCAGCGGGCGGCGCGCGAGCGGGCGGCGGCGCTGCAGCAGCGCCGGCTGCAGGAGCAGCAGCATGAGAAGGAGGAGGCGGCGCGCGCGCGCGCCGAGGCGGAGGCGGCCCAGCGGCAGCGCCAAGCGGCGGCCGCGGCGGCGGCGGCGGAGGCGGCGCGGCGGGAGCAGGAGTCGGCGGCCGCCGCGGCGGCGGCCGCGGCCGAGCGGGAGCG
The DNA here is from genome assembly GCA_016834605.1 of Chlamydomonas incerta. Lineage (NCBI taxonomy): Eukaryota > Viridiplantae > Chlorophyta > Chlorophyceae > Chlamydomonadales > Chlamydomonadaceae > Chlamydomonas > Chlamydomonas incerta. The sequence goes on from JAEHOC010000025.1 coordinate 910,709, forward strand.
GGAGCGGGAGCGCCAGGCGGCGGCCCAGCAGCAGTTGCTGCGGGAGCTGCTGGCGAAGCGCCTGCGGGCGGCGGACGACTGGCAGCAAATACGGGTGCGCACTTGAAGTGGCCGGCGTGCTACCGTATGCGAGTCGTGTGTGCTCATTCGGGTCTCTGTGTGTGTTCGCCACTGCGCTTTGACGCCCTCGCCTTTTCCGCCGCACCCAAGCACCCCGTGCCCATTGCCCCTACACCTGCTGTCTACCCTGCGACACTTCTTTGTACCTTCCTTGCAACCCAACCACACCCGGCCCAACCACCACCCGACAGGTGCTGCTGTTCACGTACGCCGAGGCCGCCGACTTCGCCTGCGTGGCGGCGGCGGCGGCGCGGCTGGCGGAGCTGCTGGCGGGCCCCGCCGGTCGCCGCGCTGCCGCGGCGCTGGGCCTGCGCGGCCGCGGCGAGCTGGGTGACCTGCTGGAGGGGCTGGCGGAGCTGGCGCTGGAGCCGGGCGCGGGGCGGCTGGCGGGCGCCAGCGCGGAGCAGGCGGCCAGGTGCGCGGCTTGGGGGTGGGAAGGGCTTGTTGGTTGGGGAGATGCTGCTGGGCGGTTGGGGAGTGCTGCTGGGCGGGAGACGGGGCGCGTGGCAAGCCGGGTGGGTGTGCAAGGTGCACACGGCAGCAGTACGCAATGTGTGCTCCCCGCCGCCGCCTCTGTGCTTGTGGAGCGTGGACCTGGAGCCTCACGCACAATGCGCACACGCTCTTCCACGTTCTGCGCTCCCCGCATCCCACATTTCCCTCCCGCGTTTCCCTCCCGCATTTTCCTCCCGCCTTCTGCCCCGCTCTCAGCCTGCTGGTGTCGGTGGTGGCTCTGCGCTACCTGGACGAGCGGCTGCTGGTAGCGCTGCTGCGGCGGCTGCGGGAGGTGCTGCCGGTAGCGCAGCCGGACAGCCTGGCGGCGGCGCTGGCGGCGCTGGCGGACTGCGGCGTGCGGCCCACGCCGTGAGTGGCGGGGCGAGGGCGGCCGGTGGCTGGCGCTGTTGTAGGGGTGGATTGGTGTACATTGGGGGTTGGGACCGGGAGGAAGGTGTGCCAACGTGAATGCGCGTGCATTTAACGCCGACGCCCTGCATGTTACTGCACGGCGCCGCACCGCGCCGCACCGCAGGCCCTGGATGGAGGCGGTCCTGGCCCGCTGTGAGGCGGAGCTGGCGGGCTTCGCGCCCAACGACCTGGCGGGACTGCCGGTAGGTGCGGCTGGCGGTGTTGTGTGTGTACGTGTGGGCACACTTATGGGCGTGCTGTCGTATCTTTTTCTCTCCTCTCCAGCCTGCCGCTTTGCACGCACCCTGGTGCTGATGCCTCCCCCACTCCGCTATGCACACACCCTTGTCACGACCTGTCAACATCATCTTAATCTCGATTAATCATGGAAACCCCCATCCCCCCGGCGCCCAGGTGTGGCTGGCGCGGCTGGGCGCGCACCCGGGCCGCTCCTGGCTGGAGAGCTACCTGGACGTGCTGCAGGTGGGGACCTGGGGGGGTGCAAGGATGGGTGGGAAGAGGGGCGAAAGGCGGGCCGAGTGAGGGGCGAGGCAGGAGCGGGAGGGGGACAGTGGCTGAGGCAGACAGCGGCTTGCGGAGAGGGGAAACAGTGGGGGATCGGAGCAGGTGGTTGACGACGGGGTTTGGGGCCGGTAGGGTGGATGACGAAGTAAGACCTACGCCAGCGGGACGCGCTTTCAGCTTAGGCAAGCAACAACGCATGCGCGCAACGCGACCGGTTTCCACATCGCCGTGTGTGCATGTTCTGGACTCTTGCTCCGTGTCGCTGACTGCCGCTGCCGCTGCGCTGCCGTGTGGTGGGCAGGCGCGCGAGGGCGAGCTCAGCCAGGCGGTGGTCTCCGAGGCGGTGCGCGCCGTGGCGGCCCTGGACCGGCCCCTGCTCAACGCCTGGAGGGAGGCCGCGGCGGCGCGCCAGCTTCAGGCGCGGGGGCAGGAGCGGGCGCGGGGACAGGAGCAGGAGCAGGAGGCGCTGGCCCAGCGCGCGCAGCAGGCACAGGTGGCCGGCAAGGCGCATGCTGCTGAACCGGCCGTGCAGGTGCGCACGGCTTGGCACGCCATTGGTGGTCCCTTGCATGCGCCTGCCATGACCGTACCTCGTTTATCCCGACACCAGTTCCGCAGTATGGTTTACCCCACTTCATTCGCCTGCCCCTGTTGTAACCGCAGAGGGCAAACGCGCTGGCGTCGGTCGATGAGACGCTGGCGGAGGAGCCGCTGGAGCAGCCGGAGGACGAGTCCAGCACGAATGAGGAGGACGAGGAGGAAGCGGAGGAGGAGGAGGAGGTGGTGGCGAAGCAGCCGGAGCAGCCGCGCGGGACTGGCGCCAGCACCAGCACCAGCGGCCGAGAGGCGCAGGCCGCTGACACGCACCACCACCCGCACACGGGCAAGGGCAAGGTGCACACGGCGAACGCGTCGGCGCCCAGCTCGCCGCCGCTGCAGTCCATTGAGCTCGACGTCGACAGCGAGCAGCAGGCGCCGGCGCGCGGCGTTGCGGCTGCCGCCGCGCCTCACACCGCCCCAGCTGCTGCCGCTGCGCCTGCCCCGCCCGCCGCCGCAACGCCTGGCCCCAGTTCGGGTCGTAGCGCGGCCGGGGCCGCTACTGCTGCTGCTGCTACTGCCGCCGGCAGGCAGCTGCCCGGCAGCTACTCAGTGGACGGGTTCTACACGCCGCAGCCGTACGACGGCGGCGACGAGGGCGAGGAGGAGGCGGAGGAGACGGAGACGGAGGGCGAGCAGCGCGCCTCGGCTGTCGCTGCTGCTACTGCCGACCTGGAGGGAGCCAACCTGGTGCTGGACGAGGCTGTAGCAGAGGCGGCGGCAGACGCGGCTCACGGCGTTGCGGCCAACACGGTGGCGCCGCCGCCGCCGCCGCCGCGGCAGCAGCAGCAGCCGGCGTCCGAGGCCAAGTCGGGCTCAGGGCAGGGCGGCGTCCGCATCAAGGTGCAGGGTGCCAAGCCGGAGCCGGCGCCCCAGGCGCAGCAGCAGCCGCAGCAGGCGCAGCAGCAGGCGAACGCGAAGCCGCAGCCCTCGCGTCAGGAGCTGGCGCAGGCGCGGGCGCTGCGCTCGCTGCTGCTGGAGCGGTACGAGGCGGTGGCGGCGTTTGAGGCGCAGCTGCGGGAGCGGCAGGAGCGCGCGGCGCGCGGGGAGGAGGACTCGGGCTTGGGCGGCTTCAGCGTGCCCAGCGGCCTGGGCGGCGGCGTGTCCGACCGCGACGTGGCGCTGGCGGCCAAGGTGCTGGCGGCGCGCGACCAGCTGCAGCGGCTGCGGGCGGACTTCGACAACGCCAAGTGGGTGCGGGGCGGGGCTGGCGGGGTGGGTGGATGGGCCGGCGGGAGCCGGGGCTGGGCCTGGGGACAGGCTGAGAGTGCCGCTTCACCTGTGTTGATCTGGGCCAGACGCACATGCATGCACATGCGTGTCATGCACACGCCCGCAAACACACTTGCGTGCCATTGTTTTCCCACCCAGGCGGCGCGCGGAGCTGGAGCGGGAGCAGGCCACGGCCCGCGCCAAGGCCGACCTGCTGAAGCCGCTGCTGAGCATGGCCGACAACTTTGAGCGCGCGCGGCAGAGCATCAAGCCGCAGACGCCGGGGGAGGCGGCGGTGCACGAGGGCTACCAGGCGCTGGCGGGGCAGCTGGAGGCCTTCCTCGAGTGAGTGTTGCGCGCACGTGTGCTGCGTGCTTTGCGTGTATGTGTGTGTGTGTGTGTGTGTGTGTGTGTGTGTGTGTGTGTGTGTGTGTGTGTGTGTGTGTGTGTGTGTGTGTGTGTGTGTGTGTGTGTGTGTGTGTGTGTGTGTGTGTGTGTGTGTGTGTGTGTGTGTGTGTGTGTGTGTGTGTGTGTGTGTGTGTGTGTGTGTGTGTGTAACTACGGTTTCCACGGTTGACTGATCGAGTCTCGTGATCGAGTACTCGGGACAACCAGCAAACAACGGGCACTCCAGGCTCTCGTTGCTGCTACCACGCGCCTCTCCTGCCCAGAGCGCATCCTGCTCTGGAGTCCACCGGAGAGAACGCACCAACCCCGGGCCACACCAGTAACCTCAGCTGGGTTACTCCTGACCAAAACGCCGCAGGGCCCAGCGGGCTAACCACCTCTAGGCAACGGCAAGGCACACCAGAGCACACCGTGTGTGTGTGTGTGTGTGTGTGTGTGTGTGTGTGTGTGTGTGTGTGTGTGTGTGTGTGTGTGTGTGTGTGTGTGTGTGTGTGTGTGTGTGTGTGTGTGTGTGTGTGTGTGTGTGTGTGTGTGTGTGTGTGTGTGTGTGTGCAGCGTTGCATGAGTGGGTGCAGGGAGCATGGGTGTGTGTTGCCGATGTGGGTCAGGCGCGCCACGAGCTGGCGCCACGCTGCGCTTGCGCCCCTGACCTGGGTTGGGCGAGTATCGCAACCCGTGGTCGTGCCGACTCAGTTCCACCGCCGGCTGCGCCCGCTCTGCAGCGCCGCACCATGCCCCGGTTCATCCCCGCGCGTCCCGCAACGCAATTGAATGCCGCCGACCACCCCAAACCCCCGCCGCAACGACCGCAGGCAGCAGGGGCTGGAGCCGGTGGGCGGCGAGGGCGAGGCCTTTGACCCCAACCTGCACGAGGCGGTGATGCGTGAGGACCGCGATGATGTGCCTGACGGCACCGTGACGGGAGTGTTCCAGAAGGGCTACCGCCTGGGCGAGCTGCTGGTGCGGCCGGCGCTGGTCAAGGTGGCGTACAGCTGAGCGAGGAGCGCTGGTAGAGCCGGGATGCGGCGGGGCTTTGAGCGAGAGCAAGGGCCGCGGAAAAGGAAAGGAAGTTTGGGTTGCGAGCCGGCCGCAGGACTGCCTGTTTGCAGGGGCTGTCGCAAAAGCACCTTGACGTTCAAGTCAAGCATTTGCGGGGGCGGTGGTAGGACCAGGGCATGGGATGAGAGCGGCATGCCCCAGTGGTGACAGATTAATCCCCGAACCCAACATTTGCGGGGGCATGTTTGATTGGAAGACGAAGAGAGGACGCGGCGGTGGCGCCGAGTCGGTCATCCCCGAATTGTACCGCCATGGCATGATCCGGATTGGACGAGCCCCGAACCCCCCCCCCCCCGACCTCGCGCAGCACTTATACCGTCGCGGCACTGCGCTGCGCTGCGTTCTCCAAGCTTAAACCACAGACGCCCTTAGTCGTGACCCCGCATTTATCTATTGCACGAGTCCTAGACAGCTGCGGTGCTTCCCCCGCAGCTCTAACCCCCCCCCCGACCCTAGAACTCGTCGCACGTTGACGCCCATTACAGCCAAGCGACGTAGCAGTTGTTTCAGAAGTGTCCAGGTAGTTGCCAGCAAGCAGCAGCTCGAAAGCAGAATGGTGGCCTCCGCAAAGCTCTCCGCGCTGGCGCTCGCCGGCGCCCTCTTCCTTGGCACCGCCAGCGCCCTCATTCTCGACCCGCTGCCGCTCTCTGATTGGACAAGCGGCACCAGCGTCTTCTGGGGCGGCCCGCAGGTGCGCCAACGAGCCGGGAGCTTAAGGCCGGCTCCGTTGATGTTTTGGCGGGAAGCCGTTGCGTCCGCTACTTTCCCTGCTGCTGCTTCCGAATGCGCACCCCCGTGCATTCTCGTGCCCTGCGCAGGACGGCCAGGATGACCCTTTCAACATGCGCCTGCCGCCCGGAGGTGAGGAAGGGCTTTGGCAGTCGGCAGCGAGCTCAGGGCCCCGCGCCAGCCGCGACGCCTGCCTGGCTGCACCAGCGCGCTGGGACCAGGTTGCCCTCTGCATTGCCGAGCTTTGTGCTGCGTTGTGCTGCTCTGATCTCACGCTTACGCTTTGCCTCGCCCGCTCCCCCGCCTTTGACCGCCTCGCGCTATGCACAGCCTGCGGCTACGGCGAGCTGGACAGCAAGATGTGGCCCTTCTTCTACGTGACCGGCATCTCGGCGCACAGCGACCTGGTCCGCGAGCGCCCGCAGGTGCGTGCGCGCGTGCGTGCGCGCTCGCAGGGGTGCCTGGCTTCTGGGGAGGCGCCCGAAGCATGGCGTTTCAGCATTTCTTGCCCGACCCACATCACGCCCCACCCCTTCGCCCTTGACCTGTCCCTGCAGGCCTCGTGCGGCACCTGCCTGGAGGTCCGCTGCGCGGCGAATGACACCACGGTGCGTGCTGGCGTGTGCGTACGCTTTTCCAGCCCGACCCACATGGCATGCGCTTACGCTCTTCCAGCCCGACCCGACCCACATGGCTTGTCTCAGTTGCTGAGGCTCGTACTCTCAGCAGGCATTGGCGTAGTCCACCCGCCGCGGTGGCTAGTTGCTGCTGCGTGCATCTTACCCTTTTCCACGCGTGCACGCGCAGGTGTGTGCCGGCCCCGCCGGCACCTCCATCACCGTCATGGTCACGGACGAGTGCCCGCAGTGCCGCGCCGCCGAGCTCAACCTGCACGCCTTCGCCTTCGAGCAGATCGCGCAGCTCAAGCACGGCAGCGTGGCCATCGAGTACCGCCAGGTGGGTGGTGGGTGGCGGTGGCGCCGGCTGGTGGGTTGGGGGCGGACTTGTTGGGTCACGACAGGGTGGGAGGAGTGTTTGCGTGTGCGCGAAACTGCAGAGATTGGTGTGGAGACGCGAGTGAGTTGTGAACACGACCCCCGACACCTTTTGTCAACGCTTCCCGCACACATGCTCGCTCTTCCGCTTCCGCGTCCCAGGTGGAGTGCTCGCCCGCCGACAACATGACGGTGGTGGTAGACGGCTTCCGCGTCAGCCAGGGCGGCTGGCTGCGCCTCAGCATCAAGTCCGTGGCCAGCGACGGCGGCATCTCGCGCGTGGAGCTGGCGCGCTCCGTGGACGGCGCCGTGGGCAGCAACTCCACCGCGCTGCCCCAGCCCTCCCCCGCCTCTGCCACCGCCGCCGCCGCCGCCGCCAGCCCTGTCCCCGGCACCGCCGACCCCACCGTGCAGCCGCCTGCGGCCGCTGCCTCCACCGGCACGCCGGCGTCCACCCCGGCCGCGGCGGCCGCCGCGCGCGTGTGGAAGGTGATGGACAACACCTACGGCGGTGAGTGGGAGGCGTCGGCGCTGCCCTCGCCGCCTTTCGACCTGCGCGTGACGGACCTGTACGGACGCAAGGTGGTGCTCAAGAGCGTCATCCAGAAGGCCGGCGTGCTGGGCGAGGTGAGCGCGACGGCAGTGTCCCTGCGTCAGCCTTGTTTGTCACACTGGGCTGGCGAAAGCCGTTTGCCCGTGCAGTTCCAAAGGAACCCGGTAGCCATCATCACGCGTAATCATTGTTTGCATGAACTCCCTTCTTGTCCATTCACGCAGTTCCCCGGTCACAGCCAGTTCCCGCCGCTGTCCAACGCCACCGTCGCCGCCTTCCGCAACACAGCCATGCTGCAGGTGGGCACCGCCAGTTGTTGTGCAGCGTTCGGCGAGGTTACTCTTAGCCTTCGTGTGCTGTCTATCATGTTGTTGACGGCATGCCCCTTTCATGCCGCGTAGTCTGTGGCAGAGGTTGGCGCATCGGCCTGCTCACTGGCACCCTGCTATCCCTCCCCTGCTCCCATCCGCCTGGCCCGCTGCAGGACCCCCTCGAGGTGACGATGCAGGACCTTCCCGAGCCTGACCAGACCAGCGCCGCCGCCGCCCCCAACACCACCGCCAACGCAACGCTTACATCCAAGCCAGCTACCACGCCTGCCACCACCCTGAAGGCACCACCCACCGCTCCGCCCGCGCGCACCAACGCTACAGCGCCAGTGCCCGCTGCCGCCGCCGCCGCTACCGTGACCAAGCCTGTCGCCGCTGCCGCCACCACTGCCACCGCGCCCAAGAACGCCACGGCCGCTGATCCCGTGCGCACCACCCGCCGCGCTGACCACCGCCGCCGGCTGCAGTCCCAGGAGCAGGCGGAGCAGCAGCACCGGCGCCGCCTGCACCAGGGCACGCGCGGCCAGCAGCGCGGCCCGATGCCGTAAGGCCTGAGCGCCCCGACTGGTTTCCACTTGGCCCAATGCCTCGGGCATGTAGATTTAGTCCTGATTGGTGCGTGCTCTCGTGTAGAAGTCTCTTGTGTGTGCGTCCCTCGTCCCACACTTCGCGCTGAGCATGTGGTGTGTCCGACCCCAGTTCCGCCATACCGGGGGCTGTCGGCGGCAATAAGCTGTAGATCAGCAGGACGTGGTAGGATTAACTTTCGTGCCGTCTGTGTTGCCAGAGCGCAGCCGTTGACGTACAGTGTTGCACCAGCCGTAACCGCCGGGCAAGGCTGTCAGGGAGGTAGTAGAAATGCACGCAGGCATGACATGGCTGCATGAATAAAGGAGCGATGTGTGTCTGCATTCGATACCGCGGTGTGCGAGGGGCACGGGAGGTTCTGGACTGAGGCGGTGTGCGTGTGTGGCCGTGTGCGATTACCGGAAGCGGGAGGTGGTGCGGAACGAAGGGCGAGAACACAAGAGTGTGCCTGAGTGTGCGGAGCGCCGGAACATGCGGCTCTGGGGACGGTGCTTGACAGAACAGTGGACAGCAGGCGGAGGACTGCACGCACGTGTAAGTACCATACGCATGGCTAGTGGAGAGCTCGCGTGTGTCAATCAACTAACGCGCCACATGGGTGATGCAAACGGCGTGTCTTGTGCCTTGACCATGGAATCAGGGGTCAGGGTCAGGGGTGAGGAATCAGGGGTGGCCTAAAGCAGTCAGCTATAAGCTCTCAACGCAGCTGACAACGTGGCTGACAGGGCCTGTACAGAAGACTGCAATTGGCAATCTGCGCAGCCGAGCCGCGCGCGCAGGCGAAGCTCGGTTGCAGTGGCGCCAGGGGCAGTCCTGCTGGTTGGCACCTTCGCAGCTCGCACCCACGCCCGCACCGCCAACAGCCACGGTGGCTTACGCACAGCGGACTGCGGGCAGCTGGTGGTGGGTGCAGGTGGGTGGCTGTGGACATGATATGTGTGGCGGACGAGGCAGCGATACGACACGCCATTCGGCGAAGCGGCGCATGGACTTCATAATCCCGCGCGAAACCGTGCCGCAATCGGCCCTGCACGGCAGCTGCGACGCCTGACTGGCCGCGGAATGTTGAATGCGCGCAGTGAGTTGTCACATAGATAGCACCGCCTCGCCTAAGCTTCCCCACGACATCCCGCAAGCAAAAAAAGGTCAACTGCTGTGCCGCAAGTTCGACATCGCAACTTCCGCGAACTCGTGTATACGCGCTAAGCTTGTTGCTTAATTGCGTCCACCTCAAAATGGTTGACCCTAGCCCCGCGGAGCTCGAGGACATCAAACTGGCCGCGGCCAAGCTCTGGACCCTCGATGAGAACCGTCTCCAGCCCGGCGTCGACTATGCCATCAACCTCCAGGTGCGGTATATTTTGCAAGTGCCCCGGCAGGGATTGGACATGGTGTCGGGAATGCGTGGCCTGACTTCCGTCAGCAAGCATGGTCGATCGCGGTTTGACCCAGAAACACCGGTGCAGCCACGCTGCAGCCAAAATGCGTGTATTGCTCGCATGACAGTGTGCGCAGCGGTAGAGGTCGGAAAACCCGCTAGTTGTGAACTAATATCGCGGTCGTGCCACGAACCCTGACGACATCCGGTTTCACTCGGTGTTGACGGTGTCGGTTCCGTTATGCAGAGCGGCAAGTCGATGTGGCAGAAGGGTGACGCGGCCTCGGAGAAGCTGTTCAAGGGCGTGAAGAAGGACACGTGGACCAAGCCCACCTACATCATGTAAGTGGGGGCTTGCGCAGCAGCCCCGCGCGGGGAACAGCTGTGTGACAGGAGAGGATTGCTCGGGGTGGAGAACTGGATTGCAGTACGACGTTGGGTGCATCTCTTGTCGCGCAGCGCATTGGGCGGCTGCACAGACTCTAGATGCCACGGTACGGGTTGCGCGCCCTTATCAATCGGGGAAGTCCTCAACCCGGCGCGCTATGCACACGCCCAACGCCCGGTTCCTCCCCCCCTTCCCCCGCTCGCTGCCCCTGCGCAGCTTCTACAACCTGCTTGACAACTACGAGCGGGAGACGGGCGTGAAGGAGGTGGAGACGGCGCAGGAGAAGAAGGAGGTCAACGACTTCCTGGATGCCTGCCTGCGCACCAAGTGGGTTGGGCTGGCGCCCTCGGAGGAGGAAAGGCAGGGCACTGCATGCAGTGGAGGGGGAGGAGGGTTGCTGTTGCCAGCCCAAGCTATTCCAAACAAACCAAACCAATGCGTGTGCGTCAGGGGAGGGGAGGGGAGGCGTGCTGCGTGCAAAAGAGCGGCTGCCGCAGCGATCTGGGTCATTGCGGGGGGAAGGGAGGGCTGCCCACGGGGGCTGGCTGACGGCACAATGGCAGCCGCTTCGGCTGCTCCGTTGCAGGGAGTTGGGGTAGCAGCCGACTCACAGGCTGCTGCTCCCGCGCCGCCCTCCGCTCGCCGTCGTTTGCTGCACTTGCATTGCACCACATGACCGATGCATGCGCGTGCGCATGTGGGTCTGCCTCGCCACAGGGTCATGCAGTACGCACACAAGTACTGCGCGGAGCGGGGCGTGGCGCCGGCGGACGCGGCGGGCTTCAAGAAGGTCCTGCAGCAGGTGGGCGGCGCGGCGGGAGCGGGGGCGTGGTGGCGAGCGTTTGCGGGCCGGGGGTGGGGCGGGCGCACGCAGGCACCAAGGTGGAACGCAAGGACGGGGGAAAGCGGGGAGCCGACAGGGGGCGCTCGCGTGTGGACAAGGAGTTGGCAGATGCGCAAGGCTCGGGGGATGTGGCGTGTGATTTGCGCTGGTGGGTGCGGGCAGGTGGCGGGCTGTGAGCCCTGCGTCAGGTAGTGGCTCATTAGCTGCCGCAGCTGCAGCCGCTGCCCACACGTCCACACGCTGCCGCCCTCACGTGCCGGTGTGCGCCCTCAATCCTCTTGCGCCCGACCCCCTTGCCCCGCAGATGTGGTTCAGCTTCTACCGCCGCGACGGCGAGGGCAACGACTCGTGCGGCTTCGAGCACGTGTTCGTGGGCGAGAGCAAGGGCGAGGCCATTACCGGCTTCCACAACTGGATCCAGGTGCGCCGGGCGGTGGCCGGGGGCCGGGGGCAATTCGTTCCAAATTCCAACATCAGCCGTGGCCTATCCCACAGCCGGGGCCGGGGGTTGCACTGCTCCGGGGGCTCGTGCGCGCAGTAGTGGCTGCCGCTTGTTGGGCGCATACGCGGAATGGGCACGGCCTTGGGGGTGGGGGTTGTGGGCACCGGGCCAAGCTAGAAAAGAGGTTCGCGTCAACGCATCAAGCCTGCAAACACCGTGTACTCGCCCTTGAGCCGCTTCCGGAACCATGCTCGCAGTTCTACATCGAGGAGGGCCGCGGCCACGTGGACTATCTGGGCTACGTGCGCCCCAAGTACGGCCGCGACGCGGCGGACGACGAGGACCGGCTGGTCAGCGTGCAGTTCGCGTGGAAGGGCGAGGAGAAGAACGTGTCGACCTTCTTCGTGGGTGAGTGCCGGAAGTTGGGGATCTGGGTTAGGGAGCTGGATACAGCGTTGGATGCATATCGTACCAACTGGAGCAAGCGGCTGCTATGAAAGCACTGATGGGGCCGCGCCAGCGCTGATCTGGAACGCGCGGCGACTGTGGCACAGCGCGCGCCAGTGTCAGCCACGCACGCCCGCCGCGCCGACACCCACGCACCTGTCCGCTCGCCCACCCACCCAACTGTCCGCCTGCAGGCACGTCGCCCGAGTTCGAGCTGGCGCTGTACACCATGTGCTTCCTGTGCAGCGAGGAGGAGAAGACGTTCCTTGAGATTGGGCCCTACGACCTCAACATCGTGTGCTACCGCATCCGGTCCAAGTACGGCGACAAGGTGCGTGGCGGGCGGGCTCGTATCGGTTGGCCGTACTACAAGCGGGGAGTTTGTCCCTTCGTGGTGCGGTATCGCGGCAACAAGTTCTCTCCCTCCCGACGCCCCTGTGCGTGGGCTGTGCCTTTTGCCGGCCTCCCATGCATTGGGCTTGGCCTTTGCCGGGGCTGGAACTTACACAGCTCCCCAAAACCACACTCATGCCCGCTGGCCTCCCTGAACGGCTGCACCCCTCCCGCCTTCGCTTGCAGGTGGCCACCGCTTACCCCGACCTGATTGGCGAGGACCCCTCCAACGCCCTGGCCAACCTCACCTTGTAGGAGCGCCGACGCAGCGGACCCCGGGAACTGGTGGGGGCGGCGGTTGCCTGATGGGAGGGGGCGGCGGGCGGGTTTGGGCAGTGTGTAAGCAGCGGGCGTGGCGTGATCCAATCATGCAATGCGTGGCGTGCGGTCCGGCAGGGGGCGCGATGCGTGTGGCAGAGGTGAGGGTATGCGCGCGCGGTGGTGATCACAGGCTTTACAGACGACCGCGGGGCGCGGAGGGGTGACGCTCGTGTTGAGAATCGCATGCGTGAGCCTCGAACTGCTTGCTGGTCGCAAGGGCCAGGGGGAGCCGGGTCTGATGCGCTTATGCTGTGTGAGCCAGGGGAGGTGTGTGCGGTATTCGGGCCGGGTCGCCGGCCCGTAGGGAACCATCCATTGCGCCTGCCAAGCTCGGTTCCTCACGAGTGCATAGATTCTTTTGCACGCGACTGGTGTGTGACTGCGCCGTGCGGGCGCAAGGCGAGAAACTGTGCGGGGACTCCGCGCCCGCCATTGGCGCATGGTGATTCGCCCTGGCAATGCAAGAACAGTGCAGACGTGCACTATGTATTTTTGCTTGTTTCCGTGTGTCTATCTTGCGCTAGCCTAAGTACACTTTTCGACGGGCGCCTGCGGCCTCGCAGCTTGCACACGGGTGCTTAACGCATCAAACGAGTGTTTAGATCAGTTATAGGCGCGGGTAAACATCTCATTCAAAGATGGCAACCGCAGAGCCCACCGCCGCGGAGCTGCAGAGCATGATCGCTGCCGCGCGGAAATTGTGGGTTCTGGATGAGAATCGGCTGAAGCCCGGCGTGGACTATGCCATCAACCTGCAGGCAAGTCCACATTTTCTTACCCTTGAAAAGCTCGACGGGTGCGTTGTTACATCGCGCAAGCATGTTGCACGGATGCGCAGAAAGGCAAGTCGATCTGGCAGCGCGGCGACCACGCACCCGAGCCGCTGTTCAAAGGCGTCAAGCGCGACTGCTGGACCAAGCCGACGTTTGTGATGTGAGCGGGGTCGGGCCTGCATGCGAAGGGGTCACTGCCGCGGGTGTGGCCTTATTACAGGGAAACAGGAGTCCGTGCACAGGCCCTGTTACCTGACATGTTTGCTCCTAGCACAGTGCAAGAAAATGCCCGTGCCCGTGTTCCTAGTCGCGTCCCGAGCCACAACAGTTCGCCACGTCGGTTTCACCTCTTGAAACCCCCGCCACTATATCCCCGCTCGCTGCCCCTGCGCAGCTTCTACAACCTGCTTGACAACTACGAGCGGGAGACGGGCGTGCGGGAGGTGGAGACGGCGCAGGAGAAGAAAGAGATCAACGACTTCCTGGATGCCTGCCTGCGCACCAAGTGGGTCAGGGGAACCCTTTGGGAAACCCCTGAAGTGGGTCGGGGCAAGGGTCGTGATGGCGTCGTGGGGTGGCGTGATCGGCAGGGGAAAGGGAAAGGGAGGGCACTGCATGCGATGGAGGGGAGGGGAGGCGTGCTGCACACGAAAGGGTGGCCGCGAAAGGGGCGCCACAAGCGCGTTTCAGGAGGGCCAGGCGGGCCCTTCGCTACCCCTGGGATGCGTGCGTCTGGCGCAGCACGGGATCCAGCCAGCAAGAGTGGGTCCATCATCTACCGCACTGCCTCCATGCACATGCACCGCGCCTGCTGACTCAAATCTTTCGGCCTCAGGTCGCGCTCCCCTGCTGGCCTGATCGGTCTCTTGCATAACCCGTATGCCATACCGGTAACCGCATTTACCCCACGTCATGCCAGGGTCATGCAGTACGCGCACAAGTACTGCGCCAAGAAGGGCGTGGCGCCGGCGGACGTGGCGGGCTTCAAGAAGCTGCTGCACAACGTACGTACCGTACGGCAGTTGCGTGCGTGCGCGGGTGGGCCACGTGGGGACAGACCCCGTAGACATTGCGATAGGCTGATTGTAGGGGTTTGCTTAGCGAACTTCATGTTGCCACCACCACGCTGCTGAACCTCAAGCCCCCCTTGCACCGCAGATGTGGTTCAGCTTCTACCGCCGCGACGGCGAGGGCAACGACTCGTGCGGCTTTGAGCACGTGTTCGTGGGCGAGAGCAAGGGCGAGGCCATTACCGGCTTCCACAACTGGATCCAGGTGCGTGGTAGCGCCGGTGGGCCGGGGGATGCATGGCGTGGGTGGCTTGTGGCGTGTGGCGTGTGGCGTGTGGCGTGTGGCGTGTGGCGTGTGGCGTGTGGCGTGTGGCGTGTGGCGTGGGCGGGCGTGATGTGGGCGGACGTGGTGTGGGCGTCACAAGTTGGGGATATGGGCAGCGGCCTCACGGACACGTCGGAAGGAAGGAACGTCACTGGGCTTCGCAAGCTGCAAGTGTTAATTTCACACCATAAGCTTGCAGCGTCTGGTGGCACTCGTGCATGCGGTGGCGTGCTAGGCAGGCCCACGATGTGTATGTGGTGGAATGTGCATACTGCTGGCGCGGGTGCTCGAAGGGCGCGGGGCGAATCGAGGACCGGGTGGGGGCTGCCGCTGGCACGGCGGCGTGCGGAAGCCGGGCGCCGGCACACACACACACACACACACACACACACACACACACACACACACACACACACACACACACACACACACACACACACACACACACACACACACACACACACACACACACACACACACACACACACACACACACACACACACACACACACACACACATGCGCTGATGCTGCGTCCCGTTGCCTTGCATGACCGCTACCCCTGACCTGAGTTTTACGATCCCCTGTTCATGAAGTAACTCAACTCGCTTGCTGCGCCAGGCATGACCGACATTCACTCAACCCACTACGCAATGACTGGCCCCCACCTGTAGTTCTACATCGAGGAGGCGCGCAAGCACGTGGACTACCTGGGCTATGTGCGCCCCAAGCACGGCCGCGACGACGCTGACGACGAGGACCGCCTCATCAGCGTGCAGTTCGCGTGGAAGGGCGAGGAGAAGAACGTCTCCACCTTCTTTGTGGGTGAGTACTACGTCAATCACTTGTTAGGAGGCACGCCGTGCTCTGCTCTGAGGCGGCGGGGGCAGGCCTGACCTCATCCGCGTGTGCGCTCCTCCTAACTACAAATGCCTGGAACACCAGGGCTCGCACAATCCTCTTTAACGTAGCACGTGCGCCTTGTCCCCGGTCATCTTCCTTTCCTGCGCCCACCCACCCGTCTGCCAACCCATCTGTCCACCCGCCCACCCAACTGTCCGCCTGCAGGCACGTCGCCCGAGTTCGAGCTGGCGCTGTACACCATGTGCTTCCTGTGCAGCGAGGAGGAGAAGACGTTCCTGGAGATCGGGCCCTACGACCTCAACATCGTGTGCTACCGCATCCGGTCCAAGTACGGCGACAAGGTGAGTTTTGGTATCAAGGGGGGTGCTGGAGGGGCACGGCACGGCTGGGGAGGCAGGGAGGGGTGGCACCGGTCATGAACGGACCCGCTGCCAGCGCTCTGCCCGTACCACTTGGACTTGCTGCCTCCTCCGCCTGATGAGTGATCCACCCTCCTCCGTAACATCTGAATCTATCCACCAATGCACTCATTACTCATCGACGCCCGCCGCCCGCCGCCCCGCCAGGTGGCCACGGCGTACCCCGACCTGCTGGGCGAGGACCCCACCAACGAGTTCAAGCACCTGACCCTCAACTGAGTCCGTCATTGAACATAAACTCAGTCACTGAGGTACTGATCAGCGCTGCAGCATAGCGCTGTAGAAACCGACATATAGGAGAGGTGATCAGTCATAGTTGCGCGTTGCGACGTTGCCGGTGGGCGCTCAGGTGCAGCAGGGCAGGGACGGCAGCGGGCAGCCGGGCGGAGGGAAGGGAATGTGGTGATTGCGTGCGCGTGTGATCACTCAAAGATCAAAGCAAACAATTTTGCGTATTGTTGGCCTGCGAATACTGAGGGTGGGTTGGAGTGACAGCCGCGTAGGTAGCATGAGGTAGGCATCCAGAGAGGCAAGGCGGCGCAGACGCACAGAGTGACAGAAGCCTGAGGCGACGAACTGTTCCCGCGCTGCATGGCACATTTGCGCCGGGGTGCTGGGGTTTGTCGCAGCGTCTTGACATCAATGCGCCTGAAACAGGTGGCGCCAGTTCACGGCGCCGGCATAGCCGGTGTAGCGCTCGAATACTTGGGCAGGTGTGCAATAGATTCCGAGAGTCAGCGTGTGGGGTATGCCTTTGATTAATACATATGTGTGAGCTGGTGGTTGCAGTGGGCTGCAAGAGCGTTGGGCGGGCTTCAGCAGCGGGTGAATGCAGCCGCTGTTGCGGGGCACGACATTGCCCAGGTAGCAAAAGGGCAGCTTCAACAGAGGATATGGGAGCCAATCTGCGCTTTGCATGTGTAACCTTGTACTACCGTATCATTGTAACTTTGTCTGCGCATCCTGCGTCCTGTCATCGGGTGTGCTTCATCGGTATGCTTCGCGGACCCTGGCCCCCGTTGGCCAGCTAGCATTACAGTATCGTGCACACGGCGGGTGGGCTGGGGGCCAGCCTCCTGCATTCTTGGGGACGCGACAGTCACAATCTCGGTGGCATCCAGGCCGCATCCAGGCCGCATCCAGGCCGCATCCAGGCCGCATCCAGGCCACATCACCACCATGCACAGCCACTGCCACAGCCATTACATCCCAACCTTGACACCCGCGCACAAATAAACAAACAAACACCCCTACCTGCACGCCACGCACGCGGCGTCTAGCTCCCACCCCGCCTCCAGCAGCACCTGCTCCACCTCCGCCGCCACCTGCCACGCCAACTGACGCAAGCCGGCCCACCCGCCCGCTGCCGGCGCGGCCGCCAGCCATCCGCCTGCAGCCGCCGCCTCGTGCGCTGGCGCCTGCACTGGCGCTGGCGGTGGCAGCAGCAGCTCCAGGTGCCCACCAGCACCCACGGCGCCGCCCGCCGTCCGCAGCGCCACCAGCGCCGCCACCGCTTGGCCGCACACGTACGCACACTGCGCCGCCGCCGCCGCCGCCGCAGACGCCTGTGCGGCGCCTGCAGCGGCGTCTGCACCGCACGAAGCCGCTGCCGGCGCTGCCGGAACGGAAAGCTGCACGGCAGCCGGGCTGGAAACGCCCGGGCCGGGGCTGGGGCCCAGCCAGCAGCTGGTGTCGAGGCGCAGGGTGTGCAGGCGGCGCCGGCGGCCCAGCAGCGGCAGGGCGGTCAGCGGGTAGGCGCAGGGGCTCAGCAGCGCTAGAGACTGCGGCGCGGGACGATCGCATGCGGGCACATGCGGACATACCATTAGTCAACAGTCATCACAGGCGATCACAGGCGGCCGTGCCATAACACGCGCGGGTGTTGTTCCCCCTTGGAACAGGCAGGCGAGGCGGGCATTGTCAGGCGGTGAACACGTCCCCTGGCAGCCCAAGCCCTGGCGCGGTAGCCATGCACGGCTGCAACCCGCCTGCCCCTCCAGCCCGCCCTCCAGCCCGCCCGCCCCTCCAAGCTGCTGCGCACCTCCAGCTCCGGCAGGCTGGTCGCCACCACCTCCACGTCCCGCCAGCCCAGCCGCAGCCCGCTCAGCTGCAGGCGCCGCAGCCACGGCACGCCGCCCAGAGCCCCCAGCCACCGCCCGTGGCCCCGGGCCGCCTGGCCCGCCTGGCCCTCCGCCGGTGACAGCAGCAGGAGCTGGCGGCTGCGGTCGGCTTCCGGTCGGTCCGGGTCGGCGGCAGCGGGCGCGGTACCGCCGCCGTACGCGACGTGCAGGGTCGGGCAGTACGGCGGCGGCGGTACGGTGGAGTACAACAGCAGCCTGGCGGCGGCCACCAGCAGCGCCTCCCCTTCGGCCGTCAGGTGCGGCCCGGCGGGCAGCGGCTGGCGGCTGCTGCTGCTGGCGGCTGCGGCGGCATGGCTTACATCGCCGCCGACGTTAGAGCTGGAGGAGGCTGTGTGGCGCAGCGGGCAGATGTCAATGCGGTAAGCCGCGTCCGCACCGCCCGCCGCGACGCCGGCGGCGTAGTCGTCTGTGTCGGCGGGCGCCACCGCCACCTCCCGCAGGCTGGCGGGCGGCTGCAGCCGGCCCAGAACCTCCAGCTCCGGCAGCTGGCCGCCCGTCAGGCACAGCCGCTCAAGCCGTGGCGGCAGCGGATACGCCGCCTGCGGCAGCTGCGGCCCCGTCCCCAGCGCTGCCGATGCCGCCGCCACAGTCGTAATGCTCGCCGGCGGCGCCACCGGAGCAGACGCCACCAGCTGCCCCACCTCCAGGCAGGTGACTGCCGCCAGCCCGCCCAGCCCCTCCGCCGCCAGCGCCGCATGCGGCAGCAGCCGCAGCTCCGCCAGGGCCGGCAGCAGCGCCAGCGCTGCCGGCTGTACCTGCCGCGGGGCGCGGCTGTAGCAGGCCGCTATGCAGAGGTAGGTGAGCGCCGACAGGGGGCCCAGCATGGGCTGTAGCAGCTCGCGGGAGCAGGAGGCGAGCGTGAGGGACTGCAGGTGCGGCAGGTGGGCCAACGCATTGCACTCGTTGTGCAGGGGGGGGTGCGGGTGCAGGTGCACGTGCACGTGCCGGTGCGGGTCCAGGTACGCCTGCTGGTGCGGCTGCTGCTGCTGGGGCGCCCTGCCTTTGTCCTTGTGCAGGCCAGTCCGTAGCTGCGGCTGTGGACACGTGTTCTCCTGGCCCCATCCTGCCCGGATAGCACCGCCGTGGCCGTGGCCGTGGCCGTCGCCGCCACCGCCAAAGCGCGGGGCTGACTGCGCCGGCTGCGCCGCCGCCGCCGCTGCTGCTGGTGGTGGTAGTGGTGCGCCGCGGGCCACCAGGTGCGCGCGCGGCATGTGCAGGCGCCGCAGGGCCGGGCAGGGCGCCAGCGCGGCGGCGGGCACGACGCCGCGCGTGTCGCCTAGATCCAGGCTGGTCAGGGCCGGCAGCAGCTGCAGCAGCGCCGGCAGTAGCTCCACTTCAACGGACCCCACCACCAGCACCCGCAGCCACGCCAGCCGCGCCCGCAGCTGCGGCTCCGGCAGTGGCAGCGGCCGGGGCTGTGGCAGTGCCGGGGGCGGCGGCGCCGCGCCCGGCCCAATGATGGCACCACCGACGGGGCCCCCGGGGAGTGCCGGAGCGACAGACTGCTGCTGCTGCTGCCACACCGCCGCCAATGGCGTCGGCCGCGGCGCGGGCGGCAGCAACGTCACCGTCGCAGACCGTGCCCACAGCTCGTGCAGCCCCTCACCAGCACCGCCCACGGCCACCCCGCCGCCGGCGCCCACGGCCGCCGCCAGCGGGGCCAGCGCCAGCGGTCCCGGCGCCTCCCCCACGTCCAGAACCGCCAGCGCGACTAGCGGCCGCAGCGCCGGCGCCAGCGCCTCCGGCTTGCAGCTGCCCACGCGCAGCGTGTGCAGGCGGGTCAGGGGCCCGACGCCCGCTGCAGTGAGCTCCGCCCGCGGCGCGTGCAGGACCTGCAGCCGCAGCAGGGCCGACAGCGGCCGGGCCGGCAGCGGCCCCGAGGCGGCGCCCAGGTCCAGGTGCGCCAGCGGCCTGGCAGTAGCAGCAGCGGCAGCGGCTGTAGCAGCAGTGGCTGTAGCGGCTGTAGCAGCGGACGCGGTGGCCGCGGCGCTGCTGCCCAGCGCCACCGCCCCCATTCCTGCCGCCACCGGCGGCGCAGCCGGTAGCAGCGGCGGCGGCGGCAGCAGGTCGTGCAGCAGGCTGTACGCGGGGCGCACGTCGCCCAGGGACAGGCTGGTCAGCTGCGTGAGCGCCGCCAGGTGCCGCGCCGCCACCGCCGCCGCCGAGTCCGGTGCTGACGTGTCCAGGGACAGTGCCGGCAGGTGCAGTTCCACCAGGCAGGCGGCGCCCGCCGCCAGCGCGGCCGCCAGCGGCGCCGTCAGGGGTAGGAGTGAGGAGGGTGGCGGGGGCGGCGAGGGTCCGACATGGGAGGCGCTGGTGGAGCTGTCGGCGGCGGCGTGGCCGGTCAGGGAGATGGTGAGGTGCGTGAGGCCACGTGCCAGGCTAGTGCTGGTGGGGAGCGGCGCGGGGTGTGGTAGGGACGTGTGTAGCTGCGGAGCCGCCGAACTCCCCGTGTGTGTTCGTATGAGCAGGGCCCGGAGCGCCACCGGCAGCGCTGCCAGCGTCACCGCCGCGACCGCACCGCCCACCGCAGCCGCAGCTGCTGCCGCCCCACTGCCCTGGGCCATGCCTGCTGCGGCTGCGGCTGCCGCGCCGCTGGCCCCGGCCGCGCCAGGGCCCGGGCTCAGGCTGAGGTGAAGCTGCGTGAGGGCTGGCATCGCAGCCGCCAGCGCCCCGGCCACATCGCCACCTCCCGCACCTCCACCACTGGCACTACCGCCACCGCCACCACCACCGCCGCCGCCAGCAGCGGCACCACCGCACAGGAGCTTGGCGCTGATGCCCAGGCGTGACGTGGCCGCGAAGGCGCCGCCGCCGGTCGGCTGGCGCGGCAGCGCCAGCTGCGAGGGCGCAGGCAGCGGCAGCGGCGTCGGCGGCTGGCGTGGAACTGTGGGCTGCGGCGCAACCACCCTTCCGCCGGGTACGCCGGGTGCGCAGGGCTGCGGCGGGTCGCTCTGCCCCCAGCAGTCCTGGCTGCCGCGGGTCGCCGCCGTCTCGGCGGCAGCCGGGGCGCTGGCGCCGCCGCTGCTGGTGGCGGCGCCGGCGGCGGCCGCCAGCAGCTGCACGCTGCACAGCATCGGGGGGTGGGATGGGCGTGCCACGCAATGGGGTGGGTATCCTGCACTGTACACTGCTTCGCATGCGGCTCCCTTCCGTCAGGCCCCCTACCAACAAAACTGCCCTCGCCCCATGTACCCTCGGGCGCTGGCATGGAAAGCTAGGGTCCCTGACGTGTCGCTCCCGGACTCACACGGCGCGCCGTTGCTCCTGAGGTGCACAGAAGCGAAGGTCCAGAGACAGCGCCGCGGGGGTGCACCCTTTGCACAGCAGCCGCTGCGCAGCGCCCAGCCATTCGTCGGGTGGCAGGGGTTTGCCCGAAGAAGCGTAGTCGCGGATGTGCAGGCGCGCAGCCTGCTTGTCCACGGCGCGCCGGATAGCGTGGCAGGTCAGCCGGAGCGAAAGGCGGTCTTCGTGGCCGGCAAAGCCCAATACTATGGGACTAAGGTCGTTATCATATAGCACATCGCCTAGCTTGGGCGCGGAGCGCTGCTGCGGGTTCGCAAAGCCGGCCATTCCGCTGGCAAAGACAGTTGCGTGGCGCTTCCAGGCTCACTTTTTCTTATTGCTTAGGCATTTCAGCTGACGACAGCAGCAGTCACGCGCTGCAGAGCGGTCCATCTGTCGCTGCATCTGTCGCGGATCCGGCCATCTGTCACGCTGTCACGAAGCACGAAGCAAAGTTAACTTCATGGTAACACATTCTATGCGTACTGGCGCTGCTCTCCATAGCTGGCACGATAACTTAACCTCGCCTGAATTGCAGAAAACAGCCCCGCTCGCTTTCCATCTCAGTTTAGCTTTCTAGACCGAGAGTGTGTTGTGGAATGAGCGCTCAACGGGCTTAGAGAGGCGGGCCGATAAAGTCGACATCGTATCATTGGAAATTGTCGACATGGAGAAGCCGGCGGGGCCCTGCTCTGCGGCCATCAATCCTCGAGTGGCGCAAGGCATTTCCTGCCTCTTCGGCCGTCAATAGCTCGCGGACTGCCGGCTTGTATTCGTGCTGGACCCCTCGCCTCTGGCCGGCAAGCCTGCGGCCGCAGCCGACGAGGGCACCGTCAGCCAGCATGCAGCTGCACCTGAACCCGATGGCGCGGCCGGCACTGGCGCTGGAGCTGGAGTGCTCCGGGAGGGCAGCGATGGCGGGCAGGATACCGACGGGCGCCCTACCGGCCAGGGCGTCTGCACGCGGCCGGGGGAGAGCGTGCGAAGGCTGTGCGGCGAGCCGCTGCCGGGCCACTCGTTTGTGCTTCGCTTCGCTTCGCTTCTGATAAGATTGCAGCACAAGTGAGGAACAGGGGCGGCGATGTGTCCATCTTGCACTATAGCCCGGCGTGGCAGCTAGGCCCGTCGCAAGGGTATTGATGTCCCGCGGGCGAGGGGTAGTGGCGCCTGGGCACGAGGCATTGTGGCTGATGCAGTGATGCTGACCCGCCCCCCACCATCCCCATGCACGCAGCTGGACTGGTTGGCCTCAGCAGACGCCGACAGTCCGCGGCCCCGGCCTTGCAAGGTGGCGCGGACGTCACAGGCAGCAGCAACCGCGACCGCTGACGCGGCCGCGGAGAAGCAGCTCCCGGAGGTGCAGCTGATGCTGGGTGGGGAGGAGGAGCTGCCGGCGGCCCGTGCGGCCATCCAGTTCGCCTACACGGGCCGCGTGCAGGAGGGCCTCAGCGTCCGCGAGGCGCTGCAGGTGCGGCGGCAGGCGGGCTACCTGCAGATGGAGGGATGCATGGAGGCGTGCCCGGCGGCGGTGAAGGAGCGGCTGGCGGCGGGCGATGACGCCTGAGGTGTCAGTGCCGGCGCCTGCTGTGCTCGAGCTGTACGGCTGCGCGGCGCTATGGCCAGACCCTGCGGAGGACCCCGCCTTTGGGGCACTGCTGGCGGAGGCCAAGCGGCGGCTGGTGGCGCACTTTGGCGACGCGCTTGCGGTGCTGAACGGGCGGGAGCGGTATGAGCAGCTGCTGGCGCTGCCCGCTGCGGGGCTGGAGGCGCTGCTGGAGAGTGATGACTTCGGCACGGACAGCGAGAGCAGCGTGGTGCTGCTGCTGGCGGAGTGGGTTGGGGTGGCAGGGGGGGCCGGCAAGTGGGGTCAGGGATAGCGAAAGGAATATGGGGATGGGGATGGGTATGCTCGACCGCGAACATGCTCGAAATGCATTTCCGTGTGGCAACCGGACCCTTCTGCTCCTGCACCACTGCAGTGCTGTGTATCCTTTGCTTTTGATGTGGCTGCTACCTTTGCCTTTATCGTAGCTGCCTTACCGAGTTCCTCGCCTTGCTCATTCCCTCAGGTGGATGGCCGCCGCCCACAGCCGCACAGATGAGGCCACTCGCCGGCGGCTGTGCGGGCTGCTGCGGCTGGCGCAGTGCAGCCGCACCTACCTCAGCTGGGTCCTGCCCGCCCTTGCCGCGCGGCACGAGGCCAGCCCCGGCAGCGCGGCAGGCTGGCTCCCAGTGACCCAGGCTGATACCACCTGCCTCCTTGTCTACAGCACGGCGACCGTGCAGGAGCGGCGCGCCTGGACAGGCGGAAGCGCGGCCGGCTTTCCGTGTGCCGCGATAAGCGACTGGCCGGCGAGCTGGCTTAGCACGCAGCCCCGGCGCCAGTGCTTGCCCGTCGAGGGCCGCACGCTACACTTCAGCGCCACCCTGGCCGAGTTGGGCAAAGCGTTTGGGAACCTCAAGTCAGGCGAGAGCGAATGGCTAAAGCCCGGCATGGCTGACTGCCGGCTCACTAACCACATTGTGTCTTACGGCCTGGTGTGGGAACATTGCATGGCGTGGGAGTACGGCGAAGCAGCAGCGGATATCTGGATAAGGCCAAAGCTACCGGCTGCCCTGTGCAGCGTTGTTGTTGCTGGCGCGGCGGCTGCGGCCAGGGAAGAGCTCCTGGCCGGAGCCGTCGTGGCTGGGCCCGATCTGCGGCTGTCCGTGTGCGGAGCTGGTGGACAGCTGGCGTGGTCAGGTCGACTTGACGGTGCTCTCTCCACAAGGATTCTGGTCGGCTGGTGCTGGCGCGCAGTCCTAAAGCTGCAGGAGAAGGAGACATCTGCCGAACAGCCGGGCGGTGCCGCCAGCGCCCCCGACAGCAGCAGCGGTGTGGCGGCGCGCTGGGGGCGCTACCTGCAGGGCGGCACGCGGCTCGCGGGCAGCATCACGCTGCGGCCGCCGCCGCCGCCGTGACGGTGACGGCGTGCGGGCGCTGGGGAATGGGAGCGGGTGATTGCGTGTCGTGTGCATTTATGCGAATGAAGCCAGGGCAGAGTGGTGCGGGCCTAGCTGCTGCGGGAGCTACGCCGCAGGCTAGGTAGGCCGTCAGCTTGGGGGCCATGGTGGAGATGGAGCTGGGGGAGGAGCAGGCGTGGGTTCAGGGCCCTCGTCTTGGGCCCGTTGTCGCATCCAGCAGTGGTCCAAAGCGGGTGCGTGGGCGCGGTACTGCATCACGCTTCGGTCCGGGGGCTGGCCTGCACAGCGCAGGCGGCCTTGGCACGGTGCGGTGGGCAGGCGGAGCACCGGCGCAGGAGTGACGCGCGGGCGCGCCCGGTGTCGGGTGTGCGGCGACTGCGGACACAGCGGGCGGGGCGCTGGTGGGCATTGACAACGCCAGTAATGTAGTATGGGTATGGGTAGTCCAAGCGGTTTGCTGGACGGGTAGTCCGAGCGGGCCACTCCTGGCTTGCTGCCGTGCGGACGCACCCTCGGCCGTTGAGCGTTTGAGGTGGATCCGTGGATGGCTGGTGGCATTGGCATTCGCGTATAGAAAGCACTTAGCTGGCAGGCTGATGGGGTAAGGGCAGGCAGGTAAGGTCGATGCACGGCTGCAAGGCTGCATCTTGTGTGAAGACGGCTGGTGTTGGTCGGACTGTCCCTTCTGTCGCCTCTGGCTGTGGTGGCATGGGACGACGATCTGGGGAATGGAAAATGCGAGACTCGCATCTTGAACGAGCTTTCCTTGTCCTCCTGCCCAGCAGAGCCCCCGCGGCCCAGACACACCGTGCCCTCACACGCACGGGCGCACGCCGCAGCACAGGCGTACAGGCTAAATCCGCATGTATGTCTGCAATGCATGCGGCCCCTCACATCCTGGATTGCCAGAGCCCAGGGGGGAGCTCAGGCCTTGCGGGCGCAATGCCCACCATAAGACATTGAGACCAAGTGCCCCCAGCGGCCCAACCTGATGGCACTTGCGACACCGCATCGTGCTGTCCTGGGACGCTTCGACTGTGATTGTAAGCCCGCATTCACACGCGGCATACATGCTGTCGCGCTGTCGGCCTGGCACGTTCGTGACACCATAACCGACCCCGAGCGGACTCTCCACCTCTAGTCAAAACAGACACCCAGCACTGCTAGCCCACACAGGCCCACAACGCAATCTACTGCATCCCTGCCATGTCATTCTCTATCGACTATTGCTCTCTTTTAGGACATTGTATAATTGTGCCATCGGATACCCGGGTACCGGCATTTCCAACTGCCCCCACATGCTCCTCACTCTGCTGCTACACCCACCGTTAGCGGACTGCAAAACATGTAAGCGGGCTGCAACAAAAAGGGTGCGCTTACGGCCTACCTGTCGGCTTCTTACGGTATGTTAAGCTGCCGACCGCGTTTCCATCTGTAATGACTTATGAACTCTCCTGCCTATACGCAACTGATTGCAGAAGCGACACCGCCTTCTGGGCACATGCTGCCTGCGGCCGCCTAGCAGCCCACACGTACGGTACAGTAATAAGCGTCGTCATTCCATGTCGCCATATGCGCCGCCGCCGGCCGCCGCTGCCGCCGCGGCGGCCGCTGCTGCGGCGGCGGCGGCCATGATGTCCTGGTTGGCGGCGGCCGCCGCCGCCAGTTGCTGCTGGTGGTGGTGGTGATGGTGATGGTGGTGCTCCATGCCCGGCATCCCCAGCACCCCCGCGCCGCCGGCGCCAGCGTGCCCCGCCAGCGCCGCCGCCGCCGCCGCCGCCGCCGCTGCGGCCGCCGCCGCCTGCTGCTGCTGCGGGTCCAGCCCCGCATGCGCGTGCCCGCCGTGCGCCGATGACATCATGCCCAGCCCGCCGCTGACGTCCACGCCGCCGGCGGCCGCCGCCGGGTCGCCGGCCGCCGCCGCGGCGGCGGCGCCCATCATCCCCATTGCCCCCTGCAGCGTCAGCATCTGCTGCAGCTGCTCCTGCGCCTGCTGCTGCACCAGCAGCTGCTCCGGCGTGGGCGCCTGCCCGGCCGCCACCGCCGCCGCCGCCTGCTGCTGCGCCGCCGCCACCGCCTGCTGCGCCGCCGCGGTGACCGCCGCCACCGCGTTCTGCGCCGCCGCCGCCATGGCGGCCGCCGGCAGGCCCAGCGCGTTGGCGGCGTTGGCGGCGGCGTGTCGCAGCTTGGGCGCGTACTTGTCGATGAGCAGCTGCAGGATGTCGGCGAACTCGCGGTTGCGGTGGTCGGCGATGGTCTTGAGCATCAGCCGCCAGCGCCGCTTGCACTGCGCGGCGCGCATGCAGAGAGACATGCACATGTTATAGATGGTGTGACGTGCCGAAGCCCACGGGAGGTGGGGCGTGACACGCGAGCAGGCAGGCAAACAGCGCAGCGCAGGGCAGGGCACGGCAGCTGCATGGTGCGCCGCCGCGCACACCGCAGGGCCCGCGCTGGTGGGTGCAGGTGCGCCTGCTCCCCCCTCCTTCCCACCACCATCGCCCCGGACGGTGGGTCATCGGAATCGAGTTCGGGTGCTGCCCTCCGTGCCCGCTGTGCCACTTCCATCCTTCCTTGCAACCCCCCATCCCACTCCCCCCTTGGGCTGGTATACACAACCCCCCCAACATCATATTATCTTAATGAATCATGCATGGAACCCCACCCCACCCCGCGACTCACCGCCGCCGCCGTGCGCCCCTCCACCAGCGCCTCCCAGTTTACCTCCCACTCGCGCGACACGCCCGACTGCAGCAGGCTGCGCAGCATGCGGCGGTCATCGCCCGGGCCCCAGTCGCCGCGGCTGACCATGCTGGGGCACAGCGCGTCATACCTGGGGGCGAGCGGGGAGGGTGGGGGGTTGCAAGGATATGGAAAAGCGGGGGGGGGATGAGTAGGGGGAAATGAGGGGAATGAGGGGACGGAGGTTGGGGGCACGGCACGGCACGGGTACGTGCCAGGTAGCAGCGGCAGCGGATGGGCACGAAAGGCACGACGCAAGCCAGCGCGTCACGCAGCCCGCCTGCGACCCGCAGTTTGGCGCCGGGTTCGCAATGCCTGATTTCGGGATTAGCTATCCCCACGACCCCATCGCCCACCCGCGCACGTCATCCCCTGATCTAGTTTAGCTTGGTTTAGATTGGGCTGGTGTTTACAACCCCCCCCCCCCCCCATCCCAACCAACCCGCGCACGGCACCCCGCCCGCCCGACCCCGCCCCCCCCCCGCCCCCCCCCCCCCCCCGCCCCCGCCCCCGCCCCCGCTCACCACTTCTCCTTGCACTGCTGCGGGTTGCGCGAGCCCATGCGCGCCGCGATGGCCTCCCAGTTGATACCGTCGAGCACGATGCGCCGCCCGCCCGCGCCCGCACCCCCCCGCCCCACCACCCCCTCCCCCGCCTCCGCCTCCCAGCCCCTTGCCGCCCTTGCCCCCGCCGCCGCCCCCGCCGCCCTCGCCGCCGCCCACCACGCCCATGCCGAAGGCCGCGACCGCGGCGGCGGCGGCCGCCGCCGCGGCGGCGGCGCTGCCGGCGTCGGCTCCGGCCCCGGCTCCGGACAGGGCGGCGGCCATGGCGAGCGAGTCGTCCACCAGGGCGCCCGCGCGCGCCTTGGCCGCCAGGTGCTCGCCCACCAGCGCCTGCAGCCGCAGGATCTCCTCGTTCGACCAGGGGCCTGGGGGGCGGTGGCGGTGGTGGTGGTGGTGGGGTGGGGTGTCCAGCACGGGGTTACATTCATGGTAATTCGCGCCGTGCACACGCCTGGGCACACATGTGCAGCATGGCCCATTCCACAGCCCCGGCCCCGGCGCCCCGGCCCTGCACCCACCGCGCACCGCGGCCCGGCCCGGCCCCCCACCTGTGGTGCGCTGCTGGCTGATGCCGATGTGGCGCCAGCGGTCGCGGCACTGCTCCGGAAGGCGGCCCAGGTCCTCGCCTGCGCGTGATTGTGTTAAGAGTACCGTAAACATCAAGACCTGTATTGTGATTGTGGGGATGCCTGTGTGTGCTATGCGGTGTTTTCGGACAAGGCGATGTGGGCTCGGCGTGGTCCTCGTGGGCTCGGCGTGCCGATGCGGTACGGCGCTGCTGGAGCCTACGACGCCGCACACCAACCCACCAATCCACACGTCGCCTGCCCGCGTCGACAATCCGACGCCCAGCCCTCACCCATCTTTAAAGCCCCCCAGCCCCCAGCCCACCACCCCACCCACCAATCAGCTTCCACTTGCGGCCGTGCCCCTCCACCAGCTCCAGCAGCCGCCGGTCCTCCTCATCCGTGAAGTGGCCCTGAGGGGGTTAGGTGGTTGGTGGTTGGCGGCAGTTGGTGGTCGGGCAAGGGAGGAGGTTGGTGTTGAGGAGCGATCCACGGTATACCCCGCGGTATACCCCGGAATACCCCGACAATACCGTAAAGGCAGGAGCTAATACACGGCGGGATGGGGGTGGGCGCTTTTCCTAACCGAAACTACAACGGTTTATGAGCCCCGCCTACTCTATGAGAGACGCTACGCCTCCGCACGAGGTTGGTGGTGGCGCAAAGGAGGGATCCACCGCTTGCTCCAAGCAGGCCTGTCCGCCACACGCCACGCCCCCAGCCCCGCTCCCCCCCCCCCCGCAACGCAAGTATACCGTTACCCTGTATTGCCGCAAACTGCACTTGCCTAACCCTTGTCTAGTTTAGCTGGTTTAGATTGGGCTGGTGTTCACAACCCCCCCCCCCCCGCTCCCTCGCCCCGCCCCCGCTCCCTCGCCCCCGCACCTTGTAGTTGCCGGCGTGCAGCACGCGCGTGAGGTGCGCCCACAGGCTCTTGCGCGTGCGGTGCGGCACGGCGGCGCTGATGAGCGTGATCATGCCGTGCATGCCCTCCCGCTGCAGCGCGAACATCCAGCTCCAGTCGGTGCAGCTCTTGCCGTGCGCCTGCCGCGGGGGGCGCGTAGGGGTGCGTGTGTGTTACATCCAAGACTTTTTAGTTGATATTGTTGCATGTGCCTTGTTCGGTTTGGTACAGCCTGGGCTGGTGTCCACTACACCCCTCGGCTGCCGCCCGCGGTCGCGAGGTGTAGCCGGTGTGCCCATGGTGCCGGCGTGCCCTCACTCACCAGCGCGTAGTTGCGCGCCGCCTCCTTGGCCGCCTCGCTCTCGGCCGCCGAGAAGGGCCCCGACTTGACGTCGGTGCGCTGCAGGTCCTCGTTCCAGGACAGGTGCGTCATGCTGCACGGAGCGGAAGGAGGGGGAGAGCAAGGGGTGCACAGGGTGGTTGGAAAAGGGGCACAGGGGTGTTGCACAAGCGAAGCCCAAGCCGAACTAATTAAATCTGGGGCTGGCGGCGGGCGGGAACAATGCGGTGCGAGTCAGCCTCTTGGGTTCTCAAAATGAAACGCTGAAGGAATAGCTCTACGTACCGCAGCAATGCGCCCGTAAACAAACAAACACCGGCCCCGTCACCCATTACCCACCGCTTGGGGCCGCCGCGCTGCGGCTTGACCGCCGCTGCATCGCCTCCGCCCGCGCCCCCAGCTGCCGCAGGAGCCGGCTGCTGCTGCTGCTGCTGCTGCTGTTGTTGCTGCTGCTGCGGCTGCGCCCCCGCCGGCTGCGCCGCGGCAGCCCCAGGCGCCTGCCCCGCAGCCACCTGTGCCGCCGCCGCCGCCTGCTGCTGCACCGCCTGCGCCGCCGCCGCGGCGGCCGCCGCCACCGCCGCCGCGGCCGCCTCCGCGTGCTGCTGGTGCGTCAGGGAGGTCCCGCCGCCACCCCCCGCCGCCGCCATTTCCGCCCGCCCATCCATGCCCGCCGCCTCGCCGACGGCGTCGCCATCCACGCCCATACCTCCGAACGCGCCCGCCGCCGCGTCCATCAGAGAGCTCCCGCTCCCGCCGAACAGCCCACTCAGCGACAGGCCCGGGATAGACGGCGCCGCCGCCGCCAGCGACTGCGCGTCCAGCGCGCCGCCGCCGCCGCCAGCCGCCATGTCGCCGCCGGCGTACGCCGCAAGGCTGGCGAAGCCGCCGCCGCCGCCGCCAGGCACCGCCGCCGCCAGCAGCGCCGCCACCAGCGACTGGGCCGAGTTCCGAAAGCCCTCGGTGTCGGCAAGCACGCCCGTGCCCATCGCCTCCGCGGCCGCCGCGGCGGCTGCGGCCGCCGCCGCCTGCGGGTCCGCGGACGCGTCGCCGCCGGCGTTCCCGGCGTCGCCGTTCATGGCCGCGCCCTCCATACCGCAGCCATCGGAGTGCCGCTGCTGCTGCAGTTGGTGCTGATGATGCTGTTGCAGCTGCTGCTGCAGCTGCTGCTGCGCCGCCATGTGGTCCGCCCGCCCGCCGGCGCCCGCCAGCGCCGCCGCCTGCTGCGCCTGCGCGCGCGCAAGCTTGGCGGCGGCAGCCGCCGCCAGGCTGCCGGCGTCGCCCGCGCCGCCGCCGCCGCCGCCGTCGCTGCCACCCATGCCGCCCATCCCACCGAAGCAATCCTCCTCATCGTCCTCCTCCTCCACGCCAGCGCCCTCCTGCAGCTCGCGCTCCGCCCGCTTGCGCTTCTTCTCGGCGCGCTTGCGCACCCGCCGGTCGCCGCCCGGCCCGCCGCCGCCGCGCCCTCCGCCGCCGCCGCCGCCGCTGCTGGTGCCGTCGCCAAAGCCGCCCTTGAAGTCCCCGTAGTCAAAGTCCGCCTGCTTCTGGCGCTTGCGCTCGCGCTGCGGCTTGCCGTTAGGCCCCAGGCCCAGCCCCTGCCCGCCGTCGGCGCACTGCGGCGGCGCCGCCACGCCCGTGTGCTGCATGCCCGCCGCCGCCGCCGCCGCCGCGGCGGCAGCGGCGGCCGCCGCGGCGCCGGGGTCCATGTGCGCCGCCATGTCGGCGTGGTGGGCCATGTGGTGCGGCATGGGCGCCGCCGCGGCCTGCGGGTTGCCGCCGGTGGCGGCCGCCACGGCTGCCGCCGCGGCGGCCGCCGCCGCGGCGGCGGCGGCGTCCGACATCTGCGCGTACGACGCCTGCCCGCTGGCGTCCATCTGCATGCCGCCCGCCGCCGCCAGCGGCGCCAGCGCCGCCAGCGCCATCGCCTGCTCCAGCAGCGCCGCATGCGCCGCCGCGTTCTGCTGCGCCGCCGCTGCCGCCAGCTGCTCCTCCGGCGTCTGCAGCTGCCCCGCCTGCTGCGCCGCCGCCGCGGCCGCCGCCGCCGCCTGCTGCTCCACCGCCTGCTGCATGGCGTGCTGCATGAATCCCGCCAGGTCCGTCCCCGCCAGGTCCAGCGGCAGTAGCTGCTGCAGGTGCGCCTGCGCCGCCGCCAGCTCCTCCAGCTGAATCTGCTGCTGCTGCTGCAGCTGCCCCGCCACCGCGGCCGCCGCCGCCGCCTGCTCCTGCTGCGCCGCCTCCTCCTCCGCCGACGGCGGCGCGCCGGCGCCACCCACGTGGCTGCCAGCCCCGTTACAGCCGTCATCCGTCATCTGCTGGTGCTGGTGCATCATGTGCGGGTGGTGGTGCTGGTGCAGCCCATCTCCCATGTGCCCGTGCCCGTGCGCGTGCGCATGCCCGTGCCCGTGGCCGCCCGCCATGTGGCCGCCCAGGCTGCCCATGCTGCCCAGCGCCGCCTGCTGCGCCTCGATGGCGGCCTGCGCCTGCTGAATGGCGGCCTGCGCGTGCTCCATGGCGTGAGCGTGGTCCATGGCCGCCTCCATCACCGCCTGGCCCAGCAGCCCGGCCGAGTCCAGCCCGGCCGCGGCTGCGGCGGCGGCGGCCGTGGCGGCGCCGGGCGGCTGCGGCGGCGAGGGCGGCACGCCGGGCGCCATGGCGCCCGCGCCCAGGCCCAGCGGCTGCTGGTGGTGCGGGTGCGGGTGCTGGTGTGGGTGCTGGTGCGGGTGCTGGTGGTGCATGGCGTGGTGGTGGTGGTGGTGCTGCTGTTGCTGCTGGTGGTGCTGGTGGTGCTGCTCCATCGCGGCCGCGGCGGCCGCGGCCGCGGCGGCCGCCAGCATGGCGTTGGCTTCGGGGCTGTAGCCCGCCTGCCACATGGCTGCCTGCTGCGCCACCGCCGCGGCCGCCGCCGCCGCGGCGTGGTCGTGGTGCTGTGCCTGCTGTTGCTGCATGTCGGGCGACACCAGGCTGGCAACGTCCATCTCGCCTGACCACCACCTGCTGCTACCGTATGCCGTAGCCGGCTGCCTGAGCCGCTACGGTGTTTGGTTGGATGCAGGGAGCTGCAGGGGCGGCAGTGCGGGTCCGCAGCTGCGCCCTGGCCCCGTCTGCAGTTGCTGCTGCTGACACCCAGGGACGCACTATGAAGCAGCTTAGCGCAGCTCTAGGTGCAAGCTGGTGGCGCTTCCGGCGAGCCCCTTGAGCGACGGCCGTCGAGGGGGTTGCGCCGCGTGCGAACGAGAAGTGTGCTACCTGCGCCCCCAGCGAGGGGGCACCACTCGGCCGCCTCAGCACCGACTGGCCCGCAAAAGCAGTTAAGTTTGTGAATGCTATAGGTTTCGCGGCCCGCGCGCGCCAACTGACCCAGGCGCAGCGACTCTCCGTGCGCCAGGCTCCGCGCTTGGGCGCTGATTGCGAAGGCCGCCTCGCGGTGTCCGCCCTCGAGAACGGCGCCCTCCGCGACCACAGGCCGAACCAGTCGAAGCAGTTAGCAGTTTCCCTTGGTTGCGGTCTGCTCCAGGGTCCCCGCTCCAGGGCCGAAAAAACCGTCTCAGCGCTTCGCAGACCGGAAATTTGGCTCAAGCAATAGAGTAACACGCGTAGGCCTCCTTAATTATAGAAAGGCTCCCCAAAGCTGGCGGGGAAAGGAGTTCGCCGCCGAACTCCATGATGGACCGGCGCCATGCTGCATGCAATGCTTGCTAAAATGATAGCCAATACTGTATTCTACAAAATTAACACATGCATGGGCGCGGACAGGAGCGTTTGACCACAAAGACTGAACGCGCACGTCGGGCAAAAGGGAGTAGAATCGGGCTGGACAGCGGCAACTTGGCATAAAAAGCCCAAATGCGACAAATGTGGTAGCGGGCCGAGGTGTTGACACACGACGCTCGGCGCGGCATGTTGACCTCTGGGCCGACCCGCCTCGTCAAGCTCGTGAGGCAGCAGCTGCGTCTGGGTTGGCAGGCGCGAGCGGAGGGCTGGGGGCATGGCGGGGTGCAGGAAGGCCCTGCGGCGGGCTTCACGGGGGACCGAGCCACTTCTGCAACACCCCACGTCGCGCATGGCGTGGCGTATGCCGCAGCACACACGCCGCAGCCGGCGAGTACAGCACCGGGCTCCAGCGCGTATTCCACTATACGTGGACTGCCGGTGGTGTATCACCCTGACTACAGCGCGCCGGTGATGCCGCCCGGCCACCGTTTCCCCATGGCAAGTCGAGGCGGGGGGGGGGGGGGGGCGGATGCACAGGCTCACGCTGGACCCATGTAGGAGAAAGCAAGGTGGCGCGCAATGGCCATTACATCGCCTCGCAATGCATTCACGAAAACAAAGAGTGACCTGTTTATGTGGTGGCGGCGCGGCACCGGAGCTGCTGCTGCTGAATCTGCTTGGACTCATGCTACTGCCAGACAGCGCGTGCTAAGCTACTGCCGATCTTGCGCGCGCAGGGTGTGTTCCGGCGGATCTACGAGCTGGTGCTGGAGGAGGTGCGTGTCGCATGTGTGCATGGGTGTGTGTGGGTGTGTACGGCCGGTACTGGGGTATGCAGCGGCGAGGACTGCAGTGACAGCAGGGCCGCGAGATGGCGCACTTCACTCCCAGAATTGCTCACACACGTGTAAACGCCACACACGCCCACGCACACACACATAGGGCATCGCGGCGCCGCACCAGGTCCACGTGCCGCCGCACCTGCCGCCCGATGAGGAGCTGCTGCTGGTGAGCTGCTGCTGCTGCGGGGGGTTGATGGGGGGTTGATGGTGGAGTTGATGGGGTGGGGTGCCAAGACAGAAGGCGCACCCCCGCTTTGCCAGTACTCGCGTTCATCAATCCTTGCAATACCCCCTCTTAATGCATATGCACACGCATTGGTTTGATTTGGTTGGGGTTTGATTAGCTTGGGCTGGTATTCACAACCCCCCCTCTCCCCCTCCTCCCCCTCCTCTCCCTCCTCCCCCACCCCCTCCACCAGGTGCACGACCCCGACTACCTGCGGCTCTTCAGCGGCGGCCAGCTGGACGACGAGCGCGTGCGGCGCATCGGCTTCGGGCCGGCGGTGACGCGCAGCGAGGTGCTGGTGGGTGCGGCCGGCCGTCGACGGGGTGGGGCTGGGTGGGGGTAGTTGGGGGGGGGGTAGGGCAGGTTATGGGGGGCCACTACAAACACACGCACGCATCACGATTTTCCTTGCGCTCTTAAAACACACGCCACGTCACCCGCGCTATCCGCCCGCCCGGTGCACAACCGCGCAGGTGCGGCGCACCAAGGCCGAGGTGGCGGGCACGCTGCTGACCGCGCGCCTGGCGCTGGCGGCGGGGCTGGCGGTGAACTGCGCGGGCGGCACGCACCACGCCTTCCCCGCCCACGGCAGCGGCTACTGCATCCTCAACGACCTGGCGGTGCGTGGGCGGCGAGGGGCGGGAGGGGGCCAGGGGGGTTTGTGAACACCATCCGAACCTAGACCAGGGGGGGCTGTCGATGCCCAACCCAGCACAACAGCGAGCGCACCCGAAACGGGGGTTGCGAGGTAAAGAAGAGCCGAAACGGGGGAGGGGAGGGGGCCATGTTTACGGTTGGGGCGCGCGTGCAGGTGTCAACGCAGGCCTCGTTTTCACCTCCACGCCGCCGACTGCACACCGTTGCCCCTACCACTCAACACACACACAAAAACGACACAGGTGACGGCGGAGGTGCTGCTGGCGGAGGGCGCGGTGCGGCGGGTGCTGGTGCTGGACCTGGACGTGCACCAGGTGGGGATGTTGGAGGCGGGGGGTCGGGGGCCGGGGGCCGGGGGCCGGGGGCGGGGGCTTTTGGGAGGGGGGAGAGGTAAAAGCAGAGGGAATGGCAGGCGGGGACGCTATGCCTGCCCCTTCAGGTCTTCACTCACCCTCAATAATCACACGCACACACCCACACCCGCACGCACGCCCGCACCCGCACCCGCACCCGCAGGGCGACGGCACCGCCTTCATCTTCCACGACCGGCCCGACGTCTTCACGCTGTCCGTGCACGCCGCCTCCAACTTCCCCGCGCGCAAGCAGCGCTCCACCCTGGACGTGCCGCTGCCCGACGGCACGCCCGACGCCACCTACCTCGCCCGCGTGGCCGAGCTCCTGCCTGCCGTACTGCGTGACTTCCGACCGGACCTGGTTCTGTACGACGCGGGTGTTGACACGCACGTGGACGACGCGCTGGGGCGGTTGGCGCTAACCGACGGCGGGCTGGCGCGGCGGGAGCGGTTGGTGCTGGACACATGCTTGGGCTGGGGCGTGCCGGTGGCGGGGTACGTGGGCGGCGGGTACGATGATGACCTGGACGTGCTGGCGCGGCGCCACCTGCACCTGCACCGCGCGGCGGCGGAGCTGTGGCGCGGGTATGGGCTGGGCGGCGGCGGGGCGGGTGCCGCGGGCGGGGAGGGTGGGGAGGGTGGGGCCAAGGAGCAATGAGGAGGGCAGGGCGGCGAGTGGAGGTGATGTGTAGGTCGGGGCTGCGGCATGCGAGCGCTGTTTGTTGGGCCGTGTGAGCCGTTCGGATGGCACGTGTAATAGGAGTGTTAGAAGAAATGAGAGCAGAGAACACGTGGACTGTGCAGAAGTGTGTGCATAAGTGTGTGTGTGTGTGTGTGTGTGTGTGTGTGTGTGTGTGTGTGTGTGTGTGTGTGTGTGTGTGTGTGTGTGTGTGTGTGTGTGTATGTCAGAGGGCTATACCGAGAGGCAGAGGTAGGGGGGCACAGTAAGGTGCCATACCGAGGCATCGCAGAGCATCGCAGGGCGTTAGAGGGTGATGCGAAGCGCGTCAGAAGGTTGCGCATCAGCAAAGCGAGCGCGTGGTAGATGGGGGACCGCTCCCTGTGCTATGTGAGTGTCTGTATTGATGTCTTGGACCCGGTTTGGGGGTTGCGGGATCTCCCCATGACTCGTGGGGGCACACAGCTGTAACTGACCAGTGCACTGGGGTCCGATGCATCATTGACTCGGGGGCGCAGGGCGCAGTTCTTAGCTTGCGGGCCTCTAGCATGTGTGGCACTCGGGCTTTGACTTGCAGCACTCTTACTTGCCATGCCGGGCTTGCCTGTCCCCACAGGACAAAACGGCGAAGGCAAACTCCACGTCTCCATCTCCATGCATCAATGTGTTTACAGTTCCGGAGTCACCCAAGGTGACACGGGCATCTCTCTCCCCAGGCTGACAAACGCCGCCGTGGGCAAGCTCCGCAAGGAATCTCTCTCCACATAACCCGGTTTGTTTTACATTTCTTAAAGCCACGACAAGAGCGCTAATGTCACGCCTCACACAAACAACGACGAGACGCACTGGGCACATTTCCGTATATGTACTGGCGCTGTGCTGGCACGTATCAAGACACCAGGGGGTCGTTCATGCACGTCCTAGCACACGCCGACACGCGCGACAGAGCCACACCATCCATATCACCACGCACGGGACTCGCTCACACCTCTCCGTACAGGTAAGTCATCGGTCAGGTCGTCGGCCAGAGCGCCCACACGCGCGCTCCGGCGCGAATCACCAGGTGGTAGCAACTCGAGATTGGTCTCTCGCCACACGTTTATGATTGTCAATCGTCTCGCACAGGCCGCGCAGCCACCCTGCCTCTCCTTTGCACGCACGCCGAGGCTCGCCGTCGCCACCATAGTTGCAGTGCCCCGCTCCGGGGGCAGCACGTATGATGAGGGAGGCGGCGGAAGGCGCACGCCCCCATTTCTCTGTACTTGGCATAGCACGGCACACCCACCCCGGAGCCCCGACAGCCTGCGTGTTCCAGCAGGCCCCCGCGCACCTGCCCACGGATAAAAACCACACACATACACACACACACACACCATGCAGTACCCCATACCTATTAGCAACCGCACACACACCCAGGTCTCGATGACGTCCATTACGATGTCCGTGGATTCCCAACTTGTGCGGTGTGCGCCGGCATGCCCATGCAACCGGCTGGATCGAGACCGGGCATCCTCGTGTGAGGCGGCCGTGCGCCGCTGCGCCCCCCAATATATAACCCCAAAAGTATAAAACTAAGCGATGAATGGTAAAGGAAAAAGGGTCGACGTCATCTGCAGCCCCCTGGCCTGTAAAAGCCCGCGCCTCCACCTGCTGCGCCACCAAGCAAACCAGCCCTTCCTCTCCTCCTCAGAAGCCAGACTCCACGGTCGCGGCCGCCGCAACCTATCTCAGTTGCAACCAAGGCCGCTGCGCCGCTGCCCTGCCGCTGCAGCCTGCAGCGGTGCGGCCGCAGCTGCTCAATCGAAGGCGTCGTCGTCGCCGGTCTTGGTCCGCGCCACGGCGCTGGGCTCCGAGGGAGGCGCCTCCACCACGCTCTCCTCCACGAACACGCCCTCGCTCTGCTCCGCGGCCGCGCTGTAGCGCGCAGACTCGTTCTTGGCCGGTGGCGCCGGCGCCTCGGGCGCCTCGCCGTCGGCCTCCTCCGCCGCCTCCTTCACCTCGTCCGCCGCCTCGCCCACCTCGTTGGCGGCCGTGATGATGCCGCTCTGTGGGGAGCAGAGCGCATGGGGTTTGGTCAGGCGTCAGGCGCGTTTTCCCAATGCGGCAATAAAAGCAAACGCCCGTTATTCGTAACCTCCACGCCCTCCTCCACGGTCGCCGCTATGGTACCCCGGCCCCCCACGGCCAGCGCACATGTCTGTGGCTCTCCATCTCCGCTGCCTGCGTCCGCGCCCCACCACGCCCCGCATCCCGCCACTCCCACCCCAACCACCCCAACCGCCCCACCCCAACCGCCCCACCCCACCCAGCCGCCCACCCCCGCATCACCATCACCGCACCCACCTGC
The DNA here is from genome assembly GCA_016834605.1 of Chlamydomonas incerta. Taxonomy (NCBI): domain Eukaryota; kingdom Viridiplantae; phylum Chlorophyta; class Chlorophyceae; order Chlamydomonadales; family Chlamydomonadaceae; genus Chlamydomonas; species Chlamydomonas incerta. The sequence goes on from JAEHOC010000025.1 coordinate 948,650, forward strand.
ACGTGGTCGATGGCGTCCTCCACGCCGTCCGCCACGAAGCTGGCCGCCTTGCCCGCCGCCGCGCTCACGCTCTTGGCGCCGTCCACCACCGCGTCGCCCGCCGCCTCCGCCACGTCGCCCGCCGCCTCCACCGCGTCCTCGGCCTTGTCGGCCACAAAGCTGGCGGCCTTGGAGGCGGCGCCGGCGGTGGCCTTGGCGCCGTCCACCACCGCGTCGCCCACGGCCTCGGCGGCGTCGCCCACCGCCTCCACCGCGTCGGTCGCGAGCTCCTTGGCGCCGGTGCCCACAGCCTGGGGGGGGGGCGGTGTGCGGAGTTGGAGGCACGGTGGTGGTGGTTCACGCAGCAGGGGACAGCGCAGCGCAGTGGTCGCGGCGCGGCACGCGCGGTGGAGCACGCCAGCTGAGGCCCGGGTCTTAGCCGGCCGACGTCGCCCTCGCTCCCTCCCAGCAGCTCTGCTTGCCCGGTCCGCTGCTCACCACTGCGGTGTCCACGACGGCATCCTTGGTCGCCACCGCCGCGTCCGCAACCGCCTCCGCAACATCCGCAGCCACCTCGGCGGCAGCCTGTGGTACGGTACATGGTCGGGCCGGTGTGAGGACGTGCAGCGAGGTGAGCTGCTATTGTTGGGATCAAGACATGCAAGGAAGGCAGACTACTGCTGCTCCTGTTTATTTCGTGCGCTGAATGTGTCACTGTTGTAGTCACCGTCGTCTCCGCAGCATTCTCACCTTGGCGGTGTCGACGACCGCGTCCGTGACCACGTCCGCCGCCTTCTCCACAGCGTTGGCGGTGCCCTTGGCGACGGACACAGCGGCGTCACCGACCGCCTCAGCAGCGTCGCCAACAACCTCCTGCACGTTTGGAAAGAGGAAAGAGGACGTGTTGAGCGGGCTGCAATCACTGGGAGGTTCACACGCGGCCGGCGCCACGACAGGGATGCGCGTGGAGTTTGGCAGGTTGCCGCCTACCGCCCATCTTTCCCCTTCTTCTCCTCCTAGACCTCTCACTAAACCATGAGTCAAGACCCCTAGAGTGGTCACGCCGAACTCTCCGCCTCGCTCCTAATATTGCTGGACTGTAATGCGTTGCCTTTTCCGCTCGGTTTCTGGCAGGTAGCAGGCCAACCCCACCCCACCCTACCCGACCACCCGTGCCGCCGCACTCACCACGGCACCCTTGCCGACGGCCACCGCGCCCTTGCCCACAGCCACCGCCCCGTCCTTCACAGCGGTGGCGCCGTCGACCACGCCGTCGACCACAGCGTCCGCCACAGCCTCCACCGCATCGCCGATTTTATCTGCAGTCGGGGTCACGCAACGGGCCCGCCAATTCGATGTCGCACCTCACGCACGGCTGTGCAAACGCGCGCAGGCCATGCATCGCGATATGCTGGCCCGCTAGATCAAGTAGCGATTAGTTGTAGCGCCGGCCGTCCATGCGTCTGGCCAACTCCCTCGGCCGCCCGTTCATGTCCCCGGCCCCTTCTCTTCTTCTGAAGCCGGCGACACACCTAGAGCACGCTCGATGGCGTTTCCAACATCCTTGTTTGTAGGAGCGGCGTCCTTCTTCCCCGAATCGGCTGCGGGCTTCGCAGGCGCACATGCTGCGGGCGAAGCAGGCGCCTTGACTTGAGCTTGAGGCTGAGCATTGCTAGCGGGAGTACTTGCGCCGCAACCCTGCAGCCGGCGTTCGAAGGCAAGCGCAAGCGCAACGGAGGCGACATTTGGTGTGCGACATTCGATTAGTCTTCCCAAGCAACCCCTTCCTCGAAGTCGTGCCCCTGCGTCTCAAATTCATTGCACAAGTGTTGGCACCCGACCCTGCCTCACCATCTTTCAGAGAGGAGGCCCGCAGGTCCGGAGGCTTTGAGGTGCGAGCAGAGTGCAAAACAGCAGCAGAACCGCGCGTATTAGGTATTCAGGCTTTAAAGTATATGCTTTGTTGATATCGTGTGTACTTCGATAAGCTTTGAGCTTCCGGTGAAATGTGCGCCCCCTTCCTCGAAGGCCGCACAGCTCGCAATGCGGCATGGGGCGGCATGGGCTGGCATGCCCCTCCCCGTGCGTTCCCGCGCATTTTAGCGCCCCCCCCCCCCCCCCCCGCCTGCTTGCCAGTGACTGCGACGTACTTAGCGGATGCTCACGCCACAGTACAGCGCAGGGCAGCGCGCGTCAAGAGCATCCCCCACCGAGGTGCACGCACGGGTGCAAGCCCTTGCACGAGCGTGTGCTCAGTTACAGTTCACACCTGCACAAAGCCTCCAGAGATGCCCCCCAACCGCTCGCCTCTTTAAGCTGACTGCCGTCTACAAACACGGAAGTGCTTGCTCCTCGGGGGACGGTGGACGGGCACGGCGATGATGGGTGCCAGCCAGGCCGAAGCTGTCATTCCCTCGCCGAGCCATTTCACACTTCCGGTTTATGTAATACTATCAAAAGTAAGACACCTTGCTCTGGTCCGCGAATGCCCAAACGCTGTCAACGCGCGTGCAACTTCCTCCGGCGGTTATCGCTCCGCGCAACGCTGCAGCCCTTTCCCAATTCAACCATGAAGCTAGAATTACTCAGTTGTTGAAACCCGGACCTTGTTGCGGCTTTAAGGGGCACAGTCGCAAGGAATGGCTCACACAAAACGGGTCGGTGTGGCGCTGCAGCTGCTCGCGACTTTGGCGGCGCTGAAAAGTACGCTTGGCCAAGGTGCGTCAAGAAAAGGACGCGCTGCTGGCATGGCCCTCTGGAAAGGGCGGCACCGTTGACTCCGAGTTTGAGCTCTGCCCATGTCCGCCCGAACCCCCCTCGCTGGCCCTCACCCGCGCAGACTGCATGTGCACCACAGAGTACAAGCCTGTGTAAGCACGAGTGTTTGTGTGGTAGCAAATGTGGGTGGCAAAGGGCTGAGTTATGGTCAGGGCAAGGCAGCAAGGAGTGGGGCCAAGCAGGGCCAAGGGCGGCCTGCACACCAGGTGCTAAGAAATGAGCGGGGCGGGTGGGTGCCGAGGTTTTTTGCACCGCATCCCATCCCACTGCACTACAGCACCCTGCTCATTACCGCATTGCATGTTGCATGCTTGTGGGCCTCCTGCCTCCTGCCTGCGCCCCCTTGTGGGCTGGTATCATTCACAGCCCAAACCGCCACCCACTCACCGCCTGCTCCAACTCCACACAGCTGCGGCGCTGACAGCGCCACATACAGGTACGAACGCGCGCGCACGCGTGCACGTGTGTGTATGTGTCTGTTGGTGCTAGAAGGCTAAAAGAGAGGAGAATACGTAGACCGCGCATGCGAGCTGGTGCAACGCTCGTGTGTTGGTGTTGGTGTGGGGCCGGGGGCAGCATGGACGACTGGGATCGGGGCTGGGCAGTGCGAGCGCGTCCCAACATGGAACATTGGGGTCATGGCTGGCGGGCTGCACGCGGCTGCGGCCAGCCTGATGTTCGTGCCGCACCGTACACACGCCCGCTGCTGTGACTCTCTTGCCTCGGCGATGTGTCATGTGCTGTTGTTGCGCCTGTTCATGTGCTCTTTCGCTCCCTGCCTGGGCCCAGCAACAAGTGCTATGCGGCGTGCGCGCTGGGGCCCGGCGACGGCAAGTGGGCGGAGGGGCGCTGCGCCGCGGACCGACTCAACCCCGTGGCGGGGTGAGTGCTCGCCGCCCGCGGGCGGCGGGTATTTCTTTTATGGGATTTGTCAGTGGTGGAGAAGGCACGGGGGCCGGGGGTGGGTTATCTGACTCCAAGCACCCACAGGAGGAATGACCGGCGGGAGGGTGAGAGTGCAAGGCCGGAGCTTGCATGTGTCATGCTGGGACCGTGCGGGCACGTGGGCGTATGTAGGAGAGCACGAGACAAAGGTGTAGCGCAGAACAGTGCATGCGTGTGCGGGCGTGTGTGGGCGTGTGCGGCATGCGCTGCTGGAGGAAGGGCGTTTTTGGACGATGCACGCACCGGTGACTGTGCGCGCGCCCATGTTTGACTTGGTAATGTGCTGTCCGTGACCGTGACGGGCGGCTGCTGCGCCTGCGCCTGCGCCCGCAGCTGCATCGGCAACGCGCGCTGTGCTGCGGACGCCTGCGCGCAGCCCTGGTCGGCGCGGTGCAGGTGAGCAGAGCCGGGGGATAGGCGGGGGGCCGGGCCAGAGCGGGGCGGTTAACTAAGGCCGGTGTCCCGTGCAGCCGTGTCCATGCTGCGCCCGCACGCCCGCCCCATCCGGCCCTGCCCGCCGCCACTGCGCCGCCACCCGCAGGAACCCGCTACCCGCCGGCGCGGTGTGCTTCAACAACCGCTGCACCGGCGTCGTGAGCGGCGGGCAGCTGCTCAGCCCCTGCGCCGCGCTGTGGGTGGACCCAGCCAGCTCAGCGCTGGTGGCCTGCGAGCCGATCAGCGGCGGGGCGTCCTCGCCGGCACCGTGCATCTGCACGCGGGAAAAAGCGACTGTGTGAGTTGGCCCTGGAGGCTCGGGCGGGACGGGGCGGGAGCGGCGCGTGTGGGCTTGGGGCCGTTGGGAGTGGTGCCAGGGCGCCGGCGCAGGGCGTGTGTGAGCACCTACCTGTTGCAGACCCGCCGTGTGGCGTTAACGGGGTGGTCGCGGGTCACGTGTGCGTGTGCGTCACGTCATGTCCGCAGGTGCGGCACGGACGGCCGGGAGTACGGCAACAAGTGAGTCAGGCGGCACACATGGGTTAGGTCTGCAGCCTGCGTGGAGTGCGGCTGGTCGGGCTCGCGACAGTTCAAATGGCGATCGTACTTCGGCTGGGGGATATTCAAAGGTGGCTGCAGGTGGCTGCGAACACAAATGGCGGACCCCTGACCAAAGCCGCCCGTGCGCAGGTGCCTCGCCGAGTGCGCGCTGGGCAAGGGCAAGTGGAAGGGCGGCGCCTGCCCGCCCCCTCCCTCGCCTTCCCCCTCCCCCACCTCCGCCTCCCCGGCCCCCTCGCCGGCTGCGTGCAGATGCACCAAGGAGTACGTGCCAGTGTGAGCGCACACGTGCGGTGCACGCCGCTCGCGGGGGCCTGCTTGCTAGCGCACAGGGCGGCTGCTGTGTGCCGTGGGGGCGGGGGCCGCACCGCACCGCACTGCACATCCGGCGCACTGACCAAGCCGCCCGCCGCCGCGGCTGTTGGCGCCCTGCAGGTGCGGCTCCGACAAGGTGACCTACGGCAACAAAGTGCGAATGGGAGTATGAATGGGAGTATGAATGGGAGTATGAATAGGAGTATGGGATCCTTGAAAATGAAAGGAGACATGTGCTCCACGTGACCCGCTCCGGCCTCCTGAACCCCCGTATTCTTCAGCTTCTTGATGCTCTGTTGCGCCCCCAGTGCCTGGCCAAGTGCGCGCTGGGCGAGGGCGGCAGCTGGACTAAGGGCGCCTGCCCCGCGCCCTCGCCGGCGCCGACGCCGGCGCCGGCACCGTCTGTCAAGCCCTCGCCCTCGCCTCGCTCCGACTGCATCTGCACCATGCAGTACGCGCCTGTGTGAGTGGCGCGCGCGGCACAGGGTGGGCGTGGGCAGATGGGCAATGTTGGGGTTGTTGAGATGCAAACAGAACATTTAAGGCCGCACAAGTGGGAGCGTCGAGCTCTCTCCACTGGCTGTGACTGTGTGTGTTGAGCCTATGGAACCTTACTCGGCCTTTGCAACCTGACTCGGCCGTTTCCTGTTGTGGCGCGTCTGCAGGTGCGGCAGCGACAATGTCACGTACGGCAACAAGGTGTGTCCGGGCTGGGGGCCTGGGCCGCCGTCGCGCAAACCAACACCGCACCTTGCATCGGTTGGCAACGCCACAACCCTCACACCATACACACCACACCACCAGACTCAGTCTTCGCCTGCCCGCCATGCAACTTTTCTCCTGGCTGTGCAGTGCATGGCGGCCTGCCAGCTGGGGGCCAACGGCACCTGGGCGGAGGGCGCGTGCGGCAGCAGTCAGGGCGACGGAGGCGGAGGGGGCGACGGGGGCGGCGGCGGCACGCAGCCGTGCCTGTGCACTATGGAGTATGCGCCCGTTTGCACCACACGCAACGTCACCTACCCGTGAGCGGACCCGGCGTGTGCAGCGTGGGGTGGGGTTGGGGCTGGGTGGCGGGTTGCAAGGATGGTTGGAAAAGCGGTACAGGATGGGCGGCCGGCCTTGCGGCGGGCAGGGCCGTGTATGGGGTGGGAGGCAAAGCGGAAGCCGCGGCGTCAGTGGTGGAACTGGTGCGAGGCGTCGAGTGGACTCTGCAGCGCGCTGCGCCGTCTTGTGCAGCCAGCACGCCTTCCTGGCACTGGGCTGCGCCCGCCCGCTGCTTCTCCTGCCGCCCTCGCCTCACCAGTCACCACGCGTCGCCCCTACCCGCGCGCACTGCCCCTGCCCCGCAGCAACTCCTGCGCCGCCGTCAACTGCGCGGGGGAGCAGGTGGCATACGACCGCGCGTGCGGCCAGCTGCCGGCGGCGGCGGGCAGCGGCGGCATCGCCTGCGCGGCGGGCTCGGGGCCGGCCGTGGCTTGCTTTATGAACCCCTGGTGAGCTTCTGGATTGCTCGCTCCCGCCATCTCCGGCTGCTCAGCTATTTCTGTGCTCGCTCCTCCTCGGCTCCAACTGCAGCAGGAGCGCCGATGCAAGCTTACACTTAAACCTCCGCCGCTAACGCTCGTGCTGGCCCCTCTGCACGGCCTGGCCCTCCTGCTCCTGCCCGCTTCCTTGCCCGCGCCGCTACAGCCTCGCCGGCAGCTGCCCCGCCCGCCCCGACGCCGTGTGCCTCGCCAACTACTGCCCGCCGGGAGCCGCCACCTACCGCGGCCGGCCGCTGACCACCCTGCCGGATGGCGGCAGCAGCAGCAGCAGCAGCAGTAGCAGTAGCAGTAGCGGTGGTGGGGAGGAGGTGTTGCCGTGCAGTGCCGTGTACATCGACCCGCTCAGCGGAGACGTGCTGGACTGCGGCGGCGGCGACGGCAACATCACCGCAGGCTCGCCGGCGCCCTCGCCGTCAGCGGCGGCGTCGCCAGCGCCGTCGGCGTCGCCCGCGCCGTCACCGTCACCGAGCGGCGATGGCGGTGACGACGGCGGTGGCAGTGGTGGGAAGCTGGAGGTCCAGAACATTGACGAGTGAGATCGTTGGGGTGGACAGACGGGGATGCGCTAGGTCTTTGCGCAGCAAAGCCTGAAACACTGTCCCTTTGCCTCCCGTCCTACCCTCCCTGGTCTAGTTAGTTGGTTTAGCTTGGGTTGGTATTCACAACCCCCCTACCAGCCCTAACCGTGCCCGCCTGCCTGCCCCCCATCACATACACACGCGCACACGCGCACACCGCAGCTGCCCGCCCGACCCCACCATCGCCGAGTGCTACGCCAGCGCCGGCCGCTCCTGCGCGCTGCCCTGCCCCGGCAGCTTCAGCCCCGCCCCGCCGCCCAGCGGCCCCGCGCCCGTGTGCACCTTCAAGGCCTGCATGAGCACCTACCGCGGCGCCTACCTGCCCTTCTGCCAGCCCATCTGGTGAGCGGGAGGCAGGTGGGGTCGGGTGGGGGGTGGCGGAGGGTTGCAACGGTGGTACAAAGAAGTGTAGGGGGGGGGAACAAGCCTGGGGGGTTGCCAGGCCGGGATGGCCACGGGTGTGTGTTTGCGCATGCGCACGGTACGGCACGATGCGTGGGGACGTGGGGACTTGGGAGCCTGTGCATGGCGCTCGTGCACCAGCCAGCACGCCCCCTAGTCAGCAATCAGGCCGCTGCATCCCCGCGCGCTTCCCCCCCCCCCACCCCAACTAGTTACTAACGCGCTGCTGGGTTGCTGTCCACTACCACCTCACTCCTCTTCTTCACTCCTCCCACCCTTTCCATTCCTCCCCGCCCCGCCAGGTACAACCCCGCCACGGGCGACGTGGTGTCGTGCCTGCTGCCCAACGGCAGCCGCCCCGCGGTGCTGGACTGCCGCGCCTGCCCGCTGGACTACCGGCCCGTGTGCGGCGAGGACGGCCAGACCTACCCCAACCGGTGCGGCGGGCGGCGGGGCGCGGTTTGAGGAGGCGAGGCGAGGCGAGGGGCAGCGGGGAATAGCAGGGCGGAGGCAGTGGGGGATACCAGGGGCGGAGGCAACGGTTGTTGGGCGCAGTGTCAGTGGCATGGTGTGGGTGCAAGAGTGGGGGGCAGCGGGGCATTTGCGGGGCTGGTGCCGGGCGGCACGCGTGTTGAACGAAGTGCTTGCTAAGCGCGAACAGACGGAATGCCAGACGCGTGGAGCCGCGCGGGTCGGGTCGGGTCGGGTCGGGCCGGCTCAGTGGCTGCTTCTGGCAGTGAAGGCCACGCCTCCACCGTCTTTGCTAGCCTTGCATCGTGACACCCGCCCTGCCTCGCACTTGCAAGCATAGCCCCGGCCCCTCCTTACCTGCTATCACACATGCACACCCCGCCACATACAGCTGCCTGGCGGTGTGCAGCGGCGTGGGCACGGCCGGCTTCAGCAAGTGCGGCCGCTGCGCCAACTCCGGCGGCGGCGCCGCGGCCTGCAGCTCGGCCAAGCTGGGCGAGCTGTGCCACCGGGAGGCGAGCGACAACGTGAGGCGGCATGGGGGGCTGGTCGGACGGGTTGTGAGCACCAGCCCAAGCTTGGGGGGTGAGGGGACGAAGGGTGGGGGCTGGAGAGAGCCTTGTGGGGAGGAGGCGCCGAGGCGGGACGCGGGCGGGAAGCGAGTGTGGAGTGTCGATTGTGCACTGCCCAAGCCGTCCTGCGTGTGATCTTTCGGCCGACCGCGCAACACGACGCGCCAACCCCTGCTGCCCCTTCCTCGCCCGGCGCAGTGCCAGCCCAAGAAAACGCTGACCTGCGCGCCGCGGCCGGGCGCAGCGGGCTCGGTGCTGGGCGTGTGCGTGCCCAAAGCCGGCAAGCCCAGCCCCAGCCCCAGCCCCAGCCCCAAGCGCAGCTCCAAGCGCAGTCCCAGCCCCGGTGCAGGCACGGGCCGGCATCGGCAGTAGCGGCGTACGGACCACGTGGTATGTTCTGATGTCTGTACCTAGCAGTACCGCGTAGGGATGAAAGATGGTATTCATTTGGTTGACGGTGAGTTGCGTGCCCCTGTCTGATTGATATTGACTGTTGCGAATGTCAGTTGCGGGCACATCACGCACAGTGCCTGTCAGAGGCTGTAACAGTTGCCAAAGTGCGCGGCATGGGCATACTGTAGAAGGTGATGACGCGCCGTGGGATTAATTGTGAATATCGTATGATGCACGAGGATTGAATTGCAGGTTGTAGACTGCGCAGAGCCAGGGCGCTGCAATGAAGCGCGCCCCACTGAGGTGGGCGAGGCGGCCGCGAGCCGGGAGACTGGGCCCATCACGGCGCCCATGTGCCCCGGCGTGGGCCCGGTTCCTAGCCCAATCCAGGGTACACAGCTGTAGAATGCACGGACAGCGGTCGCACCAACTGCACCCGTAGTGGGTGTGGGCGGTGGCAGCGCCGCAAAGTTCCCAGTGGGGGGCGAGACGGCGAGGCATGCCTTGTGCTGGGCTGTAAGCGTGGCGCTGGTGCGGACGCAGGGAAAGGACTAGGGGGCAAAGAAGCTGGTTACAGGTTTTGGTCGGACGGTTGGGGGTAGGGGCACGTGTGACGTGTGAGGCTGCGTGCGTGGGTGCGCACTCGCCTGGCGCACGCAGGTGGCCGCACGCCCCGCACTAAAAAGCAAGGGCGAGGTAGTGCGTGCAGTGGACCTTGGGGTGGACAGACTGCCCGTGTGCGCACGAGCCCGGCACAGCCCGGCATACACGTCGCGCAAGCTGAGAAGTGAGAGTGAGTGTCGCTGATAAACAGAAGTTATGAAGTGTTGAACCAGGTTGAACGTTGTCCGTCTGCGGCTGAGGGCTTGCCTGCGGCCTGTTGAGGCTGAGGTTGCGGCCCTTGCTCCAGAGCACCACAGGGGGCCACCCCGCGCGCACCTGGCGCCTGAAATTGACATTAGCAATGGGCCAACTTACTAATGCGCAGCAACGCAGCGCGTGCGCTGGGGCACAGCCCTGCGTGTTTGCCCCCCTCCCCCGGAACCCCCTCTCGCCCAGCTTCCCACTCTGATCCCGGTAGGTACGGCGGAGCGTGCGAAGCTGCCCAGTGCGCGACTTTAGCACACCCGCTCGCTCCCGCCTGCGCCAGAGACCTGTCTTCTACATACAGTGACTTAAACACATACGAACGTGCGAAGTCGCCCAACTTTCCTACCAACACTCTTGCGCATCCACACCAAGTCGCTCTGACTCGCGAGAAACCCAGGCCGATACAGCTTCATTAGTCCCCACGATTACATGTTCGGGTCCTGTTGCGCCTAACGAGACGCCATACTCGTCCAATGGCCCGGCGCAATGCGCTCTCTGCGGGCTGGCTGCTGGTTGCGGCAGCCACAGTAGCATGCTTGGCATCATACGCCCAAGGTGACAAGCGCGCGTCACGCCTCTCGGTTCGGAGCGGCGTTTTCCCAAACTGCACTCCCTCAATCCTGCAGTTCGCGCCTGTTGTTGAAACACAAGAAGTTAACACCCCCTGTGATACTTACAGGCGATATCGTCACCGCGAAATCATACAGGTGAGTTCGTCAAGGACGACGACTCTCACCCATTTGCCAACACGCACGTCACCCGTGCCCGAGCTCGCAGCTCTGCTGCCACAGCATGCCGCTACGCGTATAAATGGACATTTGCGGGTAATGCCATGCAAAGCGTGACCGGCCGCACGCTCCGAAACACACACGCTCGGGCTGGTACCGCGCAGCGCAGGCGCGCACTCAGTGACCAAGTCAGGGTGACACAATCACGCCAGAGAACCAAACAGTCACAGAACCCAGCTCGCGAGCGCACCACTCACATTCACACCCGCCCGCAACCCACGCCGACGCAGCTGCCCGCCCGGCGCCGCGCTGGCCAAGTGCTCGGCGTCCGTGTGCGACCCCGCGGTCACCCAGTTCCCCGGCTGCGCCGCTGCCACCGCCCCGGGCTCCAGCTGCGAAATCGCGCCCTGCATCGGCGGGTTCCTGGAGGGCGGCATTAAGGCGCGTGCGGCGTTACACGTGCGGCGTTAGGTGTCCCTGGATGGTTTTGATGTGCGGGGCCGGTGCTTCCCGGGGTGGGGTGCGGGGTTACATTCATCATTAGAAGTGGTAGAGGCAGACAATCTTGGGCAACAGCCATCGGGGTGGGGGGTGGGGGCGGCGTCGGCGACACAGCGTCGAGTATGGTTATCGCACCTGTTGCTCCCCGCACTACATACGTGCCACCCAGAGCTTTCCGGCTTGTGACGCCCTCTTTCTTCGTTTCCTTCCTTCCTTCCTCCAGGTCCCGGTCTGCAGCGCCCTGTGGCGCCAGGCGGACGGCTCCGTCGCGCTCTGCGCCGCCGCCAGCGTCGTCACTGGCGGCGACGGCGGCGGCTCCGCCGGCGGTTCCGCCAGCGTCCCCGGCAGCATCGGTGACGCCGGCGGGGGTGCCGCTGAGGGCGGGGGTGCCGCTGAGGGCGGGGGCACCGCTGAGGGCGGGGGCGCCACTGAGGGCGGGGGCGGCGTGATGCCCATCCGCGGCGACGGCTGCGTCTGCCCCATGTTCTACTCGCCAGTTTGCGGCGAGGTGGGGTGCGACTTGTGATGGGTGGGTTAGTGGGCTGGCGTGGCCTGGCCTGGGCCTGTTGCTAGTAGTCTTCCACGCGCACCATCACACAGCCTGCCACGGCCTCGCTTTGCCTTCGCGCCCGCTAACCGGATGCGTGCGCCCCGATCTCTGCCCAACCCGGCTCCCCATGGACCCCTCCACACGGCACTTCGTTCCGCCGTCGACGCCCTCGCCCCCTGTCGCCCCTCGCTCCCTATCCCGGCAGTGTGAGTACTGCTGCCTTGTGGCGCCCAGTGCCCGCTGCGCCGGTTCGGCCCCAATTGTGTTCGGTGCCAGCGTCACACTCAATGCCTCTCTCGCTTTATCCCTTCGAGTTTGTATTTTTGTCACGTCTTGCCTTCTTACTTGCATTATGCGCAGTTGCGGCGAGGACGGAAACACGTATGGCAACGACTGGTGAGCTTGGCAGCCGTGCAAACGATTGCCCACCTACTCACTTGGCGGTTGTCCTACTGGACACAGACCCCCGCCACCTCAGGCCTGCAAGCTGTCTGCTGCCGCGCGCGCCGCTGATGGCCACCTCACCTCACCTCCTGACCTCGACCTCCTGCCTGTGCAGCGAGGCGGCGTGCGCCGACGTCCAGGTGGTCGCCCGCGGCCCCTGCTTCCCCACGTGAGTTTAACGGCTATACATGAGCGGGAAAAGGGTGCCGCCGTTGGTTGGTCACACGCCCCGCGCAGCGGCGCCCAACTGCTCCGCACCGCTACCCTCTGTACTGGGTTTGGTTTAGATTGCGCTGGTATTGTATTAGGTTGAGCTTCGCCGCGCGTGTCTGCCTTCTCAAGCCCTCTTCCGCCGTCCCCCCCCCCCCCAACCCGCCGCACCGCAGCTGCCCCAGCGACAAGACCGCCTTTTGCCTGGTGGACCCCTGTTCGATCCCCGCCGCCGACGGCCAGAAGCCCGTCTGCAAGGCCGCGCCGGGCGCCGCCTGCCACTACAGCACCTGCAGCGAGACGCTGGTGCTGGACGACGGCACCGAGGTGGGCCCTTGCGCCGCGGTGTGGCTGCACCCCATCACCGGCTTTCACGTGGACTGCGACGCGGAGGTCGAGGGCGGCGGCGGCGGCGGCGACGACGATCCGCCAGTCATCGCGCCCAACCCCTTCTGGGGGCTCAACCCCTTTGACGGGTGAGTGACAAAAGCACACACGTCCCACACGCCGACACGTGCGCATGCACGTGAAAGTATGCGCGCCCGGCTTGGGGCCGTGCCGCGTCGTCAGCGCCTCACCAGCACCACTGCCGTGTCTTCGTGTTCCCTGTCCGTGTCCGTGTGTGCGTGCTTCTGCCACTTGCGGCCCCCCCCCACCTGGCACTGGTGCTCGCGCTCACGGGCGTTGCCTGGGCGCTTCCCCACATCTTATTCCCATTACCTCCATCTCTGATACATCGCCACCTCACCTTCCGTACATGCGCGCCCGCCCCCTGTGTCGTCCGCGCCACGCGCCGCACGCAGCTGCCTGGGCAACGTGCGCTGCGCCAAGAACAGCTGCGCGCTGCCGCGGTGCGCCAAGGCCGCCGCGCTGTCGCCCGCGGCCGTGTGCTTCCAGCTCACCTGCAGCAGCCAGTCGCTGGACGGCGAGCCCGTGGACCCTTGCTCGGCGGTGTGGGTGGAGCCCGGCAGCAAGGAGGTGGTGGTGTGCGGCGCCGGCGGGGAGGACGTGGCGCCCGGCGGCGACGGCATCAGGTGTGTGTGGGTGTGGGTACGTGGGGCCTCGACCGGCACCAGCTGTATTTTGTGTGGGGGGGGGCTGGCGCCTTGCTCCCGCTGTGTGAGTTTCTAAAGCTAGCTATTAGGATTGCGCCCATCCCCACTGACACGCCGTGGCCCCACTACTTTGCCGTGAACCCCGCGGCCCTTGATTGGCGCCGTCACCCAACTCACCGGTGCCCTCGCCCCCTGCCACCCCTGCTGCCTCTGCACTCCCTCGCAACCCGCAGCTGCCCCAGCGGCGTCACCGCGGCCTGCTTGGTGGACCCCTGCTCCGTGCTGCCCGCCGACTGCCCCTGGGCGGTCGGGGCGGTCGCGGCTGTAGCTGGCGCTGCTGGCGGCGCGGCTGGACCTGGCGCGGCCATGGCTGTAGCGGCTGTGGTGTGCGAGGCCAGCTACTGCGACAAGGCGGTGCTGCCCGACGGATCGGTGGTGGGTGGCCGTGCCGTGCCGTGCTGTGCCGTGCCGTGCCGTGCCGTGCCGTGCCGTGGCTGCGCTGTGCCGTGCCGTGCCGCCGCTGTGCTGCGCTGCTGCCTGACCTCATTGCACATCTGCGGTAGTCAATACTGACGCCGGCTGCGCGACACTGGCAGCGCTTCATGTGATCATGTCATGATTAAGTTGCGGTGGGCTGCGGTCCCCCATCCATACGTTACTTCTTTTCCGGTGTCCCACCTTTTCCGTCTCGTGTCAACACCTGTGTATGACCACGTAAACACACACACGCTGCACACGCACGCACGCAGGTGGGCCCCTGCACCGCCGTGTTCCGCTCCGCCAGCGACGGCTCCTTCCTAGGCACCTGCCCCGCGCCGCAGCAGCCCGAAGACAACCTGGACCCCTTCAGCGGGTGAGCCCGAGCCCGCCCGCCGCATTGCATGCCGCACACGCTGCTGGCTGCTGGCTGCACCCTCGCACTGCTGACATCAATCCCACCCCACTCGCACCTACACGCGCGCGCCTTTCCCCTCGAGCCCCAACCTCCGACCCCAACTCCAACCCCGCCCCCCCCCTTGGTCGACTCGCTTCGGTTTCTGGAATGAACTACCCCCCCCCCCTTTTCCAAACATCCTTGCAACCCCCACCCCCACCCCCCCACACACACACGCACACACAGGTGCGAGGGCAACGTGCGCTGCGCCGGCGACCCCTGCGCCGCCGGGCCCTGCGCCGCCGCGCAGCCCGAATGGCGCTGCTTCCCCGTCACCTGCGGCGGCCAGTCGCTGGACGGCGCGCCCGTGGCGCCCTGCTCCGCGGTGTGGGTGGACCCCGAGAGCCGCGAAGCGGTGGTGTGCCCCGCGCCCGACGCGCCCGTGCCCATCGACAAGCCCCTCGTCACGTGAGTTCAATCATGCACTGGCAGCGTGCAGTACGTGGATGCAGCCCCTCATAGCGAGGCTTCATACAGGCAGCTAGGCAGCCTGCGTGTCGGGGTATCCCCGGCCGTGACGTGTGCACAGCGGCCATCCCAACAGCGCGTGTGGGGGCGACAGCGCCGCCGCCTGCTGGGCATCAGGCGGCTGGCACCTGCTGTGGCACGTGTGTGGCGCATGTGCAGCAGCTCCCGTCACTGACCCGCTGCGCCCCCGCCGCTGCCGCCACCTGCCCGCAGCTGCCCGCCCGGCTCGCCGGTAGCCATGTGCAAGGCCGACCCCTGCGCCGTGCCCTCGCCCGACTGCCCCTTCGCCAAGATGGACGGCGCCAAGTGCACCGCCAACTACTGCGCGGGCGGGCTGCTGCCGGACGGCTCCAAGGTGCGTGGGTGGCTGGGTGCGGGCCACCCTTGCTTCTGGTGTTGTGTGTCGAGCTGCGTGCTTGGGTGTTTGTCAGCCGATGTTTTGCCAGAATGATGAATGTGGACGAGGGCTGTGCGTGCTTACTTGCGTGACTTACTTTGGTCCTGGCTTCCGAACGCACACGCACGCACACACGCACGCACACGCAGGTGGGCGCCTGCACGTCCGTGTACACGCTGCCCGACGGCACCATCGGCGCCTGCCCCAAGCCCACGCCGCCCACCGACACCTGCGTGTGCACCCTCGAGTACATGCCCGTGTGAGTACCGGTGGTAGCACTGACGCCCCAGCAGCAAGCCCACAGAGCGAGCCGGCCGTGAGCTTGCGCATTTATATGATAACAACAACGGCACTGAGCACGGCACTGAGCACGCCCTAACATCTACGCCCCGCACCCCACCCCACCCCCAAAACAACCGCACACACACACACCCCACACACCGCAGCTGCGGCTCCGACGGCGTCACATACGGCAACAAGTGCATGGCGCGCTGCAGCCTGCCGCCCGGCGGCTCCTACAAGGACGGCGAGTGCGGGTCGTCGCCCGACCCGCTCACGCCCTGCGTGTGCACCACCGACTACACGCCTGTGTGAGTTTGGCTTATTGCTTGTGGTGGGCGCCTGCGCCCGCATTGTTTGCTGTTCGCATTGCCAGCTGGGGCTCACATGATCACCATCACCATCGTAACACTGCGGTCCCCACGTGTGCGACTGCTGGCCATCTACCATCCGCTTGGCTGGTGCCTAAGCGTGTTTCTCAGTGTGCTAGCGGAGTGCTTTATGAACGCGTGTGTGTGTGTGTGCATTCCCTCGCTCGGACCCCTTGCTTGCAACGTACGCAGGTGCGGCTCTGACGGCCAGACCTACGCAAACGCCTGCAACGCCGCCTGCGTCCTGGGCAAGGGCGGCAAGTGGACCGACGGAGAGTGCGGCGGCGGCAACAGTGGTGGCGGCGGCGGCGGCGCCAGCGAGCCCGCCGGCGCGGCTCCGTTCATCTGCCCCAGCGGCGCGCACGTGACGCCCTGCCTGGTCAACCCCTGCTCCGTGCCGCCCGCCGGCTGCCCCTACGCCGCCATGTCCAGCGCCCAGTGCTTCGCCACCACCTGCCTGGACGCCCACCTGCCGGACGGCACCAAGGTGCGTGCGTCCGTTCATTTGATGGGCGCTTCCCATTCCCATCCCACACATACATGACATGACATGAATGCCAACTCTGAAGCCCTTACCCTACCTGTTCCTACAACCATCCATGTTTGTCACACGCGCACGCGCAGGTGCCGCCCTGCACGGCCGTGTACGTGCTGCCCGGCGGCGGCGGCGCCAAGACCTGCCCGCCGCTGCCGCAGCCGCCCACCTGCGCGTGTACCAAGGAATACATGCCTGTGTGAGTCGCCCCGCAGTCCGCGGCCTGTGTCGGTGCCTGTGTCGGTGCCTGTGTCGGCGCGGAGTGAGCGCGCACGTGCTCCTGCTGCTGGTGGCATGCACACACACGCACACGCACTTGCCGGCGCTTACACATCACGCCCGCGTGTTTACCAAACTGCGTTCCCAATTATTACTGTAACAATCTGCCACCAATCGCGCGCGCGCGAACAGGTGCGGCGCCTCCAACAACGTTACCTACGGCAACAAGTGCATGGCCGCCTGCGAGCTGGGCGAGGGCGTGGGCAAGTGGACCGACGGCCCCTGCGGCGCCGCCAAGCCCCCGGCCTGCAGATGCACCCGCGAGTACATCCCTGTGTGAGTAGAGCTCGCGTGTGCGCGTGTGTGTGCGCGCGGCAGCAGGGCGGCAGGCAGGCGCACGGACCCAGAGATAGGCGATAAGCAAACCCCACGTGTGCACGCACCGGTGTTCATGCAAGCGCGTTTTTACCTGAGAACGCTAGTTTTGTTAATTTGGGTTTGGTCTAGTTTGGGCTGGTGCTCACAGTCCCGTCGCCTGGCCCGTGCCCGCCGTGCCTGCACCGTACGTCTGGGTCTCCACGCGTACGGAGCCGCCGGCGCCGTACGAGCATCCCCGGCTGCCTTGATTCCTACGCCTTGATCCCTACGCCCTCCCCGCGGTTAAGTTTCCCACCACACGCCTTCACCTTCACCTTACCCTTCCAACTCGTTACCACCGAACGCGCGCGAACAGGTGCGGCGTCTCTAACAACGTCACCTACGGCAACAAGTGCATGGCCGCCTGCGAGCTGGGCGAGGGCGTGGGCAAGTGGACCGACGGCCCCTGCGGCGCCGCCAAGCCCCCGGCCTGCAGATGCACCCGCGAGTACATCCCTGTGTGAGTAGCGCTCGCGTGTGCGCGTGTGTGTGCGTGTGGCGGCAGGGCGGCAGGCAGGAGCACGAGTCAGACATAGGCGATAGACAAGCCCAAGTGCGCACGCACCGGTGTTCATGCGAGCGCGGTTGTACCTGAGAACGTTGGGTGTATTAGTTTGGTCTATATTGGGCTGGTGTTCACAATCCCGTCGCCTGGCCCATGCCCGCCGTGCCTGCACCGTACGGCGGCGCTGTACGGGCAACCCCTGCTGCTCTGATCCCTACGCCTTGACCCCTACGCCATCTGCGCGGTTAAGTTCCCTGCAACACGCCCTGACCTCCGCCTTCCCCATCCATCTCGTGACCACCGAACGTGTGCAGGTGCGGCGTCTCCAACAACGTTACCTACGGCAACAAGTGCATGGCCGCCTGCGAGCTGGGCGAGGGCGAGGGCAAGTGGACCGACGGCCCCTGCGGCGCCAAGCCCGACGGCGGCGGCGAGGACGGCTGCATGTGCATTGAGCTGTACAAGCCTGTGTGAGTGCCGCCAGCTGTCGAGTGTCGTACCGTACTTGTCGTACCGCATGCTGGGCCTCACGCCCGGCTTCACAGCCACCTCCCACCCCTTGCTTGCCCTTGCCTGCCCGCTGCTGTGTCACTGTTGATTGCGCGCTGGGCTCAGCCTGGCGCCGCCGTGCGCGCATGGCCATACGTACCCGAACCAACCCCTGGTCTTACTGCTGCTGCCACCCGCCTGACACACACGCATACACATACACGCCGTACGAAACAGTTGCGGCGCGGACGGCAAGACGTACGGCAACTCCTGCCAGGCGGGCTGCGCCAAGGTGGAGGTTGCGCACGCCGGCGTCTGCGCTCCGCAGTGAGTACGGCAGTTGAGGTGTGCGGGCCCGGCCCCCGTGTTTCCTGTGACTCCTGTGTCTTCTTCGCTTTCTGCGTCTCGTGTGTCTTGTGTCTCTCCCTGTAATGTTCTACCTTCCGACACACGTGCCGATTGCGTCCATCCACCCATCAACCGCCGCCCCTGCCGCCGCCTGCCCGCCGCAGGTGTCCGCCCGGCCCCGCCGCCACCTGCGCCGTCAACCCCTGCCACGTCGCCAAGCCCTGCGCCGCCGACCCGCCGGTCGCGGCCTGCACCTACACCACCTGCACCGGCGCCACCTACACCGACGCCGCCGGCGTGGAGGCGCCTGTGCTGCCCTGCGCGCCCATCTGGCTGGATGAGAACGGCGCGCTGATCAAGTGCGGCGGCGGCGGCACCCCGAAGAGCTGCGCCGCGTGCCCGACCGACTACTCGCCTGTGTGAGTGTGATGCGGCTGCGACTGCAGCACCCGGCTGGGTGTTACACTGGTAAAAAAACACGTTTGGTGACGTAGTGTGCTAGTCCTCGATAATCGCAATTTCCAGTGACCCACTGCTGACACGCATTGCCTCCCCGCCCCGCCCCCTTCCACCCCCTTGCGGACACGCGCACGCACGCGCAGCTGCGCCACGGGTTGGCGCCCCGACCCCATGACCTTCCCCAACCGCTGCGCCGCCGAGTGCGCCGGCGCCACCGTCAAGAAGGCGGGCAAGTGCGAGCACTGCAACGGCGGCGAGTGCGACATCGGCAAAAAGAACGACATCTGCTTCCTGGCCGGCCGCAAGAACTGCTGGAGCAAAAAGTATTCCTGCCAGGCGCCCGCCAGCCCCAGCGCCGTGCCGCCTAGCGGCGGCCGCACCGCAGTGTTCGGGCTGTGCCTGCCCAAGCCGGCGGCGCACCACCACCACCACCACCACCTGCGCCACCACGCGCGCGCCATGCTGGCGGATGCCCAGGAGGAGTAGGAGCAGGAGTAGGAGCAGCAGGCGGGGCAGCGGGCTGGCGACCTGCGGGTGCGGGCGCGAGCGAGCACGGGTGGTGGTGGTGGCCGTTTCGTGCTACCTGCCTGCCTTGCTTGCGTGTGCCGCTGCCGTGCCGTGCCGCGGTCGGTCGGCTGTAGGACGTCTGCATTGCGAGTTGCGGAGGTAGAGGCTGCTGGGCCAGGCACAGGACATTGATTTGTACATGGCCAGTTGCGTTCCAATGCCGCGCGTGTTTCCAGCGCCTCGTTGGCCTCGTTTTTCTCTCGGGTGCCCATGGCTCTAACCGACACTGCCGCTGGGGGTTGGAGCCGTGGCGTACGTTACCGGTGACTGGCAATTATTGCGCGCGATTACCCGTGCTGTACGAATGGCTCGTGCGACTGCCATACATACTTCAGATATGCAAGTATCATCCGCGTGCGTTGGGCTGATGGCAAGCCTCTCTAGCAAGAAAGGATTAGGAAGTATGGAAGGAGGATTGGGCGCAAGCGAAGGTAGTTGTGGGCTCACGGTTTGCGCATTAAGCACGTGTGTTAGCTCCTTGATGTCTGCACGGGCGTGACTCCGAGCCGGGGTGCGGAGCGCCACGTCTCTTTTTGTAGTCTTGGCACGCCATACTGTCGCAAAACTGCACGAATTACAGCATCGCGCCATGTTTGATCAGGTTCGCCAAATTCACCTTAAGACTCCGGCCCGGCACAGCCGTTTTGAGAGCCCTGGGTGTAGATTTGTTTTTCGTTTGGTTGTTATTGGGGGTTTGGAACGCCCAGGGGCCCAGGAGCGGCTCCCTTGCTGGTGCCAGGCGCCTGTGGATGCCCAGGCGCTTTCCTATGGGACTGGATCTAAGCTTGGATTGAGGTGGGGGGTGACTGCTTGCGGGTGATGGGAACTGCCGGACTGTGGGAGGTTGGTTCTGAGGTTGGTTGGGTTGGTTTGCGCCGCGGCCGGCCAAGAAGCCGCACTGTATCCAACCTAGCGGCAACTTAGGGCCGGAACTCGGAATTACAGGTACCTAAATGAATGATGTTTACTTTCCGCGGGAGCCTAATTTGATACGCGACGAAACGGTTTGGAGATGCCAGGCACCGTGCCGCCAACGTACCGATACGCACGCACACCGCTCTTAGCCTGTAAGGTACGGCCATTCTAAGGCCTGACAATGGCGTATAAAAAATCATCCCTAAATTCGTGTGCCGCTTTGGGTCTGGGTTAATTCAGCTTTCGCAGGATGCACCAGGGGCGCCAGGGGAGACCGGGGTGCACACTTGGGTGGGGAGACGACGTCCTGAGGCACCCCTGACAACATCCGTCGAAAGGGCCGACGCCAGGGTCACGGCTGCGCCGTCGAACACACACGCGCACTGACTGTGCCCCCTGCATCGGCTTGCATGGCGGTCGGCCCCGCCCCGGCCCGCCCTGGTCGAGTGGTCGACGGCCCCGGCTGTCATTCGGACCCTCTTCTGGATCGTGCCGTTTTGTTCACTCTCATTCAAATTCCATTACCGTGTATGGTTTGGACGTTAATTTTCATGATGATTACATACTACGCGAGCAGGAGACAAAATTGAGAGCGGCTTGAGAGACAGGCTGAGTATTGTCGTCAGCACCTCTTAATAAAACATGCCCTCCATGTCTTGTAACATTGCGCTTTGCGCTCTCTTGTGCGTTGTGGGCGTGCGAGCCATTACCGAGACGTGGATGGGCATGAACTACAAAGAGCGAACAAAGGAGCGGCCGGAGATGCAGTGGGACTGGGGGCATGCCTTCAGTGGCATCGAGGTGCGTCCCCTATTGTCTTGCGTGGTGGGACCGCACGGCGTGTAGAGGTCGCTTGCCCGTGCTTGCACGCCACCGCGGCGGTTCGCTCACACCGCGAGCCTCAACGCCACATTGTCCTTTTCCCCCACGCAACCTTTCAGCCTGGGGATGTCATTTGGCATCGGACTGTGCGCCTGGGACTGGGGCGCACCGGCCGCGGCATTTGCTTTCCCTGCGCATAGGTCCCCACCCTGCACACGCCTACGGTACCTTTCCCGTGCGGCCTCATCTGCAAGCCCCAAACCCGGCAAGCCCCAAACCCTCCTCCAATCTTCTCCAGCAGCACGAACACCCGACCCTGCCCCGCATGGACGGCCACCACCCGTTGCTAGGTTCCTTGCCTCGGGCAGGCAACGATCCCCCATCCCCCAACCCCAACCCCTGCCCAACCCCTGCCCAACCCCTGGTCGACCCCCGGTCAACGCAGGTCAACAAGCAGCCAGCCAGCCAGGTGTTGGGGCCCGTGCTGGCCGCGCACCGCTTCACGCTGCCGGTGACTCAGCTGGCACGTGCCGTGTCGTACGGCGGGTCGGGCACGCGGCTGCGGCACGTGGTCGGGCGGCTGCTGGCCGGGCGGGAGGTCCGGGTGGGGGTGGTGGGCGGCAGCATCAGCTGGGGGCACGGCAGCGGCAACCGCGGCGAGACGGACTGGTGCGTGTTGGTGGGGCGGGGTTGTGGGTGGGTGGGGGGGGGGTAGTTTTCTCCAAGCCTGCCCTTCCCAAATCAACCATGGGGGGGCGAGGGGCGGGTGGTGGTTGTGGGTGCAGCAGGGCGCGGGCTGATTGCGTCGGGGCGAGCGAGGGCTGGGGCTCGGTTGGAGGGACCTGGACTGCAGGCGGAGGAGGAGGAGGAGGAGGAGGCTGTGTGCGGGCGGTGTGGTTGAAGGCCGGGGGCCGCGGGCAGGGGAGTGGGTGTGGCGTGCACACAGGGAACACCGTGCAAGGGCTTCACGACGGGCCTGGACTCGCACGGGCATTCCGCATGCCGTGCGCATTCGCGCGGGCACTCCGCCCCTTCCTGAGCGCCCGCACCGACTGCCAACGACACGGCCCGCCCCCCACGCTTACACACGCTCGCAGGTTCTCCATATTCAGCAAGTGGCTGGTGAGCGCTGTGCCCCTGCCCCTGCTCCAGCACCTGCCCCGGCGCTGCGCCTGCTCCGGGGTCACGGCCTTGCGGGCGTATTCCGCACCCGGCACGCGTGACCGCTGTCCCCTCCTGTGCATTTAGTTCGCATGGCCGACGGCTATCCCACCCACCAGGCACACGCACACCACCACCACCACCACCACCACCACCGCCGCCGCACTGCGCCGCACCGCCGCCGCCGCAGATTGAGGCGTTCCCGCGCTCCAACGTGACCACCCGCAACGGCTGCGTGCCGGGCATCACCAGCCAGTACATGATGTGGGGGGGGGAGGCGGGAGGGAGGGGGGGGAGTCCCGGCCGTACAGGGCAGCGCCGGGATTTCTACCGGTGGGGGGCAGGGGGCCATACTGGGGATGGAGGCAGGGGGCCATACTGGGGATGGGGGCAGGGGGCCATACTGGGGATGGGGGCAGGGGGCCATACTGGGGATGGGGGCAGGGGGCCATACTGGGGATGGGGGCAAAAGCACGGGAGGTCGAAAGGGCGGCTGTGAGATACGCACCGCACCCAGGTTCCGCGTGTGCGTATGTGTGTACGCGCGCGTGTGTGCATGTGCGGGTGATTGCCTTGCCGCATTGCTTCTCTGTCCGCCGCCCGCCCCTCCCACCGGCCGCCCTCTCACCCCCCAGCCTCCGCGCTCTCATCCCTCCAACGCAGCATGTGCCTGGAGCAGAGCCTGGACGCGGGCGTGGAGCTGGTGTTTGTGGAGTTCAACCTCAACGACGGCCAGGACGGCAACCTGTACAACAACCGGCCCGTCAAGGTGGGGCGTGTGTGGGTGGGTGGGGGTTGCAAGGATGGGGGAATACTGTCTTGGACTTTGGAATGAACACCGGCGCTGATGTTTACTTACGGGATTGGTTCAGAGGTAACCCGCTCCCCCCCACTCCCCCCCGACACCAACCCGCAGGACACGGAGCGGCTGGTGCGGCGGCTGCTGGCGCTGCCCTCGCGGCCGGCGGTGGTGCTGCTGCACAGCCCGCAGCACGGCATGGCCAGCTACCCGCAGGTGTGTGCGTGGGGGGGGGCGGGGGCGGGGGGGGGCCGTGGGGTTGTAAACACCAGCCCAATTCAAACCAAGCTAAACTAGACAAGGGACAGGCAGGTGCAGTTTGCGGCAATACAGGGTAACGGTGGGGGACGTGGGGCATGGGGGCGTGGGGCGTGGGGGCGTGGGGTGGCGAGGGGCTGGCATATGACCTGTGGTTACACACCCAGCAGCTCGTGCCGGTACCCACGTGTCCGAACCCCAACCCCGTGCCCCAACCCCACTGCGCAGGGCCACCCCAAGAACCCGGACAATGACCTCTACGTGTGAGTGTGTGCGGGTGCGAGGGCGACTGCCGCTGCCGCTGCCGCTGCCGCTGCCGCTGCCGCTGCCGCTGCCGCTGCCGCTGCCGCTGCCGCTGCCGCTGCCGCTGCCGCTGCCGCTGCCGCTGCCGCTGCCGCTGCCGCTGCCGCTGCCGCTGCCGCTGCCGCTGCCGCTGCCGCTGCCGCTGCCGCTGCCGCTGCCGCTGCCGCTGCCGCTGCCGCTGCCGCAGTTCTGTTACTAGTCAGTCCCGTAAGCTCATGGCACGCTGTGTGGTGTGGCCTGCAACTTCGTCCTGTGGCTGCCCCCGCCCTCCCCATATTTACAATAAAAACGTCACAAGAACGGCTACCCCCCCTCGCTCCCCGAACACCCACCAGGCCCTTCTACAATACACCAGAAGACGCGTACGGTACGTCACGTGACGACGTGCGCGGCAGGGCGGCAAGGCGATGACGGCATGAGTAGGGCGGGCACGCGGGCGCTGCCAGCCTCCCTGTTGTTAGTACCTCTGGCTGTAGTCATTAGCTACTCCCTGCCCGTTCCCAAACGCCGTCCATTGGCAAAACCCGCGCACGCCTTATATGCACCACCTGCACCCACTCACCCGCCTACCCCAGCCGCCTACCCCCACCCACCAACTCCCCACACGCGCACCCCACACGCACACGCAGGCGCCGTCTCGCAGTATTACGATGTGCCCGTGAGTCCGTGGGGCTTGGCTGGCGGGACCGGTGGCGCGGCGCGCGTGGCGGGACGCGTGTGCATGTGTGCATGTGTATGCGCGCGTGTGTGCGCGACCTTCGTCACATCTAGTAATGGATGGGACCCACCAACGACCGCGTAACGACCTACGGGGCTGGTGTTAATAAGCCCCACCCACCCGGCTTTGATCCCGGCCCCCATCGCCACGCCGCCCCCGCCCCCCCCATAATCTTGTCTTAATTAATCATGCATGGAACCCCCCAGGGTCTGTCCATGCGCACCGCGCTGTACCGGCTGGCGGTGCACCTGCAGCGGGAGGGCTTCCTGTGGGAGCAGACCTTTCAGGGTGCGTGCGTGCCTGGGGGCCGGTGGGGAGCGGTGGGGTGCGGGGCGCGGGATGTCTTCGGGGACGAAGTGCTTTAGGGCGGCCGTGGCGCCGCGCCGCCCCACATGGCCCCACAGCCGCAGCCCACGGTGCGCACGAACCCACTCGCCGGCATGCACGCACACCCGCCCGCTCGCCGCCTCCCTCGCCGCCTCCCTCCCTCTCCCTCGCGCTCGCAGACATCCACCCGGGTGTGCACGGCCACCGCTGTGTGGCGGACCTGCCCATCTACCTGCTGCAGCAGGTGCGCGGCCGGGGGCGTGTGTGGGGGGTTAGGGGGCGTGCGTGCGTGTGGGCGGGTGCAGCAGACGTGCGTGCGTGCGTGCGTGCGTACTGCGTGCGTGCGTACTGCGTGCGTGCGTACTGCGTGCGTGCGTACTGCGTGCGTGCGTGCGTGCGTGCGTGCGTGCGTGGTGACATCCCAGGCCGTGACAGGGGCCGGCAAATGGCGGTCGTGGCGCGGGTAGTGGTGGCGTAGGGTTCTGGTCTGTGAGAGAGGGGAGGGCGCGTGTACTCGCCCGCGCCTGACGCCGCGGCGCCCTGAGGGCCGTTGTGGGCCCTCCGCGTGGCCGCCGCCGCTGAAACCGCCGCCACCGGGGGCCGCCCGCCGCCGCAGGTGGCCCTTGGGCTGCTGCTGCGGCCCTTCAGCCCCGAGGATGAGGAGGTGTTGCGGGAGGGCCTGCCGCCGCCCATGTACGAGGGTGAGGTATGCGTGTGTGTGTGCGTGTGTATATGTGTGTGCGGTAGTCTTTCCCAATACCCAAATCAACCAGGGGGAGTAGTTCATTCCAAACCAAGAGTCAACCATTTGGGGGAGGGAGAAGTTTGGGGCATGACCCATTGCGGAGATCGTGGGGTTCAGGGGCAAGCTTGAAAACTCGAGGATGGTGGAGGAAAGGGCGGGGGGGTGGGGCGTGAAAGAAACTGGCATGGCCGTGGAGTGCCGGAAAGCCGTGCGTGTCGTGTCCGTCCGTGCGTGCGTGCGTGCGTGCGTGCGTGCGTGCGTGCGTCACCACGCAAACTATGCGCGCGCTGTGTGTAACTCATGTGTCACCCATGTGGCTGACGCCCGACAGGCAACGACCCGCCGGACGCGCCCATGTGTGTGCTGTACGACAATTTCAAGTGAGTGTGCCCCGCGCCGCGCCGTACGGACGCATGTCCTGGGGCGCAGCCGCAGCAGGAGTGCGGTACTGGTACGGCAATGCGCCTGGGGCTTCGCCCCCCAGCCCCCATGCTGCCACCGCAAGTGCCACCGCCGCCACCTGCCCCCTTCCCTGATTACTTGTACCGTACCTGCAGACAACACACCAACCCCTGGGCACCTCCCTCCCCTCCCTCCACCTGCCTTCTTCTCCCCCACTTTCCCCACTTTCACCCCTCACTCCCTCCCCCTCACTCCCCCAGGGCTCTGGCGCTGTCCGCCACGGGCTTCGAGTACCGGGACGAGGGCAAGCCCGGCAAGCCCAAGCCGGGCTTCATAGGTGCGGCCGGTGTGTGTGTGGGGGGGGGCGATGCGCGGTGCGGGGTGGAAGACCCCGGTGCGTTCCCGGTGGGGGCGTCGTAAGAGCGGGGCGGGTTCGTCATCGTTCTGGGATACAGGGCGGCAGCGGTTAGGGCGGCGGGGGGCGTCGTGCGCCGAGGCACCCTCCACGGGCGTGACTGTAGGGGACCCCCACTAAGCTCTCGTGTGCGCCCGCACCTCCTCACAACGCATGCAACACACGTGCGACAAACACGCGACACACACGCCCGCCACAGCCACGACGCCCGGCAGCCGCCTGCTTGTGCGCGTCAACACCGACCGCACCTCGCCGCGGCGCCGCCCGCCACCGCCCGCCGGCTCCGCCACCGAGGCGGCCGCGGCGGGGCTGGTGGCGGCGGCCGCCGCGGCGGCGGGCGCGGCCGTGCAGCTGGGGGCAGAGCCGGTGCGTGTGTTCTTCTTCGTGCTGCGGAGCTATCAGCACATGGGCATGGCAGCCATCAGGCGAGTGGCGGCCCGCGGCGGTGTTGGGGCTGCTGGGGTGTGTGTGTGTGCTGCGGGGGGGGGGGGCGTTTGGGAGTGTGCACATTAGAGTTAAACTCCCCGCTTTATACAAAAAGAAGCCGTTCGCATGGACGGCTACACTTCTATCACGACCCTTGCACCCCCCCTGCACACGCAACACTCCCCGCAAACACAAATACACGCCCGCACACGCCCGTGCAGCTGCGTGTCCGGCTGCACGTGCCACCCGCTGACCGTGGACGGCAACAACGACCGCCGCGCCAGCCAGCTGCACCTCATTCCGCTGTCCGTCAGCCAGGCGGCGGCGTGCGACATCGCCATAGAGGTGGGGGGACCAGGGAGCGTGTGTGTGCATGGGGGCAAGGGGCGTGTGTGCTTGTGTGCGCGCGCGTGTGTTTGAGTATTTGTCGTGCTTTTGTGTGTGTGGGTGTGTGCGTGCGTGCGTGTGCGGGCGTGTGCGTGTGAGGGCGCAAGGAAAGGGAGAACACAGAACCGTACATGCGATGCGAGGCGTGCGTGTGTGCGTGTGTGTGTGCATGCTGAACACACCCTGTCCCTTGTCTAGTTTCGCTTGGGTTTAGAATTGGGCTGGTGTTTACAATCCCCACCTCCTCTCAACCTCATCACCCCCATTCCCGCCCCGCACTCGCGGCAGGTGCTAAACACCACCCACAGCGGCGAGCACAAAATGAAGGTGGGGCTGCGGGTGTGGCTGCGCCGGGTTGGGCGGGTTGGTAAGGTCAAGTACCAGCCCCATCCAGGTCCAAGTCCAACCAAACGGATCCCAAGCGACGGCAAAAGACTGAAAAAGGCGTGGGGTTGTGGTGCCGGGAAGGGAGCTCCACGCCGGGCACCGCGCCAGGTTGGACGCAGGGGCAGTGGGGCAGCGGCATCGGCACCCTGCCCCAAGCCCTGCCCTTGTAGTTTTTGTACAGTTTGCCGCCGGGTCTGCTCCGCCGCCGCCTGAGCATAGGCCCTGTCGCCTGCCTGCCTGCCTGCCCGCCCCCGACTGCTACTGCCTGGCCTGTCCCCAACTGCTACTGCTACTGCTGCTGCTGCCGCTACTGCCGCCGCAGGTGGCGGGTGTGGTGGTGGCGGAGCGGGCGGGCGCCGAGTCCTACCTGGACTCACTGGTGGGGCCGGGCGGCGGCGAGTTCGGCGTCAAGGAGCACAGCGGGCTGCGACAGGCGGTGAGTGCGTGTGTTGGAAGGGGGGTTTGCCATGCATGATTAGGTAAGAAGAGATGTTGTTGAGGGGCAAATGGGGCGGCAGGAGGGTGGGGGGATGGAGGGGCGTGAAGGGGGCCCCGTGTTTCAGGGGTTCCCAGTTGCAAGGGTTTCGTGCCAGGAGCGAGCTACCGTGTGCTCATGTGTTGGGGTGGGGTGGGGGAGCTCGCGACGGGACGGGCTTGTCATGGGTGGCCCCCGCACGCACACGCACACGCACACGAGTGTCATGGACGTCACTGGGTGCCGCAATTGTGCAGGTGACATGGACCAAGGAGGGGCGCAAGGGCGGCCCCGAGGTCAAGGGCGAGTGGCGCCGCCGATGAGGAGCCGCCCCGCTGCGCTGCCGCGAGGTGCTAATACAGCCCTTGCCGGCAGCAGCGGGCAGTCTGCAGCATGCCAGGGTGAATGGCAGTGTAGAGAGCGCGGCAGGCGCACACAGGGCCTTAAGGGGCTAGGGCCTTAAGGCCATGTCTTTACTACTTGGCTCAGCGCGCTTCAAACCGAGTGTGCGGAGACTGTGTGTCGTGGCCGAGTGTGCGAAGGCCGTGCGTCATGGTTGGGGGTTGCCGGGGACCGCCCGAGTCCGTGTGTGCAACGGCCCGGGGGTGCCCACGGCATGGTGGTGTGTGGGAGAGCAGTAGAGCACGGGCTGTGCACGTGACACCGTGCGCACTGAGCAGGATGCGCGGAGTCGCCATGTGAGTGCGGTGGACGCGGCGCCTGAATGCGGCCCCTGAAACAACAAGTCGTCATGGGGAGGCGACGCCCGCTGCGCTGGCTGCGCGTGGGTTGCGGCAGGTTGCGGGCTGTGGGAGGAAGGCCTGACGGCGCTTTAGTCCCATACACGAAGGGAGGCCTTGGCTTGTCATCAAGTCCTTTTACGGTGTCTCCTGCTACACCGCCTACACTGGCCTTCTGGGCAGCGCATTCCTGACGCCAAGGGCGGCGCGATGATGTGCCGATGTGGACGTGCGGGTGCATGGTGGGGCAGGCAGGCAGGGAGGCGCGCTCGCAGGCGTGAGACACGGTAACATCCTGGCACCTTGCACTTGCGCCGCATGTGTCTGCGGATACTTGTCATGTCATGTCATGTCATGTCATGTCATGTCATGTCATGTCATGTCATGTCATGTCATGTCATGTCATGTCATGTCATGTCATGTCATGTCATGTCATGTCATCACTACGCTGCAAAAGTCATGGTCACGTTTGCGCACCCAATGAAGCCTTGCGCCCTGTCCTTGCCTCCCTTTATAATTAGCTCTTTCCCGCACGCCCAAACTCGCTTCCTAGCCTGAGAATGGTTCGATTTCCAGTCGAGTTTGCTCACATGGCCCTACGCGCCCCCTTAGGAAGTCCGTATGTATAGTTTTCTGCGCTCTTTAAGAAACTGCGAAAAAGCTGTGTGCGGTTTGGGAACTGACCATGTCGCCCTGACTTATACGTGCACCTTGCGTATGCCGCCAATTGCTGGCCTTTGGGGCTCATACGATATAAGTGGTATGATTTTGCTGTGCAACCTGGCGCTGCTGCGGGAAAGGCTGTACGGCGCGCTGCATGGGCGCATGGACAGTCTAAAAATTCGCTTGCGCGCGCGCGCCGGCATTTCCATACATGCATGTTGTCAGGACTGCCGTCACCAATTCCGGGTAGCCACACCCCTAGTGTACTCGGTGCTAGCTGGCCTCGTCGGGGCGCCATCGCTTTCACATGGTTCTGCGCGGAGCGGCCCCACCACTGCTGCTACGTGGCACACCCAGGCATTTGGCGCTGTTGGTTTTGCCATGCGCCATGGAAGTAACCCCAGCTATGACTGCGCTGCACTTGCGGACAGACCTCTAGTATCCAGTGGCGGGGACACCGGGGCTGCAGCGTAATCGACAGCCCGAGTCACACTGTTGGGAAGTCAGATTCCACGACTTATGCAGGGCAGTGCATGTCATGTCATGTCATGTCATGTCATGTCATGTCATGTCATGTCATGTCATGTCATGTCATGTCATGTCATGTCATGTCATGTCATGTCATGTCATGTTCCGCAACGGACGCAACCCAAGAAGCAATGCAGCCAGCCCCAGGACCCACCTCAGCGCAACGACTCCACTGACTCCGCCAAGTACAGACTCCAACTACGCTACCGATGGGTCGACGGCTCGCACCCATCGAACCGCGTCCTCCACCCGCAGCCGCCTCGTCCCCCACACAGCCCCCAACACATGGCCTAGGGCCGGCCGCCGATGCACACGAAATCGAAGAGAGGGCGGGAAACAGAGAGAGCGCCGTACCTATCCAATAACGCGTAATACCGTATATGAAGACCCCCACAGCCGGGTTGTAAGGTTGTAATAATGAAAGGTTGCAAGCACAACACACGCCACCGGCAGCAGCCAGCCCGGCCAACACACTCCAGCCCGGCTTCACTCCTCCCTCGGCTACTGCCGCTGCCACTGCCGGCCCCGCCAGCCCCGTGGCCCGCTCCCCGCTTTCCTTGGCACGTGTTTCTCCTGGTCCCTGACACGCAGCCCCGTCACCTCAGCCCCCACTCTGTCTCTTACCACAGCCTGCCACTGCACAGCGATGCAACACGGCTTCACACGCAGGGCCTTAAACACGGCCCCACGCAAATGGCCTCACACACAGGGCCTCACAGCTGCACGGGCGCAGTGTCAGGCTGCGGCGTGACATCAGGCGGGCTCGCCACCGCCACCGCCGCCAGCGCCCCTTTGTCGACGGCGGCCGAGTGCGGCGGCGTCGCGAGGCCCGGCGGCGGCGGCGGCCCGCCCCCTCGCCGCCCCGCGTCCTCGTCGCCCCCCTGGCTGCTCGACGGCGTGACCTCACGCTCGCGCTCGCGCTCACCCTGCCTGTCCTCTTCTGCGCCATCGTCGTCAGCACCATCATCTGCATCATCATACCCGGCGCCGCCGGCGGTGCTGCTGCGGCTGCTGCGGCGACCCCACGTCGACTCGGGCGACGTCACCGCCGCCGCCGCGGCCGCGGGCGCGGACGCAACGTCGGGCACGGCCCCGCCGAACGAGGGCTCCCGCCCCGCGTAGACCGAGGCTGTAGCTGCTCCGGCTGTAGCCGCGGTGGCGGCGCGGGCGGCACGCGGCACCACCTCCCCCGACTCGTCCAGCATCTCCCAGTCCGGGTAGCTGTCCGAGCGCGGCACCGTGCCGGCGGCAGTAGCTGCGGCAGTAGCAGTGGCAGCCGCCCCGCCGGCAGGCACGGCTGCGGGCTGGGCCGCCGCTTGCTCTTCCCCTTCCCCGGGAGGCAGCAGCTGGCGGCGCACAGACGTGCCACCGCCGCCGCCGTTCCCGCTCCCGCTGGCACCCTCAGCAGCCTCAGCACCCAACGCCCCGTCCCCACCGCCCGCCGCATCACCGGCTGCTGCTGCTGCAGCGCCGGCGGCGGGTGCGCCGTACGGCGAGGCGGCGGCGGAGCTCATGTCACTGCCGTACCCGCAGCCGGCGTACGGCGTGTACGGCACGGCGCCCGCCGCGGCGGCGGCGAGCGCGGCGGCGCCGCCGCCCGACATGCGTAACCGCTCGTCGCCCTCGAACAGCACATTGTCGTACGCCAACATAACCGCCGGACTGGGCCCGGCGTCGGCGGCGGCGGCGGTTGCCTCCGCGCCGCCAACCGCCAGGCCCGGTGTGGAGGCGGCGGACGCCTCCGCCTCCGCCAGCGCCGCGGCGGCGCCCGCCGCGGTCGGCGGCGGCGTGTTGCCGGTGCGCCAGTACCGCGCGTGGTAGTCTGGGCTGCCGTCCGGCTCCGGGTAACCCTCGCCGTAACCGTAACCGCCGTAGCTGTCGTACAGCTGCTGCTGCTCACCGCCGCCGGCCGTCGCGGCGGCGTGCTGGTGGCGCCGGGCGCCGCCGTCCGCGTCCTGGTCGTCTTGGTCGCCGTCGTAGAAATAGGACTCCGACCCGGCGCCGCCGCCGGCCTCGCCGCTGCCGCCGCCGCCGGCCAGGTAGTGGTGGTGGTGGGCGGCGGTGTAGGCCAGGAGCTCCTGGGGAGCGCGCGCGTGCGTGTTAGACAACACGAGTGCGTATGTGTGTGCATGCGTTTGTAAACACGGAGCGAAGCCCGCCCAAGCAAGAGGCTCTTCAGTCCGGTAGGTGGCCCGCCTGACCCTCACGCACGTCCCTGCACCGCATCACAGCTCGCTGCACGCCGTCCGACAGTCCGTGCCAGGCTTCCCCACCCACCACCTGTCCTTGTCCTCCTCCCTACATCCCTACGCACGCGGAGGGCACACACACACGCCCCACCCCGCACCCGCCCCGCCCCATCCATCCCCCTCCCCCCGCACCTGCAGCCCCTCCAGCTGCCGGCTCAGCAGGTCCACCTCCCGCCCCAGCCGCGCCTTGTCCGCCAGCGCCGCCGTCAGCTGCGCCGCCAGCGCCGCCTCCACCAGCTCGTCGCCATGTCCATGTTCGCCGCCGCCGCCGCCGTGGCTGCTGGTGCGGCCGCCGCCACCACCGTGGAAGCTGCTACTGCCGCTACTGCCGCCCGCCGCGGAGCCGGAGCCGTCCGGACCGGCGCCGGCCGCGGCCGCTGCCGCGGCCGAGGTCGGGCCAGCGGCGCCCGGCACAGGCAGCGGCAGCGGCGCGCCCGGGGTGGCCATACCCGCCCTGGCAGCTGTAGCAACCGCCGCCGCCGCCGCCACCGCAGCCGCGAGGCCGCCGGCGGCTGGGCCGACGCCGCTGCCGAAGCTGCCGCGGCGGCTGTGGGCGCGGCTGGCGCCGGCGCTGGCCAGCGCGGCGGCGGCGGCTGCCGCCAGGTGCGGCGGCAGGCTGGGCGCGGGGGAGGGCGTGCGGGCCAGTGGGTAGGGGTAGGGCAGGGGGCCGCCCGCCATGCCCGCGGCGGCCAGCGCTGCGCCCGGCCCGCGCGGCGGCGTCATGGAAACCGGCAGTAGCCCGGGCTGTTGCTGCTGCTGCTGCTGCAGCTGCTCCAGCTGAGACCGGAGGCGGGCGTTGTCCTGTGTGTGGTTTGTACAGTTTGCACACCGAGTGCACGTGTGGGGGGCAAGGGGGGTCCATGCGGTTGGCTCCCCTGTGTTGGCTCAACTGTGCTCAGCCGCCCGCTATCAACTCGACACGCCAGACCGCGCCGGCAACACCAAATCCTCATGTCGTTGTGCCCCCTGCTATCTTCATGGTTCCAGCCCACCCTGCCGCCCAGTCTCTCCCTCCCTCACAACTTCCAAACCTTGCAGCAAGCCCCCAACACACCCACCTGTTCCAGCTCCTCGCAGCGCCGCCGACTGGCTGCCGCCTGCGCCCGCGCCGCCTCCGCCTCCTCGCACGCCGCCTCCAGCCGCTGCTGCAGCGCCGCCAGCGCGTCAGGCTCCTGCCCCTGCTGCTCCCGCTGCTGCTGCGCGGCTGCTGCCGCCGAGGAGGGCGCCGCTGAGGCCGAGGGCACAGACGCGCCCGAAGCAGTTGCGGGTGCACATACCGCCGCCGCGGCGTCAGGCAGCGCGGACGCCGTCGATGCGGCCGGTGCCGGCCCGGCGGCCGCCTCTGCAGGAGCGGCATCAGCCGCAGCACCGGCGCCTACCTCCAGCTGTTGCTGCTGCTGTCCGGTGGGGGGCGAGGGCAGTGCCTCACTGGTGGTGGAGGGTGTTCGGCGCGCGGCGGGCGGCTTAATGAATATGACCTTGCCGCCGCCGCCACGGCCGCGGCCGCCGCCGCCGCCAGAGGTGCTGGGGACCGGCGGCGGAATCAGGGGCCCAGCGGGTGCGAGGCCGGCGGCTGCCGGCACCGACGGCGCACTCTGCAGCGGCGGCGCGGCGCCAGCCGACGCCGCGATAGGCCCGGCGGTGGATGCGACCGCCGCCCTGGCGCCGCCGCCGCCGCTGGTGCCGCTAGCCCCCCTCGCAAAGGCGCCGCCAGCGCCGCCGCTGCTGGTTGCGCTGGTTGCGCTGCGGGCGGCTGCAGCGCCCAGTCCAAAGTCCTCATCCGCCGTCACGCCCCAGCCCCAGTCGTCCTCCTCCTCGTCCTTGGCAGCCGCCGCCCACCTGGACGAGGAAGCAGCGGCAGCGGTGCCGCAGCCCGACGCACGGCCTCGGCCGCCCGCCGCCGCGCCGCCGCCACCCCGGCCACTGGCACCGGCACCGCCACCACCACCTCCACTGGTCCGCCGCCCGGCGTTGTTGCTGCTGCTGCTGCTGCCGGACGTGGTGCGCGCCAGCGCCGGCACAGCCACGTGACCGCCAACGGTCGGCAGCGGCGCCGCCGCCCCCGCCGCCGCCAGCCCAGTTGCTGGCCCCGTGCCTGCCGCGGCCGCTGCCACCAGCGCCGCGCCGCCTGGCCCCGCGGCGGCGAAGGCCCCCCGCAGGTCGCCCGAGGTCCTGCGGCTGCTGCTGCTCCCGCCGGCCGGCGCGGCCGCTCCGCCGCCGGCGCTGAAGCTGCTGCTACTGCGGCTGCTGCCGGCGGCGCCGCCACCACCTCCAGCCGCGCCGCCGGCCGCTGCCGCCCCGAGGCTGGGCATCACGGCGCCGCCAGCGCCGGACTGCCGCCGCGATGCGCCTGCGCCTTCCACCCCTGCCTCCCCCTCCACCGCCTCCTCCTCCTCCTCCGCTGCGCCCTCGTACAGGCTGCCGTTGAAGATGGTTTCAAAGTCGTGGTCCAGCTGCGTCAGCAGGTTGGTGGCGTGCTGGCCCAGCGTGCTGAAGCCGGAGAACACCTGCGCGCACGCAGGGGCATCGGCATAGCGGCGTTGGCGAGGCCGTGGTTGGCGAGGCCGTGGTTGGCGAGGCCGTGGTTGGCGAGGCCGTGGTTGGCAACGGTAAGGTGGGCATTGGGGAGGTCGGCGTCAGTCGCAGGCATGGAGGTCGGCAGGACGGCACGGTCTGCGGGCGGGTCGGCCATGTGGGCATTGGCGCGGTTGGGGTGCGCATTGGCGCGGTTGGGGTCGCCGCCGACAACAACAACGTGGCGTGCGCGAGGCTGACTGAAGGAGCCGTCATCGTACCAACCGGCGGCCGGCATCCTCCGTCCATGCCTGGCCTTTTGCCCCTCCTCTCCTGCTCCGTCCTCCCGGACCCGCCTCCCCGGACCCACCGCGCCCAGCAGTCCGGCGCCGCCAGTCGGGGAGCCCACCAGGCTGTTGGCTGGCGCCACGTTGCCGTACCCGCCATACAAGCCGTACCCGCCGCCGCCATCCTGCCGCCCGCTGCCACCGCCGCTTGGCCGCCCGCCGCCGCCTTTGGACGCTGAGGCAGACTTGGGCTGCCGCAGCGGCCAGCCGCCGCCGCCGGCGTTATCCCCGTCACTGCCGCCGTCCGCCGCCGCAGCCGCCCCGTGTTCAGGCGTGAAGGTGTGCGAGCGGCGGCGGTGCGCCGCCGCCGCGCTGCTGCTGCCCGCGCCTGCGCCGGCGCTGCGCTGCGCGGCACGCGAGGGGGCGTCCGCGCCCGCCGGTGGCGGCGGGTGCGGCGAGAAGTCTGACAGGAGGTCAGTGACGCCGCCGACAAAGATGGAAGTCAAAGCCCCAAAGAGGCCGTCGTCGGGACCATCATCGCCGCCACTGCTGTCACGGCTGCCAGCGCTATCGGAGGCGTGAGAGGCGGCGGCGTGCGCCGGGCGGCGCTGCGCTTGCTGGTGCGGTTGGGGCTGCAAAGGCCGCTGCTGCCGGCTGCCGCCGCGGCTGCGGCGCGGTTCATGGCTCTGATGCTGGTGCTGGTTATAGCCATCGTCATCGTAAGCGTCATCATATTCGCCGTAGTGCCGACCTGCAGGAAGGCATGCCAGCACACACACCGGCGATTGCATCGCACGCCAACAGCGGAGGGACCGGGGTGATGCAAGTTGCCAAGCCCCGCACGGCTCCGAGGTAGGTGGTCCCGGCTCGCTCCGCCGCAGCCACTTGCAGTATGTGCACAATCGCTACGGCGTAACACATGCACAAGAAGGCAAGATAGCGCTGGCGCGGGTCATTCCGTAGGCACTGATGGTGCGGTGGGGGCGGCGGCAAACAGACTCGCCCAGCCGGCCCGCAGCACACGCGGTGGCGTAAACCCCCCGACCCCTGCGCTGCCCAATTTATTATGTATGTCTGCCGCTCTGTGCCTCGGAACCTCCCGCCGTTGCATCGATAGGGACGCAGTGTCGGAGCCGCGCGAACGGGTCTTTGACATTTTCGTCCCAGCAACTGGCAGCTCGGCGCTGCCGGACCCGCTCCGCTCAGAGAGCAGCACATCCAGCACTCAGCAGCATAACAAGACCGCGCACCTTCCGTGTACTCTGCGTATTCCATCTCCGCCCGGCGACGCAGCGCAGGCCGGTTCAAACCTTGGCAGACCAGGGGGTGTGCGCCGCACCCCCTTCAACGCCGATGGCCCCGGCAGCCAGCTGTGAGTGTTTGGTAGCCCGTCCCTAGGCGCCTACAGCCCACATCGCCACAAACACCGCGCGAGTCGGCCTAATTCACTTCAAACCCTCTTTCGTCGACGACCGCGGCGCTAGCCTCCGTGGATGGGTCCAGATGTTCAATTTTAATGGCCAAATGCGAATGCAATTGAGGTACAGCAATAAAAGCTCAGTCGGTTTGCGGGCCTTGCTCGCGACGGTTGCGTGTTATTTTAGCAGAGCGCGCGGCGCTCTCTGGAACGGTCCTAGTGAGCCTTAAACTGCCAGCACTGCGACGATGGAGCGGAATATGTGACGTGGGCCTTGGCCGAGAGCGGGGGCCCACGTCGGTTGCTTGCATGGGCCAGCACCGTCCTCGATTACTTTGCAGCTCACGACAGCACAAAAACCTGTATATATACACGACGTTTACCATCGCGTCAACGGGCACAGAGCTTGACGCCGGGAGGAGTGCCGACGCTGCAGCAATTTGCATTCAGTCGATTTCATTGCAAAACATATTAAGTAGGACGACGCTGTCGCAGTGATAATTATACTGTGTCCGAATTTTGCTACGGGGAATCGCGCGAGCGCGTCGATAAACATCTATTCAGCCGGCTCTGACTGGGCGCTCAGCGATGGCGGGTCTCATTAATGCCAACCTACCCTCGGATGACGAGTCGGAGGATGACGACTACAACCCGCTGGCCGACAAGACGGCGGAGCGGGAGGACATTCACCAGGAGCCCAAAGCAACTCGTGGAGGCGCCAAGAGGCGACGGTGAGGGCTAGATGCATGGTGAAATGGGAGCGCTGGGGGCGACACATCCTGTTGTGCAATGCTGGGCACCTCCCCGGGTTAACCACGCTCGTGGAGGTTGGGGACGGTGGGTGGCGACGTTGCGCTTGCTCTTTCCGGGCCGTTGCACCAGCTGGGCATTGCACAGGCAGGGGCCAGTTGGGCGCGCAGGAGTGGAAGCGCAGGGGATGGGGCAAAGGGCGGCGAAGCGCCCGGCACGGCACCGGTTGGTGTGGCCGCCTTCATGACCGCCGTCGAGATACCGGCGGCCACCGCCCTCTCATGCCCACACTGCCACGCCACCTCACCCCTGGGCCCCTCCATCACCCCATGGCTCCCCCAACTCAACACCCACGCCGCGTCCAGGCGAGGCGGGGCGCTGGCAGCCGGCTCCGGCGAAGCCGGCTCCGGCGACGACGGCGGCGGCGACGACGACGAGGAGGAGGACGAGGAGGACGCCGCGGCAGCAGAGGAGGCGGCGCGCAACGACCCGCGCGCGGTGGCCAAGCGAGAGAAGATCGCGAGCCTGTGGCAGCAGATCAACAGCAACGCCGCGGCCAACGGCACCGGCAGCGCGGCGGGGCGGCTGCCCAGCGCGGGCGTGACGCTGGCGGAGTTGTGCAGCAGCGCCACGGCGGAGCGGCTGCGCGCCAAGCGCGCCAAGAAGGCGGCTCCGGACGAGGTGTGGGGCTTTTGGGGTCCTAGGGTTCTAGGGTTCTAGGGTTCTAGAGTGTAAAGGGCTGCGGCGGGGTGGGCGATGGGCGGGGCAGAGGGGAGGGCCGCTGCGGTGGAGGCAGGCTGGCAGGCGCGGGGCGCCCTGCGGGCGCTGTGGCATCCGGCGGCGGGAGGGGCTGCAGCCGTCGGGTGGCGCTGGTGGCGCGGGTGCTGGGCGTGTGAAGGCAGGACCCGAGTGGAGCAGCACACTGGGAATGCAGCTGCGATGTGGTGTGCTAGGGGGGGATGGGTGTGAAGGCACACACGTGTGCGTGCCGAGCCGGCGAGGGGCAGCGGCCGTGGACGTAGACCGGAACCGGGCAGGGCCTGGGCGGCAGGGGCGGCAGGGGAGAGCCGGCGAGGGGCAGCGGCCGTGGACGTAGACCGGAACCGGGCAGGGCCGGGGCGGCAGGGGAGCGCGCACACGGGGCGCGGATCCAACCTCGCGCCACTGGGCCTGACGCACGCGTGCGGCCCCTGCGGCCCTCTGCGCCTCCGCCCCCCCTCCGACAGATCTGGATGCGTAGCCTGGGGCTACTGCCGAAGTCGGCCGCGCGCAGCGGCTCGTCCGCAGCAGCAGCGGCAGTAGCATCCATCGCGGCGCTGGCGCCGGCGACGGCAGCAGCAGCAGCCGCAGCAGCCGCAGCGGGAGGGTTGGGTCGCGACAGCGCCTCTCCGGAGCCGGGAGGCGTCGGCGAGGCGGCGGCGGTGGCAGCGGAGGAGAAGCGGTCGCTGGCGGCGGCAGCGCTGGCGGCGGCGCGCGATGCCAAGGCATCGGGGTCGCGCGTGGGCAAGGTGGCGGTGACGGAGACGCGGCGGTTCGCGGGCAAGGACATCGAGGTGCGTGTGAGGGTGTGTGCGGGTGTGCGCATGGGGGGAGCGTGTTCGCGTGCGCGGGTGCGGGTGCGGGTTTGCGGGTGAGGGTGAGGGGATGCAGACGCGGAAGGATACTCGGGGGGGGGGTCCAGGCGCCAGGACCGCGCTTTACCAGGCCCTGAGGCCCTCTCCCGCGTCTCCACCCCATGGTTACGGTACTCCCCGCCGCCAGGTGACGCTGATGGTGGACAAGGACAGCAAGGAGGCGGCGCGCGCCGCCGCCCGCGCCACCGCGGCGCCGCCCAAGCCCACCAGCAAGGGGCTGGACGCCATGCTGGCCGAGATAGAGAAGAAGAAGAAGGTGGGGGCGGGGCGGGGGGTGGGGTGGGGGCGGCTTGTGTTGAGAGGGCGGCGGCCGGGGATCGAGTGAGGCGGCGGCCGGGCATTGAGTGGGGCGGGCCTCGGTCCATTCTCAAACAACGATCAGAGAACGCGAAGAGGGTGGGGGGAAGGGATGGGGAAGGCGCGGGGGCTATGGGCATGGCTGCATGTGCTCGTGCCGAGGGCGGATGCCTGCGGGTCCTCTATAGCCCCGACCCGGGCCTCCCTGTCCTGCTGTATCCGCGCTCCGGCTCCACACGCCCGCCGCCCCTCACGCACGCCGTGAGCTCATCCGCGCAGCACGTCCCCACTACAGTGCTTGCAACCACCCGCACACACCTGGACTGCACGTTTTGCGAGCTCCCTCTCTCTTGTTCTCCAACACACACGCACCCGCAACCGCACACGCCCTCACCCGGCCGCGCAGGTGTCGGTGCTGGACAAGACCAAGGCGGACTGGAGCCAGTACAAGGCGGTCAACACAAACGTGGACGAGGAGCTGGAGGAGCACAAGAAGAGCGGCGACCAGTACCTGGACAAGCAGGTGCGCGGGGCGTTAAGGCGGGGGTAGGAGGTGTGTGTGTGTGGGGGGGAGGGGTTGTGAATACCATCCCAAGCTAAATCCAATCAAACCAAACCAATGCGGAGGCTGGGTGAGAAGAGAAGAGCCGGGCGAGGTGCGTGCTTTGTGACCAGGGGGGAGGGCTTCCAGGACCAAGCTCAACGATTTTCGCCGGCATGAAAGCCCTGCCATCTGCCATGATGCACAGAAGCGATGCAGGGTGGCACATCGGCGCACTGTGTCAACTGTCCGCCCTTCACCCCGGCCCCCTTCCGCACACCGCACACCCACCACACACATTCACACCCACAGAACTTCCTCAAGCGCGCCGAGCTGCGCGAGTACGAGAAGGAGCGCGACATCCGCTTGGCCTCAGACATCCGCACCCGCGGCCGCCTGTAGCCGCCACAACACACCGGACCTACCGGGGGTGGGGGGATGTTGCCGGTTGGTGTCATGGGTGGGTTGGGGGCCGGCGCGCGACACCGTGTCGGCGTGTGGGCGCCGGTGGTGGGGGGGTGGCGTGTGTCCATCAGTTGGGAGCGTCATGCGGCTGGCCGGCGAAACACGCGTTTGGAGGGGTTTGAGTTTGAGTCGAGTGCAGGAGCGTGTGCGCAAGTAAGGTAGTTTGCAGCGATCAGGCTGTCCGGTTGTAGGTGGAGTTGTGTGTTGGTGCAGCAGATGTGCAGCTGGTCGAGGGCGGTGGGAGCGCAGGCAGGCAGGCAGGCAGGGCAGGATGCGGCAGGAATCCCCTGCATCCCAGCACGGCAGGTGCTGAAGGCCCCACGAGGCCATGGACAGGTGTTGCGACCCGGAATGTGTCGGTGGGTGGCTTGCGTGCGCGGGTGGTGAGGCCTCGGCGGGTGCACCAGATGAGGGGCCTGCCCTGTGGAGCACGGTTGGACGCGAAGATGTAAACGGCGTTTGTCTGGACTGGTAGAGTACGGATGTGGCATCAAAAACATATCGCGCCTGTGCTGGCAGACGAGAGACCATAGCACTAAAGCAGGGATCTGGACCATAGAGACGAGAGACGCTGCATGGGCAACCTTGTGACGTACACAGCACTCGTGTCACAGTTCCCGTAACATGTAGATGGCTTTTGGCCCCCGGCGTCTTACACAGCGTAGATTACCCCTCCCGCGCTATCTACGCCCGGTAAAAGTTTCCTAGGGGCACGCCCCCAAAACCCCCAAACCATCTACGCTCCCTGTCTAAAATACCGCCAAATCCGCCCAAAACGTCTACGCTCTGTAGATGCGCAGCCCCAAAAACCAATTTTTTCTCGCCTTCGGCGGATTTGGGGCAAATTTCTCCAGCGTAGATGGAAGATACGGGCACTGTGACGTGTCATGCTTTATCTCTCCTGGGACATTGCAGCGGTGGGCTGATCGGCGGGCTCCCCTGATGGCTGGTGCAAGCGCGACCTCCCTCCAGGCCGCACCTGTGGGCAAGCCCCTGGGCAAGCGCCTGTGACCCGCTGTGACAACCGGTACGCCAATCCCGTTCGTGGCGAAAACACGGTTACACTGTGGCGAGTCGTGGCGACGCAAACCGGGCGAGTCGTGACGACGCTATACACTCAGCCCCAGGTAATGCACAGCTGTTGCCAACGATGCTCACAACACCGTCCTTGGCTTTCGGGCTTTCACCGCCGGCAGGCCAGATTTCAGCCGTCGGCCTTCGACGCGGCCGCGACTCGAGTACGCCGACTTGTCTTTAATTTTCAGGTATCACATCTCGAACCGTGCTAGCTGTTCAGAAATGTAGTCATCAAGCCAGGTCCTGGTACCAAATAGAGAGTGAACATTCTCAAAACATGAATAGAGGTTTCTTTGGTTGGGCCAGGCTTTGTATGGTGTTGCTTTACGCAGTA
The DNA here is from genome assembly GCA_016834605.1 of Chlamydomonas incerta. Taxonomy (NCBI): domain Eukaryota; kingdom Viridiplantae; phylum Chlorophyta; class Chlorophyceae; order Chlamydomonadales; family Chlamydomonadaceae; genus Chlamydomonas; species Chlamydomonas incerta. The sequence goes on from JAEHOC010000025.1 coordinate 990,002, forward strand.
ACGACGCACCAGGCCGCTGAAGCCGGGGCTCAGTCCAGTACCTTTCTGCCATTCGCAGTTCAGAACCGCCGCTTCGCAGCATACACAGCAACAGCGACGTTCTTGGAAGCCGTATCTTCATGTAGCAGCACAACCTGGACTTCTGAGGGAGACAGCCCGCCAGGCGCGTTGCTTCCTGCGTCGCAGCTCGGCGAGGTCCTTGCGCGGCTTGCGCACGACCAGCCCCAGACGGCGCAGGTGAGGAACGTACATTCCTGCGAAAGGGCTTGTATGCAGGCAGGCTGTACGGAGCACGGAGTTTTGAACGCGCGTGCCGACTGTTGACCGGGGCGTGTAGCCCCTTCTCTCACGCACACGCACTTTGGATCCCCACCGCATTCCAATAGGCCCTGCGGTCTTCGCTGCTGGATGCTGCGACGCGCGGCGCAGAGGAGCAGCAGCAGTGGGCTGTTTGGACGTGGGACGAGTGAGTCTCGCCGTCAACCCCCGGCAGGGACGCTCGTTCCGTTCAAAAGGGGGCGGGGTCCACAGCCTTGCATCCAAAACTCCCTACTTCACGAATCTGTGTGCTGTCAATGGGCGCGATCAACGGTCATGCACGGCATGCCTAGGTACGTTAGGTGTGCACTACCGTATATTCCGCTTAACCCACATCATCTTGTCGTGGGCGCGCAGGTTCCGGGTGTGCCGCGCCGCCAAGCTGCTGCCCGACGGCAACAGCAGTGTCAGTAGCAGTGGCAGTAGCGGTGCGGGGTCGGACCTCACGCTGGTGACCACGGACCGGCCCTGCAGCTGGCGCCTGGCGTACGTGTGCGCGGAGGAGCAGGCGGTGGTGCTGGCGGCGGGGCTGTCGGTGAGCGAGGGCGGCTTAACAAGGGATAGGTGCACGGTACTGCCAGGAACCGTCAGCGTGAAACCATTAGTACTGACTCCAGCCACCCCGCCTTCTCCGTTCCCTCCCGCCCAGTCCTCCTCCGCCTGGTATCGCCGCCACTTCGCGCCGGGGGCCCCGGCGCCGCTGCTGCCCAGCCCTTACGCCGCCACTGGCCCAGTCGCTGCCAGCAGTGATAGCAGCAGTAGAAGCAGTAGCCAAGCCGGACTGACATTGTACCGCAGCGGCTTTGTGGTGGGCGGGCCGCTGGGAGAGGTGTTCTGGCCCAACTGGCCAGTCCCAGACCACAATGGGGGCCCGCCGCGTGTGGTGCAGCCCTTTCCTGTGACGATGGAGGTGGAGGACGGTGCCGAGCGATTTTGGAGGCTGGGGCCTGTTGTGACCGCAATGTACAGGTGGGCATGGGCGTGCGGGCGTCATGGCTGAAGCACAGGGCGGGCGCATGTGACGTATCTTCAACATGTGTGCCGTACCTGCCACACTCAGGGGCGGCAACCGGCGGCTGACGGCGCTGCGGCTGGTGCGCGAAGGGGAGGCGGCGGACGCCTGGGCGGCTTACCAGGGGCAGAGCCCTGCCGTGGGCCTGCCGCCGCCGCTCGGCGATGAGTTTGTTTTTGGGAACCGCATCCCGGACTATGACAGGAGTGAGTAAGCGCACGTACGGTTGCCGCAAATGGCGAGGGAGCCTGCGCGCATGCAGGCTGGGTGCGCGGTTGGGCATGGTTGTGCCTAAACAAGAACGCTGATGCATCGGATGATTGCCGAATCGCATCCATGCATGCGTATCTCCGTAGTGCGGTGCACATTGATCTTCCTTGTGCATGTACCGATGTACGCTAAATTTACACGCATGCACAGGGGAGCCTGCGGCGGTGGGCCCCGGCGCTGACACGTACCACGTGCAGCCTTACACTGACTACAAAGCGGCAATGGAGGTGCGTCACTCACGTGTGCTTACAGTTATGGGGGTGCGTGGGCATTTTGGAGAGGAAGGGCGTTGCCCCCTCCCCCATGTGTGTGTGGCTGGAATGCTCGGAGTACCAGTTTCATATGAGTCCTCACGTCACGCCATTTGCCTACCTGCTATCCACATCCCAGTCGCAAGGAACAAACGCCCCGGGCTACGGGACGTACAACGTGGGGCCCTACAACGACTACATCGTGGCGGTGGAGGTGCGTGTGATGGGGGCGTGTCTACTGGCAGGGTCCATGTTGCTTGACACGGCATTCCCCCACGTGGCATGCTCGGTCTCCACACCTCCCCCAAATCAGGGCATGCGTGCCACCTGCCACCCACCTCCCACCCCCATCGCTACAGCTTTTCCAAACATCCTTGCGACCCCCAGGGCTGCTTCCGCGCCGGCGAGGTGGAGGGCCTGACGCTGGTCACCCGCAGCGGCCGCCGCCTGCAGCTGGGCCGCGGCGGCTGCAGCCACTGGTTCAGGGAGGCCGCGCCGCCCGGCGGCTACCTGGCGGGCGCCTGGTCGCAGTTCCTCAACGCCTCCGCCTGGGACGCCTACATGTCCGACACCTACCTGCCCGCCAACGAGGGGGTGTACAGCCAGCTGTCCAACAGCGACATGCCGTGGCTGCACCAGGTGTGCAGGCGCGAGCGCGCGCGGGTGTGTGTGTGGGGGGGAGGGGGTGTTGCGATTACCAGCCAAGCTACCGTATTCCAAACCAAAGCAACCCAATAAGGGCGTACGGTACCAGCCCAAGCTTAGCCAACCTGAATAGACAGCGTGGCTGCAGAGGCCGGCCGTTATCATGGGTGGTGGGTATCGCCGTACCGGTATGTACGGTGGCAGGATCATGTGAAGGTACGGCGGGCCCGTACGTCCGTTGCGTGGCCGCCGGCGCAGGGGCACTTGATCCTGCGCCGACGCATGCGTGAATGGGGGACACCGCCTGACACTTATTTTTAGTTGTGCTGCTGTCTGGCCTGTCGCCATTGCCGGCCACTTGACCCGTTGATCGGCACCTTCGCTTGATGCAGTTGGCTTTGATCTGGGCCGCCCCCGCCGGCTCACCGCCACCCACCGCGGCGGTCGTACGTCGCCCGCCGGCCGTGGACATGCGGACCCAGGCGCCGGCGTGCCCCTGGACGGTGATTGGCGGTGCGGGCAGGTGCGGTTGCTGGCTTGGGAATCTGCTGCGGCGGGGATGGCAGGTGGTAACATGAATGCCATGGATGATTGGATTGCATCTCAAGTCTCAATGGACCTTGCCGGGTCGTTGCCTGTTGCGTTGCCCCACAGGTTCCTTGGAACATCCTTCACGGCGTGCCACCAGCAGGAGCGGCTGTGTTCTTCAAACTCTTGTAAGGCGTGCTGTGCTGCGCCGAGGGAGCTTCCATCCCATCGCTGCGGCACCACCCATGTCACTGACACAGCTACGTTTTTGCTCCCCATCCATCAACACTACCAGGCTGCAACCAAGGAGCCCGCCTGCGTATCGCGGGCGTTGGTGGCTACCCTCGATGCGACTCCAACCGCGACGGCTGCCTGGTAAGTTGGCGATCGAGGACTTGTGTGTGAGATGATCTCTCTGTGTCTCCTGGATGCTCTGGGATGGAATGACAGCGCCGTCATGCACGCGCGTACCGCGACTCCCGAACGACTCGTGTGGCCCCCTCCTTTCCCTCCTCTTCCGTGCATCGCGCACATGCAGACCGCTTGCATGGTCGCTGGGCTGTGTGGGTCCATACCCGAGGCCACCACCCTCCACTTCCTGGCCGCCGCCGCGCCCCGCCTGCTGCAGCCTCAGCAGCCGCCTTCCCAGGCGACCGGCGGCACTGCCGCGGAGTATGCCACAGCCGGGCCGGACACGGCTGCGATGACGTCGTTCATCCATTACAGGGATGACCGGGTGTCGTACGCAGACGCCGTACAGCTCTGCGCCGGCAGTTCGTTCATGGGCGCGGACTGGGAGGTGGTGCGCGTGCAGGTGCGTCAGCGACCCGCCCATGCCCGTGTTGGAGGATGCATGAAAGCATTGCAGAGAATTCCAGCAACTCCACTTTACGTTCTGCTCGCGCCGCCGCCCACACGTGGTGGCCCCCGCAGGACGTGTTCGACTGGGCCGCCAGCAGCTGGACGCGCAGGGCCGCGCACAAGGCGCTGGCAGGCCTGCTCGGTGGGTGCTAGCAGATCGATGGGGCATCGTACATTGGCGCATGGCGTACTGGTTGGGGCGTACTGGTTGTTGCACGATGCCCGCTGCACTGGGCTGTTGTGTTGGCAACCGATGTTACCTCACGGTAGTTCACAGTATCCCTACTTGTGTCGCCCGCCTTCGCACAGACTACTTCTGGGTGGCCCCCTCGCCGTCGTCACCCCTGGCCGACGCAGCGCAGCCCTCGGCAGCAACAGGCGCCTCCTGCACGCGGGTAGCTTTCGGCCTGCCTGACGGCCTGGACTCGCCGTCTTCAACAGACAGCCACACGCTGGCAGTGGGCGACTGCGCGCTGCTGGCGGCGGTGGTGTGCCGCGCGGTGGCCCGGCCACTCAGCGCCTCGGCCACTGTCGCGGCTACTGCTGCGGCTGCGTTGCAGGCCCCCGACGCAGCTGCTGATGGCCCCACCACCACAAGCAGTAGCAGCAGCAGCAGCAGTAGCCTTGCGCTTGTGAACGTGAGCAGCACGTACCCACTGGCGGCGGCAGTGCTGGGCGGAGCCAGCAGCCTGGCAGACCGGGGGCTGATCAGCCCCGCGGCTGCAGCGGCAGCGTGGGTGCCGGGGCCGCACACTTTACACGTGAGCACCAGGCGGCTGGGCAACGGGCCCTATCTAAACGGCAGTGCGGACAGACAGGACTACTGCAATGCAGCCATCGGTATCACAACCGGCAGCTTCAATGGCAGCATCAACAGCAGCACGGCTGTGCAAACCAACAGCAGCGGCGGCGCTGCACCGGCCCGAGGCGCTGTGGTTACGGACCTGCAGCAGCCGGTCACAGCCATCTCAGTGAGCATTGCGGTGCAGCTCACAAACGAGACCGACAGTGTGGCGGTGCTGTCAGCGGTGCGCCTGAGACTGGGCTCAGGGGGCAGCTGGCAGTCCATGGGGTTGGTCAGCAGCGGCGGCTGGGAGACGTTTCAGCTGGCTCCTGGAGAGCTGGTGGTGGCTGTGAGCGGTTGTGCAGGCGGGTTCGTGGAGCGGCTGGTGTTTCACACGAACGCCGGCCGGCGCTGGACGCACGCGCTGCTGGGGGCGGCGGCGGCGTGCAGCGTCCCGTTTCTGGAATCAGCACCGCAGCCCGGCGGCTACCTGGTGGGCATGCAGGTGAGCTGGTCGGCAGGGTCAATGTCAACTTTCATTGGATAAGGGGAAGGCGCCGAAGGTCAACACGGTGTGGATGGTGTGCATGCTAATGATTGAGCGTGCCTCGAACTGACGCCAGTACCTGCCTTTCCCATCCCTCATCATACATCATCACCAGGGCTCGGTTGGCTACTACATCGGGTCCCTGCAGATGGTGTGGGGCATGCCAGCCGGGGCCGCAAGCGGATCAGCCCCTGTGCCGTCGGCGTCGCCGCTGCCCCAGAGCCCGTCTGCCTCACCCAATGGGGGAACTGGTGCCCCAGGCACTAGCGGCAACAGCAGCGCGGGGCTCTTGACAGCTGCGACAGGATCAGGCGCGAGCGACAGCAATGGCGGCAGTGGTGGAAGCGGTGGTGTCCCGGTCGCTGCAGTGGCGGGGGCTGCGGTCGCCGGTACTGCGGCGGTGACGGCCGCGGTCGCCCTCGCTGTGATTTGGGTGCGCCGACAGCGGCGCAAGCAGCGGGAGGCAGGAGAGAAAGGAGAAGCGCAGTCTCCACCGCCTCAGCAAAGCACCACAGGTGCCTCGGGCGATGGTGGCGACGGCAGTGATGGCAGCGGCAGGCCGGACAGCGAGACGCCTCTTGGCGTTCCCGTCTTTGCAAAATGCGCCGCACCCTCAGCAGCCTCCCACCAGGCCTGCAAGGGTGTGGCCATGCGCCCGTCTGCAGTCCGCTTGGTGCTGGGCGCGCAGCCATCGCTGCCGCTGTCGTCCAGCTCGTATTCACGGCACCCTCGCACGCCCTCTGTAGCGGCGTCCTCTGTGTGGCCTGCCGACAACGGCCCTTGCTCAGCAATCAGCGGCAGCGGCCTCGACTCGCATCCGGCGGCGGGGGCCACGAGTCGGAGCTCTCGGCTTGCCACCATGGCGGCAAGCCCCGTCATCGCCACCGCAGCAGGCGCGGGCACGGACAGCAGCAGCAGCTTGCTGCACAGCGGCAGCTGCGGGCCGGCGGCATCCGGGGCGGCGGCGCGGGCAGGCGGCGGTGCCGACGGCGGGCTTGGCGCGCTTGGAAGCCGTGCGAGCAGGCCCTTCAGCAGGCCGGACGCGGTGCAGGCGCCAGCGCTAGCAGCGACGGGGCTCACAGCAACAGGCGTGCCAGGCCATGGTACGGGGCCCGCCGCGGGGCGGCAGGCGCCGTACTGGCTTGGTGCAGCAGCTGCTGCCATGGGCTCAGCTGCGGAGGCTGCGGAACCACCAGCAGTGAGCACAACAGCAGCGGCTACACCGGCATCGGCGGCGCCACACCAGGCAGCAGCCCTGGCGGCGATGCAGAACCCCAGGGACTTCGAGTCGCGTCTGAGCGCGTACATTATGAGGTGAGTGGCGGTGGTGGTCGTGAAGGGTGGTTCGTGAGCAATAATGACGCGCTCATTCTTCGCTCACAGACGCATGTTGCCTGCAAGAGGGGCCTGGAAGGGGCATCTAGAGGGAGCAGTGACCTATCTATGCATGTCGCCATCCACGGGCGCGCAGCTAGCGCCTCATCAGGCAACGCGGAAGGTGCTGCCTTTCATTGCCGTTGCTGCGACAGGGTGGACGAGAGCCTGGCATGGAACTTCGAGCGCGCAGCAGCAGGCCAGCCGGCAGCGGCCGGGGCAGGGGCAGGTACGTGCGCGGCGCGTCCTTCGCTTACCTCCCGCCGCCAGCCGTGGGCTGTTTGTCCGCCGCCTCACCTGCCTCGAACGGGCTTCCACCCCTGGCAAACCCCGGCTGCGTGCGTGCCGTACCGTGTAGGTTATGTCACACATGTGTATCACACGTGCGCAGACGTGGCAGCCATCAGGGGGCCGCCGTTGCCGCAAGCCGCGGGCCTGGCACCTGCTGCGGGCGCGCAGTCTCGGGACTGCGACGCGGGCATCCGTGGGGCCATCTCGGATGCGCAGGTAGGCGGTCAGGCGCGGCAGTCACCGCACGCTTCTCGCCCTTTTTCAGCTTCCCGTCATAATGTGCGCTGCTTCCAGGCCACGTTGCTTCGTGCCATGCGTGCCATGCTGAATGCTTGACATCGGACGGCGTTCCTGTCGGTCGTGTGCCGCGCTGACCCTGCAGGCCGAGCTGGCGAGCCGCCAGGGCGGCTGCTGGCAGGGGCTGCACGTCCAAGCCGTGCTGGGGCGCGGCGGGTTTGGTGTGGTGTACCTGGGTGAGCACCACAGCTAGCTGCGTATGTGTTGTGTGGGCGTGTTGCCGTGTTGCTTGACTTGGAGCCTGCCCATGCATGATGTGTACTGTGCACATGCCGTGACGGCGCACAGGCACGTGGCGCAACCTGCGGGTGGCCATCAAGACGCTGGTGGTGCACGACGCGCTGGCGGGCGGCCAGGTGGGTGGGTTGCATTAACTTGGATGCAGCAGGGGATGCAATTCACGTAAGCGGTGCACGTACCCCGATGTTCTCACACCGCCCTCGCCCCAACACGCACACACATGCACGCACAGGCCCGGCAGCGGCACCGCGCCATCATCGAGGCCGCCATCTCCAAGTCCCTGCACGTGAGTTGAATCGGAGGTGCCATGTCCGCGCGGTGCTTTGGCATTCGGACACGCTCGCTTTCACAACCCATCGGCAATCCATCCCCACGCCTTCCTGCTCTCCCCGCAGCACCCCAACGTGGTCACCACGTACGAGGCCGAGGTGGTGCCGCTGGCGGTGGTGCCCGCAGCGGTCGGTGTAGGCCACACCACAGAAGGGCAGCCCCAGCGGCCGGCGGCCCCGGCGGGTGACAACAGCAGTGACAGCGACGTCTACAAACTGCTGATCATCCAGGTGCGCAGGAACAGGCTCATTCCGTTCGTCCCTCTGGTGTCGCTTGGGCAACCGCCAACCACATTTTCAATTTGTGCATTCGCAGGAGTACTGCAACGCGGGTTCTCTAACGGCAGCATTGGGTAAGCCTGCCGTTGTTGCAGGGGTTTGACAACTTCCAGTTTCACACAATGATTGGAGACCATGCTGACTGGGTTCGGCTTGATCCGCGCCCATGCAGAGGCGGGCGTGTTTGGCAGCATTGCCAGTCGCGGTCCGGGCCTGCTGTGCGGACTGGCGCTGGCTCTGGACATCGCATGCGGCGTGCGGCACATCCACAGCCGCAACATCATCCACGGGGACCTCAGCGCCGGGGTGAGCGTTTTGGTTCTTTCAATGATTGCTAATCAATTCCAGGAGTGCTGCGTGCTGACACGTCATGCTGTCTACTGAAACATCGCTACCGCGATCTCTCCGTGTGCTCACAGAACGTGCTTCTGTCCAGCGTCGAGGGCTTCGAATGGGAGAAACCGAAGACCCAGACTGGCGAGCTGGTGCCCTCTGAAAGCAGCAAGGGCGAGGCTAATGCCTTCGGTGCGGCGGCTGGGGCCACCGAGGCGGCTGCGGGTGCGCCAGCAGCAGCGGCCGAGGGCGATGCGCAGCTGTTGCAGCCGCTGGCGGGGCTGTGGCGGCCGCCAGTAACAGCCAAGGTTTCGGACTTCGGGCTCAGGTGAGGGTGTGCTACTGCATGACGGACTCGCTGTCTGTCCGTGAGCTTACAACTGCGTCCTCACCTAACTACGGTAAGGTAGTCGTGTCCTGACCCTCCACACTGAATTAAACCTGTCGCGCCTGCCCCCCACAGCCTGCCCATGGGCGAGAACCAGACACACGCCTCCAACCGCTTCCAGGTGCGGCAGGGGCTGGCGTTTTCCTTGAGGAAGGGACCAGGAAGACAACGTGTTACATCACTCATTGAGCGGCACCCCACGCGAGCCTGAAAGTTTGCCTGATACATGCACGCAGGGCACGCCCGGCTATGCGGCGCCCGAGGTGCGCTCCCGCGGCCGTCTGTCCCTGGCTTCGGACGTGTGGTCCTTTGGCGTGCTGCTGCTGGAGCTGTGCCACGGCATGCGGTACAAGCGCATCGTCGCGCTGCAGCAGGCTGAAGCGGGCGGGGTCTCGGAGGCCCCTGCCGCCACTTCTCATGTCGCAGGCGCCCACGCCGGTGACCGGGAACCAGGCGTTGGGGGCGCAAGCACCAGTGGTGGGGCTGATGGTGCTCCGGCATGGGCGGTGCTGCCCCCAAGCTGCCCGCCGCAGCTCACGGCGCTGGTGCGGTCGTGCCTCAGCCTCAGCCCTGCGGCGCGGCCCACCTTTGACCAGGTACGGGCACGTTTACCATTCCGTGAAGAGCGGGTGTTTCATGATCATGATCATCATCATCATGAAATCCATTGGAGTGCTCTGTTCCGACCTGACAATCCGGCTGCGTTGTGTGCTGCCTACCTACTGCCGGATGGCCCGCAGGTCGCCAACCAGCTGTCGGCCTTGCTGGCCGAGTCACGAACCGTTTGGAAACAAAACAAATGAGGCAGCTGGCACGTGAGGAAGCTGTGTGAAGAGTACCGTCGCAACCGCCCGCGGTGTTTGCCATACTAGCTGATGGCATACAAGAGTCCCACCCATGTGGCTATGCGGTCCTGACGCAAACCGGACTTGAGAGACCACATGCTGTTTCTGCAATGACTGCGCGGCGGACATCCACGCACGCCGGAATGAACGATGGCGATGTTAGCTAGCCCCCGGGCGCCACCCACTGGCGGTCATGGAAAGATCCATAAACAAATGTATTGATTTCGGTCATTGGGGCTGGGCGCCGCCTTCAGGTTGCGTGGCGCTCTTGCGTGCATGGTAAACGGCGCACCGAGTGCTCAGTGCAGACGACCAGGAGCGCGGTGTTGGGTACAATGAGTAAATGGTAATCGGGCACTGGTTTGCTGATGCACAATCAAGCGGATGGCGCGGAGAAGGCCTCAACCTGCCTGTGGTTGCACTGTTGTGGGTGGCTGATTTTATCTCGGTTGATTGATTCTGAGCTCGATTGATTCTGGAATTGCGCGCGTTCCATCTTATTTCTGTTGACGAGGGGAGGCCGTTTGGGCAGCCGGTAGCCCCCATGTGACCCCCACTCCCCGATCAGCGCCTGGGGCGGTGGTGGCCCTGTCACTGGCCGGTGGCCGCTGTATGCGGGAGGAGGGTGGACCAGGAGGAGATGCAACGGCGTGTATGGAGAGGCGCCTGGAACGCGCTAGTTGAACTGGGCGTTTTGTGGACTCGTCATTTGATGGGTCACAGACATGCACGAGGAACGGTAGGGGATCCGGGTTGCAGACACGCCGACACAAGGCGCAGACACGCATACACATTACGCAAACAAGCACACACATAGGCGCGCACACACGCATGGATTGTATACCAGTTGTGGAATCCAATGTCGACCGTTTTACCATGACCCGCCATGAAACACGTGATGCGTTGCGCAGAGTCTTCGAGGCGTTGTCTTGGTGATTGTGGGCCGGGGCTGATTGTGGGCGCAGTCCCCAAGGTTACGAAGGCATGCACTGCCGCACTACTAGATCAGGCGCTGTGGGCTTGTTGCAGGTGGCTTGCCCTTCTCACTCTTATCACGATTTACAGAATCCTCACATATGTCGAACTGCGCTGGGCCGTCTGGGGCTTGCAGGACGAATGGGTCGCAGGCCGGCCGCCGTCAGAGGACTTCAGGCCTACCTGGTGACCACGTGCATTCAGACTCATAAGGCTGGCCTCACCGCCGCTTCTGCGGCTGCTGCCGCGTTACTGGTTGTTGGAGGGGTCGGGGCTGCTGCTGTTGCTGTGCCTGCCGCTGAAAGCTGCTGTCGGTAAAGAGGCCCCGGCCAAGGCCCCGGCAGCTAGTCCGCAGCCCGACAGGCTGGTGCTGCGCGTGGGCAGGGCTGAAACCTGTCCGCCTTGCGCCCCACCTACCACTACCACGCACGCGCCACAAATGTAATTGCCTTGTTGAAAATAACGGCACGCGTAACGCGTAAAAGGCGGCGAGGCGCGCGTTGCGTGTGCACATGAAGGTTTCTGCCGGACCTGACAGCTACGTCGTGGATGCCAGTCGTCGGTTAAATAACGTACGCACCCGCACACACAAAATAATATATGGGGCAAAGCGGAATCGGTTCAAGAGCCTGAACTAAACACAGAACTCGAGGTTACAGACCCTGACAGCATTTCCTTTTCTGAATTGTCAATGCAATGTTCGACAACGGCATTTAACCGCATCGACGTTTGGATTACTATCGTGTTACAAGTCTGAGAGGCCACTGCAAAATTGATGGTTGCCGGCGCTCCAATCCTTGCCTTGGACATAGCCTGGAGTTGATGAACCATTAAAATGATGGCTGAACTGCTGGGGCGCCACAGCTCTTGACTCGGCGGAGCCATGCTCGGCCGAGCGCCTAAGCCGCAAACCCGGTTACTCTGCTTCTTCCTACTCGCCATAATAGAGCACTGTAGATGCGAGCTTAACATCAACACGGGCGCAGTAGCCTTTGTTTGGCAGGACCGGCGCTTTGCGGTCCATTTTGAGGCAGCCACGTTTTCAGAGGCAGTTTCAGCGTGCAGTAATAATACTCTGCTGGGGGACGACGTGGTCGGTGCGCTGCTTCCTGCTTCAGTGTTTGGCAGTTTAATTGTCGACATCGCCGCGGACCAGCCCCAAACGGCACAGGTGAATGTCATCAAGGCAAAATGCTGTCGAAATATTGATGCGCTAAATCTCGCGGAGGGCCACTGAGTGACTTGGCGCCTTGTGGTCACGGTCACCCTTTTTGGCGACCCGCACCCCACCTCTTCCCCTACCCCCTTGACACTCGCCGCGAAGGCTCTGCAGTCGGCGCTGGCGGGCACTGCAGCTGCCAATGGCTCCGAGGCGCAGCGTCAATGGGAATTGTGGTTGTGGGATGAGTAAGTGGGCAGAGGTTGTGTGCGCGGGCATCCCGCATCCGTGATCAGGGGCTCCCCTGTCCGTGACACGTCGGCAAGGTCGCGCGGCGGGCCTGCCCGCTGTATCGCTTGATGTGCCGCGCCCCAGACACCGAACGGTACGACACTGTACTGACACTGTACGTTTTGGCCGCGCAGGTTCCGGGTCTGCCGCGCCGCCAAGCTGTTGCCTGGCGGCAGTTTCAGTAGCAGCGGTGGTAGCGGTGCGGGGCCGGACCTCACGCTGGTGACCACGGACCGGCCCTGCAGCTGGCGCCTGGCATACGTGTGCGCAGAGGAGCAGGCAGTGGTGCTGGCGGCGGGGCTGTCGGTGAGCGAGGGCGGTTTAGCAATGGAGTTGGCATTGGTGCTTGCTGGGATGCATGGTTGTGCCATACTTAGCAGGGGCACACCAGGGCAAGCACCAGGGTGGACACTAACAGTTTTGATCCCCGGCTGTTGCATCCCTTAATTTCCTCCCGCCCAGTCCTCCTCCGCCTGGTACCGCCGCCACTTTGCGCCGGGGGCCCCGGAGCCGCTGCTACCCAGCCCCTACGCCGCCACTGGCCCGGTCGCAACCAGTAGTGGCAGCAGCAGCAAAAGCGGGCTGAAATTGTACCGCAGCGGCTTTGTGGCGGGCGGGCCACTAGGGAAGGTGTTCTGGCCGGACTTGCCAGTCCCAGACTACAGTGGCGGCCCGCCGCGTGTGGTGCAGCCCTTTCCTGTGACGATAGAGGTGGAAGACGGTGCCGAGCGATTTTGGAGGCTGGGGCCTGTTGTGACCGCGCTGTACAGGTGGGCATGGGCGTGCGGGCGTCATGGCTGAATCACAGGGCGGATGCATGTCTGGGCACGTGACGTATCTTCAAAGTGTGTGTCGTACCTGCCACACACAGGGGCGGCAACCGGCGGCTGACGGCGCTGCGGCTGGTGCGCGAGGGTGAGGCGGCAGACGCCTGGGCGGCTTACCAGGGACAGAGCCCTGCCGTGGGCCTGCCGCCGCCGTTCGGCGATGGCTTTGTGTTGGGCGTGCGCAGCCCAGATTTCGACGCAGGTAAGTGTATGGGTGGCGTGGTGGATGGGAGCTTGAGTCTCGCAATGGCCCGGGCTCTTGTTTCAGCAATGGCTGATGCCAGCGCACGAACGGCACCCTGCGCCTGCGCCCCAACTACACACCCAGGCCCGGGCTACGAGACGTACAACGTGGGGCCCTACAACGACTACATCGTGGCGGTGGAGGTGCGTGTGGTGAGGGCGTGAGCGTGTGAGGGCGTGTGTAGGGTCAGGGTGCGTGTTGCTTGACACGGCATTACCTCACGTGGCATGCTCGGTCTTCACACCTCCCCGCAATTTAGACTTGCGTGCCCGCCACCCGACTCACCCCCTTAGGGTTGCTTCCGCGCCAACGAGGTGGAGGGCCTGACGCTGATCACCCGCAGCGGCCGCCGCCTGCAGCTGGGCCGCGGCGGCTGCAGCCACTGGTTCAGGGAGGACGCGCCGCCCGGCGGCTACCTGGCGGGCGCCTGGTCGCAGTTCCTCAACGCCTCCGCCTGGGACCGGTACCTGTCCGAAACCCGCAATTTAGGCCACCTGGACACATGGGACATGCCGTGGCTGCACCAGGTGGAGCATGCATGGGGTTGGGGGGGGGGGTCATCCAATTCGCGTTTGCTTGGCTCCCGTGGGATCTTGGGGGCCGCCCCGCGCCTGTTGTGCGTGTGGTGCCCTTTCTTCGTGCTTGAGTGGGAACTGGGGCTGGGCACTCGTGCGCGCGCACGCATGTCCCGGCTGCCATGTTGAAATGCGCTGACGTTTCGCTCCCTTGTACCATATTGATGCTGGCCGTTCTGCTTTTGATCGCTGTGGATTGCAGCTGTCCTTTATCTGGGCGGCGCCCGCCGGCTTGCCGCCGCCCTCATCCACCGTCCGTCGGCCGCCGGTCGTGGACACGCAAACTCAGGCGCCGGCGTGCCTCTCAGCCCTGCCCATGTCTGGAAGGTGGGGCCTAGACCGCACCCAGGCCTCGATACGCAGTTTGCAACGCGCTTGGTGGCGTGACAAGCTGAATTGGAGAGGGTCCGACCAACCAGAGCGAGCATCGCGGCAGGGCCCAGCAGTAAGGGATCATGCGCTTTTCCTTCGTGTGACACGCGTCATGCGTATTCGTGTCACGCATCACGCGTCACGCATATCATGCAGGGTGTTCGACGTCACCTTTGACGGCTGCATGGAGGTGTACCGCGGCAGCCGTACGTGCAGCTCCAACACATGTGAGCCGTGCCGTACCCGTCGTAGTCTTGAACGGGCGGGGACCTCGCATGATTGAATGCGCGTGGCGGCGGCGTCAGGTCTGGTTATTAGGCTGCGTAGAGAGGCGCACCGACACTCGCCTTGCCGCGCCGCAAGCAACTGACAACAGGGGGATATAGCGACCTCGCTTGCGTCATGCATATGGGCCACTAGTGCACTACTGAGCAGTCGGCGCCATGGCACGTGGCCCCTCGCAACGTGCGCCTCGCAGGCTGCAATCGTGCCATGTCAGCCGCGACTGTAGGCGAAATCAGCGGGGCGAAATCCTTTGGGCGCTGTGGCGTCAGCTTGGCCGCATGTCAGGTTCGTGCCGCGGCAGTCGCTGCGATGGGGGGAGAGGGCAGCGTCGGGGGACGGGGGACGGGTCCTCGGGCTGTTTGCGTGCGTGCGCGTGTGCGTATGTGTGTACACGTGTGCGAGTGCGTGCCCTGGCTCAACCCCCGTGCACTCTGCCTGCTGGGCGGTTGTGCAGCTGCCTTGCCTTCTGCTTTGCAAACGGCTGAGGATGCATGAAGACCTCACGTACCATAGTATGGCGCCTGTCACGTAACCTTTGCGTGTGCCCCGGTGTTGTGCAGACCGAGTGTGCACCTTCCTCCGGCCTGTGCGGCGTGATCCCGGAGGCCGCCGCCCTCCACTTCCTGACGGACACGCGCCGCCAGCAGCTGCAGACCACCAATGTCTCCCTGCCGCTGACATCTTACTTTGTCAGCAAAGAAGGCGTGATGTCGTACGCTGATGCCGTACAGTTCTGCGGCCGCAGCTCCTACATGGGCCTGGACTGGGAGATGGTGCGCGTGCAGGTGGGCCCTGGGGGCTGGGGCTGGTGGATGGGGTTTTGCAGTGCGGATGGGCAGGTGCGGGGTGGATAGCAACCAGCACCCAACCCTGGTATACAGCACCATCGCATCAGCTGTCAGCGGAAGAGATTACATGTGGGACGTCAGCTCGTATTATGCAGGTGCATGCCTCTTTCCAATGCATGGTGAAGCTCCCCACCGGTCCACCGCCCACGCCTACCTCTTCCACAGGACGCACTCGACTGGGCCGCCAGCGGCTGGACTCGCAGGGGGGCGCACGAGGCCTTGTCGACCCTGGGTGCGTGGTGCTCTGTCTGGGTGTTTGGTCGCCGACCATGGCAAGCTGTTGCTGCGTGCCGCCAATGCACACAATTCCAGCCTTAACCCGGCTCTGGCCACACCTGCTGCACACAGGCTACGTCTGGGTGGCCCCGTCGCCGCTCCTGTCCGACTCAGCGCAGCCTTCGGAAGCAGCAGGCGCCTCCTGCACGCGGGTAGCTTTCGGCCTGCCTGACGGCCTGGACTCGCCGTCCGCGACTGACAGCCACACGCTGGCAGTGGGCGACTGCGCGCTGCTGGCGGCGGTGGTGTGCCGCGCGGTGGCCCGGCCGCTCAGCGCCTCGGCCACTGCCGCGGCTACTGCTGCGGCTGCTTTGCAGGCCACCGACGCAGGTGCTGGTGCCCCAGCCACCACCACCAGCAGTAGCCTTGCGCTTGTGAACGTGAGCAGCACGTACCCACTGGCGGCGGCAGTGCTGGGGGGAGCCAGCAGCCTGGCAGACCGGATGCTGATCAGCCCCGCGGCTGCAGCGGCAGCGTGGGTGCCGGGGCCGCACACTTTACACATGAACACCAGGCGGCTGGGAATTGGCCCATATACCAGCATTGATAGTGACGGCAAAACAGCGGCGGAAAACTTGGTGGAGAAAAAGCGGGATTGTAGCTTCGGCATTGGCACCACAACCGGTACTGCTGTGCAAACCAACAGCAGCGGCGGCACTGCAGCGACCCGGGGCGCTGTGGTTACGGACCTGCAGCAGCCAGTCACAGCCATCTCAGTCAGCATTGCGGTGCAGCTCACAAATGAGACCGACAGTGTGGCGGTGCTGTCAGCGGTGCGCCTGAGACTGGGCTCAGGGGGCAGCTGGCAGCAGTCCATGGGGTTGGTCAGCAGCGGCGGCTGGGAGACGTTTCAGCTGGCTCCTGGGGAGGTGTTGGTGGCTGTGAGCGGCTGTGCAGGCGGGTTCGTGGAGCGGGTGGTGTTTCACACCAACGCCGGCCGGCGCTGGACGCACGCGCTGCTGGGGGCGGCGGCGGCGTGCAGCGTCCCGTTTCTGGAATCAGCACCGCAGCCCGGCGGCTACCTGGTGGGCATGCAGGTGAGTGAGGTGGACGAAGTCATGCAAGGAAGGGCGTCGAATGGACCCAGCACCCTGACGCTTTGTACGAGTACGTACGGGGATGACCTTTGCCTTGCGCCCTACGCCTGCTGAATGTTGCCTGCTGCCCTCGTGCTGCCGCGATTTTGGCAGGCCTCCGTCGGCCACTACGTGAGCTCTTTGCAGTTGGTGTGGGGTGCACCCACGAGCACCGGCGCCCTCTCGGCCGGCGGCACTGGCAGCAGCAGTGCCACTGGCGGCCGGGATGCGCCCGCAGCGCCCTCAGGATTGCCTGTCGCCGTGGACAGTGGCGGGACCGGCAACCCTGAATCCAACACGGGAGGCACCACCGGCAACAGCACTGGCCTGCTGGCTGGCCCAGGGGCCGGTGGCGTGAAAGCGACTGGCGCCATCGCTGGGGCTGCAGCAGGGGTTGCTGTAACGGTAGCGCTTTTAGTGGCACTGGTAGCGCTGCTGCTGGTGCGCCGGAGGCAGCGCATGCAGCACATTGGGAGTGGTTACTCGAGTGAAGGCCCCGAGGCGGCAGCGAAGGAGGAAGCCGCCGGCGCATCCACGGGCGCGGCTGTTGCCACTGCTGCTTCAGGGCCTGCTGCTGCTGCCGCCCACGGCGCATGCAAAAACGCGAAAAAGGCCGTCGCCGTGGTAACCATTCTCACAACGGCAGACAGCACATGCGATGACACCAGTCAGCGCAGCAGCATCCACATCTCAATGTGCGCATCATCGCGGGCGCCCCGGTCCCACCACTTTGGCAAGCACTCTGTGCCAGCGAGCCTAACGCGCGCGCACGGCACCGCCACCCGGCCCTCAGACGTTGTGATCACGCTGCGGCCGCATCCGGCGCTGCCGCTGTCGTGCGCATCCCAGTTCCAGCACACCCATTCGCCCTCGGCCTCGTCCTCGCTTCAGGGGGGCGGCACCTTTGCGGGCGGCACCACCGATACCCTTTCCACGGCGCTCAACAGCCAGCGGGTTGCGCGGTGCGACTTTGGAGGCGGCTCGGACGCGCCCAGCTCCGCCATTCTGGGGGCCCCGGTCAGCAACAGCGCGAGCGGCAGCTACGCGGCGTTGGCGCAGGCGGCGGCGGCGCCACACGGCTCGGCGGCTCGCGTGGCGACGTACACAGCAGGGGCGGGTGTGGCCAGGGTCGTGGACACCGCCGCGCTGTGCATGGCGGCGGAAGCGGGGATAGTGAGTGACCTGGTTGCCTACAGCGAAAGGGTGGTAGGGGCTCGGCCGCCTCCGTACTGGGCGGGCGCGGCAGCGGCAGCGACGGCGACAGCCGCAGTGGGAGGGGCGCCCCAAAAGTGTCCTGCGGCGATGCAAGACGCCGCCACTGCGACAGTGGCCAACGTGCGCACACTGGCGGCGATTCAGCCGAGCGACCTGGAGTCGCGTCTGAGCGCCTACATCATGAGGTGCGTGTGCGTGTGCGTGTGCGTGTGCGTGTGCGTGTGCGTGTGCGTGTGCGTGTGCGTGTGCGTGTGCGTGTGCGTGTGCGTGTGCGTGTGCGTGTGCGTGTGCGCGTGCGTGTGGCCAATAACTGGGCTCCACGCTGGTAGTCGGTGTGCATGTGTGTGCTCGGAATATGCTGAGTGGCTGCATGCTTCTTGGCGCGCCTCACTTCGGCTTGGCACGGCGAGGATGTTGTTGATTGCGGCCGCCCCTCTGGCACGTGGTGGGCAGGGTCGACGGGAGCTTGTGGACGCAAGAGGCAACCCACCATCCCCCGGCAGCAGGTGCGCGCGCTGTCGAGCGGGTGTGAGGAGCGTGGGATGCAATTGAAGGCGTGCATGTGCGCCACGGGATGGCAGGTGTGGGAGATGTTGTCCGGTGCCTGTGTCCTTCCCGTGAGCCTGGGCTTCTCGCTCACTTGCCGTGCTGCAGGCGGCGTGCCCTCTAAGCCCACGGCGGCGCGGCGGCGCCCTCCGCCTATTGCGGCTGCTGCCGCTGCCGCTGCCCAAGCGGCGGCAGAGCTAGGCAGCCTGGCCGGGGGCGTGCAGGCTATTCATACTGTTGCAGAGGAGGGGGAGGAAGGGGAGGAAGGGGGCGCGGCGGCAGGGAGCTCTAGGGCGGCCGGCAGCTGCGGGCCGACGGCGGCCGCGGCCGGCCCCTTCCTCACAGCGGAGCAGCGGAACGAAATCCGAACGGCCATCACCCACATGCAGGTGCGCGCGAACGTGCGTGGCATACGTGCAAGTGCAAGACGTCTTGGGCAGTGCATGCGACAGTTGTTGCCGCCGCTGCCTGCGTGCCGCAAGGCTCTGTGTGGGGCATGCCTCAAACTACTGACCTGCTTTTGCTTGATGTTATCTGCAGGCCGAGCTGGCGAGCCGCCAGGGCGGCTGCTGGCAGGGGCTGCACGTCCAAGCCGTGCTGGGGCGCGGCGGGTTTGGTGTGGTGTACCTGGGTGAGCACCGCAGCTAGCTACGTAGGTGTTGTGTTGCCGTGTTGCTTGACCTGGAACCTGTTCACGCATGATTTGCACATAACGGCGCACAGGCACGTGGCGCAACCTGCGGGTGGCCATCAAGACACTGGTGGTGCACGACGCGCTGGCGGGCGGCCAGGTGGGTGGGTTGCATTAACTTGGATGCAGCACGGGATGCAACTCACGTAAGCGGTGCATGCATCCCGATGTTCCCACACCGCCCTCGCCCCAACACGCACACACATGCATGCACAGGCCCGACAGCGGCACCGCGGCATCATCGAGGCCGCCATCTCCAAGTCCCTGCAGGTGCGTACGTGGGCGGCTGCGGCTGCGGCTGCGGTACATGCGATGTGCGTGTAATGCATGGCATGCACTTCGCACCCTCCATCCATGCCTCTGCAAGCGGCGGCCCACGTATACAAATCTCACGGACCATCCTCACCTTACCCCTCATCCAAGCTGCCCCCTCCCCCCGTGCCCCGGCCTGGGCCCCACCCCTTCGCAGCACCCCAACGTGGTCACCACGTACGAGACCGAGGTGGTGCCGCTGGCGGTGGTGCCCGCAGCGGTCGGTGTGGGCCACTCCACAGAAGGGCAGCCCAAGCGGCCGGCAGCCACGGCGGGTGACGACAGCAGTGACAGCGATGTCTACAAGCTGCTGATCATCCAGGTGCGCAGAAAGCTCGTGTCGCTTTCATATGCTGCCCACCGCGTCATCAGTTCCCGGCCTCGCCATGAATGTCCCCGTTCACGTCACATCCAACTCGTCTATGCCCTGCCGCCGTGCAGGAATACTGTAATGTTGGGTCCCTTTCGGCGGCATTAGGTGAGGGGCCGTGCGGCGCAGGCAGCTCCACTGCTTATTGAGCCTCTGAGGAACCCCCGGGCTTAACCCGATCTTACGACGATAAATGAGCTTTCCCGGCTTGATGTATTGAACAGACGCTGGCGTGTTTGGCAGCATTGCGGAGGGCGGCACCGGCCTGCTGTGTGGGCTGGCGCTGGCTCTGGACATCGCGTGCGGCATGCGGCACATCCACAGCCGCAACATCATCCACGGGGACCTCAGCGCCGGAGTGAGTAGTGTTGCAGCGGTAATCTCTGCAGGCGATGCAGGTCAATCGGGCCAGGCATGGCTCATGGCTCATAGCTCATGACGACCTGCCATGCCGCTAGCTCTAGCTGTGTGTCTGGCCCGCCTGCGTGCAACACTGATGGGCTCACACACAGCCTGATAATGCGTCTTACCGATGCTCGCTCACAGAACGTGCTGCTATCAAGCTCCCGAGCTCCGGAATCGGAGTCCCACAAGGGTGCGCGTGCTGCTGTACTCGCATCCGCCGCACCGCCCGCCCCCGAGGCGGCGGCGAGTGCGCCAGCAGCAGGGGCTGAGGGCGATGCGCAGCTGCCGCGGCCGCTGGAGGGGCTTTGGCGCCTGCCGGTGACAGCCAAGTTGTCGGACTTCGGGCTCAGGTGAGAGTGTTTGAGCTTATGCGGGGACCAACTGTCTGGCCGTGATCACACCCAAAATCACGCACTGAGCTGGGCCCCCACCTAACCAGATGATCGTGTTTTGAACCTCCGCACTAAATCAAACCTTCTCGCCTGACCCCATGCACACAGCCTGCCCATGGGCGAGAACCAGACACACGCCTCCAACCGCTTCCAGGTGCGGCTGGGGCTGGCGGTTTTCTTGAGGAAGTAAGGGACCAGGAAGACAAGTTGTCAAAGTATTCCGTGAACAGCAGTTCACGCGAGCCTGAATGCTTGCCTCATACATGCACGCAGGGCACGCCCGGCTATACGGCGCCCGAGGTGCTCTCCCGCGGCCGTCTGTCCCTGGCCGCGGACGTGTGGTCCTTTGGTGTGCTGCTGCTGGAGCTGTGCCACGGCATGCGCTTCAAACGCATCTATGCGGCGCAGCACGCGGCCGCAGCGGCTGGGGGAGGGGCGGAATCCCCCCCTGGGGGCGCTGGTCCCATTCCCGGTGCTGGAGCTGGCACACCTGACGCAGCTGCGGCGCCGTGGTGGGCGTCAGCGGTGCCGCCAAGCTGCCCGCCGCAGCTCACGGCGCTGGTGCGGTCGTGCCTCAGCCTCAGCCCTGCGGCGCGGCCCACCTTTGACCAGGTGCGTGTGGCTTTGATTTCCATTTCCAGTGGTTCGAAGTACGGCACCGTGTCCAGGCCTGCTGTGCTGGCCGTGCTAGCGCGCGCTTGTCATGGATGGATGCCGTTACCGCGCTGGCATCCTTAAATCATTGCTCCAAAGCCACTTTCAACGTCCTCATTCATTCACCGTGTGCCTCTTCTGCCCTTGCTATGTTGTGGCCCGTGCCATGCTACAGATCGCTGGCAGCCTGGTGTCACTGGTGGTTCAGGCGAATAGCGCCGGCCAGCCACATGCGGCACACGGGAAGCACGACTGATTTCCGCCGGTGAAGTCAAGTCGATGGAGGCGGCAGTTGGGGATATCCACATCAGCAGGATGTGCCATGCACCGGTCGCTATCATACAAATTGAACGCCCATTTTCCATTTCCGGTCAAACGCATACCCACAAGCAGAATGCACGAACGCACGGACGCATGAAACGCGGCTCGGCTCGGAGCAATGAAACACTGTTTTGTATGCTCGTATGCCACCTGTGTCGTCATCGATTGTGGGGTTCCTACTAGTGGCTTCGGTCCATCGTATCCTTGAGGGGAAAACCATTTTTGTCAACGCAGTTTTCAGACGTACCTTCACGCCGGGGGCGGCGTCTCCCCTGGCCTAACTCTTAGGGATGGGGGTCCCTGAGGCTATGGGCTGGAGCACTCAAGTATGGTTGGAGCAGGTTGGGACTAGGCAGGATTAGGTCAGGACGGGCCAGAGGCAGGTTGGAGCAGGTGCAGGCAGGTGCAGGCATAATAGCCAGGCAGGCTGTGCCAGGGGTGCTCAGTCCCCTCCGGCATGGGTCGGACGCGCCCGGCACTGGTGGGGTGTGGGCCGCATGGGCCGCACGGCTCTAAGCAGCTAGCTGCGTTCTCAGAATGAGAACCGCCGTACCTTCTCTGACCATAACTAAATTTGAAGGGGGCCGACTGAACTCACAGAGGTTTGCACAGTGTTTTAGCATTTTACAGAACTCAGGGGGCAACTACTTTTCGCTGTGCTAACAAACCGACGGACCAAATCCGCCAAGCACGCTGTGTGTGTGACTGATCCTGTGTGGGGTCTTGATTGCTGCTGAGACGTGGAGCGCATTATGCGCATGATGGTAGGGACATGGCTTATTGTTGAGTGACATGTTCTGACCGCGGCGCTTTATAAAAAGTCCATCTCGAATCGGGCGCGGCGCCCGGAGCACGATGGTACGATGGTGTGTGACATTCTGACGTGATGCATGGTGGTCTGAGGACCCGCTGATACCCCATGCCAAGAGAAGATGCAAGGGCCGCCGCGGTGTTTGCATGAACACGTACCGGTATGTGCGAGAAGTATGGTAAGGATGTTATGGATGATTTAAAAGTACGATACAGGATGTAAATAGCTGCATCCATTTCAGTGGATGTGATGCGTGCCGTTGACTGTTGCACGACGGTTGTCGTATTTGTTTTGGGTGGGTGCGGGTGTGGCGGCCAAGGGCCCGCAACACCCGGGGATGATTGTTGCCATTCTCGTTGCTGTTAGGGGCGGTTGCCGTCCACATCCAGTCATTAAGAACTTGAGCCGTGGCTGACCCGATGGGGCATAGCACGTACATGGCCGATGCAGGAGCGGGTGAGGCACGCACGCGGGTGGGCGAAGTGGGCGGAACACTCGGGCGTGCTCAGGGGAGCCGGGGGATCCGTGAGTGGCACGAGGAAGCATTCTGATATATAATTGAGCGCACCACAAAATAAGAGTGAGTGCACAATGAATCAGCCATCTCCAGTTCTTGTTTGTGAGTCATAGGGGCAAGTCTAGGGAGGAGAGGGGCACGAGGGGGGGGGCACGCCTAGAGAGCATGGCGCGGGCGGGGGGCAAACAACTGGACGGTGGTGCAGATGGTGCAGGTACTTAAGGGTCACACGGTCGCTCGGTATGATTTATAATTTATTATATTCGCCTCCACCGTCACCTGCTGGGCGGCCAGCAGCGTCTCCGCCTTTGTCCCCGCTGTTCAGCATGATAGTAGTCTACACGTGAAAGAATGCGTGCGGCGGACAGACCGTCAACGCCATGAACTGCTGGTACCGTATTGCTGCAAACCCTGCTACAGCCTAGTCTGCGCGATTCTGCGCACGCACTGCGCTTAATACCCGCCAGATCCCCACAAAAACAAAGGCGCAAAACTGAATACCGTATGCGTGCGACGTTGCAACGAAGGGACAGAAGTCCGATCTCTGGCCCAATGCCGCGGCCTGGTACCTGCTTGGTCATCGAAGCGCGCCGCCAGGGCGCACCCCATCCAATGACTGACTGGGCCGCCTACGCCCAGGGCGTTGACGGGGGACAGGCTGAGTACGCCACACGGTGATTAAATGAAGCTACCATTCCATGATGACAACCAGTACGGCATGCGAGCAGACGCCATGTTTGTGTGCAATGCAAAGGCGGTCGTTGCGAGCTCATGGCCACCCTTCTCAACATCAAACACTGCGCATTACATCATGGGTACAGTGCTATCCAGAGCGCATACCCCGCGAATGCATCCTGCTTCCACCTAAACAGTCCTACAATGAGCCCCTACAGTCCAGCCTTATAAATTTTAGTGAATGTTATGAAGAAAAGGTACAGTGCTATGCCGCACGGGATGCCCGACATCAATTAGCTCCACTGCACATGCATCATGCGCATGCACATGTGCAGCCCTCTCCAGAGCGCATACCCCGCGGAATCTCCCAGCGTGACCCTACCTCCACCGGAACAACCAACCACCCGGTCACAGTCCAGTTGGCGAGGCCCCCGGACTTCATAATCTGAACGGTTTGCCCTCGTTGCCCACGACAGTCATGACGGCCTGGGCCCGCTTGTCGCGGGACTGCGGCGCCTCAAGAAGCAAGGGCCTAAGCTGCCTGCTCCGCGGCTGCAGGCGCCGGCGTCAGGCCGATGCATGGCGTTGCAGACGCCCGGGCGCATACCTCCTGCTGCCCTGCTCCCGTGCGTTCTTGCCGCTGCTGCTGGTGCGGCCTCCCCTGGTGCGAACTGACCAGTAAAGCTGACAGCTGCCCAGCAATCTGCGGGTTGGGGTGTGTGAACGGCAGAACACGGTGGGAGTAGGTTCGCGCATGCTGTGCCCCGACAGCAGCTTGATTGTGCGCAACGGCAAACCGCCAACGCCAACCATTCCTTCACTCGAAACTGACAGCACACGCACCTGGTCAAAGGTGGGCCGCGTTGCAGGGCTGAGGCCGAGGCACGACCGCACCAGCGCCGTGAGCTGCGGCGGGCAGCTTGGGGGCAGCACCGCCCACGGTGGACCGCCGCCATTGCTGCCGCCACACACGCCGGCTCCATCCTCGCCAGGCTCTTGTTTACCAGCCCGGGCAACATTTGCAGCAAACGCTGGGCGCGTCGCACCCCCAGCTGCAATCTGATTTGCAATTATGACTTTCAAGCGCATGCCGTGGCACAGCTCAACCAGCAGCACGCCAAATGACCACACGTCCGCGGCCAGGGACAGACGGCCACGGGAGAGCACCTCGGGCGCTGCATAGCCGGGCGTGCCCTGCGTGCATGTATCAGGCAAACTTTCAGGCTCGCGTGGGGTGCCGCTCAATGATTGATGTAACACGTTGTCTTCCTGGTCCCTTCCTCGAGGACTGCCAGCCCCTGCCGCACCTGGAAGCGGTTGGAGGCGTGTGTCTGGTTCTCGCCCATGGGCAGGCTGTGGGGGGCAGGCGCGACAGGTTTAATTTAGTGTGGAGGGTCAAGACACGCCCACCCTACCGTAGTTAGGTGAGGACGCAGTTGTAAGCTCACGGACAGACAGCGAGTCCGTCATACATGTAGGACACTCTCACCTGAGCCCGAAGTCCGACACCTTGGCCCGCACCGGTGGCCGCCACAGCCCCACCAGCGGCCGCAACAGCTGCGCATCGCCCTCAGCCACTTCGTGCGCATCCGTGACTGCCTCAGCAGCGGTTGGACCCTGGGTCTCATCGCCTCCTGGGCCCAGGATCCCCCCAGACGGCACCAGCTCAGCAGCCGCCTCAGCCGCCACCACCGCAGGCTCCTGCCACTCCGATCCAGCGCGGCTCGACAGCAAGACGTTCTGAGCGCGGCCGCAGAGCAGGGCAAACATGTGGAAGTTTGGTTGGGCCCTTTGAAATAGCATTCAAGGGCGTGTGCAGGCTTCAGGCAAGCCTCCAGAGCTGCCTAACTGCCTTACTAGATGCACGCTCGCAGAGTTAGCAACGGCTCTCACCCCGGCGCTGAGGTCCCCGTGGATGATGTTGCGGCGGTGGATGTGCCGCATGCCGCACGCAATGTCCAGAGCCAGCGCCAGCCCGCACAGCATCGCTGGCCCGTGACTCGCGATGCTCCCAAACACGCCGTCGTCTGCAAAGCAGCACAGTCCACACGTGATGCCAGCAGTAGCAGGTGGCGTGCATGGCCTATGGAAGCATGCTCAAAGGTAGGCATGCACCGACGCGGGCAGGTTTCAACAGGCGTGGCCTCCCAAGGTGTGGCAGGGCGCTTACCTAACGCGGCTGCAAGGGAACCGACATTGCAGTATTCCTGTGATCGATCGCCCAAGGGCACGCAATGCACTGTGTTGAGGCATATGAGCAAAGATGCCTACCACTGCTGCACCAGAGGCCCAAAGACCCACACTTATGCGCGGAGCCTGACCGCGGCCTGCCCGCCCACCTACCTGGATGATAAGCATTTTGTACACATCGACCTCGCCCACGGATGCCTTCGGGTGCTTGGGCTTTGCTGCTGCCGCAGCACCTGCGTCGCCGAGAGCCATCGAAGCTGCTTCCGGCACCACCGCCAGCGGCACCACCTCGGCCTCGTACGTGGTGACCACGTTGGGGTGCTGCGAAGGGGTGGGGCCCAGGCAGGGGCGTGGGGACGGGGACAGGTTGGATGAGGGCCGGCGTGGAGATGGTCCGTGAGATTTGTATACGTGCGCCACCGCTTGCAGTGGCATTGATGTTGGGAAGTGGAAATGATGCGAGCGAACACCGCATGTGCCGCAGCCGCAGCCGCAGCCCCAGCCGCAGCCCCAGCCCCAGCCCCAGCCCCAGCCCCAACCGCCGTGCACGCACCTGCAGGGACTTGGAGATGGCGGCCTCGATGATGGCGCGGTGCCGCTGCCGGGCCTGTGCACGTTTTGGGATTGCAGCGTCGCTCGTACGAGCAAGCCGACTGGCAACTCGTCGCCGAATGAACGCGCTTGACCCAGGCTACATTGTCAGACTATCCGCCTTGCCGCCGTGTCAAGCATCCACCCACTGACCCACCTGGCCGCCCGCCAGCGCGTCGTGCACCACCAGCGTCTTGATGGCCACCCGCAGGTTGCGCCACGTGCCTGTGCGCCGCCACATGCACGCGCACAGGTTCTGATAAGGGAATGCGGCCTCCGTGATAATCTTACTTAAGAAGGCGTCAACGCATTAAGCAACAAAAGTCTGTGCGGTACGGCGGTACTCACCCAAATAAACAATGCCATACGCCCCGCGCCCCAGCACCGTCCTGACGTGGAGCCCCTGCCAGGCGCCACGGCAACCTGCCAGCGCCGCCTGCGCGCGGATTGGGGATGTGCAGTGGCCCGGTTTGCTTGCGGCCGGGCAACTGGCAGGAGGAACACGCGCGCGGCCACGGGTGCGAGGGTGGATGGAGGGCGGTTCGTGCATGCGAATGATTCGTATGCCGAGAATGAGAGTTGCAGATACCGACCCACGTTAAACTACCAAACGAAGGGGCCTGGCAGGAAGGAGCAGGGTATGGCGGTTTGTTGGGTGGCGGCCTGGGCCTGCTGTTGACTGCCGTACCGGTGGCACATGCATACACGAACCTGCTGCGTGTGCTGTGATAGCGCGAGGCCAGGTTGACACGGTTTGTTGAGCGACTTGCGGCGCAGCGGGCCGATGCATGTACCCACCCACCTGCATTCCACTGATGGCCGCTCCGATGTCATGGTGCCCCACGGCACTGTTGGCATCGCCGTCCTCTTCTGCTACCGCCGCGACCGTTTCCGCACGGGCCGCTGTGTGGCCTGGCTCCGGGTGACCCGCGCCACCCCCTGCTGGAGGCGAGGGCCGCCCATTGCAGTCCGCGCCGCTCCTTGCGCGGGAGCCACCTGCGGGAAGCAAGCCAGGCGAGGCGCCGCAGGAGGTCTGAGCCAGCACGGCACACGGAGCGGCACATGCGCGTGTGACCCCGATGCACAAGCAACGCCTGGGTGGCCCGACGCACAAGAAATGCGCAGCAAACAGCCATAGCCCCCACGCGCACCTGCTGCAGCCGCTGTCGTGGCCTGACCCGCTGCGGGCCTGCTGGGGGCCCACGCTAAGCTCTCGTCCAACCTGAAGGGTTGAACACGAACCATATCTGAGCGTGTGTGTGGTGTGCTTGGCTTTGAGCAGCATGCTGGTCACGTGCGATGCAGGGTTCCGAGTGCCAACACGAAGGTTTCGGGTGCCATAACTGATAGCTGGACAGATATCGCACCGTCCCCCCAAGCATGCTCGGCATGGTATTGCTTGATAATTGATATGCTCCCGCTTCACATGGACGGCTTGATTTCCCCGCCCCGCCCCGCGGCGGGGCAGGTAGGACCGCCCCCCCCCCGCCCCGCCCACCCCACCCACCCACCTCATGATGTAGGCACTGAGCCGCGACTCCAGGTCACTAGGATGCATCGCCGCCAGGGCCGCTGGGGCCGCCCGATGCGGCGCCAGCGCTGGCACTGCTGCCGCAGCCGCCGTCGCCCGCACAGGCGCCACCGCCGCTGCTGCAGCCGCCGTAGGCGTCACAGCACCTGCTGCTACTGCCGCATCGGCTGCACCAGCCCAGTAGTTGGGAGCCAGCTGCGCCACCTGTCCGGCTCCGGCATGCCTTGGAGAAGCAGCAGGGCCAGCCGCGTACGCAAGCAGTGCCGCCGCCGACACAGCTGGTTGACCTCCAGCCGCAGCATCCGTGTTATTGGCGGAGCTGCTAGGGCCTGCACTGCCCTGAGGACACGAGGACTGCGCTACTGACAGCAAGGCACTCGAGTGCAGGACAATGGAAACCGAGGAAGTGCTCGGCGGTGCTGATGAGTGGGCTCCGCCGATGGTTGATGACCAGAAGACGGCTGACAGGCGGTCAGCAGTGGTAGGCTTGCCCCCTATCGCTGCCGCGCCGTCCTTGACAGTGACAGCCGCGGTGCATGGCGCCGGCCGCCGCGAGGCCGGCATGCCCTCACCACTGCCGTCGCCGTTGCCGCTGCCATCGCCCATGGCGCTTCCATCTGCACTCTCCTCGTGTGCTGACGCCAGCGCCTTGCCTGCCCCCAACTCCTGCTTCCTGCGCCTCCGCCGGTGTGACAACATCACAGCGAGCGCGACCGCGGCCGTCACCATCGCAGTACCGGCGACCGCGGCCCCCGCCACTGCAGCGACCGGGACACCACCGCCGCCCGAATTTCTGGGGCCCAAGCTATTGGCGGCGGCGTCCCCGGACCTGGTTGTTTCCGTAACCAACGTAGTGCTGCTGTTTCCACCAGTGCTAGGTGCACCAGCGCTCTCACTGGGGAGCGCCGACGGCCGCTGTGGCCGTGCCAGCACAGATGGTATAGCAGCAGGCAACACACCCTGGGCCCCGCTTGCGGCCCCGGCTGGCATGCCCCACACCATCTGCAGGGACCCGATGTAGTAGCCGACCGAGCCCTGGGGATGATGCGTAATGAGGGATGGGAAAGGCCGAAACTGGCGTCAGTTCGAGGCACGCTCAATCATTAGCATAATCACCATCCACACCGTGTGGACCGTGGGGGCCTTCCCCTTATCCAATGAAAGTTGATATCGACCCTGCCGACCAGCTCACCTGCATGCCCACCAGGTAGCCGCCGGGCTGCGGTGCCGACTCCAGGAACGGGACGCTGCACGCCGCCGCCGCCCCTAGCAGCGCGTGCGTCCAGCGCCGGCCGGCGTTGGTGTGAAACACCACCCGCTCCACGAACCCGCCCGTGCAGCCGCTCACAACCACCACCACCTCCCCAGGAGCCAGCTGAAACGTCTCCCAGCCGCCGCTGCTGAGCAGCCCCATGTGCTGCCAGCTGCCCCTTGTGCCTAGTCTCAGGCGCACCGCTGACAGCACTGCCACACTGTCGGTCTCGTTTGTGAGCTGCACCGCAACGCTGACTGAGATGGCTGTGACCGGCTGCTGCAGGTCCATAACCACAGAGCCCCGGGAAGGAGCAGTGCCACCGCTGCTGTTGATTTGCGCCGCGCTGCTAAAAGTGCTACCATTGCCGGCAGTCGGACCTATGCCGATATTGCAGTAATCCTTGTCGGCAGTTCTGTTCATGTAGGGCCCGTTGCCCAGCCGCCTGATGTTGACGGTCAGCGTGTGCGGCCCGGGCGCCCACACTGCCGCTGCAGATGCAGGGCTGATCAGCCCCCGGTCTGCCAAGCTGCTGGCGACGCCCAGCACTGCAGCCGCTGGTGGGTACGTGCTGCTCACGTTCACAAGCGCAAGGCCACCACTGCTGCTGCTACTGCTGCTGGTGGCGGGGGCATCAACAGCTGCGTCCGAGGCCTCCAAAGCAGCCGCAGCCGTAGCCGCGGCAGTGGCCGAGGCACTGAGTGGCCGGGCCACCGCGCGGCACACCACCGCCGCCAGCAGTGCGCAGTCGCCCACTGCCAGCGTGTGACCGCTATCGGCCAAAACCGGTGAGTCCAGGCCGTCAGGCAGGCCGAAAGCAATCCGCATGCATGGGGAGCCTACTGCTGCCGAGGGCTGTGCTGCGTCGGACAGGAGGGACGCTGCGGCCACCCAGACATAGCCTGTGTGCAGCAGGTGTGGCCAGAGCCTGGTTAAGGCTGGAATCGTGTGCATTGGCGTCACTCAGCAACAGCAAGCCATGCTCGGCAACCCAACCAACGCTCAGACAGAGTACCACGCACCCAGGGTCGACAACTCCTCGTGTGCGCCCCTCCGAGTCCAGCCGCTGGCGGCCCAGTCGAATGCGTCCTGTGCAACAGATTGGACGCGTGGGCGGTGGAAAGGCGGGGTGGTGATGCGATCGTGCTGCACACGAGGGTTGGGTGGTCAACATTTGCAGCACATTCGGTACTTGAAGTACCGTACTTCGCCCATCCCTCGGCCCCTAGGACCCACCTGCACGTGCACCATCTCCCATTCCACGCCCATGTACGAGCTGCGGGCGCAAAACTGTACGGCATCAGCGTACGACATCAGGTCGACGCGGTTGATCATGTACGAACCAAGCGATGCGGTGGCCGGTCCGGCTGTAGCAACAGCGTCCGCAACAGCGTCGGCAGGGGCGGCCACCAGCAACGCTCTGGCTGGCTGTGGCTGGCGGTATGTTGCTACCGACAGAAAATGCATTGCGCTGGCCTCGGCGACAACACCGCACAGGCCGGAGGCGTCCGCACAGGTCATCTATGGAAGGCAGCCGACGGGCAACAAGCAGGGCAAGTGAGTCATTGGGCGCTTGGGGCGATGCGAAGCGCACAGCAGCAAGCGCAGCGCTCGCTGTACAGGGGGCTGCACGCTCATTGGGGGGTTTGCTGTTCCAGTCCCGTTCCCGCTCCCCTCGTCCGCTAGTCACAGCCGGTGCGTGAATTCCATGCTGTTGCCCGCATGAGCAGAACTCACTCGGCAGGCATCCAGGCCAGTCTGGCATTGCGGAAAGCCAGCGGGGCCCATGATTGGCACGTTGCTGTTCATATTGCAGCCTGCAGGCCGGGCATGGACGGAGTGCGCGAAACACGAGTTGTAACTCGCATGCAACACGTGACAAGTCCGGGGTCCGGGGGGTGCACCCGTAGCGGCAGCAGCACATGCGGCAGGGGACATGCACAGACACGAGACGGCGCCTTACATGAGTTGGAGCTACAGACACGTAAGTATGGGTGACACGCGTTGATGGAAGTTTGATAGAACCTGGAGGCCATGATGCAGAAGGAGTCAAAGGCGAAAAGAGTCGAAGATGAAAGATGCACCCTTAGGGACGAGCGAAGGACAGGGAGGACGCCGGCCAGCCCGGAGGCTCGTTCACGTGGACTATCATGGTCTCTGCATGGCGTGTTGTCATCATGACGCTCGCGCGCCCCCATTCTGAGTTCGTTACCCATGCGCACCTGCCCGCCATGATAGAGGCCCAGGGGCACGCCGGCGGCTGGGTCAAGGTGTCCAACATGGGTGCGTAGTGGACGGCCGTCGAGGGCGGCGGTGAGCCGGCCGGGGCCGCCCAGACGAACGAAAGCTGCATTCATCAAGGTCAAGGGACCGCTCAGGGAGCACGGTCTCAGATTTCGGCAGCACAGAGCGCGACAGGATTGGCACAGGCGTTTCCAGCACAGCCTCAGATTTGATGCCGCTTCATCCATTGCGGTCATCATGTGCACATAACAACGCCTAGCCGAATACCCCTCCTTTGCCGCGCGCCCATCACCTGTGCGCCCAGCAGCCCCCTGACACACGCCGCACCCCCCATCGAAGCAAGCCAGACCCTTTAAGGTAGACCTCCCCCCTTGCTGACTACCTTGCTACACGTCTTTGTACCATCTTGCATCCCACCCCCACCCACCCCCACCCAACCACGCACGCCTGCATACCTGGTGAAGCCACGGCACATCGGCATTTGTCAGTTGTCCGAGCCGGCCGTAGTTAGCGCGCAGGTAGGTTTCGTTGATATACCGGTCCCAGGCGGAGGTGTTTAGGAACTGCGACCAGGCGCCCGCCAGGTAGCCGCCGGGCGGCGCGTCCTCCCTGAACCAGTGGCTGCAGCCGCCGCGGCCCAGCTGCAGGCGGCGGCCGCTGCGGGTGACCAGCGTGAGGCCCTCCACCTCGTTGGCGCGGAAGCAGCCCTGGGGGTGGGAGGCGGGCGGCGGGCACGCATGTCTGGTTTGGGGGAGGTAAGGCGGTGTGAAGACCGAGCATGCCACGTGTGGTAATGTCAAGCAACATGGCCAATACACAACCCTCACCACACGCACCTCCACCGCCACGATGTAGTCGTTGTAGGGACCCACGTTGTACGTCTCGTAGCCCGGGCCTGGGTGTGTAGTTGGGGGGCAGGCGCAGGGTGCCGGTCATGAAACGGTAGCAGCCATTGCTGAAACAAGGGCCAGGGCTTGGTCCCGGGCCATTGCGAGACTAAAGCACCATCCACCAACACCACCAATACACTAACCTGCGTCGAAAGCTGGGCTGCGCACGCCCATCACAAAGCCATCGCCGAGCGGCGGTGGCAGGCCCGTGGCAGGGCTCTGACCCTGGTAAGCCGCCCAGGCGTCCTCCCCCTCCCCCTCGCGCACCAGCCGCAGCGCCGTCAGCCGCCGGTTGCCGCCCCTGTGTGTGGCAGGTACAGCGCACACGTGCAAGATACGTCACATGCGCCCGCACTGTGCTTCAGCCATGACGTCCGCACGCCCATGCCCACCTGTACAGCGCGGTCACAACGGGTCCCAGCTGCCAGAACCGCTCGGCGCCGTCCTCCACCTCCATCGTCATAGGAAAGGGTTTCGTCACTATCGGAGTGGCGCTTTCATCAGCCTGCCAAGGCACCACAGTGGCCTGGAGCCCCGGCCAGAACATCTCCCCCAGCGGACCGCCCGCCACAAAGCCGCTCCGTTGCAGCGTCAGCCCGGCAGGGCTGCTGCTGCCAGGGCTGCTGCTGTCACTGCTGGTAGCGACCGGGCCAGTGGCGGCGTAGGGGCTGGGCAGCAGCGGCGCCGGGGCCCCCGGCGCGAAGTGGCGGCGATACCAGGCGGAGGAGGACTGCATGGATGCAGGGGAGGTGAAACGTCAGCAGGAGTCAGCTCCCCTGACCGGCAGCGAAGAAGCTATTCGCATGGCGCGCCTCATGATGTCAGGCTGTTCCTCCATCCCAAGGGCCCTTTCATCAGGCTGTTAGGCCAATCCCACACGTGTCCGGCAGCACAAGGTACATCCAGCATGCCGCACATCCCATGCTCTAGCCCATATCGGCCTAGCTATTGTACAGTCCGCCGTGGCTAACACAAGCCCCTTGCGCTCGTTGGGCATGCACTACCGTATGTCAATATTTGACAAAGACAACCCTGCTCCCACGCTCACCGAAAGCCCTGCCGCCAGCAGCACCACCTGCTCCTCCACACACACATATGCTAGGCGCCAGCTGCAGGGCCGGTCCGTGGTCACCCACGTGAGGTCCGGCGGCCCCGCACCACTACTGCTGCCAGTGCCGGCGGGTAGCAGCTTGGCGGCGCGGCACACACGGGCCCTGTGTGGCAACATGTCGATTTCCTTTGGGTTGGATCATAGCTTTACAGCTGGTGACTGCAGAACCAAATCATAGCAACAGGACTCGCGAGAAAGATGACACACGACAACGACGGCTCCGGTTGCGGGCGTAGATCCTCAGCAGGCTTCCCACACCCCACATTCGTGTCGCCCATCGTTGGTCGCCAATTCGGTGGAATACTTCTGTACCCGGATGGGTGACCACAAGTCCATTCATTGCATGCGGCGCAGGCCTGTCCGGTATCGGTTGACGGGAATACACGTGCATGCCAGGTGCTTCGGGTCACTCACTCGTCCCACGCCCACAGCGCCCACTGCTGCTGCTCCTCTGGGCCGCCAGCCGCTGTGCCCATCAGCGCCAGCCGCACATCCTGTGAAGCAGCAATGCGCAGCTGCTAATAGCCGAGGTGCGAGAACAGCGTTCGGTCGCGAGCGCGAGAATGGCGTGCTACCATTTTGCAGAAGCCCCCACACATACCAACGCACCTGCGACCTCTGGGGCTGGTCCAGCAACAGCTGCGTCAAGACCTGGACGAGCAGCGATGCGGGCAGCAGCGCGCCCTGAGGGCCACTGCTGTCCCCCTGAGCCCAAGTCGTGCTGCTGCATTTGGATACAGCCTCCAAGAAAGTTGCGGGTTTTGTGTATACTGTAAACTGGCGGTTCTGCAGAATGAAAGAGAGTGTGGTCTCTGGCAGAGCCGTAATGCTTTGAATCATAAGCGCTAGAATCAGGAGCACGTTTCTAAATTCAGTCGAGCAACCCTTTAGCAAGAGTTGGCGCAACATGTGGAAATATGAGAAGGCCGCGACTAAAAGCAATAATCACATTTCTACGTTAACATAAGAAGTTGACGATTTGTTTGTATTAACAGTATTAGGGCGCGGCAGCAAGATACACCAATTGATCAATCTTGGGCCGCACTCTAGCGGCGTGTGCCTCCGCCTCTCAGTCTCCGACAGCCAATAGTAAGCCTTGATCGCTATCAAAATCTTCGGGCCGGTTATACGACGGGTTGTACCCGGTCGAATTTCGGGGCCATGTGCGGCTCCTTCCGCCCCCGCCCCCCCCCCCCCCCCCCCCCACACACACACACAGTCCCGCAACGGCAGTGCTGGCAGGGAGGGCACTCCAAACCTGTCCGAACGTACCACGTACATCAGCACCTGCCCAGCCTTGCACGTGCCTCTTAAGGGCGGCGGCGGGCACAAATCGTCGCATCCCCCCTTGCCGAGGCGCCGCGCTCCGCCGCCTCCCTGCTGCGCAGCGGCTGCTACGGCAGCAGTGCCGGTGGCAGCTCCTTCCGCCCGCCTCTGCTGCCGACGTTCGCAGCGCTGCGGGGCCCACAGATGCTGCTTCCACTTCTCCGCCCAACCGACCAAGCAACCCAAGATTCGCGGCACTCCTGCAAACATGAGCTGGTGCCTGCCAGGGGCATCGCCCCTCTCAGCGTCTCCGTCCAGCTATCCAAATCCTCCCATACGGTAGTCCGATCATACATGGTTTCTGTACCTCACTGTCTTCACGCTGCATAACGGTATGTTGCAACGTGCACATGCCGGGTCCCGAGCCCCTGACTGACAGTACGGCGGCCGTTTCAGCTGTACAGCGCGGCCACGACATCAGTCCCCGCTGCCAAAACCGTGTTCTGAAGCACAACGGCCAGCCTCTGTCGTCGGGTCGCCGCGCCAGCAGCTACCATGAGGATTGCCTAATGTGCCGCACAGCCCTATGCCTTGCTGCTCGCGCGCGCGGTGATGGGGCCGGCGCTACCCTACCTACGAGTTCAACAGTTCCGCCTCGCCGCACTGAAACCGCCTCGCCTGGCGCCGGTCATCGGCTGGACGCTGCAGCTGCATCCGCGGTCGAGCCACATGCACGTGACTCGCCCAGCAGGGCGGCCAGCTGGGCAACGATCTGCGGGTCATACATGGCGTACAAGGCAGGGGCGGGTACTAGGCACAACGTCCGCCTTTGCAACATCGTGAATCTGATTCCGTAGAGCAGTTGTTTTGTACGTCAGTGGAATGCATACGTCGCGGATGAAGCCATTCTGTGGCAGCTTCAGTCAAGCTTGCCCCAAGGCAGCGCCGCAGTTACGCACCTGGTCAAAGGTGGGCCGCGCCGCAGGGCTGAGGCTGAGGCACGACCGCACCAGCGCCGTGAGCTGTGGCGGGCAGCTTGGCGGCAGCACCGCCCACGGTGGGGCACCATCAGTCCCACCACTGGTGCTTGCGCCCCCAACACCTGGCTCCCGGTCACCGGCGTGGGCGCCTGCGACATGAGAAGTGGCGGCAGGGGCCTCCGAGACCCCGCCCGCTTCAGCCTGCTGCAGCGCGACGATGCGCTTGTACCGCATGCCGTGGCACAGCTCCAGCAGCAACACACCAAAGGACCACACGTCCGCAGCCAGGGACAGACGGCCGCGGGAGCGCACCTCGGGCGCCGCATAGCCGGGCGTGCCCTGCGTGCATGTGTGAGGTGATGCTCAGGCTCGCGAGAGGTGCTGCTCTCTGAGTAATGTGACATGTTATCGGATTGGTCCCTTCCTCAAGGAAAACGCCAGCCCCTGCCGCACCTGGAAGCGGTTGGAGGCGTGTGTCTGGTTCTCGCCCATGGGCAGGCTGTGTGCGTGGGGTCAGGCGCGAAGGTTTAATTTAGTGTGGAGGTTCAAGACACGACTACCTTACCGTAGTTAGGTGAGGACGCAGTTGTAAGCTCACGGACAGACAGCGAGTCCGTCATGCAGTAGCACACCCTCACCTTAGCCCGAAGTCCGAAACCTTGGCTGTTACTGGCGGCCGCCACAGCCCCGCCAGCGGCTGCAACAGCTGCGCATCGCCCTCGGTCGCTGCTGCTGGCGCACTCGCAGCCGCCTCGGTGGCGGTCGGGGCGGCAGATGCGGGTGCAACAGCACGCGCGCCCGTGGCCGCGCCCCCAGCCACTGCAGTGCGGGCATCCGCTCCACCCCTAGCGGATTGCACCAGCTCGCCAGTCTGGGTCTTCGGTTTCTCCCAATCGAAGCCAGCGACGCTGGACAGAAGGACGTTCTGTGAGCACACGGAGAGATCGCGGCAGCGATGTTCCAGTAGACAGAATCGTGGGGATGTCTGGTGCGCCTCGTTTGAATAGCGTCAAGGGACGGGTTTTCTCGAGGTCTTGGGTTCGATTCCCATAATCCCCTCCGATTTCGGTCGGAACGAAAAGACTAAGGATAAGCAGTCGGCTGGACGAGTTTAGGACTTAGTTGATGAGCCCGGATTCGGTCCACTAGGGCGGCCGCGAGCTCTGAGAAATCGAGTAGTGAAGATCGGATCGGGTGATCGATTAGTGGAGTGTCAATGTATCATTGCGCCTTCGGACTCAAAGGAGTTAGCAGGGCCACATGGACTCGAACCCATGTAACAATCAATCAATCAAGAATCGTGCGCCAACAGGAGGCACCCTGAAAATGATGAGCAATCACTGCAAAATGCCAACATTCTTACCCCGGCACTGAGGTCCCCGTGGACGATGTTACGGCTGTGGATGTGCCGCATGCCACACGCAACATCCAGCGCTAGCGTCAGCCCACACAGCAGGCCCGGACCGCGGCCAGTACTGCTCTTAAACACGCCAGCGTCTACAGAAGCAAGAAACAGTGTGGGGTACGGTTGGGCACGCAGCGATGGGCACGCGGCGAAAAGGAGCAACACCGCTTGCAATCCACAGGGCGCGCCACGCCAGCCCAGAAGACCAACGGCAACAGCAGGATGCGACGTATCGCAGCACTTGCGTGAGCTCACCAAAGGCCGCGCTGAGGGACCCGACGTCACAGTACTCCTGCGCGCGTGTCAGGCCCGAGCCGATGCCTTGGAGGTGGCCTCATAATCAATCAACACCCACCACATCCAATGCAAATGCAGGACATGCAAACACGCACAGCACCGGTACACCCCAGCCTGCAAACCATTCTCGCGCGCCTCGCTCAGCACCCACCTGGATGATGAGGAGCTTGTACACATCGCCCTCGGCATCACCGCCGCCTGGCGGCGCTTGTCGATCCTGATCCTGATCCTGGTGCGGGGGACTAAGCCCTGCTGCTGCCGTGTCCGCCACACCGACCGCTGCGGGCACCACCGCCAGCGGCACCACCTCGGCCTCGTACGTGGTGACCACGTTGGGGTGCTGCGAAGGGGTGGGGTCCAGGCAGGGGCGCGGCGGGCGGGGGCGGGGACAGGTTGGATGAGGGCGGGCGTTGGGATGGCCGGTGCGCTGTGTGAACGTGCGCCGCCGCTTGCAGAGGCATGGAGGTTGGGAAGTGGAAATGATGCGAGCGAACACCGCATGTGCCGCAGCCGCAGCCGCAGCCGCAGCCGCAGCCGCAGCCGCAGCCGCAGCCGCAGCCGCAGCCGCAGCCGCAGCCCCAGCCGCCCACGTACGCACCTGCAGGGACTTGGAGATGGCGGCCTCGATGATGGCGCGGTGCCTCTGCCGGGCCTGTGTGCGCGTTGGGGTGTGTGTTGGGGCGAGGGCGGTGTGGGAACATCGGGGTACGTGCACCGAATCAATGAGTTGTATCCCCTGTTGCCACCTAGCAATGGAATCCACCCACCTGGCCGCCCGCCAGCGCGTCGTGCACCACCAGCGTCTTGATGGCCACCCGCAGGTTGCGCCACGTGCCTGTGCGTGCGTGTGCCAAACGTGATCCGGATAGATTGAGCAAATCTGTAATTGTGGTTTGCCATACATGTATCACCCGCCGCTCACCCAGATACACAATGCCGAATGCTCCGCGCCCCAGCACGGTTTGGATGCGCAGGCCCTGCCAGGCACCACCCTGGCGACCCGCTAGTGCCGCCTGTGCACGGGCGGCGGGGCAGAGGCAAAGGAAGTCAATGGCGGGGCTCCGGGATCGGTTGCGTGCGGCTACAAGAGGTTAACCAGGGGCAGCCCCGAGTGATGTCAAACACTCGATATCCCCCCCACCCACCTGTGCTTCTGAGATGGCCGCACCAATGTCCTCCGGCTGGTCCCTGCCGTTGGTGGCCGCTGTCTGCGAGCCTGCCGCCGCCGGATCCGAAGCAGCAGCCACTGGTGGTGGGGAGGTGGTTGGGTCCGCTGGCCCCCGCCCAGCGGAACAGTGGGTGCCATGCCCTGTGATTTGTTATGGGCACACACGCAGCCCCAATGTAACTGCAAAGCGGACCAAAAGCGGACCAAACCAGGCCCCGCCAGAGCGAGAAGCCCCGCTGCTGCCACCCGGATGCACCCACCCACGGCTCTCCCCACACCAGCCCGCACGGGCAAAACAACCCATGCGCTGGCTCAGAGCCGCGGCCTCCATCAGTGTGATTGCCATCTATCCCTCCCCCCTCCGGTTCTCCTCCCCATCCCAGCCCGCCGAAAGAAAGCGGAGCACGCACCACCTGGCGCCCCTGCAGCCGCAGCCGCCGTGGTGGTGTGCGGCAGGTTCCATGCAAGGCTCTCCTCCATCCTGTAGGAGACACGTGGGGGTACGGGCGCGGACACGGCCGATCAGGGTGTGGGAGTTTGGTCAGGCAAAGGATGAAATCCAAGACGTACGTGCGTGCATGTAAAATGAAGTACATGCATGCATGCCTTGCCGTGCTGGCTGGCATTAGATCGCATTGCGGCGGCCCGTTAAGTAAACCGGCAACACGAACGAGCCCGCAGCTAACACACGCACCTCATGCTAATGTAGGCGCTTAGCTGCGACATCACATCGTCCGGCTGCATCGCGGTCCAACGAAGCAGTGGGGCCGCGGCTCCTGCCGGCTGCGGCGCCTGCTGCGCTCGGGCGCATGCCACCGCCACCGGCAGCAGCGGCGGCGGCGGCAAGGGTACTGCTGTTACAGCTACTGCAGCAGCAGCTGCTGCTGCCGCTGCGCCGGCCCAGTAGTAGTGAGGCACCGGCGACGCCAAACCGCACGCCGGACCTGCTGCCCCGCCGGCCTCGTCGATCACGGCCACTCCCGGATCCGCACCAGCCGCCGCCGCACCAGCGGGGCTTTCCTCGCTCCCGCCTGCTGCCGGGGCGGTGTCGAGGCGCTGGGATGGCGAACTGCCAGCAGCCACAAGGGGTGGGATGCTCTGGCGGCCGCGCTGAATGACATTGGCGCTGAGGGAGTTCTCACTGCTGTTGAGGGCAGACGAGGAGCTTGGGCGGCCGATGATCAAGTGCCGGTGCCGGGGGAACTGGTCCATCTTGGCGGTGAGTGTCAGCGCGACTACCGCCGATGGGCGGGTGGCGGTCCCTCCGCCACCGTGCGGCTTGCCAGCAGGCGCTGAGGTGGTGGCAAGGGCAGTGCTGCAGCTGGCGGGCATCGTGTCGAAGGCTGATTCCACAAGGTCTCTGTAATAGTGGCTGCTGCTGTCACAACCTGTCAAGGAATCAGCCTTCCCATCCCCGCTGTGACAGCCGCTGCATCCAGCCCACCATTTTGCCTGCTGACGACGACGGCGTGCCATCAGCATTGCCGCCGCGCCCACGGCTACTGCTACAGCCACTCCGCCCACTACTGCTCCAGCAATGACGCCAATGGGTGCGCTGCTGCTGCTGCCACTCGTGGTTGTGTCAGTGGCCCCCAGAACTGGAGCTGCCGAGGCCTGCACTGGTGGCCCCCCAGTCATGCCTGCTGGAAGGGACCCAAGCGAGCCAGACTGCCCTGGCTGCTTGGCGTCAGCAGTGGTATCACTACTGCCAAGGCTGCTGTTGCCTGTCAGCACGGGCCCACTTGTGGCACCAGCTGGCATGCCCCATACAATCTGCAGGGACCCGATGTAGTAGCCGACCGAGCCCTGGGGATGATGCGTAATGAGGGATGGGAAAGGCCGAAACTGGCGGGAGGCACGCTCAATCATGAGCATGATCACCATCCACACCGGGTGGACCGTGGGGTTCTTCCCCTGTCCAGATTGACATTGACCCTGCCGACCAGCTCACCTGCATGCCCACCAGGTAGCCGCCGGGCTGCGGTACCGAGTCCAGGAACGGGACGCTGCACGCCGCCGCCGCCCCTAGCAGCGCGTGCGTCCAGCGCCGGCCGGCGTTGGTGTGAAACACCAGCCGCTCCACGAACCCGCCCGTGCAGCCGCTCACAGCCACCACCACCTCCCCGGGAGCAAGCTGGAACGTCTCCCAGCCGCCGCTGCTGACCAGCCCCATGTGCTGCCAGCTACTCCCTATGCCCAGTCTCAGGCGCACCGCTGACAGCACCGCCACACTGTCGGTCTCGTTTGTGAGCTGCACCGCAACGCTGACTGAGATGGCTGTGACCGGCTGCTGCAGGTCCACAACCGTACTGGACCGGCTCACACTGGTGCTGTTTTGCAAGGTGCTGTTGCTAATGCTTTCCGTGGCACTGTTACCGCCGATGGCGGCGTTGCACCCGCTGATGGCCGAGGCGTTCACCTGTATGTAGGGCCCGTTGCCCAGCCGCCGACTGCTGGCGGTCAGCAGCGTGTGCGGCCCCGGCACCCAAGCTGCCGCTGCAGCCGCGGGGCTGATCAGCCCCCGGTCTGCCAAGCTGCTGGCTCCGCCCAGCACTGCAGCCGCTGGTGGGTACGTGCTGCTCACGTTCACAAGCGCAAGGCTGCTACTGCTGCTGGTGGTCGTGGTGGTGGAGCCATCAGCAGCTGCGTCGGGGGCCTCTAAAGCAGCCGCAGCAGTAGCCGCGGCAGTGGCCGAGGCGCTGAGTGGCCGGGCCACCGCGCGGCACACCACCGCCGCCAGCAGTGTGCAGTCACCCACTGCCAGCGTGTGGCTGTCAGTCGCGGACGGCGAGTCCAGGCCGTCAGGCAGGCCGAAAGCTACCCGCGTGCAGGAGGCGCCTGCTGCTGCGGAGGGCTGCGCTGCGTCGGACGACGACGGGGCCACCCAGAAGTAGCCTGTAAGAGGATGCAGGGATTGAGATCGAATAAAGGTCCGTGTAACACGGGGCCCCAGTGGGAAAGACTTAAAAGGATGTACACTGACTATCCATGCCAACAAGGACGCACCAAGGGCCGACACGGCCTCGTGTGCGCCCCTCCGAGTCCAGCTGCTAGCGACCCAGTCAAACACGTCCTGCGGGAACCAGAGGAGCCGGTGAGGTCGTGTCTGCCGGTGAAACTTCTGCACACAGCATTGTGATTCGTGACATAATGAAGGACGCTCAAGGCACACGCTGTACCCATGTCCGCCGTTTCTAGCCCCTCGTCCGCTCCCCCCCTACGACTTCACGTCTTAACTAATGATGAATGTTACCCCCCCCCAGCCCCCCGGACCCACCTGCACGCGCACCATCTCCCAGTCCAGGCCCATGTACGAGCTGCGGGCGCAGAACTGTACGGCGTCTGCGTACGACATCAGGTCGACCCGGTTGATTATGTACGATGTCAGCGCGGTTGTGGTGGGTCCGGCGGTTGTAGTAGCAGTGGCCGCAGGAGCAGCCGCAGGAGCAGCAGCCGGTTGAAGACCATGGGTGGGCGACTGGTTGAGCGTGGCTGCCGCGAGGAAGTGGAGGGTGAGTGCCTCGGGGACGACCCAGCACAAGCCGGCAGACAGGGCGCAGTTCGACTGTAGGTAGGTCGGCGGGAGGGGGGGAGAGTCCTCGTGACAAACCAAACATAGAGCGTTTACCGTACTTGTTTCAAGCGTTGAGGTCAGGCAGCAACGCCCTGGATTGCCTGGGCCCCCAGCGGTTTCGCGGCTTTCCATCGCAACCCAGGCAAAAACCCGCCCAACAGTGACTGTCAAAGCTCAGACAGGAAACGGCGCACCCACCTGGCACGCGTTCAAGGTAGTGCTGCAGTAACTGTAAACACCCGCGCCGCTCAACCAGTCCGTCACAAAGTTGCAGCCTGGCACACACACAGGGATAGATCACATGGAAGCAAGCGTCCCGAATGTGCACATGCAGCACACAGTGACACAGACAGCTGCAGACCCCAAGCAATCTGCATGCCGCTAAACATACAGGCTTACAGGTGTTGGAGCTGCATATGCGAAATTTCCATTCGCGTCCATACAGTGCTCCCGTGCACGCCTGAATACCGCCAGGAAAGAACCTGCGCGCGCCCAGCCCCGTGTGCGGAGGTCAGTGGGAGCCAGCGCAGTGTGGGCAGCGGCCATACATTCAACCTACCCTCTAAAAAGGCAAATGGGGCATGAGGTAGAAATGGCACCCTACGTTCATGCACATACATATGGCCGGCACAGCTACTAGATAGGCTGGCCCCAGCTAGGCGCCACCACCCAGTGATGGCGATGGTGATGGCATGCGGCCGCGCATCACCATAGACTGCTACCGATACTAATGGGGGTGGCACTGCACCCCCATTAGTATCTGCTGACGTCAGCGCCCGCCGTGCCCGCGCACCTGCCCGCCATGCCCGAGGCCCAGGGACACGCCGGCGGCTGGCTCCACGTGTCCAGCACGGGTGCGTAATGGACGGCAGTCGAGGGCAGCGGCGCGCTGGCCGGGGCTGCCCAAATTAATGAAAGCTGCAGGTGCAGAGGTCAAGGATTTAAGGACGTGAGCACAGGGGGTGCGCGGGCTGCGACGTGGTCGTGGTGCGCCAAGTCAGGGCACGGTAATTCCAAACCAAGCCGTGACGATCGATGCAGTAAAAATCAACGGCTGTATCGATCGGGTCCCCATCCAGGATTTCACGTGAGCAGCCCTACCTGCAGTAGGTAGGGCAGCTGTATTGCGCTTCCAGGCGTCAACCCTGCCAAACGTTGGTACCGGTCCCAGGCGGTGTCGTTGAGGAACTGCGACCAGGCGCCCGCCAGGTAGCCGCCGGGCGGCGCGTCCTCCCTGAACCAGTTGCCGCAGCCGCCCCGGCCCAGCTGCAGGCGGCGGCCGCTGCGGGTGACCAGCGTCAGGCCCTCCACCTCGCTGGTGCGCAAGCAGCCCTGTGGGTGGGAGGCAGGTGGCGGGTACGCAAGTCTGGTTTGGGGGAAGGTAAGGCGGTGTGAAGACCGAGCATGCATGTCATGCATGGAGACTGCATTTCCCGAAATGCCCACCTTCCCTCTTTTCAACACGCACGCACCTCCACCGCCACGATGTAGTCGTTGTAGGGCCCCACATTGTACGTCTCGTAGCCCGGGCCAGCCGGGCCCCAGGACTCCGTCAGGTACTTCCCTGCGGGTGCATGCGTGTTGCA
Source organism: Chlamydomonas incerta (assembly GCA_016834605.1). Classification (NCBI taxonomy): domain Eukaryota; kingdom Viridiplantae; phylum Chlorophyta; class Chlorophyceae; order Chlamydomonadales; family Chlamydomonadaceae; genus Chlamydomonas; species Chlamydomonas incerta. The sequence goes on from JAEHOC010000025.1 coordinate 1,033,516, forward strand.
AATCCTAGGCGTAGGGTGAAAGGCGCCAACCAAACCAGATAAGGTTACGCTGCGGCGAACGGCTAGCCATTGTGTCACTATGGTTGCCAGCGTTGCACGGTCATGGGGGGGGGGGGGGTTGTAAACACCAGCCCAATCTAAACCCAAGCGAAACTAGACAAGGGACAGGGGGGGGGGGTAACATGTGGCAGCTGGACAGGCTGTGAAGGAGGCCCCAGCCGACCTCGAGAACTAGGCGTGTCAAACTCCCGAACGTTGGCGGGGCAAGGCCTTGAGGCCGGCAACGGGTCAAGACAGAGGGCGCGGTGATAACAGCTGCTATGCACGCGTGCATCGGTCGCAGCTCCTCAAGTCTAGCTAGCCACCACGCGGCCCCACATCCGCCTGAGCACGGACCCGAGTCCCTGGCCACCACGCGGCTCCACACCCACCTAAGCACATACGCACGTGGACACACGGCTCAGCATGAGGGACACAACGTCACTTGCTCGGCCCGAACAGGCGTCTGAGCTACCTGCCACCGCTCGTGCACCATTGCCAATACCTGCAAATGAACTCACCCTTGCTGGTTGCTGGGATGCGCATCCCCAACACGAACTCGTCGCCGAGCGGCGGCGGCAGGCCCACGGCAGGGCTCTGCCCCTGGTAAGCCGCCCAGGAGTCCGCCGCCTCCCCTTCGCGCACCAGCCGCAGCGCCGTCAGCCGCCGGTTGCCGCCCCTACGGTTTGCACGTACCCGCATGGAGTGAAACCGAATGCATTCCACAGCTGCAGTACTGCATGCGCATAAGTTGCCACGCCCACATCCCGTACACCCACCTGTACAGCGCGGTCACGATAGGTCCCAGTCGCCAGAATCGCTTGGCGCCGTCCTCCACCTCCACGGTTAGGGGAAAGTCTACGGACTTGTCCATCCATAGCCGCCCCAGCGGCCCGCCCGCCGTGAAGCTGCTGCGGTACAGGGTCAGCCCGGCTTGGCTGCTGCTTCCACTGCTGCTATCACTGCTGGTCGCGACCGGGCCAGTGGCGGCGTAGGGGCTGGGCAGCAGCGGCTCCGGGGCCCCCGGCGCGAAGTGGCGGCGGTACCAAGCGGAGGAGGACTGCGCGGGAGGGAACGGAGAAGGCGGGGTGGCTGAAGCCAGTATCAATGCTTTCACGCTGACGGTTCCTGGCAGAACCGTGCACCCATCCCTTGTTAAGCCGCCCTCGCTCACCGACAGCCCCGCCGCCAGCACCACCGCCTGCTCCGCCGTGCACACGTACGCCAGGCGCCAGCTGCAGGGCCGGTCCGTGGTCACCAGCGTGAGGTCCGGCCCCGCACCACTACTGCCGCTGCTACCACCGCTGCCAGTGCCGTCGGGCAGCAGCTTGGCGGCGCGGCACACCCGGAACCTGTGCGGCCAGCATGGCCATAGGTGGGGGCAATCAATCAATACTGTGTGTGTTGGCGTGCTTTCCAAACCCTGCACGCCGCACCAACGCGTGACGCTGGACTGCCACGCCCTGGTGGTGCGACCCTACGACCCATTACCCCATACCAGGAGAAGATGACGAGGCAGCGGTCCTCTGCAACCCCGAGTCCCACTCACTCGTCCCATGTCCACAGCGCCCACTGCTGCTGCTCCTGTGGCGCCCCAGCGGCGACCTGGTTCGCGAGCCCAGACCGCAGTTCCTGGGGGCATCGTAAGTCCCATGACCATTGAATGATGCCGCTAAGGCGGTGGTCAAGCAAGCAGCGCAAGCTCATGCGAGTCGATTCCGCGGGTATCACCCCCGGACACCGATACGCTTCCCCGCGCGAACAGAGCATATTGCATAACAGCCTCCTCATGCATTTCATAGCTATGAACACACCTGCGCCGTCTCGGGCTGCTCCCGCGCGAGCTGAGCAAACACGCCGACGAGCAGCGACGCAGGCAGCAAAGCCCCGACGCCTCCATCGAGCATTAAAGTATAACTGCATGCTTTTATAGCCTCCAAATACGTCGCCGGCTCAAGAAACGCGGTGAAGTGTTGGTTATTTTGGCTGAAAGCGAACTGCTCCGCCAGGCATGCCTGGATTAATACAGCGAAAGCTATGACATGAAGCAACTTAATCATGTCCCAGATTAGTTCATTGAAACTGTGAGACGTGCTGAAACTGTGAGACGTCCCTCAGCACTCCGATTCATGATGCCAGATGAATTACTGGCAGGTCATTGTTTGCTTATAATACGACGACAGAAACACTGTCGAGAAGTCGATTCCCAGTTTTCTAGGGCACTGGATCCAATCGCATGGACGTGGGGGGCCTATCTCCACATTCAGGCCCATCTTCTAAGCTTTTTCAATGACAACACACATGCTGAAGCTACTGGCATGACCCAACGCGGGTGCGCCCAACAACGTTGCAGTGTCCACACTGCCCAACACACACACCCAACCCCCAACAAACCCTGTATATGCGGTCCCCGTCAAGCTCATCATCCGGTCAGCGGACCTTCCTCCATATTCCAGGTCGAGCACGCGCATGGTGCTGCACGGTGCGACACCATGACACCAATCATCAGACACTCATTGGACACCAGCCGGAGTCAGAATCGCCCATCACACGCTCGAGTGGCGTGTGACTCCACCAGCAATGCCACAAGCTGACTGGCAACCTACATGCCATACAGGGATTGGAGAAGCAGGACGGGTCAGCCATTTGAGGATACCAAGTGGAGTGTGGAGTGTGTGGGTCTTGCCATAATGGTGCACGTGCAGGCACGGTGCTGCGAACTGACCTTACCCGCCGCAGCGTGCACGTTAGCACGTACCTGGTCAAACGTCGGCCGTTGTGATGGATTTATTCCAAGGCACGACCGCACCAGCTCTGTAAGCTTTGGCGAACAGGTGCGAGGCAGCACCGCCCACGCAGGAGCACCATCAGTCCCACCACTGGTGGTACTGTTGGCCCTCGTGCCCGGCTGCCACTCACTAGCCCGACGAGAACCAACGCCAGCGCCAGCAGCTGCGGGTCCGGGCATGTCCCCCGCTTCAGCCTGCTGCAGCGCGATAATGCGCTTGTACCTCAGGCCGTGGCACAGCTCCAGCAGCAGCACGCCAAAGGACCACACGTCCGCGGCCAGGGACAGACGGCCGCGGGAGAGCACCTCGGGCGCCGCATAGCCGGGTGTGCCCTGCGTGCATGTGTGAGGTGATGCTCAGGCTCGCGAGAGATGCTGCCCGCTGAGTAATGTAACACGCTGTCTTCCTGGTCCCTTCCTTAAGGATTGCCAGCCCCTGCCGCACCTGGAAGCGGTTGGAGGCGTGTGTCTGGTTCTCGCCCATGGGCAGGCTGTGGGGGGCAGGACGGGTAGACCAACATCGATTCGGATCAAAACATCGCTGGCTCTAGATACGGCACTATCCTGCATTTGTACGCACCTGAGCCCGAAGTCCGACACCTTGGCCTGCACCGGCGGGCGCCACAGCCCCACCAGCGGCCGCAACAGCTGCGCATCGCCCTCAGCCACTTCGTGCGCATCCGCAACTGCCTCCGCAGCGGTTGGACCCTGGGTCGCATCGCCTCCTGGGCCCAGGATCCCTCCAGACGGCACCAGCTCGGCAGCAGCCTCAGCCGCCACCACCGCAGGCTCCTGCCACTCCGATCCAGCGCGGCTCGATAGCAAGACGTTCTGAGCGCGGCCGCAGAGCAGGTCAAACATGTGGAAGTTTGTTTGGGTCCTTTGAAACACAAATAAAGGGCGTTTGCAGGCTTCAGGGCAAGTCTCCAGCGTTTCTTAACTGCCTTACTAGATGCACACACACAGAGAGACGCATTGCTCGGCAGGTTTGGTTTGTGTGTGTTGTCCAACACAGCGGCGCATGCGGCGGCTCTCACCCCGGCGCTGAGGTCCCCGTGGATGATGTTGCGGCGGTGGATGTGCCGCATGCCGCACGCAATGTCCAGAGCCAGCGCCAGCCCGCACAGCAGGCCCATGCCGCCCTCAGCAATGCTGCCAAACACGCCAGCGTCTGTTCAATACATTAAACCGGGAAAGCACATTCATCGTCGTAAGATCGGGTTAAGCCCAGGGATTCCCCAGAGGCTCAATAAGCAGTGGAGCTGCCTGCGCCGCACGGCCCCTCACCTAATGCCGCCGAAAGGGACCCAACATTGCAGTATTCCTGCGCGGCAGCAGGGCATAGACGAGTTGGATGTGACGTGAACGAGGACATTCATGGCGAGGCCGGGAACTGATGACGCGGTGGGCAGCATATGAAAGCGACACGAGCTTTCTGCGCACCTGGATGATCAGCAGCTTGTAGACATCGCTGTCACTGTTGTCGTCACCTGCCGCTGCCGCCGGCCGCTCGGGCTGCCCGTCTGTGGTGTGGCCCACACCGACCGCCAGCGGCACCACCGCCAGCGGCACCACCTCGGCCTCGTACGTGGTGACCACGTTGGGGTGCTGCGGGGAGGGCAGGAGGGCGTGGGGATGGATTGCCGGTGGGTTGTGGCACGAGCGTGTCCGACTGCCAGAGCACCAACACGGGCATGCTTGGCATCTCCGATCCAACTCACGTGCAGGGACTTGGAGATGGCGGCCTCAATGATCGCACGATGCCGCTGACGGGCCTGTGTGCACGTTGGGGTGAAAACTGGTAGATTCCCAAGCACAGGAAGACAAAGAATGCTTACTCCGCATCCGAGTCAAGCATCCACCCAAAGACCCACCTGCTGGCCGCCCGCCAGCGCGTCGTGCACCACCAGCGTCTTGATGGCCACCCGCAGGTTGCGCCACGTGCCTGTGCGCCGTGGCATGTACGTGCGCGGGGACATGCGTGTTTGGTGTGGCATGCACCCTGACGCGGTCGCCGTGAGATGACCCGGCAGCTTTCATTCTGTCAGTACGGTAGTACGGTACCGGTAGTATCCATTGCCGGGTCATGCATGCACAAGCCGCACCTACCCAGGTGCACAATACCAAAAGATCCACGCCCAAGAAATGCCTGGATTTGCAGGCCCTGCCATGCGCCCTGACGGCCCACCACAGCCATCTGCGATCAATCAAGCATGGTGGTAGTGAACAAACAGCCGAGCAACCAAGCTATGCGTGTTAGTGAGCTCCCACTCTGGGCAAGCCTCCTGCCCAGATCAGGTCTGACTCTGGTTCCCCCATCTGCCCCCTATCTGCATGCCCGTCTAGCCCGTCGGAAGTCGGAACCCGGACATAATCCCCGTGCGAACCGGTCAGAATGCAAGCATTTGAGCCGGGCGGTTGGAAGGACTGCCCATCCAAACGCCCGGCGGCCGGACGCCCAATCCCCCGCCCAGTCAGCCGCCCAGTCAGCCGCCTATTCCCCCACCCATCCACACGTGTCAATCAGCCTCTCGGCAGCATTGATATAGTTTATTGCCTGTAGTTCGGTAACCATGGAGCACGGCCCAGACGCCGACGCACCTGCAGCTGCGCAATTGCTGACCTGATGTCTGGCGTGTCCTCCGCACTCGACTCCGCTTCTGCGCACTGCTGCTGTAGGCAACCGGCGCCCCCACGGCAGCCTGCAGCATCGCCTGAGAAGGCCTGCTGGCCACTCCGCTGTGTCGCCGTAGTCGCCTGCTGCTGCTGCTGCTGCTGCTGCTGCTGCACCGGCCCATGGGCCTGGCTGGCCGGATCCTGGTTCCAGACCAAGCTCGCATCCAGCCTATAGGCGCAGATTGAACATGCGCTGGGTGGGTGGGTTGTGCGGGTTGGCGCGGGCGTTACCCGGTCCGCAGCTGGCGAACTGGGAGGCCCATGCATAAAGTTGCGCGTGCAGGCAAATAGGGGCATCAAATACTTCACGCACGTGCCGGGTATGCGCACCTCATGGTGTAGGCGCTCAGGCGCGACTCAAGGTCGCAAGGCTGCTGCTGTAGCGGAACCGGCGTTGCCGCGGGTGCCGTAGGGGCCCTGGGTGGCCCCCCTGCTACAGCCATCATGGCTGCAGCAACCACCGTGGCGCCAGCCCAGTACGGAGGTGCTGGTTGTGGCTTTGCCGGTGTGCGGTCCAAAGCAGGCGCCTGGGCGCTCTGCGGCGCTGCTTCTGTCGGCTGTGCCGCCGCAACTGGTACTGGCCGTGCGACAATCTCTAGCGTGTCAGCGCTGCCAGCCTCCAAATGCAGAAATCCTGCACCCAAAGCGCCACCGCCGTGTGTGTTTGCCGTTGTAGCTGTTGCCGGGCACACGGCAGCAGCCGATGCACCCGGTGCTGCTCGAGGCGGCACTGCTGCTTGCCCGCAGCTGCTATGCAAGCTGGCGCTCCAGCCAGCAGCTGAGTCCATGACAGTAACGACCGGACCCGCCAGCCCCGGCACTTCCGTGAGCTCGCCCTTGAAGCGCGGGGTAACAAACGCTTGTTGCGAGTCCATGTCAGTGCCACTGCTGAGTGCTGTGCTGAGCGCCGTGCTGAACGCCGTGTGGCCACACAGCACGGCGCCGACTCAGCCGCAGCCGCAGCGGGGGAGTAGGGCTCCTGCTGCTGCTGCTGCTGCTGCGTAGGCAAACGCGTCGACTGCAGCAGCGGTAGCAATGCGCCAACCGCTGCCGGGCGCGCTCCCAGCGACACTGCGACGACCGCGGCTGCCGCGGCGGTGGGCGGGCGGATGGCAGCGCTGCAGTCCATCCCGTCGTCTGCTGTCGCGGCTGCTGTTGGTGGGCCGGCAATTGAATGGAGACGGCGGCTGGGCGGCCATCGACTCTGCAGCCGGCTAAGCAGGCCGCCTAGTCTGCTGCCGGTGTAGCCGGTGTCATCATTGATTTCATAGGCTGTGGCGCCCCCCGCGGTGCTGACTGTGCTGTCCTCCTTTCCTGCGGGTGTGGACTGCCCTTCTGCACCTATGACCCGGTGCTGCTTGCGTCTCTGGCGTCGTGCCAGCAGGAGAGCGGCGAAAGTGCCTACGATTGCGGCCGCCGCAGCAACACCGCCAGCCGCAGCTCCTGCTACTACTGCGGCAGGCGGGACACCCCTGCCGCCCCTACTACCGCTGCCAGCAGTGTCGCCGCTGCTGCTGTTCCTGCCTGCCGCCGCCACTGCTGCCGTGTCGGTTGCGAACCCACTGCTGCTGCCAGCAGTGGAACTGGGCACTGGCAGTGACGGCCGCCGTGAAAACGAACTTGCGCCTGCCAGCTCATCCCCATTGTTGCCACTGCTGCTAGTGCCGGCACCAGCCGCAGGTGAGCCCCACACCAACTGCAACGACACGATGTAGTAGCCGATCGAAACCTGAGGTAGGGAAAACAAAGGTAGATGCGTAGGGCACAGATACAGCTACGGCAGCATAAGCGTACGTACGTTGCGCGAGGGTTAGCTAGGCTGATATGCTGCTGCAGCAGCTGCTGCAAGCTTCAATTTCCCACCTACCGTTATACATGCTCGGCTAAAGCGGCCGCCCAGCTCACCTGCATTCCCACCAGGTAGCCGCCGGGCTGCGGTGCCGAGTCCAGGAACGGGACACTGCACGCCGCCGCCGCCCCTAGCAGCGCGTGCGTCCAGCGCCGGCCGGCGTTGGTGTGAAACACCACCCGCTCCACGAACCCGCCCGTGCAGCCGCTCACAGCCACCACCACCTCCCCGGGGGCAAGCTGGAACGTCTCCCAGCCGCCGCTGCTGACCAGCCCCATGTGCTGCCAGCTACCCGCTGAGCCCAGTCTCAGGCGCACCGCTGACAGCACCGCCACACTGTCGGTCTCATTTGTGAGCTGCACCGCAATGCTGACTGAGATGGCTGTGACCGGCTGCTGCAGGTCTACGACCACAGTGCCTTGGTTTGGTGCAGCGCCGCTGCCGCTGGGTGGCATGACAACCCCAATGCCAAGGCTGCAACCCGAGTTGTCTTGCGAGGCGTTGAATATGTTGTAGGGCCCGTTGCCCAGCCGCCTGCTGCTGACGGTCAACGTGTGCGGCCCCGGCGCCCACGCTGCCGCTGCAGCCGCGGGGCTGATCAGCCCCCGGACTGCCAGGTTGCTGGCTCCCCCCAGCACTGCAGCCGCTGGTGGATACGTGCCGCTCACGTCCACAAGCGCAAGGCCACCACTGCTGCTGCTGCTGCTGCTGCTGCTGCTGGTTGTGGCGGGGACATCTGCAGCTGTGTCCGAGGCCTCCAAAGCAGCCGCAGCAGTAGCCGCGGCAGTGGCCGAGGCGCTGACTGGCCGGGCCACCGCGCGGCACACCACCGCCGCCAGCAGTGTGCAGTCACCCACTGCCAGCGTGTGGCTGTCAGTCGCGGACGGCGAGTCCAGGCCGTCAGGCAGGCCGAAAGCTACCCGCGTGCAGTTGGCGCCTGCTGCTGCGGAGGGCTGCGCTGCGTCGGCCAGGGGTGACGACGGCGAGGGGGCCACCCAGAAGTAGCCTGTGAGCAGCAAGTGTGGCCAGAACCGGGTTAAGGCTGGGATTGCGCGTACATCCAGAGCACGCAGCAACAGCTTGCCATGCTCGGCAAACCAACACCCAGACAGCACCACGCACCCTGGGCGGAGAGGGCCTCGTGCGCGCCCCTGCGTGTCCAGATGCTGGCGGCCCAGCCGAATACGTCCTGTGCAGTACCGAAAGGCAGCCTTATGGCCGTCAAGTAGGAGCAACCATGCTGGCAAGGTGCGTGTGTGTGTGTGGGTAAACATCCCTGGGGCCGTTGTAAGCGTTCCCGGCGGTGCCCCACCCAAGACAAGGCCTCATGCTGATGGCTCTCTGGCGACATATTTACAACTACCCTAATGTTATGTTAACGTAAGTTTGCTTGCGTCATTTTCGAAGTCTGCACATCGTGCCGAACCTCACCCCGCCCGCCCCACACCTCTCCCATGCTCCAACCTCACCTCGCCCTGCCCTGCCCCTCATCTCTACATGCCCCGCTCCTCACTCCGCCCCTCACCTCTACACCCCCCGCCCCGCCCCCGGCCCAGACCCTCACCACGCCCCGCGCCATTCCTCTTCCCGCCCCTCACCACGCCCCGCGCCGTTCCTCGTCCCGCCGCTCACCTCACCACGCCCAACAGCTCCTCGACCCGTCCCGACCCCCACCACGCCCCCCGCCGTTACACGCCCCGCCCATCACGCACCTCTCCACGCCCAGCCCTGCCCTTCGCCCAGACCCTACCCTGACCAAGCAAGCCCCGTCCCTCGGGCAAATGTGGGTGGCGAGCGTGGCTGGGACGGAGTGGACAGAGTCATGCATCGTTCCCCTTCATGCCCCCTTTGGGGTTAACCCACCTGCACGCGCACCATCTCCCAGTCCAGGCCCATGTACGAGCTGCGGCCGCAGAACTGTACGGCGTCTGCGTACGACATCAGGTCGACCCGGTTGATTATGTACGAACCAAGCGATGTGGTGGCCGGCCCGGCTGCAGCAACGGTCGCTGCCTCAGCTGCATCCGGTGCAACTGCTGGAAGCACGTTGGCAGGCTCCAATGGCGGCGGTGACTGGAGCGGGTGCGTTGCAGCCGCGAGGAAGTGGAGGCTGGCGGCTTCGGGAACAGCGCCACACAAGCCGGTTTCTGGCACACACGTCTGCAGTGCATGGCAAGGTTCCAACAGATCCCAAATCATATATGGCTAGCGGGTTGCGACGACACTGGGTAACAAACGAGAGTCGCCTAAGTTGACAAGAGAGCGAATCTCCCGTTACACATAGCGACTTGCACCCATCCACACGTAGGCACATCAGCACTCACCTGGCACGCAGTAAGGCTGGCTGTACACCGATAGTGCGCACCGATGCTTAAGATTCGCGTGCCCGTGTTGCGATTGCAGCCTGTTGGGCACATGAACCCAAAGGCAACATAGCCTTGTACACATCACATGGTGCAATGATTGCACGGACGCATTCAGCATAGGATTACCCATTCAAGCAATGCGTGGAGGTGGTTAGCATACATACACGTATTGGAGCTGCACAGGCGTGCACCCGGCTGTAGCTGGCGACACGTGGTGATTGAGGTCTGGAAGACCCTGTGGAAAAATACAGGGATGGGAAACATGTCCATCAGGCGGTGACCGCCAGGTGTGTGTGTGTGTGTGTTCAACTACGGCTTACTGTTGCCTGACAAGACATTGTGATCGAGTGTCCTGGGCAACAATCAGCGCTACAGCCTAGGGCTCTAGCACAGTTGCGTGTATATATACATGTATGTGAAGAAAGCAGAGGGCAATGGTGTGCGTGTGTACAGACTCTCTTCCACTTTACCTCGGCAAACGCTCACCTGCCGCCCAAGCCAGTTGCCCAGGGGCACGCAGGCCCCTGGGACAACGTGTCCAGCACGGGTGCGTGACGCACGACAGAGGAGGGCGGTGCTGAACCAGCGGGGGCGGCCCATATGAATGACAGCTGCAGATGGACAAGGGTAAACATGGGTGGGCTGAGAGCGGCTTGCGACGCGTAACCCAGGGCATCGATCGGCCAGCAGGGCGCCTAGCTATCATGATTGGTAACCAGATGACATCACCCCCGCATCTGATCATCTAGTAAAATCACGTCAACGGTCTATCGACCCGCCCCTACCTGGTGCAGCCATGGCAAATCATTGTTGTCAAGCGTCGCCGTTGAGGAGAAGGCAACAACTTCCTGCAGGTACTGGTCCCAGGCGGAGGTGTTTAGGAACTGCGACCAGGCGCCCGCCAGGTAGCCACCGGGCGGCGCGTCCTCCCTGAACCAGTGGCTGCAGCCGCCGCGGCCCAGCTGCAGGCGGCGGCCGCTGCGGGTGACCAGCGTCAGGCCCTCCACCTCGTTGGCTCGGAAGCAGCCCTGGGGGTGGGAGTCGGGTGGCGGGCACGCAAGTCTAAATTGCGGGGAGGTGTGAAGATCGAGCATGCCACGGAAGGTAATGCCGTGTCAAGCAACATGGCCAATACACAACCCTCGTCACACGCACCTCCACCGCCACGATGTAGTCGTTGTAGGGACCCACGTTGTACGTCTCGTAGCCCGGGCCTGGGTGTGTAGTTGGGGGGGGGGCAGGCGCAGGGTGCCGGTCATGAATCGGTAGCAGCCATTGCGGAAACAAGGGCCGGGGCCATTGCAAGATTCAAGCTCCCATCCACCAACGCCACCACTGCACTCACCTGCGTCGAAAGCTGGGCTGCGCACGCCCAACACAAACTCGTCGCCAAATGGCGGCGGCAGGCCCACGGCAGGGCTCTGACCCTGGTAAGCCGCCCAGGCGTCCGCCGCCTCACCCTCGCGCACCAGCCGCAGCGCCGTCAGCCGCCGGTTGCCGCCCCTGTGTACGAATGGCAGGTTGGGCATGCGCATTTACACACGTTTGTGAACACCCAGCGTGCATGCCCTGCAGTTGACACACAATCCCGCAGTGCCCGCTTCAGACGTGACGCCCGCACGCCCATGCCCAGCCATGCCCATGCCCACCTGTACAGCGCGGTCACAACGGGCCCCAGCTGCCAGAACCGCTCGGCGCCGTCCTCCACCTCCGTCGTCAGAGGAAAGGGCTGCACCACTCGGTTTGTACGCAGGGTAGTCACCTGAAGCCCCGGCCAGAACACCTCGCCTAGGGGACCGCCAGTCACAAAGGCGCTGCGGTACAATGTCAGTCCGGCTTGGCTGCTGCTGTCACTGCTGGCAGCGACTGGGCCAGTAGCAGCGTAAGGGCTGGGCAGCAGCAGTGCCAGGGCCCCGGGCGCGAAGTGGCGGCGGTACCAGGCGGAGGAGGACTGGGCGGGAGGGAATGAAGGCATACAGCAGCCGGGATCAAAACTATCGGCGTCCACCCTTGCGGTCCTTGTGCCCTGCTAAATATGGCATAACCATGCATCCCTTTCAAGTACAGATGCCAACTCCATTGCTAACTGCCCTCGCTCACCGACAGCCCCACCGCCAGCACCACTGCCTGCTCCTCCGCGCACATGTACGCCAGGCGCCAGCTGCAGGGCCGGTCCGTGGTCACCAGCGTGAGGTCCGGTACCGCACCACTGCTGCTATCGCTGCTGTTGGGCAGCAGCTGTGTCGCGCGACAGACCCGGAACCTGCCAACAGCCATAATGTGTCTGTGAACATGCTAAGCAATGCAAGTATGGGAGGACCCATCCCACATTGGGATGGACTTGCCCCGTCACTCATGGCACGAAGGGCAAGATGGAGTGAGTGAGTGAGTGGTATTACAGGTGGTCCCTGTGGAGTGATGGACGATGAGCAGCATACCTACTTGTCCACCATACCAAGCCGTGCTTTCAGGACAGTGCATGTGGTATGCAAAGTCTGTGTTATATCTCAGGTATATCTCAGGTCAGGTTTGGTTAACACCACTCTCGTTAGAGGGTTTAAGGTTCTGGGTTCGATCCCCGGGTTGACCCCCGGATTTCCGGGCATAGAGATATCATCGCGGCTTGAGTGGAGTTCAGACTTTGGTTGACTTGGTCGGATTTGTCGCGTCGGAGTCGGGTGCCTATGTCGACAAGTAGTTTGGGTGACCGATGAGGTGTTTCGGACTAGTAGGCAGTCCAGCTGGTGATGGTCGATCTACGACCGGTTTCTGCCAGAGTTGCTTGGTCACAGCACGAGGTGCTGTTCCCCCATGTAACAATACAAAATATCTGTGCCCTGTGCTGTGTGCGTGCCTGGATTGGCCCGGTGCCCTTGCCCCCACGCGGGCATCAGTTTAACACCGAAGGTGGTGGCTTTGAAAGTGGGCGAGATTCTAAAGTGGAGGCACGGCGGATTGAAGGAAGCGAGTGATCATCGGCCGGTCACGTTGACACTGGGCTTGGAGGTCGAAGGGCAGGAAGCCACAGCGAGCCGCACACGCCCCGCAAAGAAGCGCACAGAGTTTGACGTACAGAAGAAGCACTTGTTCAGTGGCTTGTTCAAGGCGGACGGTTCGCCAGTTGTAGGGAAAATCGAACAGATTAAGGTGGCACTTTGCGCGGAGGAGGGTGGCATCAGCACCACCGAAGCGGTCGAAGCCTTAGGCACATGTTTGTACGATGCATTAGAAAAGGCTTTCGGTCCCACACGACCGGCCAACCTACGGGAGCAGGAGACTCCATGGTGGAACGAAGAGTGTGCTGCGGCGCGTACGGTGTTTGTGCAAGCAAAGCTAGCGCTGGGTTGTCCAGTGGTACGAGAAGGAGAGGTGTGGCAAAACTTCCGCGCAGCCAGGGCATCCTATGACCGGGTGAAGCGAAGGGCCAGGGCTGCGCACGACACCCAGGAGATGAGGGAGAAGGTGGCACGCTGCCGCGCAGACGCCCGACTGCTGTGGAGGATGATTGAGGGACGGACTAAGGAGCAGTGCCCAGTCACGGCCGATGGGTTTCGGGATCATTTTGCGACCCTACTAAACGACGGCGCAGGCGGGGGATGCCCAGCAGCCGCCCACTGCATTTTGGGTTCGGGTGGGAGGATGTCCGAAGATCTTTTTGCGGCTGACCGTACGTGTCTGCACGAGATGTTGAATAGCGAGATTACCCTTGATGAGGTAACACGCGCACTAGCAAGGCTGCCCAACGGCAAGGCAGCTGGCTTAGAGAAGGTACCGTCTGAGTGCTACAAGTACGCGGTAAAACCGGGCGACCCCACCACTGAACCGCCGACACCGGCACTCAATAGAGTTGCACCGCTGGTGCACGTGTTGTTTAATAAAATCTGGAGCGAAGGGGCTTATCCTGAGCAATTTACTACAACTGTTTTGACACCAATTTACAAGCGGAAAGGTGACGTGCAGGCGCCTGGTAATTACCGGGGCATTGCAGTAGGGGGCGCCCTCGCAAAGTGCTATGCATCGATCCTTCTAGAGAGGCTGGCGAATGCCGGGGAGCATTTTGAGTGGAGGCACACGGCTCAGGCCGGATTCAGGAGGAAGTACGGCACAACGCACCATCTTTTTGTCCTAAGGCATCTCATCAACAAGCACACGCGTGCTGGCGCCACCACCCCCCTCATTGTCGTACAAATTGATTTTGAAAAGGCTTTCGACAAGGTCCCACGACCATTAATTTGTATGAGACTGGAGGAACGCGGGGTAACGGGTGAGATGTTGGCGGCTTTGAAAAAAGCGTACGAGAGAGTGATGATGGTAGTGAAGGCTGGGGGTAAGCACAGTGCCCCCTTCGCAACCACGCAAGGGGTCAAGCAGGGCTGCCCGCTTAGCACAGAGCTTTTCGGCCTCTTTATAGAAACCTTAGCAGAGTACATTGATTCGGAAGATACGGACGAAGCCACAGGTGCACCTGAGATGAATGGCAAAAAGGTGTCACTGCTGATGTACGCGGATGATGTTTCCCTGCTGGCCACCACCCCTGAGCGGATGCGCCACTTGCTATCATTAGTAGACACGTTCTGCCTAGCTTTTGGCATGAAGGCAAACGTTACCAAGTGTGAGAGGCTGGTTTTTGCAGCCAACGAAGTAACGGCCAGCACTGTGTGCAGCGGATGCCAGGGTTTAAAGCTAGCAGGGCAGCCCATCCCTGCGGTGGACAAGGCGCGCTATCTTGGACTAGTGTACGGTCCGGGTAGGGCCTTCGTCAGCTGCAGGGAGACACTCTGCGAGTCAGCAAGGAGAGCCATGTGTGGGCTTAACACTAGATTGAACCGTTTACGCATTTTCGCACCAGATATTCGCATGAGGTGTTTCGACGTGCAAATCCGATCCATCCTTGCCTACGGATGTGAGGTATGGGGTCCCGACGTGCTAGTAGAGATGCTAGACGGAGGACCGCCACCCAGGAGGAATGACAGGAACAACCTAGCACAGGGCGCATTTGAGGCATGTTTGCGTGACGAGGCCGTAAAGCTGCAGGTCCAATACATGCGACAGACAGTGGGAGCAGCCAAACCGTCACACCGTCTCCTGTTTGCGGAGCTGGCCCAACTGCCGCTGCACTTTTTCATAGCCAAACAATGTTTGGGTGTTTACAATAGGATTTCCGCGCAAAACAGAAGTCTGGCTTTTGATGCACTAGTCGACGAGGCACGGGAGGCATGGGCGAATCCAATGGGAGACGGGTGGTGCGCGCGGCTGTTCCGTTTTGTGGCGGCACAGGGTGTCGACGCGTGGCATTGGCCAGGCACACACGAGTCCAGAGAGGAGTGGAGGGCAAGCACGGTCCTACCCGATGGACCTATCTTATCTACCTTCAGGGGCCATTTGACGAGGGCGTGGGAGCACGAAAGGCTGGTAGCGGACCCGCACGCATTCCCTTCAGACGGCAAGCAACCCGGCATACACATGTGCAAACACAAGCATTGGATGGGGCTAAGCGCACTAGGGTCCGCGCCGCCGACCCTGCACGAACACAGTAGAGCATTCATACCGGTTGCACAGCATAAGCTTTTGATGAGATTCCGTTTATGTTGCTGGCCAATCACCACGAACCGTGCCTGGGAGAGGCCTAGGGAGGAGAGGACGTGCCCACTGTGTACGGCCAATGAGGTGGAGGATGAGCACCACGTCCTGATGCAATGTGCTGCCTACACC
The DNA here is from genome assembly GCA_016834605.1 of Chlamydomonas incerta. Taxonomy (NCBI): domain Eukaryota; kingdom Viridiplantae; phylum Chlorophyta; class Chlorophyceae; order Chlamydomonadales; family Chlamydomonadaceae; genus Chlamydomonas; species Chlamydomonas incerta. The sequence goes on from JAEHOC010000025.1 coordinate 1,048,946, forward strand.
GAGTTACGAGCGTGCAGTGGCCTAGACTTTAGCCTAAACATGCGCGAAGTGATGCTGAAATCTGAGCCTGTCAAGTTAGCTGCATTACTCAGCTCCATCTGGGAGCATAGAAGTAGGGAAGCCCCCTTGCAAGGGGAGAACAATAAATAGGACAATCATGCACTGGCGTTATAAGGGTCACCCCGGCCCGGGCCTCCGGTTTACACGCAGCAGGAAGGCACGCAAGAACATGCGCACCACTCTGTAACCACACACACAAGTTTAACAAGCCCCTAGGGACTGCGTGAGTCCAGACCACCTAGACCCAGGCGCAAAGTGAACCCCGTGGCACGAATCACGTGCACTTACTCATCCCACGCCCACAGGACCCACTGCTGCTGCTGCTGCGGCGGCGGCGGCGGCGGCGACTCCATACTGTCAATTGCGCGCAGGGATAACGCTGACCGCAGTTCCTGTTGCCAACAGAACAGCATGTGTGTGTGAGCTAGCTAGCTTCACTTGCGCGGGGCACGGCGCTTGCGCAGCCGCCCGCCGGGGTGGCGAAAGTGTTGGGTGACGTTACGCCAGCAGGCCGGAACCACGACACAGGCCCGCACCCATCCTACCCGGCCCACACTATCTCCCTTCCTAACTACAAAGCTGGCCATCCGCAATTGGCACACTCTCACCTGCGCCACCTGAGGCTGGTCAATCGCCAGCTGCGCGAGCGCCGCAGTGAGCAACGACACACCCGCGAGCGCGCGGTTCTCCATGTCGCCACATGAAATGACGGCTTCAAGGAATTTAGCTGGCTGTGTGTACACTGCAAATCGTTTCTGCGACCTGGCATTGGCTTGTAAGCTGAATTCGACGGGCACGGGCATCGGCGCGGCAGCTTTTGATATGACACAATATAATAGAATGGAGGTAACTAACAAAAGTGGCCAGTGCCTCAGCATTCTGTTTGCCGTAGGCCGACGAAACTGGCGTGATATGAATTTCGGTAATTAGCCTATTTTTCTACAATTCTATATGTAGCAGCCGCAGATGCGGGCCGCGCCTGTGTCGAGCTCACTGCCGAGAGTTTTCATCGGGGCAATTTTTTTGAGTGGCATGCGTGCATGGTCGCGCACCATTTTGGTTTGAAACAAAGGGTTTTCACGCCCTAAATGACCTGTTTTTGTCCATAGGGGGGCAGTGGCGTGTCCAGGGTTAGTGGCGTGTCAGTGGGGTAAGGGGCAGGACTCCCTGATGCTCCTGTCGCGTACCTGCAGGGGGGGTAGTTCCGCCTGAAACAGACCCCATGATCCAAATGGAAAGAACTCGACGAGAGCGTTCAGAATCTGCTTTCAGAGTTTTAATCAGGGTAGTAATTGCAAAGATATGGGCCCCCAAAGTTCTGGGTCGGTCCTCGGTCCCTAGGGTCCCAGTTCGTCCAGCGGCCGGTCTAGGGGCTGCTAGATTTCGTTCACACACCTCAAACACGATCAAACGTGCTCAGAATCTACCCCGCAGTAGCTTAGCAAGGTGTTAAAGGTCAGGGGAAGTTAATGGAGTCGCCAGGAAGGGCTCTGCGCGTCCGTGCCAACTTTCAGTGGACATGTGGGCACGCATGTGCGTCGGACATGTGTCTTACATGCCATTCCAAACACCCCCGAAACTGCTGCGAAACATGGCGCGTTCCACAACATACGTATACAGCAGCTGTGATAAAAATGTATGGCCGTTGATGGTTATCAACCCTGGGGAACGGCACCCCCAGTCCAAGTCCAAACGCATCGACACATTGGAATCCCGCGTGCGGGTGAAGTTGGAGTGCTGCTTCGGGAGATTACACAGGCCGATAGAGCTCTTCGAGGGGAGTGCATTATTTTGTGCACTATTTGGACGAAAATGGGTGGGGTTTGAGGCCTTTTTGACACGGTCAAAGTACGGTCAGGGTCAGTCGGTCACTAGGTCGGTCTGTCAGGGGGTAGGGAGTTTTTTGGGTAATGGGGTCTGGAACAATAGTTTGTACCCCCCCCCCGGTACCTGCACCAGAAATGCCCGCCTAGCTGACTTGGTACAGTAATACCGAGTAGCTGATTGATGGCTGAATCTCTCAACGAGGCCTCAAAACGCCTGGCGCTCTGTATTCCTGCCAGCCAGTCTGCATATGTCCGCCTTGCAGATCCATGTTTGAGGGCAGGGCAGCGCCCTGTTTAATATCACAACTCTAGCTTATGAACAGTTTAGTGCCTCAAGTTCTCCTCTCCTCCTCAAGCAGCAACTCTCACCATGGCTTCAGGCTTCTGTGACAGGTGCAAGTATGCACTCTGCTAGGGTTGCACAAAACGTCTTATGGACCAGTCCCCCAACCAGGGGTTCCAGGGAACCCCTGCCCAAACCGCCATGTGCCCAGACAACAGACATTCGCTAGCAAGCACTTCGCTAACAGACAGCAGCCATTCTTGTCTGAGCTAGACATCACCCTGAAAACAAGATACAATTCCTGGGGGCCCCCACCCAATGTTCCCTAACATGCGGAGGACCACTGACCACTATTCAATGGCACCTTCCTGGAACACAATCACCCATCCTTCACCATGGGTGTGCCACCTGTGACATCCATTTCGAAAGCACTTTGCTATCCATGACATATCTGGGCCTTATATGCATACTCCCATAGGACACTCCAAAACTCAGTATCAGCAAGGTTTAGCCACACCCGCAGATCCCTTTCCCCCCATCAGAAGTCCTATGAATTATTGGCATGGCCAACCTGGACACAGCTGGTCACAGTAGCACTACTCCATGCATACAATAGCACATGCCATTCTTGACATGTTGTGTTCTAGGGTTTGCAACACCCTCACCCTCACCCAGTGCAGCCTGACAAATGTCTTACACTGGTTCGGTCATTTTCAATGATCAAGCATCATCAGTGATAAATCAATGAATGAGTGAATGTGGTGGGAATTGGTATCCTTGAAAGCAGTTGTGAAGCTTTGTCTGTCATAAATACACTTGCTCATGTGTTGCTGTGTGGCTTGTTTGCTGCCCCCTTCATTGACTGTGAAGCCACTCGTGCCTGGAATCAAGCAGTGGCCCAGCACATCTGGGTGGGATGATGTTCCTTCACTTCCACAGCCGGCAGTTCGATCTGCTGGGTGACACTGCTGTGTGACTCGACCAGCACAGCTGCAAGCTGGCTGGCAACCTACAAGTCATACAGGGATTGGAGAGAGCAATCAAATGCATGTTTCCTGCAAGTGCACATGTCATAAATACAGGAGGTGTCTTCCAGGTTGCCCCTGAGTGAGCCACGTCTTGAGCTACATTTTGTCAACCATGTCCACCCAAAATTGACAGCACACACACCTGGTCAAAGGTGGGCCTTGCCGAGGGGCTGAGGCTGAGGCATGACTGTACCAGCGCTGTAAGCTGTGGTGGACAGCTTGGAGGCAGCACCGCCCATGCTGGAGCACCTTCACTGCTGCTATTGCTAGTACCCACACTTTTGCCCAACCCAAGGTGAGCAGCTGGGGTACTTGCACTTGCAGCAGCAGTGCTGGGGTCCATGTCTCCAACTGTGGCCTGCTGCTGCGCAATAATGTGCTTGTACCTCAGGCCATGGCACAGCTCCAGCAGCAACACACCAAAGGACCACACGTCTGCGGCCAGGGACAGACGGCCATGGGAGAGCACCTCGGGCGCCGCGTAGCCGGGTGTGCCCTGCGGGCATGTGTGAGTTGAAGTGTAAGGAGTCAGGCATGTCTCTTCTTTATTGCCTCATTCCACAAGAATGCCTCTTTATTATCTCACTCCACAAGACATCCTTGCCGCACCTGGAAATGGTTGGATGCATGTGTCTGATTTGTGTGCATGGGCAAGCTGTGCACATGGGGCAAGATGGTTGATTATTTTGAGTCCAGCAAATCCTTTGTGTGATGTGTGATGCCATGCATGCTATGGACACAATATGTGGTGCTCACTCCATCCAGCCAGCACAAGCCCCCCACACATTATTATGCACGGGCATGTTGCTTGTACCAGCATGTTGCTTGTACGCACCTGAGCCCAAAGTCTGATACCTTGGCCCTCACCGGCGGGCGCCACAGCCCAGCCAGTGGCCGCAGCAACTGCATGTCGCCCTCATCTGCTGCTGGTGCACTCCCCGTGATTGCATCCCCAGTGACTAATGCTGGGGTCCCATTTCCATGGATCACGCCTCCAGATGGCGTTGAGTTGCCAGTGGCCTTCACCACAGCACCAGGTTCCAGCCACTCCGAGCCAGCAAGGCTGCACAGCAGCACATTCTGCATGGACAATCAAGGTTGAAAGTCAGAGCCAAGACATCAAAAGCCCTCTAGGATGCCTCATGGAGCCCTGCCCTACACGACCATGGGAGCTGTGCATTAATAAGAAATTGCAAGTGCTACCTGTTGGACCTAGAGCATACAGATGCAAGGCCTCCACCGTGGTCAGCACATTGTGACTCTCACCCCAGTGCTGAGGTCCCCATGGATGATGTTGCGGTGGTGGATGTGCCGCATGCCACACACAATGTCCAGTGCTAGCGTCAGCCCACACAGCAGGCCTGGACCGCGGCCAGTACAGCTCTTAAAGATGCCAGCCTCTGTTTGCTCAAGCACAAAGCAGCAAGCAAGCATGGATCAGTGGACCCACCCATTTAGGTGTTTCATGTACAAAGCAAGAGCTGAATCAATGCAATTGTGTGTATACATTGACAAGGAGATGTGTAGCACACATTAATGCACAGCACACCACCTACCAAAAGCTGCTGCAAGAGAGCCAACATTGCAGTACTCCTGTGGATGGCCATGTATGGGTGGGGTTGCAAAAACATGGAGTCAAAGCAATGTATGATAGTAAAGCAAGTCTAGGTGGGAATGTTTGCTAAACTGACAAGCACCGCAATGATATGGCCTGCTTGGTACAGACTTGCATGTGGTCCTAAGCATGGCATGCATGTGCAATTCAGATGTCACACCTGGATGATGAGCAACTTGTACACGTCGCCACCTCCCATGGATGCCAGTGGGTCATCCTGCATTGGTGTTGTTTGGTTGCCAAGCACCGATGATGCCACTTCTGGCACCACTGCCAGTGGCACCACCTCAGCCTCGTACGTGGTGACCACGTTGGGGTGCTGTGAATGGGTGTCCAGGCAGGGGTGTGGGACACGCACGGACAGGTTGGAGAAGCTTGCATACGCATGGAGGATGGAATTACCGTACCCAATCCATATCACCACGCATAACATTAATTGCTTCCCCAGACAAGGGGTGTCAGCTTTGTACAGCTGGAAAATGGGCTGAGCCCCCGTACGCTTGGGAGGTAGTAGGCATGTAACGGCCCCCTCAGAGCCTCGATGCCCCTACGAAGCACAGGCGCATGGCTAGGGACACCGGGCCAGCGGGATTTCCTGTGCCATCCATGTGCGTGCCTTGGCACGATATCAAACACCCCATGACTCTCTTAAGCCTCCTGCCATACTTAACACTTCCCCGGCGTCCCACGCTCAAAGGGCCAGGCGCGGGGCGGGGACGACCCCGGGGCTTCTCGGCATTCTGGCGCGTCGGTAGGCATGGCTCGGCAAGTCGCGCAAAACTTCCGATATGCGTCCCAGCTTTGCTTGCCGCCAACATAGTTTGCCTTATAGATTGCATATCAGCGGGCACCGGATGCTTTCCTCGCGACCTCGCGAAAGTCAATTGTCCCTGGAAGAGCAAAGGCACTTCTCGGTCCGCCCGAATTTTCCCTGCCACCTATTTACATGCAATAGGCATTAACAAATCCTAATACCTAGCAGTCGCGGTTTGCGCCAGTACGCTATGTTTTGCCGACACACGCACGCAGCCACGCACACACAGACAGGGGTGTTCCTGGGGGGCTTCGCCCCCCCCCCCCCCCCCTGGTACGCTGCGCTGGGGGGGCTCAGCCCAAAAAGCTGCAATACCACGCACTTGAAGCGGGGGTGCTCGCCAAAATTGTGAAATCACCACTCTTGGACACCCAAGTGCATTGAAACATTGACACTGCCCTAAGGGACCCTGTCTCCTGCCGTTATCTAGGATGCTGGGGTTGGGGTGGTGGCGGTTACAGCACGAATGGCATGGACGACAGTGTGCCGCTAACCCACTGTGTTGGCTAGCAGCAAATCGCCCTCCCAACACACACACTTGGGACCACAAACCACGCCATTTCATGGCTGCAAAGTTGCCGCACCATGGGGTGCGTGGTGCAAAATAGTGGCCAGTTTAAGGGTGTGTACGCGAAAACAATTGTTTTTTTCAGGTGTGTGTGGTGATACTCTACATTCCCACGCACCACCCATGTGGCCCACACTACCCACACTTACATGCAGAGTCTTGGAAACAGCAGCTTCAATAATGGCACGGTGCCGCTGCCGGGCCTGCAATGCAGAGGAATCATTGGATTGGTATTAGTATGCACAAACCAGGAAACCATTCCCAATTTCACAATCCCACCCACCTGGCCGCCTGCCAGCGCATCATGCACCACCAGCGTCTTGATGGCCACCCGCAGGTTGCGCCACGTGCCTGTGCATGCAAGCAAATGATATGATCCAATATCAGGTCCAATTTTGCAAATATGCCGCCAATTATCACTCACCAAGGTACACAATGCCAAATGCTCCGCGCCCCAGCACCGTGAGAATGTGGAGGCCCTGCCAGGCATGACTCTGACGACCCGCTAGTGCCGCCTGTGCATGGGTTGGGGCAAGGGCTGATGACAGGGTGCAGCAGAGGCCAATAGGAGAACCACCTATCATTAACCCAGCGGTACATCTCCCCACCTGAGCCTTAGAGATGGCTGCCCCAATGTCCTGCTGCTCCTCTGCAGTGTTGCCCTCAGAAGAAAGTCGTGATGAGCTGTATGGGGCTTGCTCTCCCTGTCCTGTCAAGTTGTGATGGTGTCCTGTAAGGGGGCCACCACAACAAATCAGCGGTTGGGTGCACTGGATAGAGTCATATGTCTTTTTGGGCTGAGCCCCCCAGCGCTTCTGCGACTCGCCAGGCAGGTCCGTCTGTCGAAATGCTCAATGCCCAGCCCGGCGCCTCCATCCGTCCTTCCCGCCTCACATCTCATCCACCCGCTCTTGTTTCTGGCCGCTAGGTCCATTTCCCCACGCGGACACGGCAGCGATGCCACCGATTTCACAGAAGTGCGGTCCTCTCACTGGGCTTCGCCCCTTCCGCTCAATGTGTATGCCACGTATTACCTGTTGCGCTGTATTTGACTGCACAAACGCCCGGTACGCACTCTTGCAAGTCCGCTGTGAAGCTCCATTCGCTGTTCAGTTTTGCCGCATTCTCGCTCTGCATTTCCGTGCCATGCACTTCCGTTACATATTCTCCATATTCAATGCTGCCCTCCGCCCCTGCCACGCTTCAGCGCGACGCCCCTAGGGCTTCGGCTCAGCCCCCCACCCCCCAAAGGCGAAGCCCCCCGCCCCTGGTCGGCCCCGCCCCCAGGGGCTTCGCCCTCCCCCATTTTTAACATCCAGGTGGGGCAAAACCCCTCAGGAACACCCCTGTCCGCGGCTGCGTGCATGGCTGCGTACGGGCTGCATGCGTCGGCAAAACATAGCATACTGGCGCAAACCGCGACTGCTAGGTATTAGGATTTGTTAATGCCTATTGCATGTAAATAGGTGGCAGGGAAAATTCGGGCGGAGCGAGAAGTGCCTTCACGCTTCCAGGGACAATTGACTTTCGCGAGGTCGCGAGGAAAGCATCCGGTGCCCGCTTACATGCAGTCTATAAGGCAAACTATGTTGGCGGCAAGCAAATCAGGGAAGTATATCGAAAGCTTTGAGCGACTTGCCGAGCCATGCCTGCCGACGCGTCAGGATGCCGAGAAGCCCCGAGGTCACCCCCGCCCTGCTCCTAGCCCTTTGAGTGTGGGGCGCCGGAGGGGTGTTGCTTATGGCAGGAGGCTAGAGAAAGCCTTGGGGTGTTTGGTAACGTGCCAAGGCACGCACATGGATGGCACGGGAAATCCCGCCCTGCCCCCAACCCGCCGGGTGTCCCTAGCCACACGCCTGTGCTTCGTAGGGGCATGAGGCTCTGGGGCCGTTACATGCCAACTACCTCCCAAGCGTACGGGGGCTCAGCCCATTTTCCAGCTGTGCAAAGCTGACACCCCTTGTTCTCATTGTTTTGGGTAGCAGGTCCCCAATGCAGGCCACACCACCAGAATGGCACTAATGGTAGCATCCCCCCTTTTATGCAGGCGCCAAGCCCCCCACACACAGAGCGGCCACTGTCCAATGACATGGCTGCAACCTGCCCCATCCAACCCTGGCCTTATTGCAACCTGCCCCAACCTGCCTGATCCTGCCCACCCCTGCATGCCCCACATACTGTACGTTAACGCAATCACAACACACCCCTGGAAAAACAATATTTTCGCACCACACCCCAAAACCGGCAACATTTTTGCACCATACACCCCCCGGTGCGGCAACTTTACAGAACCACGCATCAGTGAAACTGCGTGGTTTGTGGCCTTAGGTTGTGTGTGCGCGGGGGGCAAGTGTTGTGGTTTAACTACACGCTGTCATCCATATCATGTGTACTGTAACCGCCACCATCCCAGCCCCGGCCCCAGACCCAACATCCCCACATTCTGGCCGGCCGGTCGGTCCCTTAGGGCAGTGCCGAAGTCTAAATGGATACTAGAATGGATACAAGCCGAATAGCGCCCATACATGCGTGAAAGTTGGCGAATTGGCAATTTTGGCAAAACTGCATGCCCCATCAGGGTATCTGTGCGCAACCACGCACCCCCCCCCCCCCCGCTAAACGATTATCTTCCCACCACACACACACCCCTCTCAAGTGCGTTAAATTGTGACTTTTGGGGGAAAACAATTAATAATATGCATGGTGATATCGTTAAGGTACAGTATGTTTGTGTTGCATGACCTGCTACCTGTGGCACGGCTTCATGTACCTCGACATCCTGCCTTTACTATCATACCTTTGGTTCTGGGTGGTAGATTCCATGTAATGCTCTCCTCCATTCTGCAGTCACAGCACATGGTCAATGGTCAGGGCCTCATGGCAGTCAATCTAAACAACAAGTCAGTATGACATGCATGAAAGGATGGATATTGGATGATTGCAGTCTGCAAACTCAAGCACTTCACTACCTCCTGCTGCAACACACCTCATGATGTAGGCACTCAGCTCTGACATCAGGTTGCCTGCCTCCATTGTTCTCCACTGCAGGAGTGCTTTGGTGGACCCCAGGGGCAGCTGAACCCTCCCATCTGGCACCACTGGCCAGGAAGCTGCAGCAGCTGCTGCACCAGCCCAATAGGGTGTTGGTGGCAGTTCCCTGCCAGACACACTGCCAGCTGAACCTTGTTTATGCCCTGACTGCCCTGTTTGAGCCCCAAGGGTGATTGCAACTGCTGCAGGACCAGTGCAGTTGACCATGCTGCCTGTCTCCAGGGATGGGAAGACAATGCCCTCTGCTTCTGCTGCCTTGCTATCAGCTTCCAATCCATGGCTCTGCTTCTGACGCCGGTGGCGAGCCAGTAACAGCACTGCCATTCCCATGCCCATGGCTAGAGCAACTCCACCCACCACTGCTCCAGCAATGGCGCCAACGGGGGCACTGCTGCTGCTGCTGCTGCTGCTGCCACTCGTGGTTGTGTCGGCAGCCCCCAGAACTGGAGCTGCCGAGGCCTGCACTGGTGGCCCCCCAGTCATGCCTGCTGGAAGGGACCCAAGCGAGCCAGACTGCCCTGGCTGCTTGGCGTCAGCAGTGGTATCACTGCCAAGGCTGCTGTTGCCTGTCAGCACGGGCCCACTTGTGGCACCAGCTGGCATGCCCCATACAATCTGCAGGGACCTAACATAGTAGCCCACCGAGCCCTGCGGATGCAAGCAGGATGGGTGAGGCAGGGACTGGCGGGAGGCACGCTCAATCAGTAGCATGCACACCATCCACACCGTGTGGACCATGGGGATTCTTCCCCTGTCCAATTGCAAGTTGACAACAATCAGCCCACCTCACTCACCTGCATGCCCACCAGGTAGCCGCCAGGCTGCGGTGCCGAGTCCAGGAACGGGACACTGCACGCCGCCGCCACCCCTAGCAGTGCATGCGTCCAGCGCCGGCCGGCATTGGTGTGAAACACCAGCCGCTCCACGAACCCGCCGGCACAACCGCTCACAGCCACCACCATCTCTCCAGGAGCAAGCTGAAACGTCTCCCAGCCACCACTGCTGACCAATCCCATGGACTGCCAGCTACCCGCTGAGCCCAGTCTCAGGCGCACTGCTGACAGCACAGCCACATTGTCGGTCTCATTTGTGAGCTGCACCGCAATGCTGACTGAGATGGCTGTGACTGGCTGCTGCAGGTCTGTAACCACAGTGCCTTGGTTTGGTACAGTGCTGATGCTGGGTGGCATGGCAGCCCCAATGCCAAGGCTGCAACCCCAGTTGCTTTGCGAGGTGTTGAGTGTACTGTATGGCCCTGTACCCACACGCTTCCCACTGCTGGAAAGCAGTGTGTGCGGCCCCAGCACCCATGTTGCCGCTGCAGCCGCGGGGCTGATCAGTCCCCGGTCTGCCAGGCTGCTGGCTCCACCCAGCACTGCAGCCGCTGGTGGGTATGTGCTGCTCACATGTACACCTGCAAGGCTACTAAAACTGCTGCTGTTGCTGCTGTTGCTGCTGCTTCTGGGGACATCTACCACCATCGCTGCCTCCACAGGAGCTGCAGCAGCTGCCACAGCTGCAGCCGCCACAGCTGCAGCAGCAGCAGTGGCGCTTAGTGGCCTGGCCATGGCCTGGCAGACTACTGCCGCCAGCACGTTGCAGTCAACCAAAGTGATGGTGTGACTGTCATCAGTCTTCGTGGAAGTGTTGAAGCGGTTTGGCAGCCCGCCAAATGCAAGTCTCATGCAGGACGCGCCTGCTGTTGATGCAGTGGGCTGCACTGAGTCAGTCAGGAGGGGTGACGGGGCCATCCAAATGTAGCCTGTGAGTACATGACAGCATGCATGGGGCGGGTTTCAGCAAGTGCCATCACCAGTTTTTTTAAATGGGGGGTCCGCAGATTTGTTACTATCGGGTAATAAGGTTCTAGCCTTGAGTATCCAGCCAGCCATTACCATGAGAATCTTTCCTGGCAAGCCCCCCAGACCCCCCAGCACCAGACCCCCCAGCGCCCAGCGCCCAGCCCCCCAGCCCCAACATTGACGCTTTTGGTGGAATGGGAATATGGGATACTCCGTAGTCGTGTTCATGATAAACCGTACTGCCAATATGTTTTCGTGCTCTAAATTTCGTGGTGGGCTCACGAAATATGGAACCGAAACAATTTAGCTTGTAATTTCGAAGCTCAAGCCCCGAAAATTTGTGTCATCAAACTTTTGGCGGGGGAACGGGGTGCGGGGCGGGGGGCTGGGAGCGTGTCGGAGCATTTTTGCCTCAGGCGTGCCTTGTAATCTTCTGCAAACGCGCGGTGCCCCACGCGTGAGCATGCGTGCGTGTGCTTGCGCGTGTGTGCATGCGTGCATGCGCGTGTGTGCGTGGGCATGAGGGTGCGTGCAGGCGGGCGTGTGTTGGGTGGCGAGAGAAAACGGAAAGTCCCCAAGTCGTGCATTACTAGAGTGCATCAGGACGCTACCGGTGGGTTACAGGCTCACAGATGCACAGGCGCGAAGTCAGGCGCCGGGGCTGCGACCCAGGGATGCCCTGCTGCCGCCATTGCCGCCCCCTGCCTTCCACGAAATTTTGTGCCAAGGATGCAGTAGGTGTGCGGCCCCTCCCCGAAAATTAGTAACTACAGTTTTTTCAGCTAGTTTCGGACCCCCTCCCCGAAAATTCAGAACACGAATACATATTGGCAGTACGGTATGTAGCTCTAGCAATGGTACAAGGACGATTTGGCGATTTTGGCGGCGTGGCACGCCCCGATGGGTATTTCTGGGGAACCCCGCACACGCCCGCACCCCTCCCAAACCAAATCGTGCAGAACCCCATACCCCCTGTTGAAACAAGTGAGACATGCTTACACGTGCAAGCATGTACGTACCCTGGGCCAAGATGCTTTCATGTGCATTTCGCCGAGTCCAGCTGCTAGCGACCCAGTCGAATGCATCCTGGGGAGTCAGTGGTGGCAGTGAGCATGGAGTGCAAGAAAACTCGACTGTGTCAAATTGAGCATGCATCACACATCGTATTCCCCATCACCTGCCTCAGCCCACCCTAGCTAGGCCTCATGAAGGGCTCACCTGCATGTGCACCATCTCCCAGTCCAAGCCCATGTAAGAGCTGCTGGTGCAGAACTGTACGGCATCAGCGTACGACAGCATGTCCAACTTGTTGACCAGGTACGATTTCAGCGCGGCTGTTGTGGGTCCGGTGGCTGTAGCAGCGGCCACAGGAGCAGCCACAGCAGCAGCCAATTGAACCCCATCGCTAAGGGACTGGTTGAGTGTGGCTGCCGCAAGGAAGTGCAGAGTGGTGACTTCAGGGATGACCCCGCACAAGCTCGCGCCTTGAGCACATTGACGCTGTTATCAAGTAACATCGGGTGGGCAAGGTTCTTCTGTTAGCACAGTGCAGTGAATGTCTGGCAAGCGTAGCATGGGTGTTGCCAGAAATGCTGCTGATTCTGGCGTGCATCCTTCCATAACTCCTTTGTGGCAAATGGCCCAGTCCCAAAGGTAAGCAGTGGGATTACCCTTGGCGACGCTGAGCTGGTGACTGCTGAGGGGTGTTATATCGCCACGCGTGGTATAAAAGTCAGAATCAGATAGTTGTCAGATCACGCGACAGAGTAATTGATGTGTAGCGATTCAGTAGAAGCTCGCTATACAACAAGGGGTTGCTTGCTTACCTGACAGGCCTTGACGTCGGCTGCACAGCGATTGGATGCCCCGATACCGTTGGTTAGAAACGCCCCTGAGTCGCAGCCTGAAAGCAAGCAAGGATCACACTGGTAACCCAGAAACAAAGCGGAGTACCGCACAGTAACAGATACAGTTACACATCGAGGCTAGCAATCAACGTCCCAGCAAATCAAACAAGCAGTTGCATCTTACATGTGTTCGAGCTGCACATGTGGGCCCTCTCCACCAGTATGCCATCTGCGGTACTGAGTGCTTCACTGCAGGTGTTCACTCCAACACCAACTAACCTGCAACACAGGCATGGGTCGCATGGGTTGCAAGAACAGGTGTACAGGTTGATCAGTAGGGGTGACGCATGCATTGGCGTGGCCTGAGGGGCAGCTACCCTGTACCAGGAAAACAAAAGGCGGATTTTGTAGCTGTGTCCTAGGAAAGAACATCACATGCGCGTCTGACCTGTCGAAAGTAACGGAAAGGCGACTATGGGAACTGGATAGCCGGAGCATGTCACAAGAGGCAAGGGCAGGCACATGCAGCAGGGACACGGGCAAGGGAAGGCACGCACAGACAGGGACACGGACAGGGGGGAGGCACATAAAGGCACCCAACGGGCATGCCCAGATCTTGACAGCTACATAGTAATCTGCTGCTATCTGGTGCTGCAGCCCTCTGCCCCGCCCCACCAACTTTCATGCCCATCCACCCACCGGCCCCCAAGTCCTGGTGCCCCTGAACACACAGGTGGCTGGCTCCATGTGTCCATGGCTGGTGGGCGCTGCACGACAGTGGTGGGCGGTGGTGATCCGGCTGGGGCCGCCCAGATGAAGGAGAGCTGCATGCGGTACACAAGGTGGGGGGAGGACAGCAACAGCAAGTCAATGATCAGGATTCAACTGAGGGGGCTGCCCAAGGGATGGCACATCCACGTGTGCACGCACACGTGCATGTTTACCTGCTGCAGCCAAGGCAGCTGCCCAAACACAAGCTGGCCACTTGGCCGTATGTCGGCCTCTGCAATGTACCGGTCCCAGGCAGAGGCGTTGAGGAACTGCGACCAGGCGCCCGCCAGGTAACCGCCGGGCGGAGCGTCCTCCCTGAACCAGTTGCTGCAGCCGCCCCGACCCAGCTGCAGGCGGCGGCCGCTGCGTGTGACAAGCGTCAGGCCCTCCACCTCGTTGGTGAAGCATCCCTGGGTGTGTGTGGTTGGTAGTGGGCAAGCGAAATTGGGCGCAATGACATCGCAACAGCAAAGCAAGGAGCAGTGCCAAACACATGAAGAAGCTATGCCTCATAAATATCACCATACATTGAGCACTGCCTTGATTGCGCACACACACTCGCACGCTCACACTCTCGTCACACGCACCTCCACCGCCACGATGTAGTCGTTGTAGGGCCCCACGTTGTAAGTCTCGTAGCCCGGGCCAGCCAGGCCCAATGGAGCCCCAACGTAGTACGGCCCTGTGGCACAAGTACCACGTAATCATATCTCCCACTAGCGAATCAAGCAAAGTGCGTGGAGCCTCAGCTCCTTTGCAGCTATTGCAAGCGCCCTGTTTCTAGGACCAGTCAGCGAAACGTTGCTTCTTCACCTGCTGCACCGCCGATTAGTCATCAAGGACTCACCCAGGTCAAACGCAGGGACACGGTCCCCCAGCACGAACTCGTCGCCGAGCGGCGGCGGCAGGCCCACGGCAGGGCTCTGCCCCTGGTAAGCCGCCCAGGCGTCCGCCGCCTCCCCTTCGCGCACCAGCCGCAGCGCCGTCAGCCGCCGGTTGCCGCCCCTGTGTGTGGCAGGTACGGCACTCACGTGCAAGATACGTCACATGCGCCCGCATTGTGCTTCAGCCATGACGCCCGCACGCCCATGCCCACCTGTACAGCGCGGTCACAACAGGCCCCAGCCGCCAAAATCGCTCGGCGCCATCCTCCACCTCCGTCGTCAGAGGAAAGGGCTGCACTGCTCGTTCCACACCATACGCATACGTATTATTCACCCCATCTGGCCAGTATATGTGCCCCAGCGGACCGCCCGCCACAAAGCCGCTGCGGTACAATGTCAGTCCTGCTTGGCTGCTGCTATCACTGCTGGCAGCGACTGGGCCAGTGGTGGAGTAGGGGCTGGGCAGCAGCGGCACTGGGGCCCCGGCCGCGAAGTGGCGGCGGTACCAGGCGGAGGAGGACTGCATGGATGCAGGGGAGGTGAACCGTCAGCAGGGGTCAGCTCCCCTGACCGGCAGCGAAGAAGCTAGTCCAATGGCGCGCCTCATGCCAGGCTGTTCGTCCATCCCAAATCTGGCTGCTAGGGCATTCCCACACGTGCCCGGCAGCATACAATACATCCATATTTGCCGTACATCCCATGTCCCAAGCCATATCGGCCTAGCTATTATACAGTCCACCGTGGTTCACACAAGCCCCTTGCACTTGTTAGGCATGTACTACCGTATCTATGAGCCGCATGTCAATCTTTGACAGAGACAACCTTGCTCCCACGCTCACCGAAAGCCCCGCCGCTAGCACCACCGCCTGCTCCTCCGCGCACACGTACGCCAGGCGCCAGCTGCAGGGCCGGTCCGTGGTCACCAGCGTGAGGTCCGGCCCCGCACCGGTACTGCCACTGCTGCTGCCAGTGCCGGCAGGCAGAAGCTTGGCGGCGCGGCACACCCGAAACCTGAGAGTGCGATGTGGGGAGTCTCAAGACTTCATGCCGGGCAAAACGTCCCAAGCAAGAACAGCCCATACAGCACGAGTCACACTGCCGGGCCGGGTCAGTGAATTGGAGCGGGATTAGGGCTAAACAGGGTTAGCGTGGTGGCCGTACATGGTAGCTCCACGTGCGCTATGGCAGTGGATCTGGCAGTGTGCAGGACACTGCGTCGCTGCGGTTTTGCTGTGTTTCAGGATGTCGTGTGCCCTGTGTAGCGGGCAGCGCTCTGAGTTTTTACAGTTGTGGTTTTAACGGCTTCGTCCTGCGCCGCACTCGCGTGCTGCTGTGTGGCGGTCGCTGTGCGTTCATGTATGTGTGGCATGCCTTGCGCTCGCACGCGCTTTCGGCTGTCCTGCAGTGTAAGGGCCCTTGGCTGTTCGCCTCAGTCATGGTGGCCCTGCGGCATGTGCTCCGCTCCGCTCAGACCAGTCCTTATGGCGTCTGGCCGTCTGGCCGATAGCTAATCCGACATTGTTTGCAGGACGGTGAGCCCCATAATGCTGACATGGCACGCTAATGTGGTGCATTGGGCGGTTCCTACAACAGCACAGGGCATGCATGCGCGCGCCTGCAGCAGGCTGCGGTTCAGAGGTGTGCGCACCACACCACGCACACCACCGCACCACACCACGCACACCGGCACACAGCCCCTGACACAGCCCCACTCACTCGTCCCAGGTCCACAGCGCCCACTGCTGCTGCTCCTCTGGGCCGCCAGCTGCAAGTTCCACCAGCACCGACTGCAACGCCTGCACGGTTAGGCATTCACTTGGGTCGGGGGCTTAGACGAAACCGGGCACACTTTTTTCCCCGCGAGGTGACACAATGCAAGTATTGTATGACGCCCGTAAGCACCAATAAAGTCCGGTACCATACCTGCGTCGTCTCGGGCTGCTCCCGCGCGAGCTGGGAGAAGACATCCCCCAGCAACGATGCCGGAAGTAGAGCCCCAAGCACACCTCCACTGCTTTGATTTGTGCTGCTACATGTTGCAATGGCCTCCAAATACGTCGCCGGCTCAAGGAATACGGTGAAGCGGCGGGCCCGTAAGTTGAATTCGATAGTGCCAGGGCCCGCGATACTCTCCTTGTTAAACGTATACAAGCTAGCTATGATGAGAACGATGATATTGAGGCACTGACGTAGGTGACGCCCAGACTGCGCCCTAGCTGGACGCGCTACTTGAAGGGGCTGAAGTCGCATTGTGCTTCACATCAGTGTTCGTTGCGAGACTTAATATTTGAATTTGAGATTGTGACATCCGCGTGTGTGATCTCGATTGCACCCCGATGCGCCCGTCTCAGCCGCCCGCGCTACCGCTACGACCGCTTTGACTGCAGCCGCATACAGGTTGCAGCGTTTCCAAGAACGCCGGCTGAAACCCAGAAGAACTGCCTGTGCATGTTCCGTCACGGAAAGCTTACAACGGGGCCACTGCAGTCAATGGACCTGTGCCTGTCCCCTGCAACATCAACACTTCAGCCATCCTCCCGCATTAGATTGCGCATTACAGCGCTCAAGTTGTCCTTGCTGAGGATGTCCTGACATGCAAACGTGTGCCACATGAAACAACCTATTCTTGCCCCTTGCAGTTGGTCAGCAGCACAGGCCACAAGCCACGGACATGCCCCTACTGTAACCTGGGCTGCCGGTGTGCCACCCAACTCCTGGCATCTTCGGCCCCAAAAAAACGAAGCGCGTACTGCCTAGTCGGCCTGCCCGGCGCCACCAGCGCCCGCCAGCTCCATGGCCGCCCTCAGGCTCTCCAGCGATATGTTGCCGCCGCAGCACACCACCACCACATGCCTCCCCGCAAGCCGCGCCGCCAGCCGCCGATACGCCGCCAGAGCCACCGCAGCGGCGCCTGCAGTGCAGCAGGTATGCAGGCGGACAGGTTCCACGCTTACACCTGCCGTAAAACTCATGGCCGGCAGCAGGTGTGGGATGTGCCACATACATTTCCATTTTCTATGCGCTTGGGTGACCGTGTGCGGCTGTGGACACCAGGCGCCACACTGCAAGCCACGCACCGCCCCATGCAGACCCCCGTGGCCCCGCACTCACCCTCTACCAGCTTGGACTGCTCCCGCAGCAGGCCCACCAGGCCCTCCGCGATCTCCTGCTCGCTCACACACACCCACTCATCCACACAGTCCGCGCATGGCTGCAAGGAAGGGAAGCGAACGCGCGGGCGCCCTCCACTGCTCAAGAACCGCTCGCGCGGAGTTGCATTTGTTTGCATTTGCATTAGCACTTCGGTAACATGACGTGTGCCGCAGCTCATTATGGAGCCAACATGACATGAGCACACGTGCACGCACACGCGCACGTGACATGAACACGCACACGCTTACACGAACACGCAACCACGTGCACAGGCGCACGCGCACACACCTGGAGGGTGAGCGAGTTCTCCTCCACGCCCCCCGCCGTGGCGTCCGATAACGTGGGCAGCAGCGGCGCAGCCTCGGGCTGGATTGCCCCCGCACGCACAGACCGGGCCATCACGTCCGAGACCGCTGGCTGGCAGCCCACCACCTGCACGGCGGAGCGGGAGCGGGGGAAGACTTCGCTGCATCGCTGCCGCTTCCCGCAGGTGCCCCTGGGCTTGGGCCACCGCACTGTGCCTCCCCCTGCGAAAGCAAACCACCCGTGATGCGCCCTGATCTACAGGATGCCCAGGTCAGGCATGTGTGCCTGGTTGAATGCGACATGGCAAGAAGGGACAGGCCGCCGAGCACCCCATGCCAAGGGCGCCCCGCGGCCATGTCATTAGGGACCCTCTTGAGCCCACAAGCCATCCCATGCAAGCCACGCAAGCCATGACGCATAACATAGGTACTAGCCACGCAAAGCCGCCACGCACCAGGATGCGCGGGTCCGCGGCCTTGAGCACCGCCGCCACGCCCGCCACCAGCCCGCCGCCGCCCACCGGCACCAGCACGGCGTCCAGCCGCCCCCGCCGCCGCGCCGCCAGCAGCTCCAGCGCCAGCGTGCCCTTCGCGTTGGGGCATGTGGGGGAGTTGCAACTTGCAGGTTAAGAATCGGATAACGGGGGTGGCATGAAGATTGCGCCAGCGAGGGCTGGACCGAGTGAGGGAAGTTGGGTGGAGGCTGGGCAAGGGGTTCTTGCCGGCGTTGAGAGCAGCTTGGGGTGAAGCATGTGCGTTTTCGAGCTGATTGCCATGTGGGCATTGGGCTTGACGTGGGCATGCGCACGGCGCCGCATCAACAGCGTGCGTGGCACGTGGGGAGCAGTGCAAAACCCAACGTGGCTGTGCGGAGGAGCCGCAGCCCCTCACGAGCAGCCCACGGCAGCTCCTGCCGCTCCCAACCCGCAAGCCGCGACCGCACCTGGCCCGCCATGACCCAGACGTCGTTGTACGGACTCACGTACACGCCACCACTGCCGCCGCCACCGCCGCCATGGGCACCGCCGCCACCACCACAGCCTGCAGCCGCCGCTGCAGCCGCAGGCGCAGACGCCGCTGCTGCCGCCGCTCGCGCCGCGGTCTCGGCCTCCAGGCAGTCGGTGCCGTGCAGCACCAGGCGGGCTCCCAGGGAGCGCAGCTTGCAGATCTGCACGTGACATGCACACACACGGTCAGCACATCGGCGCAATCATGATTACGCCAATGAGATGCCGGTGGGCCCGTCGCCCCAGCAGTCGGCCAGCGGGCTGGCCTCCGGCCGCTGGGTGCACGGCGGTGCGTAGTGGTGGACGACTGGTGGCGGGTTGCACGCGCGCGTCAGGGCTGCTGCGCCCAGCACGCCACCTGGACACGTCAGCGCCTGGTGCCGGGGTATGCTGGGTTTCAGCCGCCCCTTGCCCCTTCTGACGCAGCCAGTCAACCTGTACTGTCCATACGTCTACTGCACCCGCTCGGCGTCTGCTGCCAGCTAGAACCGCAAACTCACGACACGCACCTTGTACTGCGAGGCGGTCTGCGGGACGTACAGCACCGGCGTGACCAGCAGGGTCCCACCCGCCGCCTGCGCCTGCTCCCCCTCCCCCTCCTCCTCGTCCGCCACTGGCGCCCCACTCGCTGAGCCCCTGCCATCCACCGCGCCTTCAACCCCTTGCCCGTTCAACTGCCGCTCCCGCTGCTGCTGCAGTGCCGTGCAGGCGTAGAGCACGGCCAAGGCATGGTTGCCGGTTGAGGCCGTGTAGACCGTGGTGGTGGTGGTTGCAGTGTCAGCTCCGTCTGTGCTGGCGGTGTTGATGCCCGCCCCTGAACCTGCGCCGGCTGCTACGACACCGCCGGTGCCGCCTGCTGAACTTCTCAGCTGGAGCGCTGGCAACGAGAGCAGCTGTGGCGGCATGTGGTGACCAAGCGACAGAGGGGGGTGGGGGGGCAGAAGGGAGGGTGTTACCACCAGAACTCGTTGACGCCACGCGTGTGAATTGTGGCCGAGAGCCAGGCGTGCGCATATTGGGGTAATAACCTCCGTGTCCTTTTACATGAGGCCGCCGCGTGAGTACACCGCAATACCGCACGCAGCCGCGCTCGTTTCAAGGGCATTTCATGCAATGGGTGCCGCATGAAGGACACCCGTGTGGAGGCGAGGATCGCGCCACTCCTCAAGCCAACCCCCTCGGTACCCGTAATATCAATGCTGTGACGCAGCCCACCGGACCCGCACCTTGTTCACCGCGCCCCTCGCCTTGAATGACCCGCTGTGCTGCTCGCTCTCCAGCTTCAGGGCCACCGAGCCGCCGCCGCCGCCGCTGCCGCCACCACCACCGGCGCCTCCTGACGACCGCGTGCTCCCCTCTGCTGCGCCAGCGGCCGGGACGGCAGCAGCCGTGCCCTGCGCCGCAGCCGCAGCCCCAGCCAGGCCCTCCAGCCACGGTGACGGCTCCAGTGGGGTGCACCGTACATACGGCCGGATCCTGCCGTACGCCTTCAGAGCCTCCACTGCAACCACGTCGCTGACTCGCGGCCGGTGGATCGGGCTGGGGCTGGCGGCGGGCCCTTGTGCTGCCGCTGATGCTGCTGCGGGGCCTGAGTTGGAGCGCGCCGCCTGGCCATGCCCCGCGCCCCCACGGCCGGGCCCGGCGCCACCGCCGGCGCCTTCCCCCCGAGCTGCATCGCCCACGCCTTCATCGCGCCCCGGCTGCAGCTGCTCAGCCGCCAAGGGGCGCCGAAACTGCGCAACAAGGGGCAGCGGGGAGTACGTGGAGAGTGTTTGGGTGTTGCAATGTGTCACAATGCTACGCTCAATTGCCGATTTTGGAATTGTTGACGTGTGCGCACCGGTGTCGTGTCCCAGCCGTTCTTTTCCAGCACCGAGAGCAGCTCCTCGGCAGTTTGGGGCGGGAAGCTGTTCATCGTCGTGAAGCTGGGCAGGTGGACTCTAAACTCAATTGGGCGATTGAATGAGTACAGAATTGCTCCACTGGTCGGTGCTTGATCGACTCAATCGAACGCTCCATGCAAGGAAAAAAAACCGACTAAAGTCTGGAACGGAAGTCTGCACATAATACCGTGCCTGTTACAAGTCATTTCATTTAGTTATAACATATTACGGCCTATTTGGGCATTTTAGACTTGACACACCATGCAAGCCAGTGCAAGTGCAACGCAAAAGGCGAGCGTGCGCGGCTACCAAGCATCGATACGCCCATGCTGTGTTGTCCTGGCAGTTGCCAGAAGCTCCACAACTGCGGGTCGCTTCGCGTGCCAGCCTGCGCACGCTGCTGAGAGAGCCCTCGTCCGGACTCAGTCGTGGGCGGCGCCTCGGCTGCAGGTGAGGGGCTTCGACCCCTGCGGCCCAGCCCAGGCTCACGCGTGCCACCCAAGCACCCCTGCGCTCCGCCGACGCCCCTAGGCCCCCTTTTGAACATGTCCAGCGCTCTGAACCCGGGCCGCTCCCTGACCCCCGCTTCCCCTGTGCCAGGTCCGCGCAATGAACAGTGCCGGCGCCTCTGGCAGTGGCGCGCCTTCGCCGGCCACTGGCGCTGGGGCCGGTGGCAGCGCCTCTCAGCCCCAGAAGAAGATCGGCGTGCTGTTCGTGTGCCTGGGTAGGGCGCGGCGGCGGAGGGGCCACTCGTGGCTTGGGGCGCCATGCGGCATGCGCCTGACTTGCTCTGGCAGCGGGCGTCTGTGGTGTGCGGTTATGCACGCAGCGCTGCCAGCGCGGTGTGATGTGGTGCGGTGTGATGTGGTGCGGTGTGATGTGGTACGGTGTGATGTGGTGCGGTGTGATGCGGTACGGTGTGATGTGGTGCGGTGTGATGTGGTGCGGTGTGATGCGGTACGGTGTGATGTGGTGCGGTGTGATGCGGTACGGTGTGATGTGGTGCGGTGTGATGTGGTGCGGTGTGATGTGGTGCGGTGTGATGTGGTGCGGTGTGATGTGGTGCGGTGTGATGCGGTACGGTGCGGAGCCGGCCTGTGTGGGGGCGGGCTGCGGAGCGCGGCCCATGCCAGGCCCCTGTACAGTCAGCGCCCCGTGCCTGCGCTTCGCCCTGCTGCTCGCCTCCCTTCCGCCTTGGCCCCCGGCCCCCCGCTAAACCTCACCCGCACCCGCCCCATCCTCCCGCCTCGCCCCTGCACGGCCTCCAGGCAACATCTGCCGCTCGCCCACGGCCGAGGCGGTGTTCAAGGCGGTGGTGCAGCGGGCCGGGCTGGCGGAGGCGTTTGACATCGACTCGTGCGGCACCGGCGGCGGCAACCCAGACTGGTGCGCGTGCATGCTGTGTGCATGGGTGGAAGTTGGGCAGGAGATGGGTGTGGTAAAAGGTATGCCGCACGGCATGCAGGTGCATGTTTGCGCAGGTCGGCAGAGTATAGCCCCACCATCCACTCCCAACCCCTCCGCTCCCCCTCGGCCCTACACAGGTTCACAGAGGGCGGCTGGTCGTACCACGAAGGTGACGCGGCCGATTCGCGCATGACGCTGACCGGTGAGCTGGCGGTTGGTGGCTGGCGGCTGGCAGTTGGCGGTTGGTGACTGGTGCTTGGCGGTTGGAAACCGCTGGCGGCGCCTCTCTGCTAGTACGCCCCAAGGCAGATGCTGGCCATGATTCTACCCCGTCCCACTCACACACACACACACGCGACCATTGCTGGGCGGGTTTGGTTTCCGTGTGTTGTCCAACACACACACGCGCGCGTGCATTCCCCGCCCGACGGCCCACCCCCCAACCCCACGCCGGCCCATCCCGCCCGCCGCCTGGCCTGGCCCTGCCTGCGCGCAGCCCGCAAGCGCGGCGTGCTGCTCACCTCCCGCTCGCGGCCGCTGGCGCCGCTGGACTTCGGCCGCTTCGACTACATCGTGGGCATGGACGCCAAGAACATCCGGGCCATACGGGTGAGAGGGCGAGAGAGAGCGAGGGAGCGAGGGAGAGGCGCGCTGAGTGGGGGTGGAGGGGGTGCGAGGAGTTTCGGAGGGGGGCTGCCGACACCAGGACCCCTGACATGACAAGCTGGCCCTGGTTGGTTTGCGCAGAGCCGCTGCCAAGCAGCGTCGTCACGCGCTGGCCCCATCCCGTCTGCCACTTGCCTAGCTGACCATGAATGTAACCCTCCCATTCCCACGCCCGCCCCTTCGCCCCAGACCGCCGCGGACTACTGGCGCGTACGGCCCATGGGCGCGGACACGGTGCCGCAGTCCTACGGCGAGCGGCTGTCGCTCATGACCGCCTACTGCTCCAAGTTTAAGGGCGAGCCCGAGGTGCCTGACCCCTACTACGGCGGGCCCGCGGTGGGTCTGCGTGTGTGCGTGCTTGCCGCCGTGGCGCGCCGTGGCTGCGCGCTGGTGTTGGGGATGGGTGTTGGGGATGGGTGTTTGGGGTGGGCATGGGGAAAGTGGGGGTGGAGGTGGGAATGGGACCGTGTGGGTTGCGTTTGCGTGGCGTGTGTGCACACAGTGGGCTTGGCGACTGGCGCCCTCGGAACCCTGGAGAATCCAGAGCCCTTCCCCCGTGGGCCTTGCCCCCCTCCTCCTACGCAACCCACCCACCTATCCCGCCGCGACCCCCGCCCCCCCCCCAGCCATTTCGGTGTCCACACCCCCACGTGCCCCCTGCCCCCCTCCACCCCTGTTGCCCTCCGGGCCGCCCGCCCGCCACAGGGCTTCGAGCGGGTGCTGGACCTACTGGACGACGCGTGTGAGGGCCTGCTGGCGCAGATCCGGCGGGAGCGCGGGCTGTAGCTGGCTGCACAGATCCGACAGGAGCGGGGGCTGTAGCTGGAGGCCCGGGCACGGCCAGGGGCAGGGCGTGCGGGGCTGGGGGTGCGTGCTGCACTACTTTGGAGTAGGTGTGGCCGTGGCAGTGTGGGAGTGTGGCGGTGGCGGTGGCTGAGTTGGTAACAGGAAAGGGCACCACAGCACTATGACGCAGTGGTGCGGGCTGTAAGGCTGTAAGGGTGCCTTTTTGAGGAGAGAATTGAGTCCGCGCGGGGGTGAGCATAGGTGAGTGGGGTGATCACTCAGGTGCAGCGGGGCGGTGGGGCGGTGGGGCGGTGGGGCGGTGGGGCGGCGGGGCCACGACAGCCCTCGGGTCGGGGCGTGTGTTCGCCAAGGCGTGGATTGGGAGCAGTGCCCGTATCTGGCATGTCACTAGAGATCATGCAGCTGCCGCCCGTGTGTGTGGGGGGGGGCTTGCTGCCGTTAGTGCAGCATGTGCAGGCTCGCCACGCTGGGTTGGCGGTGCGGTGTGTGCTGGGGGCGTGTGGTTTGCTGCCGGTTGTGCCGCCGTGGACCCAGGTGGCGGTGGCGTGGATGCGTCAGTGCCACCCGGCGGTTGCTGTTGAAGGGTGACGGCCAGCGGGTGTTGGGTATGCCGGTTACCCCGGCCTGTGTGCCATTCCGGCGTTTGTTGGGGGCAATGTCGCATCTGCCGCCCGTCACGTTGGTGGCGCCCCCTGCGCCGGGGCCCTGGGTTTACCACGCACCGCTGTGGGCGAACCCGGCGCTATGTGAAGATGGACAGACGTTTGACGAGGTTTTTGCGGATTTGCTTGCCTTGCCGGGTCTCCTGTATGTGGGCCAGCTGGTTGCTGCGTGTGACCAGTTGGAGGAGGTGCGGGTGGCCTACACCCGCAGGGATGGATGGGGTGCCCGTTTTGATACGGCGATGCTTAGTTTGTATCTGAAGAAGGTGTGGCGCCCGGTGCTTGAGTGGGGGCTCCAGACGCCCCTGCCCTCCCCGTTGATAGGGCCTGCGTCGCCCCTACAGGCGGCGGAGCGCTTTGCAGCGGCGGTGGCACTGCTCCCCGCCGGGTGGGCGGCGGCGTTGCGGGCGCTCCGGCAGGCCCGTGCACGTACCGCTTCTCTCCCGGCCGCAGACGTGCAGCGGGCGGCGGCGGGGGCCGTTACGCAGGTGGCCCGGGGGCTAGGGTGGATGCAGGCGGGGGGTCCGCCGCTCTTGCTGCTGGAGTATACCGTGAAAGCGGGGACTGAGATGCAACTGACGCCGCACCTGGCCGCTTTGCGTGCGAAGCACCTCCTGTTTGTGCGGGATGCGGGGGTGTCGCCCGAGGATGAGGCCTTGGCGGCCGGGGCGTTCGCCTGCACTTTGGCCCGGCTGTGGGCGCTGAAATGGGAAACCCAGAACAAGGAAGCGCTGTGGCGGGTGGCCGCTGATGCCTGCTGGGCGTTTCCCATGCACGCCGGCTCGTGGGCAAGAGGCCTTGCCGTGGCGCCGTGCCGTGCGTGTGCGGTGGACATGTGTGATGGGGACAGACGCCATTGGTTTTGGGATTGCAAGGTGGCCCGGGCGCTGCGGGAGCACATGGGGATGGCCATGGGGTTGCTCCCAGACGACGCCTTGTTAGCGAAGTGCTTTCGAAACGCGAATGCGAATATGCGTGACCATGGGGGCGTTTACGCGTGCCAAGTTGTGGCTCGTGCGTCCGCCAGGGGGGGTCGCGCCCGCAGTGTGGGATGTGGTTTGCCTTGCAGCTCTGTCTGCCATGGATGTAGGACGGCGTCGCGTGGTGACGGCTGGGGCAACCCTGCCGTCTGCGCAGGTCCTGGGTATTGGCCTGGCGGTTATCGCCGATTTTTGGGGGCGTCTGCAGTCTTTTGTTAGCTTGGGTATTCGCCCGAAGGCTTGGGATGCGGTGCCCCCCCTGCATCCCTTCCTGGCGCGTGGTGTCGGTGATTGCATGGTCGTGTGTTTGCCATATGACGCGGGCTCCCCTCCTCCCTCTCCTTAAGGGGCAGGGGCGTGAGGGCTGCCCTGAGTGTTTGGGGCGGTAGCGGCGGTGGGGGTGGTGCTTGCGTGTGTGCTTACGCTTCGGTGCCTGGACGCTTGCGCCCTGGCTGTTGCGTTTGCCTCGTGTGAGCCTGCCCTGGCCGGCGGTTTAGTGTGTGCGGTTTCGGTCGCGGACTCCTGACTGGCGGCAGCGATGCAAATGGTGGGGATCTGGCGGGCCTAGGCTTGGCTGGGACTCACTGTGCGCGGAGTCGCGCGGACTACGCTGTAGGAGGGTATGCAGCAACCCCAGGGGCGGTGGCGTCGAGTTGGTCTCCTGGCAGCATCAGATGGTCCTGGCGTCTCGCACGCTTCGGATTGTCCCCTCTTGTAAGCTCGCATTCTTACATCTACGCTGTAGAAATTTGCCCCAAATCCGCCGAAGGCGGAGCAACGTTTTTGGATTTGGGGCCGCGCATCTACGGAGCGTAGACGTTTTGGGCGGATTTCGCGGTATTTTAGACAGGGAGCGTAGATGGTTTGGGGTTTTGGGGGGCGTGCCCCTGGGAAAACTTTTCGGGGCGTAGATGGCGCGGGAGGGGTCATCTACGCTGTGTAGACACCGGGGGCCAAAAGCCATCTACTTGATACGGGCACTGAATTTGGGAGCAGGGGAGGATTGGGAGCTTGGTGGCTGACTGGTCGTGTCAATAGCACGCGAGATTGATTGTGCCGTCTGGGAGTCGAGACGCTCGATCAGTTCACTGAAGTTAGCAACGGCTTACTGGCCCTAGCGGCTGCACGCTGCCCGGGGCAGGCCACCCCCCGCTAACGCCCCCGCTAACGCCCCCGCTAACGCCCCCGCTAACGCCCCCGCTAACGCCCCCGCTAACGCCCCCCTGACGCCCCGCTCACGCCCCCGTTCAGGCCCCCACTAACGCCCCCACTGACGCCCCTGCTACCGCCCCCGCCCCCGCTGACGCCCCCACGCATACCCCTCCTAACACCCCCACTGACGCCCCGCTAACGCCCCCGCTAACCGCGCCCCCACTCACACCCCTCCTAACGCCCCCACTGATGCCCCGCTAACGGCCCCGCTCACCGCCCCGCCCCCCCCCCCACGTCGTCGCCGCTCACCGCCCACGCTCCCGGGTGCCCCCTTATGCGTGAGGGGCGTCCGGGCTGGCAGCGATGTGGGGAGCCGTACGCGGCCCGCACGCTGCCTGCCGCATACCTTTGCCACTAACCGCCCCCATGCCGTCGGCGCCTACCTCTTAACCCGTTTTGACGCCCCCACCTTTCTCTTTTGCACCCGGGCTCGTGCGTTATGTGCTTTGTGCTGTCCATACCCTTTACCTTCCGCCGATGCGCCTCGGCCCCTTTCACTGTGCCCCGCCCTTTCGAACCTTGCCTTTCCCCTTAACCGCATGTCGCTCTTCTGGCCCGGCGCTTGCTGCCTGGCGCCGGGGTCACCTTCCTGGTCGCCAGGTAAGTCGTGTGTTTTGCATTTGCGTGTTTGCGTGTCCGTTTCTGCTGTGCGCGAGCCGAGCCTGGGTGGCATTTCGTCGACGGCGCGCCGACCTCGCCCCGTCTACACTCTCCGCCCCGAAACAAAAGAGTATACCGTTACCCTGTATTGCCGCAAACTGCACTTGCCTATCCCTTGTCTAGTTCAGCTTGGTTTAGCTTGGGATGGTATTCACAACCCCCCCCCCCCCACACACACACACACGCAGAAGCTGCATGTAGGGCTTTTCGTACGCAGCCAACTAATGATACAAATCTGGCAATCGACAACATTCCAGCCGGGCCGCTCTCGCCACCAGCACGCACACGCACACGCCGGTCGTGCGGTCTGATGCTTGAGGAGGCTGGTTGCCCCGTGACCCTACGCCGTGACCCCCGCCCCCCGTGTGCGGATTGCCCGCACATGCCCCACAAGCTTCACGCCGCAACACGCCTGCCTCCTCCCCGCAACCTCAGCGCGCTGCGCTCGGCATCCGGGCGCGATCATCCGACATCTACATCTAACAACCGGGTCGCTGGGCACAGCTCGCCCACGCAACGCCGCGCCCGCGGCCTGCACCTACTGCCCCGACGCGCCTCCGTGTGCGCATTGCACCACGTCAGCCACCGCTTCCCGTCCCCCGGCCGCCCGAGTGCGGTGCCATGCGCCCCCACGCGCTTCCACCGCCTCCCTGCACCTCTGCCTGCTCCGCCCCTCCTCATGCACCTCTGCAGGCACCTCCTCCTCCTCCTCCTGCGCCTCCTGCCCCCTCATCCCGCCTCCTGCGCCTCCTCCTCCTGCCCCCCTCACGCGGACGCGCCCAGCACCACCTTGTGCACCATGGCCTCCTTCTCGATCAGCTGCGTGGCCTTGTCCACCTTGTCCAGCAGCTTGGCTGCGGCGGGTTGTGTTGGGGAGGGGGCCGAGGCGCGTGTAGGTTTGGGTGGTGTTGCGGTGTGTTGTGTGGGGTGGGTGGATGCATGTGATTACGTGATCGTGTGGTGGTAGGACCAGGGCATGGGATGAGAGTGGCATGCCCCAGTGGTGACAGATGAATCCCCAAACCCAACGTGATCGTGTGGGTGTGAGAGGGTGCGGATGGATGTGAGGGTGGTGGTGTGGTGGGGAGTAGTGGTCCCAGGGAAGGCCCCGCCAATGCCACGCAAGCCGACCCCCGCCACCGCCGACACCGGCCGCCGCCGCCGCCATCACCGCGCTCACCGATGTTGCCGGCCCAGCCGTTGAGCTGCTGCTCGGCGCTGGGCGGCGCGGCGAAGGTGATGACGCCGGCGGGGCGGTCGATCTTGGCGGCGATGGCCTTGGCCACCACCAGGTCCGACACGTGCTTCTCCATCTGGCGGCGGTGAGGTGAGGTGGGGCAGGTGGCAGGTGAGGTGGCGTGACGTGAGACGAGGTGTGGTGAGGAGATGAGGTGGTAGGCGAGGTGGGATGAGGTGAGGTAGGTGAGGAGGTGGGGTGAGTAGTCGGCAGGCCGGGCCCAGCCGTGCTGCCATGTGCACCCGCCGTGCCTGCGCAGCTTCCTAAGGCCCCGGCCCGGGCCCCTTGGTCCTCCCTTCATCCTCCCTCCCGCTCCTGCCTGCCCCCTGGCGACCGCGCTCTCTCTCACCTGCTCGGGTGTGAGCGACAGGATGGTGGCCAGGCGCGCCGTGCGCAGGCGGCTGCGTGTGCGTGTGTGCAGAGGCAGGGGGGAGGGGGCGAGACGGGTTGCAAGCATGGTTGGAAAAGGCCGGGGGAAGGGGTTCCATCGTGGGGCTCCGTGGATGTTCAGAATGCAGAGATGATGTTGACGGGGAAAGGGCGGGGGGCAAGAGCGGTACAAGATGCACTAAAGATGTAGTCGTTACATCACTCACCACCGCACCCCTACCCGCCAACCACACGCCGACCCCCCCGGCCCACCTGTAGTACTTGGCGGCCACCAGCACGTTGTGCTCCACCACCCGCAGCTTCAGGTCCTCGGAGCGCTTGGGCTCTGACAGGGCGGGCGGGCGTGTGCGGGCGTGTGTGCGTGGGCGTGGGGGGGATGTGTGTATGTGAGCGTGTGAGAAAACACCGGCGGAGAGCGAGCCCCAATGTGTGCCATGCCCGCCGCCATGTCTGAACGCCCTCGTCCGGCCTGGCTTCGGTCGCCCTTGCACCTCCTGGCGTCCGGAGTTACAGGGGCCACAGCCCCAACCCCACCCCAGCCCCCAGCCCCACCCCAGCACGCAGCACCCCACCCCCAACCCGCACGCACCCGCGAACACGCCGCCGGGCGCCGCCTCCGCCGCCACCTCGGGCCCGTAGGTCGCCTCGAAGGCAGTCCAGCGGATGATCTCGGTGTTGGTGAAGGTGGCCAGCAGCGCCTTGTGCAGCGGCAGCGCGTCCGCCAGCCGCTTGTCCTGTGGGGGGTGAGGGGTGAGGGGGTGAGGGGGGGGGGGGCGTGGCGTGTGCAGGGTTGACGGGGTGGAGGTGGAGGGGGTTGAGGGATGCGGGATGCGGTTGCACGGATGGATGGTGAAGTGGTAGGGTGCTTGGTGGCTAGGGTTTCGGCGGCCAGGACAGCAGCATGGACAGAGATGCACGTCCTGCTGGAAGCGGTGCGCTCGCGGACACAAGCGCCCGCGGCCCTGCACACCACCCACCGACACGGTCGCCGCCAGCAGCGTGGCGCGGTCACTGGCGCTGCCGTCCTGCGAGGGGAGCGGGCGGGGTCCATGCATGATTCGTTAAGGAAGTTGTAGGCGGTAGGGGACGGATGGGGTGGGGGCGGATGTTGCAAGGACGGGCGGTCCGAGCGCGTGTTCCAGTCCGGTGACAGAGACAGGTGCAGCCGCGGTCTCCCGTAGTTGTTGACAGCATGCGGCTGCGCACCCGCACCCGCACTGTGGCGAATTTCTTTGAGCGCAAGCGCCTGGCTGTCCTGGACATGCGCTTGCATGACCCCTCACGGCAGCTACACCCAACCCACCCATCCACCCCCACACGCACAGCCGGCCGGACGGCGCACCCCTTTCCTCCCTACCCCGTGGGGAAGCTTGGTTTAGCTTGGGCTGGTATTCACAGCCCCCCGCCCATACCCCTCCCCACTCCCGACCCCCGCACCTTTGTGGAGTAGGCGGGCGTGAGGCACAGGTACCACACCACCGCCTTGAGCACGGGCAGCACAACCTCGGCCGCCGCGCCCGCCTCCAGGTGCGCCTCGTACAGCGAGCGGTAGCAGCGCGTCACCTGGCGGCCGGGCCAGCAGGGGGGCGTGCGTGTGTGTGCGAGCGTGGGCATGGGCGTGTCGCGTGAGCGGGTGGGGGCCGTGGCGGTGTGGCGGCGGGTGTTTGTGATGGCGGGAGGTGGGTGCGTGTGCAGCGGCGCGGCCGAAAATCAAAGCCCCCCACCCACCCACCCACCCCGGCCCAACACACGCCCCCCCCCACCTCCAGGTAGTTGTTGCAGTGCACGTAGTAGCGGATGAGCAGCTGGTAGTAGCGCAGCTTGAGCTCGGGCAGGCCGGGCGTGCCCTTCGGGGGGGGGGTTGGAGGGAGGGGTGGGGTGGGTGGGTGGGAGAGTGGGTGGGAGAGTGGGTGGATTGAGTGGGTGGATTGAGGTGGGTTGGGTTGGCGCGGTGGCAAGAGTGTTGATCAGGCGTTGGAGGTTGATGGCGTAACCCGAGGAGTCATGTATTGGTGCAATCACCAATACATGACTGAGGAATGATGCAGTGAAGAACCGTCGAGCGGTGGTGTGCATGCACGGGGGCGTCCCGTCCCTGCACCCCTGTCCGCCGTCAAGCCACGCAACCGCGCACGCCCTGTCATCCCGATGCTGCACTGCACCCGCACTGCAAACCGCGCCGCCCTCCGGGGCCGCACCAACGGCAACACACTGGAGCCGCTCTTGCGCCGCACACCGCACACCACCACAATCACACACGCGCAGGTGCCCAGCCCCCCCCCCCCAGCCCCCCAGCCGCCGCCGCACCTTGTCCGCCTCCTCGATGGCGGTGCCCTCGATGCCGATGTCGCCCTGCCCCTCGCCCTTGCGCTCCACGAAGGCGCGCGGCGACACCTGCGGGTAAAGGAGCGTGGGTGGGCGGTGCGGGCGTGGAGGTGGAGGTGCGCAGGTGCGTTGTGAGTAGGCTGTGCTAAGACGCACCCGGCAGCAGTCTAACGTGCGCTTGGGCACTGCTCCTTGACAGCCTTGCAGGCCGCCATACGCAGTGCACCCGCACCCGTTTCCCACACGCCTGGTACGGCTACCCCCCTCCCTCCCAAGCCCCAGCCCCTGCCCACCGCCCTCCGCAGCTTCACCCCACGCCCGCCCACCCACCTTGCGCGACAGGATCTGCGCCCGCACGAAGTCCTTCTTGTCCAGGCACAGCCGGACCTGGCGGGGGTTGGGTGGGTGGGGCAGCGCGGGCCGCAGTCAGAAAGCGTGTTCTTGTGTGTCAGCACGCAGCACGAAGCCCAGCATAGAGCAGGGCCGGGTGTCAAGACAGATCACACCACGCCCTGCACACACGGCTCCCCCGGCGCCCACCTGCTCCAGGATGAAGGCGATCTTCTCCGTCTTGGCCATGGCGCCAAACGTCTCCTGCAGGCGGGTTGGGGTGGGCCGGGGGTTCCATGCGTGATCAACCATGACGTGGTGGTGTTGGGGTTGAGAGGGGGGCGTGTGGGCGCGTGCGTCGATGGCGGTGACGTTGGGCGGCAGGCAAGACCAGGGCGCGGGGGCGGGGCTGGGGCCAGCAGCACGCCGAGGCGCTGTGTAAGCGGCACCGCGCCCGCGCCCGCGCGCAGCAAGCCCAGCGCCCATTCTCCCGGCGCTGCAGCTCCTGCCGCCCGCCGCTCCCGGCCTCTGCGGCTCCGCCTGACTGACTGGCTGGCAGCTGCGCAGACCCGCCCTCGGTCCGCCGACGCAGCCCAAGACGCAGCCCGTGACGCCGCCCCCACCCTCCATACAGTGGCCTGCTGCCTGCTGCCGCAACACACCATGCAATGTTGCGCTGCTGCGGTTGCTGCTGCTGCGGTTGCTGCTGCTGCGGTTGCTGCTGCGGCAGCTGCTGACGACATCGACAACATGTGCGATGCCGCCACCGCAGCCGCCGCCAGCTGCCCTCCTCACCACCTTCCTCCACTGCTGCTGCTGCACCTGCTCACCGGCGGCGGCTCGGGGTCGCCTGCCTGCCTGCGCGCCCTGCCTGCCTGCCTGCCTGACGGTGTGCTGCAACCTGGTGTGGGGTTGGCCACCGGCGTGGCGTGCGGCTGCTGCCTCTTCGCCCTTGCGATGTGCCCGCGTGCTACCCCTCCGCGCCGCAGCCCTGCGCCGATCCGACTGTGCCCGTACATCCTGCCGCCGCGCCCACGTCCCAACCCAACCATTCCGCTTCACCGCGCCATCCCATTCTTGCAATCCCTGGAGGAACACCTCACGGAACACTCTCGTTTTACCTTTTGTCGTCTGACAACACACGCCCCCCACACACAGCCGCAGCCGCAGCCCCGCTCACCACCGCCACCTCCTGCAGGATGTCGGCTGCCTCGTCCACATTGCCCTCCGCCTCCCGGATGGCCGCCAGCCGCTTGGTGAGGCGCGCGCGCTCGATCTCCACGAAGATCTGTTGGGTTGGCGGTTGGCGGTTGGGCGCAGCTGTGTCAGCCCGACCGAATGCCTCGCACACTGCCCCCTGAGCCCCGCAGCTGATTCCCGCTTCCTTGCCGCCCTGCACCTCCTTGTCGCCCAGGGCCCTCCATTCCGCACCCGCTCCAGCCACCCCCATATGCCATTCTGCACAGGCACCACCTCCCAACACCCGATGCCCCCCCATGCCCCCCTCCGCACCTTGCCCTCCGTGACCGCCTGCAGCGTCTTGATGAGCGACACACGCGTGTCCTTGTCCTCCGCCGGGATGGTGTCGATGTACGACATCGCCTGCCGCACCGTGGCCTGGATGGCCTGCGGGTGCGAGGGCGTGTGTGTGCGTGTGGGTTGGGGTTGTGAATACCAGCCCAAGCTAAACCAACCAACTGGGGGCGGGGGCGAGGGGAGGTGGGCGGGAGGTGAAGGATGTGGTTGAAGGCATGGCCTCCGCAATTTCCCCGTCGAAGGAACAGGAACCGGCTTGGACACGTTCCGCAGTGCGAGGCCGCTGTGCGCGTGGCGCTGTGGTAAGCCACCGCGTGCCGTCACGCAGGTTTGGTCACGCGGCACTGCACTGCGGCGGAGTAGTGCGCTGGTGCTGCTGGCGGTGCGGAGCAGCTGCTCCGGTAGGCGGCGCCACCGGCTCCCCGGCGGCCAGCTCGGCCGGGCCGTGCACGCGAACTCGAGGTTCACTGAGGACAGGCGGTTGCTGTGCGCCCTGAGCTAGGTGCCACGGTCGCCGGTGCCGCGTCTGGCGACAACCTCGTGAAGTTGCATGCCAGCCGGCTGTCTGCTTGCGCAGCTCATGAGCTGAGGCCCACCGCCAGGTCCACTTGCAGCCGGACGCTCACGCTGCGCTGCGCTGCGCATCTACCAACCCCCACCGCCCCTGCTCCCGCACGCGCTGTTGAAAGCACTGCGACAGCGGCACTCAGCTGTGCTGAACCGCCCAGCAGGATACCCGTTCACAAGCACGCGCGGAAATGTGGGCATGCGGCCCGAGGCACTGGTGTAGAGTGGGACCCGGGCGCTGCACTCAGACAGCACCAGGAGGGCGCTGTGTGATACCCCTCGCACCGTGCCCTCTCGTTATGTGCACCCGGCGACCCACCTGCTTCAGCTGCGACCGACGCTTTGTCAGCAGCATTACATTCTCCTCCAGCCCGCGCCAGTCGCGCGCGTCGTAGCACAGTTCTAGGATTGCTGAGCAGCATGCTTTCGTGGCTGTCACATCCTCTGCCAGACGGCTGCTCTTCTCTAGATTCAGCAAGCCCTCAATGGCTTGAGCCCGTTGTCCCTGCGGCAGGCAAAGAGAAACGCGTCAATGCTGCATTCCGCGCGCAGATCTCGAGCCCCAACACCCGCCGAGCAGTTTAATTTGTATCTGAAGCAATGGCATATGTCATATCCATCTCCGCAACGCTGCCAAGTCGAGCCCGGGGCTTGCCTTTGCAGCAATTTCTTTTTGCGCTGTGATGTCCGCGGTGAGCTTCGCCATGTCCACAATCGCGCCCTTGGCCTTCTCCTTCTCGTCCATATCCATGGCTATTGTGCTCGCGGTGAACTCGCCCACCGACATCTTGCCCCGCCCTCTTGATTCAGTAAGCACAAGTGGTCAGACTAAGCTTGCTATGCTGGGGCAGATATATGTGGCGTGAACCCTTGTCGCGGGGCGAAGTGGTAGTGGGCGTGCAGTGTACAGCTAAACCGGGGGGGGGCTCGAGGTTGATCGAGGGGTGCGTGGCATGGAGCGTGCCTGCATGAGGGCGAACCGCCGAGCGCTCGTCACTTGCCTCGCGCGCCTGATCTGACTACGCCTTCACGCAAGCTGTCCGTTCAGCTCTACTATCAACATAAAGACGCTCACTCTGGTTTGCCGCGCTTTGCCACGTTGCCAGCTCACCGCGTTCTCCGCCGCTTGATTTATTGCCGATATCGAAGCTGCCTGAAATATAGCACCAATCATACCAACCAATGCGGCGCTGATGGTTACGTAGGTGGCGAGGAGGCCTCGTTTGCGCCCAGCTTTCGTAGACAGCTCCCAGTGAGGCCAGTTCATATTGCTAAATTTCGGAGTCTTTAATGAGGAGGAGCTGACCGCGAGCGAGGAAAGCAAGCGGCTGCGAGCGGCACCCAATGCACACCGCGCGCTGAAAAGGGGGAGCACAGCTGCAGAGGAATTGATGTGGCGTGGTGGCCTGGGGTCCGAGATGGATTTCGCGACTTCTAGCCACCGCCAGCGCTGGCTCTACTCGCGAACAGGGCTGGTGAGTGCGGGAAAGTTGACCGGCACGCTGGCGGCCGTGCGCGGCTGCATTTCATGATTGAGAATTCGGACTGCAACACATAGTACTGAAGTTTCAGCGTGGAGCGATAACCGCTGGCCCCATTTTTTCTATCACGTTGTCATGGGCCCGCGGCGCGTGCGCATGAACTAGTAGTCCTCAGGGCATATCTACGCGTGTCGGGGCAGCGTAACGCAGAGCTTCGGGGCAAGATAGCACGCTTACGTTGGCGGTCACGGTCTCGACACAGCCGGTGGGGGTGTACTGTGCCCCTCGGCCTGTTCAGACCGCCGCCCACGCGGGCGACGGTGGGTGTCGAATGCCAGCCACCAGACTGCCGAGCGTGTGCACTTGTGGCGCGAGGGCTGGTGTGCGGGCAGAGCGCCTTAATAGGAGGTGGGGCCACGACTCCCGGAACCGGAAACGCCGTTTCCGAGTTTCCGCATTCGCCTTACACGATGCTCCGTACCCGTACCTATACCCGTACACACGACCTTCACACTTGTGAGCGTCCGTCGAATGACCCCCGCGGGCTTGGGCTTGGAGGCGGGTTTCTAAGTTGTTGAAGATGGAAACGGCGGGTGCACGTGCGTGGGGAGCTCCGCCCACTGCACACGCTAGCACAGGAACTAGCGGCTGCGGCTGCGGGTGAGGCCGCTGCTGCGCCTGCACGGAGGCGGTCCCTCTCGTCTCATCGGACGCGGACAATGGGTGTGTACCCATTTCCTGACCTTGTGGTCTCGCTGGGTTGGACGATGTGCCACATCCGCATGCCGCCCCTCCCCCTTGGGCACGGGAATACATAACCCCACCCCCCACACGCACGCGTGTGCTGCTGTGCGACCTAGTACTGCACGCGCTGCCATGCAGCCCCTTTCCCGTCTCACCCCGCCCGCTACACTTCGATGTATAAACCTTGCAAAGCCCCCTCCAACCCACGGCTGGCCACCACCCTCTTCGTTCCTCCATGCTCGCCCCCTCCTCCCCACCCGCCACCATAACCACGCCCACGCAGACGGAGGAGCGGCGCAAGCTGCAGGAGCGGGTGGTGGACGGGCTGCGGCGGCAGCGGCACACAGCAGCGGCGGCAGCATCCAGCGGCGGTGGCGCCGAGGGTGGGGCCGGGCCGGGCGCGGAGGCGGAGGTGGCGGGCAGCGCCACCAAGCGAGCTAAAGGTGCGAGGCAGGGTTGGCGGGGCCGAGGGTGGGGGTGGGCGCTGGCGCGGGGGCGGGCGGGATGCCGGGTGGGATGGCGTCAGCTCTGTAGGGAGGGCGGGACTCGAGGGAGGCAGGGGCGAGGGTGGCACCTCACAACACAGAAGGCGAGGGCGGAAAGCGGGCGGCGGACCGCAGGCTGGTCGGGGAGTAGGTGGCCAGGCGGAGTCCTGGGGTGTGGCTGTGGCGATGCGCCAGTTGACGCACGGCTGCACGAGTACTGCAGGCAGCGGTGACCTGCTGCTGGTACTGGGGGTGGCGGACTGGCGGACGTGGGGAGGAATCTGGGACAGGCACGGGGCACGGCTGCGTGTGACGGTCGAGTGCTAGCGGCAGTTTGATATGTTTTTTACTTTTGGGGGTTGAACTGTTGGCCCCGGCGTGGTAATTGGGTACCGGAGTTGGGAATTCGGAGGGGTTTTGCGGTTTTGAGGTTTGGACGAGCGACTTGTACGGATAGTCACCCATGCGGCCGGTTTTCCGTACACGTGAAGTGCCGGTGTCTGGGATGGGGGAAAGGCGTGTTGCGCCTGCGTGATCTCGCCGCTCATGCGCTGGCGCCCGCTCACCTCTCAAACCCGCGATCGCGCCCACACGCCCTCCTTCCCCCCTGCACCCCGCACAGAGCCGCCCCCGCTGGCGCCGCTGGGCGAGCTGCTGATGCTCAAGTACTACCAACAGATCATACAGGTGTTTGAGGGTGCGCGTGATCGTGTGTGTGTGCTGCTCCGGGGGCGGGGCCCAGATGCGGGGGTTACGGATTTTGATACCAGGTCAGTCTAAAAAAAACGAACCCTTAAGAGCGGAACGGAGAGGGGGTGGCTGCGGTGCGCTGCCTGCACGTGTGGGGATTCGGCGGCAAGCGGACTGCTGTCTGTCGCGCTGACCAGTGTCCGCTGCCCGGCCCGCCTGCCTGGCGGCGCGCACGTCGCCACGTCGCCGTGTGGCCCGCAGGACAAGTGCCGCGAGATGCGCATGCCCGTCAAAGTGATGGTGAGTGCGGGCGGGGGGGGGGGGCGGCATCGGTTGGGACAGCTGCCGCAGCAGCGCACCGTGCGCGGCCGTGTCGCGCGCCGAAGCCCCGCCTTCAAGTCTCGCCAACCCCAACACCCCAACACATGCACGCACGCGCTGCTGCATCGCATACACAGTCTCTCGTTGTTTTCCCTTGTGCTCTCTAACACACGGTGTGCTCTCTTAACACACACATGACGATACACCCGCAGGCCACCGCCATCCTGTACCACAAGCGCTTCTTCCTGCGCCACAGCAGCATGGAGTTCGACCCGGGGCGAGTCATGATCACCGCGATCTTCATGGCGACCAAGGTGCGTGTCCCTGGCTGTGGCCGTGGCTGCGGCTGCGGCTATGGCTGTGGCCGCGATTAGCGGGTGGCGGCCGGGTGCGCCGTTCATAGGAGGAAGGAGCCTTGCCACGGCATGGCAACATCCACATGTCCATGTCGAGCATGACAGTAAAACTGCTCGTCCATTGAAGTGGGCTCAGTCGGACTTGCATGCGTGCGTCACGTGCTGCGAAGTTTTGTAACCGCGCCGGTTCCGCGCCGGTTCGCCTCAGGCGCCTCAGGCGCCTCTCTGACTTCGTTCTCGCTGCACCTTGTAGTTCTGTTGCCGTCTGCCATCCGTTGCCATGTGGCCATCAAGTAAATGCTGCTTCAAATAAATGCTGTGCGGTGCCGCCGCCGCCACTTGCATGTCAAACACAGCCGAGCCATTTTGGGGCGCCCGCTCTCCTGCAAGCCACCACCACTGTCGCCCCCACGCGCCCACCGGCCACCACACCCACCCTGCTGTGCATCTCCACCGTCTTTCACCATCTTTTGCAACGCCAATCCACACACCACACACCACCGCACACACCCCGTACATATCACGCAGGTGGAGGAGTTCTACACGCGCGCGGCCGACATCGCCAAGTCGTTCGCGGTGACGGAGGACCTGGTGGTCAAGCAGGAGGTGGGCGGGGGGGGGGCGGCTGCAGGGGGCGAGGGCGGGGGGCGGGCGGGGCGGGGCAGATGGCGGCTGGGCAGATGGCGGCTGCGCAGATGGGAGACGGAGGGGCAGGAGGGCGGAAGCCGCTTGATGGGCGCTTCGCCTCCCCTGCCTGCCTTGCCAAGGCCCGGTAGCCTCACGCCCGACAACTCAACCGCACCTACCTACACCTGCTGCCTACCCTGCTGCACTCCTCGCACCAGCTTTGCAGCCCGCCACACCGCTCTGACCGTCCCTGCAACGCCCACACCACACACCCACAAACCCGTGCCGCAATCCCCACACAAACCCCCAACGCCCCCCCCTCCGCCCTGCCAGGTGGCGCTGCTGGAGGGCCTCAACTTCGACCTGGTGGTGCACTCGCCCTACCGCGGCCTGCAGGGGCTGTTGCAGGTGGGGGTTGTGAATACCAGCCCAAGCTAAACCCGGGGGGAGCGGGCATGGGGGTGAGGGTGTGGGGGTGGGCAGGTGTGTGGGCGGGGGGGGTGGGCAGGTGGAGGTGTGCGCGCATGGGGATGTGGAGGCGGGGCCGGGGGCGGGTGTAGGAGGCGGCAGCTTGCAGCGGGGTCCGCGAAGGGTGAGTGAAGGCTGGATGGCGGGTGGTGGGTATAGCCCAAACCTGCCGGGCCTGCCGTACCTGGCAGCTGGTACGTGTCACACCGCACATACGGTACCACACGTACCACACATTCACCCTCTGTTGCTGCTGGTGCGGGTGCAGGAGCTGAAGGATGCGCGCGCAGCCGCCTCCGCCGCCGGCGCCTCCCCGCCCGGCAGCGCCTCGCCGCCGCCGTCCGGCGCAGCCGCCTCGCTGCCGCCGCCGTCCAGCCTGCCGCCGCTGGATGAGGGGCTGCTGCCGGCGGCCCTGCCCGACTCGCCAGGTGCGGGCCGGAGCAGTGCGCTTGCCAAGCACCCGTGCGTGTGCGTTCATTCGTGGTTTTCCATGCCTTGCATTGCTTGACAAGCTGTGACAGGTACCGACCAAGCCGACCACGGCTGTCTTCGTGCGTGGGTTTCCATCCACGCAACCGCCTTGACCTGTCAACATTGTCATCTCTAATTTATCATGTATGGATTCCCTGCACACACACGCAGGCCTGGACGCCGCCGCGCGCGCCTGCTTCGGCGCGCTGGATGCGCTGATGCTGTCGGACGCGCCGCTGCTGTACGGCCCCGCGCAGCTGGCGGCGGCGGCGCTGCGGAGCGGCTTCAAGGCCAAGGGCGTGCGGGTGCGTGCGTGTGTGCGTGCGGGGCTGTGCGGGGCTGTGCGCTGCGCATCGGGTCCGCAAGCGCCGCGCTGCCCTGGCCGTGGTATGGCGCTCACGCCTGGGCGCCCACCACCCAACACCGCTCACCCATTGCCGCGCCACGCCACGCCACGCCGCATCGCGTGCAGATACCCAACTTCCTGGCGCGGATAGCGCAGCGCGCAGCCCTGCTCATGGGGCCGTCCGGCGGCGCCGCCGCCGGCGGCGACGGCTCCTCCGCCTCGGCCTCGCCGGCGCCGCCCGGCGACCCGGCGGCGGCGCTGACGGCGGTGCTGGACGAGCTGGACCAGCTGGGCAGCGAGGGCGCGCGGCGGGTGGAGGTGGGTGCCGGTGCTACTGCTAGAGGGCGCGTGGCGGACAGGCACCGGGGCCGGGTTGCACCACTGGCGCCGGCGGCGCATGGGTGCCATTTACATTCGTACGCATGGCATATGACGCCGCGACGTTGTTTACCGTGGCGGCGCCACCGGCACACACATCGCCGCGCCTCTCTCGCCGCAGGTGGACGAGGTGAAGGAGGCCAACGCGGCGGCGCGCGAGTGGCGCAACCTGCTGAAGGAGGCTGGCGGCGGCGGCGGCGGCGGCGGCGGCGGCGCGGGAGGAGCCGGAGGCGGCGGTGGCGGCGGCGAGGACGCGGCGCGCGCCGCCAAGCGGGAAGCCAAGAAGCGCGAGCGAGCCGCCGCCAAGGCCAAGGAGGCGGAGCTGCTGGGCATGCCGCAGCAGCAGTAGTAGCAGCAGCAGTGGCTGTAGCAGTAGCAGCCGCGGCAAGGGTGGCGCTGGCGATAGGAGCCGCGGCGGTAGCGGCAGTAGCAGCCATCGGCAGCGGCTCCTCGGCTGAGTGCCACGTCACGCCTGCAGCCGCCGCCGCCAGGCAGTAGCAGTAGCAGCATCCAATGGGATTACATGAGTGCGCATCGCACACCAACAAGCACGTAGCAGTAGCAGCAGCAATAGCAGCAGTCTGCGCGGTCCGTGTTCCCCGCGCCCTTGTCGCGACGCCACTGCGTAGCTCGCATTCGGGCCAGTGGCTCTGAACCTTCTCGGCGGGTATTAACGGGCCGCGCCGCTTGCTGTCAGCCCGCGTGCCGCCACACACGGCACGCCGCGCAGACGGTGCCTGCAGATGACACACACGAGCGGGCCGCTGCGCTGCAGGCGCGTTGTACTTCAGGGCGGCGGCGGAAGCTGCAGCTGCATTCGCCGGGCGGCTGGCCTCGCAGGCCTTGCTTTGGCAGGGTGCGTGCTGCATCAAGTCCCCGCGGCAGCGGCGGAGGGCCGAGGCTTGGCGGGCCGCACGCCCCAATCATGCTTACGTGCGGCTGCTGCGGGAAGCGGGGATGAAACGGGGCTGTATTGGGGCATTTGGTTGCGGCAGCGGAGCCAGCGTATGAATTACGGTACTAGCATAGCTATAGCGATACTTCTTTCTCCGGCGTGCTCGGCCCCATGTGCGGCGCGGCCGTGGCATTCCGTGCCCGATGCAAACCAGGAGTCCGCTCCGCATGCTCCTTGGTGCTTTCTGCTCGCTGCATACACAAGCATCCATCAATGACTGCGCGTGAACGCAAGACAGGGGCTGCGGCTGGCGCCGGGCCCCCGCAGCGATGGGTTGTGTCCGAGCAACACAACATGAGGGCGCTCGCTGTGGCGGTGCCGCGTGAACGCACGTGGGAGCCAAGCCCTAGGGGCACCATCATCTTGTCGCCAGCTGCAGGGGCGGTGCTGCTTTGCCGCCGTATTTGTGTGCATGCAAAAACGTTTTTAGGGATTTCCTGCATAGGGCACTGTGGAGCGCACAGACACCGCCGTGTGTGATGGGCCCACCATCCGATGCGCCTGCGTGTTGCCCGCGGCGCTCCTCGTGTGACGCTGAACACGAGCCTTGCTGGTACCGCACAAACAGGGGTCATGGGGACGGGGGACGGGGGACGGGGGGAGGGGAATGGAGGGGGGCCGCATGCGCACCCAGCCGCGTTCTGCGATCGGCATAGGGCTATTTTGACTGTCGATGGTCATCTGAAAGGGCTGGGCGGAGGTGGAGATTCGTTGCGGAGATGGGCTATGACTGCGTTTTTACAATAAGTTATCTTGCGGTAGCATGATGTTGCCATTTTATGGACAGATAGACCGCGGGCACGTTTCGTGGACGGTCCGTGTGTGTGCCGGTCTGCGGACGTGCGGACTTGGGGGCGCCAGGCTTTGCGAACCATGCCATGCGTGCTACAGGCAGGCATGGACCTGTGCTGAAGGCTGTCCACACGTGTTACCGCCGTCGCTCAACTTCGTATGGCCCATTTTGGGGACAGACAGGCATGAAGATGTGGCAGTCTTCGTGTGAACCGCCGACTGACAACCGAATGGGTCGGGAGCGGGCGGTTCAGGCGGCAGTGCGGCACAAGCGGTGGCGAGGAGGCCGAAGTATAACTACAAAATAAACAGGATTTATGGTAGTCCAAGTCGCGCTAAGATTGCTGGGTATTAAAGAGAAGGACTTGAAGGGAGACTTGGCAGTTGGCACGCTGCAATGGGGGGTTGCACACTGCACCCTGCTGGCACGCCGCGTGCGCACTGGCAACGGCGTGAAGGGCAGGGCGCGGAGCCAGTACAATGGTGCGCACGCAAGAACGCATACAAACTAACTGAAGTACGCTATAAGGTGATGGTGGTAAAGTCCGTGGGCAGGTTTGTGCATGCGGGGTTACCGCTGGCGGTCGACACG
Source organism: Chlamydomonas incerta (assembly GCA_016834605.1). Taxonomy (NCBI): domain Eukaryota; kingdom Viridiplantae; phylum Chlorophyta; class Chlorophyceae; order Chlamydomonadales; family Chlamydomonadaceae; genus Chlamydomonas; species Chlamydomonas incerta. The sequence continues at coordinate 1,091,328 of JAEHOC010000025.1, forward strand.
AGGCACGAGCTTGTTGCCCCCGAGGGGAACCGTCGACTCGTGCGCGGTTCAGGGGCTCGCGTACATGGTCTGCCAACTCTCTGTACCATTTCATATATGTTCATATCAACTGTTACAGAGTCGAGCGAGGCCTTTCCAACGTCCTCTGATTGAGCGAGGTAGCGGGTCCCCCAGCCAAGCACACCCGCGCGCGCACACGCACGGCGGTTTTCGTGCCCAGGCCGCCGTGCCACGCCTCAACCCCCACCCAGGCACCCACAAGCACAGAGCGGCCGCAGTCCTTTGATGTCCTCCCATTAAAGTCGCAGCGAGCTGGAAAATTCGGGCGGAGCGAGAAGTGCCTTCGCGCGCGCAGCAGTGGATACTGTGTTGCAGGTTTTGGGGCAGAAGCAGGCTTCGCATTTCACGTGTGAAGGCCCCTAATGTGCTGCAGGTGTGCGCGAAGTGCGGACGGCGCCTACTCGGCAACGGGCAGCACTGCCTGCAAGTTGAGATTCCGTTTGGTGGCTCACGTGCCCGTGACGTCCAAGTGTGCCAACACTGCGGGACTGTGTGGGTAAGCCTCAGCTCGTGCGCTAGGTTCAGACTGGATGACTGGGTCATGACTGGGGCACATGCTCACTGCCTCTGCCTGGTCCAGGCTACCGCGACTGTCCTAACTCATCGCATTCCACAAACGTTGCACTGCAGGGACGCGACGCCAACTCTGCAACTAACATGCGCCACGCGCTCATGGAGATGCTGCTGGGCAACAAACGGCCTGCGGCACTGCGCCCTGGCGGCGGCGGTGACGCTGGCCCTGGGCCCGGCGGCGGCGGCGCCGGGCCCGCTGGCGGCGGCGGTGCTGGGCCCGGCGGCGACGGCAGTGGCCCTGGGCCCAGCACTGGCGGAGACCCCGGGCCCGGCGGCGGCGGCACCGGGCCCGCTGGCGACGGCGGTGGCCCTGGGCCCGCTGGCGGCGGCGGTGCTGGGCCCGGCGGCGACGGCGGCGACCCTGGGCCCGGCAGCGGCGGCGGCGGCGGCGAGCATGTGCGGTGCAGAGTGGGCGGGAAAGGCCACGTGGAGGAGGAAAGCGCGGCGCCGCCCAAGAAGCGGCGCAGGCGCGCAGGTTGAGACCGGCCGGTGTCTGGTTAGCCGTTTTGGCTGGCGAGCATAACATGGTATGCGGCAGTAGGCTGCAGCAGCTAGCGGAGTGTTGCGGCTACAGGTCGTGTTGCTGTGCTTGTGCTTGAATAGCTGAACGCGGCGGCCGGGCACATGGCTGGCGGTGCCTGTACCAACCGACCCCGGCTATGTCCGGGAGATGAGGCAGTTTCGACATACCTTCGGCCTCAGACGGGAGACGTGACGGGGACTCAGCCCCCTTTTCCAGCCGCGCTGGAAAGACACCTCTTCTTGTTCGTTACAAAGTGTAGCAAGTGTCGCACAGACGCACACGACGGCCCCCCCACTGATTTGGAGGTTCGGAGGTTGGCACCCGCCACTGATTCTTGGCGTGGTCCGGGCACTGATTCGTGCTTATTCGAGCCCTGAACTGCGCGCGGGTCAAATGATTCCCCAGCTCTGCTGATTGGAGCCGGTGAGTGAACTGATTCCTGAGATCATCCCAGGACTGATTTGTAAGGGCGGCTGGGCAGTGATTCCTGACTCTGATCTCTCTGGGGGCGTCGAACTACGCTCAGCTTCCCTACGTCAGTGTTTTGCCCCCGAACCTTATCGACCCCCACTAAACGCCCCCCCTTAACTGGGTGTGGACCCCCCAGCCCTCAGCGGCCACCAAGTCCAGGGTGCGCCGTTTAACGCTCAAATAGGTTCTCCATCAAGCATTACACCTGCTAGCATCAAAGTCTTGGAGAACAAATTGCTGCCCCGGTCTGGGCGCCACACTCAGCAGGGCCCCTGCACCCCCCCCTGTACCCCCCCAGCCCCCCCTAACCCCCGCCCCGCCCCAGCCCGCCCCAGCCCGCCCCAGCCCGCCCCGCCCCGCCCCAGCCCGCCCCGCCCCGCCCCAGCCCGCCCCAGCCCGCCCCGCCCCGCCCCAGCCCGCCCCAGCCCGCCCCCTGTCCCTGTCTACCATCCACGCTGCGTATCCTTGCGCCCCATCCCATCCGCCCACGATGCGCCCCATCCCATCCCATCCGGTCATTCCGACCCCCTGTGCATTGCTGTCTGGCAGCCTCCCACTCAGTGTTTTTGCCAAAACAACTCAGTGTTTTTGCCAAAACACTCGCTCACTTCCCCATACACCTGCCTCCACCTGCCAGCAAGCCCCCTCCATCACACTTTAAGCCCAGGCACGCTTTGTGTTCCTGCCTGAAACTACATGTTCTTCTTCTTCTTCTTCTTCTTGGAAAGCTCCTTCTGGAACGCCACCCAGTTGGCCCAGTCGGTGTCGTAGAAGCGCTGCTCCGCCACCTCTCCAATGCCAACGTCACCAGGAGTCAGCGCGCCCAGCCACCCCAAGCTGCTAGCCAGCCACAGCATGGAACCGGGGCCGCGCTTGGCGTTGGCCTCAAATGATGTCGCGCTTGGCGTTGGCCTCAAATGATGTCGCGCTTGGAAATGTCGTTCTTGGCAAAGCTGTGACGCTTGGTGGACTTAGCCGTGCGCAGCAGCGCACGCGCGTCCCAGACGCGATCGACGCCCCTGCACAGCATCGTGTGGTATGCAGGGCAAGCCATGAGTGGCCCGAATAATTACCCACAGAACAATGTCCGATGTTCAGGGACAGTTATATGTTTGCTCACCCCCTGGTGAAGCCCTAACGCCACCCATAGAGCCCTGAATCTGACTTACAGAAACATGACCTCCGCGTACTGCCACGTCTGCTTATGCTTCTTGCCCGCCACCCACTTCATTTGAACCACACCATACTGGTTGGTAGACGGGCACCAGATGTCCTCGAACTCGACCTTTTCGTCTCCTTTCTCAATGGCTCTCACCCACTCCCGTGGCCACTTCTCCTCGTCCTCCTGCACAGGTGCGTTGTTTTTTGTGCGGAAGTACCGTTGGCCTAATCAAACACACGCACTGCCCACCCAACCTATCCACCCCTGTAATGTTATACGTGCCCTTGTGCAGCCCACTCGCGTCACCCGCGCGGAACGCGTCCAAACCCCATAAATTTTTGCGTTTCCAGCGTCAGATGAGCGGCCCAAGGATCGTATGAGAGCTTGCTGCACACGTTTGTATGGGGACAGAGCGTGCGCTGTACGTCAGAAAGTCTGGCTCGATACCGTAGATGGGAATGCGCTGGATACTGAAAGGGTGCGGAAGCGTGTCAACTAACTAAATCGAGATGCGTCTTACAGCAGAAGTATTCCGTGAACGGGCTGAACTGCGTGGTAAGAGAAGGCCACGCCAGAGGAAAGGGGGACAGGGAGAAAGGTGGTGCCGAATCGGGGCACACACACACAGCCAGCGGGGGCACTTGGCTCGCTCACTGCTGTCTTCGCTCGCCGTGCTGGGAGCGGGCACTAGATGGCAGCTGACGTGGTTGCAGCTGCAGGGGCGCGGACTGCTCTTGGTCCGGTGGGCTGGTTCCTCCTGCAGGGTCTTAGGCTCAGAGCTGCCCTGTTGCAGACGGCTGTCCAGCTGCCGTGGGGGCGCACACAGCGCAGGAAAGGGGGGCCCAACTAGAACGGGCAAGGGAGTGCAGGCAGGTTCATCAACACATAGATTACAAGGGCCAGAGGCCCGTCAGGCCGATTTCGGGCAGCCAAGTGCAAGCAATACGAGTTGGAAAGTATTGGAATGTTCACCAGTCAACCAAGTGTTCGCCGTCGTGCAGGCGCGGCGTGGCTCTGGGTCTGCTAACCGCCGGAAAGGGTCGGCCTTTTATACTGACGGTAGGCCCGCCCCGTACACTGCTTCGAAAGTTCTACGGCAACGCCGCCCGCCAGGGGCTGCTGCTACGAAACTTTCGACCACTGACTTCGACACGGCGCCGTGCAACGCAGCAACGCTAGCAACGCTTGCACGCGGCAAGCGCACCCACAAGCGCGCCCAATTTTCACAAGCATAAACAATACATGTGTAGCACAGTATAATTATCGAATTCTTTGTGGCCTCGCGCGGGCCAACCGCCGTGATCGCTGAGGCACGCGCGCCGCTCGCCGACACCCACCATCCCCTCGCCACGGGGACACCCCATGCCCTCACACCCTCATTTTGGTCGGCTCGCGAGCACGGCCTGATCTTTTTCGGTCTTTCAGGGATGTCTTATTACTGTTGTGCGGTGGGAACAATTTGCATCCAAACACGTTTCGGGCGGTGACTTGATCCTCCTGGACAGCTGTGCAGCCTCGGGGTGTGTGAATCGCCTGGTCCCCTCAGGCGCCCTCAGCGCCCGAAACGGTGAACCAAAGGAGCTACATTCAGGATCTGGTCGTGCAGTTGCGCAGCTCCTGTTGAATGGTCAGCGGTCGTGGGTCTCCAGTAGTACGGCGTGCGTGGCCAGGGTGGGAGCAGCTTGGTGGTGGCGTAGAGCAGCTTGGGGAGTGCTGGATGCCGCTACTTCGTAGGATGAGCTGTTGAGCCCACTCGCGTCACCCCGCCACTATGGCATGAGGGATAAAAGCACATAAAGACTCCCCAGGTTGGTAGGCGGAAGTGCAGGCGATTAAGTGCGCGATCCCGCGTGTGGCACGCCCGGGGGTGACAGCTGTCGGCGGAGTCGTGGCAGTCGTGGTCCGCGGGTCCGGATCTGTCTTTCCGAAGTCCCTTGCGCACAGAGTCCTTTGCGCACACAAATGTGACATGTTTTATCTTAATGCCTGGATAAAGAGCTGTGTACGAGTCAGCAAGCAAAAACGCCGGATTGAAATATGGATTTGCTTTCAGGGCTCAGACCGGTCACACCGCGTTCAAATATATAAATGACTCCGTTTATCACGTTATGCCATCCTGGTGTCAAGCAGACAAGACGTCTCTGCGTTTCTCGGCATAATAGCGGTTGTTGGCGTAGCGATGCGCGCCGGTAACGTCTTTCATCTAATTGAATGTTTGTAACACAGCCTAAATTTGTAGTGTTAGTGGCAGCCTCGCTGGCGTTCCGGTGGGGCCTCTGCTGGCATTGCGACAGCGGCCTTTCCTTGCGTGGCTTGCTGGTACCAGCCCTTTGCCATCTTGACCTCTTGCGTAAGTTGATTGGGCGTGCAATAACTCGCTTGAGTTGGGTGGTCTGCATCGGGACAAGTAACGCCTCGCGGGCTTGTGACTGGGTTTGCTGACATAAGCCCCGTATACATACCAATAGGAGGGCCGCAAGGGCCTCAGGGTGTGTGAGACCGAAAACCGGACGAACATGTTGCTTCGAAACACTTCCATGACAGAAATTTGGGTGCCGGGTCACGCTGTCCCTGCAGATGAATATCGTGGAGAGGCTGAGGCCGACTGCTGGTGATAATCCGTGTCGCTATCGGCAGTCTCGGGGGTTACGCGGCGCCGATGGCCCTTCCAGTTCCCGTTGCTCAGGTAGATAGCTTCATCGATCGCGTCCCGGAGGCATAATGGGTGGGACTTGTAGACCTTACGGGCCAGACGTGGGCGCAAGCCTCCCAAGAAGTGAATCAGGTGCTGGGTGCCAGAGTTGCCGTCGATGCCCAGCAGCGCCAGCAGGTGCCGATACCGGTCTGCATACGACTGCACTGTTTCCCCCTTCTCCTGCACACAGGCCGCAAGGCTCGCGTGCAGCTCCTGGATGCTTGCCGCAAAGCGCTTGAGGAATGCTTGCTTGAACGAATCCCACGTCTCAAAGCCACCCTCTCCTGACTCCCATTTCTGTGCCTCCTCAGCCCCCAGGCGGCATCGTGCAACGCTTAACTTGTTTGATTCGGTCCAGTGCAGGGCTTCGCCGTATCTTTCGATGTTGGAGAGCCATGTACGGGCGTTGTGCTTCTCCGGGTAGAACAGGGGAACCACGTGCAAGCTGGCGGCCGTAAGACCAGCCGTGTGGGAGGGGTCCATTTTCGACTAGATGGCTTGAAGACTAGGAGGAGACGGGCTCTCAAACCCGTCTCGATACCACACTCGCGTCACCCGCGCGGAACGCGTCCAAACCCCATAAATTTTTGCGTTTCCAGCGTCAGATGAGCGGCCCAAGGATCGTATGAGAGCTTGCTGCACACGTTTGTATGGGGACAGAGCGTGCGCTGTACGTCAGAAAGTCTGGCTCGATACCGTAGATGGGAATGCGCTGGATACTGAAAGGGTGCGGAAGCGTGTCAACTAACTAAATCGAGATGCGTCTTACAGCAGAAGTATTCCGTGAACGGGCTGAACTGCGTGGTAAGAGAAGGCCACGCCAGAGGAAAGGGGGACAGGGAGAAAGGTGGTGCCGAATCGGGGCACACACACACAGCCAGCGGGGGCACTTGGCTCGCTCACTGCTGTCTTCGCTCGCCGTGCTGGGAGCGGGCACTAGATGGCAGCTGACGTGGTTGCAGCTGCAGGGGCGCGGACTGCTCTTGGTCCGGTGGGCTGGTTCCTCCTGCAGGGTCTTAGGCTCAGAGCTGCCCTGTTGCAGACGGCTGTCCAGCTGCCGTGGGGGCGCACACAGCGCAGGAAAGGGGGGCCCAACTAGAACGGGCAAGGGAGTGCAGGCAGGTTCATCAACACATAGATTACAAGGGCCAGAGGCCCGTCAGGCCGATTTCGGGCAGCCAAGTGCAAGCAATACGAGTTGGAAAGTATTGGAATGTTCACCAGTCAACCAAGTGTTCGCCGTCGTGCAGGCGCGGCGTGGCTCTGGGTCTGCTAACCGCCGGAAAGGGTCGGCCTTTTATACTGACGGTAGGCCCGCCCCGTACACTGCTTCGAAAGTTCTACGGCAACGCCGCCCGCCAGGGGCTGCTGCTACGAAACTTTCGACCACTGACTTCGACACGGCGCCGTGCAACGCAGCAACGCTAGCAACGCTTGCACGCGGCAAGCGCACCCACAAGCGCGCCCAATTTTCACAAGCATAAACAATACATGTGTAGCACAGTATAATTATCGAATTCTTTGTGGCCTCGCGCGGGCCAACCGCCGTGATCGCTGAGGCACGCGCGCCGCTCGCCGACACCCACCATCCCCTCGCCACGGGGACACCCCATGCCCTCACACCCTCATTTTGGTCGGCTCGCGAGCACGGCCTGATCTTTTTCGGTCTTTCAGGGATGTCTTATTACTGTTGTGCGGTGGGAACAATTTGCATCCAAACACGTTTCGGGCGGTGACTTGATCCTCCTGGACACCCTCACCTGCGAGCTGAACTCCTGCTGCGTGACCGTGAAAGCGCAGTTGGCCCAGGTGGCCACAGGGGGCGCGTCGGGCGCGTGCTGCAGGTCGTCATACAGGACTTCCTTGATCTTCAGCTTCTTCCCCTCCTCATACAGCTTAGCACCGCCGTCCAGGCTCGGCAGCCTAACTACGCCGCGAACTTTTGAGGACGCCAGCCCGGGGACTGAACTGCGGTCGATCGGAATGAGCGGCTCCCAGGACTCCTCGCTTATCTCCGCAAACACCTCATCGTCGAATGGCTCGTCTAAGCCGGGGGTGGGTAACCCTGCGGGCCCGCGCGGGTTGCCCTTGGGACCCGGTCATGTAAGGGGGGGGGGTAATCCGGTCAGGTCCATGAGTCCCCCTCCCTAAATGTTACCGGGGGGGGGGGGAGCGGCATTTTGGAGCGGCATCAGCAACATGGCAACAACCAACCCTGAGGCCCGCGCAACTGTCCTAGAGGCGCTACAGGCGGCAGGACGACGCTGCCCCCCAGCCCTAGCAGCAGAGATGGGTAGCCTTGTAGTGTCGAGTGAGGAGGTGGCCAAAGCGCTGTCTGCAGCGCCAGCCGGAAGGGCGCCCGGCGCGGACGGTATTCCAGCGGACCTATATAAACGCTTCAGCGACAAATTCTCAGCCATTCTTGCCTCAGTACTCTCAGCAGCAGCCCAGCAACAACGTCTACCAAAGGGTTTCCTGGATGGAGTTATTTGCTGCTTGCATAAAGCGGGGGACCCTACGGTGATTGCTAACTACAGGCCTATCACCCTACTTGACACAGACTACCGGACCCTTGCAAGAATCCTTGCGACTAGGGTATCAAAAGCTTTCAGTCAGACTATCAGCCCCGAACAGACAGCCTTCCTACCACTAAGGCGGATTGCTGACAATATTGCACTTCTACAGCTGGCACCGCACATCCTGAAAGGGGCAGAGGAAACCGGCGTGGTAGCTTTTTTGGACTTCCACAAGGCGTACGACACTGTTAATCGCGAATTCATGTTTGAATGTTTACAAGCACTTGGGGTTGGCGATGGTTTCCTTGACTGGGTACGTATGCTACACAACGGCACGCGTTCTGCAGCACTGGTCAACGGGCATCTGTCACAATTCATGGAACTTACAGCTGGCGTACGGCAAGGATGCCCACTTGCTCCATTGTTATATCTTGCAATCGCTCAAGCGCTTCTCTCATGGCTCAATAGCAAGGGGTTTGGTATTGACGTGCATAAACTAAAAGCCTCACAATATGCAGATGATTATTCACAATTCCTACGCAAATTGGCTGAGATACCAACGTTCATTGACGCTATGGTAACGTTTGGCAAGGCCTCGGGGCAGCAGCTGAATATTACAAAATCTGAGGCTATTACTATTGGCGCCACGTACACGAGTGCCAATCCCACAGCGGCAGCAACGCAGCCTCAATCAGCACTACGACTGGTTGCGTCGGCGAAGACGCTTGGCATACACTTCAACAATAATGCAGGACCACCGCCAGCGCTTAATATGGCACCGACACTAGAAAAAGCGAACGCTTGTATGAACCGCATTGCAGGGATGTCGCTCACTACCTTCGGCAGGGCAGCAGCGGTGTCAGGATATGCACTGAGCAAGACACTGTACAAGTTGGAGTTTGATGGCATACCAAATGATGGATCACTGGAAAAAATCATTAGCAATGCTGCAGCACTGGTGGACCGGGGAATCTCACCAGCGGCATACAGAAATAATCCACATGCACGATTACCCGGGGTCAGCAACACAATTCTAAGTTTACCTGTCAAGTGCGGGGGATTTGGTATGTTACCGGCTATACAACATGTGCGGGCTCGCCATGCGCTGCTAGGAATCAGAGGTATAGCGGGAGGTGGACGCACGAGGGTGAAATTTAACCCCCCATGGTCGCACAACCTGAAAAATGCAGTCTGTCTACACCACCCAGCAGCGCAGCCCCTGGCGCTCCTGACGGCACGTAAGCACCCCACAACGGGGAGGCCGATCGTGTTGGGGAAAGTGGTAGACACGGGCTGTGCACTGATTGAGCGAGTGTGCTCCGCGCTCATGAACCTACCGGAACTTGTGATACTCGATGCCAATCTAATTCAAGCGGGGCCATGGGTTTCGCAAGCACCGTTGTGGGGCAACCCAACTTTGAATTTTAGACAGAGAAATGGTGTGAATGTATCTTTGGAAGGGGGCTTCTCGGATATTGTTGCACTAGGCTCAATTACCACAGTCGGAGACGCAGTGAGGGCTATTGATACGTTTGCACGGGTTAAGGAGAAATTGCAAGACGTGCCGGCCAATACCAGAGCCCCACCCCGGATACGGAGTGAATGCACACGCGCTTACAAGGAAGATGTGATTGATGCGGGAATTTTTGGAGGACTAGGGATAGATTTGATGCCGAGGCCCCTGAGGAATGGGATAGATGCATTTCGACGCATGCAAAACTTGATTAACCACCTGCCTGCGGGATGGACAGAAGCGGCACGAACAGGCATGGGACTAAACCAGGATCAAGCATACACGGAAATGATTGACCATATAGTGGGGTGCCTTGGATGGAAGATGAACAATCAACCAATTCCACTGGCGACCGTTTCGGTGAAGCAGGCCACGTACCTGCAGATGAGTGAAGCGTTTGGGAAACTAGCAGAAAAACATGCTGATTTTGTCCACGAGGCTAAGGGTGGTAACGTAGGTGATATAGTGATGGCGGTAGAGCGAGGACAAGGAACGCATCTCGAGCACATATGAACGCTTGTGGAAGGTTAAATGGGAAGCAGAGCAGAAAGAAGCCTTCTGGAGGCTAGCAGTGGATGGATTCCCAGGCTTCTCGATGCACAGAGGGCAAGGTCATAAATGCCCATGTGGGGTGACGGATGCGCAGTCTGACCGCGCACACCATTTCAGCACGTGCACAATTGCTAGCACGCTACGGCTGCATATTCAGGAAGCGACAGACATAGGTGATGAGGATCACATAATTGAGTTGATAGTGGAGCGTAAGAATCTGTGGCTAGTAATACCGCCACACGAGGCTATCCAGCAACCCATCTGGGACGTTGTATGCCTGGCTGCGATCTCTGCCATGGAGTACGGTAGGAGGCTATTGTTTGCCTCCAGAGGGGAACAAGGCAAGGTAGAAGAAACAGCGATTAGCAGGATTAAAACGCAAGTTATAGCAGACTTTTGGGAGCGTTTGCAGACGTATGTGAGCCTGGGCATCAAGCCAAGGGGGTGGGACGAAATCCCACCAGGCCACCCTTGGATTGAAAGAAGGGAAGACGGGAGTATGTGGATCAATAAGCCGACTTTCATTACAGTTGAAGAGGAAGGAGATTGAGTTTAGAAGATGGTGGCGCTCCCATGGGAGCAAGGCCTACTAGCCCAAGGCGCAGAGTAGGCTGTCGGCGCTGCAGGTGGCGCGCCCCTGAGGTCTAGAGCAGGGCGTCCGTACTAGTACGTGCTCGCTGGCTCGTGAGCTGCGTCAGCAGGTCCCTCCTGTAACCAATGCAATCTAGGCCGGTCCAGGCCGAGAGGCCCGAGGTGCTCCAGCACCCAACCCGCTGACACCCTCAGACCCCACAGCCCCCCTCACCCTGGCCCCAGAACCCGTGCCTGCCTACTTTCCCGAACCCTGCCCACTGGGCCTTCTCATACGCCAACTCATTGGCGGCTCTACCAAGCGCTCCTGCGCTTCTAGTTAGGGCTGTTCCCTCTCAGGCTTCCATCTCGAACTCCAGCTCCACAGCTTGCGGCAGCGCGCACAGCAGTTCACCACCCACCACCGCGAGCATGGGGTGGGTGGCGTCCACGTCATCCCAGCCCTTGCGGGGCACGCCCAGCTGTGCGAACTGCATCAGCCGCGACCAGAAGTCCGCGACCGCGCGAGCACACACAAGCTGGACAGGGGTGAATCCCGGCGGCGGGTGCGTCAGCTGTCTGGGTGGGACCTCATCAGGGTGGGGATCCACCCCCACAGCTTCCGCCGCCACCGCCACCGCCTCCACGTTCACTGCTGCTGTTGCCGCCGCCGCGCCTCCTTCGGCCGCTGCAGCGCGTGTCATCCCACGCAGCCGCACTCGGCCGTGCTCGATGGCAGACAGCGCCGCCAGGGCTACCACGTCCCACACGCATTGCTGGTAGCCCGGCGGTGCCTGCACCAGCCAGAGCTGGGCCTGGCTGATGGGCAGTGCCTCCGGGCTGTTGGCGTTGATCTGCGCCACCACAGCCTTCGCCACCGCACAGTCCCAGAAATGATGCTGTCGTGGCGGTGGCTGGGGGGTGGCCACGGCGGGGCCAGCCGCGGCGGCGCCGCCGAGGCCACACTGTCCACACCCGCAGCGCTCGCGCCGGGCCGTAGGCATGTGTGAGTTGCCTGGCAGCGGCACGGCGTCGATGGCCAGCCGCCACAGAGTCTCGAAGTGGCGCCGCTCCCAGCGCACCTTCTGCCACACGCGCTCAAGGGTGCCCCTGATGTTGCCGAGCGAATTCACGGCCGCCTCTGGCAGGTCCTCGCGTCGCACCTCGGTGCGGAGCGGCAGGCCCTGCGCTGCGCGCTCATAGTCCTCGTGGAGGCCGGCGCGCCGTGTTGAGATGCTGTCCAGCTGCATAGCCGTGGCCATGCGGACTGACAGCTTTTCAAGGGGCACAGTGATCGACTCCATGCCGGGCAAGCGCCATCCCATGCGCGGCATGATGATGGTGCGGATCACCTCGCGAGTAGACTGGGCCGGCTGTGTAGCGTGGGCTCTCGCTGCATCCAGCCAGGCCTGTGGGACGTCTTGCAGCAGGCTCGCCAGCGCCCTCAGCGTGTGTGTGTGTGTGTGTGTGTGTGTGTGTGTGTGTGTGTGTGTGTGTGTGTGTGTGTGTGTGTGTGTGTGTGTGTGTGTGTGTGTGTGTGTGTGTGTGTGTGTGTGTGTGTGTGTGTGTGTGTGTGTGTGTGTAAAACTACGGTTTCCATGGTTGACTGATCGAGTCTCGTGATCAAGTACTCGGGACAACCAGCAAACAACGGGCACTCCAGGCTCTCGTTGCTGCTACCACGCGCCTGTCCTGCCCAGAGCGCATCCTGCTCTGGAGTCCACCGGAGAGAACGCACCAACCCCGGGCCACACCAATAACCTCAGCTGGGTCACTCCTGGCCAAAACGCCGCAGGGCCCAGCGGGCTAATCACCTCTAGTCAAAGGCAAGGCACACCCGAGCACACCGCCTAACACCCACCACCGCACGCACACGCACGCATACGCACGCACACGCACATGCACACGCACACGCACACGCACACGCACACGCACACGCACACGCACACGCACACGCACACGCACACGCACACGCACACGCACACGCACACGCACACGCACACGCACACGCACACGCACACGCACACGCACACGCACACGCACACGCACACGCACACGCACACGCACACGCACACGCACACGCACACGCACACGCACACGCACACGCACACGCACACGCGCACGCACACGCACGCACGCACGTCCAACAAGATACCCATAGGCTGCGGGGCTGAATCCTGCGACCCTCGCAGCCTAACACGCACGCCCAAGACCTCAACCTACCCAGCACTCGACGCCAGCAGGGCAGACTATGCCTACGGGCAGCCACAAACGCGTCTTGGCCACTAGGCCGGTCCAGGCCGAGAGGCCCGAGGTGCTCCAGCAGCACCCAACCCGCCAAACACCCTCCGACGACCCCATAGCCCCTCTCATCCTGGCCCCAGTACCCGTGCCTGCCTACTTTCCCGAACCCTGCCCGCTGGGCCTTCTCATACGCCAACTCATTGGCGGCTATACCTCCTGCGCTTCTAGTTAGGGCTGTTCCCTGTCAAGCCTCCATCTCGAACTCCAGCTCCACAGCTTGCGTGTGTGTTTGTGTGTGTGTGTGTGTGTGTGCAGACTGACGTCAAGATCAACGACCCCACGAATATTCTGCTCATGCACCGCAAGGTCAAGCAGCAGTTCGACAACTTTGCATTCACGGTGAGATGTTGCGAGTTGCATGGTACCGTGTGTGCTTCTGGATCTGCAATCATGCGTGTGGGAGCCTTGCTTGGATACGTGCGCTACGCATCCAGCCTTGCATGCTAAATCAAGCTGCATTGCATGAAATGCGCAGGTCACCCCCGAACTCAAGGTACGAGGCGGTAGTGCTGGTCCGGGGTCCAGGGGGACACGAGCACACGCTAGTACAGGAACCTTGCTGGTTAGACCTGCACGCTAGCTGTGAGAGGTGAAGACCATGAACATAGCATTACACGATTTAGCCAAATCCAGCCATGCACGCCAGCCACGAACAGTCGAACATTCTGCCGTTGCTGTCTTCTCTACTTAGCCATGCCTGTCACCTTGATTGCTGCGGTATGTACGGAACTGGCTATGGCTGATCCCTAGTGAGTCTTGCTTCGCAGGTGGTGGTGGTGCACAAGAAGCAGATCAACAAGGTGCTGTTCGAGTATACAGACGGCAGCGGGGAGCCGAAAAAGGTAAAGCTGGGCGACCTGGACGGCCGCCTGCTCGCAGTTGCAGACGGCGCAGCGCCATCAGAATATGCGCTGCGCGTTCATGCCGCGTCAGCGTTTAATTACGCACTGCAGCGGCAGTGGTGCACTACGGCGGACATACCGCCCCCTGTTGGCTGCGACAGAGCTCTGTTTCAGGGGTTCCTCCGGGACTCAGCAAGCGGCATTAGCAGCGGTGGTGGCAGCGGTGGCGGGAGCGGTGGCGGCAGTGGTGACGGCAGCGGTGGCGGCGGCAGCGGTGGCGGCAGCTGCAGCAGTGAGCGGGATATCACCATCACCCGTGAAGCCGGCGCCACGGGTGACGGTGGTGTCAGCAGCAGTGGCGGCAACCGCGGCTCAGCCGGCGCCAGCGGAAAGGTGGAGAGCGATAGATCCGCAGCAGTAGCGGCCCAGCCGTGCATAGAGGAGCGCGCGTGCACGTGTGACCTGGTGGCGAGCCGCCTGCACGGCGGCCGGCCTGTTGATAAGCGGTGGGGAGGGCGGCAGCCGCCGGCGGAGTGCAACGAGGACGAGGACGAGGACCAGGGCGGTAGAATAGGTAGCAGCTGCGGCGTCGTGCCGAAGTAGACCTGGAACTGGAGTTGAGCCGGGTGGATGCTCCAGTAGTGGACAAGGACTGTACAAAGAGGGGAGGCTCGGGGGTGGAGCTGCTGGCTGCTGGCGATTACTGCGGTGGGTTGCTGCGGCTGCCTGTGGCGCCTGGCTTGTCGCGTGTGGAAAGGGCCGCACACGCGCGGCGGGGCGTCTTCTGGGCAGCGGCGGCTGGATGGAGCTGTGGGCCGGTGGAGAGCGAGAGCTGGTTGGCGAATGCAGTTTTGCGAACGCAGTCTGGCTACGGCTGGCTGGCGCAGGCTGACTAGCGCAGGCTGGTTGGCGATGTCTGCTGTGCTGGGGTGTTGCGAGGCTGTGTGGACTTGGTTGTGAGGTGGGCGTGGTTGTGCCACCTGCGCTGGGTTGCAGACGCTGCAGTTGTGCTATCCGGTGTATCGGGGTTGCTGGCCCTTGGTGGTCAGCGAGCTTGCGTGGCCTTAGGCCGCTTTCAGGATGCAGCTGCGGGTTGGCCCCTGTTGGCGCCGGTGGTTTGGGTTAGGAGTCGCCTTTTCCAATTGGCAGTCGTTCTGACGCCCGACCCGCGGCTGTTTGCGGTTTGCAGTGAGCCTGGCTCGGGCGGGGTTCTTTAGTGAGGCGAAGCGCATGGGGGTCATTTGGGGTTCTTGCCTCGAGTGGGCATGCGTGTGTCGGCACGTTTGTGGAGCCCTGGCTTGTCCACGGCTGTCGTCCCACATGTAACCTTCATCGCTAACTAACCGTGTAATGCCTGGAGGGGAGGGAGGGTGACTTAGCCAGGTGGGTGCAACCGCCCCAATGGAGGCTTGTAGCAGTACGAGCGAGGGTGTAACAGCAGGAAGGAAGCGAGAGAGCAGCTGAAGCTGCTGGCGCTTGCGTTGCAGTGAGCTTGGCTCGGGGCAAGGCTCGGGGTTCTTTAATGAGGCGGGGAGCATGGGGGTCATGCGGGGTTCTCGGTCATGCGGGGTTCTCGCACGTTTTTGGAGCCCTGACTTGTCCACGGCTGTCGTCCCACATTTAACCTTCATCGTTAATAATATAATAAGTAGTATTTGTCGGGGCGCCCAGGCTGCCGGGCGACATTGCGTCGGCCGTGACGCCGAATCGTTCAGGGTCACTGAAGCACCTTCCGTTAAAGACAAACAAAGGCGTGCTCGATGGTTGACTCGCTCTCGAGTCGGAGCAGCGCGGGTCAGGGCGAGCCTGCGGCGGTCGCTAGCGGCTCGGGCGCGCCGGTGTGGCACCGCGTGGCTGCAGGGCGCCTCGAGTCCCTGTTCTACGTGAGTCGCCCCCTCCCGCCCCCTCAAGGAGGTGCAGGTCCTGTCGCTGGCCTGAGGCAGCCCTGTCGCTGGCCTGAGGCAGCCCTGTCGCTGGCCTGAGGCAGCCCTGTCGCTGGCCTGAGGTCCGCAATGGCGGCCGGCAGGTGGCACAGCAAGCATCCGGCACCGGGCGTCCAAAAAGCCGAGTCGGGGTTTGTTTTATGACCGGCCCAGTTGTGCGGGCGACGGCGGCGCGGCAAAGTTGATTGCTGCGGTGATGGCCGGGTGACGGCTGTGTTGCGTGGAGACGGCTGCTCCCGTGCGCTGCTCCCCCTGATATACGAGTCGGGGGTACCGTACCGTATCGTATGGCCCGTCGGCGACGGCGGCGCGGCAGAGTGCAGATAATGGCTGGCTGCGGTGATGCCCGTGTGACGGCTGCTCCCCCCGCCTGCCGCCGCCGCCCCCCCCCCCCGCCTGCTGTCTACGTTGCTACACTTCCATGTACCATCATTGCAACCCCCCCCCCCTCCCTGTACGGCAGGTCCCTGACTACGTGGGGTTGGGGGAGGAGGCGGCGCTGCTGCGGGAGGTGCGCGCCAGCCGGGCCAAGTGGGTGCAGGTGCGTGTGTGCGCGTGTGCGTGTGCGTGTGCGTGCGCGTGCGCGTGCGCGTGCGCGTGTGTGTGTGCGCATGTGTGTGGGGGGTGTGTGTGTATGCGCTCTCAGCGGCAGGGTTGGCGATGACGCTGCAACGGCCCCAAACGTCCCTCGGCACTCACCTCCGCGCTGCCCCGCCCTCCCGCGCCTTCGCAGCTGTCGGGGCGGCGGCTCCAGAACCACGGGGGTGTGGTGCACGCCAAGGGCCTGATACCCGCGCCCCTGCCCAGGTGGGTGCAGTGGTGGCGTGTGGGGCCATCACAGGGGTTAGGGCCAGCATTGGGGGTTGGGGCGTGGGGCGTGGGGGTTTTCCCCGGGGGTTTACCTGACCGGTCCTCTGGGAAACCGCCCGTTGGTGGTCGGGGCCACTCGCTCGGCGCTGGGTACGGTAGGCGAGGAGCAACCGCTCCCCCGCGCACACACACACATCGCCCACTCCCGGACCCACTCGTGCACCCCCCCCCTCCAGCTGGCTGCAGCCGCTGCTGTCCCGCCTGGCAGTCGAGCAGCCGCCGCCGCCGCCGCCGCATCCACTGCAGGCCGGTGCGGGGGATACAGATGCGCCCCTAGAGCAGCAGCAGCAGCAGCAGTGCGGCGGCGCGCGGGAGGGCGGCGGCGGGCGGGAGGGCGCCGCAGCCGCCACCGCGTGCACACCACCGCCACCACCTTCAGCAGCATCCCAACCTCCACCCACGCCATTACCATCACCGCCGCCGCCGCCCGCCGCGCCGCCAGCTGCCGGCGGCACGCTGTACGGTGGGCGCCCGCCCAACCACGTGCTGGTCAACTCGTACATGCCGGGGGAGGGGATCATGGTGGGTGGGGGCCGGGGGCTTGCACGTGCGTGGGCTGGCCAGTGCGTGGGCCGGCGTGCGCCGCGTGCTGAGCCGTATGGCCCGTACGTGTCGCCTCTCGGCCCCGCTTCACGCGTGCCATCCATCCGCAGTCGCGGCCCGAACCTGCACCCTCCACCTCCTCCACCCCAACCCCGATACCGCCACGCCTGCTCGGCCCGTGCTGCCCCCTCCATCCACCTTCCCCCGCCCGCCTCACACGCCCTCCCCCGCCCGCCTGCCTGCCCCGCCCTCCCCACCCACCCCCCGCCCCCCCCCCACCCCCTCTCTCCTCCGCATATGGGTTTTGGGTTTGCAATGGTTGATTTGGGAATTGGAAAAAACTACCCCAACCCAACCCAACCCAACCCGCCGCTCCCCCCCTGCTTCGCCTGCAGCCGCACGAGGACGGCCCCGCCTACCACCCCGCGGTGGCCATCCTCAGCCTGGGCGGCCCCGCGGTGCTGCGCTTCAGCCGCAAGAGGCGGGAGGAGGGGCAGGAGGAGGGGCAGGGTGCCGGCAGTGGCAGTAGCGGCAGTAGCAGCGGTGGTGGCAGCAGTGGCTACGTGGCGAGTGTGCTGCTACTGCCGCGCAGCCTGGTGGTGTTCAGCGGGGAGGCCTTCACGGACTGCCTGCACAGCATACAGGAGGTGAGGGCGGGGCGGGGTGGGGTGGGGTGGGGAAGGGGAGGGGCGGCGTGTGCCTGTGTGGCCGGGAAGAGGTGCGGGCGGGTCAGTCAAACAAATGTAATGGCGCGGGCGCACCGACAGTCGCGCTGCTGCCCCTGCTCGACCGCACTCGTACGGTTACGTACGGGTATGACGCAGCTCGTCATGGCGGACTGCGCACATGCAATGACGCAGCAGTGGAGGTACACGCATGCACAAACGTGCACAGCCTTTGTGGGTGTTTCGTTGTGTCCTCCAACACACGCCCACGACGGGCACGCGCGCAGGTGCATGAGGAGCTGATTGATGAGTCGGTGGCCAACCTGCACCTGTGCGGCGGCGGCGGCGGCGGCGGTCCTGCTGGCGGCGGCGGTCCTGGTGGCGGCGGCGGCAGCGGCGACCGCGCTGGCGGCGGCCGTGGGCTTGCGGCCGCAACGGAAGCTGCGGACGTGGCGGGAGCTGCGGCCGCTGCAGCGCCTGGCGCTGGGGACGGAGCAGGTGCGGGTGCGGGCGCGGGCAGCGGGGGCGGGCAGCTGGCGGTGGGGTCGCGGCTGCCGCGCGGCGGGGAGCGCATCTCGCTGACGGTGCGGCGGGTGGCCAAGGTGATGCCCAGCATTCTGCGGCCCCGGGGGTAGCGCGCCCAAGAGAGGACAGCGTGAGTCGGGCAGGGTGTGGGATGTTTGAAGTATATTATTGCCTACGGTGGGAGGAAGTGGGTTTGGGGGCTCGAGGAAGGGAAGTTGGGGGACGCGAGTGTGGCGTCTCGTCATGCTTGTGACGTGACGGGGCGGTTCCGTGTCGAGTAGTGAGGCCCGGACGCTGCCTTTACTTTTTCTATGGTAATTTTTATGTTTCGAATCGCATGTAGATGTGGGCGGGGCCTTTGACCAAGCGTGACCGGGATGCCGAGGATGGACGTCCGCGCGCGCGAAGATGTCCTGGACTCGGTCGGACGGAGCAAACCGGGCCAAGCGGGGTTACAGTTCCGCTGAGAGATTTGACGCTTCTGGGGAATCAATTGATGCGAGTTTGGCAGCTTCGCGCGGCGCCGGTTTCAACCTGTGCGCCGGCGGGACACGACGGGTGGAATCGGGATGGCGCATGGCTGCCGCCACGCCCCCCATAAAAGCCGAGTAGCTCGCCCCGACCAGCCATAATATTTATATAGCTGCGTACGTAATATCGTTTCGCGCTGTAAATACTTGCTGGAGGTCGCCGCCCTGGCCCGTCAGTCCCTTCGCCCAAGCATCCTAAGCCTGGACAAGATGCGTCTCGCCCGACGTGTGGTGGCCCTTGCGGCCGCCGCGCTGTGCCTCGCCGCTGTGGCGTCTGCAACTGTTGTGGGTGAGTTGGGGGCGGAGCAGGGGCCGTTGGAGGTAGTGTCTGGCGCGCACTTGGTCGACGCATCCAGGATGCCGCTGGCAACCAGGATGCTTCGGCACTTGAAGCCGCGCAGTGTTATTCCCGTTGCCGCGATTTGAATCACTGACATGTATGTGAGCTGAGACATGGTTGGGCATCCGGGTTCCAGTCGCCTTCGCTCAAACCGCCTGACGCGACCGGACATGTCGTGTCGCCGCTCGGTCGCGCACCGCCCAGCTCGCTCCTTCCCGCCAGTCGCCGACCTCTCCTCACCTACTCCCCCTTGTGTCCCCTCCCCCTCTCGCCACCCTGCCTGTGCAGACGACCCCGCCGCCGGCCCTCCCAGCTACATCGGCTCCGACGGCCACCGCTACGTGCTGCAGACGGGGCTCATCGGCGACATGCGCACGTGGCAGGACGCGCAGTCCTACTGCGACGGCGTGTCGCAGGCCGGCCACGTGTCCGTGCTCAGCCCCTACCGCAACCCGGCCGCCGGCGACTCCATCGCCGCCATCAACAACCTGTGCGTGTCGCGGCGCAAGACCTGCTGGCTGATGGAGAACACCACCACCGGAGCGCCCGACGAGAAGCTGTGCCCGCTGGTCACCGCCGCCGGAGACACCGTGTACCAGGGCTGCCTGCAGGTCGTGTCCTTCGTCTGCCGCTCCTGGGTGCCCGTCGTCACGCCCACCGTGCCCTCTCCCTCCCCCACCTCCTCGCCCTCCAACCCCTCGCCGTCCCCGTCTCCCGCTCCTTCGCGCGCCTACGGGTCCACTCCCTCCACCCCCACCTACGGCGGCGGCAGCACCGACAACAGCGGCGTGACCGACGGCGTGCCCAACGGCCCCGCCCGCCAGAAGACCTACTCCGGCAAGGACGGCCGCACCTACACCCTGTTCTTCCTGGGTGCTGTGCGGTCGTACACCAACGCGGCCGCCTACTGCGCCGCCGCCGGTCTGGAGCTGTCGCCGTACAACGTGGCCAGCCTGTACGCGGGTGACGCCGCCTTCGCCGTGAAGCTGCTGTGCTCGCGCTCCACCGCCACCACCTGCTGGCTGGGCGAGGACCCCCAGAGCGGGCTGTGCCCCATGCTGGACGCGCTGGGAGACATGCACTACCAGGGCTGCGACCAGGTGAGCGATTCGTGCTTGAGATTGACGATGGGGGGAGCTAGCGGCAGCCGGAAACCGCGCAGGCAGACGTGCTGTGTCCTGAACGTTTCGCAAGCCGTTCGCGCCGCATTGTGATGCGCTTCCCATGTCTGGCTACCTACACACACTTTGCTCAGTCTTACACATCCCCTCCCCTCCCCCCGCCTGCGCCCTCCACGCCCGCAGCCCCTGGCGTTCGTGTGCCGCACCATCCTGTCCCAATCTGACAGCTCTGCCGCCGGCGACGCCAACCCCTCGCTGGGCAGCCTGGCGCCCGTGGTGGAGGCCAGCCGCCTGGGCGCCGACGGCCGCCACTACACGCTGTACTCGGGCCCCGCCATGGCTCGCCGCTTCCACCGCGCCGCGCTGGACTACTGCACCTCCATCGGCCAGGAGCTCAGCCCCTACGACAACATCGACCCCGCCAACCCCACCTACTTTGGGGACGCCCGCAACTCCATCACCGACCTGTGCGGCAGCCGCAAGCTGACCTGCTGGTACCTGGGCGCCAGCGTGGGCGGCCTGTGCAACATCTACAGCGGCGCCGACAACCGCGGCTACCTGCAGGGCTGCAGCCAGCGCGTCAGCTGGGTGTGCCGCACGCGTGACGCCATCGCGCCCGCCACGCCCAGCCCCTCCCCCAGCCCCTCGCCCTCGCCCTCGCCCAGCCCCTCGCCCTCGCCCGCGGTCGACGGCGGCGATGACGGCCCCATCCCCGTCCTGCCCTCCAACGTCACCACCTTCACCGGCCCCAACGACGGCCGCCTGTACCGCCTGTACGCGGGTGACTTCCGCCGCACCTTCGCCGACGCGCAGTCGTTCTGCCTGGCGGCCGGCGCCTCGCTGAGCCCCTACAACCGCGCCAGCCCCGTGGGCGACAGCGTGCGTGCGGTGCGCACGCTGTGCGGCGGCGCGCGCACGACGTGCTGGGTGAACGAGCGCGTGGTGACGGACGACCAGAGCAACCGCTTCTGCGCCATGGTGTCTCAGGAGGTCAAGGCCTACTGGCAGGACTGCAGCCAGCGCATCCACTTTGTGTGCCGCTTCCCGGCCGGCGTCGTGAGCCGCCGCTAAGAGGGGCATTGCCGTGTTGATGCTCAGATTTTGTGTGTGTCAAGTGTGAGCAACAAGCAAAACCTGGATTTGAAAGCTCAGGCTTTGGTGTTGTGCTGTGTGTAAATGGGCGTGAATGGGCGGCGTAAGCATGCAGTATCCCTGTACAAGAAACGAGGGCAGTGGTGGGCTGGCGGGATAGCAACCGGCAGCTCCTGGTCAAGCGTCTTGCGGTATTACTCATCATTGATGCAGGGGACCGGGCGACCAGACGCTGAAAGGCGATGTGGCAGTTAGTTGTTGGGATGACGGCGGCGGCATTGGTGGCACGCGCTGGAAGAGTTGGGGTCTTGGAAGGCAGCAACACCGCGTGTGTCAATCAGTACACATTCATGAATATGACCATTTGACCGCTAGCTGCCCGCAGCTGCCGGTCTGCAATGGCCGCCGCCACTGCTGCTGCCCGTAACCGTGTAACATCTCCGCATGCTGCAGCTTGGTCGGCTATCGCCCCATCCGTACGCACATGTTCGCCGTAGGCACCCGCGATGCACCCCAGCACCTATTGGGCGCTGCAACTGCACGCCTGCAGCAGACGTGCCTGGCGGGGGCTACAGCTATCTAACGGCCAACTCACTCGTGGGCAGGCATCGACCTCCCATTTGCAGTTATCGGCCACTCTGTAACCACACACACACACAGTTATCGGCCACCCTTGTGTTCATGCAACCAGTACCGCAGCTGACTACGGGCAAGGGCACGCAAGCTAGGGGGACATCAGCTGGCAGGGCAGGGCACACCGTCAGGGCTGCCCCGCACGTCCTGTACTGCCTGTGCCTCCTGTGAATGCGCACGCGCACATCAACACACGCGCGCACAAGGACGCCCCGACATGGGTCTGCGCAGTGTTTCGGGGCCCCGCACACGCTGCTTGGTAAGCCATTGCCGCATTCCCCCTGTGCCTGCCCCTGACGCGAGATATCAATGGTCTGCGCCAGCACCGCCACCGGGGGGACACCGCCGCCGGGGGAACACCGTTTTTTGCGACGAATGCGTGCAGAGCTGAGCCCGAGCAGTGCTGCGCGGCGGTGCGCGGCGGGGCGGCGGTCGCCCCAGCCACCTGACAGCCTCCCGCCGAAGAGACTGCGTGCTGGCTAGCCCGGCTGACCAGGCTGAGCTAGGGGTTTTGATGTTCGTTGTGTCATGCGCACCGCCAGCAGGTTCACCAGGTCGCCACCCTATGGCCTAACGAGTATGTAAGTGGAATGAACCAAGGGCTGATGCCACAGGCGTCGCCCGCGGCTTATTAAGACAGGCCCCCCGCCCGCATCTAGCTAGGCGCCCATGCACACGGTTACGAACTTGAGCGCAGCGCGAGCTCCCAACCACTTCTGCTCACGGTATCCTTGCCCACCGCTGCCTCAGCGGTTGCCGGTGAATGGCACGCACCGGTGATGGACACCGACACCCCCGCCCCGCCCCGCCCCGTGCCGCCCCGCCCCGTGCCGCCCCGCCCCGTGCCGCCCCGCCCCGTGCCATCCCCGCCCCGTGCGTGCCTGCCCCCTCAATCGCCACACCGGTGGTATGCACTCCCCCCAGCAGCCTTACCGCTGCTGGCTTCATGTGCCGCGGGCATCTGAACACCAGCCTGCGCTCTGCCGCCACCTTTTGCTGCCTTGCACGCTTGCGCAGGGTACCTGTATGTTTGTATGATTTTAAACGGGACAGTTCGGGGCTCCGGCCAATCGTGGGGTGGTGGAGTTGGGTCCCAGCCGCTGTAGCCTGTCTGAACAAACGTCATCGTCTGGATTTGGCGCGCAGTTCCAATACGTACGGCTGCATGCGTGCGGTGCGCTGCATGGGACGCGACTGCGAAACCGTGCCGGACCTTGCTGGCCCCCTTGACACCCCCCGCTCCTGGGGCCGTGATCGGACCACCACAGAGGGGTCCTGAAGTGTAGGGGCGGGTCCGTGTGGCTGCCCCGACTAAATCCGGCAGAGGCCGCCAGTAGAGGTTGCGAATGCCCCTCTCCCCAGCCAGCAAGGGGCCGCCCCGGCCCCGGCCCCAACGGGGCGCGCCTGGCACGTGTGTGGCTCTTGATGATCAGGTGGGCTTCGTGAGTTACAGTTACACATCGCTACTGAGACCGCCGGAGGCCACCGATTGCACACGGTTTGAATCTTCTGGTCGTACCGCCCCGGACCCATCCTCTTGTCATCTCTTCCGCTCCTCGCCCCTTCCGAGCCATCACCACGCATCTCCTTGTGGACCCACGGTCGCAACCCATCTGCCCGTCACCATCGCCACTCTCGCACGAGCTAACCAGACAACAACGCTTTCAGTCACACATTCTGCATTGACTCTCACCCAACCACCAGCGCACACACCGCCCCGCCAGTCACAAGTTTCCTATCTACACAAAAATTGGAAGCAACATGCTTCGTCCGGCACCCCAGGCGTCGCACCGGCGGGGTGTCAGATGCAATGTGTCCACCCCGCATGCAAGAGCTGCGTGCGGGCAGTGCATGTGCATGTCTTACTTTGTGCGCAGCACGCGGCAACCACGTCATTAACAAGTGGGCGGTGGGCGGTGGGTGTCTTTCTCCACGGCCCGCCCTCCATCGCTTGGTAATCAATCATGCAGGCGATACACACGCGCCTGCAATCCCCGCACACTGCTGCCCCAGCCATCCGGCAAGTAAGATTCGGTTCACACATATCAGACCCGTGACATCACTTCATCAAATTGCATTACATAACACGTAAAGGCACAGTATGTTATCGCACCCACGGCCACAGCACACCATGTCAAATGCACACAACCCCCATCAGCAGACACACTCACGGCAAGTCAAGGTCACAAGCGAGGAATCAAACTAAGCCCCTCTTAGCGGCGGCTCACGACGCCGGCCGGGAAGCGGCACACAAAGTGGATGCGCTGGCTGCAGTCCTGCCAGTAGGCCTTGACCTCCTGAGACACCATGGCGCAGAAGCGGTTGCTCTGGTCGTCCGTCACCACGCGCTCGTTCACCCAGCACGTCGTGCGCGCGCCGCCGCACAGCGTGCGCACCGCACGCACGCTGTCGCCCACGGGGCTGGCGCGGTTGTAGGGGCTCAGCGAGGCGCCGGCCGCCAGGCAGAACGACTGCGCGTCGGCGAAGGTGCGGCGGAAGTCACCCGCGTACAGGCGGTACAGGCGGCCGTCGTTGGGGCCGGTGAAGGTGGTGACGTTGGAGGGCAGGACGGGGATGGGGCCGTCATCGCCGCCGTCGACCGCGGGCGAGGGCGAGGGGCTGGGCGAGGGCGAGGGGCTGGGGGAGGGGCTGGGCGTGGCGGGCGCGATGGCGTCACGCGTGCGGCACACCCAGCTGACGCGCTGGCTGCAGCCCTGCAGGTAGCCGCGGTTGTCGGCGCCGCTGTAGATGTTGCACAGGCCGCCCACGCTGGCGCCCAGGTACCAGCAGGTCAGCTTGCGGCTGCCACACAGGTCGGTGACGGAGTTGCGGGCGTCCCCAAAGTAGGTGGGGTTGGCGGGGTCGATGTTGTCGTAGGGGCTGAGCTCCTGGCCGATGGAGGTGCAGTAGTCCAGCGCGGCGCGGTGGAAGCGGCGCGCCATGGCGGGGCCCGAGTACAGCGTGTAGTGGCGGCCGTCGGCGCCCAGGCGGCTGGCCTCCACCACGGGCGCCAGGCTGCCCAGCGAGGGGTTGGCGTCGCCGGCGGCGGAGCTGTCAGACTGGGACAGGATGGTGCGGCACACGAACGCCAGGGGCTGGGCGAGAGTGTGGGGAGGGGGCAGGCGGGGGGAGGGGAGGGGAAGGGGATGTGTAAGACTTTGCATGTCTGTGTTGATGGCCGAAACAATCCAACGTATTAGACAAGGGAAGCACAATGCGGCGCGAAAGGCTAGCGAAACGGTCAGGACACAGCACGTGTGGCAGCTTGCGTGCTTCCAGGCTATCGCTAGCTCTCCTCATCTCCAGCACGAATCGCTTACCTGGTCGCAGCCCTGGTAGTGCATGTCTCCCAGCGCGTCCAGCATGGGGCACAGCCCGCTCTGGGGATCCTCGCCCAGCCAGCAGGTGGTGGCGGTGGAGCGCGAGCACAGCAGCTTGACGGCGAAGGCGGCGTCACCCGCGTACAGGCTGGCCACGTTGTACGGCGACAGCTCCAGACCGGCGGCGGCGCAGTAGGCGGCCGCGTTGGTGTACGGCCGCACGGCACCCAGGAAGAACAGAGTGTAGGTGCGGCCGTCCTTGCCGGAGTAGGTCTTCTGGCGTGCGGGGCCGTTGGGCACGCCGTCGGTCACGCCGCTGTTGTCGGTGCTGCCGCCGCCGTAGGTGGGGGTGGAGGGAGTGGACCCGTAGGCGGGCGAAGGCGAGGGAGACGGGGACGGCGAGGGGTTGGAGGGCGAGGAGGTGGGGGAGGGAGAGGGCACGGTGGGCGTGACGACGGGCACCCAGGAGCGGCAGACGAAGGACACGACCTGCAGGCAGCCCTGGTACACGGTGTCTCCGGCGGCGGTGACCAGCGGGCACAGCTTCTCGTCGGGCGCTCCGGTGGTGGTGTTCTCCATCAGCCAGCAGGTCTTGCGCCGCGACACGCACAGGTTGTTGATGGCGGCGATGGAGTCGCCGGCGGCCGGGTTGCGGTAGGGGCTGAGCACGGACACGTGGCCGGCCTGCGACACGCCGTCGCAGTAGGACTGCGCGTCCTGCCACGTGCGCATGTCGCCGATGAGCCCCGTCTGCAGCACGTAGCGGTGGCCGTCGGAGCCGATGTAGCTGGGAGGGCCGGCGGCGGGGTCGTCTGCACAGGCAGGGTGGCGAGAGGGGGAGGGGACACAAGGGGGAGTAGGTGAGGAGAGGTCGGCGACTGGCGGGAAGGAGCGAGCTGGGCGGTGCGCGACCGAGCGGCGACACGACATGTCCGGTCGCGTCAGGCGGTTTGAGCGAAGGCGACTGGAACCCGGATGCCCAACCATGTCTCAGCTCACATACATGTCAGTGATTCAAATCGCGGCAACGGGAATAACACTGCGCGGCTTCAAGTGCCGAAGCATCCTGGTTGCCAGCGGCATCCTGGATGCGTCGACCAAGTGCGCGCCAGACACTACCTCCAACGGCCCCTGCTCCGCCCCCAACTCACCCACAACAGTTGCAGACGCCACAGCGGCGAGGCACAGCGCGGCGGCCGCAAGGGCCACCACACGTCGGGCGAGACGCATCTTGTCCAGGCTTAGGATGCTTGGGCGAAGGGACTGACGGGCCAGGGCGGCGACCTCCAGCAAGTATTTACAGCGCGAAACGATATTACGCACGCAGCTATATAAATATTATGGCTGGTCGGGGCGAGCTACTCGGCTTTTATGGGGGGCGTGGCGGCAGCCATGCGCCATCCCGATTCCACCCGTCGTGTCCCGCCGGCGCACAGGTTGAAACCGGCGCCGGGCGAAGCTGCCAAACTCGCATCAGTTGATTCCCCAGAAGCGTCAAATCTCTCAGCGGAACTGCAACCCCGCTTGGCCCGATTTGCTACGCCCGACCGAGTCCAGGACATCTTTGCGCGCGCGGACGTCCATCCTCGCCGACAGAACACCCGCCCCAAGAAGTCGTCGTGCGATACCAAACACATCACAGCATAATGAAAACATGAAAGTGCCTCAGAGCACCAGTTCTCCCGCCGCCGTGCTGCAAACGAGCATTCCGCCGCCGGGCACATGTCACGTCAAAGCCACAGTGCCGACCCTCACCCTGCACGCCGCCTCGCCAGCGACCTCACCGTGCCGCACACCCCTCCTCCTACCCCTCCTCCTACCCCGCCCCTGCTCGCCGCTCAGCTGGGCGGCTCTCCGATCTGGAACACGGCGACCCGCATGTCGGGGAACAGCTCGGTCAGCGGCGGCGGGCTGGGCGGCGGGCTGGGCACGCCCGGCTCGTGCACCTCGGCGCAGGACAGGCCCTGCGCCGCCAGCTCCTCGTAGAACTGCGTGCGTGTGCGTGTGCGTTGGGGGTGGCGCGTGTGCGTGTCAGAGAGTGCAAGGAAACAGAACAAAGACACTGCGTGTGTTGTATTGCGTGTCTGTGCAGCCCCCTTCGTGCACCCGCCTCGGTCCCTGCCCGCCTCCCCCGCCCTTCCCGCCACCCCAGGGAACTTCGCACGGAGGGCTGCCCGCCCCTTTGGTTTAGGGTCAGGGCCATGGCTGCCTTGGGCACTGGAGCTACCCACCCGGCCCCCCTCCGTGGCCTCCCACCCCGCCCGCACGCTCTCCCACCCCCCTACTGTACTGCACTGCACGCGCGCACCCGCATGTCCCAGGTGTCGAAGCGGTGCTTGGTGTGCGCGTACAGGATGCGCGTGTGGCCCGGCCGCGACAGCGCCCGCAGCACCTGCGCACAGCGCACACAGATCGGCGGCAGGCAGCAGGCAGCAGGCAGCAGGCAGCAGGCAGCAGGCAGCAGGCAGCAGGCAGCAGGCAGCAGGCAGCAGGCAGCAGGCAGCAGGCAGCAGGCAGCAGGCAGCAGGCAGCAGGCGGCAGCAGGCAGGCGGGTACGGAGGGATGGGATTCGGGTCACGCCGCCATGCTGTCGCACCTAGTAGTAACGCAATCGCGGTGGCACCAAGCAGTACGTAGCGTCAACCGACGTATGAAAGCCTCAGTTTCATCCCTAGCCAAAACCTCTCCATCCCACTCCACTCCACTTCACCCCTTCACCCCTCGCCAGGCTCGCACCGGGCCGCCACACACATGCCCATACGCCCCCCGCCCACACACACAGGCACACATGCACCCACACTCGCTCCCGCCCCCGTTTGGTTGGATTTAGCTTGGGATGGTATTCACAACCCCCCCCCCCCCGCTCACCCGCGGCAGGTACACGGCGCCGACCTCGTTGTATACCAGGTCACTGCCGATGATGAGGTCCCAGCACACGCCCGACAGCCAGCCGCCGCCGCCGCCACTGCCGCCGTCCCCACCCGCGCCGTCCGGACCAGCACTATCAGGGCATCTGCTGCCGCCGCACCCCTCGCCGCCGCCGCCGGCATCGGCAGGCCGCGCCGCTGCTAGCCCCGCGGCGGCGAGGCTGGCGCCCGGCGCAAGCGGCTCGGCATGGCACCGGGAGGAGGCGGCCGCGCCCGCGCCTGGCCCCGTGCCGGCTTGGCCGCTGGCTTCACCGTCGGCCGTGGCGCCGCCGCCGCCGCCGCCTTGGTCTCTCCCCACTCCGGCCCCGGCCCCGGCCCCGACGGCACGGTCCGGGTGGCAGTACAGGAACCAGTCGCACGCCTCCGCCCTCACCGCCTCCGGCTGCTGCTGTTGCTGCTGCTGCTCCTGCTGTTGCCGCTCCCCCTCCCCTTGCGCCTGCTGCCCTTGCCCGGCCTCCCCTTGGGCCGCTCCCTGCTGCCCCTGCTGCGCCTGTTGCCCCTGGCCCCCGCCGCTGCCATCGTCTGCCGGCCGCCGCCGCAGCGCCGCCGCGTTGAGGCGCAGGTTGTGTGCCAGCCAGTCCAGGCCGCCGCCCGCCTCCTGCTCCGTGAGTACCACCTGGGGGGGGGGGCGGGGGTGTGTTTTGGCGGGAGTGGGGAGGTGTGGTGGGGAGGTGGAAGGAAGGGCGCCAGCGACCCCCGCCTGCCCAGCCATCGCCGCGCCCCCCACGCGCTGCACCCGCTGCACCGCCACGCCAGCCATCGCACCAGCCAGCCCCACACGACAAGACAGACCAGGCCTCGGCCACTGCCTTCCAACTCTCTCACACTCTCATAGACTCACACTCTCACACTCTCACACGCTGGCTCACCATGCCGCCCTGGCCCGGGTCCACGGCGATGTTGCGCGCCAGCGTCATGCCCAGCCACCCCAGCCCCGCGCCCAGCTCCAGCACCCGCAGTCCCGGGCGCTGCAGCCCCAGCGGCCCCGACATCGCCTCCAGGTAGCTCGCCAGGCGCCGGGCCGCGTCCCATATCCGGCCGCCCGTGGTGGTCAGGGAGGCGTGCTCGGTGACGATGTCATACCGCCACGGCTGAGCCGGCGTGTCGTCGGGCCCCCGCGGGGGCGGCTGCGGCCGCAGCTCTCCGTCGTGCTCAATTTCTTCCATGTATCGCGTGTGCACACGCAGCGTTTGAGCTACTTGTTAGCTTTTGCTTGCCGCATTTGCGCTTGCGCTGCAGGTTCAGCAGCTGCAAAACCTTGAACCGGGCATGCTATAGTTTGTGCGTCTGCAGTATATTAATGAGTATCGATGCACCTGAAGTTGTCGGTCGGTCGAATTGCTTCGCGCCACGGCACGTACCCCAATTGACACCCACTCGCAGTCTCGTACGACATGGACTATGGAGTTTGCCCCCGGATTAAGCTCGAGCGTGAGGAGTGCTGTGCGCTGCAGCCATTAACACGAGCGTCAGTCTTAAAACTTTCCCTAGGACAAGCTGACAAGGCACAAGCTCGATCGAGGCCCAACTGGCGGGAACTGCGAGCTCACGAGGCTTCCCTGCCAAAACGACAATATTACATATTTTACCTAGTTTATAACACAAAGCTGAGCCAATCGCTTCCCACTCGTAGCCGCGTAGCTGACAGGGTAAATTGCAGTGGGCATTCGTGTTGGGTGTGATTATCCGTGAAAATGCATGCTTTTGAACAAAGACTAGCGCGAAGCCGCTGCGCAAAATAAACATCACGAAACCTGGCGAGCCGGGACGGATCGCACAGCAGAAAACGATACAAGAGGCATACTGCATAACACGTGATGCCTCGGCTGGCGCTCATAGCGCTCCTGGCTGTTGCATCGACTGCGCACGAATTCCCGGTCGTGAACGCCGTGGAGCCCGGGCGCGGCACGTCAGAGCAGCACTCTCCCGACAGTCTTTGGGGCAGCGCGGCCCAGCGCACCGGCTCTGGCGGAGCCAGCGGCCTGGAGGAGCCGCGCCCGGTGGATGCCGCGCGGCGGAGAGCGCTGCTGGCGGATGCCGCCCCCGCCCCCGCGCCGGGCTCGGATGCGGCCAGCAACCCTCTGGCCACGCCCACCCACCCTGACGTGGGTCTGGACGCGCTGTTCGTGCCCCGCAACCTCAGCTGCGACCCGCGCTGCACGGAGCGCGGCAACTGCAACGCGGAGGAGGGCACGTGCGAGTGAGTGTGTGCGCGGGGCGCCCCAGGCGGGGCGGTGGAGGGGGGGTGAAGCGGTTACCGCGTGCCGCCGGCGTCCCGTGGGTCCGCAAGGTGTTGGGGCTCTGGGAAGGCAAATGACTGGTGTGTGTACGTCTGTGTTTACACATGTGCGTGTGCGCCTTTGTGAGTAGACCGGTACGCGCGCTGGCGGCATCAGGGCCAGGCCAGCATGTGGGTCCCAACCGTCCCGCACTCCGCCACTCGCTTCAACGTTCCTATCTTGCAACTCCCCCCCCCCCTGTGTGCCCCTGCCGTGCGGCCGCAGGTGCCCATTCGGCTACACGGGTGCGTGCCACCAACGGGGGGGGCGGCAGAGGGTGGGGCAGGGATAAAGGCGGGCCCGCGCAAGAGGGCGCATGGCATCCCGTGGCGTGGCGTGACGCCTCAGGGCGTCACGGCGCGCCGAGCCACAGCAGCAAGACGTGTTGAGGGTCGGGGTGACACAGGGCGTGCGCTGCTACAGCCCGGCCGGGAGTTTGTGGGTGCGTGTGTGTTTGCGATGCCACACACGCACACACGCGGCGTGCTTTGATTTTTTGTCTAACACACGCGGCGTGCTAAATGTGCTTCACTGTCCACTGTACGCCGCGCCCGGACGTGCACATGCGCGCAGGCCCGGCTTGCGACCTGCCGCTTATGCCCGCCTGCCAGGTGGGGGGCGGCTGAGGTCGGGGCGGGGGGGGGGCGACGGAGATGGGGGCGGGCTCGGGATGGGGCAGATGCTGGGGACACGGATGGCCAAGGGTGGGGGAGCAGGAGGTATGGGCGAGTGTCAGGAGTGTGCCGGCCTGGGGGCGGGGGCGCATTGGGGCCGACACATGCACAATCTCACTACGGCTACGGCCCCTCTCGCCTCTCCCCTCTGGCTCTCAACTGCCCCCGCACCTACACCTACACCTGCACCCCGCACACCCTGCACACCCGCCGCCCCCCACCCTGCACTGCCAGGTGGGGCCGGGCCTGGAGCCGTTTTTCGGCATGATGGTCCCGCGCTCCTGCGAGTGCGCGCGCCAGGCCTCGCGCTTTTTCGGCTGCAGCGCCGACGTGAGCCGGGGGCGCGGCTGGGGCGGGTGGGCGGGAGTTGCAACCTGCAAGGATGGTACAAAGAAGTGTAGCAGCGTGGGCGTGGGGGGCTGCGCGGGAGGCAGGCATAGCAAGGGGGCAAAGGGAATTGGGGAGGGGGGAATTCGGAACGAAGAGCGGCGGGGCGGAAGGTGGGAGGGGAGCAGGGCGGCGGGGTGGGAACGCGGGAGGGGTACAGGGCGGCGGGGTGGGGGTGGAAGTGGGGAGGCGACAGGGTGGGAGGGGAGCGGGGTGGCCGCACGGGGGCGGTGAGGGGGGCGCGGGTGGGGGTTGGACGGGCTTAGCGAGCGGGAAGGACGGGCTTAGCGCTGGGTGAGGGGCGCGTTGCGTACTTGGTGCGCATCAGAGCGCCACACCCGCCACCCGCCACTTACGGAACTTTGCCGCGCCCGCCGCCGCCAATACGGTCCGTACGCCCCCGGGCGCCGGCCACCCACAGGACAACACGTGCCGCCTGTTCACAATGAACTACCACGACATACGCTGCTACGAGGTGGGTGTGTGCGTGCGTGTGCGTGCGTGTATTGTGTTCGTGCCTATAAGTGTGATGCGAGTCGAGTGTGTGTAGCTATTGTGTGCGTCTATGGGGTTGGGGTTTGGAATTCGGGGTTGAGTGTAGACGCATCGCGCTCCAAGCGACACGCCCCACGCACAACTCCCCCCACTCCGCCCGCAACAAGCACCCATTCCCATGCCCATTCCTGCGCCGCCGCCTGCGCCTGCGCCCGCAACCCCCCTCCCCGCTGCAGTTCCGCGGCAAGCCGGCGGCGGAGCAGTGGAGCGCCATGCCGCTGGAGGGCGCGGCGGACGTGGACTGGATGGCGGGTGAGCGCGAGTGGGGCCTGGGGTTAGGTGCAGTGGGGGGCGGCTGTCGGGGCTGGAACGCGACCATGCTCAGTCCGCAGGGGGCACGGAGCAGCCCACAGGGGACACGGAGCACAGGTGCCGTGTGTTGGACAACACACGGAAACAAAACCCGCCCAGCAATGGTCGCTGGTGCCGTGTGCGAGCCGACCAGCTGATGCGGCACCACCACCCCACGGACCCCCTACGCCTGCTGTCTACCCGGCTACGCTTCTACGCGCCACCTTTGCAACCCCCCCTGTGCCGCTGTACTGCTGTACCTCGTCTGCAACCATGCTTGCAACCCCCGCGTCGGGCGATGTGCCGCAGGCAGCGTGCGGCGCGCGCCGCCCACCCTGAGCCCGGCCAAGGCGGAGGACGGCGTGCTGGGCTTCGACATCTGGGGCAGGTGGGCGGGCGGGTGGGGCCAGGTGGGTGGGGGAGGTAGGCGCAGGGGGAGGTGGGTGGCGGTGGGCGCAGGTAGATACACAGATACGAGTGGGTGCCGGCCAGCCCAGGCCAGCCAGGCCCACGCCCACGTCCAGGACCCGCACGCGCGCGGCGCGCCTCCTGCACACGTGCCTCATGCGCTTCCTTCCCCCCTCCCCCTCCCCCTCCTCCGCGCCCCCACACGCACGCACACATGCACACGCGCAGGCCACACCTGAGCCTGCCGCTGGACAAATGCGGCGAGCGGCGCTGCCACAACCGGGGCGCCTGCATCATACCGCTGCAGGTGCGCAGCAGGCGGCGGCGGCGGCGAGTGTTTGGGGGGCGGGGCCTGTGGGTTGTTTACGAATGGGGGGCAGGGCCGGGGGCAGGAGGGGATGGAGGGGTGTAGGAGAGGGGCATGGGCGAGCCAGCGGGCGTGTCAGGGGTGGGGCGAGGGCCAGCAGGCAGGTCAGGCAGGCCAGGCAGGTCAGGCAGGTCAGGCAGGACAGGTGGAGGCAGGAGGGGTCAGGAGTGCTGGCACGGTAGTTTTCGGGCGTGTGTGTCGCAAAGCCAACCCAGGGCGCCGCGGCCTGCCCTCACCCTGCGCCGGTGCCCTGCAAGGCCGCCCGCTTCCCCACTCGGCCCCGCTCTCCTCCTCGCTCCTATCCATATGCACTGACGCACATGCATGGTCTGGTTTGGTTTGATTTAGCTTGGGCTAATATTCACACCCCACCCCACCTGCCGCCGCCCCGCCAGAGCG
Organism: Chlamydomonas incerta; assembly: GCA_016834605.1. NCBI lineage: Eukaryota > Viridiplantae > Chlorophyta > Chlorophyceae > Chlamydomonadales > Chlamydomonadaceae > Chlamydomonas > Chlamydomonas incerta. Next base: position 1,124,978 of record JAEHOC010000025.1, read on the forward strand.
ACAAGGGCGTGGTGAACCGCGATGTGGGCAACCGGCCGCCGCACTGCCTGTGCTACAAGGGCTACATGGGCCACACCTGCGGGTGAGTGCGCGGAGGCGGGGGCGAGGGGGAGGGGGAGGGGGCGGGGGCGGGGGCGGCGCACACGCAGGCGTGTGTGGCGAGAAGGGGAGGGCTGTGAGGGGCTCGGGGCGCAAGGGTGGGAGAAAGGTGGGGACACGGGTTGGGGTTTGGGTCCTGGCAGACGAGGCCCACCGATAGTGGCTCCCCCGTCTGCTGCGCCCAGCACACACACACACACACACACACACACACACACACACACACACACACACACACACACACACACACACACATGCTCTCACAACCACACACTCACGCGGCCCCCCACAAACCCACTCGCCCTCCCCCTACCCCTGACGGCCGCATCTGCAACTGACGCCCGCCCCTGCGCCCGGCAGTGACCCCATGAACTCGCTCTGCCCCAGCGAGTGCCGCGGCCGGGGCAAATGCCTGCGCGGCTTCTGCCACTGCACGTGAGGCGGGCGGGGTAGAGGGATGGAGGCAGGGAGGGAGGGAGGGAAGGAGGGAGGGAGAGTTGGGCGCAAGCAGGGCATGCAGGCACCTCCCCTCCGCCGCCGTATACACGCACTCGGAAGTGGTCGCAACCCCCCTGACTACACACCACACCACCTGCTGCTGCCGCCGCCGCCACCGCCGCCGCCGCCGCCCCCTCACTTCCGCCCCTGCCTCCCTGCGCTCCCTCCCTGCCCCTCCCCGCCGCCCCAGTCCGCCCTACTGGGGCCTGGACTGCAGCCGGCAGCGCGCCTGGGCCCTGGCGCCGGGGGCGTCGCCGGTGCCCAACCGCGTGCGGCTGCGCATCTACGTGTGAGTGTGCGGCGCCGGCGCGCGGTGCCGTGCCGCGTCAGCTGGCATCACGTGCTGGCCCCGTGCGTTATGGCCCTGCGGGGCCGCAGCACCATAGCAGTGCCATGGAGCACAATTGCTTCACCTTGGGGTAGCTGCGCGGGTTTGCGGCATGCGGGCTGGGTTTGGCACGGATGCCCGGCATGCTGGATCCAATTGCGGCATGCTGGATCCAATTGCGGCATGCTGGATCCAATTGTGGCGCGCACTCAGGCGCATGCCCGCACACGCAGAGGGCTCTTTAACACACTCGCACACTCACCCACATGCCCACAGGTACGACCTTCCCGCCAACGTAAACCTACCCATTGCGCTGGTGCGTGCGTTCGTGTGCGTGCCTGCGTGCGTGCCTGCGTGTGCGTGCGTGCATTGGGGTGGCGGCGTGTAGGATTCGGGGTTAGCATGTGACCAGGGTGACAGGACCGGGGGGGGGTGGCGCGGGGCGGCGGCTTCGCTTACACCGCTGCCCCACTAGCCCGCCGGCGCCGGCGCCGAATGCCCCTTCATCAACACCCACAGCCTCACCCCCCGCCCTGCCCCCGCGCCCATTGTCCCATCTACCACTTCCTTGACTAAAGCAAACCACCCCTCTACGCCCTTCGCCTTTCCCCTCTCCCCCCGCCCCCCCCCCCCCGCCCTCCCCCCGCCCGGCCCTCCCCCCAGGACGACAACGTGTTCGACCTGAACGAGCCCAGCTACCAGACCCACCGCCGCTTCCTAGAGCTGTTGCTGCGCGACCCCGAGGTGCGCACAGGTGAGTGTGCGTGGGGCGAGCGGGTGAGGGGGCGGGTGGGGGTCCGGTTGAGGGCGGTGTGTGTGTGGCCGTGTGTTGCGTGTGCATGCGTGCGGGTGTGGGCATGCGTGCGTGCATGTGTTTGATAAGACCGGCCTCTCCTGGACCCGCTCTCCCCCCCCTGCCCCGTATTAGTGACTTCGTCTGCTGGTCTTCAGTGCCTGCTGTTGTGCCGCCCTGCTCCTCTTCCCTCCTCCACCCTCCTCTCTCCGCCTCCCCCCCCCACACACACACACACCAGAGAACCCGCACGAGGCCAACCTGTTCTTCGTGCCCGCCACCGCCTACTCCTACGTCTCCAACACCAACCCGCCCACCTACCAGGTGCGGGGCGGCGCTACCCCACCGCCTCCTGCCCTCCTCCTGCCCTCCTCCTGCCCTCTTCCGCCTGACCCCCGTCTCCGGACTTACCTACCTCCCCTCTGGATCCGCCCCCCTCTACGCCACTTCACTTCTATGTACCATCTTTGCTGCCCCCATGTCAGCATCATCTCGTCATCAATGCATGGACCCCCTATCTTCCCCCCGTACCGCTTTCCCAACCATCCTTGCACCCCCTCCCCTTAACTAATGATGAACCCCCTCCCCTCCTTCCCCCCCCCCAGCTGATCCACGCCCTGGACTACGTGGCCAACCGCTACCCCTGGTTCAACGCCAGCGGCGGCCGCGACCACTTCGTGTGGACCACCGGCGACCGCGGCAGCTGCTACGTGCCCACGGCGGTGAGGGCGCAGGGGTTTGGGGATTCCCGCGCCGGCCCGCCTCACCTGGCCGCGTGCCCCGCCCCCTACCCCCCGCTACACTTTTCTTACCATCCTTGCAATCCCCGCGCCCACCCCAAATGGGAACTGGCACTGATTACCCCCCTTCTCCGCTCCCCCCTTCTATGTACGATCTTTGCAACCCCAACGGCCCCCCCCCGCCCCCCCGCAGCTGTCGCGCGTCATCCACGTCACGCTGTTCGGCCTGCACGCCGACCTCAACCCGAGCGGCCACAACGGCACCACCTTCCTGGACCCGCAGCCGCTGCACCACCGCTCCTACGCCTGCTTCCACCCCAAGAAGGACGTGCTGGCGGCGCCCTGGTGGGGCGTGTGGGGGGGGGGGGGCTGATGGGGGCTGATGGGGCGGGGGGGGGGCTGAGGCGTGTGTGGGGCCGAAGGCGCGGGGGCGTGCATGAGGGCCGCGTGTGTGGCGTACCGTATTAGCGCGTGGGCCCGCCGCGGCAGCTAGCTCCCTGCCAATTGGCGTGTAGCTACCGTAGTAGCGGGGTGCTCGTTGCGCCGGGCTAGCTAGGAACGGGATCCTTGAGCCGGGTAGCGCGAGTATCGTAGTCCGGAGTCTTTGTGGCAAGTGGGACACGCCCCCAACCCCAACCCCAACCCCCAACCCCCTCCTGCCCACCCCACACCCCACCACACCCCACACCCCAACCCCGCACACCCCACCACCCCCTGCCAGGTACGACCACATGGTGGGCTCCACCGAGGCGCCCGACGTGTACCGGCGGGTGGCGGAGGCGGCGGGCGCGGCGCCGGAGCGCGACCTGCTGTTCTTCTTCGCGGGTGGGTGGGTGGGTGGATGGGAATGGGGGTGAGAGGCGGGGAGGGTGAGGTTGAGGGGTGAGGTTGCAGGGGGTTGGCAGGCGGGTCAGGGCGCTTGCAGCACGCACACACACGCGATGCACCGCACGCACCGTCTCTTGTTGTTGCTTTCCCTTGTGCTCTCCAACACACGCGATGGTTGTTGTTTGCTTACACACGCTAACCAACACACACGCCCCCGCCCGCCCGCCCGCCCGCCCGTCAGGCTCCATCCGCCCCGGCGACCTGTCCTACTCGGGCGGCGCGCGGCAGGCGCTGGCGGAGCACCTCAAGCGGCTGCTGGGGGCGCCGGGCGGCAAGGAGGCGCACAAGGACATACAGTTCATAGAGGGTGAGGGGCGGCGGGGGCCCGGGGCGGCGGGGGAGGGTGGGGAGGGGTGGGGAGGGTGGGAAGGAGGAGAGTGGGGTGCGGAGGGGTGGAGGTTGGGGGGAGGGGAGAGCGGCGGGGCAGAGGGGCGGGATAGTTGGGAGCTGGGGCGATGGCTGTGTGCAATACACAGCACACGTGCGCATGGGAGGCGCCTGGCTGAGCTGAGCTGAGCTGAGCCTGGGCCCCCTGGTTGCTTTGGGTTCTGGAATGAACTATCCCCCCCTACCCAACACCCCCCCCAACACCCCCCCCCCTCCCCACACACAGGCTACACGCCCGACTACGAGTCGCTGTACGCGCGCAGCCGCTTCTGCCTGGCGCCGCACGGCGCGGGCTTCGGCGTGCGCCTGACGCTGGCCATGACGCACGCCTGCATCCCCGTCATCATCCAGGTGGGGTGGGGGGTGAGCACGTGGGGGGGTAACAGTTTTCTCCGATTCCTAAATCAACCATTGCCAACCCAAAACCCATGTGCGGAGGAGTGAGTATACTCGTGTTCTTGTTGGCGGCCTTCAGTCTCGTTCATCCAGTCGTCGCCGGCATCTTGGGGGGTGGGGTGGCGTGGGGGCGGTGCGGGGCGCTGAAGCTCTCCCTCCTTTCCCACACCACTGCACCCACTCCAACTTCTTAGTCTTGCAACTCCTCCCTCCCACATTGCTTGGACCTTAAAACCCAAAACATGGACGGTTCGCCTCAATCAATCATGCCCGAAATGCCTAAATCCACCCCCGCCCAAACTCCCCCTCCCCCTGCCCGCCCAGGACTCGGTGTACCAGCCCTACGAGGCGGACGGCCTGCTGCCCTACCCCGAGTTCGGGCTGCGGCTGGGCAAGGCCGACATCCCGCATATCGTGCCCATCCTGCGCGCCGTGCCGCCCGACAAGCAGGCGCGCATGCGGCTGGCCATGGCCAAGTACCACAAGTGAGTCAGAGGGCAGGCGGGGGGGGGCGGGGGCGGAGGGTGTGGGAGCAGGGGGCGGCGGGGGTCAAGGCCAGGGGACAGGGGACAGGGAGAAGGGAGAAGGGAGAAGGGGTGGGGTCAAGGGCAGGGGGCCTGGGCTGCGGAGGCTGCGGAGGCAGGGCGCAGGGGAGCGGCTGTCTGCGGCTGTTGGCCCGCACAGCGGCCCGGACGTGCGGCTGCCCCTCCCCTCCCGCTGACATCCCCCTGCCGGCTCCCGGCTCTCCCTCTCACCCACCACACCCCATCCCACCCCGCCCCACCCCCGCAGGGCCTTCCTGTGGGAGCCCTGGCTTGGCGGCCGCGCCTACCACTACACCGTGGCCGCGCTGGAGCAGCGCCTGGGCGGGCTGTGGGGGCGCCTGTGGGGCGGCGGCAGCACCGGCGGGCCCAGCCCGCGCCGGCGCGCGCTGGGGGCGGAGGCGGAGGCGGAGGCGGAGGTGGAGGCGGACAGCTGGGGGCAGCAGGGGTGGGAGGAGGAGGGTGGGTGGGAGGAGGACGGGTGGTATGAGGGCTCACAGGAGGAGGGGGCGGAGGAGGGGGTGGAGGAGGCGGCGGCGGCCCCGGGGGATGCTCTGCGGGAACAGAGGCAAGGCAGCGGCGCACGTGACGCGGCCCCGCAGCAGGTGGCGGGCTCGGCGCACGGAGCCATAGCGGCGGGGGAAGCCGCACCAGCAACGGAGCCGGCAGCTGTGCTGTCAGTAGCTCAGCTGCGGCTGGGGGCTGACAAGGACGCGGAGCCGGGGGCTCGCGACAGCGGCAGTAGCAGCCTCAGGCGGAGCAGGAGGCTGCGGAGCAGTAGCAGGCGGGCCGGGCGGCACTTATAGAGTTGCGGTGCCAGCAGGGGGGTTGCGTTTGCCCAAGATGGGGGAAGGGGGGCGCAGGGGGCTGCGTACGTGCGAGTATTGTGCGGAGTACTTGAGTTGCTGTGTGTGTTGGTAGACCCCGCGAGGCAGGGGGCATAGACACGCGGTTCGGTTCGCGGCGTGTCCTGTCGTCCCGAGACTATGGTGAGACGGACCCCAGCCCTGTCAAAGACCTGGACTCTGGAGGGAGCCCGGGACGCAGGATGCGCGAAGGTGCAGGCAGGCAATCGACCTTTGGAACAGGGCCTCAGCTCTCAGGGTGGTGGGCGATGTGCTGTGACTGATGAACGGGCCAGCGATCTGAGGGTGGGCGGCTGCCATCAACCGTGGCCGAGGGGTCACGGGTGCCACGCCGGGGGCTCGGCTCGTTGCCTGCTGGCCGGCAATCCAATGTGACATTTGTCCACGCAGCGAGCATTTACGCATCGTCGGCGCATAGAGAACCGCTGACGATCCCTCAATTCGGACCTGTACGACGTACGGTGCGGAGCAGGGGGCCCTTGTGGGGAAGCGTTTGGTTGGAACTTTGTCATCGGTCGCTGCATCTCCTTTATTGCTGATTGTTAGCGAGCCACTCCAGAGATGGAGTCGCGCCATATTCGCTGTTGAGGTGTTGTCGCCGGTATCCTCCTTATTGCTTCGCACAAGTGTTTACTGAGACCTTTCTGACATGACGACTGCAATTTTGGAATCCGGCGCGCCCAGCTTGCCGAGCGGCGCAGCACCGGGAGAACAGTCCATGGGCGCCACCAAGCTCCCTGGACAGAGCAGCAAAATGGTTTTGAAGCACAGTCCCACACTGCTATTTGATATTTTGGTGAGAGTCGAACAAGGCCGGAAACGGGCTTGGTCCCTAGCCGATGGGGAAGGGTCGCTGCAGGGTTTCGCGCTCAAGACACTGCGAGCAATGCGGTCAAGTGCAGTAGTAGCACATCTGATAGCTCTATACCTTTGTATGCTCTCCTGGTGTCGGGGCGCTCGACCACGCGACCGACCCCAACCCACCGCCGGGCTGACTAGCGGCCCTATCACCCCCCGCCAACGCCGCACCCTCACCAACCTTCTGGCCCACGCAGTCTGAGCCGGACAAGGACAAGCTCAATGCGAAGCTGAAGGGGGCGACGGTCGCGGGCTCGCCCGCACCGGCCAGCACCGGCCAGCGGTCCCAGCGCGACCTGAAGCAGGCGGGGGCGCAGCAGGACCAGGAGCAAGAGAAACAGAAGGAGGGGGCAGCTGCAGCGGAGGTTGGAGTCATTGTTTCCACTGCCACCTCGGCCACAGCGTCAGGTATGAGATGGGCCGGGGCTAAGGGCACGGCGGGGGTAGAGCAGTGCTCTCTGGAGGGCGCCCCCTGCGCGGGGATGGGGAGTGTCGGTGCAGGTGGGGCAGGTGTGAAGCAACGAGGCCAAGGCGAAACGCGGGGCACATCGAGATTCTGTGCCCTTGCCCCTGGGACGCACGGTCTACTATTTACATGTACGGGCGAATACGTACGTGCCAAACGTACTGTGCGATGCATCGTTGCGTTGACTCTGAGGCCTGAGCGCCTGGGCGCCTACCTACCCCCGAAACCTGCGCCCTCAACCGCACGCGTCGGCGCGCGGCCCCGCAGGCTCCGCGGGCGCCTGGGGCAGCAGCGCGGAGGGCACGACCGGCGGCAGCGACGGCACGGAGCCCGCGCAGCGGTCGGCCGCGGCCGCAGCCGGCGACGCCGCGGGCGACGGCGGCGAGGCCGCAAGGCGGCAGGCCGGCGGCGCGGTGGTGCCGGCGGCCTCGGGTGCGGAGGCGGCCGGGGGCGCGGCGGCCGACCCGCTTGCCGAGTTCACTCCGCGCGTCATCCTGCAGGTGCGGGTGCGGGGTTACGGGTACCGTGCAGGCGCCAGGCGCCAGGCGGGGGGGGAGAGGGAATCAGGGGAGTTGCGCCGCCTTGTTTTGGACGCACCTGCTAGCGTGGAGGGCTGCAGGTGGTAGGGGGGTTGTAAACACCAGCCCAAGGGGAGGATATCGTACTCTGAACCAGTCCCGTCATGAAACGTCAGCGCCTCTGCCGCATCACTGCATCACTTCTGTCACCGTCGGCATTGATGATTGTATTACCATGTCCAATATCTGCAGCCCTCGGGCCTTGCTGAAAAACCTTTGTGGGTCTGAGCCAACGTGCATAACCATATGCACGGCTTATGCTCCACGGTGCTTCATGCGCCAGCATTGCGCATCAGGCACCCTCGGGCACCTCTTCCCGGAGCCTCCTGGCATGGCTGCAGCTCGCATCTCCCAGTGCGGCCCGTCCCACTGCCATGTGTTGGTCGGCGCTGATGAAAGATATTCTCCAGCTATTTCTGTAGCCCTCGGGCCGTGCTGAGCGAGGCGAGCTACTGAACGTAGCGGGGGCGCATGGGCGAGGGAGCCGAGCCTTGCACGGCGGCGGGGTGCAGGCGCAGCGCGGGGCCGGGTGCAGTCGGGTGCGGCCGGGAGCGGGCGGAAGGGCTGGCCAGTGGCCACCCTTGGCCGAACTGGATACCGGGGCACACGCACAACGGCCCCACGGCCCGACAACGGCCCCACGGCTGCAGACATCTCCCCCGCCCCGCAATCGCCCCGTGCGCTCCGCTTTTGCCGCATCGAACCCAAATACACGCACACCACACACATACACACAACATGCAACCCCAACCGCCGCTGCCACCGCCGCCGCCATGACCGCCGCCGCAGGAGCTGCTGGGTGAGCTGTTCATTGCGCCGGAGCGGCTCACGGCGCAGGGCACCTTCGGCGCCGGCGCCTTCGCCACGGTGCAGAGCTGCAGGTGGGGGGGCTGGGCTGGGGTGGGGGTTGGGAGATGGGTAGGGGCTGTGGGGGAGTGGGGGGCCCGGGTTGGGCTGCAAGGATGGGTGGCGAGGTGGAACAGCGGGGCAGCAGGGGGAAGCGTTGGGCGTGGGCGTGTTGAAGAGGGAGGAGATGGAGCCTGGGCCTGGCGCCGCCTTGGCGCCGTGGCCGGGCGCCTGTGCCGGCAGGCTCCAAGCCGCCTGCCCGCTTGTGTGCGTGCATCCAGCGCACTTTCAACCACGCAATTATACTTATGTGTACCATCTTTGCACCCCCCCCCTCCCCCGCCCAGCCTGGACCCGCCGGACGGCTGCGGCGGGCCGCGGCTGCTGGTGGCGGTCAAGAGCCTGAAGCCCGAGGTGCTGGAGGACATGGAGGACCTGCGCCGCTTCCTGCTGGAGGTGGGAGCTGTCAGGGCGTGTGCGTGTCAGCAGGGCACGTGCGTGTGCGTGTGTGTGCGTGTGTGTTTCGTGCGGGCAAGGCGGTAGGGTTGGGGAGGTGCCGGAGGACATGGACAGCCTGTGGCACCTCTGGGGGCTGTCAGGGCGTGTGCGTGTCAGCGGGGCGGCGTGTGCGTGTGCGTGTGTGTTTCGTGCGGGCAAGGCGGTAGGGTTGGGGAGGTGCCGGAGGACATAGACAGCCTGTGGCACCTCCTGCTGGAGGTGGGGGCTGTCAGGGCGTGTGCGTGTCAGCGGGGCGGCGTGTGCGTGTGTTTCGTGCGGGCAAGGCGGGGAGTGTGTAGGTGCTGGAGGACATGGACAGCCTGTGGCGCCTCCTGCTGGAGGTCTTGGTGGGCGTTTGTCGATACCAAGCTACTCTGAACTAGGGAGGATGTTGCATCGGCGCGTGTTGTGCTGCGATGGACCCCCGCAAAGGTTGATTTCACGGTTTCGACTGCACCCCCCCCCCCCCGCGTCCTAACGCTGCATATCCTACCGCTGCCCTCGCCCCCCCCCCCCTCACATCTCTCCCCCACCACCCCGCAGGCCAACCTGGTCCGCAAGCTGCACCACCCGTGAGTCGGCCGTGCGGAGTTGGGGTGGCGCTTGTGTGGAGTTGAGGACGTGAATAAGGGCGAGGCCCTGCTCCCGGCGTTCCGTAATCGTCGACTGCTCGCCTTTGCAACCGCCCCTTCCGCACCTCGCCCCTTCTTCCCCAAATTGCTGCTTCCTTTGCAAACCCCACCCCACACGCCCACCCACCCACACCCCCTAAACCCCTCACGCCCACCCCACCCACATCCCTTACCTTACAGCAACATCGTGTCCATCCACGGCCTGGGCGCGCACACGCTGTCCAGCCTGTCCAGCCTGCGGGCCAGCGCCTACGTGGTGATGGAGGCGTGCGAGGGCGGGGACCTCAAGATGATGGTGCTGCGCCAGGTGCGGCGGGATGGGGTGGGGTGGGGTGGGGTGGGGTGGGGGGGTGGGGGGGGGGTGGGGGGGAGCGGGGGTGGGCTGGGGGTGGGGGGGGCTGGGGGTTGGGGGGGTGCTGGGGAGGAGTTGGGGTGGTTTGTGTGGCGGGAACAGCCGCCCAAGTGGGCATGCGGGCGCCGCGTGCCGGCGGCGCGCTGGTGCTTGGATGTGGGTAGTTTATTTCAAACCCTCAACACCCCTCACGCCTCACCCACACACGTCTCACCCTCACACACGCCCCGGCCCCACACCCTGCACGCCCCCCCCCCCCCGCACGCAGATGACTGGCCGCAGCCCCGCCTACTCGCGGCTGGACGCGCTGCGCTGGCTGACGCACATCGCCGCCGCCTGCTCCTACCTGCACGAGACCTGCAGGCCCATGGTCATACACAGGTGCGGTTTGAAGTGGGCGGGCGTAGCTAAGGGCGGGCGTTAGGGCGGGCGCGTGTGCGCACGCGTGTTAGGGGGGCGGGGAAGGGCTGCGGGGCACGCGCCAACACACGCGCGGCCCAGCCCCTCCCACTGGTATGGTACACACACGCACACGTGCCACCCACCCACGCCCCACCCCAGGGACCTGAAGCTGGAGAACGTGCTGCTCACCGGTGGCCCCGTGGACGGCCGAGTGGTGGGTGGCTGGGGTCGTGGCTGGTGGCGGGGTGGGCTGGTGGCTCGGTGTTGGGCTGGGGTGTTGTTATGTGCGGGGTGAAGGGGCCGGCCGAGGGTGGGGCGTCGTTGCGGATGGCATGGGTGAGACAGGCGTTGCAGGGGGCCTCCGTCGCACACCACGCACATTACGCCCGCACACACGCGCCCTAACGCCCACACACGCACACAAACCTACCCATCACGCCCACACGCCCACCCCCCACCCCCGCCCTTCCAAACATCCTTGCAACCCGCCCAGGCCAAGATCACGGACTTTGGGCTGCACAAGCGCGCCATGCACAGCCGCACCGAGGACACCCTCATCGCCGTCACCAACGAATGGTCCACGCGCGGCGGCTCAGTGTACCGCACCGGCGACGGAGCCGCCGGCGGCGCGGCGGCGGCGCACGGCAGCGGCCACGGCGGCGCCGCAGCGTACGGCAAGCCGGGCGGTACGGCGGCGCTGACCAAGGACCCGTCCTTCTACGGCGGCCGTAGCTACTACGCCGGCGGCGGCGCGGACGCGTCGTACTACGGCGGCGCCAACGGCAGCGGGCACGCGTACGGCGGCGGAAGCATGCACCGCGGCGGCGCCGGCGGCGGCAGCACCAGCGCGCGCTACGTCGCGCTGGCGTCGGCCGGCGTGGCGGCGGTGGCGGCGGAGCGGTCGGTGCGCCAGGGCAGCATGCACGGCGGCACGGCCGGCGCCGCCGCCTCCGCCGCGGCCCTGACGTCGCCGCCGGACCCGTTCCTGGCGGCGGGCGGCGCCGCGCTCGCCGCGATCTCGGCCGGCGGCGGCGCGGGCGCCGACATCTCTGCCCACTCGCACGGCACCTCGGCCCCTGGCGGCGGCAGCCTGCGCGCCGGCTCGGAGGCGGCGGAGGCGCTGGGCCTGGCGGCAATAGCCATGGGTGGCGGTAACAGCAGCGGCCACGGCGGCGCGGCCTCGGGGCCCGTGGGCGAGCGCGAGAAGCCGTACCTCCTCGCTCTGGACAAGGGCCGCTACGACTCGCCGCTGCCCACCAGCAAGTTCAACTCCACCAACGATCTGGTGGCGATGCACGAGGCCGCGGCGGCGGCGGCCGCCGCCGCCGCGCGGACGGTGTCGGCGGCGGCAGCGAGCGCGGCGGCGGCGGCGGCGCCGCCGCCGCCGTCGCGCAGCGCCACGCTGCCGCCGCTGGCGGGCTGGGCGCCGCCGCACGTGGTGCCGCCGGCGAGCCACGAGGAGAGCGTGCACCGCAAGATGCTGGCGCTGATGGCGCTGGAGTCGGCGGCGGCGGCGGCGGCGCCAGACGGCGGCGGCGCGGCGGCGGCGGGCGCGGCCGGCGGCGGCGGCGGCGCCGCCGCCAACGAGACCTTCTCGGTGACCGAGTTTGTGCGCGCGGCGACCATGACGCTGCAGGCCGAGGCCGCGGCGGCGGCGGCGACGTCCAATGAGGGCGGCGGCGGCGGCGACGCTGACGGCGAGGCCGGCGCTGCCGCGGCGGCGGCGCTGGCGCCGTCACCGCTGACGCTCATGCGCTCCATGACGCTGGCGCTGCAGCAGCAGAAAGAGGCTGAGCAGCTGGCGCCTGCTACAGCCGCCGGCGCTGCCTCGCTCTCGCCCAACAGCTCGCTCCAGTCGCCGTCGGCGCTGCCGCCCCTGGGTGCGCTGACGGCGGCGCCGTCTCGGGCCATCCGCGGCAGCGTCGCCACCGGCGGCGGCGGCATGAAGACCGTGCCCGAGGAGAACCGAATGAGTATGGACCTGGGGCCGCGGCCCCACGGGCTGACCGGCGCTCGCAGCAGCCGCGGCGGCGGCGGCGGCACCAGTGACGGCAGCAGCGGCGGCGCCGGCGCCGGCTCCGCCAGCGGCTCGGATCGCAGCGTGCGCGGCGGCTCGGCGCCGCCGCCGGCGGCTTCGGCGGGGCGGCGCATGTCGGCGGCGGCGAGTAAGCGGGAGAAGATCGCGGCGGCGGCGGCCAAGATGGCGGACGCGACGCAGCAGGTGTGTGCGTGTGCGTTGTGTCAAGTTGCGATGGTAGTGGACGGGTGGGTGGGTGCCGGGGGCGCGTCCGTCGTGGGGGCTGTTTGATGGCCTCTGCAGGCGGCCCCACAGCTGCACACAGCTACGCGCGCTGTGTCGCCCTGTCGGCCCCCGCACCACCACTCATGCCCGTTTATCATGTGTGTGCTGCACTCACGCGCACTCACCCACTCGCGCTCGCACTCGCACTCGGCAGGTGGGGTCGCTGATCTACATGGCGCCGGAGCTGGTCACCAGCGGCTCCTACAACGAGAAGGTGTGTGTGTGGGGGGGGGTGTCGGGTAGGGGCGGGCCGGGTGGGTACCGTATGTCGGCAGTCTCGGCACGTCACCGATCAGGCAGCGCCACCTTCCACCACCACAAACGCACGGCCCCCCTACCCCCTTAACCCCCCCCACTTCCATGTACCATCATTGCAACCCCCCACTCCTCCCCACACACGGTTGGTAACGGGTTCGAGACGCAGTCTTCAGTGCACCTGTACCTCTTATCCAAACATCCTTGCAACCCCCCACACACGGCAGGTGGACGTGTTCAGCTTCGCGGTCATCGCCTACGAGCTGTTCAACGGCAAGCTGCTGGCCATGAAGGTGGGGGATGTGCGCCAGTGTGTGCGGTGTGGTGGGAGGTGGGGTTGGGGTGTGTGCGTGCCTGTGTGCGTATGTGCCTGTGCGTGTGTGTGCGCGAGGTTGTGAACCTGTGGCCGCACCATCGCTGCACCCCCGCTTGGGCCCCGCCTCCCAACCCCTTTGCATGGCCACCCCCACCCCTCACCACCACCACCACCACCACCACCACCACCACCACCACCACCACCACCACCACCACCACCACCACCACCACCACCACCACCACCACCACCACCACCATCCCCAACACCACACACACCACCACCCACTCCGTCCCGCCCCCAGGTCGCCAACGACGCCGCCTACGCCGATATGGCGGCCGGCGGCGGCGGCTCGGCGCCCGCCACGCCGCCGGGCGCCGCCGCCGCCACCGCCACGCGCAGCGCGGAGCAGGCGGCGCAGGACGGCGTGATGGCCTACGTGCTGAAGCGCAGCGGCGGCGCGCGCGAGTCGCTGCCGGGCTGGTGGCCGCCCGAGCTGAAGCACCTGGTGTCCAGCTGCTGGGCGCAGGACCCCGCGCAGCGGCCGCCCTTCAGCAAGGTGGGGGCGCTCATGCGTGCGGGGGGTTGGTGCGGGAGGGGGGGTTGGGGGGTTGGGGGGCGTGTGCGGGGTGGAGGTGCAGGGGTTTGGGAGCTGGGAAAAGCGGAGGTGCGGACGGGGTGGGGAAGGGGCACGTGGTGTGGTGGTGGTAGGGCGGTGGGGTGGTGGAGGCGGCCCATTCAGGTGTCCATACATCTGTTTCGCGCCTCTTTCAAGTGTTCTGGATCTTGGCCTCCCCCGCCCCCTCGCCCCCCGGACGCACACAGATCTTCCGTGAGCTGCGCAAGATGGCGGCGGACGGCACGCTGGCGGAGATGGACGCGCGGGACCCGCTGCGGGGCGGCGGCTGCGGCTGCAGCATCAGCTAGGGCCGGACCGGGGCGAGGCAGCGGCAGACCGGCGGGCGGGGCTGCGGCGGGGCCGGCGGACAGCAGGCTGACTGGCAGGGGCACAGCCCGCGGCCGAGCGGGTGCAGTAGCGGTGGGCGGTGGGCGGTGGACCAGTAGACAGTCTGTATCATCAACGACAAAGCACGGCGGGCGCTGTACAAGGGAGGAGCCTGGGCCTGTTGACGTGATGAGCAGGGGGGCGTGGAAAGAGGTTGTGAGCTGTGGGGCCCCTGCTGGGGATGTGGGAAGCCGCCGGGGAACTGTTGATTGGGCGTGGCGGGTGCTCGCGCATGGTGTGTGTGTCGGTATGTTGTGTGCGGCGGCGCGGCCAGAGCGGACAGCTGCAAAAGCGGCAGAAGGGAGGGGAGGGGGCGGGGCCCAGGGCAGCTACAGCTACAGCGGGGCAATTGTTGTTGGGTGCACAGCAATGCGCTGGGGAGCATACCGGAATAAGGGGGGCCTGAGAACTGTCGATACTTGAAAGTTCGGTGTGCTATGTTGCAGCTCGACGATTGGACACGTATGCGCGGTGAGCAAGTAGTAGTACAGTATGCGTTGGCGCTGCCGTGTGATATCATCAGCACGCAGGCCATTGTATAGTAGCAAACGTATCTCAGAGCTACTCGTAATCCCGGCGGGCGTCCGTTGTATATCGCATTATCGTACGGTGTGGAGAGAAGACGGATGCGTGTGGCGTGCGCAGCTGCGGTACGCCGCCTTCAAGTGCCTGCCAGCAGCTAGCGGCCCGTTTGCCGGTGTGTTGGCTGTATCGCTTGGGTGTTGCTGTTCAGGGGTTGGCGCGGCCTGATTCCGTTTTGGCCCACTTGAGAGTTGAGAGAGGTCTTGGGGCACTGCGCGCGCACACACACAGAGCAGGCGCCGGCGCAGTGCTGCAGGAGCATACATGCAGCGGCGCCACATGCGGCGTGTAAGGGGGTGAGAGCGCGTACGATACGGCTGCGGCTGCGGCAGGCACATTGGGAGCGTTCGTGAAGAGCGAGAGGAGCTCACAAGAGGCAGGCGGCCACAAGGAGTAGGCGCTGTGGGGCACGGGCCGGGACACGGCGGGTTCAGTCGGCGCCGGGAGTGAAGGGGCCGTGGTGGCGGCAGTCGCGTGCGTGTGGCAGGACTAGCGCCAGGCGCGGGGCTGCAGGGCCAGCAGGGGCCGGCGGGTGTACCGTATGAGGGTCCCGTGTGGCCGTGCGTGCTGCCGATGCGTTGGCGCTAGCTGCATTGGCGCTGGGCCTGGCCTGTTGTCTCCACATGTGTGTTGGAGAAACGGAACGTTGGATGTATGTGCGGGCCCAGGTGTGGGCTGCCCGGTGTGTGGTCCGGTGAGAGAGTCGTTGCAGTAGAGTAGCTGACAGGAGCAGGGGCTGAACCGAACTGTATTTTGTTGATACTTGGGAGGGGCGCGCGCACGTTGGGTTGGTGCAGCGTGTGGCCCTGTGGCGCAGCCAGCCAGCGAGGCCGCCGCCGATGAATCGATGATTTAGTGCCTGTGCGGCGAGTGAGTGAGGTGCGGCGAGACAGTTCTGTTGGCCCAGGTGCCCCACCGGTGTGCCCCTGTTGGACGCGAGTGCCTCCACACAGACCAGTTGGATCTGTACACCCCTATCCTGCTTGCTTGCTGGCTGGCATTTGGATGTCGGGCAAACCGCGCCCACAAGGTGCCCCGCCGCCCCTTTCAGGCGCGCGCTGGCACGGCCTCGGGGCGTGAGCATTGAACTCACTCGAACTCACGGAGGCACCTGATGTAAGCGAGCCCCTACACTCAGCAGAATGTCTGCTTATGGCCACACTGCCACACGGCACACTCCCCGCACCGCCACGCCGTCCTGCTGCTACCAGGGCGGCATCCCCCGCCTGCGCTGACCATGGGAACACGGACGGCGCCAAACCTCACGCTCCGCAACCTCAACATGTGTACACAACCTATCAACAAGCACAGGACATTTGGCATTTGGCAACCGCGCCCAAATCCCAGCCGACACGCCCACCCGCTGGCACTGTGCCACGACTATAGCCCTTCGTGCTTGTGGAGCCGCCAGCCCGCCACTCACCGCCGCCGCGCCACCGCCAGCAGCGGCAGCTGCAGCCGGCCCGCCGCCTCAGTCCACACGGATCAATCCGCACAGATCCGGATCCATCCGCACAGCCACATTGCATCCATCCGCATAGCGGCTGTCAGCCTGCAGACCAGCCTGCAGCCCAACCGTTGTCCAGCCTACCAGCAACCCCACGGTGCCTGTCCCACGCTGCGGCTGTGCCCCAGCCGCCACGTGCGCTCGCCGAAGCCACCGCGCCAGCACGGTCCAAAACTAAAACGGGCAGTAAATGTCCTCATTCTCAAAGCCATAGCCGTAGCCGCAGCCGTAGCCGTCCTCGCTGTTGTCCTCGTAGTCACCTCCATCCCCAACCATGCCGTAAGCGTCGTTCTCGTCCTCGTCCTCGTCCTGGTCGTCCTCGGCCTGCTGGGCCTCTCTAACCGCATCCGCCTTCTGCTGCTCCTCCATTTCGACCTCCTGCCTGAAGCGCCCCTTTACTTCCGCCACCACCAGCCGCCGCGCGGCCATCACGCCCTCCTCCCGTTCCCGCTCCCGCTCCGCCTCCGGCTCCGGCTCGTGGCCAGACCCCTCGGCATCTGCCACGGCCGACGGCGCGGCCTCCTGCATGCGCTTGTTCGGCATGCCGGTCAACTCTTTATTGGTCGCGCGGGAGAACCCGAAGTCGCGAGCCGTTGACGCGGCGGTGGCGTGAGGCCGCACCGGGCTGTCTAGGAAGGCGGCCTTGAGCCACTTCCACTGGTTGCCCGAGTAGCGCCCACGCAGCCGGCCGTCCACCCCCACGTCATGCAGCAGCGTGGCCCACTCTGCGTCGGCAAGGCCCGCCGCTGCTTCGCCCGCCGCCGCCGCACCGCCAGCGTCCACCGCGCCTGCTGCCCCATTGTCAGCGCCCGCCGCACCGCCAGCGCCCGCCGCTGCCGCCTGCCCTGCCCGCCGCTGCTCTACCAACCAGCGCACGGCACCAAATGACCCCGGCTCGGTGATGCGCCTGCAGTAGCGGCCGATGACGTCGAGCGCGGCGGGCAGCACGGGCGCCAGACCGCACGCGTGCAGGTGGGAGGCGGCCGCGAGGTTCCCCGCCGCCAGGGCTGCGAGCAGCAGGCGCTGTTCCGCAGGCGCCGGGCCCTGCGGCGGCAACACAACCGCACAAGTTACGCCACATGACGTGACTGCGGCGTGGCGGGGGCGTCAGGCTGCCAAGCCATTAGCGCACATAAGCAACGAGATTACTGGCACCTGGTGGCGACCGAACAGTGAATTTACCACAAATACCGTTCGCATGAGCGGCTCCCTAAACACCCCCTCGGCTAATTAGGTTGGTTTAGCTTGGGCTGGTACTCACAACGCGCCCCCCGGCCCCAGCAGCAGCTCACCTGCGCCACCGCCACGCCAGCCAAGCCCGCCGCCGCGCCCAGGGCCCACTCCAGCTGCTCCACCGAGCCGGCCTCAGCAATCGGCTGCAGCTGCACCTCAGCGCCCAACTGCTCATGCAGGTAGCGCAGGGCCGCCAAGTCAGCGCCCTGGCGTGCCGCGCGTTCAAAGACACGCGACCAGAGGCTGCGAACCTGATTTGCAGCCTGGCTGGACGAGTGGCTCGGTGGCTCCGCCGCCGCCACCACCGCTGTTGCCGCCAGCACGCACACCGGCGCCGCGCTGGGGTCCAAGGCACGCCCATCACAGCTTAAGCTCAGCAGCTGGCCCCGGCCTCGCAGAAACTCCAGCACCGCATGCTGGCCGTGTGCGGCGGCTTCGCAGATGCAGTTGTCTGCCAGCCGCACGCCGCACTCGTCTAGCAGGAAGCGCAGCGCCCCCACATCGCCGGCACCGGCTGCGGCGACCGCGGCCGCCTGCGCCACGGCCGCCCCCGCGCATTTGTCCGTCACCAGGTACCGCAGGCGCTGCTCAAAGTCGGGCTGCGCGGCTGCCCACTCGAAGAGGCTGTGGTGCACCTGCGCGCCCGTGACTGTGGCGGCCAGGTAGTCGGGCCGCCTTGCCACCACCAGCTCCACCTTGTCCTTCCAGTCCGGCGTGCGGCTGCCCAGCGCAGACAGCAGGAGGGCGCTGCCGTCGCCCCCAGCCGCCCCCGCCGTGGATGCGCCGGGCTGCGGCGGCTCGAGCTGCCGCCACCGCTCCGCCAGCTCGCGGAACACGGGCAGCGGGCAGCCCAGCGCGACGTCACACAGTGGGGCGGCAGCCGGGCTAGCAGCCGGTGCATCAGCGACACCCGGCCGCCGCGCGCCGCAGCCGCTGCCAGTTCCTCGTGGATCTCCGGCCGCCTGTACTCCTGGCCCCTGAGCTCCGACTCGTCATACAGCCCCGTTTCGGTCTCTAGCCACCGCAGCACGGTGGCATAGCCGGCGAAGCAGGCGGCCTCGGCCACACGCACGGCGTCCGAGCTAGCCATGTAGGCTGCTTCCACGACGTCACCGTAGAACTCATAGTCCCGTAGTCGCTTGCGCCACAGCAGCGAGCACAGGGACAAGTGGCCCGCCTCCGCCGCAGCACAAGCGGCCTCGAGCTCCACCTGGCAGCCCTCCGCCAGCAGCCGTTGGCACGCCGCCCCTTGCCCGGCCCGTGCCGCTGAGATCAGCGCCTGGGAACTCAAGCAGCCGCAGTGCGCCAGTGCCGCATCCAGGCTGGGCTCGTCCCCGCTGCTGGCGGCGAGGCAGAGCACGCGCTGCCGCTGGTTCAGCGTCAACGCGCGCCACGGCTCTGGCGCTCCCCAATGCGCCAAGAACTGCCAGCCGGGCCAGGGCGCGGCTGCCATGACGGGTTCGGAGCAAGATTTTGGTTCTCGCCTCTTCGCCGGCTGCGCGGCAAGCGAAAGCACCACGTAATCCCCGCGGAGGCAAACTGCCGCGTCCTTGCAGCAGAGCTTAAGCCCGGCGGCCACATCCGCGTTCGATGCAAAGCTAGAAATGTGCCGAATGAGCTCGGGCGTCAACTTTCGCCAACCCGATTCATGTGGCATGGCGCGCGACGTGCCGGCGTCCATGATTTGTTGGTATTGAAAGCTATGACACATGTCGTATATTCAGGGCTCAGTTTATGTAGAGTCGCCGGGACGTGCCTCGCGTTGTGTCGGGATGGTCAGGCCACTCGGGCCAACCGACGCTCCATCAAGCGCCTTTCATTGAGACCCGCCCTGCGCCCCCCCCCCCCCCCCCCCCACACACACACACCCACACGTCTTGGCCGCATTGCCCTTAGGTTCGCTGATGCCCGGCATGCGGTTTGGCCAGCTGGTTGCCGGGGGAGCCCACGGGCGCCAAACGTCGCGCCAAGGGTGCCTGGCGACGGGCCCATGCGGACAGGCACGGCGATGATGGCAAAGTGCTTTCGAAACGCGATGATGCCCAGGGGTTGCCTGCCCCGCTGGTGGGGAGGATTCCATTGAGATTTGAGCCCCCCTCCCGTGTGTTCGAGGCTGGGCAGTGAGCCGCCGCCTTTTCGTCATCTTCTGGAATGGGGGCGGGTCCTCAATGCTAGCGACGTGCTTTCGAAACGCGAACGCGAATATGCGTAATCATGTGTCGTTGTAGTCGCTAGCACGCATAGAAGGCCGGTGAGCAAGACTCAGACACAGCAGGCATGTTACCTCGTCCAGACGGTAAACTCCACGGGCCAGGGGTGCCACCCAGGGGTGCCACCCCTGCCACGGGCAATGGAGAAATCAATCCTCAGACCGCACCTCCAGCGCGCGCACTGGCCCCCGCTCCACCGCCCCTACTTGCTGACGCGCCACGTCCCCCACCCCATGCCGTCGTCCAGTGATAGGGCTGCCTTCGCCCATTGCGCTATTGGTGGTGGGGTGGCGCTGATGTTGGATATCGGCTGCTGAAACGGCCCTCCCCTTGCTTACAGCCTGGCACCTTGCTGCCCGTTTCGCTGAGGCCACTACACAACACTTGGACAGCACCCGATGCACACCATCTCTGCCGGCGCTAGGCAGCGCTAGGAACTAGGAAGCACTCAGCGATACACCGGCAGTGGACCACAGGTCCACAGCCCTGCTGCCCCAGTGCCCCGTGCATACAGCAAGCGGTTGTGTAATCGCGCGCCGGTCAACACCAGCCAGCCCAACTTCTGCAACTCAACCTGCTCTGAGCTTTAGCCAGGCGGCATCTCAGGCCAGCTGCCTGCATGCAAGTTGCTTGGTGCTATGGCACGTCACGGCGGGAGCTCCGCCTACCCTGCCAGCGCAGGGCAAGGTACGACCGTGGTGCAGTACCATATGGCTGTTTGGAAGAATCCGACCTGACCAATGGCGCCCATGAGGCATCAGATTCGGTCCCTGTCGGCCTGTCCTCATTAAACTGCACTCACGCGCCACCGGGCCTGCCGCATTGCTGGCTCCCCCCCGCAGGCCCCAAGGGTCAAGGCCACACCTCCTCCGCATTCTATGAATGGGGTTCTGAGCTGACTCGTTTCTTGCATGGGACTGGAGAAAGTCAGAGAACTACGGCCGCCCTGCGACCCCTCCCCAATTGGCGCGTGGGCACCCGTGCGACAAAACCCTGCAACCAGGCCCGCTGCCAGTCGCTGTGACCGCCGGCAGCTTTCCCGCGCCCTGGCCTGCCCTCCGAGCCGTGCATGCTGCCACCGGTACATGGAGATAATCGAGTGCGTGCGGGTTGCACAGGTTGCACATGGCGCAAATGCAGTGGAGCCTGTCGGTCAAAGCAGCGCGAATGCGATGCATGTGGCTTCCGGGCGTCATTTTGCATGAGTGCAAACCACAGCAATTTATGCACAAGCCATTCCCGGCGAGGTGTACGGGGTTGCATGAGGCGCCCTGCATTCAGACCAAAAGTCTCGCTCGACGCTTGAAGTCGCGTAGGAGTTCAGGCAGGCCGGCGTAGGCATAGTTCACGATGGGTCCTCCGGGTCTCGGTTGTGTCGAGTAGGCGGAGGAGGAGCCCCGCAAGGTCTAATTTTCAGAGCAGGTCAGCGCACTCTGCCTTTCTGAGCACCCCGCGCGACGTTTTGGTTGACTTTCGGGCATTTTTGGCTCTGTACTTTGCTCTACAGCTTCCTTGGGGCGCTGGGCTACTCCCTTCAACTTTTCAGCCCCCAGCGCCCGGACTAGCCCCCGTTCCCGCGAGCCAAGCTTTGGAAGCTGACTCCAGCATCGCCAAAGGCAACCAGCTGCAGCAGGACGCAGGACCAGCGTCGCCGGTTTGGGCTCCGCCAAACCCCGCTCTGGTTAACAAGCGCTGTTCACGAGTAGCGGCCTTTGCTAAGGTCTATACGGTACGTAAATGGTCTTGGAGGCCTCGGCTGATGCCTTGGGGTCAGAATTTGCTAGGGCAGAGGCTGGGGCCACCCGACGATCCGCGTTGGGGAGGGCTGACCGGGGTGGCAGGCAGCATGGTGCCCTAGTTCGAGCTTCGCACAGGAATAAGCGACTGGCTTGCCGCACTACGCAGGTTAGCAGCTGTCTCTCGCTCTGCTAGACATTGCGCCTTCCCCCGCATCTGACTTTGCTCGCAGAGGCACCGTCCGGCCTGTACCAGGCTAGCCACAGGACAGCTCTTTCCGGCGTTCTCAGGGCAGTCAGCAGGACTGCTCGCAGGAAGCAGAAAGCAGGCGTGTCGCCACGCTTGCAGATCCTTCCGCAGCGCTTGCAGCTACTAGTGCCGATATTCCTCGGCAAAAAAGCAATTTATAGCACAGCTGATCAGCGTGCCACCGGGCTTGCGTGCCAGTTCCGGAAGCACAGCGCAGTCAGCGATGGCTACCCCCGGCGCTGCTGCCGCAGCGGCAGCGCAGAATTTCCTGGCGGGCCACGATAACAGCCTCGCGGCGTTATTGCAGGAGCTCGGATATGGCGCGACGGTCGATGAGCAAATATTCAAGGCGATACTGCGCCACCTGCCCGAACCCCCCACGGAGCAGGCGGTCGCGGACGTCTTGCTGCTCATGGCCCGCACCCACACCGGGCTCAAGGAGCCTCTCCCCTCGGCCCTGTGGCTGGCTCTGGGCCTGGGTCAGCCGCCCGCAGACGCCGCCTCCCTGACGAGCTGGAACTGGCCGCTGGTGGTGGACTGCCTCAAGGCGGCCGCACAGGGCCAGTCTGGCCGCCTGAGCTGGGCCAAGGTGGCCGAGTGCATGGACAGCGAGCGGGCGCTGCTGCCGGACGCGGCAGCCTTCACGGTGCTGGCGTCCGCCTTCCGCCGCGGCGCGGGCGAGCAGCTGCCGGTGGCCGCCCTGACCGGCCGCATGTGGAAGAACCCGGCGTGCCAGCTGGCGCTCCTGAAGCTGGCGGCCTCGGCGCCGCCCGAGGTGTTCACATTTGAGAGCTCCAAGCGGCTGGTGACGCCGCTGGAGGGCATGAACATCGCCGGCATGAGCCCGAACCGCGCGTGGGCGTCGGTGGACCTGCTGCAGGTGCGTTGTAGATGAGGCGGTCTCGCCACGGGTTTGTGCGTTGTGGTACGGGTTTTGGGGTACGCTGGGGATGTAGACGGGTGGATGCCGGGGCAACGAGGCAAGCAGGGACGCTGCTCTGTACACGGCCGTCTGCATCGGTCAACTGACGCTTGGGTGCACTCCACACATTCCGCGCAGGCGCTGTGTATGCTGATGGAGGGCGCAGCGCTCGTGGGGCCGGCGCGGGACGTGCTGCAGTACCCCGCCGCCGCCTGTCCCGAGCTGCTGCTGATCACCATCTCGGAGACGCGCACGACCTGGAACCTGCTGCAGCGCGATGTGTTTGCGGCGCTGCTGCCGCAGCACATCAACAACGCGGCGCAGGTGGCCACCGGCCCCACGCCGCCGGCCGGCAAGGCGCGCAGTCGGGAGCTGCTGACGCGCGTGTGGTCCGCCGCCCCGCCCGAGGTGCTGCTGGACCTGCTCATCGAGCTGTACATGCAGGACCCCGCCAACGCCACGCCGCGCATCGCGCGCGTGTGCATGGAGCTGGGCGTGCTGCCTCAGGTGCTGGGCTCGCTGCCGCTGGCCATATCGCTGGAGGTGGCGGCGTACGCGGGCGGCACGGGCATGCTGAACCTGGAGGCCTGGCTGGGCGACTACTGCAACCGCGACATCATGACGGCCATGTCGGGCATGATGCGCCTGGTGCTGGACAAGACGACCGAGCCGCCGCCGCAGCCGCCGGGTCCGGACGGGCAGCCGGGCGCGCCGCCGCCGCGCGGTCCGCCGCTGGCGGCGGAGGCGGCGCGCGCCATCCTCAAGGTGCTGCAGGCCTCGGCGCAGGCCGGGCTGCCGGTGGACATGGTGCACGAGATGAAGGTGAGCGGCTGGCTGGACGGCGCACAGCGCAGCCCTGCGTGTCAGCGGTTGGCACCGTTGCAACGAGCGTGGTGTGTCGCATTCGCTGGTGTGCCTGGCGTCAGCCAACGGCCTTGCTGACATGCTGCCGTGCTGTGTGTGATTTGCAGGGCGTGCAAAATGCGATCGCCAAGCAGTTCCCCTCGCTGGCCTCGCAAATCACGGCGCTGAACGACACGTTCGCCAGCGACGTGGAGGAGGAGGCCAACAGCTACTTCCAGGTGCGTGGGTGGGCTGAAGGCTTGGCAGCTCCGCAACGCAACGCCTGCAGCAGAGCTGGCTTGAGGCCTGGGCTGGTCTGGGCTTGGCGAGGAGACTGCGGTGGCGGGGAGTACGTAATGCCGCGTCATTGCTATGGTGCGCAACGGTCGCACCGCCCTGTCTTTGTGTGTCGCTTTCTGACCGCATGCCGGTTGCCCCCTCCCCCTCATCCACAGGCCATCTACAACGAGCAGCGCCCCATCGACGAGATCATCGCGCGCATGCAGGCATACAAGTCCTCGTCCAACCCCCGCGAACAGGTGCGGCGGTTCGGGGGTGGGCGATTCCAAGCAATGGTCGGGTCCGGCACCGATACGCAGGGGCGCGCACACCAGCGCAAACGACGTTCAACCATAATCCAACCTATCTATCGCCCCATTGCCTGCATCCTCTGTGCCCGCAGGAGGTGTTTGCCTGCATGATCCACAACCTGTTCGACGAGTACCGCTTCTTCGCGCGCTACCCCGACCGCGAGCTGCACATCACGGCCGCGCTGTTTGGCTCGCTGATCAAGCACGGCCTGGTGAGCAGCATCACGCTCGGCATGGCGCTGCGCTACGTGCTGGACGCGCTGCGCAAGCCGCCCGGCAACAAGATGTTCATCTTTGGCCTGGAGGTGAGGTGATGGGCGGGCGGGGGTGTCGATGGGGCCAGGGCGGGCGTGTTTGGGCGGGTCTGCGCTTGTTTGGGAGACTGACGTGGACTGAGTAGCGAATGGAGAGGGAAGTACATGCTTGACAACAACCCCCTTGCGTCTCCGCGTTGCACCCTCCGCAGGCGCTGCGCCAGTTCGCGCACATGATCGCGCCCTGGCCGCAGTTCTGCGCCGCGCTGATCACCAACCCTCAGCTGCGCGAGGCGGATCCGGAGCTGTTTGCGCGCGTGGAGGCGTCGCAGCACGCGGCGGGCGGCAATGCCGCCGTCTTGCCGCCGCCCACGCCCACCGTCAGCGCTGGCCCGCCTGGCGGCCCGCCGTCCGGACCGCCCAGCCAGCAGTCAGGCCCGCAGGGGCAGCAGCTGGACAGCGGCGCTGGCGTGGCGCCGGACTCGAACTCGCAGGGCTCGTCCCGGTTCCTGAACTTGCAGCCAGCGGACACGCAGGGTCCCGCGGCCTCGGGCAATGGCGCGGACGTGGAGGTACCGCCACCGAACGCAGCTGGCGGCCGTGGTGGCAAGGATGTGGGGCCGTCCGGGCGCGATGCGCAGAGCATGGCGCCCGGCGGCAAGATCGGCGGCCGGGACGCGGGCGCTTTGGGTGGGCCGGTGGCGAGTGGGCCTGCGACGGCGTCTAGCGCGACCGGCGCGGCGGCTGCAGCCGGCGGCGCACAGCCTAGCAACACCAGTCTTTCCATGGGTGAGTTGGGGGCAAGTGGTCGCCCAGTTGTTAGTTTGAGCTTTCAAGAATGGCGATCCACTTTTCACCGCAACCCCTCTGCCCCTCCCTTCTCTACCCCCAGGCGACGGCGACGCGGTGGGCATCAACCTGGCGATGCAGGTGGCGGCGGCCTCGCTGGCGCCCACCATGGGCCCCTCGCTGGCGGCTCTGGTGAACACGGAGAGCCTGGAGAGTGCGGCGGAGAAGTACCGCGACTTCAAGGAGCCGCCCGAGGCTGTGGCTGACAAGTGAGTGTGACGCGGGGGCGCATCGTGTGCTGGGGTCTTGCGGTGGCGTGGGTCCTGTTCTGGGAGTAGAGACGAGGGACTGGCGACGGCATCGCCCGGCGAGGCTTGATCCGCTGATGTTGATACGGTACTGGCACCACGCACCCTGGACTCACGGCTTGCGCCCGCCTCCTGCATCCTGCAGGATCCACTTCATCATGAACAACATCACCAAGGACAACATGGAGCCGCGCAGCGGCGAAATCCGCGACCGCGTGCTGCCCGACTACCTGCCCTGGTTCGCCAACTACATGGTCGTCAAGCGCGCGGCGCAGGTGAGCCATACGGCGGGGAGGGGGGCTTTGTTTCGGGGCCCAGGATGCCTGGCGATGCGGGGTGCCGCCGGCAGCGAAACGTGGGTGTGGGGTCGCGCCAGCACCGCAGGCCTGAGGCTCAACACACGACCGGTACA
Source organism: Chlamydomonas incerta (assembly GCA_016834605.1). Taxonomy (NCBI): domain Eukaryota; kingdom Viridiplantae; phylum Chlorophyta; class Chlorophyceae; order Chlamydomonadales; family Chlamydomonadaceae; genus Chlamydomonas; species Chlamydomonas incerta. The sequence goes on from JAEHOC010000025.1 coordinate 1,150,659, forward strand.
GCGTGCCCGCGCTTCTTCGCCTGCTCACCCCTCCTCATCCCTCCTTCCACCCGCTTCGCCCGGACCCGCAGGAGGCCAACTTCCACACGCTGTACATGTCGCTGCTGGACCAGCTGGGCGACCGCGAGCTGTACCGGCTCATGGTCAAGACCACCATGTACTACGTGAAGGTGGGTTGGGGGCCGGGAGCGGACACGGGCGGGCGCTGCGGCGACGCAGCATTCGACCCAGCGGGTTTGATCTGGGCTGGGCATGCCAAGACAGCAGGGTCACGACTGCTTGCCCACCGTCATTCCCAACCCAACCCAGGCGTGCGTGTTTTGTTATCGTGTGTCCCCCGACTGACCGCTGCGTCCACCCCCACCCTTCCTTGTCCACTCCACCACCCGCAGGTGCTTCTGTACAGCGAGCGCATCCTGAAGGAGTCCAACGACCGCGCGCTGCTGAAGAACCTGGGCACCTGGCTGGGCCTGCTCACCTACGCGCGCAACAAGCCCGTGCTGAGCCGCGACCTGGAGCTGAAGCAGGTCATCTGCGAGGCCTACCAGCGCGGCCGCCTCATCGCAGTGCTGCCCTTCGTGCAGAAGCTGCTGGAGGGCTGCCGCCACAGCCGCGTGTTCAAGCCCTCCAACCCCATGGTCGCCGGCATCCTGTCGCTGCTGGCGGAGCTGCACGCCATGAAGGGGCTCAAGATGAACAACGCCTTCTCCATCGAGCTCATCTTCAAGGCGTTCGGGCTGTCGCCGCACGACGTCAAGCCCAGCGACTCGCTCAAGACGCTGCCGCGCGAGCGCATCACCAACCCCGACTGGCAGCTGGAGTCCATCCAGAACGAGTTCCAGGGCGGCCCGCCGCTGCCCGATGGCCCCGGCGCCAAGCCGGGCGGCGTGCCCTCCTCGCCGCCGCCGCCCTCGTCGCAGGCCGGCGGCCAGCCGCCCGCCTCGCCCGGGCAGCTGTCAGGCCAGGGCATGCGCCCGCCCGGCGTGCCGCTGGTGCCACCCGGCGCGCCCGGCTCCATGGACACCACGCCCAAGGCCATGGTGGGCGCCGGCGGCCCCGGCGGCCCCGGCGCCGGCCCCGAGGGCATGGGCGGCTACGGCGGCATGCCCGGCGGCCCCGGCTCAATGGGCGTCGGCCCCGGCGGCGTGGGACCCAACGCGGCGTCGGCTGCAGGGCGCGGCGCGCCCGGCATGGGCGGCGCCGGCGGCGCGGGCGGCGTGCCGGGCGCGCCGGGCCTGCTGCCCGACGGCGGGCTGTTTGCTAACCTGCACCAGCACGTGATCATCAACCCCTCGCTGGGCGACATCCCCGACCGCCTCATGCTCAAGCGCCACGTGCCCGCGGCCGTGGACCGCGCCATTGGCGAGATCATCACGCCCGTGGTGGAGCGCAGCGTCACCATCGCCTGCTACACCACGTACGAGCTGGTGCTCAAGGACTTTGCAGGCGACCCCGACGAGAGCCGGCTGCGCAAGGCCGCGCACCTCATGGTGTCCAGCCTGGCGGGCTCGCTGAGCCTGGTGACCGCCAAGGACCCGCTGCGCATCAGCCTCACCAACCAGCTGCGGCAGATGCTGCAGCCGCAGGTGTCGGACGCCGCCATGCTGGACAACATCGTGTCCGTGCTGGTGAACGACAACCTGGACCTGGGCTGCACGCTCATCGAGCGCGCCGCCACCGACAAGGCCGTGCGCGACATCGACAAGAGCCTGCAGGCCGCCTACGACGAGCGCATCAAGGCGCGCCAGGCCGGCAAGCCCTGGGTGGACCCCGCCGCCTACCACGGCGCCGGCAGCCGCTTCCCCGGCAGCCTGCCCGAGGGCCTGCGCCCGCGCCCGGGCGGCATCCAGGCGCACCACCTGCGCGTGTACGAGGACTTTACCCGCATCCCCCGCACCGCGCCCGCCGTGCCGCCGCCCGGCGCGCCCGGCTCCGTGCCCGGCGCGCCCGGCATGCCGCCCGGCGCCCCCGGCACCGGCGTGCCCCCCGGCGGCGCGCCCCCGCCGCCACCCGGCGTGGCGCCGCGGCCGCCCGGCTACCCCGGCGCCCCCGGCTCCTTCCAGGGCATCGACGCGCTGGTGGCGGCCGCCGCGGCCGGCGGCGCCGGCCCCGACGGCGCCGCCAAGCCGCTTGACGGCGTGCGCCCCGACGGCGCCGCCGCCGCCGCGGCGCTGCTGGACCGCTACCTGCTGTGGCAGCAGGCCGTGGACGCGGCCATCTCGGCCAAGGAGGCCAACCCCGGCGCGGGGTCGGACCAGTCCGACCTGCAGGCGCTGCTGGCGGAGCTGTCGGAGGCGCTGGCCTCGGGCGCCGCGCCACCCGAGGACGCTGCCGCCTTCTTCGCGCGCCGCATCCTGAAGCACCTGTACGACTCGGCCGCGGCCGGCGGCGGCAGCGCCGCGGGCGGCGCGGGCGGCTCCAAGCTGTCGCTGTCGTTCCACGCCGCCTGCCTGGAGCTGCTCAACAGCGCGGCGCCCGGCGGGCGCGTGGTGAGCGAGGTGACGCTGGGCTACCTGGCGGCGGAGGACGAGCGCAAGTTCGCGCCGGCGCTGGTGGAGATGCTGCTGCGGCTGCGGCTGCTCAGCCTGCCCGACTTGGACGCCTACATGAACAAGCTGCTGCAGACGCCCGCGCTGCGCACACAGGTGAGGGGCGCACAGATCAACTGGACATGGGGAGGGGCAATGAGCGGGAGATGTGGGATCAGGGACGGGTTTACATTCTACATGCGGCTATATGCTTCACGCGGCTAGATGTGTCGCGCCCCTGACGGTGTTGCCACGCCCCGCCTGCGCCGGACCACCCCAGGGCGTGTCGGACATGGTGCTGCTGCTGCTGCGTTTCATGGCGCTGCGCGACGGCGCCGTGTCGGCGCCCGACCTGCCGCTCACCATGGACTTCCTGGGCCGCATGGCGCTCACCAACCCGCCGCTGGCCGCCATGGTGGAGGCCGCGCGCAAGGCGGTGGTGGCGCCCGCGATGGCGCGCCCGCCCGGCGAGATCCCGCCCGCCGTGCGCGATAAGGCCGCCGACCCGCCCGGCCTGCGCGACCAAACGCTCAAGCTGTTTGAGGAGTGGGTGCACCTGCTCAACATGCACGCCGAGGACAAGGCGCTGCTGGGCTTCCTGTCCAACCAGGTCCGCTCCGCCGGCGTGCTCAAGATGGACGACACCACCGACCGCTTCCTGCGCACCCTCACCGAGCTGGCCGTGGCGCACTGCCTCGCCTCCGCGGAGGCGGCGGCCGCCGCCGCCGCCGCGGGCGCTGGCGGCGCCGGCGCGCCGCCGCGCCCCGGCGAGGCCGCCGGCTCGGGGCCGCTGAGCTACATCGCCACGGACGCGCTGGTGGCGCTGGTGGCGGCGCTGGTGGTGCAGCTGGGCGGCGGCGAGGCGCTGCTGGGCCGCTACCTGGGCCTGCTGGTGGGCGTCATCAAGCGCGACGCGGACGAGGCCACCGTCAAGTTCAACGCGCGCCCCTACCTGCGCATCTGGGTCGGCCTCCTCTCCGAGCTGGGCGTCATGCCGGGCTCGCACGCCGCCGCTGCGGCGGCGGCTGCCGCCGCGGAGGGCGCGCCGCCGCCGCCCGCCGGCAGCCCGCCGCCCGCCGCCGACCACGCGGCGCAGCTGCGCTACCTGCGCGCCTGTGGCATGGCGCTGTACGCGCTGCAGCCGCTGTCGGTGCCCGGCTTCGCCTTCGCCTGGCTGGAGCTGGTTTCGCACCGCGCCTTCATGCCGCGCGTGCTGACCGCGCCGCTGGCCTCGGGCTGGCCGCTGTTCGCGTCGCTGCTGATCGCGCTGCTGCGCTTCCTGGAGCCCTACCTGCGCGCCGCGGACCTGTCGGAGAGCGTGAAGCAGCTGTACAAGGGCTGCCTGCGGCTGCTGCTGGTTCTGCTGCACGACTTCCCCGAGTTCCTGTGCGAGCACCACTTCAGTCTGTGCGAGGCCATCCCGCCGCCCGCGGTGCAGATGCGCAACCTGGTGCTGTCGGCCTTCCCGCGCAACATGCGCCTGCCCGATCCCTTCACGCCCAACCTCAAGGTGGACCTGCTGCCCGAGATCCAGCAGCTGCCCCGCATCGTGCCCGACCCCGAGACGCTGCTGCCCGAGGCGCTGCGCCAGCAGGTGGACGCCTTCCTGCGCACCCGCAACCCCGCCAGCCTGCCACTGGACCTGGCCAAGCGCTGCATGACGCCCGCGCCCGACAAGGCCGGCGCCGCCGCCGGCGACAAGGCGGCGGCCGCCGCCTCCTGGGGCGCCGGCGGGCCCGGCAACAGCGCCGCCGGCTATAACGTGCCGCTGATCAACGCGCTGGTGCTGTACATCGGCAGCCAGGCCAAGACGGTGTCCAGCCCGCTGCACCCGGGCGCGCAGGAGATGTACGTGCGCATGGCGGGCGAGCTGGACGCGGAGGGCCGCTACCTGCTGCTCAACGCCATGGCCAACCAGCTGCGCTACCCCAACGCGCACACCTACTACTTCTCCTGCACGCTGCTGACGCTGTTCCTGGAGTCCAAGAGCGAGGGGCTGAAGGAGCAGATCACGCGCACGCTGCTGGAGCGGCTGATCGTGAACCGGCCGCACCCCTGGGGCCTGCTCATCACCTTCATCGAGCTCATCAAGAACAGGTCAGTCCGGTGTGCCGTAATGGGGGGAGGGCGGGGCGGGAGGGTGCGGCATGCAGGTGGGGCGTGAGGCGACATGCATGCAGCGTGTGGCAGTGGTGCCTGCAGCGCACACGTTGAGTCCTCGCCTGCGCTCCGCCAACTGCTAACGCATGGACCGCCTCCGTCCTCTTGGGACTGCCGCACCACAGGCGCTACAACTTCTGGGCGCACAGCTTCACCAAGTGCGCGCAGGAGATTGAGAACCTGTTCACCAGCGTGTCGCGCAGCTGCCTGGGCACTAACCGCGAGCAGGAGGAGGCCGCGGCAGCAGCAGCCGCGCAGCAGCAACAGCTGAAGGACGGCGCGGGCGGTGTGGCGGTGCGGGCCTGAGCGTCTGCGGAACATGCAGCAGGATGCCATACACGACTACAGCACATAGACGAGTCCCGGTCACTGTAGTAGTGGCGCGTATGTAGCTAGGCTGACTGACGTTTGTTGTTTGACGCACGACACAAGTGGGGGCCTGACGAATGCTGCTCTAGAGACAGGGAATGGCTGGTACGTATTGAGCTGCAGCAGGAAGCAACGAATGAGGCGCCCGACCATGTACGCGCTTTTGGAGTGTCTTCTGCTTTCGGGGTGTGGGACTTATCGGGGTACGCTCTCGGCAAGCGCTCTTGCTTCGCGGCATGCGCTGTGAGCAAGCCCCGACTGTTTTTGCGCGTCCTGAGTGTGCGAGTCCCAGTGTTGTACTACCATGTGTATGTGGAGTGGGCAGCAGGGCGGCATGTATCCTACAAACGAATGGGCGCAGCGGAACTGCAATTGCACTGGTTAGGTGCCCCCGGTCCTGTGATGGCCTTAGAATGTGTATAGCCGGTCGCTTCTTGTGTTCGGCGCGTGGCCAGCTTCCATTGAGGGAGCGCGGCCCGCGCTGTGCGATGGCAGGCGTGCGGAGCTGGCCGTGGTTGCGCACTCGAGTACTCGCAGCTCACATGGTGGTCTGCGCCGGGAGGGGATGCATGTTCCGAGCACAGCTGCGAGACGCACTACTGCGGAGGGTGACGAGCCGACGAGCGCGAGCGGTTGTAGGGGTGGGGGCAACCCTGCGTCGCAGCGGGCGTCGGTAGAAGCCGCGACGTGAAGCGCCTGTGTGGTGGCTGGCTAGCTTGATTGGACGTGCAGCCGGCGCAAGCGTGCCTGTGAGCACGAGTGAGGCGCCACAGGGTGAAGCGCCGCACCGCAACTGACCGGGCGCATGTAAGCTATCTGCTATCTGTCTAAGCGTCACATGGCCGAACTTGCAGGGCATCTCCCCCAGCGTACCGTAATACCCATGCGGCCCGAACATGACCGACATGGACGACGTGCGTGTAGACCCTGTTCCATTTCCCTGATGTCCGCGCAATCCCAGCAGACGCTAGTCTTTCGACGAGGGGTGGCCGAGGGGGGGGCCGCCATACACCCCGCCACCGCTGTACCTGGTGTCATCAAGGCAGGGGTGGCGGGGAGTCTGTCTGAGGGAACCCCTCAATGCCTGGAGGGCAGCAAAATGTAACGTGCTGCAGCGCACCCCGGCGTAGCGCCCGGTGCAGCGTGAGGCCAACGGACGGCCGGCCACGCCATCACACGCACTGGCTGGCGGCGCACGCCTGCTCTCACAGTCTCACGCCCGCCCCTACAGTAGCTGGATGGAGACCGGCGGGCCCTCGGTGGCGATCAGGTTCTTCTGACTCGGGCGCCAGTCCCCACCGAGCCCCTTGCCGGGCTGGTGGTCGTCGTCAGGCGTGCCACCTACCCTGCTGGGTACTCGGCGTGCTGCGCGCACGCCCGCGGCCCGCCTCCTGGGCGTGCCAGAGCGTGCGGTGGAGCCTGAAGCAACATGAGGGATTCGTCTGCAGGTGGCCCCGGTCCGGGACAGCGGGTGGGCGGGTCCTCCGAGTAGGCCCTTATGCTAGCGAGAGTCCGGGGTGTGTGTGTCGGTGTCACCGAGATGATGGGGTATGCCACTGCCCCGGCAGAACAATCAACCACAGCAAACTTCTGCGAGCCTAACGCATATCCAAAACGTTACGTTGCACGATATAAGTCAAGGATCGCAATTGCTCCCAAGAGACACCTCATTCTAGAATCGGCGAGAATCGCACCAGAATGTCCGCCTTAATAGACTTCTTATTGGGTGGCAGGCGACCTATTGTCCATGAGTCTCGCATGCGATATCCATACGAGGACGAGGAGCCAGCTGCGACGTCGCAGCGGTCGTCGCCAAAGCCCATCTCGCGACTCCCCGCCCACCTGCAGCTTAACCCGCCGCAGGCGCCGCGCAAATCACCGGCAGAAGCTGTGCACAGCGCAAACGTTGCTGCTGCCGCTGTAACTGCGGCACCTGGGGCATCTGCGCGCGAGGCGTCTGCCGGCCCCGCCGGCTCCGGGACCGACTTGGGCTCGCCCGCACCGGGCGGCGGGGCGCAATTGCCTCAGTCCGCGGTCGCTGCCACCGACTTCGCGGCAGCTCACAAGCTGTCGGACTGCAAGTCGCGCGCCTGCTCGGGCGTGCTCAAGGCCTTCAAGCGGGCGCTGCACGAGGAGGGGCAGGTAGCCGCGGGGGCGCCAGCGTCGTCCTCCGCAGCGGCAGCCCCCGGGGCGCTACCCCCAGCGCCGGGCGCCGGCGGCGCTGCAGCCCCGCACCCCCCCGCCCCCGCCTCCACCACCATCGCCGCCGCCGTCGGCACGGCCATGGGCGCCGCCGCCTGCGCCGCCGAGAGCGCCGCCGCCGCTGATGGCGCCGCCGGCGGCGCGCCGGCGCCAGCGGGCGCGGCGGGCGCGGCGGCGCAGGCGGCGGCGCTGCCCTGCCCGCCCGACACGTGGGAGCTGGGCCGCGCCACGTGGACCTTCCTGCACGCCGCGGCCGCCGCCTACCCGGCCGCGCCCAGCGGGCGGCAGCAGGCGCTGATGCGGGGCCTGGTGGAGGGGCTGGCGGAGTTCTACCCCTGCGAGCTTTGCCGCGAGCACCTGAGGTGCGGACGGCGCCAGTGGCGGGGGGGGGGGGATAGTTTCCTCCAATTCCCAAATCAACAATTGCCAACCGGGGGGGGGGCGGCGGGGGGGGGAGGCGGGTGGCGGGGGTTCCGGTGAACCAATCCCGTAAGGAAACATCAGCGCCGCATATGTGAGCGGGGTGCGGGAGCAGGAAACATGACGCATTCCGAACCCAGAGTCGGCCATTGGGGTCACTTGGTTCGGTGTCATGGGCACGGAGGCTGTGGTCACCAGCCTGTGGGCACAAGCCCGCCACCAGCCTGTGGTCACCAGCCCAAGCTCAACTGAACCCAAACCAAGTTACCAATGCATGTGCACATGTGTACGAGCGAGGAGGGCGGGGGTGGAGGGGTGGTGTTCTCCAGCCTAAGCTACAGCAAGCGACGAGCCGCAGCCGACGATGCCGCCATGGCGGCAGGGGGAGGCGAGAGGTGTGGCCCAGTAGTGTGCGGGGGGGGGGGGGGGATGGTGAGTATGTGGGCTAGACAGCGCCGAGGGTCGGAGGGGAGGGTGAGCTGGCAGGTGGGAGATGAGAGTTTGGCGATGGGAGGTGGGAGGTCGAGGTGGGGGGTAGGAGTTGGGACCTGTGGGGCTCAGTGGGGCTCAGTGGGACCGTACTGTCGTGGCGCCTGCCTCGAGTACTCCTGGATCACACCCCTGCCCCGCCCGCTAGGACCCACATCCCACACACCCCACATGCCTAACCCCGCCCCCGTATGGTACGTTTACGCGCCCCACAGGGAGCAGGTGGCCGCCAGCCCGCCCCGCGTGGAGAGCGGCCCGGCGCTGAACCTGTGGCTGTGCGGCCTGCACAACGAGGTGGGCGGGGCGCGGGGCGCGGGGCGGGAGAGGGGGCGTGTTGGAGCAAAGGGAATAAACGGCGGTGGGCGCGCGTGTGTGTGGTGGATGCGTGTGTGGTGGATGGTGGGTAGGTGTGCTGGCGAGTTAGGCATAAAAATGAAGTCCCGTTACCCAAAAACAATGCCGGCTCGTCGATTGTCAATGCAGCGGATTTGGACAGCGTTGCAGGGGGGGCCAGGCGGTGGAGGTCCACACGCACCCCACACACGCCTCCACGCACGCGCCTCCACACACACGCCTCCGCACACATGCCGCCACACACACGTAACCCCCACACACGCCTCCACGCACGCACGTGCGCGCAGGTGAACGAGATGCTGGGCAAGCCGCTGTTCGACTGCTCCCGCATCGGCGAGCGCTGGCGGGAGGGGCCGGAGGACGGCTCCTGCGACTGAGGGGCCGGGGCCGGGGCCGGGGATGCGGGGCCGGGGCCGGGGGTGCAGTGGACCGGAGCTTGAGGGGGGAGCATCGCGGGGGAGCGTGGGGGAGGTGGGAGCCGGGAGGGGGACCAGGAGGAGGCGTCACCACGGACATGTGTGGGAATGTAACTGTATCCAGGGCGCAGCGCGCTAGGGCTGTCCGGCCGGCTGGCCGGCTGGCTGTGCAACATTGCACAACAGCCGCGGCTGCCTGCTTGGCGGGTGTGGGCCGTGTTCGGCCGTGCGGCGGCGAGGTCGGGGACTCGGGGAGGTGCCGCCGCCGGACTGGCGGGCGTCGGTTGGCGATGCTGCGCATGTACTGTCTGATTGTACGTGTGGGTATGGGTGTGCGGAATGTCTTGGTGCGTAAGAAAGCGGGCAAAGGAAACGCGGGTGGCGCTGGCTACCATGCTGGCTACTTCATACCTGGGTCTTGCAAGCCACGTTGCAAGCCGCGTTCCCTCCATCCTGGACTGGACGTCTCAGCCAGTCGAGCCATTGGTCTCTGCTCTTGTCGGCAACGAGGCTGGTGCGTACATGTTGCTGTGCAGGCCGTTTGGCGGCCGACGTTGATGGCCGGGACGTGGGGCATGTGCAAGGATGCCACAACTGCAGGCATGCAGGCATGCCCCCCGGTCACTGAGCGACAGCGCGGGTAGATCGAAATGCATGAAGGACAACAGCCCCAAGGCCGACTCGTTTGTTTCGGCTGCAATTTTGCCGTCATCGGCAAATCGTGCGTGCACCCGCCGCGACCCCGATGCTGGTGTTGCTGGGATTTCTGTATTCAATACATGAACTTAAATCCACTGCAGCCTTTACATTGGCCTTCGACCAGTGTTTGAGAGTGTCCTTCTTAATTTCATCGGGGAGCCTTATTTTGTATGGACAGTTCAATATATTGGGATGATACTGCGCATTGGATTGAAACATGAGTCGTCCGCACCGATGCCCACGCGAGAGGGTAGTATTGCACGTCGAGAGGGGTGGACCAACGCTAAGCCCTCGTGCGCTATGGACAGGACATGTCGAAAGCATCTTGCCCGCCGTAATTCGAACTGCTCCGTGAGGAACGGCTTCACCTGAACTGGGAAAGTTCGAAACAGCGATCGACGCGACCAAAGTTGCGCACACAGGCACGTAGCTAATGCATACAATAAATATGTGCGTATGGCCTGAGCATTTCAGCGTGGCCTTTCATCAGCGTTTGAGTGTTGGGCGATCGCTGTTTCGAACTTTCCCAGTTCGGGTGAAGCCGTTCCTCACGGAGCAGCTCGAATTTACGGCGGGCAAGATGCTTTCGACATGTCCTGTCCATAGCGCACGAGGGCTTAGCGTTGGTCCACCCCTCTCGACGTGCAATACTACCCTCTCGCGTGGGCATCGGTGCGGACGACTCATGTTTCAATCCAATGCGCAGTATCATCCCAATATATTGAACTGTCCATACAAAATAAGGCTCCCCGATGAAATTAAGAAGGACACTCTCAAACACTGGTCGAAGGCCAATGTAAAGGCTGCAGTGGATTTAAGTTCATGTATTGAATACAGAAATCCCAGCAACACCAGCATCGGGGTCGCGGCGGGTGCACGCACGATTTGCCGATGACGGCAAAATTGCAGCCGAAACAAACGAGTCGGCCTTGGGGCTGTTGTCCTTCGTGCATTTCGATCTACCCGCGCTGTCGCTCATTGACCGGGGGGCATGCCTGCATGCCTGCAGTTGTGGCATCCTTGCACATGCCCCACGTCCCGGCCATCAACGTCGGCCGCCAAACGGCCTGCACAGCAGGGGGGGTTAGGAATGCCGAAATTTACACCATGCCCCAATATTATAGAGCTCGACGAAATTATCACGCACGTGCTTTTAGTTTACCCATGGGGTGTCTGGTGGGGGGTCGGTCGTCGGCCCCTGGGGTCGTCCGGGTTTCGGGCACCCGACCTGGCGGATTTTGGGAGGGCCACCACAGGCAGCTCCAGCGCCCAAACGCAGTGCCATGCAGCTCATGAAAGCATGAAATGCTAAAGCGAATGGCGTTGCAGCGAGGGGAGGGTCGCCTGCGTGTCATGCCAGGGACATGTCCCCACATGTCCCTGGGATGCTCCGGCACGTTGACACATGATGGCAGAACGGACAGCCGTATCAGGCGAGGATAGGCACTCAGCAACGTTTGCTGCGTAAACTGCATATGATAGCACGCAGGAGCCTGAAATGCGTCGGGGCGCGTCGTGGAGCGGGTCCGGCGATAGCAATGGATGGAATCCCGGGTGTGTCGAAGTCACGGTGCACACTCAGGAATGGCATGGAAAGGTCGCGCTCGGCGAGAGGAGTCGATTGGCACTACTTTGACATCAAATGGAGGGGTATAACCCCCTCTACGGGACGGTCGTCCCCAAAAGAGGGGTCCCAGGGGATTTCGGGGCATGGTGTCTGGCACTTTCTTTCCTACCCCAGGGGCAGCAGCCGCAAGGCCGGCTCGTTGGTTTCGCCGGGCTGCAGCAAGCAGGGGTTCCCCTGGCAGCAAGTGCAATCGTGCCGATCTGCAAATCTTGCGTGCACCCCCCGCGGACCCAAGGCTGGTCTTGATGGCTTTGCAGGCAGCTTGGAGCACGTGATGCGAAGGCCGCTGATGCTGGGCGGGCGCGGGCGGTGCGGGGGGATGAAGTTACACGACACGGCGCCTGCCGGACGCGGGCGTTGCCCCACCTATACTGCATGTTGCAATGAATGCGTTTGTTGTATATACAGTCCATATGTACACCGTGATAAACAGATTTGCAGGATGGATCATGATGTGAACAGGCCTAGGGTGCACAGATCATGATTTGGGGGCTAAAACTGGTCCTTACTGCGTCACCGTCACACACGAATCTTATCTTATTCTCTCCACACATTGACAAGTGGATAATAAAGAAAGAAAGCCCTGAATTAGAAGGTGGGTGAACTAGAAAGATGAATAGAAAGATGAATTTGAGATTTGCGCACGCATTCCGTGGGGCCGACCGCGGGGCCTACCGCACGGGCCTACCGCGGAGGGCACTGTACAGTCATCAGGCTCATTGCTCGAGCTTCTCGGTTCACAGACATTCAAGACTACTGCTCTGGCGCGCCCTCCTCGTCAGACCAACCACGTAGTGAGCTCTGCTGCTGCTCCGTGCTAGCAGCGACAGCAGTGCTGCCGCTGCCGCTGCCGCCATTGCCGCCGCTGCCGCCCCGCAGCTCGCGGCGATGGTGCTTCGGCGTGGGGCTCTTCGTGCCCCGAGGCGGCGGCGGTGGCGATGGCGGCGGCGCTTTGGCAGCAGTGCCGGCTGCTGCGGTCACGACCGCAGGGGTCGCCGGGGGAGGCGGCGGGCTCCAGCAGCGGCCGCCCACGCAGTAAAAGAGGCAGTGGTCGGGGCTGTCGCCGCACCAGCCGGCAGCGCTGCAGCACAGCCCCGGGCTCTCACAGCGGCCGTTGCCGATCACCCCGTTGCCGCACGGCGTCTCGGGCGGCGTCTCGGGCGGCGCGGGGCCGCTGCCGGTCTGGGGCGGCGGCGGCGGCCACTGGCAGGGGCCGCCGATGCAGTACCAGTAGCAGTGGTCTATGTCATTGGCGCAGTAGCCTGGTGGGGAAGAATGGGTGGGTGTTGGTGGGTGGGTGCGGGGTGCAGAGGGCGTGGTGTGGAGGTGCGTCATGTGCTAGCTGTCATGCCCGCAACAGCGCTGCCGCGCATGCAGGCAGGGCCCATGCGAGGAAGGGCGGTCAAGCGCGGGGTGCGCCCAGGGGCCGCATGCGGTCATCGCGCGTGCAGCAGCTGGGTACTGCACACCTCGCTTCATGTGCCGTCCGTGGTCCATGTGACCATGTGCCGTGGCTCCATCACAACCGCACCTACCTGCGCCGGAGCAGCACTCCTCGGGGTTTGCGCACAGCTTGTTGCCAATGTTGCCATCCCCGCACGTGCCGACCACCTCAGCAGGAACCGGCGGCGGGGGCGGGGGCGGGGGCGGAGGCAGCGCACGGGGGCTTGGGGACGGTGGGCGCGGGGAGGGTGGGCGCGGCGTGGCGGTCGGAGGACCGGGCGGTGGCGGGGGCCATGAGGACGGGCTGGGCGGGCGTGGGGACGGAGGCTTCGGCGACGGAGGTGACGGGGGCCGAGGGCTAGGCGGGCGCGGTAACGGAGGAGAGGGCGGAGGTGAGGGAGTGCGAGCGGGCGGCGAGGGCGCAGGCGAGGGAGGCTTGGGGGTCGGCGGTGCGGGGGAAGGAGGGGGCGGCGGCGAGGGCGGCTTGGGGGATGGCGGCTTGGGCGAGGGGGGCTTGGGCGACGGGGGTTTGGGGGATGGAGGATTGGGCGAGGGGGGCTTGGGTGACGGCGGCCGGGGTTGCGGGGGTGTGCTTGAGCTGGTCGGGGGCGGCGGCGGGAGGTAGCAGGCACCGCCCTGGCAGCCGGCGCCACAGTGAGCGTCCGAGGTGCCGCACCAGCCCCACTGCAGGAGGGAGCCAGGGACGTTTTCATGAGACAGCAGGGCCAGAGACGGACAGGCAGGGCCGAGGAGCCCCGACAGGGCAACCAATCAACCATTGTTTGCCAGCAGAGCAAACAAGCAAATCAATTCAACAGCATCATTGAAACCGCATAGCACACGCTCTCACGACACACGGTACTGTGCATACGTTGTCCAAACTCTGCTGCTCCCAAACATCTCAAACATGCTCGTGCTGGTCTACGCACCTGCGAGCAGCACTCCCCAGGGTAGAGGCACTGGCCTGCAGCCGCCAGGGAGGCAGAAGGCCGACGAAGGAGGCGGCAGGGCAATCAGCATTCGCTTGTGTGTTTGTGTGCAAGGACGTGCGTAGATTACTGGGAGTCACGGATGCAACATGGGGCTTTGCGCGATTGGTGCAATGCACTCCAAACTTTGGGTTCGGGTCTGGCAGTGGAGACCAAGACTTCGAAAGAGGAACGAACTAGCTGCTACCTACCTCCGTTGACGACACCGCCGCCGCACAGCGGCAGGGCGCCGGGCGGCGGCGGCGGGTAGGCCACGCAGGGGCCGCCCTGGCAGCCCAGCCCGCAGTAGTCAGCCCCCTCGCCGCACCAGCCCGCCGCGCTGCAGCACTGGCCGGCGCCCGCACACGTGCCGTTCCCCACCAGGCCCTCCCCGCAACCGTACGGCACGGGCGGCGGCGGCGGCGGCGCGGGCTTGGGCGGCGGCGAGGGCGGCTGCGGCGGCGGCGAGGGCTTGTACCAGCACGGCCCGCCCGCGCAGTTGGCGCCGCACCAGTCCGCGCCGGTGCCGCACCACCCCGCCAGCGAGCAGCACTGGCTGGCGTCCGCGCACTGCCCGCTGCCCACCGTGCCGCTGCCGCAGGCGGGCGGCGGCTGCGGCGGCGCGGGCGGCGGCGAGGGGTACTGGATGCAGGGACCGCCGCGGCACCGGGCGCCGCAGAACGTGTCGCCGGCGCCGCAGTACCCAAATTCCGAGCAGCACAGACTGGCGTCGGCGCACTGCCCGGTGCCGATGTAGCCGCCGCCGCAGGGGCGCGGCGCGGGCGCGGGGCCGGCCAGGTTGCGGCCGGCCACGGCTCGCAGCAGGCGGCCCTCGGGCACGTCCAGAGAGGCGTCCCAGATCATGACGCCGCCCGCGCCGTAGTCACGTGCGCCCTGCAGGCATGTGCATGTGCATGCACGCATGTGTGTGCACGTGTGCATCAGGCTGGCCGTGTGCGGTGTGCCCACCACGGCACCACCACGCGGCTGTCTCCTATGTGGTTCCCAAGCAAGCCAACACACAACCACTACTACACTAGCACACAGCCACACACACACACACTCTTTCTCTTGCTTGTCGTTTTTCCTTACTTGTGCCCTCTAACGCACGCGCACACGCACGCACACGCACCCACACTGCACGCAACCCAATGGTTGATTTGGGAATTGGAAAAAACGAACTCCCCCCGCACCCACCTGCGCCTTGGCCCGCAGTGTCTCCTCCGTGTCGAAGCCCACCCACTTGCTGCCCAGCACGTAGTAGGCGGAGCGCTGGGCCGCGTCCGTGAACACGCCGCCGCCGTAGCCCCAGGCCAGCTCGGCCATGACGGAGCGGTACGAGGGCTGCGGAGGTCGGGGCGTGTATGCGTGTATGGGGTGGGGTTTTTGGTGTGTCAGGGGCCGGGGGTGGGGCGAGGGGAAAACGGGTTACACTCGTTATTACCGTAGAGTGTGTGCAGGAGGTGGGCGGTGGGTGGTGCGTGTGCGCCCCATCAGAAGAAGTAAGCACGGACGGGTGCAGAGGAGGGAGAGGGGCAGGTGGCGGCTTTATGTGGTGGTGCGCGCCCTGGCGTGGAGGCAGCAGTGAGGCACTGAGCGCTGGCCGAGCCCCCACTCTCCTCCGCACATGGGTTTTGGGTTGGCAATGGTTGATTTGGGATTTGGAGAAAACTACCCCCACCCCCTCGGTCGGTTGCTTTGGGTTCTGGAATGAACTACCCCCACCCCCACCCCGACCACAGCAGGTAGGGCATCTCGCTCCTCCCCTGTCTCGCTCCACGGTCCCAGCCCCATCGCTCCATCACACGCGCTCCACCCCCGCACCCCCGCACCCCTGCACCCGTACCAGCCATGCCGGGGCCCGCCGTACGGCCGCGACCTCGCCCACGCACCCACCCACCGTGGACTGGGTGCTACAGTCGCGGCTCTCCACGGAGGGCGAGGGGTAGGTGTAGCGGGCGGCGTCCAGCAGCGTGTAGGTGTGGCCGTAGAAGGCCAGCCCCAGCACCAGCTGGCGGGCGGGCACGCCTGCGTGCGTGCGTGCGTGCGTGTGTTAGAGATCATGCGTGTGTGTGCGCGCGTGGCGCGCAACGGTGTACAGATTGGGGGACAGGCGGAAAGGCATGCCGTGTATGCGTCACGTGGGTTATTGTCAGGTAGGTGGGCAATGCGGCACGTACGCCGTCGCAAACTCGCCCCACTCCTGAGCGAGCCGCACCCCTGCCCCAGCAGCTTGGTGCCCCGGAAGCAAGCAAGCCCCCTGCTGCCCCCGCCCGGCTGCCCACCCTGTGCGATGTAGTAGCTGAGGGCGGTGCTGCAGTCACTCCAGGCGGTGTGGAAGGCGGTCTGCGTCTCCCAGTAGCAGGGGTCGTGCATCTCGTCTGTGGGGGATAAAGGACGTGAAGCCCGTACGGGGCGGGCGGGTGGGGCGGGGATGGAGGGAACGAGAGGTAGGACAGGTGCACAGAATTCATTGTTTACAAGAAGGACCGAGCACGTGACGCAGCTCACGTGCACGGGGGGCAGGGGCAGAGGGGACGGATCAGGGCCAACTTCCGACCAACGGCAGCAGTCGCATGTATGATTGACGATGCTGCTGGCGGTACGTACATCACGCGCCCCAGATGAGGCCACGTGCACATGCATGCACATGCACATGCACCAATGCCACGTGCACCAATGCACGTGACTCACACGCCATGATGTTGAAGAGGTCAAAGGAGCCCTTGAGAGCCGCCAGGTCCCAGCCATCGAAGGCGCCCTGGTCCGCCCAGATGGCCGGCGACGCGGCCGTCAGCCAGTAGCGCGCGGGCCGGCCCGCCGCCGCCGCCGCCGCGTCAAGGCCGCTGCGCAGCGCGGCGGCCAGCGCGCTGAAGGCTGAGCGGTCGGCGGCGCCTGGGCTCTCCCAGTCGACTGGGGGCGGGATGGGGGAGGGGCCGCGCGCGTTGTTGGCGGCGTCGCGTGGCGTGGCGTGAGAGGTGGCGAGGTGACTGGGAGGTCAGGGCTGCTGCTGCTGCTTAGTGGCCGCCGTGTTGTGACAACGGCCCAGGCGAAACGGTCACGAAAGCGATAGGGCGAGTTCATGGGTTTAACAGGATGACGCCGTGTGTGTGCGCGCGCGTGTGCGTGTGTGTGTGCGTGTCCTTGTGTCAGGCTGTCAGGGCGACTCACTGTCAACGCCGTCCGCGCCCGCCGCCACGACGGCCGCCACCAGGCTGTCAACGAAGGCGGCGCGACCGGTGGTGGCGGTGGCGGACCACACCGCCGTGCTGAAGCCGCCGCCGCCCACCGACAGCAGCAGCTGCGTGGCGGGCCAGCGTGACTTAAGGCCGCGCAGCAGGGCCTGGGGCGTGTACGGGATGGAGTGTGTCATAGTACGGGGCGAGGGAGGGGGCAGGGGGCCGGAGTGAGTGGCGTGGGCACGGCAGGGGAGGCGGGCCGGGAGCGATGGGAAGCTGTGGAAGCTGCTGCTGGGTTTGGACGCAGCGGCATTCCTTGCTTCCTCCAAACCTCGCGCACACCGCGAACGTCACGCACGCACGCACGCACGCACGCACGCACGCACGCACGCACGCACGCACGCACGCACGCACGCACGCACGCACGCACGCACGCACGCACGCACGCACGCACGCACGCACGCACGCACGCACGCACACGCACCAGGTTGTTGAACGGGTCATACACTCGGTACGTCACCTCGTCGATCCACCTGCAGTCACGATAAATGTGGCGAAGGTGGAAGGGAGAAAAGGATCTGATCTACCTCCATGCTACCGCCGGCCTGCGCCGGCTCAAAGTAGGGCCTGCTTGTCGTCGTGCGTGTCAAGCGGTTCAGCGGGGACGCTCTCTACCAGTGCCCCGTGGAGCGAGCACGCACACGTCCGCCCTGCCCGCATCCCACCGACCGCCCCGGGATCCGTGTCATGCAGCACCCAGCCTCACAGTCTCACAGTCACAGGCACAGCTAGCCTCACAGTCACAGGGAGGCACGGGCACGGGCACGGGCACAGGCACTCACAGGAATGCGTAGTACATGTGGCTCACGCCGGTCAGGTTGACGGCCGAGGTGTTGAAGAAGTTGAGCGAGGCCGGGTTGGTGTTGTCGGCCCACTGCGGCGGTGAGGCAGCGTATGCAGCGCAGTACGTGCGTGGTGGCGCACACGCGTGACACACGCGGATTGACATACCGTATTATTAACGTGCAGGGGCACACGCAAAGGGGTTCGCTCGATGTCAGGCATGATGCCGTTTGAGAGGAGCTCGGCTTTGCTTTGGTAAGGGGCGAGCAAGCGAGCTGAGCGGGGCGAAAAGGGCGAAAAGCGGCCCAGTGGGACCGGCGGGGCCTGGTGGGGCCGGTTTTGCGGTACAGGCGGTACGGCAACACAGCGAGAAGCTGACGAGCAAGCTTCCAGCTGCGGATACAGTCAGCCGTTTGAAGTTTACTCGCGCCTACCTAGCACTGTGTATGTTACATTCAACTGGACAACCACGCGTTCAAGCAAAGCTCTAATGCGACAGCAGCCCGGCGGGCACTCACGCCCGGGATGTAGAGCCCTGTGATGGAGTCCACCGCCACCGGGGCGACCGCGGCCACGGCTGAATTCATGGCGAACATGGTAATAATCAGCGTTGCGGCGAGCTGATAAGCTGCGCTATGGCTGGCCTGGTTGTCTCGGCGCGGCGGCGACATGTGGCCATGCAGTGTGGCTGTGCGGAAGCGACGTGGTGTGGCTACGCTTTGTCACTTGCGGAGTTAGTGGAGAGTTATGAAACAAGCGGTATTGCGCAGACGGCATTTATGCGCAGATCGAGAGAAGTCCTGCAATCTAAGGGCCGCGTTCCGATCAGCGTTCCGGTGGCCTTCAGCACCGCCTCGCGCCATTCCAGCCCGCAGGTGACTAGCCGCTCACCCTCGTCGGCCATAGCATTATTGAATAACGGCCCATGTAATTATTACTGAGACGCACCGTTGCTTTAAAGAATACGGTAGTGGTCAACGGGCCGGCAACCTGCTCGCGATCGCCCACGCGTGTTTTGCGCCCGCGTGCCGCATGCCCTCGAGCCCACCCACACGCGCCCAAGCGGAGGGATCTAAATGTGTCTGTTGCCGAGTAGTCCTGCTGCAAGACGTAGCCGCAAGCCTGCGCTGTGCCGGGTAGCTACATCAATGGAGGCTGGGAGAATCAGCTGGCCATCAGCTCCCCACGCGGCCGGCGCGAGCTCGTGCCAGTGCTGCAGTGTGTCGTCAGTTCGCATACGCTCACGTCACTGTGTGATGCCCCTTTGATTAGCTTGGGCTGGTATTTACACCCCCCGGCTGCTGCTGCTGCTGGCCCTCAAGTCTCCACAACGCCCACAATCCTGGTGCGTGCCAGGCGCAGTGTCGCACACAAGGCCACGCAGCACCAAAGAACCGCAGGCTTCACAGTTCACACGAACAGCCGTTGGGCAGCACTTCACATAGGGAACCGCAGGCGCACTGTCCAGCCCAGCGGCAGTCATCGCCCATCATCATTCCACCCCTGCAGCCCCTCGCTCGCACCCGCCTCCCCCCTTTCGCACCTGCCTCCCACCGCGCCCTGGCCTGCTCGGTATCCGTGGGAGGCGTCTTCAACCACCAACCACCGAACACCGTACCTCCAACCTGCACAATTGCGCCTGCAAACCCTGCCCGGCCAACGTGTCGTGCGCATTCATCACCACCAGGACTGCTCCTCGTCTCCCCGTGTCCCGACATACACCGCCCGCCTCTCCCGCCTGCAGCACGCAACCCTCCGCTTGCACACAGCTTGGTAGGGATCGCCTGCTGCCACTCGCTGGTCCTGTTTCCAAAATTGGCTAGCCCGCATCATAAAGGGGCTAGTCCGTGTTGCGACGGCTTGACCAATCCTGACACAACTGAACGTTCGTTCCACAACAAAGACAAACATAGCACGGTAATAGCCAACTCAGCCGCTCCGTGCGCGCGGTGGGAATGCTCCAGCACGCGCCGCTCACAACACACAATGGAGCCCGGCCAGAGCCAGCGAGCCCAAAACGCAAGAATTAGCTTGTAGCCTTTGCCTCCCGCCATATGCCATAGTGCGCTCTAGTGCGCATCCTTGAGCTGTGCCGGGTACCGTTAAGCGGGTGCCGTGCCATGCCAGAACGCACCGCCGCCGGCACCCCACCCGCTGCCCTCCTCCTGCCGCCGCACCATTCCCGGGCGGGGGCGCGGGGGCACCACGACGACGCCGACAGCGCAGCCGACCACCGCCTCAGCGTCACACACTCACGTCTCGGCCACTGCCGCACGTCCGTGACCCAACCCATCAGCCATGCAGCGCCTGACACGCTGACACGCTGACATGCGCACCCGGGCGCCGCGGCCGGCCAGGCCACCTGCAGGCAGCCCGCCCAACAGCCCCACACGCACAGCTCCAGCCGCCCGCTCGCCACGCCACCGCGCCGTCGTGCTACCGGCTTCCGGCCACCGGGACGAAGCCACCCGGCCACGACTGCGGCGCGCCGCGGCGCTGTCGCCCGCCCCCGAGCCCCCCAGCCGGCCCCGCTCCCCCTCCTGCCTCTCACAGCACTCCCATGCTGAATAACCAGAGCCTGGCATGCGGGCCGAAACACGCGGCCCGCATGCCATCATCGAGTAATAATATAGCGACTTGTGCCCCCGGCCACCGCATAGATAGATAGTTAGTGGATAGATGCACCTGCCGCAACCTCACAGCCGTTATTTAATCCAGGCATGCACAGTAATCGAGGCGCCGCAGCTGCTCGCTGCGGGTGCTTGCCACCCCCCACCCAGCGGAAACAGCAACAAAGGCGAGCGCCACTGGGCCCGCCTCTGCACTCCGTTCCGCGTCTCGTTGTGTTCGGCCCCTGCCATCCGTTGGCGTCTACCTGCCTGCACCTCTGCCACACCACCTGCGCGCACACCCTTCCCAAATGTGGATGCCTTGCGGCTTCTCCCCACGCGCGTCACTGCCGCGCTGCCTACCCCGCCCAACCGTATGCGTATGTGCTTTGCATGCACTGCCCGGCCAGCCAGGCTGGAAAAGTCCCGCTCCAACAAACGCCACCGCCACATCGCACCGCCACATCGCAGTCAGCGTGCAGCGGTCAACACTCGGGGTGCAACCCGCATCAGACCACTCCAGGCCAGCACGCCGGACTCGCACGCACCCTGCAACCGCAAGCTGTGCTCCCTTCGCGTGTGGTGTCCGCATGTCGCGTCACGTCGAATCAAATCATATGGCATCGCACCACGTCACATACGACCGCATATCATCACATGACCGTGCACCCGCACGCCGGCGGCGGCCGCGCGCCGACCCAGGCCTCGCCCTCTGGCCCCTCCCCTGCCGCCCCAGTCCCACCTGCTCCCCATCCGCTGCCCGCGCCCGTGCCGCCCTCACCGCCGCCGCAGGCCGCGTGCTCGGCGATGGGCGGGAATGTGCCAGGCCGCACCTTGGGCGCCGGCGGCGGCAGCTCCGCCGCCCCGGCGGCGGCCCGCGCCAGCAGCACGCGCGTTGTGGAGCCTCCGCTGGCCTCCGCCATGAGCCGGCGACCCAGCTCCTCAGCAGTCACAACGCGGCCGGTGCGGTTCGAGCCCGGGGCGCGGCGGATGTCGGACGCGCGCAGTGTGCAGGATATGAGCCGCAGCGCCGCCGGGGCGTCGCCCGCCGCCGGGGAGGCGGAGAAGGCCGAGCTGCCGGCGGCGGCGGCGGCGGCTGCCGCCGCCGCGGCTGCTGCCGCGGCTGTGGCCGCGGCGCTGCCACGTCCGGACACGGAGGGCTGGAGCAGCAGCATGGCGTTGCCGCCGCTGCTGTGCGTGGTCGCGAGTGTGGTGTGCGTGGCGGTGGTGCCGGTGCTGCTGTTGCTGAGGCTGGCGGCGGCCAGGTGGACCGGCAGTGGCGCCGCCTGCGCCGGCGCTGCCTGGCCGGGGCAGCTTGCGGGCGGCATGGCAGGCCGGACGCCGGGCTGAGGCCGCGCAGGCGCGGGCGGCGGCGTGGCTCTCCCGCCGCTGACTGCGTGCCTGGGTGTGGCTGCCACTGCAGCTGCCGCCGCCGCCGCTGCTACCGCCACGCCGAGCAGCCCGCCGCCGCTGGGCGTGCCGGCGGGGCTGTAGCCGGCCAGGCTGGAGGTGGTGCTGCTACAGCCGGCGGCCATGGGCAGTAGCGACATGGAGGACATGGCCGTGCCCGTGGTGGCGGCGGTGACGCCGGTGGCGGTGGTGGCGGCGGTGGCGCAGGAGCAGTCGGACGGCAGCCGCACTACATAGCTGCCCGCCCGCGGGAACTGCCCCGCGCTGCCGCTGCCGACGCTGACGCCGCTCTTCAGGCGCGCGTCCAGCTCGCCCCCGCCGTCGCCGCCCCCGCCCCCGCCGCCGCCGCCGCCCCCGCCGCCGCAGCTGCTGCTGCCGACACTGGCGTCGTGCACGGGGGCGCAGGCGGACACGAGCGCGCGAGGGTCATGTGCCGGCTGCCCCTGCCCCTGCCGGTGCTGCGCCTGCGCCTGCGCCTGCCGCGTCACGATCTGCACGCCAGCCACCCGCCCCGACCCCGACCCCGACCCAGACACTGGCCTGGACGCAGGCGGCCCGCTGCCGCCCGCGGAGCTGCGGCGGTCGGCGCCCTGCGCGTTGTCGTCGGCGCTGCGCCGGAGCAGCTCCAGCGTCTGCTGCAGCTGCTGAGGCGCCAGACCCAAACTAAGCAGCCGCTGCAGCGCAGCACCGCCGCCGCCGCCGCTGCCTCCGCAGGCCTCGCAGCCGCCGCCGCCGTCGCCCTTGCTGGCTACGTAGCAGTCGCAGCTACAGCCGTAGCCCGGATCGGCGGCGGCGGCGCAGGCCGCCGGCTCCCCACCCTCGACGGCAACTCCGGCTGCCGCGGCTGCGGCTGCAGCGTTTGGGCCACAGCCGGCGGCGCGCCGCGGGGAGGTGCCGCTGTCGCCGGCGGCGCAGTCGCGCGTTGTGGCTTCCGCCACCGCTACTGCTGTCCTAAAGATTGCGTGCCGATGCGAGTGCTGGTGCTGAGGCGAACGCTGATGCCGATTATCAGCGATTTGCGTTATTGCCACGGCCATGGCGTCCGTCGCCGTCGAGCCGCCCGATCGGCTGCGAACGTCGAGCGCCGGACACGTGTACTGCGCCGCGACGCCGACAGCCGCGCAGGAGCTTGGCGTCAGAGCAGCGTTGAGCTGCCGTTGCCGCCGATGCAGCGCGGCGTCAACGCGCTCTCCAACGGCGATGCTGTTGCTACTCGGCGAGCAGGAAAACGCGCGGAGGAGGACATTCGTTGCTCCAGCATTCATGAGCGCCGTGTCTGGAAGGGCTGAGGCCGTGGCGGCACTGTCTTCTGTACACAGCGTTTCATTTGTGCTGGTGCGGTTCCTGCGCGACAAGGGATCACGGCGCCGGTGCGCTTCAGGAAATGTCCCCAACAAGTTACCGTTCCCCGGTAGAAAGCTCATGAACGCAAGATGACGAAGCGAGTTAAGCAATCCCAGCTTTGGCGCCGGCAAACTCCGCCATACAAGGCGACAGGGTATCGCCGCGAGAACGGGTATCAGGCAAGCCCCACAGCCCCACGCGCTCACTGGCTCACCAGTCTGCATTCGATCGATCCTTGCATCCAGGGAACAAACCGTTGCGCGCTGCAAGCGACGGGCCAGGCGCAGGCCCGTCCCCAAGCGCTCTGGCGCTTGCCATTGCGGTCGGCCGCAATAGTATGCTGCGTGCTAGCTCATTTGACGCTGGCTCAATTTGTCGCCTAAACTGACTAGGCGGTCACAACGCGCAGGTCCTGCTCTTTGGTTTATCTCGAGCGCTTTGGCTTTGAGTATCGATCTTCGTTGAGTCTACGTCCTTCGCATCTCCTCTTAGGTCATCATAGGTCCAAGTCGCAGAGGAGGCCGTGAGGCATGTGCAGCGTGCGCTCTAGCACTCCATAGGTTTCGAGGGCAGGTGCAAACAGTAACGCAACCGCAATAATTTATGGAGTATATGAAAGAAGCGCTGCAGGTGGCAGTCGTCACGAGTCGGGCCGAGTTACAGCGCGCCCGTGCACCATCCCACAAGCCCGTCGTTCGCACATCAAGTTTTCCACGGACCTTACAGCCGGCCCGCCGCGCATGCGGTCCTCATTCACGCATCACACATAAACGAAATCGCCGTAAACCCTGGCATAGTGGCGCTGCGGCCGCCCAAATGGCTCAGACCTCGGGGCTCCGTCTGGGGCTCCTTCCACCGCCCCACCCCCACAAACACGCCTCGGCGGCACGGACCGGCCCGCCGCGGCGGACGCAGGCCGCCGCGCGCAGCCGCACTCGGGCACCTGGGCAGCAGGTGGCCCGTAGCGGCCCAGACTCCCGGCCTCCAGCTCGGGAGTCCCAACGTTTCCTGCCGCGCCAAGATGGTCACCAAGCCCCTGTGGCCACCGTGCGGCGCCACACCCACACCAGCGCACACCCACACCTACACCGGCGCACACCCACAACCCCGCCCACAACCACATTACCACACCCCCACCCGCACCCGCACCCACAGGTTGCCCAGGTGGTTGCCTAGGTGGGTGCTTGCAAACCTGCCCTGCTTGCAAACGCCCTGAACGCATCAGGGCCGCTCAATCACGCCCCCATCACACCAGAGACAAGCGCTCCACACCATCCGCCGCCGCCGCCGCCGCCGCCGCGCCGCCACCACCGCCGCCAAACACCGCGCCGGCCCGGCCGCCCAGCGCCGCCGCCAGCGCTGCCAGGCCCCGACTCAGCGCCTCGCCGCCCACGTCCGCCGCCGGCGGCAGGGGCGGGCACGCGCTCGGCATCGCCGCCGCCGCCGCCGCCTGCGCCCCGTCACCAGCACCGCCACTTTGCGCCTGCTGCTGCTGCTGCTGCCGGTGGCGAAGCAGCGCTGCTACAGCCGCCCGGTACAGCGCGAAATTGAGCAGCAGCCGCCGGGCCAGGCCGTCAGCGAACACGGCGCCCCACGGCAGCCACGGCGGCGGCGCCGCGGCGGCGCCCGCCGCCGCCGGCACCGCGGCCGCCGCCGCCGCCGCCGCCAGCTGCTGCGCCAGGTCGCGGCCCAGGGTCAGCAGCAGGTCGTCCAGCACCTCCTGCTCGGCGGCGAGTGTGTGGGAAGTGCGTGGAAAGTGTGTGTGGGAAAGTGTGGGAGATGGTGTGGGGGATGGTGTGGGAGATAGCAAGTGAGGTAAGAAGTTGTAGAAGGAGAGGTAAACAAACAGAGAGAACAGCTGGGAAACTGTTACGAGCTGCCAGCGAAGCGGTCGAGCCTCCGGGTGAGAGGCGCGGGGCGGAGCGCGAATGCGGACTGCGCTGCGTGTGTCCCGTTTGTGGGCAAGACCGGCACTTGGAGAGGGGTGCGGGCTGCGACAGCGTGCAGACAGCCCCACATCCTTCTCCCCATGCTAATACCGGTACTGGTCTGCGTGGCGTCTTCCAGGCGCCCCTGCCTCGGAACTGGCCAGGCTCCCCCCTCGCGCCACCCTGCGCCACCCTGCCCCACCCCGCCCCACACCACCCATCCCTGCGCCCCACGCCCACGCCCCACGCCCACCTGCACCCGCTGCAGCGCCGCCGGCGCCGGGTCCGCCTCGCCCGCCAGCAGGCACAGCGCCTGCGCCGGCCGCGCCAGCGCCAGGGACAGCAGGCTGCCATAGCGGCCGCTGCCGCCGCTACTGCCACTGCCGCTGCTGCTACTGCCGCTGCTGACGCTGCTACTGCTGCTGCTACTGCCGGTGGCCAGGGGGTCGCGGGAGCCCGACATGAGGCACAGCAGGGGCGCGCCGCGCTCGTGGCCCTGCAGGGGGGATGGGGTAGCGGGTGTGTACACACCAGTGCGCAATCAACACCGCAGCTTGGCTCGGCATTCCGCTGCATGGCCCAGAGGCGGTGCGACCCATACAAGCGACCCTACGTCGCGTGCAGGCACGCCGCACACCGTGTGTCACACCGTTGCACATCCGAAACCTCATCGGAACCCCCGCAGACCACACGCCGCCCACCGCCACCACCCGCCCCTCACATGCACACGCATTGGGCTTGGATTAGCTTGGGCTGGTAATTTCAACCCACCACCACCCACCCACCCTCACCCCACCGACCATCTCACCCACCCCTCTCCCACCCACCCACCCACCCTCACCCGCCCACCCCCACCCCACCCCACCCCCACCCACCCCACCCCACCACCCAGCACCCACCACAAGGCCCGCGAAGTCGGGCCCCATGTCGCTGTCCGCCACCAGCAGCAGCCGCCGCCGGCTGGCCACCAGCAGCTCCGACGGCTGTAGCAGGCAGTCGCCGTTGCCGCTGGCGCCGGCACTGCTACTGCTGCTGCTGCCACTGCCGGCGGCGGCGGCGCCCGAGCCGCCGCTGTGCCCGTGCCCGTGCGCATGCCGTGGCGGGCACAGCAGCATCTGCCGCGCCGGCTGTACCGCCCCATTGCTGCTGCTGCTGCTGCCCATGCTACTGCTGCTGCTGGTGCTACAGCCGCCCACCAAAGATGGCGGCGCGGCGTCCGCGTTCAAGTACACGAGCACAAAGTCGTCTGACGCCCCGCCTCCGCCTCCGCCGCCACCACCGCCGTCGGCGGCTGGCGGCGGCAGTGCCGAAGTGGCGGTGAGCAGGCAGCTGAGCAGCTCCGGCGCGGTGGGCTTGTACAGGAGCAGGCGGGGCGGGTTGCGGCAGGCGGCCGAGGAGGAAGAATTGGACGAGGAGGGGCCTGGCCCAGATGCGGCTGTAGCAGCAGGCCCGTTGGATGCGCCTCTCTCGTCCGCGGCCTTGCTGCTGCCGACGACGTTGGCGGTCGCCGCCAAGCCGTCTCCGGACACGGGGCCCGGCCCCAGGACGGCGGTAGCAGCGTCCGCGGACGCGGGTGCGGCTGATGCTGCTACTGCCGCGTTGCCGCTGCTGCTGCCGCTGCTGCTACTGCCGGTCAGTCGCTCGTTGTGCCACTCCAGCGCCTGGGCCATGCGGTACAGCTCGATGGGCAGCTCCGCCACCTTGACCTGGGGTGGGTGCGTGTGTAGGCGAGGAGGGGAAGGAGGGACAGGAGGGGGAAGTGTGGGCGCGGGGTTGCGGGGCGGGCACGGGCAAGCCGCTCCTTCACATATGCATCGGGTTTGGTCAGATTGGGGTGGTACTCAAAACCTCCTCCTCCCGCCTCGCACACGCCCACCCACCCACCCACCTGGCGGCTGCGGTAGGACACCAGCAGCGCCTCCCGCAGCCGGGGCCGGTGCGGCGCGGCGGCGGCGGCGGGCCCAGACGGCCTGAAAGGTGCGAGAGGGGAGAGATTGTGAACAACAGCCCAAGCTAAACCCACATAACTGGGAAGTTCAGCCAACGCAGGGGAACGGGCGGGCGGGCAGGGCGGGCACACGCACACACGCACACACACACACACACACACACACATCCTTCGCTCTTGTTCGTGACACTCCCCTATTGCCACCCTGTGTTTCATCCTTTTCCCGAATCGCGTAGGTGAGCATTTTCTCAAGGATCGGGCGGGAGCTTGGACGTAGCGGCCAGGCGTAGCGGTGTGGGGCGGTGGGAACTGGGAACTGGGACTTATCGAGTGCCTGGGCCTCACGGTACCGTGAGCACGCGCATGGGATGCACCCTTGAGAGCGTGTGGACACTAATCCCCCCTCAAGGTTAGAGTAGCGGGGGTTGCGCGATTTCCGGACGGTAAGCCGGTCGGCGGCTTGCGCAGCCAGGTATACAAGGTGATCTGCTGAGGTAAAATCCGCAAGCGTTCCGTCGCGATTTGCTGCACCGCACGCAAGGTCTCTTGTTGTCGTTTTCCCTTGTGCTCTCTAACACACACACACACACGCACACGCATGCGGCACACGCACCTGCACCGGATGGGCGGCGCCCACGGCTCCTCCAGCGCGCCCGGGCTGCGCGGGGCGGGCAGCGCCGCCGCCTCCGCGGCCGCCAGCGCCGTCACCTCGTCCGCCACACCCTGCGCCGCCACGAGCCCAGCCCAGCCGCAAGGAAAAAGGGGAAGGGGAATGCAAGGTGAAAGAGTTGGGAGGGAGCAATGGAGGGAAGCAGGGAGGGTGCAATGAAGCGCGCGAAGGAGGGGGCAGGTTTGGGCGGCGAGGACAAGAAACAAGCACCACGCGGCTTGAGGAGCGAGAGGCTTGGAAAGCCCCGAGACCACCAAGGGAAACGAAGGCGGCGGCGCCGCCGCAACCCGCGCATGGTCGCCGGGAGGATGCCAATCTCGCTGCAGCCACGTGTTGGCTGCGGGGGCGAGTCTAAGCCTAAATGGTTGAACCCCTCTAATTGAAGAAACTGCACGCCGAGCCCCGAGCCATAACTAAACGTCCTGGCCACGGGGGCACGCACCTGCCAGTCCGCGGCGTCGGGCGGCGGCGGCGAGCCGGGCGAAGGCGGCAGCGTGTAGGACGACACCAGCGCCTGCAGGGGGGGAGGCGGTGAGGGTGCAGAGATGGTTTGAGCAGCCGCACAGCAGGAGGAGGGAGGGGGGCCGGTTGGCGGCAGCCCCCGCCCCCG
Organism: Chlamydomonas incerta; assembly: GCA_016834605.1. Taxonomy (NCBI): domain Eukaryota; kingdom Viridiplantae; phylum Chlorophyta; class Chlorophyceae; order Chlamydomonadales; family Chlamydomonadaceae; genus Chlamydomonas; species Chlamydomonas incerta. The sequence continues at coordinate 1,178,875 of JAEHOC010000025.1, forward strand.
CCGTCGCCGCATGTCGCCTCAGCACTCTGGTGGTTTTAGGTTCGCCGCCTTCGCCACCCCAGGCCCCAGCGACCCCTGCCCATCCCCGCCACCTAGCCCGCAGCCCGCAGCCCCCCAGCCCCCACCTGCAGCTCCTGCAGCAGCTGCAGCGCCTCCTGTCGCCGGCCGCACAGCAGGCACACCACCACGAAGCGCGCGTAGAAGCGCATCTGCCGCGCCGCCGCCGCCGCCGCCGCCGCCGCCTGCGAGGCCGCTGCCCCGTCCTGGGCGGCCGCCAGGGCGGCCCCGGCGGGGGCGGCGGGGGCGGCCCCGGGTCCGGGTGCGGGCGAGGGGGAGGGGGGTGTGGCCAGGTAGCCGCGGCTGTGCACTGCGTCGTAGAAGGTGTAGGCGTCCAGCAGCGCGCCCGTGTCGCCGGAGCGCAGGTAGACTGCGGCCGGGTGCGTGATTGTGGTGGTGGGGCGAGCAGGCCGTGTGGGCGGGGTCGTGGTGCGCGCAACCCAGCCGCGCCACATACACGTGCACATGCACACATGCGCACGCTCATACACGCACACATAACCACACGCGCACCCCCGCCCTCACAGTTGTAGTACAGCTGGCCGATCTTGGACGCGATGCCGCCCAGCTCGCAGCGCTGCAGCCCGCTCTCCAGCAGCGCGGGCCTGCGGGGTGTTGGTGGTGTTGGTGCCGCACGTGCGGGTACGGGCGACCACTTGAGTCCCCCGGCCGTGACTGATGCCGCTAGGGGTGCCCACCACCCTCCCACCCACCCATCCACTCGCCCGCCTGCCCGCCCGCCTGGCCGCCCCGAATGCACACACGCATGCACACACCTGTGTGTCATCTGGAAGGCCCACAGGCGCGAGAACGCATCAAACGTCTTGTTAAACGCCGCGGCCAGACCGCCGGGGGCAGCGCCGCCGCCCCCGCCGCCGGTACCCGAGCCGCCACCGCCACCCGCGCCGCCACCAGCAGCCCCACCGCCGCCGCCGCCGCCGCCGCCGCCGCCGGAGCTGAAGGGCGCGTGCTCCGCCAGTCGGGCATGCAGCTTGAGGTGCCGGCGGTTGGCTGTGTCAAGCAGCGCCGCGAACTGCTTGCGCGCGGCCGCGGCTGCGGGCGAGATGCTGGGCGCTGACGGCGCGGCGGCGGCGGCGGTGGCGGTGGCCGCCGCGGCGGAGGGGGCTACCGCGGGCGCCGCCGCCGGAGCGGTGGGCGCCGAGGGGGCGGCGGCAGAGGCCATGGTGCAGGCCGGCGCTGGCGCTGGCGCTGGCTGTTGCGGCCGTTGACGCCGGTGCCGTTTCTGCTGCTGCTGCTGCTGCTGCTGCTGCTGCTGCTGCTGCTGCTGCTACTGCGGACGGGTGTTCGCTCCCCGCTCGCGCTCCTCAACTCAGCACCCCCGTGGTGTGCTGCTGCCGCTGCAAGAGCGTTGCTGAGAGACGGGGAAGAGCGGTTGGTGGGCGCTCCGCTGTCCAGGTGCCCCACTTCAAGACCGCAGCAGCACGAGGAGTCACTGCGCTGGCGCAGGGAAAAGAGCGAGATCACAATAGGGCAGCCCAGCACAACGGCGATGTAAGACCATCTGGCAGGCCTGGGCGGGCAGCCTTGAAGCATGACAGGGTAGGGGGCTGCTCCCCATTACCCTGGTTCGGCCGGCAGGGCGACAGCAGGTGGGCGCACCCTGCACTGCGTGACTGCGTGCTGGTCCACCGCGTCTCCTGGCTAGGGCTTTCGCAGGCGCAGCCTGGCTTGCCGCGACCTGTCCCCAAGGCGCCTTAAAGTCCCCCAGATCACTGCTAGCGATAACGTGCGCGCGCCAGAGCCCGGCAGGGCGCACTGCTGTGCGTTCGGCTCGCCCATGTGCACAGTGGTAGGGACCTCCCGGGCTCCCGCAAACGCGTTTGCCAGGACTGGCTGTCATACCACTCGTGTTGTTGCTGCATTAATCACCTGGATCAAAAGGCGACGAGGACGCAGCCGCGCTCGGTCGATTGTTTTGGCGCGTGTCCCTGCGGCCGTGTTTGTGCTGAGAACGTCTACTCGCACACGACTACTATAACAACAAACAACGTTTCGAGACCTGTGGGTACATTTCCACAGGGCTTCGGCGTATTGAAATTTTGTGAATTCTGCTGCATGGGCAGACTAACCATCTTGAAGCCAACTTTGCGACTTGTGTTCCTGAATCGGCATACGCAGCCGAGTGTCAATCAGGACTCCCGTCTTGTGGAGGCAAAGCCATCTGCAAGAGCTCGCAGCTCCTGTTCTTTGTAGGAGGCTCGTGGCTATCCGCCATCTTTGTTGCCCAAATCTAAAGCTGGATACAGTTTTCGTGACAATTATACGCCGATAGACATCGTAAGCTGGAGCGGCTGCGGGAGCCGCTTGCGGGCGAGGCCCTCCGTGTGGCCTCGCCCGCATCCGCGGTCAGCACCTCAATTGTATGGTGAGTAGCAGCTGTAATTTCGCCTGCAGATGCCGGTCTGATAGATTTTGACGCTCCGCGCGTGGGCCTCCTGTTCTCCAGGCGTCGCCACACTCGCCGGCAAAAGATGGCCGCGGCCCAGTCCCTGATGAATATTACCGAGCTGGTGCGTATGGCTGCGTGGAATGGGTCGCCGGTGCCGTCGGCACAATTGGCTGCTCGGTGTGTGGCGAGGGGCCGCAGTGCGTTCGCGTTGGACCGGGCTGGTGACTGCTCCGGCACCATCTACTAGAAATCTTGCACAACGTCGCGCGCGAAAAGCAGGGCCCTGGCGGCGTCCTGGGCTAGTGGTGTTGCGCGGCGTGTCGGGCGCGTCCACGTGTGGCCGGGCCCGGTGCTTGACAGGCTGCCAGGCTGACGTGCGCTCCTCCTCGCTGAGCCCGCAACCCCCCTGTGCGAACGCCTCACAGACATCACGGCGGAGCCGCGCCCGCGGCTTCTTGGCAGCTCTGGGCCACGTGGGCCACAGCGCGGGCTCGCGCCTGACGAGCCCGCCGGACGCCGTGGCCGGCCCCGCGGCACGCCTCCGCCGCTCTCACGTGATTGCTGCGGCGGCGGCGGCGCCTGGCTCTGGGTCGTCATCAGGAGCAACAGACGCAGACGCCTGGGCTCTGCCGGAGCCGCGCCCGGAGCTTCAGCCGGGCAGCGCTGGGGCGCGGGCTGCTGTCGGTCTGATGGCGCCGCCGCAGCGCCCGAAGCGACAGGTAGGGCGGGCGTCTTGCGTTTGGCACAGCTTTGGGCGATTACGCGATTGATATGGGTTGCGTGTGGACGCACTCAGTTGGTGGGTGTTTGGTTTAAGGGGGGGGCAACAGTGACCATACCCGAATACGGTACGGCCACGTAGCGCTACCCTCAACAAGCGTGGGCCCAGCAAGCCTCCTTGGGAGCTGACTCGCGCAACCCCGCCACCCCGACCCCACCGCTGCAGGGCAATGCCGCCGATAACAACAACAACAACAACATCAACAACACATCACAACATCAACATTACAGCTGGCCCACAACGGGCGCGGCGCAGGACGCGCCAGGCATGCAGCCGCCGCTGCCGCCCGGCCTCACGTCCAGGCGCCTGTGGCGGCGCCGCCTGCCGCCCGCCGCCGCCTCGCCGCCGCCGCCGCTGGTTGTTGCCCGCGGCGCCCGGCTGCTGGAGGCCATGGAGGCGGCGGCGGCTGCCGCAGCCGCGCCGCTACGGGCTCGCGGGAGCGCCGTCGCCAGCGCGGTCGGTGGCAAGGGTGGCGACAGAGGAGGAGCCGGGCCCACGAGCAGCAGCAGCAACAGCAGCCCGACCGCCGCGGCGGCCAGCCTGCGCGTGTCGTATGACGGCGCCTCCGCCGGCACCGCCGCAGTTCGCCGCCGCACGGCGCGGCCGACCGGCTTCCCCGCGCCCCTGGACACGGTGGCGCCGAGCCCCGGCGCCCGGCCGCAGCGCTCGGCGCTGGACTCCGCATGGCCACCTCACCAGCCGGAGTCGCTGCCTCACCCGGCAGAGCCGGCGCATGGGCACGAGGCTGGCCGCAGCCGCCGCGGCTCCACTGCGGGCCCGGCCGAGGCCGCGGACGTCGGGGCTGGCAGCGCCAACAGCAATACCACCAGCCACAGCGTGGCCGGCAGTAGCAGCCACGGCGGCGGCGGCAGTAGCAGCCCCGCCGAGGGCCGGCTATTCATCGCCATCCGCGACCAGGCGCACAGCCTGGCCGACCTGCGCCGCCTGCAGGCCGCCGCCACCGCCTCGGGCTGCCTGCTGCCGGCGCACATGCCCGCGCTGCTGGCCGCTGCCGCCAAGCTGCTCACCGCGGCGGCGCCGGCGGTGGCGCCGCCACGTGCACGGTCCCTGTCCTTCTCCGCCGCTGCTGCTACTGCTGCCAGTGGTGCGGAAGAGCAAGAGCACGAGCAGGGGCTGCTCGCAGCTCAGGCGACTGAGGCGGTGGCGGCGACTGAGGCTGAGGCTGCGGCGGCGGAGGCGGCGGCTGCTGACCTGGTCTACCTGTGGGAGCTGGCCGGCAGCTGCCTGCGCCTGGGCCGCGCGCGCGAGCTGCCGCCGCGCAGCCTGTCCACGGCGCTGTGGGCAGTGGCCAAGGCCGCGCCGCGGCTGCTGGAGCTGCGCGCTGCGGCGTGCGCGGATTCAGGCCATGACCTGGCGCCTGCATCGAATGGGGCAGTAGCAGGAGCAGCAGCAGCAGCAGCAGCAGCGGCGCACGAGGCGGCTGCGAGGCTGCCGGCCGGCGGCGACTGGCGGCGCTGGGCGGGCGAGATGCTGCTGGTGTGCCAGCCGGCGCTGGGGCGCTTCAGCGGGCAGGACCTCAGCCTCACGCTGTGGGCGGTGGCCACCCTGGACGCGGCGCTGCCCCTCGCGCCCGCCTCCTCGTCATCAGCATCAGCTTCAGCTACTTCCTCCTTCCCTTCCGCCGCAGCCTCCTCCCGCTCCGCACCGGACGCTGCGCCCTCTCAGCATCACGAGCCGCCGCCGCCGCCGCAGCTGCTGCCGCCGGGCTTCCTGCGCGACGCGCTGGCGGCGGCGGGGCGGCGGCGGCTGCTGGCGGCGCTGTCGCCGCAGTCGGTGTCCAACACGCTGTGGGCGCTATCCGCGCTGCGCTTCCAGCCGCCCGCCGCCTGGCTGGCCGCGCTGTGCGAGGCCACGGCGCCGTGGCTGCGCGGCTACGGCCCGCAGGCGCTGGCGGGCGCCGCCGCCGCGCTGGCGCGATTCGAGTTCGCGCCGCCGCCGGCCTGGCGGGCGGCCTTCCTGGAGCGCTGCATGGAGCTGTGGCGGGCGGCGGCGGCGGCGGAGGCGGCAGGGGCCCAGCAGTGGCGGGGGCTGCGGCAGGCGGAGCCGCTGGAGCCGCAGTCGCTGGCACTGTTGGCCTGGGCCACCGCGCGGCTGGGCCTGGCGCCCGGCGACGAGTGGGTGGCGGCGCTGGCGGGCGCCGCTGCCGCCGCCGCGCCGCGCCTGAACGGGCAGGACGTGGGGCATCTGGTGTGGGCGCTGGGTGCGCTGCGGCACGTGCCGGCCGGGCCGGCGGCGGCGGCGCAGCTGCGGGCGCTGCTCGGCGCGTGGGAGCGCTGCTGCGGCGCGGCGGGCACCTCGGCTGCGGGTGGCAGTGGCGGCACACCGTCACGGGCCGGCATGGAGCCCCAGCAGCTGGCGGCGTGCCTGGTGGGCTGCGCGCACATGGGCCTGCAGCTGCAGCCGCAGCCGCAGGACGGGCCGGCGCAAGCGGCGGCGGCGGCCGGCACAGGCGGCGGCGGTGGCGGCGGCGCGGCGGCGCTACTGCCGCCGGCGCTGGTGTCCCACAGCCTGGCGCTGATCCTGGGCCCCGTCCGATCCAGGGCCACTGGCGGCGCCGCCTCTGCCTCGGGTGCTGGTGCCGCCGCCGGCGGCGGTCTGGAGGTTGCCAACGCGCTGTGGGCGGCGGCGCGGCTGGGCTTCCGGCCGCCCTCCGGCTGGATGGCGGGGGCGGTAAACCGGCTGGCGGCGGCGGTGGAGGCGGAGGAGTGGGAGGAGGCGCGCGGGCAGCCGCCGCAGGGCGAGTACGGCAGCGGCTACGGCGGCGGCGTGGGCGTGGGGCCGCAGGAGCTGGCGAACGCCTGGTGGGCGCTGGGGCGGCTGCGGTGGGCGCCCGCGCCCGAGGCGGCGAGCTGCCTGCTGCGGCGGCTGCTGGCGGCGGCGGCGGCGGGCGAGCTGCGCAGCGGCGAGCTGGCCATGGCGCTGGCGGGCGTGGGGCGGCTGGGGCTGGTGCTGCCCAAGGTGCATGCGTGCGAATGTGTGCGTGCGAATGTGCGCATGCAGTGGCGCTGGAGTGGCGGGTCAATGCGCGGTACAGTCCGTAAGAAAAGTCAAGCAAAACATGCATCTGCCCACACACGTCTGAACCCGCTTGCCATACCTAACAGCTCATAACCATGCAACCCCCCGTCCTCCGCAGAACTTGCTGGACCGGCTGGTCGCCATCGTGCGGCGGCTGGCGGAGGCGGAGGCGGACACGGCCGCCGGCAGCGGCAGCCACCAGCCCGGGCCCCACCAGCAGCAGCCGCTGCCGCGGGCTGCGGCCGGTGTGGTGCCACCGCGCACGCTGGTGACGCTACTGCGCGGCCTGGCCGCCATGGGCGCCGCCTCGCAGCGCAGCACCGCCGCCGCCGCGCTGGAGCGCTCGCTGGCCGGCTGGGCCGCAGCCGCCGCCGAATCTGCCGCCGCCGCCAAGCACGCAGCGCACAGCAGCAGCGGCGGCCGCGGCGGAGGAGGCGCAGCGGACGGCGGTGCGGAGGAGGCGGTGGCTGCTGCCGGCGGTGCTGATGCGTTCGGGCTGGCGGTGACTACGGCGGCTATGGCGGCGGCGCCCGCCAGCGCCCGCCAGGTGGCTCTGGCGCTGCACTCGGCGGCGGCGCTGGGCATCACCTTCGAGGGGCGGCGCGGCCTGGCGCGGTCCGCGGCGGCGGCGGCGCGCCACGTGCTGCTGGCGCCGCCGCCGCCGCCGTGCGGCGCCGCCACTACCACCTCCTCCGCCTCGGCCCACCATTACAACCACCACGACGACACGTCTGCAGCGCCGCCGCCGCTGACGGGCCGCGACCTGGCCATGGGCCTGGCGGCGCTGGCGGACATGCGCGCCGTGCTGCCGGCGGCGGCGCTGGCGGCGGCGCTGCGGCGGCTGGGCGAGCTGTGCGCCGCCGCCGACGCGGCCGCCGCCCCGGGAGCGGGCGCTGCGAGCAACACAACGGCGCAGCAGCAGCAACAGCAGCAGCAGCAGGCACAGCACGAGGCGCAGCACGTAGCACAGCACGAGGAGCTGCTGCCGGCGGGCGACCTGGCGCTGTCGCTGTACAGCCTGGGCCGGCTGCTGCAGGCGCACACGTACGCGCGGCAGGAGGCCTGGGTGGCGGAGCGCCAGCACGCCGCCCTGCGCCGGCGCCGGCAGCAGGCGCAGGCCGCCGCGGCTGCCCGCACCTGTGCGCCACAGGGACGCCACGACGAGCAGCGCGTGTCGGCTGCTGTTGCTGCCGCTGGCGCGACGGCGGAGGTGGAGGTGGAGGAGCAGCCGGCGACGGAGGCGGAGCCGCGTGTGGCGTTCCCGCGGCAGTGGGAGGCCGCGCTGCGGCACCGGCCCGAGCTGGCTGCAGCAGCGGCCGCCGTGCTGCACCACCTGGAGCGCCGCCTGCTGCTACTGTCGCCGGTGGCCGTCCAGCCGCCGCCTTCGGCCGCTACTGCCACCGCTGCTACTGCCGTGACCGCTGGGGGCATGGGCGCTGCTGGATGTCAGGCCGGGGGGGGCTCGCGGGCGGCGGCGGGGCTGCTGGGCGGTCGTGACCTGGTGCAGCTGCTGCAGGGGCTGGCCGCCACACGCCTGGGCGCGGCGGCGCTGCAGCCGGCGGCTGAGGCCCCAGGGGCCGTAGCGGAGGGCCAGGCGGAGGAGCTGCGGCGCCAGCGGCAGCGGCGCCTGCGCGCGACGGTGCGGCGGCTGACGCCGCGGCTTGGCGGCGTCATTGCGCGCGGCCTGGCGAGCGACACCGCCGCCGCGGCGGCGCCGCTGCCGCTGGGCGCGGCGGCGTGCACCTGTGCGGCGCTGGCGGCTCTGGGCGGCGAGCTGCACCCCGCGCTTGCGGCGCTGCTGCTGCGGCGGCTGAGGGCGCACGCGGCGGCGCTGCCGCTGCTGCGCAACAGCGGGCCCCGGGGCCGCGGCTGTGGCGGCAGGGAGGAGGCGGAGGCGGACGGCGAGGAGGAGGAGGTGGTGGTGACGCGGCAGCTGCAGGCGGCGGCGGAGGCGCTGACGGGGATGGCGGCGCTGTGGGTGCTGCGGCGTGCGCGCCGGCCCCGGCGTGCTCCTCTTGCCGAGGTGGCTCGGGAGCAGGAGCAGGGCAGCAGGCCGGCCGATGAGGCCGATGAGCCCGACGTGCGCACGCGCGGGGGGCGCGCGGCGCTGCGGGCGGCGGTGCGGGCGGCGGCTCCGGGCGCTCTGGTGGCGCTGCGGCGGGAGGCCGGCCGGCTGCAGCTGCTGGCGGTGGCGCGGCGGCGCTGAGTGGCGCGGCTCCACGAGCACGAAGGGCGTCGGGGCACAATAGCGGGTATGTCAGCTGGGTTGTGGACATGGCTTTAACAGACGGCTTGTGCCCGTTGGTGGTTTACACATGTGATGTTACGACCGTGCGGAGTGTGCAGTGCGGTCATAAGCAATCAGACCAGCTCGGCTGGAGGCTATAAGGTTGGAGCTCGCCCACATCAGGTGCGGCTCTGTGGACTTCGTGGTGGTGGGCGGTAGCGCCCTAGCTGGCGCGAGGAGGGCACTCACGCGGCTGGGTGGGCGCGGGTCCATGGGAGCTAGACGGTATTAGGGATGTTGGGCGGAAGGTAGACAAAAAAAGTGCAGCTTGCCGGAGGAGGTTTCAATAAGGCGCACACGGCACCGCATCGTGCCGGTGCCGCGGGACAACGAACGAAAGCGCAAAGCGTGCTTTTGATGTAGCCAATATTGTGAATACCTGCCTGCGTCGCAGAAGATGTGGACGGAGGCGCCGCCTCTTAAAGCGGGGAGTGAAGATGGAGCCGGCGAATTGCCACGCGGCTCATAGGCTAGACAGCTGTAACATGTATGTGTCTCGATCAGGCATCTGCTGGACAGGGCCAAAGCAGACTGGCCGCAACACAGAGCGCCAGGAGGTTGGAAGCCTCGCTGGGTCGACGGCGCAAGTCAAGCTGGCCATCCTGGACGCCGCGTGTCCCACACATGCGTGGCGCCACAAAAAACGGGCTCCTCACACGTGCGGAACAGCGAAGGTTGTGAGACATCCCCTCCGTCGCAGTGGAGGCGCGGAGCGCGCCACTGTAGGCAAGACTGTAGGGGCCCTACATGCATTGGACGCGTCTTAAAAGCGCCTTGCGAGTCACGCAGCGTGCACGCCACAACGTGTGCGCTGGGCTGGCTGTGATAAGCTGCGACTCAGCTGCTAGGTAGGCAGGACCGCTGTGGAAGTGCGGAAGTGTGGGAGGTTCGCCGAATCGCCGCCCACGCCCGTGCAGTACAAGGACGGGACCGGACGTACGAGGCGCAGGGGGGCGGTCGGCCGATGGGCGCTGAGAATATCAGCCACTGTATTGTTCGGCACTTCGGCGCTCCCTTGCACCCACCCCCACGGCCCCAGCCCTACTCCCACCCGTCTGCGCGACCTGTCCCTGTTTGGCCGCCACGCACCACCGAACGCGCACCGGCCACCACGCATTCACCCTGCACCCCTCGGCCCCTCGCTCCCCTTACCCCCCCCCCCCGCGCCCGCTCGCCTCCTTGGCCCCCCTTCTCCACGCCCTTCTTTCCCTTTGCTGAAAGGGCACCTCATCGCGCTGAGGCCTAATGTCAGCAGACGCACCCACGCATGCACACTGCGTTCATCGCGTGACTCTCGTCCCGCCACTTTACGGCACACAGGGTACCGCATCATAACGAGGCATCCGCAACCCTGTTGCCACTGAATATATTGAATTCAAGCTACGCTCTCGATTTTGTTTATGTCTGTGCGCCGATCAAGACGCAGTCGTGATTGACCACGGCATGGCGCGCAAGTTTGCGGGCCCAACCACTGCCTGAAGTTTCCGTCAGCTGTGGGATTACGTCCTTTGGCGACAGTAGTCATCAACCATGGCGTCAGCGATCCCGGAGATCCGCGTGGGTGCCGCGGAGAGGCTCACGCGGGTGTCCAGGCGCTGGTGGGCATTGTGAGCTATGTGCAACGCACGGTTCCACATTGCGCCGGACTGCCTTCATCGGTGAGTTAGGGCTACCGGCGCGACAGACCGGTCTGCAGTGCGAACTTTTGTCCCACTTGCCAATGCTCGCGAGGACTTCAACGGCCAATCAATTGCCATCATCGACATCTATATATTCAATAATCCCGGGCCACTGCAGCCGGTCTCCTTGCGATTTCCCGAGACGCCCGCTCAACTCCCGCGCTTCGCCCCCTTGCGGCACACGCTGCCATCGCCCAAAGCCTCTTCCGCTGCCCTCCTTACCCCGCCCTCACAACTGTTTCTTACACCTCCACACCGCACCGCACCCTTCTGACCCCCCACTCTTCCACTCTTGCCTCCACTCCCCCGGCCCGCCCGCCCTCCGCCCTCCGCAGCTGCCCGCCGACTCGGCGCTGCTGGCGGGCTTCCCCTGCGCCGGCGGCGGCGCCGCCAAGGCGCTGTACGTCAGCCTGCGGCCGCATCTGGTGCTGTACGACATGGCGCGGATGGCGGCCAATGTGAGGGAGGGAGGGAGGGAGGGAGGGAGGAGGAGCAGGAGGAGGAGGGGGCGAAGGGAGGAGGAGGGAGGGAGATGGAGGGAGGGAGATGGAGGGAGGGTGAGGGAGGAGGGAGGGAGGGAGGTGGGGTCCCAGAGGCGCGGTCTGAGGGGTGGGTGGGTGCGGGTAGCGCGGCCGATGTACCTGGCTCGCGGGGGCCCCGGGGGACGGGGGCACCATGGAAGGGGAAGGCGAGGGGGGGGGGGGAGATGTGAACACAAGCCTGGGGAAGGGGGGCTCGAGGGGTCCGGGGTCTGCAGGCGTCGCAGGTTCTGGCCACACTCGTTCGCGCTCGGGGCAGGGCTGGTTTCTTTGGGTTCGCTCAGTCAGTTGCTTTGGGTTCTGGATTTAAGCCCCGTTCCCCACGCCTGCACACACCCCCCCGCAGGACTGCTGGATGTTCCCGGGTGTGCTGTCGCTGCTGCTGTGCTTCGTGGCCACACTGGTGCCCATGCCGCCCGCGCTGTACTGCCAGGTGTGTGCGTGGGGGGTACTTTTTACACTTCCAAAATTAACCATTGCCAACCCAAAACCCATATGCGGAGGAGAGCGGTGTACTCGTGGTCTTGTTGGCGGTCTTAGTCTCGTTCATCTAGTCGTCACCGGCATCTTGGGTCGTCGACTCCAGTCACGTCACCCAGGCTCGCCGCGCAGGGGGCGGAGGGGCAGGGCAGGGGCGGGGTTGGGCTTGGGGCTGCGGGGGGAGGGTTCCATGCATGATTAATGAAGACGAGAAGATGATGACAGATGGTTGCAGCAGAGGGAAGGGGAGGGAGGTGGGGGAAGTGTGGAAGGGCTGGTCATGTGGGGTTGGAGGTTGGAGGCGGGGAGGGAGCTCATTCCCAACTCAAAGCGAAACCGGGGGCAATCCATTGTTACACCTACGTGGAGAAGCCATCTGTGCCGTTTGCCAGAACCTGCAGCCTGACTCATACGCCAACCTGGAGGGTCCCAATCCAGTCCACCCGCATGGGCGGCATCCGTATGGGGCGGCTACGGCATTCACCCGCACACTCGCAACCCCCCCACTCCTCCCCCGCCGCCCCCCCCCCACAAATCCCCAGGTGGTGGCTCCGGCGCTGGTGTTTTACACGCGTGCCATCAACACCGCGTACCACGTGGCCCAGGGGCCCGCCTTCGTGCCCTCGCGCCTGGCCCTGACCTCGCTCTTCTCGCTGTTCTCGCGCCCTTTGACGCCATGTTCTTCCTCTCGCTGCTGCACATGGTGGGTGCGTGCGCGCGTGGGCGCGTGGGCGGGGCTGCCGGGGGAGGCGCGTCGGAGGTGCGTGTGCGGGTGCGGCGTGGGGTCTGCCCCAGCCCGCCGCCTCGCCCGCCGCATCACCACCATCCCTGCCGGCATTCCAGAACGCTCCATGCTCCTCAGCCTCCCAACCCTCTTGCACCCCCCTCTCCACCGCCGCTTCATCGTCCTATCACAATCAGTCATGCACGGGCCGCCTCCCACCCCCCTCCCTCCCTGCCGGGCAGCGCGTGAGCCTGGTGCTGGAGCTGGGCTACAGCCTGTGTGCGGCGGCCTCACTGGCGCTGCTGGCCAGCTGGTACAAGGTGGGGGGAAGGGGTGGGATGAAGGGGTGGGGAGGGCGTGGGAGGGCGGGTGGGCGTGGGGAGGGTGGGAGGACACGCGCGCATGCGTGTCAGTGTGCGCACATGGTGGTTGCGCGTGCGTCCATCTCACACCGATGCGCCGACCGCACCCCGACTGCGCGCAATGGCGCGCTTCGTCGCCTGCCGCAGGCTTGCCGCTGGCCGGGTGCCCCGGAAGCCCACTCCTAACCAAGCCGTTCCCCCACCTCCTCACACGCGTCGCCCTCCCCACACACGCGCACGCGCCGTAGGACCACGTGCCCGGCGGCATCTCCATCCGCTGGCAGTTCGGCACCCGCGCCGCCACCACCGCCGCCGACCTGCTGCTCTACTACCGTTTCGTGGTGCTGCCCGAGCGCCGCCGCCGCCGCCAGGCAGCCGCCGCCCTCCGTGCCGCCGGCAGTAGCAGTGGCAGTAGCGGCGGTGTGGCCGCGCGCGGGGCGGCGGGGCCCGGGGCGGCGGCGGCCGGCTCGCGTGGCGCGGAGGGCGGCGGCGCAGGGTGCGGAAAGGCGGCTGCAAAGGAGGGGTGGGAGGAGTGGGTTGCGGACGCGGGCCCGGTTGCAGCCGCCGCGCCCGCTGGCCCCCTGCTGCTGCTGCCGCCACTGGCGGCGGCGGCCGGATCAGCGACAGCAGTGACGGCAGCGGCGACAGCGTCGTCACCGTGCGCGGGTTCGTGCCTGCTGCCGCTGGCCTGTCTCCCCAGACCTGGACCCACCCTCAACCGTAGCAGCACCACCCGCAGCACCAGCAGCTGCAGCTGGTCCCCGGCCTGGCCCCACCGGCCGCGCCCGGGCCGTCCGCCTGGCCGCTGTATGTACCGCTCGCGGCTGCAGCGCCGGGCGGCGGTACTCAAGGTGTGGGGAGGTGTGTGTGTGGGAAGGGAGGGAGGGAACGGGGTGGGAGGGGGCCCAGGGTGTGTGATCCCCATGACCTGCTCTCGCTCCTGCCACGCGCCCGCGCCGCCGCCGCTGGCCTTTCTGCGATGGGCCTTGCGGCAGCCGCTGCCGACCCTCGTCCCCTTGTGCTACTGCCGCCTGATCCCGCCGCCGCCGCCGCCGCTGCTGCTGCTGCTGCTGCTGCTGCTGCTGCTGCTGCTGCCATCTACCTCCTGCTCATAACGCTGCTGGCTGGTGCTACTGCCGCTGCTGGTGCTGGTACTACTGCTGCGCAGATCCCGTGGGCCGACCCCGGCCAGCTCCGCGGCTGCAGCAGCAGCAACGACAGCGGCAGCATCAGCAGCGCCGCCAGCAGCGCCGACGGCAGGGCGGCGGCAGCGGAGCGCCGGGCGCGGCTGGAGGCGGCGGTCGCCGGCGGCGACTGCGGCGGCGGCGGCCGTGGGCAACAGGCGCAGCAGCAGGCGCTGTGGGGTGTGGCGCTGGAGGCGGGCTGCATACGGCTCACGCTGTTCCTGCAGACGCTGCTGCCGCCGTCGCCGGGGCAGGGGCAGGGGCTGCCGGGGCAGAAGGCGGCGGAGCTGGCGGCGCTGCTGGGTCTGGAGGAGGTGGAGCAGCTGGCGGCGGTGGAGGCGGCGGTTGGGGGCGGCGCCGCGGCAGGTGGGAGGGGTGGGTGGGGCGGGGGTACCGGTAGTCATTTCCAGTTCCCCAATCGACCATTGCCAACCCAAAACGCATGTGCGGAGGAGGTATGTATACTCGTATTCTTGTTGACGGGGGATGCGCCCGTGCCCAGGACTCGGCTTGCATTGCACCACATTGTGCGCGTACGCGTGTGCCTTTGTGTGAGTGTGTGTGCACACATGGCCCCTCAATATACCCCCGCACCCCAATACCCCCTGCGCCTTCGCCTCCGCAGGCGCCGCCGCCGGCACAGCAGCCGCAGCCGCAGCCGCAGCCGAGCAGCAGCCGCGCGAGCCGCGCACGCCGCGGCAGCGCGCGCCGCCGCCGCCGCAGCTGCTGCACCCGCCCTCAGCGCCGGCCCTCACCGCGGCCGCAGCTCCCGGACATTGACGAGCTGGTGCGCGCGCTGAGGCTGTGGGAGGCGGCCGGCGGCGCTGCAGCCTCCCCGGGCGCCCACGGCCGCCCCGCGCCCGTGGTGACGGCGGCGCAGGGCGGGCAGGCGGAGGCGGAGGCGGAGTCGCACCGGGCGCGGCAACTGGCGGAGGTGACATGGCAGCACGTGGAGGTGCTGACGCAGGGCGGCGGCGGCGGCTGCTCGGCCGGCGGCGCGGAGGAGGGGGAGGGCGGGCTGGCGGCCGGTAAAGGGGGTGGTTTGCAGGTGGTGGAGCTGCTGCCGCGTGTGCTTCTGGTGCCCCAGCCGGCGGCGGCGGCAGCGGTGGCGCCCGCAGCGCCCTCGGCGGCAGCAGAGGCCGTGACGGTAGCGGCGCTGCCGCGGCTGCGGCTGCTGCTGCGGCTGCCGGTGTCGGGGGCGGCGGTGGGGGCGGTGGGCCCGGCTGTGAGTGCCGGCGCCGGTGCAGCGGAGCGGGAGGGGGGCGACGCCGCGGCTGCTGAGGCCGAGGCGCACGCGAAGAAGGCCGGGACTGTCGCGGCGCGCGGCCCGCAGCAGCAGCTGCCGGAGGCGCAAGGGCTGGGCCGCGGGCTGGCGCTGCCGCAGGCGCCGGAGGGACTGCGGCAGGGGCTGGCGATGCCGGAGGGCCTGCAGGATCTGAGTGCGACGCTCTACAGCTGCGGCGGCGAGACGGCGCTGCCCGCGCGCCTCACGCCGATCAGCCGGCGGCGCTGCGGCTGCGGCGAGGGCTGCGGCTGGGACCGGTGCGGCCGCTCGGAGACGCAGGAGGCTGGGGCCCCTGCGGGGGCTGGGGCGGCTGCGGAGGATGCGGGCGCATCAGGTGCGGGTGGGGCTGCTGCGCAGGACTGGGAGCTGTGGCAGTTTGAGCTGGACCTGGAGCTGCCGGGGCTACAGCCCGGACAGGGACAGCAGCTACAGCCGGCGGCGCTGGCGGCGCTACTGCCGCCTGGCACGGCCATGGTGAGTTGCAGTGTGGGCCGCGGGTTGATGGGGCCAAGGGCCAAAGGCCAGCGGGAGACGGCTGCGACAGCCACAGCTCGCCTTTCGCACAGCCACACATGCACACACGTGCTCTCAGACACACGCGCACGCCCAATCCACACAGCTCTTCGGATTCCTCAGCCCATACGTCCGCACACAAAACCGTTCGCATGGACGGCTAAACCCCACCTCCACCCTCCTGCTACTCGCTCGTGTGCTGGCTCCCGCGCATGCATCCATCAGCTGGAGCTGCACAGCAGCAGCAGCGCCGGCCGCCACTTGGCCGCCACGCTGCTGCCGCTGCTCACGCCCGACCCCCACTGGCGGCCGAGCTGGCGGCGGCGGTTGGCGCCTGGCCGCGCGGCCGCGCCATGGCGGCGGCGATCAACGACCTGCTGTACGACATGGGCACATGGACGGCCGCCGTGTACGGCACCACTAGTGCCGGCTCGTCAATGCCGTACGGGGTGTCGTACGCGCACGTGGTACGGGATTACGTGGCGCGGCCGCTGCTGCGGTACGCGGGGGACCGGGGCTGGGCCGTGACCGCCGCGCGGCTGCGGGACAGCCTGGGCGGCGGCGGCGGCGGCAGCCACCTCAGCGCGGACTCTGGCCCCAGCCTCAGCCCCAGCTCGGATGCCGGCTCAGGCTCCGGCTCCGGCCTGGGCGCCAGCAGTGGCCCCAGCCTGGGGCCTGTCGCAGAGGACGGCGACGCCGACGTCGGCGCGGGCACTGAGCCGCCGCCTGCACCGCACCACACCGCTGTGTCGCCGGAGCGGAGCCAGCAGCCACAGCCTCAACCCCAGCCCCAACAGCACCGCGGGGGCGGCCGGCAGCTCGAGGAGCAGCCGCCATCGCACGGAGGGAATTATGCTTCTGGGACGGCCGCAGCCAGGGCGGCGGAGGGCGCAGCTGCTGCTGCTACGGCTACTGCTACGGCTACTACTGCTGCTACTGCCATTGTGGCGCCGCTGGGGGCGGAAGCCGGCGGTGCAGCGCGTGCGGCGACAGCGGCAGAGGCCGCAAGCTGGGTCATGTGAGTGCGGGCGCATGGCGGCTTGCGGTGGCGGGCTTGAGACTTGAGACTGCATGTCCGGTGTGGCGGCACCACGAGCTTTACACGTGCGTCTGACATCTTTGCCTGCCAACATGCACACGGACGTGAACGATTGGGCGTGTTCCCCAGCCACCTGCGAACCCCTTGATGCCACACACACCGACACGCTGCCTTCTGCAGGTGGCTGGCGGCGTGCCTCACCCGCCTCGCCTGCGCCGCCGCCTGGGCAGCTCCCGGCGGCGGCACCGGTGCGCTGCTGCTGCGGCTGCTGCTGCCGGTGGTGGCAGAGGCAGCTGCCTTACTGGTGAGCCGGGCGCCGCGGCCGCCGGGCCCGGTGCGGCCAGGCCGGCGCCGCCGCGGCGCGGCAGCAGCACCACTGCTGGCGGCGGCGGTACGGCTGCCGCTATACGCGACGTTTGCGCTGTACGGCACGTACGGCATGGCCGCGACGTGGCCGCGTGCGGCACTGGCGGCGGCGCACGTTGAGGCCGCGTCGGCGGCGGTGTTCGCCGTACTGCGCGTGTGCGTTGTTGCGGTTGGGCAGTTGTGGCTGTAGCGAGGACGGAGCTGGCCGCGGGCAAGGCAAGGTTGAGGAGGGCACGGCACTGTGGCGGTCGCTCCTGCTGCTGCTGCTACTGCACCGCCTCTGACGGCAGCGACCAATTCAGCCGTTGCGGTCCTGACATGCTGGTCCGCACGGTGCCTAGGCAGGCCGTCCGTCAGACTGTGAACATGTGATTGTGTGAATGGGAGTCAAGGCCTGTCAAATGAATGCCAAGCGGCGAACAACCGGGCTGCACTGCCCTTCCACAGACTCAGGTCGCCAGTCCTCGCCGCGGCTCTCCCGCCCCAACCAGTTTGTGTCCCGCATGCACATATTTCATTGCGCATAGATGCCTGGCTGCATGCACGCGGGGGGCGGGTACCTGCTCGGATGCGGTCGTGCATGGGTCTAAATTCATGTTTCTGGGCAGGGGGTAATCTGGCCGTTGCTTTCCCAGGCGCGCAAAAGATGAGACCTTAAACCAAGTGCACACGGACCAGCCACACACCCCAAAGCTCTGACACTAGTTGGCTGTCCCGCTTTGGCCGGAGCCCACACGCTTGCTTCCCGTGAAAACACCCATTTCCTGGCACCATAAGACGCTGGTGGCGTGCCTCCGCATTGTATTGCATGGCGTAGCACGGCTGGTGCCAGCTGCGCGTTGGACGGGGCACTAGGTAAACCGTTCACTGTGGGCGCTTACCGGGGCGGATTCTCCGTGTGCAAGGACGCCATATGTTGGGGAAGTTGCAGGGTGGTGGTGACACCGACTTTTGCTCCGTAGTGAAGGCCGGGGCGGGACTCCGACTGGTATGGCAGGTCGTCAAGGAATTGCCGTGCGCTCTCATTGCTGATTAGTTTGGTACTGAAATGGAATATAGCCGTCGCGAGGCTAGCCTGGAACGCTGAGCAACGTATGCACGGCTTGCATTTGCGCATCAGAGCGGAACTGCAGCTGCGACGACCATCCAGCTGGATGACATATGCAGAGAGATGTATCACAGCTTATATCAATCGTTCTAGAAGCGGGGAGGTCGACTCCCTGCCAACTTTGTCCACGCATCCCCCGCGCTAAATTCGGTCTCGTCTCGTGTGTGCTATCAACGCGAGCAGGTGACCAGCCCGTTATGCAACCAAGTTATGTTTATATTAGCAAGTAACGTGTGCCAGGTTCCAGGGTTCCATGTCAGCCCCCACGTGTCAGCCCCCACGCCTAATCCGCGCACCACACGCGCTCACACGAAATGGACGGACCTGGTTGGCACCAGCGCCTTCAATGCGCACCGCCTGGCAGTACCCCAGCTCGCCGCGGCTCTCCAGCCCAACTCTTGCGTCGGCCATGCATGGGAGACCTACGCCGCGTGGCTGCTGCCTGCGATGGAGGACGCGCTGGTGCAGTCGAACGGCACCACAGCTGCCACAAAGCACGTGTTTGGCGCACAGCATGCTGCGCCATGCTACCGTGCCTGGAGCTGGCTGTGCGCCCAACCGGAGGTTGGCCCAATCACCAGGCCCCCCTTCTCGGCCGCGACGCCCCTAGTGCCTGCACGCGGCCACAACGCTACTGCAGCAGAGCTTCCGTCGGCAATCACGGCGGACTGGCAGCGGCTGGGGCAGTCAGCCTGCCTTGTTCACCGCTACGTGTTTGCGGCCGCTGCGCGCGTGGGGGTGCTGCGCGGTTTGCTGCTACCAGCGACACAGCCTCATGTGGCGACCCCTGCGGCGGCGGCCCTTGCGGCGGCGGCCCCTGCGGCGGCGGACCCTGCGGCGGCGGACCCTGCGGCGGCGGCCCCTGAGGCGGTGGCCCCTGCGGCGGCGGCCCCTGCGGCGGCGGCCCCTGCGGCGGCAGCCCCTGCGGCAGGGCGTCCCAAAAGGCAGCCGCCTAAGAAGCAGCAGGCATTGCTGCCCAAGGAAGCCACGTTCGAGCTCTTGAGCAACCGGACCGCCTGCAGCCGTGTCACAGGCTGGGCGCTGCACAGCACGCTTCAGAACGCCACCAGGAAAGCCAAGCAGCAGCCCGACGCCGTGGCGACGGCTATGCCAGAGGCATCCCCATCCCCGCCCGCGTCCACACCCTCGCCTTTGCTGCCGCCTCCACCCTTGCACCCGCCGCCGCCCCCGCCGTCATCCCCGTCCCGGCCCCCGTCCTCGCCAGTCGCCACCGTATCCGCTGCCGCCCCCCCCCCCCGCCCGCTACCGCCCCCCCCCCCCCGCCCGCCCCAGCCTCTGCCATTGCCGGAATCCGCGTCGTCACGTCCGCCACTGCCCTGGGGGTCCCCTTCACCAACCCTCCCCACCGGCCTGACCTGGACTGGAAGCAGCGGACTGATGAGGCCGTGCGTCGCCTGGACAAAATCAGCCACATGCATCTGTCCATGTTCGGGCGAGCCTCAACTGCGGCTGCGTACGGGACCCATATGGCGACATACCATATGGAGCACTCTGGATTACCGCCGCCTGACACGCTCGCAGCCTGGGAGGCGGCGGTGGCCAAGCTCGTCGACCGCAGTCAGGGACCCTCGCAACATGACCGAAGGCTTACAGGCGTCCCAGCCCGCCTCCTGCCTGGTCATCCGGTTTCAGGTGGATTTGGCAGCCTTCCATTACAGCAGCACATCTACGCCCGCTGGGCAAAGCGCGCGGCTGCATACGCTGGCCGGGATGGAAGTGGCGTGGCACCTGCAGCGCAAGCCCCGTGGCAGCGGGTTTTTGGGTACCTGCTTCGGTCCTACCATCCCTGCTTTCGCCCCATGGCGCTGCTGACGGCTCGTGCGGACGGGCCCTGGCTTGGCACCCCGTCCTTGCCTCCCGACGTCCACCGCATCGTCACAGCCCTCTCCCACCTGCCCCCAGCAGTCGACATTGGTACCTCCCCTCTCACGCCCGGCGCGTGGTGCGTCAACACGCCACTATATGGGGAAACCCGCTGCTCCCCAACGCGCCACCCTCTGGCCGCCGCCCCGGCCTCGAAGCCTATCACCTACAGCTCACGGAATGCCGCCGCCGTGCGTGTCTACGACGCATTTGCTGCGTATGAAACATCATGGCGTCACCGCCTGGCATCGACTCCGGGCATCCACATCTTCACCTTGCTGGCCACTGAATGGGCGCAGCTGGTGCGGGAACAGCTACAGCCATCTAGCGCCGTGGCGGGCGCTTTTGCGGATCGCGTGCAGGCCATCGCTGCCATTAATGCCCTGCTATTGGACATCAACCCCTCCTGGGCTGCTGCTGCGCGCCTGCACCTTCCTGCGCCCCCTGCGCCCCCAGCGCCGCCGCGTCTCGCACCAAAGCCGTCAGCGCATCCCCCCGCCCCAGCGACCGCCCCCCTAGGTCCCGCTGCCGCCCAGCGAGCCCCCGCCCCCGTCCACCCGCCTACCCACGCAGCCACCCCTGCCCCAGCATTGCCCACCGAGGACCAGGTCGTGGAGATGATTGTCAGCCGCATGGGATGGTTCATCCAGGGGCACCAACGCCCCGTTCCCCTGACCGCCTTGGCTGTCCGCGACGGCACAGCAATGCAGCTAACTGGCGTCAATGAGGACCGCACACGTCTTCACCATGCTTATGTGGTTGAAGCCCTGGGCGTCACCCTGCCTCCCGCCTTTGGGCGCCAGCGCCTGGTCCAGTTCCGGCGACACATGGCCTCGGTGTGGCTAGTGTGGCAAGTACGATGGGAACTGAAGCACAAGGAGGTGCTGTGGCGGTTGGCGGTTGACGGTGTGGGCATGCTGGGAAATACGCACATCCATGGCAGCTCGCCGGAGCCGTGCGTATGTGGCGCATACGCCTCTCCCCCGTTACCGGCGGTGATGCCGCCCTCGCCTCGACTGCATCACTTTTGGGAGTGCCCCATCGCGCAGAGTGTGGTGGAGCTGCTACAGGACACCGCCATCAATGCTGGCCGCACCGACGCGGGCTGCCCTGTCCGGCGGCATCACGTTTGGCTGCTGGAGAGCCCGGACCCAACGCAGATACAGCAATGCGTATGGGAGGTGGTGGCCCTGGCCGCACTTACTGCGATGGAGAGTGCTCGGCGGTACATGCGTGCACGGAAGCCATTCGCTGAGGGGGCTCTGGCCCGGGCCAAGGCGGTAGCACTAGCTAGCATCAGAGGCTTGCTAGCCGACTTCGCTTCGCTTGGATTGCCACGGCGCCGGCGGGATAAGGCCTGGCTGAAATCGTCCGACACACACCCCTTCCTGCGTGTGTGTGGTGACCAGATGGAAGTGGCCATTCCGGATGTGTGTGACCTTGACGACATGTGATTCCGAAACTACGACTATCTGACTTGACCAAACACGGAAATGCGAGTAGTGTTATAGCCACGTTTGTGCGTTTGAGATGGGGTGGGTTGCATGCAACCGTGGGCAGGATTGAGGGGCCGATCGCAATTCAGGCTAGTTGGGGCTCTGGTTTCAACGGGTTCCACTGTATGTGCCTACTTTTCTGCCTGTTAAACAGCATTGGGCGCCACCGCTCTGATTAGGTGATGCGCCTGCTAGTCCTACTACTGAATTGACATCGAACCTGCCTATGAAACACATCTCTGCGCTCAGTGACATCCGTACGGCTGGCAAACTTTGCCAGGTGTGATGGTCAGGGGAGCGACCCGAGAACCCGAGAAGGGTCCACCTGTAATACTCACTCACTCAGAGGCGTGCCTGGTGGAGAAGCTGATCGTGGCGCACACGGACGGCTGCCGCCGGCGCAGCTTTGACGACGACCTACTGCCGGGCCAGAACCTAGGCCGCATTGTTGTCCCACATCCCTCCATCACCGAATTCTTCGAGGGCCAGCAGCGCAGCCTGATCTCGCACGTAAAGACCGCCAGCAGCGTACTGCGCGGAGGCCCTCTGGTCGTGCAGGGCTGGATTGACGAGGTGCGGTACGACCTGGGGGCCTGGGGCAAGTTCCAGGCGGCATGCACGTCGGCGGGGGTGTCAATTATGTCAATGCAGCCTGGCGACGCACAGCCGCAACAGCAGCCTGGCGACGCGCAACCGCAACAGCAGCAGCCTGCTGGCGACGCGCAGCCGCAACAGCAGCCTGGCGACATGCAGCCGCAACAGCACTACTCGCTGTCTGAAGTCCGTGCTCTGATGGGCGTACTGGTGACCAAGTACGTGCACGCCAACCTTGAGGGGCTGCTGCGTCACCTCAAAGTGCTGGTGCAGGCTGATAAGACCAGTGACCGGGCGCTGCGGGATGAGAGGCGGGCGGACGCAGCGACAGCTGCAAAGAAAAGCGCGGCAAGCACAGCGGCCGCCAGCGCAGACGGCCCGCGTCGTGGCCGCAACAACACGGCGCCTGCAGCAGAGGCACTGGAGGTGGAGTCCGTGGACGAGCCTGCCAGTGCAGACAGCAGCACCGACTGTGACTCGGCCTACGGCGATGACTGCGTCTGCCACCTATGCAACGAGCCGGAGCCAGCCGACGCGATGCTCCTGTGCGACAGCTGTGACCAGGGCTACCACAACTTCTGCCTGACGCCCAGGGTGGACGGCATCCTGGACGGGCTGTGGTTCTGCCCCCGCTGCGCTCAGCTCGAGGCGCCCGCGGCTACAGTCGCCCGCAAACGCGCTGTGGACGCTGCGCCCGCAGAAGCAAAGCGGACGCGGCCGACGGCAGCAGCAACAGGCGCGCAGCAGGTCACGGCGGCGACTGATGTGGGTGCAGCAGCTGTGGCGGTGGCGGTCAGCGTCAGTGCAGGGGCGGCTGGTGGCTTGGGCACGGCGGCCGCCATAGAGCCTGTTGCTTCCAAGCAAGGGCGCGCCAAGCGCAGGCTTCCCGCAGAGGCACCACCCATCCAGCGTGAGGGAGCGCGCAAACGGGTGCCATCTGTGCGCCTGAAGGACTGAGTGCTCAGATGTGGGTCAACAAGGGGTGTCAGCTTTGTACAGCTGGAAAATGGGCTGAACCCCCGTACGCTTGGGAGCTAGTAGGCATGTAATGGCCCCCGTCAGAGCCTCCATGCCCCTAGAAGCACAGACGCGTGGCTAGGGACCGCGCCATCCATGCGTGCCTTGGCACGTTACCAAACACCCCAAGCATTTCTTAAGCCTCCTGCCATACTCAACACCTCCCCGGCGCCCCACGCTCAAAGGGCTAGGCGCGGGGCGGGGGCGACCTCGGGGCTTTTCGGCATTCTGGCGCGTTGGCAGGCATGGCTCGGCAAGTCGCTCAAAGCTTTCGATATACGTTCCCGCTTTGCTTGCCGCCAACATAGTTTGCCCTATAGACTGCATATCAGCGGGCACCGGATGCTTTCCTCGCGACCTCGCGAAAGTCAAATGTCCCTAGACGCGCGAAGGCACTTCTCGCTCCGCCCGAATTTTCCCTGCCGCCTATTTACATGCAATAGGCATTACCAAACACTAATACGTAGCAGTCGCGGTTTGCGCCAGTATGCTATGTTTTGCCGACGCACGCACGCACGCACGCACGGACAGGGGTGTTCCTGGGGGGCTTCGCCCCCCCCCCCCTGGAACGCTTCGCTGGGGGGGCTCAGCCCAAAAATCAAAAGTGACGCAGTATGGAGTCGGGGAAGAACGGCATTGCGGAGAGTGCAGCACAAGCACAGCGAGGACAATACGGTGTGGGTTTTGTACATGTACACAGAGGCTTATGGTCCAAGTTATCAATGCGGCTATCTGGGGTGGCAGCGATGGTGATGGCGGCGAAGGTGACGGTGCCTGTGACATGGTCAGGGCCGGTGGAGGCGGGTGGAGGCACCACGCCCCTGGCCAGTCAAGGGACGCGCCAAATGGCCTGCACCACACACGATATGTAGGTACAGGCTGGGCAGGCATTACATGCTCGGGGGTTTCACGTGCAGAGGAGGTCAGGTGTGTGAGCACTGTGCAGGGGCGGCACTGAGCACTTTAGTCCATTAGGAGGCTAGCGCAGGCAGGAGCAGGGGACTCCCCTGGGCAGGAGTCGGGTGGTCAGGAGAAGCATAACAGCGCAGCTCTGCTGACGCACAAGCACAGGGGAGGCATGTAAAGAAGGTTTTGCAGCAATCATGCGCTTCACGGCCTCGCGGTGTGCGTCCAGTAAGGTGCCAGGTCCAGGGGGGGATGTCGGGATGCCTCTCCGCTGGGGGACGGAAGCGCACGACGCGCGCTTACGGGAACACCGACGACCACGGACCAAACCCCTAAATATGGCATCTGTACATATGTGACAAGCTGTGGGTCGGGGTCGCTGGCTTCGGTGGGCTTTGGAAAGGGCTCCAAACCGGTCATTTCCGCGGAGGGTCTGGCTGGCCTCGCGCATCGGCCCCTAGGAGCCGCGCCCTTCGTTTTCTGGCGGTTCCTTTAATTCAATATGTAGCCGCACAGCTACTGAGGTGATTACAAGCCTCCGGAATTTCGCTCCGCGTGTTTCCAGTACGCGCGCATGGGCAAGGGCCGACCCGCTCGACCGACTCGTTCTTGGGCCCCTATCATTTCCAATGACTGTATAATACTAATACATACGCGAATGCATGGCCAGGAGCTCCTTGGGAGGGGTCCGAACACGTTTTGGCCGGGTCCCATGCAGCGCGAGCCTGGATCCAGGCCGAGTTGCATACCCCTCTCCCCTGTTTTTGCCGTTATTTTGCGCCCCAGCACGCGAATGCACCACCGACGCATTCGGGCGCGTATGTCTTGTGGTAACAGGCCCCAGAGCTTTCCTTATTGTTTTAACCTACATTATGATACTGGTTTAGAGACTTCCTTGTGCACTGCGAGCTCGGCAGCAACAACAACGGAATGTCCGCCAGCATCCCGACAGCGAGTTTCCCACAAGTTAGGCAAACTCCTTCAGACGTGCGTACATATTCATCTATATAGTATAAAAGAATTATTACGTCGAATATTGCGTACTATGCTTGAGGTCGGCTGACTTAGACGAAACCAGCGTTGAATCGTGCCTAAAAATACCCTGGGTGGCCAACATGCGCCGGAACCCAAATCTGACCCGGCAGGCTCGTAGGGCATGGTATATACATCTTAAGTCCCGGCGGACAGCCCCTAACTACGAGAACCCAGTAAGAACGGGGGCTGTATAAAATTACCCCTTCATAAAATTACAACAGACCACCTGTACCTATTTGCAGCACTGTGCCGTGCTGCGTTGTGCATCAACATAGGATCGGTCGGATTGAGCACGGCACCCAGGCTGGAACCTCGACGTCAAACTCAGTTACACACAATGCTGCTTCGCAACTGCTGCACACCCCCTGGCCCGGCTGCGCCTCGCAGTGCGTGGGTACGCAAACCAAACAACCCTTAGAGCCTCCACACACACATGCCTCAAAGGACCCCATTGGACCTCGGGCAGCACGCCCCGCCGCCCGCGGCACTGCTGCGGCCGTGCCGCCATTGGCGCACCCCGTGTGGCCCCGCCTCCTCCGTGTCCACCACAGCAGCCCCACAACGCCCCGCCACGCGCCGCCCTCCCCTCAAGTCCGCGGCCCAGCTGCAACACAGGCGCGTCGCCACACACCCACACACATGCGCCAGCAGTACCTGCACCCCACCATCGCAAGAGCCCCCGGGTGGTGCGGCGCCCACCACCTCACCTGTGCTCACGACTCTGCTTCGGGCGCGTGTGTCCCGTTCGCCGCCGCACCCTCAGCACCCGCCGCCGGGCCGTCCGCCATGCATGTCCGTGTCGGAAGCAAAAATGTGTCCGTGTGCACCCGCCATTGCGTCCATCTGAAAATCCTACCGATAGAAAGCCAACACATACACACCAGCCCGGTACATACTGTGTGCCCGCACTGTACGCCCCGCTTGCAACTAACACCTCTCGCAGCCTCGCAGGGGCATTCCAGTGATGCCGACATGGCACTCCCTGCACTGTGGGTTCGTTCGCAACCTGCCTACACGCACATAAATTACTGCCCGACGTGGCCATACAGTACGGTACATGCAGGCCGGGTAGGTCTGTCCCGTCTGGGACCGTGCTCAGACGGCCTGACAGGTCGCAAGGAACGCTCACATTTGTCACATCCGTCCCATGTAACGCGGCTGCACGGCGGCGGCGGAGCGCCCCCGCAGCTGCTTACCCCAGCACTGCGAAACAGCAGGGCGCAACGGCGGCGGCCCCGCGAGAGGCTGCACCTGCACCTGTGCCCGGGGCGCGCTGGGTTTGCCGCTGCGGCTGGGCAGCGGGCGGTTGTAGGTCTTCGTCAGCACCTCGCTGACGCGGCCGCTGCTCACGAACTTGCCGAGCTGGGGCGGGTAGGCGTCCAGGACCTTCTGGTGCTCCGCGATGGGGGCGTGGTCGAGCACATTGCGCTGCAGGGCGTGGAACCAGCGCAGCCCGAC
The DNA here is from genome assembly GCA_016834605.1 of Chlamydomonas incerta. Classification (NCBI taxonomy): domain Eukaryota; kingdom Viridiplantae; phylum Chlorophyta; class Chlorophyceae; order Chlamydomonadales; family Chlamydomonadaceae; genus Chlamydomonas; species Chlamydomonas incerta. The sequence goes on from JAEHOC010000025.1 coordinate 1,205,118, forward strand.
CGTGGCGTCCTGCCGAGCTTGTGCCTCGTGCTTCCGCACGAAGCTGCCCTTTCCGCCGATGCTGTTGTAGGGGTGGTCCAGGACCTGCGTGCATGGCGGTGGGTGAGTGAGTGAGTGAGTGGGGCACCACATGCCGTGACCAACCAACACAGTTGCATGGAAGGGCAAACTTGTTGGCTGATGACCGCACGCAGGGCACGGAAAGACAGGCTCTGGCACACCCTCCCGTTTGTTCTTCCGGAAAAAAACTTGACAAACTATGTGACTGTGGCCAATCTCGCGGTGCGGTGGATCACCCACCGGGAACGCACGCCCCAACACCCACACTGGCTGCCTTACCCGGACGAACCACTCCGCCTTAAGCAGGTCATCCGGCGGCAGCTGCAGCGCAGTGGCCATGTCCTCCAGCAGCCTGCGCAGGTCCTCGCAGCTGTCGAAGTCAGTGGAGTGCTTGCAGGTCTCCCCGAGTGTAGCCAGCTCCCGAAACAGCCTGGAGCTGGTCCACTGGATGGACACGATGGAGTCCAGCAGCACCCCTGACTCCGTGGTGATCGCCTAAGCAGGGAGTGGTGGGCGGCGGCATACAGTGCAGTGGTTTGCGGCTTGCGGAAATGGGGCTATGAGCAAGGGAAGGCACGCCGTGTGGATGCTGCATGCGGGAATCCCCAATAGACGTCGGCCTGTGCCGCTTGCGCTGCCCTGGCCCTCCAGCCCAGCAGGGGGCGTCAATGCAAAGCGCAGCCGGGGGTGTATCAATCCATGCAGGGTTTACTTTTGTATCACGCGCATCTCGTGCTTCCATATCCTCCGCCCCATACTGCTGCCTAGGCTCAGACTTATCTCCAGCTACGCAAAGCTGACACCCCTAGCCGCCGCGTGATGCGCATCCCCCGACTTTCCTAATCCCATTCTGAATGGAGAACCCTGCGCGCGTGTGGGCATCAATAATCACGCACGCACGCACCTGCAGCGTCTGAGAGAACAGCGGGTTGTCCAGGTACAGCCTGCCCTTGCGCTTGGTGGCGTAGGCGGCCAGAAGCGCCGTGAACGCCGGCGGCAGCTTGGCGGGCTCCACGCCAGCCAGCGGGTCCAGCAGCTCGCGCAGGAGCTTCAGTTGCGCATCAGGCTGCCCCAGCGCCTCCAGCACTACGCGCAGGTCCGCCAGAACCTGCGTGAATGGACACGAGAATGCATGCAGCAGTCGGTGACAGCTACTGGCCATCGCGTTGTCTAGCTCCGTCCTGTTGAGATGGCGGAACGCTTCGGCGAAGCTGCTTTGCCAGTAGGCGCTTTACACACGATGCAGCGTTGCTGCCTGGCGCCAGTAGTTGGGGGTTGGAGTGTGCGTGTGTAGTTAACTTTGACCGCGCTCAAACGGGGGCTTAACTCCCCCGCGGCGCCGATCCACCGCATGACTCACCCCGCACACATGCGGGCGCGCACTCGCACCCAAGTTCGGGACGCACCACCCCACGGGTAGCTGCTCCCGCTAACCCCAATTACTAACACTCCCCCTCGGACCGAACTGGGTCCAACAGCAAACCGTCCACAGACAGCTAACTGATAACAGGGGGAAATGCACGTCACCAGTTAACAGCCGTAGAGAAGGAGTTATCTCCCCCTCGTGGAAACCACCGTCTGGCATATCTGCCCTTCATAGCGCTAGGCCTCCGCCTTGCTGCACATTGGCAGAACCCAAGCATGGTCCCATACGGCTGACATCCCCACTAACATGTCGCCTCAGCGACGTCTGTCCTTGACAGAACCCTTAGGTGCTGACACCCATCGCCGCGCGGCAGTTAATGAACTTCGCTGAGGGCAGCGCCTTGGTCAGCGCGTCTGCCGTCATCTCCTCCGTCGGGCAGTACTGCACCGACACCTCGCCGCGCGCCACGCGCTCGCGCACCAGGTGGTGCTGGATGTCGATATGTTTCGACAGCGGCGATGAGGCGATGGGGTTGCGCGCCAGGCTGAGCGCGCCCTGGCTGTCGCTGCGGATGGTGACGGCTCCGCTGCTCAGCCCCAGGTCCGCTGCCAGCTTCCGCAGCCACAGCGCCTCCTTGGTCGCTGCAGCCGCTGCCTGGTACTCGGACTCTACTGACGAGGCAGCGACAGTGCGCTGCTGCTGGCTGCACCAGCTGACCGCCGTCTCGCACAAGTCGAAGACAAAGGCGGTTTGCGAACGGCGCGTCATGGGGTCGCCCGCCCAGTCGGCATCGCAGTAGCCACTGAAGGGGCTGACTCCGTCGCCGCCGCCAACGTCAGCCACGCCTCCGTCAGGCGGCCCCTTAAATCGCAGGCCCATATCAGCGGTGCCCTTCAGATACCGCAGCACGCCCAGCGCCAGCTCGAGGTGCACCTTGGTCGGCGCCGCCATGTGCCGCGCGAGCAGGCTCAGCGCAAAGGCAATGTCGGGCCGGGTGCTCACGGCGAGGTAGTTCAGTTCGCCGATGAGCGAGCGGTACGGGCCACCATCCGCCAGCGCCGGCTGCTCGGCGCTCGCCGCCAGCACACGTGTGCCCGGCGGCAGGGGCAGGCTGCGCGGCTTGGCGTCAGCCATGCGGTGCCGCCGCAGCAGGTCGCTGATGTACCGGCGCTGCAGCATCAGAATATCGCCGGTGCTGGGCTCCCGCTGAATCTCCATGCCCAGGTAGATGCTGACCTCTCCCAGGTCACGCACCTGGAAGCGGTCTCCGATGGCGGACTTGACCGCCGCCAGCTGCACGGGGCAGCTGGCGGCAATCATCAGGTCGTCCACGTGCACCAGCACGTAGACGGGGCCCGCCTCGTCGTGCCGCACGAACAGCGCGGGATCCGCTGTGGCCGGCGTGAAGCCGATCCGCTCCAGCCCCTCACTCAGCTTGCGGTACCAGCAGCGCGGCGCCTGCTTCAGCCCGTACACGGACTTCAGCAGGCGGCATGCCAGCGGCTGGCTGCGGCGGCCCGCACCGCCGCTGCCGTCCCCGCCAGCGCCATCGCCGCCGCCGGCACCTCCGCCGTCGCCGTCGCCGTCGCCGGTCTCAAATCCCTCCGGCTGCTGCATCCACAGCTCCTCGTCAACCTCGCCATTGAGAAAGGCGGTTATGAAGTCCATCTGGTGCAGCAGCAGGCCGCGGCGGGCGGCAATGGCCGCAATGGCCCGCAGCGAGACAAAGCGACCGGTGGGAGCAAACACCTCGCCGTAATCTATGCCCTCCCGCTGGGCGTAGCCCCTGACTACCAGGCGCGCCTTGAAGCGCTTGGAGCCATCCGGCTGCGTCTTCACCTTGCACACCCAGCGGTTGCCCAGCAGGCGCACACCCGGCGGCGGCACCTCCAGCCGCCAGGTGGTATTGGCCCACTGGGACTTCATTTCCTCCTCCATGGCACCGCGCCACTTCGCAGCATTAGGCCCTCTCATGGCCTCAGCGTAGCTGCTGGGCTCGTCCGCGTCCGCAGCCGCCGTATCCGCAGCCGTAGCAGTGCTGCTGCCGTAGGCCTCCTCATCATCTGACGGTGGCGCCAGCACAGGCTGCTCGTCATCGCTGTCGTTCTCAAACAGCTGTTGAGCTGCCGCTGCCGCAGCCGCCGCGGCGCTGCTACTGCCACCACCACCGCCACCCGCCGCCGCGGATGCGGCAGCAGCAGTGACCGGCGCGAGAGGCGGCGTGAGCGGGAGACGCTGACTGCGGGTGGCGGGCCGAGAAGGCCCCGCCGCCGGCACCGGAGGGGGCACCGGCGGCGCGGTGGGGTGGGGGTTGCCAGCGGCCGGTTCCGCCGGCGCCATGTCAGGCGCCGGCGGCGCTGTGCCGGCCGAGGGCACTGCAGCTGTGCCATCGCTGCCGCCCCCACCGCTACCGCCCGCTGTCACGCCGAACGGCACGCCCGCCAGCCGAGACGCCGGACCCCGTACGTCTTCGTCCCACTGCACGTCCCGGCTCACCACCACCTTGCTGCCGACCAGAACGCGCGACGCAGCGGTGTTACGCTGGAGGCCCAGGTACGTGCCGACGCTGGCACGCGGGCTGAGCTTGTCGCGCTGGTTGGCCGGTGTCGTCACGAAGACGCGGCAGCCGAAGGTGCGCAAGTCGGAGACATCAGGCTTGGCGCCGGTGAACGCCTCCCAGGGCGTGGTGTCGCCGCTGGAAGAGGGGCTCAAGTTACGCAGGTGGCAGGCGTAGGTAACTGCCTCCGGCCAGAAGCTAGGGGGTAGCGCCGCTTCAAACAGCAGCGCGCGGGCGCGGTCCATCACCGTGCGGTTGAGCCGCTCAGCGGCTCCGTTCTGCTGCGGCGTGTACGGCGCGCTGAACGTGTGCACAGTGCCGCGGTCGCGCAGCCACTGCTGCAGCTGCTGGTCCACGAATTCACCCCCATGGTCGCTGCGGAGGTAGCGCAGCTTGCCGCGCAGTGAGCAGCAGGCCTCCAGCTGCCCAATCATCTCCTGCAGCCCCTCGCCAGCGTGGTCTCTGGTGGGCAGCAACCGGACAGCTGACACGCCTGAGGCGTCGTCAAGCAGCGTGACAAAATAGCGCGAGCCACCACGGCCCGTCACGGGCATGGGGCCGCACAAGTCTGAATGCGCCAGCGCCAGAGGCTGCTGCGGCGCGCTGCTGCTGCTGTCGGGAAAAGGCAAAGAGGCCGCCTTGGCCTCGATGCACGTGCTGCACATTGACTCGGCTGCCTGGCAGAGGGCGTTCATGTCCACATCTAAGCCGGTTACGAGAGATTCGCTCACCAACTGCTTCAGCGCAGTCCAGCCGAGGTGAGCGTACCGGCGATGCAGTCGGAGCGCAGCATGCAGGCCAGCAGCCGTCAGCGAGCTGGAGCTGCTGCCGCCGCCGCCGCCGGAAGGCGCGGCCGCGGCGCTGCTGCTGCTGCTGCTATTAGCGCCGGGGCTGGCACTGCTGCTGCCACTAGTGCCGCCGCCGCCCGAAGGCGCGGCGGCGCCGCCGCTGCCCCAGGGCGCGGCGGCCGAGTGATGAGTACCGCTGCCACTGCTGCTGGCGGCGGCGGCGCCGCTGCTGCCCTGAGGCGCGGCGGGGCCACCGCCGGCTGCCGGTGGCGCCGTAACAGGCGCCGCCAGCAGCGACGCAGGCAGCACAGAAGCCAACAGCGGGTACTAACCGCCGCGCGCGCGGCCGCAAAGGATGGAGCGGCCAGCCAGCGCGACGGTCGCAAACTCCCCCTCAAATACTATCTTAGCGCCGCTGACCACCAGCCGGCGCACCGACAGCAGGGTGAGGTGGGCGTCCGGAACCCACAGAACGCCCGTCACGTCAACGCGCTGCTGCCCAGAGAGCATCCGTATGGTACCCGATCCCTCGACCGGGCTGCTGTGGCCATCACCCCACAGCACTTGACCTACTCGAGAGCCGCGCGCGAAGTCGTGTAGCAGGTGGCGATGCGGCGTGATGTGTGCAAAGGTGCCGGAGTCGATGACCGGCACGTCAGAGGCGGCGGCACCCATGGTTGCGCCGCCGACACTTCCTGACGCTGCACTACCGCCGCTGCCACGTGCATTGGGGGACAGCACGTCGCCTCTGCTGCTTCCGCCGCAGACGACGAACGCGCGGCCGCCAGAGCCCGCAGGCCTGGCGCTGCCGCTGCTGCTACTGGAGACTCCCGCTCCAGCGCTGCTGCTGTTGCTACCGCTAGCGAAGTCACGGAAGACTGCGCGGTAGGAGTGGTTCAGCTGGCTGCTGCCTGCGCCCAGGGAAGGCGCGGCGCTGCCGCTGAGGCTACTGCTGCTGAGGCCGCTATGGGCCGCGCTGCTGTAGCCGAATGTGCTGGTGCTGCTGCTGCCGCCGTGGTCCCCAGTCACGGCGGCGCTGGGCACGCCGCCATCGGCCATGCTGCAGCCACCACTGACGCCAGAGCACGCCGGCTCGGCGTCCAGGGGGGTGACGATCAGGCTGCTGCTGACACCTTCGTCAGCCCAGTCGTCAACGCCACCCACTACCAGTACGTGCGCGGACTTGGAGGCGGCGGTGCCGGAGCTACCCGAGCCCCCGCCGCCCTGCTTACCGCGCTTGTGGCCGCCACCACCGCCGCGCCCGCCGCCGCCGCCGCGCCCGCCGCCACCACCGCGCTGCTGCTGCTGCGGCGGCGGCGCCGGCTGCTGCAGAGGCGACCGGATGTTGGCGCGGTGAATGCCGGCTGCGACGTCGGCCTGACGCACGGCGCAGTTGGGCTTGATGTGGCCCGGCTGCTCGCAGTAGTAGCAAATGCTGCTGCTGCTGCTGCCGGCGGCGCCGCCGGCTACTGCGCCGCGGCCGCCGCCGCCATCTCCGCCCAGGCCGCGGCCGGCGCCGCCGCCGCGGCTAACGCCGCGGCTGACGTTGCCGATGTGGCCGCTGTTAGACTGCTCGTCGCGCTGCAGCAGCTCATGCTGCATGAGATAGCCGCGCAGCTCTGCAAGGGACTGATAAGGATTCGCCATGCAGATCTCGAAGGGGACGGCATACTGCGGCTGCGGCAGGCCGCGCAGCAGGCGCAGGCTCATCTCCGCCTCGGTCCAGGTGCCGCCGACGGCCGCAATCTGGTCCCGCAGGCGATACGCGCGCAGGAAGTATGCCGAAATGCTCTCACCCTCCAGCAGCTGGAAGTTGCTGCGCAGAGTGTCGAACTGCATGCGCTTGTGCTGCGCTGCTACTAGGTACAGCTGCCGCACAAACAGGAGTGCAGTCGTGACGTCGGGCGCTGCAACGAGCTGCTGTGCGACGCCGGGACTGCACGCCATACGAAACCAACCAACCGCTGCTTGGCTTTCATCCGCTAACTCGCGCGGCGTGCGGCCAGGGGGCGCCTGGCTTGTTAGATACTCTGACAGTGGCGGTTTCCGCGTGGCAAGCCAGTCGCTAAGGTTGGGAAGCCAAGAAAAGAGGTTGCTCGCGTCCTCCTCCAGCGGAGGAAACGGCGGCCGTCCCGAGGACGGCTCCCCCATCCTACCTAACTAGCAATAAGAGATAAGAGCTTGCCGACCGCGCGCGGGTCACCGCGGCGCGGGGCTCATAACCTGTTGAGGCGGGACGCTTCGGCAAAGCTGCTTTGCCAGTAGGCGCTTTACACACGATGCAGCGTTGCTGCCTGGCGCCAGTAGTTGGGGGTTGGAGTGTGCGTGTGTAGTTAACTTTGACCGCGCTCAAACGGGGGCTTAACTCCCCCGCGGCGCCGATCCACCGCATGACTCACCCCGCACACATGCGGGCGCGCACTCGCACCCAAGCACCACCCCACGGGTAGCTGCTCCCGCTAACCCCAATTACTAACACGTCCAACTGCCTATCATGCGGCAGCAGGGAGCCCAGCTCCAGCGCCTGACCAGCTAGCCAGCTACGGTATTCACCGTCCCCGTGTTCACGTGCACGGTATGTACGTGCGCTCCCACCCATGCATACGTGTGTCCCACGCACCTACCTCGGGAATGAGCTTCTGCGCCATGGTTTGCTCCACCAGCAGCTTGGCCGTGCCGGCCGTGCGGCTGTGCACCCTCCACTCCTGGCACAGGTAGGCGAGCATGGCGTGGTGCGGCGGCGACCGCCACGCCAGGTCGTCCGGCGGCGGCGGGCTCCAGCCCGCGGTCTGGATCTTGAGCTGCTGCCAGGCGGCCCGCAGCACGTCCGTGGACACCGTGGGGCTCAGGTTGAGGCGGCGGTGGTGCATGATCAGGGCGAAGCCGTTGGTCTGCGGCCACGCATTACATACACGCACGCACAGCAGAGGCGTTCGTCAGGCCACACGTACACATTCAGAAGCTTCGGTTCATGGGCAAAAAGAAAAGGATAGGGACACGACTGGGTCAGGACGATATGGCACGTGCGGTGCGGCGGGCTCAGGGCCGGTGGGGTCACATATGATGAGGCAGGCAGGCTAGGCACGCAGGCGGGGTCCGCCCGTGGGGGTCCGCTCACAGCTGCCGGTGCGGTTTGGGGGCGCTCAGGTAGATTCTGAGGCCGAGGGGCCCTGGCATAACAGTAGAGCGTTGGCGTTATCTAGGGCCAGAAATCTATCACTGTCAACTCCTCACCGGGGTGGCAGCCACGTTCGCCCACAGCGTTGCCATGGAGCTGCCTGTGACGGCCCAGGCGACCCAGGGGGGGCTCTCCAGGAGCAGCAGCTTGAGGGCGCTGTATACCGGTAGGCGCATGCACGCGCACAGCAGCGCAGTAGATTGAGTAGAATGGGCAAGGGCATCTGTAAGCTCGCTGCGGGTATGGACGCACGCAAACGCTTGCCACTTGTGCCATGAGCCTGCGCGCGTACGTGTCCTGACTTACCGACGCATGGACAGCACCGCCATCACGTCCAGACGCTGCTGCGCACGTGTGTCCGCCGCTGACGGCGCGGGCTGCACCAGCAGGTAAAAGCTCTGCGCCTCGTCGACGAGCAGGAAGTTCAGGCGGTCCCGCGGCAGGCGCTGCATGAAGTCCTGAATGGCGGAAAGCGAGACGGCCGCCGTAGAGCCGCCGCTGCTGGGTGCGGGTGTGCTGGCGGCAGCAGAGAGCTGCTGGTCCGCGGCGCTCCGCGTGAGTTGGACGAGAAAGTCCGCCAGAAAGCCGCCGGTGCCGCTGCCGCGCTCGCAGACGCTGCAGTTCACGTGCAGGAAGTTGGGCTCTGGAAGCACGGCGGCGGCGGCATGCTGCTGGCCGCCGCCGCCGCCGCCGCCGTAGTAGGTCCTGGCCACAGCCGGCAGGATCTCGTTGAGCGTGAAGGACTTGCCAGTCTGCACAATGGGCGGGCGCAAGGTGGGGAGCTACGTGAACGCATATTATGAGTCGCTCAGCTGGATGGCCCACAACGCTGCATTCAACGCCATCATGTCACGTGTCTGCGTGCACCATGTCACGTGGTTGCGTGACACAGACACGCTGCACGCGATGCTTTCCCACCGACCTTTGTCAGGCCATTCAGCGCCGCCCGCCCGCTGCCCACGCACCTTGACGAGGCCGTTGATGATCAGCGGTGCGATGGGTGCGCCCTCAACGTGGTACTCCTTGACGAGGCGCAGCCAATCCTGCAGCTCAAGGGTCTGCCGGCCGCCGGGGTCCAGGAAGAAGGCGGCACTGCTCACGCCCGGAGTAACCGTGGCAGCACTTGCGGCGGCGGCGGCGGCTGCAGTGTCCGCAGTGTCCGCAGGCTCAAAGAAGAACAGATCCTCATTCTGTGAGTCTTGCCGCAGCCGCAGCTTGCGCACTGGCGGCAGGCCTGCACGCAAGCAAGGATGGCCCGTGGCGCCCGCAGTGTTCAAACAGATTCAAGCAGCCGCTCACTCCCATTGGAAATGTACATAGGATCAAACGCAACGTACGGCATGGGAACGGCCGTGGGACACGTGTAGGTTGGAATTTGCATGCCGCCCCACGCGCTCAATGTGTTCTGGTGCGAGCGGTGGGGTGTGGCGTTGGCTTGGCGCGAGGAGTGCTGACATGCGGCGGCATGCATGTCGCCCCAGCAGGGCACTTTCAGGCTTTCAGTACCGCTAACCAAGACCAACACGTGCCAGCACGCCACATAAAACGTCAAGCCGCTGCGACCGCAGATGGCTGTATCGCAGATGGCTGTATGAGCGACGGGCACACGGGTCCGTAGCATGTATGGCGCAGAAACCTGAGCGAGGGCTTCCCATTTCCGGGCCGCCGTCAGCCCCCAAAGTGCTACTGTCACCCTCGCATGCTGCCCACAAACCGCCCTCGAGCAATTAAAGGTACGACGAAAACTCACCGGCAGCTGCCAAGCTCCCTGGTCCGGGGCCAGCGCCTGCACGAAGTGAGGGTGGCCGGGGCGCACAAGACACGAGGGCGCGAGCTCAGCATCACAAAACATCCCGCACGGCCCGCAGTTGGCTAATGCCGCGCCTACATTACGTGCGAAACTTGAGAGGAGGAGCGTGTCGCAACGAGATGGGAAGTCCGGCGCAGCAGCAGCAGTGCAAAAGCGGCTCAGGCTCCGCCTACCCTTGCTTCGTGAAAGGGACCGCACAAAATTGATGATTGCCTGATTGTCAGCGCGCCTCGGAAAGAAAACCAGCTCCTCCTCGGACGATTCGGCCAGGAAAGCCAATAGATCGCCGAGCTCCTCCCCGCGCACGCCGAGCGCCTCCGCGGCAGCGTCAAAAGCCGCAGCCACCTCCTTTTTGCTGACCATGCTGCGCGTCCGTGCGTTGAGTTGGGAGAAGCGGGAAAGCCGGGTGTTTTGGGTGCGAGAGCGCGGGGACTGCCGAAAGCGGGTTACCGAGGCTGAGAACAATGCGTTTAGATGCGAGAGGACTGCGGAAAGCGGGTTGCCAATGCTGAGAACGATGTATACAGGGGCTTGCAAAGTGGTCGGGGCAAGTTTGGGCCGGGTGGAACTCGCGGGCCGTGGCCGCCGTACCGTACCGCGATGGATTCGTCAGGGGGATGCCGTGCTCATTCACACTCCATGCGACGGCGGTCGCCCGAGGAAGTGGCGAAGTGCAGACCAGCGCGGTGCTTTACACACACAGTGCAGTGCAGTCGCAACAGCCGCGGCTACACGGTACCCAGCTGCCTATTTGCAGCGCTGTGCCGTGCTGTGCCGTGCTGCGTTGTGCATTCAACATAGGATCGGTCGGATTGAGCACGGCACCCAGGCTGGAACCTCGACGTCAACTGAGTTACACACAATGCTGCTTCGCAACTGTGCACACCCCCTGGCCCGGTTACGCCTGGCGCCGGATACGCAAACCAAACAAGTAAACAACCTATAGAGCCTGGTGCTATCGCCTGGCCGGGCGCCCGGAGCGTGAGGAATGCGCATCAGCAAACTACCAGCCTGGCAGCCAATCAGCACCGCATCGGTACGGTAACTCCGGCACTAAACCAGCTGCGCGCTCCTGTCTGCTGTCGCTATTTGTTTCATGGCTGTTGGGTCTGGGAGGTTTCTACACACTACGGGGACTTCGCCACCTGCCCCGCTTGCATTGTTCGATTGAACCCATGGAGCCTCCACACACACATGCCTCAAAGGACCCCGTTGGACCTCGGGCAGCACGCCCTACCGCCCGCGGCACTGCTGCGGCCGTGCCCCGTGTGGCCCCGCCTCCTCCGTGTCCACCACAGCAGCCCCACAACGCCCCGCCACGCGCCGCCCTCCCCTCAAGTCCGCGGCCCAGCTGCAACACAGGCGCGTCGCCACACACCCACACACATGCGCCAGCAGTACCTGCACCCCACCATCGCAAGAGCCCCCGGGTGGTGCGGCGCCCACCACCTCACCTGTGCTCACGACTCTGCTTCGGGCGCGTGTGTCCCGTTCGCCGCCGCGCCCTCAGCACCCGCCGCCGGGCCGTCCGTCATGTCTGAGTCACCATTGCCGTCCGCCGCCACGGCGGGCTTGCCGTCGCCCGCCGGTTCCGCGTCCCCTCCCGTGCCGGCGCCCTGCAGGCGCGAGGTGTGGGCCGGGCCAAGGGCATGGCGGGTCAAGGACACCGGGGGGCAAGGACCGCGCCGCCCACACCGGGGCGCCCGGCGGCAGGCGAGGCTAACAATCGGTGCGCGCTGCCCCCACCTGTAGCAGGGATGCCGGTAAAAGGACTTGATGACTTGCCAGGGACCGCTTGCGGGCTTATGGTGGAGTTGTGTAGGGTTTACCCGAGAGAGAGAGAGAGAGAGAGAGAGAGAGAACCCGAGAAGGGACCACCTGTAATACTCACTCACTCACTAGGGTTTACCCGCCACACCACCCGCACACACAGCCGTTGAACTTGACCCCCCACACGGCACATACGCGCACGCCTATGCGGCCCCTACGTCCCCCTTTGCATCGCTCCCGCGCACGCCTACGCGGCCCCTACGCCCCCCTTTGCATCCCCAGGAGCGTGCATGTGCATGCGGGCGGGTGGGCGGGCGGGCGGGCGGGCGGGCGGAACCTGTCCGCGTCCCGGTAGGATGTCCACTCGAACGCTCGAACGCTCGAACGCGGGGAAGTGGGGAATGGTTGGTGGGTTGTGCACGTACATGCGTTGGGGGGCGTGGGGAATACGTGGATTCTCGCCGTAAAGTGATGTCCGGCGTATTAACGCCGGCGTGGGAGGAGCAGGCGGGGGTCGCACCCGCGGCTCACTCTGCAACGGGACACGGGCTAGGGTTCGGGCTGTGCCCCCGAACCTGTTGATGTCCCGGACGTCTGAGGTGTGCAATCGGTCTAGACTTCGTACGTACACGCGTGGGTGGCGAGGCGCGGGGAAGTGGGGGTTGTCGCAGCGAAATTAAACTTGCTTCAGCGTGGGAGGAGCCGCGGGTGGCGAGGTCAATGCTGATCCGCGACGGTTGAAAGGCGCTTGACCGCAACATAATTGCAAAACGAACTTATTAATAACCCACATTTATATTTGAGAACGCAGAAGGCATCTGAAGCGCGAGGCGAAGTCTCCCCGCCGGTCCCCGCATGCATAACGGAGCTCCTGGACGTTGACATAAGGTCTTGCGGAAGGTACGTGACAGCGCTGCTGCAAAGCTGGACGGCGAAGCGGAACCCTAGCATGCCCGCCACAGGACTTTGACGAAACGCTTTCCGCATACCGACTTTCTTAAATTCACAGCCGAGGATGGAGGAAGCACCTAAGCTGCTGGAGCTGCTGTCGGAAAGCCAGCCTCCGAAATGCAGGTGTGCGTTGCAACGCATGCTGCGCCAACTGCACGCGCTCCGACAGGCCGTGGAATGTTGGTCTTCGCTAGCGCAACACATGCGTCACGAATGTTTGTAGGCGGGCCCACAAGGAGGTAGGCGCTCGAGACCTCGGCATCGCGGCCGGCAGCAAGTCGCTGGTGCGGCAGAAGACCGACCGCGGCGATACAGCGCTGCACGTGATGGACGGTGTAACAGATGTCTGGGCCATAAGGAGGTTGGTTGGCACGCACCAGCACGTAATGCTTGGGGCCGGTCTGGGCTGCCGTCTCGCCGGCGCTCTTGCAGCCACGCACGCTCCCGTTCAACATGCAGGCGCCCGCCCCGGTCCGTGCAGGTGAAGCACTGCCTGCGAAGACGCTACTTCTCGGAGCCGGCTCAGCCAAACTTGAGCAAGGTGGGTACGTACCATGCCGTGCCGTGCGATGCCACATGAAGCAAGTGCACACACGCACTAAAACAGCAGCGTAATCTCGGTGGAGCGGCTGCATGAGATGACTCTGCCGAGCTATCTGTCTATCCAGCTGCCACACCCCCATCCAAAGCGTGCATGGACTTCACCCAGACTTGAGCGTCAGCGTGTATGTGTGTCCGCCCCGCCGCCGCCAGGCCTCTGCCTCCTCGAGTCCTCTGTCCTCTCACCACGCACCCGACCCCCGCCCGCCCGCCCCCATCCCCTGCATGCAACGGATACCGAGCAGGGGCCGGTGGCGGATGGCGCCCGCCCCCGTGATCGCCAGCGGGCGAGGTACCTCCGCGAGGCGCTGCCGGCCCTGCTGCGGGTGCGTGCGCGTGTGTTGACTGCCAATGTTGTGCGTGGCTGCGGGGCTGGTGTGATGCCTGCACCCAATTAACCCACTCGAGCAAGCAAGGGTCCCACCATGTGTGTTTCTTATCAGCTGTCTGTGACCCGCCGCTACTTACCTGCATGGCCGGTGATGCCTGCACGACAAGCCCTCCCCGCCGCCTCCTCACCCCCTACGCCGCTACAGGCGGGCTTTGACCCGAACGCCACCGACGCCCAGGGGCGCACGGCGGTGCAGCTGCTGCGCCGGGGCCTGGAGGGGCGCTACAGCGAGGAGCGGCTGGCGGCGCTGCGGGAGGCCGGCCGCCGGGAGGACGCCGCGAGCCTGGCGCGCATGCGGCGCGCCATACGGCGGGCGCTGGCGGCCTGTGGCAAGGTGCCGCCCCCGCCCGCCGGGCAACCCCAGCAGCAGCCCCTGCGAGCAGCACCGGCGGCAGCGGCAGGTGCGACGGGGACAGCAGGCGCCGGCACCAAGAACAAGCGGCTGCACCCTGGGGCTGCTGACAATGACAGCGATGATGGTGATGATGGCGACGGCGCGGCTGCCGCACCGCGCAAGTGGGCCCGCACCGCCGTCGTGGCCGCTGCCGCCACCAAGCCCTCCCGCAAGGACATGGGCGCTGGCCTCCCGGCGGCAGTGCCCACAGCTGCTGCCGCTGGTGGCAGCCGGCGGCGGGCGGCGAAGGCTATCTAAGAAGGAGGCGGCGGTGTCGGTGGCGTGCTCTCGCGTGCAGTGCGGCGGCTCGCTGCCCAGGACACCGCCCAGCGGGCCACCGTCGGCGTCGGCCCAGGAGAGGGCCGTGCCGCTGGTGATGGGGTTCGGCGAGTATCATGGTCACCGGCCATCATGGCCCTTTCGATATTGCAATAATGAGTGTTGCCGGCAGCGCGGCTTCTTCGAGGGCAGGCCGGAGACGCTGATGTGGAATGTGGTCCGGCCCATCGCCAAGGCCGGCCAGCCGCTGACGCCCATCGCGGCGGAAGCAGCGCGCTGGTCCGACCAGCAGGCAGCGGCAGCGGCGGCGGCGGCGGCGGCGGCGGCGGCGGCGGCGGCGGCGGCCGCGGCTGCAGCTGGCGCAGCTGCAGACGCTGCAGAAGTTGCGGCGGCTGCGACGGCTGCGGCGCGCGGGGCCGCGGCTTCCGTTTGGTACCCCGGCACCCGGGAAGAGGCGGCGGCTGCCATCGCCAGGACCTATGTCACCGGTTATGAGCCGGTGTGGAAGTCCAAGTCGCTAAAGCGGCCCACTCCAGCGGAGCTGCAGGCGGCCAAGGAGGCCGAGCACGAGTTCGGCACCCGCTGATTCAACGTGCCGCTGGTCGAGCTCCCGGACGACTACCTCGAATGGATGTGTTATAAAACCGTCCATTTCTGGGACCTGAACCAGGAGCGCCTGCGCCGGCTGCTGCGGCACCTGGAGGTGCTGGGGCGGCTGCGGTACGACACGGAGACCGGCCGGGTGCACGTGGTATACAGCTGGTCGCGAGGGTGCTGACCAAGGGCGTGGCTGCGCGATTATATGTAACAGCGGGAGCTGCTGCTGGTCTGAGCCGGCGGAAGTATTATTGCCACGGCGCCTGCTGCATATACGGCGGTGCGCTGGACGGCAGCGGCGACAGCTCGTCCAATCAGCACAGCGACTGCAACCCCCCCCCCAGTGGCGGCGGTTGCCGCAGCGGCCACTGTGATACCACTGCTGTGGCGGCTGCCGCCGCCGCTGCCGCCGCTGCTGGTGTCGGGGGCGGTGGGCTGAGGCGCGGCTGCCGGTGTCGGTGCTGGACTGCCGGTGCCGGTGGGGGGGGGGGGGGGGCGACGTGGCCCCTCTACCTCCCCGCTGCTGGGTGTTTGATGCGGCTGCTGGGTATGGGGATGCGCTGGACTACTGGCTCGTCCCCCAGCCTGTGTTGGGGCTAGCTGGGCAGACCACGTGTGACTGTGTGGATGCCTCCCCCTGTTCGCATGCGTTCGTGTACGCGCGCATACGAGTGCGTGGGTGATGATGACTCAGCAGGTAGGGGGAGCCACGGCTGCACTCTCCCGCAACAGGGTGGCTTAGGTGGCTGCGGCATGGCACGGATGTCGAACTGACGTGGGTGGGAGGTGCGCGTACGGCTTTGGGGCTTACTTGGCGGCGCAGTAAGGTGGGGAAAGTTGGGGCTGTACGCATGTTCCGATGGTTACTGGCTGGCGGCAGCGGGCGTTACACGGGCACCGGGACCATCAGGTGCAGAGGAGGTCATCTCTGGTCTGGTGCGTGGTGGCCCATGCGTGTGGCCCATGCCGAAAGTACGGGCGTGATGGATGCCCCACATCATCGCAAGTACTTCGTTGAGCGAATGGTTGGATTCCCTGAACAGCTCTGTGGATGCGGCCGAAGCGGTGCGTGCTTGGGTGCTCACTCGCTCAACTCGTAAGCTCAAAACTCAGTCACATGCAAGCTAATCCGCTCGCACGTCCAGCAGGCACCACCAGCGCCGCGACCTTGGCCGCTAGTAGGAGGCATTCGCTGATTTGCACGTGTAAGCCAATTTCTATGCACGTCAAAACGGGATGCACGTGATGTCACTTAAACCCGAGCTTCAGGGCAGCAACACCCAGCAGCTGGCAAGCCCAGACCTCAGTCCGCTCGCAAGGTCACAATAATGCGCCACTATGCATCCCACCCCTGGTCAGTAGTGCTACTGCGAGCATGCCCCACCTACATACCAACGCCTCGCGCCCCCGCACCCCGCTCCCGCCCGCCCACCACCGCCCGCGCCGCCGCCATCGCCGCCACCTTGGCGCCGTCCAGCACCCACAGCGCCGCCATCAGCGCCGCCGCCGCCGCCACCCCCAGCCAGCCCGCACCCAGCCACAGCGCGTTCTCCACCGCGCCCCACAGGCCCGACTCCGGCGCGGGCCGCCGGTTGCGCGGCCGCGCCCGCCAGCCGCCGGCGCGGCGCGCGCGGAGGGTGGCCCGCAGCATGCCCAGCGCCTCTAGCAGCCGCGCGTCGCTGACCTGCTGGATCGATCCAGTGCGTGCACGTGCACGTGTGCGTGTGCATTTGGGGTCATGACTCATGACAGTCATGAGGCGCCCACAGGATGTGTGGCCAGCAGCGTGTGTGCGCGGGCATAAGCGTCATAAGCAAGCCACTGCTACTGCAGGCAGGCCCCGGCAGTAGCAGTGGTCCCCCGCGCCGCCGCCTCACCCCGCATGGCGGCTGCTGCTCGCCCCCCGCACCTGGCCCGGCGCCATTGGCAGCCCCACCTCCACCGCCACCCGGCGCCGCCGCGGGATGCTCCAGCGGTGCGGCAGGCAGCGCTGCGTGCCTGCGGGCGGGCGGGCGGGCAGCAGCTGGGTGCGTAGATGCGGTTGGGTGGGAGTGCGTGCGGCTGGCTGTGCCGCCCTCATCACCACCGCCCACACCTCCGGCGGGGCCCCACGTCTTCCGCACCGTCTGCCGGGCCCCGCCCTTCACTCTCGACCGACTGCTGGCCCCATATCTTTGCAACCCCACCCCCACCCATCACCCACCCACCGCTTATGACCGCCGGCACCACGGGCCAGCCCAGCGCCGCCGCCAGCGCCGCCACACTCAGCCGCCAGGGCCGCGCGCCGCCCTCGCGACCGCCCACGCCGCGCTCCGGAAACACCACCACCGCCAGCGCCAGCGCGCGCCGGGAGGCGGAGGAGGAGGAGGCGGAGGAGGAGGAGGCGGAGGAGGAGGAGGAGGAGGAGGCTGCGGGGGCGGCGGCACGTCCGATGCCGCTGCGAGCTGCTGTGGGGGACGGACGAGGGCACGACACGGTTACATGGGGGTCGTGGGACGAGCGGTGCGCAGGCAAACCGCGCGGCAGGTGGGCCTCTGCCTGGAGACCGAGCGAGTGGTTCGACCTCGGCCACCTCGGCTCCGGGTTCGTGGACGGCGGGCTGGCCACGGCGTGCAGCCCCAGCGACGGCCTGGCAGTGGTCGAGCTGCTGCTGGTGTACCCGCGGGAAGTGCCTCGTGCACCTTCACGAGGACGAGCTGGGCCTGGGGCTTGGCGTCTGCACGCTCGGCCTTTGCGCGTTGCAAGGAGCTGGACGCCGCGTGCATCCGCGGAAGCGGGTGTGTGTGATGGGCACGACCACTGCCGCCCGCGCATTGCGGTATGTGACCGTCGTCGGCGCCTACGCCGACTGCATCAGCATCAGGTTGGTTGGCTTCCCCGCGAGGGATTCGGCACCAATCAGCCGGCCAGGGACTCCGCAAGGGGTTTGGGGTGCAATTTGGGGTTCGGTTTGGCGTCCGTGGCCCCTTCCACTGCGTCCGTCCTCACACCGCACCCGCCCTTATCCCTACAGCGACTCATGGAACTGGGCGTGCAGCTGGAGCCAGCGGTGGCGGTGTTCGCAAAGGTACGACCGACAAGCAGCTGGCGGCCCAGTGCGGCGGCGCCAACAGTGACGCGGCGGCGATGTTGCTTCAATTTCTTGCGGCCCGCCGCCGCCGCGTCACTGTTGGCGCCGCCGCACTGGGCCGCCAGCTGCTTGTCGGTCTCCTGGCCGCCGCCGAACCGGGCCGCCAGCTGGGGGGGGGGGCGTGTCGGGTCGGCAGTGGTAGGCACCGCGGCCCGCTGTGCATAAGGTAAGGGACCAGCCGCCACGACCCATCCGGCCGCACGGGACTGGCCGCGGCCGCCACCGCCGCCGGCCCCCTACTCGTCACGCACGCACCAGCAATCCGCAAGGCGTCCTCACTCTACAGGTCAGCCGCCTGCTGCTACCCGCCCGCTCGTCCATTCTCACACCAGCCCAGTGTGCGCCGCTCCCTTCCCTCCCCCGGCCGCTGTCGCATCCCAGTGCATCCCCCAATCCCCAACCCAACCGCTCTCATTGGTCGGGGTTGGCGATGCATCATTTGGGGTTGCCGGATGGACAAACCCCAAGCCCCAATCCTCCAACCCGCCTCACCCCCCCCCCCCCCCACTCCCACACCCCACCCACCACCGTCCTGCCGCAGCGCCGCGCGGATGCGACCCGCCAGCGCCGCCTCGTCCACGTCACTGCACACCCAGCTACTGCCGCTGCCGCTACTGCCCCGGCTGTTACTGCCGCTGTGGGCCTGCTGCGGCTGCTGCTGCCGTTGGTCGGCTGCAGCAGCTGCTGCTACTGCCGGGCGGGGCCGGGGGCGGGGCAGGGGCAGCAGCGGCAGCACGTTGCCGAGCAGCGCGGCGGTGAGGGTGGTGGCCACGTCCTGGGGGGGGGGAGAGGGGGCGTGTGTGTGTGTGCGTGTGGGTATAAGTGCGTGTCTGGGGGGATGCACTGGTACCGGCCCAAGCTACGAACAGTTTGCATGGACGGGACACGCACCCACGCCAGACAGCCTCACTGCGTGAGGAAGTCCCATACACGAAGGGAGCCCCGGCTTGTCATCAAGTCCTTTTGCGGCGTCTCCTGCTCACACGCCTCACGCCCCCACCTGCTCCCCCAGCACCGCCACCCGCTCCACGCCCAGGCAGCGCAGTGCCACACTGATGACCGCCTGGCGGGGTGACGGAGGGTGATGGTGGGGGTGGCGGTGGTGGGCAAGGTGGTGGGGATTGGGTGGGTGGTGATGACGCCTGGAGGCGGTGGCGTGGGGGGCGGGGATAGGGCGACCCGCTGGCCGGGGGCGCTGACTGCCCCCTGAAGAGCAAATCGGCGTAGCAGGTACGGGAACAAAACCACAGCAACAGCGCGCAAACACCCCCCCACCCCCACCGCCACGACCCCACACGGACCCACACGGCCCGCCGCTCACCGCGTCCAGCTGCGACTGGTGGTTGGCTACCACCAGCACCCCCGGCCCGCCGCCGCCAGGGCTACTGCCAGGGCTACTGCCGCTGCTACTGCTACTGCCAGGGCTACTGCTGCCGCTGCTGCGGGCCCCCCTGGCGGCCAGGGCGCGGAGGCCCATGCCGTACACGGACAGGCACAGCCAGCTGGTGGAGAGGAGGGGGGTGCAGGCGGGGTGCGAGGTGGAGGCGGGGAGCAGCCGCACCCGGGTGGGGTTAGGGAGCACACTGCAGGCTGACACGGTGGCACGTCTGGACACCACCCAACCGAACCCAGACCCCACCCAGCCCACCCCTCTCCCCGCCCTCACCGGCTGCACAGCCAGTCCAGGTAGGCCCACCACAGCCGCCGCGCCACCCCGCCGCTGGCCCAGGCCGGCGGGGGGCTCACCGCGCCCGGCAGTACCACCACCGCCCGGCCGCCGCCGCCGCTACTGCCGCTACTGCCGCCCGTGCTGCTGCGCCCCTGCCGCTGCTGGTGGGGCAGATGCAGGAGGGGGAGGTGTAGGGAGGTGGGCGTGGCACGCCGTGCCGTGCCGCTGCTGCCACGTGTTGCTACGGCCGGCGAGGCAGCGGCGGCGACACCGGCCTGCTGCCCCTGCCTGCCCTCCCGCTCCTGGCCTTCCACCGCCTCCTCCTCCCCCCTCTCCCCCTCCTCCTCTCCCTCTCTCTCCTGCATCAGGTGCTGCCGCCGCAGGCGCCGCTGCTCGCGCCGCAGCCGGTCGGTCAGCGCCGCCAGGTCCTCCTCCCGCGGCGACACCTGGAACCGCGCCGCCACATTACCGCCTCGGCCACTGCTGCTACTGCCACCGCCGCTGCTGCTACTGCCGCCACTGCTACAGCTGCCACCGGTGTGCCACAGCTGCTGCCGCTGCCGCTGCTGCACCGCCGGCAGTGCAGGTGCGGAGGAGAGCGCACCGCCGCTGCAGCTGTGGCTGAAGCTGCAGCTCCTGATGCCGGGGACTCCGCGGCCGCCGCCCGCGCCGCAGCTCGCTTCCCGCGGGTTAGTCTGCAAGCGACGGGCCGCCGGCGAGCCAAGGCGGCAGCAGGCACCGCAGGAGCTGCAGCTGCATGAGCTGATTGACTGCAGCTGCAGCGACTGCTGCAGCAGGCGGCGCGGCAGTGGCGGGGGAGGAGGCGCAGGCTGCTGCCGCGCAGGCGGTGACGAGGCGGCGCCCGGGCGACAGGTTGCCGCCAGCACCATCAGCAAGTGAGGCTGATTGCTGACCGAGTGCGTGCTGCTAGGGCTCTTATGAAAGCAGCGATCAATGCTAGCCTGGCGAGGAGAGACCCCGGCACGAACCAGTTGCGGGTCGGGACAAATTCCAGGTCTCGGGTTGCCATAACAGCGCAAGCACGCTTCTCGACTTCCGCACACCAACATGCAGTGAGCTTATGTTGGTTCCTCCAAGCTGTCGGAGTTGGAGCCCGCTTTGCCCGGAGTGTCCCCATGCACTGACACTCACCACACCGACACCTATCCGCTACTCGTGACGCCCGCACCGTCACCACGCGCACCACCCTCAAAGATCCTCGCATATCAACCACCCGTGCGCACCTACCTACGTAAACTACGACCGCCCGCCGCGCCCCCGCCCGCCGCGCCCGCCGCCGCCACCCGGCCGCCCCTGCATCGCCCGCTGCGCTGTGCGCGCGCTGTCCCGCGCCCCCGCCGCCGTCAACCCCGCCGCGTGCTGCGCCTGCCACGCCGCACTCAGCTCCGCCGCGCTGCCCGCCGGCCGCACGAACGCAGCCGCCGCGCTGAGGCCGCCGCCCAGCCCGCCCAGCGGCCGCGGCGGCGTGGGCCGCTGCCCCGCCGCCCCTGCGGGCGCAGCCGCGGCCGGCTTGGCGAGCGACGTCGGTGCAGAGGCCGGCGGCAGCCGCTGCTGTTGCTGCTGCTGGGGCTCGGACCTGGCAGGAGGCGGTGTGGCGCTGACAGGGTGTGCAGGTGCCCCATCACTGCCACCAGAGCCGCCACTGCCGCCGCGGCCGCCGTCGCCACGGCCACGGCCACGCCCGCCGTCGCCACGCCCACGCCAGGCGTCACCGCGGCCACGCCCACCGTCACTGCGCCCACGGCCGCCGTCGCCACGCCCGCCCGGCGACGCGCCGCCCCGGCCGGCGCCGCGCCCGCCAGGCGATGCGCCGCGGCCGCCGAAGCCACCACGGCCTCCTCCATCCCCGCGGCCGCCGCGGCCGCCCCAGGCCCCTCCGCGCCCACGCCCGCCTCCATCACCACCTCTTCCGCCGCCCCCTCCGCCGGGCGTCCACTGCTTCTGCCGCTTCCAGCTCGGCACGTCCTCCGCCCCCTCCTCGTCCATGAAATCGACAACACCCGGCGTCGGGGCCGCGGCCGGCGACGCCGCGGGCGGTGCCGCCGCCACTGCCGCAGCCGGCGACGCCTCACCCACGGCCGCCGCCGCCACCTGAGGCTCACCCTGCTGTTGCTGTTGCTCCGGCGCGCGCTGCCGCTTCCCGGCGCCGCCGGCTGTTGCTCCCCGCCTCCGCTCCTGCTGCTGCCCCGCCTCTGCATCCGAGTCCACGTCCACAAACACCTCCTCGCCGTCGTCGCTGTCGCCGCCGCCAAAGCGGTCAAGCAGGGCCGCCGCTGGCGCGCCCCCCCGCGCCGCGGCCGCCAGCAGCGCCGGCGCCCCGGCCAGCGCCCCGGCCAGCGCCGCGGCCGCCAGCCAGCGGCGTCCTGCCGCCGCGGGGTGCGGAGGGGATGAAGATGTCGGTCGCCGAGGCGGCGCCGCCGCCTACCACCAGCGCTCCCGGGGCCTCGCGCTCGCGCTTGTCGCTGCCCTGCGCCAGCTTGGCCGGTGCGGTGCCGGGTGCGCGCACACCAGCCTTGCCCGCGGCCGCCGCGGCAGCCGCCGGCGTGGTAGCAGCTGCGACCGCCGGCGTGGTAGCAGCTGCGACCGCCGGCGTGGTCGCCTTGGCGCGCTTGGCGGGCCGCGCCTCACCCGCCTCCGCACCGGCCACATCACGCGCCGCCACCGCCGCCGGCGTCGCCTGGCGCGGAGCCCCGGCAGCCGCGGACGGCGCAGCCGCCGGTGCTGCTCGTGTCGGCGTTGCCTTGGGCGCCTGCGGCTTTAGCTCTTGCGGCTTGTGCGGCGGCGGCGGCTTTGACCGCGGCACCTCCCTCTCCACCTCCTCCTCCGCCGCCGCCGACGCCCGCCGACGCCCACGCGCCTCGTCCTCCTCGTCAGACGAGCCCGCAAAGCGGTCCAGCCCCGCCGCGGCCCTGCCGCCGCCGGCCCCTGGCCCCGCCCCCGCCGGCAGCCTGCCGCTGGCCGCCGCCGCCGACCTGACGGGTGCTACAGCCGCCCCCTTGGCCTCCGCACCGTCATCACCATCATCCCCGAAGTCAACCGTGGAGGCGGCGGGGCGCTTGCCCCGGGCCACTGCCGATGCCGGCGCCGTCTTGGCGGCCGGTGCGAGCGCCGTCTTGGCGGCAGGTGCGGGCGCCGGCTTGGCGGCAGGTGCGGGCGCCAGCTTGGTGGCAGCAGCTGCGGGCCTGCCAGCGGCGGCGGCGGGTGGGGCGGCCCTGGGCCCGGAGGGCACTAGGAGCACCTCCAGCTGCCTCGGCGCCTGCGGCTGCTGCGGCTGCTTCTGCTGCGCTGCCCGAAGCGCCTTCTGCTGCGCCTTGGTCGCCTGCTTCTTCGCGGCGGGCTGCTCATCGTCGTCGTCATCGTCAAACCGGGAAAGCTGGGCCGCCTCCGCCTCCGCCCCCGCCGCACGGCTGGCCGCCTGCGCCCGTGCGCCCACTGCCGCCGCCCCGACCACCTGCCCCTGCCGCTCGTCATCCGTGAAGTCCACCACGCCCATGGCCTTGCTCGGCGCCGCCGCCGCCGCCGCCAGCGTCTTCTGCTCATTGGAGTGCAGCGCGCCCGCCGACGTCGGCCCCGCGTCCCGCCCGCCGCGCTGCTGCTGCTGCTGCTGCCTCCCCCGCTGCTGCTGCCCCCCGGACCCCCCTCCGGCCGCCATCTTGGACTCGATAATACGCTGCGACTGCTCCTCCGCCGCCAGCTTGCGGCTGGCCGAGTCGATGGACTTGAGCACCTTGAACATGGACAGCACCTCGCCCTTCACCTCGCGCTTGGCGGCTGTAGCGGCTGTGGCGGCTGTGGCGGCTGTAGCAGGGGCCGCTGTAGCAGCTGCAGCCTTCTGCGCCGCCTTCTTGCCCGCAGGAGAGGCAGCCGCGGGCTTGGCAGCTAGCACAGGCACCGGCGCCGGCGCCTCCTCGCCTTCGTCGCCGTCTTCCTCCCCGCTGCCCTCCTGCTCGTCATACTCCTCATCCTCATCCTCCTGCCCAGCCGCCGCCGCTGCTGCCGCTGCCTTCTTGGCGGCGGTCCGGGCCACCGCCGCCGCGGCCGTCGCTGCGCCGACCGCCCCGCCGCCGCCACGCCCCGCCAGCCCCGCTGCCGCCGCGCGCATGTGCTCATCCGGCCCCTCCTCCAAGTCGTCGTCCTCCTCCAGCAGCCACGCCGGCGGCGCCACCGCCACGCCCCCGGCCGCTCCCGCCTCGTCGCCCGCCTGCTGCAGCTGCGGCTTGTAGGGGCGCATGGGCTGCTCGCGGATGCGGTTGATGTGGTACAGCGCGCTCGGCGGCCGCTGCGGCTGCGGCTGCTGCTGCTGCTGCTGGCGGCGGTCCGCTTGCTGCTGCTGCTTGGCCTGCTGGCGCTTCTTGGGCGGCGGCTGGTCTCCGTTGATGTTCAGGTCCAGGTCATCCTCGTCAGCTGCGGCTGCGGCTGCGCTCGGCTGCTGCTGCTTCTGGCCATCGCCCTCATCCTCGTCCTCGTCCTCCGCCTCGTCCTCGTCGTCATCCCAGTCCCCGGGGCGGCGGCAAGGGTCGTTCCAGTCCTCCGCCTGACCCGCCACCCAGGGCAGCCGGCTGGGCGGCAGCGGCGCCGCCGGCGGGAAGGAGCGCCGCGGCGGCCGCTCCGGCTCCGCCAGCGGCACCGTCAGCGGCTTGTAGCGGCAGAGCGGGTTGTGCAGCGTCAGCGGGACGGTCAGGTCGGCGGGGGCGGGCGGGGGGGCCGCCGGGAGCCAAAAGGCCGGCTTCGGCCGCTGCTTCTCAGCCGCCTTGGCGCGACGCGCCGCCGTGGTGGCCGCCGCCGCCAGCGCGCCCTCAAGCGCCGCGGCGGACACGGCCGCGGCGGCGGCGGCGCGTGCAGCCGCCACCTCCGCCGGCACCTCCTCCTCCTCCACCACTTGCTTTACAGGCACCGCCTGCGTCTCCGCCTGCTTTCCCTCCTCCGCTCCCTCCTCCTCCTCAGCAGCAGTAATGTGTTCCAGCTCCGGCAGCTGCCCCTGCTGCTGCCGCCAGTCCACCACCAGTCGCGCCAGGGGCCCAGGCTTTGCCAGCTCCACGCGCAACACGTGGCCGCGCCACTTGCTGTTGTTGTACACGCTCAGGCACTTGCGCACAGCCACAGAGTCCTGGGGTAGCGGAAAGGGGTGGGTAGGGAGGAGGGGATCCGGAGTGAGGCACGATGGCGGCAGGCGGCGGCAGCGGTGCGTGTGCGTGTCGGATGGCATGGTGCTGGGTTCAGTTGAGGAGCGGTCCAAGCCCTCCCCACCACCAAGCCCTCCCCACCGAACCCATTCACCCCCAGCCATCCCTGAGCCCTGGGCCATGCACTACATCAACACCGAGACGCCGCTTGCCTTGGGCTCGAACTCCACGTATGCGAAACCGCGGCACGTTGCGGGAGGTGGCAGGGATGGCCCTCGGCCTGAAGCAGCTTTCTGTGTGCCGGATACGCCATTATCCTTCGGCGGGATTAGCTCAACACTACTGACTTTCCCAAATGGGCTAAACCGCGATGAAAGGTCGGCGGCTGAAATGTCATCGGGCAGACCGCCCACAAAGAGGCGGACGCCCATAATTATGCGATGGGCAGGTTGTCAAGTTTATAAATTATGATTGAGAGGTGTGCGCAAACATAATTGGTGCTCGCTGCGGAATCGGGCCCATCGCAAGCATGGACTCGACGCTCTTTGTTTCCCCTCGCTTTGTTGCTTACAGTCGATGCATTGTATGCTGCGCTCTTATGCATGAATAGTAAGAGGCACCAGAGTGAGCAGGTGCAAGTGCACATTTGAAGCGGCATTCTGCACTTCTGCTCACTGCGCATGTCCTAACGCAATTACAGCTCAACTGAGACACACTTGACACGTTTTGCGTTGAGCATGGGCCACGCCGAGCTCCCAGCCGAGACGGGCCGGCACGGTACGGAGTCGCCGCGTACGGACCCGCTGGCTGCCGCGCTGCACGCCAGCGTACTCGCACCGCAGCCGCCCACGCCCGCGCACGCGCCCCTGGTGCGGCTGCTGCGCTGGGCGGCGGCGCGCGGCGGCGTCATGCCGCTGCTGGCGCTGGCCGCCGAGCAGCCGCGCACCTACGTGGCCGCGGCGGCCGTGCCGCCCGACGCGCCGCTGGTGCGGCTGCCGCGGCGCCTGCTGATGCACGCCGGTACGGCGCTGTACGACCCAGTGTACGGCGCCGCCTTCAGAGCGCTGCGGGACGAGATGGCGGCGGCGGCGGCGTCACAGCAGCAGCCGGAGCAGACGGCGGCGGCGGCAGAGGTGGGGCAGCTTGCCGGGCAGCAGCAGCTGGGAGGGGCGGCGGACGGTGGTGACGGCGCGGCCTCAGGGCCGGCGCCGCCACCGCCGCGCTCGTACTGGGACGGGGCCGGGGGCGGCCTCAGCGACCGGGAACTGCTGTGCCTGGCGCTCATAGTGGAGCGCGCGCGGGCGGACCGGGCGGCGGCGGCGGCAGTAGCAGCAGGAGGGGACCAGGCAGGCGGTGATGGCGACGGCAGTAGCAGTGACGGCGGCGGCGGCTCGGAGTGGGGCCCGTACGTCGACATACTGCCGCGCTCCTACGACGACCCCGCCTGGTGGGGCTGTAGCACCGACGACGACAACGGCAGTAGCAATGGCGCCGGTGACGGCAGCAGCAGCGGCGATGGCAGTAGCAGCCCCGCGCTGGCGCTGGTGCGCGGCACCCGCCTGGCGCGCGCCACCGCCGCCTACGCGCCGGGGCTGGCCCGGCTGGCGGCGGCCATGGGGCGGCTGCGGCAGCTGCACGCGGAGCTGGTGGGTGTAGGTTTGGGCGTGGGTGTACTGTGGGTGGGCAGAGTGGGTGGATGGGGGCGTTAGGGGTGGGGGAGCGTGAACGCCAGCGGGGCAGGGGGTGAAGGAGGCGGTGGCCGGTGCGCACAGGCTGACGGAACGGCCCTGCCAACTCCCAGCTCCCGCCGCGGCTAATCACCTTGTGTACGGGTACTGAAATACCGGTACGGTACTTCCCGTACACACCCACGTGCAGGCCGGCGACAGTGACCGCGCCAAGGCGGAGGACGCGCTGCTGGGCGGCTGGGCGGCCACCGAGGCGGCAGCGCGCTGGGCGCGGTCGGCGGTGTGGTCGCGCGCCTTCATGGTGCGGCGGCTGCGGCTGGGGCCCGCCTCGGGCCGGCCGGGCGGGGCTGCGGCTGCGGCAGACGTCGAGGGTGGCGCGGAGGAG
The DNA here is from genome assembly GCA_016834605.1 of Chlamydomonas incerta. Taxonomy (NCBI): domain Eukaryota; kingdom Viridiplantae; phylum Chlorophyta; class Chlorophyceae; order Chlamydomonadales; family Chlamydomonadaceae; genus Chlamydomonas; species Chlamydomonas incerta. The sequence continues at coordinate 1,231,875 of JAEHOC010000025.1, forward strand.
GCCCGGGAGGGCGAGGAGGAGGCGGAGGCGCAGCCGCTGGCCATCTGCATGATCCCGGGTGAGTCGTCCAGTCATCCGCCCTCTGTGCGGCCGTGTCGTGGTGGGTGGGTGCGTGGGTGGGTCGGGATGAGGCGCTGCCTCACACTCCGAGTCCCCTTGGCCCCGCTGCCCCACCTCCCGCTGTTCTGCTGCTGCGCCAATCCACAACCCCACCCCGTGCTGCTCCCGTGGCCCCATTCATTGACAATCGCGCACGCGCACACACACGTGCAGTGCTGGACATGATCGATCACGGCCCCGGCATCCGGGCGGCCTGGCACACCGGGCCCGAGGGCCGCCACCCACTCACCTGGCAGCGGCGGGCGGCGGTGGAGCAGGTGGGGTTGTTGGGTTGATGGGTGGGTGGCGCAGGGCGCTGGGAGGGAGCGGTGGAGGGCAGACAGAGGTCCGGCGGGAGCTCGGGCGTCAGGGACCGCCGCCGTGGAGGGGACCGTGCGGCAGGCCTGTCCCCACTGGCGCCCTCCCGTCTGCCGCTTGCCTCCCCCTGACCCGCATACAGTACCTGACCCAGAAGAACCAAACCACTCCCCCGCCCTGCACCCGCCTTGCCACCCACCCGCCCCAACCCTGTCACCAGGGCCGCCTGCTGCTGAACAACTACGGCGACAGCAAGGACGACTGCGAGCTGCTGCTGGCGTACGGATTCGTTCTAGAGCCGTCGCCGGGCGGGCTGGCGGCGGCGGTGGCGGCACGGGAGGCCGCTGGGGGAAAGGGGGACAGTGGGACGGAGGCGGAGGAGGGGCAGGATGAGGGGGAGGAGGGGGACGGCGGCAGCGGCTGCCCCAACCCCGCCAACTACGCCTCCATTGAGATCAGCTTCGGGCGCGGCGGCGGCGGTGGAGCAGCGGAGGAGGGCGCTGGCGGGGGTGGCGGCGCCGCGGACGTTCTGGCAGCGGACGCAGAGGCGCAGCAGCGGCGGCTGGTGGCGGCGGCCGCGGGGTTGCCCGTTGGAGGGCCGGACGGCGGCGGTGGCGAGGTGCGGCTCACGCTGGCCGACCCGCTGCCGGAGGCGCTGTTGCAGGTGGGACCCGGGGAGGGCGGGGAGTGGACCGGAGTGGGGACGGCATTGTGTTGCACTGCCTGCACGTGAGGTTCCCTCTCAGTGCCTCAGTGCCTCAGTGCCTCAGTGCCTCAGTGCCTCAGTGCCTCAGTGCCTCAGTGCCTCAGTGCCTCAGCAAGTCAGTGACTCAGCGCCGCAGCGCCGCAGGCCCCGATTGTGCTCAACCGGGGGCCGGCCACTTTCCCGTCAACGTCATCGACCCAACTCCCGCGCATTTGCCTGGGCTCCGTTTAGCCAGGCTTGGTTCAGCTTGGGCATGCATCCGCGACGCCCCTCCTGCACTTCCCTCTTATCATCTTTGCGACCAACCTTCTCGCGCACCCACCCACCTGACCTGCCCCACCCGACACCACCGGCCAGGCCTCCCGCGTGGCTCTGGCCTCGGGCGCCGCGCTCTACTTCGCAGCCGCCGAGGCGCTCGCGCCGCCACCCTCTGCCGCCGACGGCGGAAGTAGCAGCGGCAGCAGCAACAGCAGTAGCAGTAGCAGCACGGGGGCCCTGGCAGCGCTGCTGGCCGGCTGCGGCTGCGGCGCGGCGGCGGAGCTGCGGGTGCTGGCGGCTGTAGCAGGGCAGCTGCAGCGGCGGCTGCAGGCCATGGTGCACGAGGAGGCGGAGGCGCGGCAGCTGCTGCGGCTACAGCCACCCGACCTGCTGCAGCCTGGGCAGCAGCAGGCGCTGCAGCTGCTACTGCCGGATGACTGGCTGGAAAGCGATGCGGCCGGCAGCAGCAGCGGCAGTAGCAGCGCCGGGCCTGAGCCATCCGATCCGGCGGCGGCGGCGCGCTGGCGGCGGCGGCGGCTGGCGGGCTGGCTGCAGCGCCAGGCGGCGGTGCTGGAGCGGCTGCAGCAGCTGCAGCGGCAGGAGGCGGCGGCAGTAGCACCGCGCGCGGTGGGCCGGCACGAGCGGCTGGCGCTGGCGGTGCTGAACGGTCAGCGCGCCATCCTGACGGCGGCGGTGCACGCGGCGCGGCGGCGGGTGGCGGCGGTGCTGCAGGTGCGGGCTTTCGTGCGTGCGTGCGTGTGTGCGCGCAGGGAACCTGCCACAAAAAGTCTGAGTTAGCTGATTCCATGGCAGCCTGTGCGGCGGACGCTGGAGAACGTTCACCACATACTCTTTGCATGAACGGCTACCCCTGTCCCCGCTCAGGCCGCCTGCGAGGTCGCGGCCCACCCCGCCCTGTGCGTGGCGCCGCAACCGCCGTCGCCGCCGGAGGCCGATGGAGCCTCATCGGAGGCGGCGGCCGGAGCTCAGCCGCCGCCGCTGCTGCTGCTCACGGCCGCGACTGTCAGCACCAATGGTGGCGGCGGCGCCGCCATGGGCTCCGCCCCGCCGCTGCCGTACCGGGCCGCCGTACACACGGTGAGGCGGGTGGCGGCGGGCCAGCTGCTGCTGCGGCTGCCGGTGCCGCTGCCGGGCGACCCCGCTCTGGCGGCGGCGGCGGCGGCAGGTGCGGCAGGCGACGGCAGTAGCAACATCAGTAGCAACACCAGTGACAGCAGCAGCAGTAGCAGCCAGCTGAGCTGCATTGCGGGCGAGGGCGCGGATGACCTGGTGCTGACCCTGGTGCTGGCGGCGGCGGAGGAGCTGCAGCGGCAGCAGCAGGAGCAAGGTGCTACTGCCCTTGCTACTGCCAGTGCGGCGGCCAGGCACGTGCTTCCGGTCCCAGGCCAGCGGGAGCTGCTGCGTCAGCTGCTGCAGCACATGCCGCCGCCGCCCGTGGTGCGCCTGCTGGTGCCACCGCCGGCTGCTACTGCCGCTGGTGGTGCTACAGCCGGGGGCGGCGGCGCTGCGGGGCCGCACCTGCTGGCGGCGCTGGAAGGCAGCCCGGTCAACGCCGAGCTGGAGGCGGCGGCGGGCGAGCTGCAGGTGGGCGTGGGCTGGTGGCTGGATGCGAACGAATTGTCTGTACCTCACCTGTACCTTTGCGTGGAGTTAACACCCTCCACCTACTCATCCACTCCTCAACCGCCTCCCCCCCCCCCCCCGCAGGACGCCTTCAACGACTTCATGCAGCAGCGCCTGGCGCCCCTGGCCCAGTCCTCAGCCGCCGCCGCGCCGCCCGCCTCGGCTGCAGCCACCGATGCTGCTACTGCCGCCGCCGCTGCGGCCGCGGCGGCGCTGATGGGCCCCGCCTGGCCGCCGGCCGCTGCCTTCCGGCTGTACGGCTGGGCGCGGCACGTGGCGGAGGCGTGCGCCGTGGCCGTGGAGGCGGATGGGGCGAATGGGTCGGAGCAGGCTGTGGAGCAGGAGCAGGAGGAGGGGCGGGAGGCACACGCCATGAGGCTGCTGGTGGTGGCGCCGGTGCTGTGGGCCCTGCCCCAGGTGCGCGACACAGGCACCGGGCACCTGTGGATGCGGGGGACTGCGGAATTGGGGACCGGGCATTTGTGTACCAGAGAGCAGATCTGAGCTGCCCAGGGGGGTTTCGGAGTGACCTGGCCCCAGCCCCCCACCCTAGCTACCCCATGCATGGGGTTTTGGTCTTCCCTTGGGCTGGAATTTACCCTGCATCCCCAATGTCCCCCAAAACACACACAGGCGGTCCGGGACGCGGCGTTGACCCTGCGCCTGCACACCTCACCTCACGACCCCTCCCGCACACCCACCACCTCCGGCGGTGGCGCCTGGCTGGAAGTGGCCGCCGCCGCCCCCCTGCCCGCCCGCCTGGCGCTACACCCCGCCTGCCTGCTGCCAGTTGCCACGGCAGCCGCCGCATCAGCTGCTACTGCCGCATCCACTGCTACTGCCGCTGCGGTTGCTGGTGCTGCTACTGCCGTGGACACGGACGAGCTCCTGATGCAGCACGGCCCGGAGGCGCTGGCGGCGCTGCACGGCCTTGCTACTGCCGCCGCTGCTACTGCCGCGGGCGAGGTGGCGGACGCGGCGGCGGATGCATCTGGAGAGGGGATGGAATCGGAGCCGGCAGCTGGGTCCAACGCGGCGGCGGTGCAGCAGCAGGTGCTGGGCCTGCTACTGCCGCCGCCGCCGCCCCACGTGCTGGAGCTACTGCCGGGCGGTGATGACGGTTGTGATGATGATGAGGGGGACGAGGTGGAAGAGGAGCTGCATGAGGCGCGGCGGGTGGCGGAGGGCGGGCGGCACGCCAGCGGGCGGGCAATGGCGGCGGAGTCGGCGGCGCAGCAGCTGGTTGACACGCGCTGCAAGCGGGCGGCGCTGGTGCGGTCCGGGCTGGGCATCACGCACCACCTGGGCGCAGGTGAGCAGCGCGGCATTGGGGTGGGCAGCGTAGTACCCTACATTGTGTTTCCGAAAACAATGAACGAAACCCGCCCAGAAAGCGTGTGTGTTCGGGGGTTGGGGGGTTGGCAGGGTTGCAAGGATGTTTATGGGATGCAGCGCTGCTGCTGCCGCATTGGCCGTCGCGCGGCTCACCCACTTACAGCCCCTTCAACACGTGGCTGCCCCTGGCACCGTAACGCCGGTGCCCCTGCTACCCGCGCACTCCCCACCCCAGCCCCGCGCTCCCTCCCACTCTCCAGCCCCAACCTCCTCCCCCACCACGTGTGGCCCCTAGGCTGCGCCGGCCGGCCGCTGGTCACCGCCGCCCTGCACCTGCTGCTGCTGGAGCTGGAGCTGCCGCCGCCGCCGCCTAGCTCCAACGCCAGCACCAACACCAACGCCCGAGGTCCGCAACCGGGCTGGTGTGACCGCATTCTGGCGGCCGCGGCCAAAGCCGGGGCACCCGCCGCCCCTGCCGCCGCCGCCGCCGCCGCCGCCGCCGCCGCCACACATGCGCCCGCGGCCACAACCACGGCATCCCCAGAGGCGGCCGAGGAGCCCGCAACCGCCACGGCGCCGGCCCTGGGCGAGGGCGGCGGGGGCGAGGCGGGGGCGGCCGCAGCCGCGCCGCCGCGGGACGGGGCGGCGGCGGCGGCGCTGGCGGCGGCGCGGCGGCTGGTGGGCTCTCTGTGCGCCGTGCCCGAGGCGCAGTCCGTGTGCAAAGCCGCAAGGTGGGGCCAGCGCTGCGTGTGGGGTACTGTGTGTTCGTGTGTGTGTGTGTGTGGAGGGGCCCTTGTGGTCGTGCATGTGATATTGTGTGGCGTGCCTCGCTGTTTGCTTCTTGTCCCGAGTACAGTACACACAGGTCACAGGGCTTCGTGTACTTTCCAGACAGACCACATCAGCCGCCCACCACTGCCACCGGTCTCTGCTGCTCCTACACACACACGCACACAACCCGCCGCGCCCCCCTCCCCCCGCAGGAAGACGCTGCGGTCGGAGCTGCAGGCCGCCCGCCAGCGCCTCGCCGCGCGCCTGGAGCAGCTGCCGGCAGCTAATGCTGCTGCCACTGCTACTGCCGCCGCAGCCGCCGATGCCGATGCGCCTGCTACTGCCGCGGACGGCGTGTGGCTGTACCTGCAGCTGTACGGCAGCGGTCTGGGCGACTGGGCGGCGGCGCTGGGGCTGGAGCGGGCCGGCGGCGACGGTGGGGAGAAGTCGAAACGGGGCAAGGCTCATAAGAGCAAGGCTGGAAAGGCGGCGGCCGGGGACAAGAAGGGCGGCGGCAAGAAGCGCAAGGAGGCTGGGGGAGAGGCTGAGGCTGAGGGCGGAGCGGCGGCAGCGCAGGTCGCGAAGAAGGCGAGACGGGGCAAGAAGTAGAGAGCTCCGCGAGCAGGTGGAGCGGCGCGGCAGCAGCGCCGCAAAGGGGTAGGATTTCGGCACTCGAGTGGCCCCACGCCGGGCGTAACGTTGAGCTTTTGCTGCTCAAGGTGTATGTACAGCAATGGCTTTTACGATTGCGCCAAGGAGAAAGGATAAATGACAGAGGTTTTGTCGGGGCACTCGGCCAACCGCCATCGAGTAATCGTCGTCGACGTTCGAGCTTCTTATTGGCTTGGGAATAGCTTTGCAATTGGTCGATGTCAACAAGTATCACACTGCCACTCCATTAAACAAGGCGGCAGTCTGACGGGGCAGGAATTCAGCATTCGTTACCCTGCCTTAGCGCTACTGGAGTGACAAAATGATTGTGACTCAAAACATAGTAGCTAGGAACTATAGACTTCATTCACAGGCAACGCGCCATGAACACACGCGCTTGACGAGAAGCACTCATGCAAAAGCATGCTACAACTTCTAGGACCGATTTCATAAGGGTATAATTCATACCAATTATGAATGCGAGGAGTGCGCGAGGGCCCCCCTGAGAATGCGGGAAATTGGAGCGCGCGTTGCCTACGCCTGGCCGCTGCTGCGCTTGTGCCTTGCAGCCATACTCCTCAGTTGCTGTGGCCAGGGTGAGGCTGGGCCCCGGTCTCGGCGCGCCCGGTTTAAGCGCGCCCTCACACGTTCGCAGTGCACGGGGGGTATACAGACGCCGGTGCACTCAGCGCCAACTGCCGCCCCAAGTACCCCTCTCGAGCGCGCACACCCCACGCCCTGATGCGGCTGGACAATTTCTTACTGGGTGCTCCCGTTGGGTGATTGGTTTGTGCGGCGGCTGGAAAGCGTCCGCTACCCTTTTTAGCGCTCGCTACCACTCACTCCGCTGGGCGCCCTTAGCACCCGGCTACGCACCCACAGTCAGGTCACACACTTGTCACGCCCCTCACCCCCGCATTGCACGCGCATTATGCTCACAGATGATGGCAGCACCGGCAGTAGCACCGGCGGCGGCGGCGGCGGCGCGGACTGCGCCAGCCAGTGCGGCGCCTGGGCGGCGGCGGGCGAGTGCGCCGCCAACCCGGGCTACATGCTTGTCAGCTGCGCGGCGGAGTGCGCGGCGTGCGTGACGGGTGAGGCGGTGAGGGGCGGGTGAGGTGGGCGGGTGAGGTGGGCGGGTGAGGTGGGTGGAGAGGGCGCGGGAGCTGTGCATGGCAGCTTTGGGACGTGTGTGTGCTGGGGTGTGTGGGGCAGCTGGGCGGAGGCGGAGGCGGCGGCAGCTGCGCCACCCTTGCCCCCACGGCCATCACACACAAACACACACGCACAACACACACGCACACGCGCCATGCCCACCCTCGCAGATCAGCCGGTGGCCTCTGACCCGCATCCGCCGCAGCCCCCGGAGCCGCCCTCCCAGCCGGACGCGCCACCCCCGCCGCCGCCGCCACCGCTGCCGCCGCCGGAGCCGCCCTCCCAGCCGGACGCGCCGCCGCCGCCGCCGCCACCGCCGCCGCCCCCGCTGCCGCCGCCGCCTCCGCCTCCGCTGCCCTTTGTGCTGCCGCCCGCCACCGAGTGCCGCCTGGTGGTGGACGTGACCGCCGTGTCCAGTGACGACCTCAGCAGTAGCAGCAGTGGCAGTGGCAGCAGCAGCGGTAGCAGTAGCAGTGGCAGTGGCGGAGGCGACGGCAGTAGCAGCGGCGGCAGGGTGGCGGGCGCGGTGGTGCAGCTGGACTGCCTGCCGCCGCAGCAGCCCCAGCAGGGGGGCGGGCAGGGGGAGGGGCAGGGGCAGGGGCAGGGCGGCGGCCCGCCGGGGCAGCCGCCGCAGGCGCCTGCGCCGGTGCGGGTGGTGCTGGGGCCGCGGCTGCTGCCCTATGCTGCCGACTTCACGGGTGTGACCGTGGTGTCGGCGGCGGAGGCGCAGGCGGCGGTAGCGGCAGTAGCAGGCAACGCCACCGCCGGTGGCGGCGGCGGCGGTGGCTATGTCGCGATACCGGTGGTGGTGTCGGAGTGGGGCGTGGCGTTCATCGGGGTGCCGCACCTGCGCCTGCGCGACTCGCTGGTGCGCTGGGGGCTGGGGTCGGGTGGGGGATCGGGGCGCAGGTTGAGTAGGGGGCGTTGCGTGGGGGTTGAGGGAGCTGGAGCATGGGCGGAGACTGCGGCTTGGCAATTGTGCATGGCATGAAGACACGTGGCATAGTGCGGCACCAGTGGCGCAGGCCCCGCACCCATACATGTGAGCCCCCACCTTGTTGTCCTCTTTCAACACACATGCATGTGGCCGCCTGCGCAGATCGCGGGCCCGCCGCTGAGCACTGCCGGCCCCCACCTGGCCACGCACCTGGTGCCACACGTGGCGCTGGCCGGCTCCACCATCCGCTCGCTGTTCGGCCCCGCGCGCGACTGGCGCTACCGTGAGTCAGGGCCGTGCAGTGGCGATGTGCAGTGTGCAGTGTGCGGTGCTGTGCGGTCACACAGAATGTCCGGAGATGGCCATCAAGGTATGCCCCCTCGCCTCCGTTGGGTTTGGGTTGGCGATGGTTGATTTGGGCTGACTACCATTAAAATACACACACGCCTCCTTCTCCCCACCCCCCCAGAGGACGGCTACGACCCGTCCATCCCGCCCGTGTACGGTCCCGCGGTGCTGGACGAGGTGGTGACCGTACGACTGGACCGCTTCGACTGCTCGTCCGTACGGCAGGCCGCGGGCTGGGCCTGCCTGCTGGCGCGCTGGGCGGGGCGGCGCGGCGCGGCGGCGCTGTACGGCATCGCCGCCGAGCTGTACGGCGGCTACAGCAACAGTGACCGCGACCCGGGCCTGGGGCCGCCCGTGTCGCCGCCCTGGCTGCACGTCACCGCCAGCCGCATCTTCAACAACAGGTGCGGAGGGGCGGGGGCGGGGGCGGGGAGGTGGGATGGGGGGGGGGGGGCGTCAGGGGCCGCTTGGGTAGCCGGTTGGGCCTGGGGCGGGGTCTGGGCTGGATAACCGTGGGCGCTGGTCAGGGGCTGGTTGGGTAGCCAGGCGAACCAGGGGCGTCGGTCAGGTGCGCGTGCGGGAGGGTCGGTAGACGGCCGGGCGGACAGCGCTGCGCAGCCGCATTCTCTCCGGGGGGCCTTCCACATCCTTCTATTTCCTATCCTTGCAACGCCCCCCGCCGCCACATGCGCACACACGCACATACGCCGTATGCGCGCCCCGCTCCCCCCACATGCGTTCCCACCGCAACTGAACGCACGCAGGGTGCAGCGCGGCGGGCAGCTGGGCGCGCGGCAGACGGCGCCGGCGGCTGCCGGCGCCTCCTTGGGCTGTAGCAGCAGCAGCATCAGCGGCGGCGGCGGGGTGGTGCGGCCGGTGCAGTCCTTTAACGAGGGCTTCGGCGCGCTGGTGCTGCAGCCCGCCGCCAGCCAGCGCGCGGAGATGGACTGGTGGCGCGGCGCCATGGCCGCGGAGGTGAGACCGAGGGTGGGGGTGGGTGGGGTGGGGTGAGGGGTGGGGGGGTGGGGTGGGGGGTTGAAAACACCAGCCCAATCTAAACCCAAGCGAAACTAGACAAGGGACATGCAGGTGCAGTTTGGGGGCCTCGGGGGGAGGGGAGCGCGAGGGGGGTGGGGGGCGTCAGTCGGCGGTGCGGGTTGGAGGGCGTGTGCGCCACATGCGTGTGTTGGATGCGCGACCCCGCCCCACCCGCTCACCTGCTTCGCCGCGCTTACCCTCTGGCCCCCTCCCACCGCCACCGCCCCTCACCCCGGGGCTACTACCTGCACCTGCACCTCTCCCACCTCTCCTCCCCCACGCCCCGCTGCCCCGCCCCTGCTGCAGGGCAACCCCGGCGGCGCGCAGTACTACGTGTCCCTGGCCGTGTCCATTGCCGCCGGCACCTCCGCCACCAGCAACAGCGGCGGCCGCGGCGCGGTGCTGGCGGCCATGAATGGCGTCAACCTGGTGGGTTGTGGGTGGGTTGTGGGTGGGAAGTGCGGGATGGGGCACGGTTGTGTATTGTTGCGGACGAGGACACACGATGACACGGCTGTCCACACGGCTGCCCTCACCCCTCCCCTTCCCCTTTTTCCCTTCCCCTTCACCCTTTCTACACTCCTATACACCATTTTGCACCCCCGTCCCCTACATCCCCACCCCCACCCACCCACACCCACCCGCCAACAGCTGCACCTGGCCATCAGCGGCGGCGCGCAGCTGTCCTCCAACTATGTCGACCTGGGCGGCGGCGCCCTGTACAGCCAGGCGCCCGCCGCGCCCGGCTCCTTCGGCCTCACCGCCACGCTGCGGCTGAGCCAGGGCAGCCGCATCGCCGGCAACACGGCGGCGGGCGGGGGCGGAGGTGAGGAGGAGGAGGAGGTGGCGGCGGCGGAGGCGGCGGGGTGGCGTGGGGGTCGGGGGCAGTGCGGCTGGGGTGCGGGGCAGGCGGCTGGGCCTGGGGGTGAAGGAGGCCGAAGGCAGGGCCGAGGCCGGGGGTTGCGGGGCCAGGGCTGGGAGGGGGTTCCGGCACAAGCATCGACACGAATGCCAGCGCAAGTACCCGCCGCACCCATTGCACCTGCCCACGCCTGTCCCCGCTCCCTCCAACCCCCACCCCCACACGCCCACCCCAACCCCTCCCCCCTTCCCAGGCGCGCTGCTGCTGGGCGGCGGCGTGGCGCGGCTGGAGGTGTCGTACGGCGCGGCGCTGGGTCCGGACAATGTCGCGGTGGACGGCGCGGGCGGCGGGCTGGCGGTGGCGGACGAGAGCGGGTTCAGTGAGTGGTGCGGGAGGTGGTGGCGGGGATTGGTGGGGCTGTGGCAGTGCGGCCACGTGTGTTCGGGTGGGCGGCACGGCGGCTCTGGCCTGCCGGCCCGCTGCTGGGCTCGCTCCAGGCCCCGGGTTGGCTCGCTCCAGGCTCCGAGTGGTGTTTGCGGCCCTCATAGGGTGGCCCACCATGCCCCACGTGCCCCTGGCGCACCACCCGCCCACCCACCCACCCACCCACCCACCCACCCACCCACCCACCCACCCACCCACCCACCCACCACTTACCCACCCGCCCTTGCAACCCACCCGCCCACCCACCCACATCTCGCCCGCCCCTGCGCAGGCTCCTCCCCGCCCATCCTGGGCGCCCTGGTCCTGTTCGCGGGCGGCGCCGTGTCCGGCAACACCGCCGCCGCGGCCCCCTCCGCGCCGTCCCCGGGCGCCGGCCGCGGGGGCGGCGTGTTTGTGGCGGGCAGCTGCGGCACCGTGACCGTGCAGGCGGGCGGCCGGGCGGAGGGCAACAACGCCACGTCGCAGGTGCGCGCGTGCGAGTGTGTGTGGGCTTTGGGTGAGGGCGGGGCGGGGCGGGCTTGGAGGGGCGGGGCGGGGCGGGGTAGCGAGAGTATGGGCGTGGTCCTCCAGGTTGTGGTTCGCCCCCCAGCCCCTGCGGCGCCTCACTTCAACGGCCTCACCACCACATTGCACATCCCTCCCCTTGCCCTCTCGTGTGTTTGAAGTGTACCCGTGAACCTCTGACCCGACCCGACCCGAACCCACGAGCCCGTGTGTGCCTCTACCCCCGCGCCCGCCCCTGTCCCACACCGAACCCAATACACCTTGTGTACCCCCCCTCCCACCTCCGCCCCCCACCCTCACCCCCCACCCACCCACCTACCCCCACCCCCTCCCAGGGTGGCTTCCTGGCCTGCGTGTCCGACACGCCCGGCGCCCCCGCCATCTACAGCATCACCATCGCCGACGGCGGCGGCGGCGGCGGCGCGGTGGTGAACGGCAACACAGCTGGCCTCAGGTGCGGGCGTGTGCGTGTGTGCGTGTGTGCGTGTGTGCGTGTGCGTGTGCGTGTGCGTGTGCGTGTGCGTGTGCGTGTGCGTGTGCGTGTGCGTGTGCGTGTGCGTGTGCGTGTGCGGCGACACGTGCGACACTCGGTGGTCGGGGGGCAGCCGGGCGGTGGTGTGCCAGCGCCAGCGGAGCGCGGGGCGCGTGTCGACTAGGGGAGCGCATCCCTGGGCATGGCCGCCGGGCGGGTGGGAGACGCAAGCGGAGGGAGTGCAGTCCTTGCGCCGCACCCGGACGACTGTGTTTCCTTGGCGACCGCCGTGCCTGCGGCGGCTCCCACCATCATCCCGCCCCCTTCTCGCCACCCATCCCGAATCCCGGCTGCCCTGCCCTGCACTGCACTGCCCTCACAGCGGTGGAGCCTTTGCGGCGCTGGCGGGCGGCGTGGGTCTGGTGGGTACGGCTTGCGGGAGCGGCGTGGGTGGTGGGTCCTTGAGGGCCGTGATGTGCACAGTGTATGGCGGTGTGAGGGCTGCGTGCCCTTCATATCATACGGCACACGGTTTTTGTGGGAAGTGTGGCATGTGTGGCGGTGCCAAGGCCGTGCCGTGCAGTCGGGCCGTGCAGCATGCCCTCCAAGCGTATGGTACAGCGCAAGGGTGTTCCGGGAAGTGATTTGTTTTTTTGTCGGTGTGTCTTGCTCCTGTACCCCCCGCAGCTCAACATCTCCAGCCACCTGCGCGACCCCGCCGCCGCCGCCGCCGCCGCCGCCGCCGCCGCCGCCGCCGGCCGCTCCCCGGTGCTGGTGACGGCCAACACCGCGGCGGGCGGCCGCGGCGGGCTGCTGTTCGCCGGCGGCGGCCTGGGCGCCCTGCTGCTCAGCAGCAGCGGCCTTGTCTACACCAGCGACAGAAGCAGTAGCGGCAGTAGCGACGGTGCCGGCGGCGAGGCGGCGGCTGTGTTGGCGGGCCCGGCGCTGACGGTGGAGCGCAACCGGGCCGGGTGGGTGCGGGCGTGTGCTGCGAGCGCTGCGTTCCGTGTGCTGTGTGCGGTGTGTGTGTGTGCTGTGTGTGCTGTGTGCTGTGTGTGTGTGTGCGGGGGCGGAAGCCTTGGTGCCATGGTGCGGGGGCACGTCCGGGCGCGACCGTGTGTGAGTAGTCCATACACACCCGCACATTGGTCGGCTGCCGGTAGTTCCGCCTGCATTCTGCCTCTTTCTCGGGGTGCGGCTCTCTGACGTTCGCGCGTACCCTTCCCCCTCTCCGACACCCTCCAACCCTGGTCTGCGCCCCACCGCACCACAGCACGGACGGCGGCTTGGTCGCGGTGGAGGGCGGCTGCGGCGAGGTGGTGGTTCGCGGCGCGGGCACCCAAGTGCACAGCAACTGGGCTGCGTCGGGTGACGGCGGAGTGGTCTACGCCGGCGGCGGCCCCGGCGCCGCTGCTGCCAGTGGCAGTGGCAGTGGCAGTAGCAGGCGGCGCTCCACCCGCAGCGAGTGGGAGCCGGTGCTGGTGCGGTCGGCTGCTGCTGCTGCAGCCGCCACTGCTACTGCTACTGCCACTCACACCTACTTCGGCACCGGCACCAACACCAGCGGCATCAGCGGCACAGCCCCGGCTGCAGCCGCCGCCCACCCGGCCGCCGCCGCCGCTGCCGCCACTGCTGCGTCCACCGCCGCCGCGTGGAGCGCGGCCGCCTCCGCCACCCCCACCGCTACTGCCGCCGCCTCCGTTCTCGCCAGACGGCAGTGGCTCCGGCGCCGCCGCCTGGCACTGGCGGCGCACAGCAGCGGCAGTAGCAGCAGCAGTAGCAGCGGCAGTAGCAGCGGCAGTAACAGTGACAGCCCCCACCGGCAGCTACAGACGGGTGGGGCGGGATGGGACGGGCACGGAAAGGGCGACGCAATGAATAGCGCAATGCGCATCCCCTGCTTCTGCGCCCGCCGTTTACTCACTGCTATTGCTACTGCCGCTCGCATTGCTGCAGCCGCCGCCAGGACCGCCATCGGCCGGCTGCTGCTGGACGAGGGCGCGTCGGTGGCCTACAACTCGGCGGGCGGGGTGGGTGTGCGGGCGTGTGCATGTGTTGGTGCGGGTGGCTCGGTATGCCTTCGTGTGCCTGTGTCTCAGTGTGTTTTACATGTGTTTGGGAATGTCTCCACCACCACCACCACCACCACCACCACCACCACCACCCCGTACCCACACACACGGCACCGTACAATGCACACGCGCTGACAACGCCGCGCCACACACTCTTGCACACACCCAACACACGCACCCGCAACCCAGGGCGGCGGCTTCGCTGCGGCGTGGGGCGACGTGGGCGCCGTGGAGCTGCGCGGCGGTGCCGTGGCGCAGTCCAACAGCGCCGCCGCCGGCGCCGGCGGTTTCCTGCTGGTCAGCGCCGGCGACCTGGGCCCGCCGCCGCCGCCCACCCCATTCGGGGGGACCGGTGGCGCGCCACCGGACCAGCAGCAGACGCCGTCGCCGCCGGCCGAGGGAGGTGCCGATGGCGGCACGGAGGGTGGCGGCGGCGGCGGCGGCGCCGGCGGCGGTGCCGGCGGCGACGCAGCAGGCTGGGCCTGGGGGCTGCGGCTGAGCGGGCCGGGCACGGGTCTGATGTGGAACCGCGCGGCGGAGGAGGTGAGGGTAGGGGGCTACTCTTGACCACCGTATGAGGTGGCGCAGACAGGCTGTCGCAACCTATAAGGGTTGCCCCCGGCAATGCAACCCCGGGTTATTTACAGGCTGCGGTCCGTCGGGCTGTGTTAACCACGTGCACTGTCTTTGCCACCTTCACATACGGTACGTGTACGTGTGTGGCTCGGCCCAGGGCGGCGGCGTGGCGGTGCTGGGCGGCTCGCTGCGCGGCGGCGTGCTGGTGGAGGGCGGCGCGGCGCTGGTGGGCAACCAGGGCGCCAGGTGCGGGATGGGCGGCGGGAGGGCGAGTGAAGGGGCCAGGGCGGGCGGTTGGGCTGCGGGTAGGGGGGTAATGTGGTGCAGTGCTCCCGTGCCCAAGTAGAGGAAACCGGGAGGGGGCGGGCACCAGGTGCGTGTTTGTGCCTGCCCCACGTCCGGGCCCCTGGCCCCGTGCATCCTCGTGCCTCGTGCCCACTCCCCCACTCCAAGCCCCACTGGTCACACGGTATGCACCCCGCAGCGGCGGCGCGGTGTACGTTTCGGGCCCCGCGGGGCCGCTGGTGCTCAGCGGGCCTGGCAGCGCCGCCACCGCCAACGGCGCGGCGACGGATGGCGGCGTCATGGCGGCGGAGGCGCTGGCGCAGGGGCTGTGCGTGGAGGCGGGCGCTCAGGTGCGCGTGTGCGGATGGGGGGGGATGCAGTTACCAGCCCAAGCTAATTCAAACCAAACCAATGTGTGTGCAACAGTGCATACCGTTGGGGGTTACATCCATCACCCCTCATCCACCCCTCACCACCCCGCACCACCCCTTACCGCACCCTTACACACACGCCACAGCTGGTGGGCAACTCCGCCGGCCGCAGCGGGGGCGCCATGTTCGCCGCCCAGTTCGCCCAGCCGCCCTGGCGGTCGGGCGGCGAGGCCGCCGCAGCCGCAGCCGCAGCCGCCGCGGCCGCCGCGGCCGTGTACGGCTGCCGCTATGGCGGCGGCGTGTGGGGCGTGGCGGTGGCGGGCGCGGGCACGTTGGTGTCGGGCAACAGCGCCGGACAGAACGTGAGCCGTCCTCCGGGGGGCCGGGTCACTGTCGGGTTGGGGCCTCTATGCGTGTATTTTAGAGAGCACAATGAGAAGCAGTGGTGGGTGCGGGTGTCGACGTGTGTACTTCGCGTAACCGACTGGCTGACTAACGCGCCCATACCTCCAACATTCACACGTGTGGGACCCCCAGGGCGGCGTGCTGGCGGCGGCGTCCGTCGCCATCAGCGCGTGAGTGCAGCCGGGGCTGGGGGCTGCGGGCAGGGGGCTGTTGTGAGAAGGATACTGAGAACATTGATGTCACCGAATGAACGCACAGGAGGGGGGGCTGCGACACGCAACTCGGGGCGGCACACACGAGGGCCCATTGCTCAGTGCACGGGATCTGCACACGTGCCGGGTGTGCACCTGCCCAGCAGTGACCGCATGCCTGTCAGTTTTCACACCCACTGCCCTCGTCTGTCTGACACGCTGCCGTCGCCCCCTCCCCCCACTAAACACACCCACACACCCACACGCGTACACACTCCGCAGGGTGTCCATCACGGGCGGGGCCCATGTGGTGGGCAACGCCGCAGTGGGTGGGTCCACGGGTGTGCGTGTGCTTGTGCGGGTGTGCGTGTATGGGTGTCACACCTTGGTGTTCTATGGGGAGGGGGCACTACATTCCAGCTGGTTGTAGTGGGCCCTTGTCCAGTGGCGCCGCCATTACCGTGTGAGTGACCGCCACCCCTACCCCCACCCCCACCCCCCACAGGCGGCGACGGCGGCGTGTTCTGGCTGCGGGAGGGCTTCGCGCGCCTGGAGGTGCAGGTGGGAGGTGGGGGGAGGCGTGGGTGTGTGCGTGACCCGGGTGCGCGTGTGGGTGTTGGGGGCGGGACCAAGGGCGCGTGTGGGTGTTGGGGTGCGGGTTTGGGGGCCGGCGTGGGTGCGTGTGAGCGTGTGCGTGTGCTTTCGCGGCGGCCTGATGTGTTCGCGTTGGCGGCCCCCCTCCCCCACTGCGTCGTGTACCAGCTTTGCAATCCCCCACCGCGTCGTGCCCGCTCTACCTTCCTCTTGCGCCCGCTCAATCCTTGCACCGCCAGCACTCCAATCCCCCCTCTTCCCCACCCCCGCCACCCGCCACCCCCACCCCCGCCACCCGCCAGGGCGCCGGCACGCGGGTGGCCGCCAACCGCGCCGACGAGGGCGGCTTCCTGTGGGCCGACGGCTTCAGCGGCAGCCTGGCGCTGGGGCCCGCCGGCGTCGCCGCGGCCGGTCTGGTCGCCGACGCCGACGGCGCCATGCGGGTCGACCTGGGCGGCGCCGGCAGTAGCGGCGGGGACGGCAGTAGCGGCGGCAGTAGCGGGGACGGCAGTAGCATTAGCGGGGAGGGGCAGGAGGGGCTGGAGGTGGCGGGCAACAGCGCGCGCATGAACGGTGGCGCCATCCGGGTCAACGCGCTGATGCAGGTGGGTGGAGGTGGGGGGAGGGGGGGGGGGTAGGATGGGGTTGGTGGTGAGGGGGGGGGGGGGGGTCATGAATTTATGATGACAGCGGGGAGCGGGGGCAGGTGGGAAGTTTCCCCCGCCGCACCCCTACCCCACGACAAGCGGACGCACCATTGGTCGTCGGTACGAACGCCTCCACGCCTGCTGTCTACGCCACTACCGTACCCTTCTATGTACCATCTTTGCAACCCCAACGCCGCGCCCAACTTCCTTGACCGTTCATGATTGCGACCCCCCAACGCCCCTAAATCCACACGTGGCCACGCCCCGCCGCAGTTCTCCATCACCGGCCGCGGCGTGCGCCTGTCCGACAATGCCGCCGGCGCCTCGGGCGGCGCGCTGGCGGTGATTGGCGCCGTCACCTCCGCCTTCAGCTCAGTGGGCTTTGGCGCGGCCGTGACCGGCAACAGCGCCGGCCGCTCCGGGTGGGTGGGTGGGCGGAGGGTTAGTTTTCTTCTATTTCCCAATCAACCATTCATCAACGTTGATGCGACGGTTTTGTATAGGGGAGGGGGGCCGATGGAGGGTGGAGCGGGGGATGGCCGCCCGTGCGAACGCCGCGTGATCCTTTTGTAGTGAAGGGGGGCAGGAGTGGAGGACGAGCGCAGGAGGGGGCCGGGCCAGGTCGAGACACACGACAGGGGGAGTCAGCATGTGCCCACATGCCTCCTTGTATGCTTGTGTACCGTCTGTGTACGCACGGGTGCTGCTCTGCACCGCAGGGGCTTCCTCTTCGTTCAGGGCCGCAGCTCCGTGACCGCCACCGGCAACGGCGCCGGCGGCGGCATCAGCAGCGCCGACGGCCTGCCCGGCCTGAGCCTGGTGGCGGGCGCGGTGGTGTCGGGCAACCGCGCGGAGCGGGTGCGTGGGTTGTGGCGGGTGTTTGAAAACACGAGAGAGGGAACACGCAGACTGTGTGGTTGCGCGTGTGAGTCGGACAAGCCTGTTTGCTTGCTTGTCAAATCCCCAGCCAACTCGCTCCGGACGCATACACACGCACACAGGGCGGCGGCGGCGCGGTGGCGGTGGTGGGGCGGCTGGGTCGGCTGCGCGTGACCCTGGGCGCACAGTTGTCCGGCAACAGCGCCGGCAGCGACGGAGGGGCGGTGCAGGTGGTGTCGGGTGGCGGCGGCGGCGCTGACAGCGGCGGCGGCGGCGGGCAAGGCGGCGGGCTGCTGGCGGTGCTGGAGGTGTCGCAGGGCGGCGAGGTCAGCGGCAACCAGGCGCAGGTGCGAGGTCCCGGCGTGCGTGCGACCAGGCTTGAATGAATTTCATCGAGGGCTCGTTCCAAAAAACGTCGGCAGCACATGTTTGTTTGTCAGGTAACTCCCCAACTAACTCCCGGCGCATACACGCACGAACACGCAGGGCAGCGGCGGCGCGGTGTGGGCGGTGTGGGGCGGGGACGTGGCGCTGAGCGGCGCCGCGCGGGTGTCCAACAACAGAGCCAGCCTGGATGGAGGTGCGGGCGGGCGTGGGTGGTGCTGCCTGATGCTATGCCCCCCCCGCTCCCCTCAATCAAGTCACCAGCTACCTCGAACCCTACCATTCCCCCATCCCCCGCGCATCCGTAAGCTCCTTTGTTATTGCAACCTCCACAACCCCCAGGCGCTTTTGCATTCTCCTCCTGCGCCGCCTTCGGCACCGCAGCCGGCGTGAGCGCCGACGTCGCGGACGGTCTGAACGCCGCAGTCGACAGCAGCGGCGGCGATGACGCAACCGCTGACAGCGGCAGCAGCACCGGCAGTAGCAGCAGCAGCCGCAATGACGGCGGGCTGCGTGTCGTGCTGAGCGGCGGCAGTAGCATGGACAGCAACACCGCAGGCCGGGACGGGGGCGCGCTGCACGCCGCTGAGAGCGGCAGCAGCAGCGGCAGTAGCAGCGGCAGTGGCAGTAGCGGCGGCAGCGGCTACTTCACCTACCCGGCGGGCGGCTGCTGCATGCTGGCGCTGCTGCAGCTGCGGGGCGGCAGTAGCATCACCAACTGCAGCGCCCAGGCCGCGGGTGGGTGCGGTCTGTAAGTCTTTTCAATTATTGGGTTTGTGGCAGTTTGTTGGGATCATTGGTGAAGCTTTGACAGCAGCGCCGACTCTTGCAACCTCACCACTGCTACCTGGCCCCACCACCCGCCACCCGCCACCTCCCACCCACCATCCCCACCACCTGCCCCCCCACACGCAACCACCATGTGTGCCTCTGCCACGTGCAGGCGGCGCCGTACGCGCTGACTCGGTGGGTGCCGTACTTCTGGACGGCGGTAGTCGCATCGCCGCCAACACCGCCGCCACAGGTCGGTGTGTGGGGGGGGGCCGGGCGGTTGTGTGTGTCGTGGCTTGGTGGGCCTGGGCCCCAAGTCCCTGTGCTGCAGCGAGGTGGCCCCAACCTCCCGCCCCAATACCCTCACGCCACCCACACACGCAAGCACGTCCTCGCTCCTCGATCACCACCCGCACACACGCCGGCCAATGACCAATGCACACGCACAACTGCACCTCCCCCACGCAACCAACCGACGCCAACCACCACCTACCCGACAGGCGGCGGCGGCGCGCTGTCAGTTGCCTACCGGCTGGGGCGGCTGCGGGTGGCGGGCGGCAGCGGGCTGACCGGCAACCGCGCGCCGTCGGGCTCCGGCGGCGCGCTGGCGGCGGTGGCGGTGGCGGCGGTGGAGGTGACGGGCGCCGGCAGCGCCATCAGCAACAACAGCGCGGCGCAGGACGGTGAGCGGCGGCAGGGGCCGCGCCCTCTGCCATGCATATACCCGCACCCAACAGCCCCCCTGCTTTTCTGCCTCCCAACTCCATGGCCACACCACCACACGCCCATCACACCACACCCACACCACACGCCCACACCACAACCCGCCCTCCCGGCCACATCCAGGCGGCGCCATCGCCACCACCGCGCTGGGCTCGCTGGTGCTGGCCGCCGGCGCCGCCGCCGACAGCAACGTGGCGGGCGGGGGGAGCGGCGGCTTCCTGCTGTACGCCAGTGACGGCGGGCTGGGCGGCGCCAGCGGCCGCTGCGCGCCGCCGGACGGGTACCGGGCCGCGGTGCCGCCGCTGCGCCTGGCCCTCAGCGACTGCCAACTCAAGGGCAACTGGTGAGGGGCGGCGTGGGGTGGGGCGGAGTGGGGCGTGGAGGACTGGGGACTGGGCAGGGTTTTATACCTTGATAACGTTCACCAAGGCGACCATTAACCTCACCCCGCTGCGCCCCCCTCGCGCCGCCGCTCGGCAGGGCCACCCGCCGCGGCGGCGCCATCGCCATCGCCAAGCCGTACCGCCTGTACCAACTGACCGCCACCAACTGCCGCCTGGACTCCAACGGCGCCAACTACGCTGGCGGCGCGCTGTGGCTGCTGCTGGCGCACCAGGTGACCCTGGCGCCGCCGCAGCCGCAGCCGCTGGTGCGGGGCTGGGCGCCGCCGCTCGAGGCACCGGCGGGTGCGGGCAGCGGCGGCGGCGCGGAGGCGTGGTCGGAGAGCGATCCGCCGCCGCCGCCGCCCCCGCCGCCGCCGCCGCCAGCCGATGCCCCACCCGCCGATGGCGCCTTTTCCTCCTCCTCCTCGGACCCGCCGCAGCCCGCCGTGCTACAGCTGCTGTTCGACCGCTGCAGCCTCACCTCCAACGCCGCGGTGCTGGGCGCTGGCGGCGGCGTGGCACTGGAGGTGGATCTGGGGCTGGCCGACCTAACCCGCCAGCACCCGCTGCGGCGGCTGGTGGGCGCCTGGGTGCAGCCGCTGCCCGCTGGCCCCGAGTCCGCTGCCGGCAGTAGCGGCAGCGATGGCAGTGGCAGTGGCGGCGGCGGGGCGCCGCGGCTGCTGCTGCCACCGGCGGTGCGGCTGCTGTTCCGCGACTGCCGGCTGGTCGGCAACCGCGCGGCGGAGGCGGGGCCGGGCGGCGCGGTGAGCGCGGTGAGCCGCAGCAGCCTGGGCACCCTGCCCGCCGCCGACGTCGAGGCGCGGGTGGCCTACATGGACAGCCTGAACACGCCGCCGCAGCCGCCGCCGCCACAGCCGCCACAGCCGCCGCAGCCGCCTTCAGCTCCGGCTCCCGAGGGCGTCAGCAGCCCGAGCGGCGTCGGCGGTGGCAATGGTACCACCAGTGACGACGCAGCCGCCGCCGGGTCCTGGTCCGCCCCTGCCGCCGGGCCCTACCGCAGCCCCTACGAGCGGCTGAACGCCCGCGACCGGCGGCCGCTGCTGCGGCTGCTGGCGCTGGCGCCCGCCCCCGACCTGCAGGTGGGTGTTGGCTGGCGGGGCCAGGGGGCTGGGCGCGGCCGCAGTGTGCTTTCTTGCAATGGCATGTCCTTGCCCCTTTGACTAATCCCACTTGGGAACTGGAACATATACCGCCCGCCTGCCCTGCCCTGCCCCTGCCCAGGTGGTGTTTGAGGGCGCGGCCACGGCGCTCGAGGGCAACACCGCCGGCGCCTCCTCCCTGTTCGGCGCCTTGGCCGCGGCGGGTGCCGAGCCGCACGGCGGCGCCGTCAGCGTGCGGTCGGAGCTGGCCGTGGCAGAGCTGGTGCTGGGCCAGGTGGGCGGGCGGGAGCGTGTGTGTGCGTGTGCTCAGTCCATCCTCGCCACCCTACCACCCTACCGCCTCCACACCCCCGTAACTATGGATGTAACCCCTGACATGACCCTCTGCGCACGCAGGTGGGCTCCTCTCAGTACTTCGGCAAGCCCGCCGGCGCCTACGACCCGCAGCCCGCCGGCCTCAGCCGCGACACCAGCGGCCGCAGCGCCGCCGCCACAGTGGCGGACGCGCTGGCAGCCACCGCCGCCGCCAACGCCGCCGGAAGCGAGGCGGGCCGCTGGGGCGTGAGCGGCGTGCTGCCGGCGCCGTGCCGCGTCATCCTGCGACCCGGCAGCGGCAGTAGCAGCAGCGGTGATAGCACTGGTACTGGTGGCAGTAGCGGCAGTGACGGCGGTCGCATGCGGTGGGTCAGCAATGCGGCCAGGGGCCGGGGCGGGGCGCTGCACCTGGCGGCCTGCTCCCTGGAGATCCAGACCGGCAGTAGCGGCAGCAGCAGCGGTGGCAGTAGCAACAGCAGCACCCTGGGCGGGCCGGCGGTCCTGTTCGCGGATAACGAGGCGCTCCAGGACGGCGGCGCGGTGTCGATGGAGGCCGAGGCGGCGGACGGCGCCGGCGGCACCAGCAGCAGCGCGGGCACCGCCGTCGTGGGGCTGTTGCGGCTGCTGCTGGACGAGGCCCGGGGCAGCAGCAGCTCCCGCCAGTCTGCTGTAGCAGGAGCTGGCAGTGGCAGTGGCGGCCGGCGGCGGCGTCTGTCGCAGCAGCAGGGCGGGGGCGCTTCTGCTACTGACGCTACTGACGCCGCCGTCAACAGCGCTGCGGACACCGCCGCAGAAGTGGCGGCGCTGGAGGGAGCGCTGGCGGCGGTGGTCGCGGCGCGCCAGCCGCGCCTGGTCGTGTCCCCGCCCGGGGCTGCTGCAGCCGCCAATGCTACTGCTGCCAGCACTGCTAATGCTACTGCCGCTACTGTTGTTTCGTTCTCGGGGAACGTGGCGCGCTACGGCCAGGGCGGCGCGGTGCGGGTGGAGCTACACCCCCTGCTGGCGCCGCCGCGGCTGCTGCTACTGCAACAGCAGCAGCCGGGCGCGGGCGCGGGCGCGGCGGTGGCGCCTTTCCCCCAAGCAGCCTCAAGCGGCACTGGCACCAGCAGCACCAGCGGCAGCAGTGTGGGTGACAGTAGCAGCAGCTCCCCGCAGGGGCCACAGGCGCTAGTTTCGCTGGAAGGGGTGGAGCTCGTGAGCAATGTGGCAGGATTTGGCGGCGGCGGCATGGCTGTGGTCAGCCTGGGCGGCGACGCGGCCAGCAGCGGCAGTAGCAACACCAACAGTAGCAGTAGCACAAACATGGTCGAGGCGGCGGCCTTGCGCTACGCGCGGGAAGTGGCAGGCTTGCTGGATGGCTTCATCAACGGCAGTAGCAGCACCACCACCACCAGCAGCAGTAGCAGTAGCGCGGTGCTGCTGCGGCGCTGCAGCCTGGTCGGCAACCAGGTGACGGGCGCCGCCGCCGCCGCCGCCGGCAGCGCCACCGGCTGCGGCGGCGGCGGGCTGCAGCTGGTGGGCCCGCTGGCGGCGGCGGCGCTGGAGGGCGTGGCGCTGGTGGGCAACGGCGCGGCGCCCACGGGGCGGCCACGGGCGTGCGGCGGCGGCGGCTTGTACGTGGGGCAGGGCGCGGCGGCGGTGCTGTCGGCGTGCCGGCTGGAGCGCAACGCCGCCTCCTCGC
This sequence comes from Chlamydomonas incerta, assembly GCA_016834605.1. Taxonomy (NCBI): domain Eukaryota; kingdom Viridiplantae; phylum Chlorophyta; class Chlorophyceae; order Chlamydomonadales; family Chlamydomonadaceae; genus Chlamydomonas; species Chlamydomonas incerta. The sequence continues at coordinate 1,254,815 of JAEHOC010000025.1, forward strand.
ACGGCGGCGGCCTGCTGTGCGCGTCCTGCTCCGCGCTGCACGTGCTCGGCGGCTGGCTGCGCGGCTGTAGCAGCGAGGCGGCGGGCGGCGGCCTGGCCCTGCAAGCCGACGGCAGTAGCAGTAGCAGCACAAGTGGCGGCTGGCGGTCGGCGCTGGTGGGCGTGGAGGTGCGTGACTGCAGGGCTGTGAACGGCGGCGGCGTCAGTGCCTGGGCGGCTCCCGCTCCCGCCAGCGGCTCCAGCGGCCTCACTAGCAACTACAGCGGCTCCTGGCTACTGCTGCAGCAGTGCCGGCTCGCCAACAACTCCGCGACCCTGACCGGCACGGAGGGGGCAGCGGCGGGCGGGGCTGGCACCGGCGCGGGCGCGGCTGTAGCGGCTATAGCAACGTTGGGGCAGCCGGCGGCCAGCTACGGCGGTGCCGGCGGCGGCGTGTTTGTTGGCGGCGGCGTGGCGGCCGTGCTGAGCCGCTGCGACCTGTCGGCAGGCAACGCAGCGGCCGGCGCGGGCGCCGCCCTCGCGTCCGCGCAGCGCTGCCCGGGCGGCCTGGCCGCCGGGGCCGCGGCCGCGTCCGCTGCTACAGCCGAGCCGCCGCAGCAGCAGCTGCTACTGCCGGCGGGGGTGCTGCCCGTGGGGTCGTCGTGGCTGTCGCTGCGCCTGGTGAGCGGGGCACGGGGGGAGGGGGCGGGCGCGTTGCGGCCACACGACACACATGTGACGCATGGCCTGGTCGAGACTCTCCCAGGGGTTTAGGCCGAGACCAGCCAGGCATATCAGGGCCCCCACCTGACTGTTGCATTGACGTAAAGACCGGCAGTGAACCGTCCCGGTGCCTACAATGCCGCCTTTGAATGACGTCCCCAGCGCTCTAACCCCCTGTCACCCCGTCACCCCCCTGCCGAACACACACCACCGCACCGCACCGCCCGCAGGCCGCCGCCGCCACTGCCGATGCCCCGTTGCCGCCGCTGCTGGGCCGCACCCTCGCTCGCCTGGACCGCTTCGCCGCCGCCGCCTCCGTTGCCGCTACTGCCGGCCGCTGCTGGCCGCTGGCGCTGGCTGACGTGGCGCTCATCGCGCCGCCCCGCGCCGTTGCGCTGGTCATGAAGGTGCGGGGGTGGCGGGGGTTGGGAGGCGGGGTGGGGTGGGGTGGGATGGGGTTGCAAGGATGGGAAGCGAAGTGGGGATTTACACGCGGACAACTTGCAGTCAGGCTGTATGTGAGTGGCTGAGCAGGAGGGTGTGGCGGGTTGCTGAACTCGTATCCAAGGACCCGCCCGCTGGCTTCTTTCCACTCCTCCTACCCAGCCACTCGCATGAAGCCCGAACTGCGGAACTTGCGTGGTGTAAAGCCCCAGCCAGAGGGGTTGGGGGCTGCGGTGCGGTTGCTGCTGCAGCTGCGGTTGCTGCTGCCTGTGCCGGTGTTGGCGTGGGCGGATCTCGCAGGCACTTGCGCGTTTTCCCAACCCTGTCCTCCCATCCCGACACCCACACCCACACACCCACAGGCCACCTCCAGCGCAAGCACTAACACCACCACCTTCACCACCACCAGCACCGCTACTGCCAGCACCGCCACTGCCTCGCGCGCGGCGCTGTGGTTTGAGGACACATACGCGGAGGCGCTGGCGGTGGCCTGCAGTGACAGCGGCACCCAGGCAATCGCGAGCCCCACTAGCGCTGTGGCGGTGGCGGAGGCGGGGGAGGAGGAGGACCTGGCGGCAGTAGCACTGCTCACCAGCAGCACCAATGGCAGTAGCCCTGCCACCAACAGCGAGCGGCTGCGGGCGCAGCAGCAGCGGGTGGGTCTGGGGCTGGGGGCGTGCGTGGCTCGGCAGGTGGAGGCGGCGCAGGGGCCGCAGGCGGCGGCCGACTTCGCCAACGCCACCAGCAGAAGTGGCGGCGGCAGTAGCACCGGCGCCGCCCCGCCCACCACTGGCAGTATTACTGGCAGTAGCACAGGCAGTGGCAGTAGCAGCAATAGCCCGCTGTCGCGCCTGTCCGCCGCGCTGCTCTACCTGCCGCCCGCCCGCCTCCGCCTGGTCGGTCTGGCACTGGCGGGCGCGGGTGCGGGGCAGGGGCAGCAGCAGCGGGGTGCGGCGGCGGCGGTGGGCTCGGGTGTGGTGATGACGGTGCCCGACTCGGAGGCGGGGGCTGAGGGGCTGGGCCTGCTGGGCGGTGGCTCCAGTAACACCGCCGGGGCTGCAGCTGCTACAGCCGCCGCTGCGGCGGCGCTGCGGTTTGGTGTGGACGCCGCGGCGGTGCGTGTGGCGCCGTCGCTGCAGGTGTGTGTGCTTGGTTGCGTGTGGGGTGTGTGTTGAGGCGGCGGGGCCCTCGGCGGTGTCCTACCAACCACGCACACCTGTACAGGCGCGGGAGTGGGGCCCACTGTGCGTCTGTGCGCGTGCCCCACCCAACACCACACGCACTCCGTTACAACCCCCTATCGCTCGGCCTGCACACACACAAACGCACCCCAACAGGTCTCTTACTTGCTTATCGTTATCGTTGTTATCATTAGCATTTGTGACTCAACACTCAAGTGCAACTCCACGGTGTAACTCTCGCCCTGTACCCCCCCCCCCCAGCTGCCCACGGGCCAGCCCTTTGCGCTGGCGCTGGAGCTGGTGGACGGCGCGGGGCAGCGCGTGGCGGGTGAGGGGTGGTGGGCAAGGGGGCGGGTGCGGGTGAGGGGCGAGGGGTGAGAGGATGAGGGAGTGCCATGGCGGGTGGCACTGCCGAAGACGCACGCTCTCGCATTCGCACGCACGCTCATCGCTGGCACCTTCTGTTCTCAACCCCACACGCACGCCCCCCCCCCCGCCCACACAGACCACAGCCAGGTCACGGTGGAGCTCACGGTGGCGCCCGCCGCCCGCGCCGCGCTCACCGCCTCCTCCTCCTTCGCCGCGCCCGTGCTGGCGGGCTCCGCGCAGGTGTGGGGCTGGGGTCGGTGGAAGATATCAAACCCGGACAGGTCTAACTTGCACTGTGTTGAATTGCGCCCTCCTCAGCCCCGCTCCCCCCAGCCTGCGGCACCTATTCACTCCTTCAACCCTCCAACCCGACCTCCCATCCAAACATCCTTGCAACCCCCACACATCCATCACACACACGCAGTGGTACGGTGTGACCGCGCGCGGCTGGCCGGGGCCGGTGGTGCTGCAGTTCAGCGCCGTCAGCCGAGATGGCGACTACTCGGTGAGGGGGGGGAGGGGGGCGGGAGGGAGGGAGTTAGTGGGGGCCGGTGGGGATGGGGGGAAGCGAGACAATGGAGGCGAACGCATGGTGCTGCAGGTGCCCTGTGGTGGTCCGCCCGTCGTTGCATTAGGACTTTTCTACGACATCAGGACTTCCCCACACGCCCACATCTACCGGCCCAACCGCCCGCCCCCACGCGCACAGATCCTGCCGCTGTCGGTGCCCGCCCGCCTGCTGCCCTGCGGCCCTGGCGAGCAGCTGGCCGCCGGCCGCGACGCCGCGGCGCCGCCCTGGACCGCCTGCGCCGTCTGCGCCGCCGACGAGTTCGGACTGTGGACCGACACGCGCGGTGGCAGTAGCGGTGGCACCGGCAGTAGCAACATCGGCAACAGCAGCAGCTCGAGCGACGGCGTGGTGGCACTGATAGACGGCGGCGCGGACGCGGGGGCGGTTGCTACAGCCATGCTGGCGGCGCTGGGCGGCGCGCGGCCCTGCTACAACTGCCCGCCAAACGGCGTGTGCCCGGGCGGCGCCGTGCTGGTGCCGCGGCCCGGCTACTGGCACTCCAGCCCCGGCAGCAGCGCCATGCAGCGCTGCCCGCAGCCGGGCGCGTGCGTGGGCGACGGCAGCTCGGGCGCGGTGGGCGACCCTGTCAGCGCGCTGTTGGCGCGGCTGGCGGCGCAGGCGGCAGCGGCGGCGGAGACGGCGGCGGCGCAGACTCAGCAGCAGGCGGCGGCGCCGCTGGCAAAGCGGCAGCTGCTGCAGGCTTCGCCTGCGGCGGCTGCGGCGCCCGACGCTGCGGCTACAGCCGGTGCCGGGTCGGGTTGTAGCACCGGCAGCATCGGCGGTGGCAGCACCGGCAGTAGCAGCAGCCAGGCGCGGCGGTGGCGCGCGCCCTCTCTGCGCGAGTGCCAGGAGGCCTGGTATGCCAGCGACCCGCCCGGGGCGGCGGTGCTGGCGGCGCTGGGTGCCTACCAGTCTGACGTGCTGCTACAGCCGCAGCTACAGCCGCAGCTACAGCCGGCGGCTGGCGCCTACGGCAGCAGTGGCAGTGGCAGTAGCAGCAGCGGCGGCAGCAACGGCACCGGGTGCCTGCCGGCGGACGGCGGGGTGGCGGTGGAGCTGCTGCGGCCGTGCGTGCTGTGGGGTCTGGGCGACGCCCACCCGCTGTCGTATGCGGCGGCGCAGTGCGCGCCCGGCTACGCCGGCAACCTGTGCGCCACCTGCACGCCCGGCTACTCCATAGACGCCGAGTTCGAGTGCCAGCGTGAGTCATCGCGATCGGTGGCCATGAGCCATGGGATTGGGTTGAGATGTGTGTTTTGTGCCCCAGTGGGGCAAGGCGCCTGCGCACCACGCACCCACATGCCATATACCCCGTGCCCGTGCTCCCCTCGCGTGCCGCTCCTGCCGCCGCACCCGCAGAGTGCCCCAGCGCGGCCCAGACGGTGGTTCTGGGAGTGCTGGCGGTGGCGCTGTCCTCCCTCACCGTGCTGTACACCGCATTCGCCACCTTTGCCGAGGTGGGTGCGTGCGTTGGTGTGTGTGGGCTGGTGCGTTTGGTGGGCGGAGGGGTTTTTGGGGGGGGGTCACAACACCGCTGCCGCGGGTCCCATCATGTTGTCGGGTTCGCCAGCTGGGTCCGGCAATCACCAGCAGCCCTGACCCCCCCCGCCCTGCACACACACATACACAATTCCACACGTGTACGTGCTCCGTGCAGGACCAAACCAACACGGCCAGTGTCAACGCCAGCGAAATCTTCAAGGTGCGTGATTGCTTGCGCGTGCGCCTGAGCCTCTGCCGCACCGGACCCGTCACGTGCGACCTCCACCCCCCCACTCCCACACTCCACACTCCCACACACCCGCCCCCACCCCACCCCACCCCCGCCACTCCCGCCCCCCCGCCCGCCAGGTGGTGGTGGTGCACCTGCAGTTCTTCGTCATCGTCACGCGCCTCAACATCTCCTGGCCGCGAATCATCCAGACCATGCGGGTGCGGCGGGCGGGGGCGGCGCGGGGCGTGCTTGGGGAGGCGGAGCGTGCCTACGTGCTGTGTGGGCCGTGGCGCGTTTACACTGTGCACCACCATTACGCGCGCCACACATTCCACCCACTGCTTCACCGCCCCCACCCATCCAAACCGCAGGCGGTCATGGCCACGGTGACGGGCGCGGAGACGTACGTCACCTTCAGCCCCTCCTGCCTGCTGCCCGCCGCAGACTACGACACCAACACCACCTCCACCAACACCACCGGCGGCGGCGCCTCCACCAACACCACCACCACCACCTCCTACAGCGCGGCGTCGGCTCGCGCGCAGCTGGCGGGCGGGCTGGTGCTGCCGCTGGCGGTGGTGGGCGTCAGCTGCGCCGTGTGGGCCATCAGGTGGGGACGGGGGCGAACGGGGTGTTTGGGGTCGGGGGCGTGAGCCTGTCGAAGCGTGTTGAAATGCATTTGGGTATCCATCACCGCACCGCACGCCCTTGTTCCCCTTCCCATCCCCTCCTCACTGCCCCCCGCGGCGCACACAGACACCGGCTGTTCGGCCAGGCGCTGCTGAAGCGGCTGCGCAACAGGTCCGGAGGCCCCGCCGCCGCCGGGGGCGGACCCTTCACCTCGGGCCCCAGCGGCCTCGGCTTCGGCCCCAGCAGTAGCAGCGGCGGCGGCGGCGGCAGTAGTAGCAGCAGCCGGCTGTGGAAGGCTCTGACGCTCACCACCTGGCGCCGCGGCGCGCCCTGGCGCAGCGACACCGCCTCCACTGGCGGCGCCGTCAGCGTGGGCTCGGCCGGTGGCGGCGGCGGCGGCGGCGGCAGTAGCAGCGCTGTGGTGCGGCCGGGCGGGCGGCGGGCGGCGATGGCGGCGGAGATCCTTGCCTCCGTGGCGGTGCGGCAGGACAGCCTCTTCGGCAGTAGCGCCGCCGGCAGCGGGCTCAGCTACAGCCTCAGCCGCTGCGAGGAGGAGCAAGAGCATGAGCTGGAGGAGGGGGAGGGGGAGGGGGAGGGGAGGGAGCGGACCGGGGACGGGTATGCCAGTGGCGGTGCCGATGGTGGTGGTGGTGGTGGTGGGAGCGGCGGGAGTGCCCCAGTAGGCAAGGCATCAGCCGGGCTGGCAGGAGGGGGGCCGGCTTCCGCACGTGCTGACAGCAGCGCCCTCGGCGGGCAGGGCGTGGCACACGCTCAGCCGAACGCCCAAGCAGGCCCGAGCAGCAGTGACGGCAGTAGCAGCAGCCGAGAGCAGCTACAGTCACAGCTACATCTACAGCCTGAGGTGTGGCGCGGCAACCCCCTTGCGGAGGGCGAGGCCAAGGCCGGGGCTGGGGCTGCTGGGGGCTTGGGCGCAGTAGGCCGCGGCTCGCCGGAGGTAGTGGTGGCGGTGGCCGAAGGCGCCCCCCGTCCCGGACCCGACCCCGCCGCGGCTGTAGCAGGTGCTGCGCATGCTACTGCCGCAGGCCCCGAATCAGCGGCTGGTGTCGGCAGCAGCAGCGGCAGCGGGCGGCGGGCGGGGCAGTGGTGGCACCTGGCCCCGGCCGCCTCCCGTGTGGGGCCGCCCTCGGCCTTTGCCGCGGCGCAACTAGACCTGCTGGAGGAGGAGGAGGAGGCGGAGGCGGAGGACGGGGACGGGGACGGCGATGAGGCGTATGGGGCGCGAGCCGCCGGCAGAGGCGGCGGCGCCACCTCCCGCAGCATGCCGGGTCAGTCGCAGCCAGCGCTGCCCAGCGTGGCGTCGTCCGCGCTCCGCCGCTCGCCCGCCAAGCAGCAGCAGCAGCAGCGGCCGCCGCCCGCCCAGCGCAGTGTGCGGTTCTCGGACCCGGGTGCTGGCGGCAGCAATGGAGGTAGCGGCGACGGACCAAGCAGCGGCAGCCCTGGAAACGCGGCGCGCACGGGCCCTGGGGTTCCTGGGAGCGGGAGAGGCTGCGGCCAGCTGGGGCCACGTGCCTCCCGCCTGCCGCCGCCCCTGCACGTGGCCCTGGCCCTTGACACCCGCGACACCGTTACGGCGGCGGCGGCGGTGGGGGCGAGCGGTGCCAGTGCCAGTACCAGTGGTGGCGGCGGAGGGAGCGCTGATGGGGCGGCTGGTGCAGGTGCGGGGGACGCGGCGCAGCAGCAGCAGCAGATCGGGCCCGAGCCGCCCCTGCGGCCGCGGCAGTCCGCGCCCGGCTGCCTCAGCCCCTCAGCCGGCGGCGCAGGGGTGGGGCACCGCGTGTCACCGCCGGTCAGCGCTGGAGGGGCGGGCGGTGCGATCAGCAGCAGCGGCGGCGGCGGCTGCACGGGCAAGGCCGGCAGCAAGGTCAGCCCTGGGGAGCGCCTGACGCCCACCTCTTCGGCGCCAGTGCGGGCTGCCAGCACCGCACCGCATAGCAGCAACAAACCCAAGGCCAAAGGCGGCAGTAGCAAAGGCGCCAGCAACGGTGCCGGTGGCGGAAGTAGCAAGGCTGGAGGCGGCGGCAGCACTGCGCCCCTTCGCAGCGGCACCCGCAGCAGCGCCGCCAGCAGCAGCCTGCGCAGCCGCCGCAGCGGCAGCCGCAGCGGCAGCCTGCCGCAGCGCGGCAGTAGCACCAGCGGCGCCGTGCGCGGCGCCGGCGGCAGTAGCAGTAGCACAGCCGGCGGCGGCAAGCTGGGGCCCGCGGCGACGCTCATGTCTCGGGCGCGGGCTGCGGTGCGGCCGCTTGTGGGCGAGGTGGTGCCGGGGCTGCGGGTGGCCAAGCGGTCGGCGCTGGTGCACGTGGACACGGCGGTGAGGCGGGCGGGCTGGGGGCGGGTGGCTGGGGTGGCTGGGGGAGGGCTTGGATCTGCAGGTGGGGGGTATGCGTGTCCCCCCGCTGGCTCCATGCATCACCTCCTCACACACACCCATCCCCCGCCACACCCTTCAACCACCCACCCCGCCACACGCGCGCGCTCACGCCCGGCTGCCCGCCCTGCCCTGCCCTACCGCCAACGCCTGCCTGCTCCGCTGCCCCCTCTCCCCTTACTACCGGTACACTTCTTTGTACCACACTTGCACCCCCCTCACCCCTGCTACCCCCACCCCCCACCCCCGGCTGCTGCAGGTGCCTCTGGCGCAGCAGCTGCTGGTGCTGGTGCTCATTTCCGTGTTCATCCTGTACCCCGCACTGGCGCAGGTGGGGGCGCGGGGGGGGGGGGGGCGGGGGGCGATGGCACATGCAGGTGGGGGACCCCACGTCCGTGGCGAGGAGCGCGCCGGGACTGGCCGGCGTGCCGCACGTACGCGCCGCCCGCGTGTCTGCCACTGCCACATGCATACACATGCATGCACTCACACACACGCACACACACTGCCGCCTGCCGCAGGTGTCGCTGAGTGTGTTCTCCTGCTACCGCATCGACACGGGCGGCGGGCCGTACCCGGAGCTGCAGCGGGTGGGGGCGGCGCCCTATGTGTGGGGGGGCGTTGCGGGGGGAAAGGGGGGACGGGGGCAGCTGGCGTGCATGGTGTTTCGTGCGTGCCGTGCCGTGCCGTGCCGTGCCGTGCCATGTCGTGCGGGGCTGCGTGTGGGGCCAGCACCATATCAGGGGGACTCGCGGCATGCGGCTCCACCCTGCCATCACTCCTAACCCCCATCCCTCCTCGCCTCAACTAGTGCTCCCCTGTGTGATCTGCCGTGCGCCCTTCACCCCCATCGCCGCCCGGCCCGCCCCAACCACCACCTCTCAATTCGCCCTCGTCGCCCGCTCGGCCCCCGCCCCGCAGGCCACCTGGGTGTGGGGATACTGGTGAGCTCGGGTCTGGGGGCTGGGGGCTGGGCTGCCGCTGTGTGGCCTCCACTCCCACCCCCAGCCACAGGACGACGGCACACGCCCCCTTCCCTCCCTCCCTCTCCGTCTGGGGGCTCTCGGGGGTTGATTCCGGGTCATCGTTTTCGCCCGCTGCACCCTGATTCGGGGTGTGCAAGTTATCATTTTCCCTCCCTCCCCGCCCTTTTACGCACGCCCTCTGCACACACGCCCCCACGCGCCCCCTCACACAGGGTGCGCGACATGAATGCCCGCTGCTACACCGGCGCACACCTGGCGCTGTACGTGCCGCTGGGCGTGGTGAGTCACTTTGGGGGGGGGGGGCGGTAGGGGGGCCTGGGAGGGCGGTCGGGGGGCCAAGGAGCGGGGCCGGGGGCCGCATTCCTGCTGTGGCCGTGGGTGTTATGTGGGACGCGAGTGACGCGATCCAAGTCCATACGGTGCCCGACACGACAAACATGCCGTGCCTTCCATGTCCATCCCTGCGTGACACCCGACACCCCCCACCACCACACACACCAGCCCCATCCCCACCCAACCCTGCCCCCCGCCAGGCCGCGGTGGTCCTGTTCTGCTTGGCGCCGCCCGCCGCCTCCTTCGCGCTCATGTGGGCGCACCGCCGGCAGCTGGACGAGTACCACACCGCCCAGACCTACGGCTTCCTGTACAAGCGCTACAAGTGAGGGCGGGGCGGGGGAGGGGGGCGGGCGGCGGGACAGGGGGAGGGAGAGGGAGGGAGAGAGGGAGGGAGAGGGAGAGGGGGAAGGAGGGAGTGGATGGATGTGGATGTGAATGTGAATAGGTTGCGGGTGCAGCAGGGTGTGGGGTGCCGGTGTGAGGGCGGGGGGCGGGGGGGGGCGGGTCTCCCACGGCAGCACTCACACCAGCCAGGTTCAAGGCACCGCTCTCAAACCCATGCCCCGACCTGCCCTGCCCGCTGCTGCCTCCCTCCTTAACAGGCCCCAGTTCTGGTTCTGGGGTGAGTCACGGCCCGGCGCGGCCCCTGTCGGCACGCGGGGTGGGGCTGGCACCTCGGTACCTCGGCACGTGAAGCAACAGCAGCGGAAGCCAGACACCCACGAGTAGCCACCCTACAACACACATATACACCCGCGCCACACCCCGTGCGTTGCTTCCTTGTGTACCTTGACACCCACCCCCCGCCACCCACCCCGCTGCCCGCCACCCCGCCCGCGCACGCACCTCAGGCGCGGTGCAGCAGCTGCAGACGCTGGGGCTGGTGGTGGTGGACGTGTTCGGCCGCTCGCTGCCGGTGGTGCAGCAGGCGCTGGTGCTGTTGGCGGGCTTCACCGTCATCAGCCTGGCCAGCATGGCCGCCGCGCCGCTGCGCAGCCGACTGCTGGTGGTGCTGGAGTTCCTCAGCCTGGGCGTGCTCAGCCGTGAGTGCGTGCGTGACTGTGCGACTGTGTGTGTGACTGTGAGAGCTGTGTATTTGAACATGTGCGTGGCTGTGTGTGCGTGTGTGCGCGGATGCGGGTGCATGTGTGTGTGTGTGTGTGTGTGTGTGTGTGTGTGTGTGTGTGCGTGTGTGCGTGTGTGCGTGTGTGTGTGCGTGTGTGTGTGTGTGTGTGTGTGTGTGTGTTGTGCTCCAGCACATGCGGGCTCGATGCCGGAGACAAGTCGCTGGAGGGGTCGCCGCGGCGGCGCAGGGCAGCGCACTTGGGATTGCACGTGGGAGTGGAGCACACGCATGCTGGAGCCATGGTGCACGTGGGCCATCGGTAACCCCTAACTGCTCACCCTGTGGGCCACCCCTCAATGACACCCTGCCGCCGCCGTGTCCCTGCCTGCACGCATGCACGCACGCCGCCGCCGCCGCGACCGCCGCCGTCTCACACAGTCACCATCATGCTCGGGTGAGGCGGTGGCGCCATCGGGGCAGTGCGCAGCGCCTGCCCGTGCCCGTACCAGTGCCAGTGCCGGTATGGCCACTGCCCACATGCGCAACCCCTACGCCCCCAAGCACCCCCACTCCCTGCACCCAACGGTGGACATGCCATCCTTGATCCTCACTCCACCCCACCCTACGCCTTGCCTGGCCCCGCCCCTGCCTCTCCCCTTCCCTCCCACCTCCCTCTCTCTCACCGGTCACGCACCCCCTCTCGCTCACCTGTCACCCCTGCCACCCGTCCCTCCCACCTGCCACAGGCTGTTCGGAATGGACCGAGAGGCGTCTATGAACTACTCCCAGGTGCGTGTGCGTGGGTGCGTGGGCGAGTGTGCGTGGGTGGGTGCGGGCGACGAGTGCCGGCGCGGGTGCGATTGCGGGTGCCGTTGCGGTTGCGGATGGCGGGCAGGCGAGCTGTCGTGCGGGCGGGCGGCGTGGCCGTGTTGCCAACTGGCACGGAGCCAGGGAGTCACCCAGGGGCTGCGGCGGCTGGCGGCTGGGGGCTGGCGGCTGGCGGCTGGCAACCTCACCCGCAGCCGCAGCCCGCCAACCCCTTCCCCACCCTCCCTCTTAAATACTCGCGAGTGTTACCCCCACCCACCCCGCCCCTCCCGCGCCGCCCACCCCGCCCCACCCCCTGCCAGGGCTCGGACCTGGCCATTGGCATCGTCATCCTGCTGCTGCACGCGACCTTCCTCGCGGGGCTGTTGGCCGCCATGGCCGCCCACTCGCGGCCCCTGCTGGCACCGCTGCTGGCGCCGCCCGCGCGGGCGGCGGCGCGCGCGACGCGGGGCGCGCTGACGGCGCTGTGGCCGGCCGCGGCGGGCTGGGGCTGCTGGGGCGCGTGGGCGAGGGAGCCGGAGGCGGGGGAGGGGGAGGGCGAGGAAGAGGAGGAGGAGGAGGAGGAGGAGGAGGTGGTGGGGTTGGGGGAAGAGGCGGCTGGGCAGGTGGGGCAGGTGGGGCTGGTGCTGGCGGATGGAGAGGCGGTGGGGACGCCGGTGGTGGTGCCGCTGAAAGAGTAGAGGACTAGGCAGGCCATGGGGCTGCAGGCTGCAGGCTGAAGGGCGGCAGACACTGCTGCGAGGATTCATGGTTAATGGGGTATCACACATACATACATCGATTGTTTTATTTTTGCTGTACATAGGGAAAGGGGTGAACTTGAGTCGTGACTCTGCGTGCCGCGCGGCACCTGTGTACGGTACGGTACATACGATGGTGCAGGGAAAGGGGTCGACATCGTCGCCCTGCGTGCCGTGCAGCCCGCGTGTACGGTAGATACGAGGGTGGGGCGGGCACAGTGGGGCGGGCACCGTCTGCGCGCGCGCGCACACACACACACACACACACACACACACACACACACACACACACACACACACACACACACACACACACACACAGGGGCCACTGCCCCTCCCGCCGCCGCCGCCCCTCCCGCCGCCGGCCCTCCCGCCACCGCCCCTCCTGCCACCGCCGCCGCTGATGCCCAGGTCCCCGTGCAGCCGAGTCGCCTCTTCGCTACACGCAACTGGGCGCGCCGCCTCTCCGTCGTATATCACCACCTCCGGGCCGGCCGCATCACCCCGCCCGACCGCTTGTACAACTTGGCCACCTACAGCGTCAACTCCCTGCAGCGCATGCTCATCGCCCTCCGCACCATCGCGCCCCGTGCCATTCACCGCGCAGCCACCGCGTCCGACCTGCCCGTCCTCCACCAGGTGCTCTCTACAGCCCATGCCACTGCGCGACGACGCCAGCTCCACGCACGACCCGCTGCGCCCCTCCTCCTTCGCCTTCCTGCCCCCCTCGTCAGCCGCCTGTCCGCCCCCGACGCCCGCGCCCTGCTCGACACGCCTGGCGTCGCCCGCTTCCGGCCCGACCGCATGCCCGCCGTCAACGCCGTCACGTTTCTGTCACCGCCCGCGTTGCGGCACCTCCTCTGCAACGCCGCCCGCGCCAGCCGCAACCCCAACGCCAACAACGCCTGCGCCTGCCCCCTCTTCCCCCAACTTCCCCGCGACCCCGTCCACGGCCACATCTTCACCCACCGTCTCCAGCCCGCCCTCACCCCCGCCGCGGCCGCACTCTGGAGCATGGGCGCTAACACGCGACCGCCGCCGGACCCCAGCGCCCCCCTGCCCGCATCCATCGCCGATGACATGCGGAAAGCCCTGTTTGGTTACTGCCGCCGCGCCTGTCGCGCCGCACGCGTCCCAGCTGACGCCGCCGCCTACTGGATCCATGCCGCCGCCGCTGCCCTCCACGCGGCCGTTGACCCCGCTGCGCGCCCTGCCGTCGATGACGACATGGCCCTCCATCCCGCCGCCGCCCCGCCGCCACCTCCGCCCTTCCCCATGGCCGCCGGAGTCGTCGCCACTGCTCTCGCTGAGTTCCGGCGCATCCGCCAGAGCCTCATCCTCACTGTTATGGACAAGTGCCCGGACAATTTCGTGGCCGTCTGTCCGCATCTCTACCATCAGAAACTCGCCGCCGACCTGCAAGCCTCTCCCTTCTACGCCGCCGTCAGCCCTGCTGACTACGCAGCCAGCATGCGTGCCGTCGGCCAGCTGCTCCAGCCCCTCGGCCTCCCCTTCAAGCCCGAGCGGCCGCCACCTGTCAACTACGGCACCGGGAAATGCCACAAGTCGCCGTTCGGATTCCGGTACATCACCGCGTCCCCGGCCATTGCCACTACCGATGCCGCCGTCATTCTCACCAGCTTCCTGCGCACCCTCGACGCCTCCCTCCCCGCCCTCTACTCCTGCCTCATGCCGCACCTGCCCCTGCGGCCGTGGCACGTACGCGGCGCCTTCGTCTCTGCCAGCCTCCTCCGCCACGCCTCTGTCGCGCCCCGGCCCATCAACCCGCTTCCACGTGCTGGCCGGACCACGTTTGCCCCCCAGCCCCCCGCCTCCACCGTCCCCGCCCCGAACCCTCCCGCCGCCGCCTTCCCCTGCGCCGTCTGTGGCCTCACCAACGGTCGCAACCTGATCCTGTGCGACCACCCAGGCACTGGCACGCCTACCTGCCTACTCGGTGTCCACGGTGGCTGCCTACGCCCGCCCCTAAGTGCTGCCGCCATTCACGACCTCGCCGTATGGCAGTGCCCGCTCCATGTGCCGATGGACACAGCTGCCGCGTCACGGCGCGTCAGCACGGCTAGCCTCACCTTCGGCCGTGCGGCTCGCTACCCCCCACCCCCGCCAGGTTCCCCCATCGCCACCGTCACCTATACCGCCTCCGCCGCCAACCGCCGCGTCCTCCCCGGCCCCCTCTCGGCCCCCGCCATCTGCACCTATGACGTCGAGCGCCTTTTCACCAACCTGCCCATCGATACCTGTGTCGACAGCCTCGTCAACCTCTTCTCCCTCGCCCTCGCCACCCAGCACCCCGACGCCATGGGCCTCCAGTTCTACCCATACGCCCGCGACGTCGACTCCGTCTGGCCTACCGACGCGGACTGGCAACGCCGGTCCACCGCTGCCCCCGCCGATGCTCCTGGACGACGCCGTGGCCCGTCCGCCCCCCACCCGCACCGTGGGTACGACGCGCACGGCCAGTACTACATGTGGTCGCCGGCGACCCTCCGCACCGTCCTGCAGGCGCTTCTCGTGCACGCCTTTACGTCCTACCGTGGCCAGCACTACCGGCAAATTCGCGGTGTGGCAATGGGCGCCAACTTCGCCTCCTACGTCGCCAACCTCGTCCTGGCGAATGACGAATTGCAGTGGCAACGCGCGCTGTACGACCAAGTCTTTCGCCCCTCCGTCACCACCCTTCGCGTTGACGCGTCCCTGGTACTGGACGTTCTTTTGGCCTTTCTGGACACGCAGCGGTATACCGACGATCTCCTTGGATGCTGCAACCCCTTCCTGCCCCACCTCCTCCAGCGCACGCAGTCCGTTGCCGGCATCCCCGGCATTTACTCCGCTGACCTCACCTTGGCGGCGTCCGGCGCCACCCCGGCGGCTGGCGCGTCAACCCCCTACCTCAATTTCGCCATTACGCCTCGCAGCAGCCGAGTCTGTGGCCACGTGATGTACGACCTACAGCCCTACGACAAACGTGACGGCCTCAAGTTCGCCACCCTCGGTGTCACGCGTTTTACCCCCTTCTACTCCTGCATCTCTCGGCACGTGCGCCTCAACGTCGTCATCAACACCCTCCTCACCCTCGCCCGCCTCCGTTCGGCGCTCGCCACCTTCCTGCATTCTGCGCGGCGGGCTTTGCGGCGCCTTCATCTCCGAGCCTACCCGCGGCCCTTCCTCCGGATGGCCCTCCAGCGCTTCTATCATCGCCATCGGCATGCGTTGCCCTGTGCAGTGTCATCCCGCATTCTACTGCGGCTCCTCCCACCTCTGGATCTGCCGCCACCTCCGCCTGCCGGCCCGCCGCCGCCCGAGCACCCCCCGCCGCCCAGCGGCGCCCCGCCGGCTGTCCTGGCTCCGCCTCCTCCGCTTCCGCTGCCCCCGGTTGGCCATCCGGCCTGGCAGCTCGTCGACGGCGCAGCGGCCCCCGTCCCCTCCTCCCCCACGGCCTCCCTCGCCGGCAGCGACATGTCCCTCTGCTAAGCAGCAGCCCGCGGACGGTCCCCAGCATTCCGGCGATCAGTAGCAGCAGCAGTCAGCCTCCGTGGAGATCTGGGCTGGCAGCGGCGGTACCGAGCAGTGCGATGGCATGTAGTAGGTGTATGGGGGTGGGGCGCCGGTCCGGCTGCCCCGCGCCGCTCTGCGGACCGGTGGTAGCCGTGCCGGTGTTCCAATTGCTGGACTTCGCTGGTGATGTCAGGTGGCGGGTTGGTGCGCGGCGGTAGCGGGTTGGCGCACGGCCGGGGGGGGGGCGTGGGCTGCTGCGTTGCGGTTCGTGGTGGTTCCTTCGGGCGGCGGGTGGTCTCGGGGGTCCGGTCCGGGCGTGTGGGTGTGTGGGTTTCGTGGTGCCGGGCTTTTCTGTGTTGGTTTATGGGGCCGGGTGGGCGGCAGGGTTCGTGAGGCAGGGTGGGCGGCGGGGCTTTTCTGTGGTGGTGGTTTGTGGGGCAGGGTGGGCGGCGGGGCTTTTCTGTGGTGGTGGTTTGTGGGGCAGGGTGGGCGGCGGGCTGACGCTGCGCCGCCGGGTCCGGGCGTGTGGGTGTGTGGTTTTCCCGGCGGTGCGGGGCTTTTCTGTGGTGTTGGTTTGTAGGGCAGGTTGGGCGGCGGGGTTTGTGGGGCAGGGTGGGCGGCGGCGCTTCTGTAGCGTTCGTGGGCGCGGGTGGGCGGGTCTGCCGCCAGGCGTCTTTTCGGTGCTCGGCTTCTCGGCCGGTGGGGCTAGCTGGGCTTTGGGCCTGTGTCGGGGTGGGTGGTTGGCGTGTGGGCGTGCGTGCGGCGGCCTCTGGTTTTTAAGGTTGCGTGCCTCTGTGCCACCGGGGAGCTCTTCGTGAGCCCGGGCCGCTACAGCGACGCTAGTTCCAGTACCCACGATTCCAGGGCAGCCGGTCGTCCTCCGGCCTCGCACCAGCGCTACCGACCCGTGCACAGCGCGCCCGCCCATGCCCGATGCGCCACGTCACGTCGCACTGCCTTTGCCAACAACTACATATACTTCATTATTCACATGCAATCTGCCAGCCTCCGCGTGCGTCAGTGCACGCTTCCAGCTAACTTCTCGCAAACTTCCGTCTCGCCTAGGGCGCGCGCTCAGTCCACCTCCGAACATCAGTGCGGTCACCACACCATCAGCTGCGCGTCCTCGCCTCCGGTTGTGATGTTCGCGTGTTCACACCGCATTCGCTACGCCCACCACTGTCGTACTCTTCGGGCTCCCTCTTCTGCTTTGCCGCGCCCTGTTTTTGCCCCTGCTTGTCACACTGTCGCCCGGCCACTGTTTTGCTGCACTCTGTTCGCATTCTCCTAGTGTCCGTCGACGGCGCTCATCCGTGGACGCTGGTCGCCTGCTCGCAGGTGCGCTGCGACGATGCGTCTCCCGCGGTGTGGCGTCGCATGTGTCTGTCTGGTGCTCTAGCCTGGCCGGGCGCCCGGAGTGTGAGGACTGCGCTTCAGCAAACTGCGACAGCCAGCTAGCGCGCATCGGTACAGTAACCGCGTCGCACAGCCGCAACTCCTGCCTTGCTACCGCGCCAGGGCTCGTTGGGTTCGGGGATTCATCTGTCACCACTGGGGCATGCCGCTCTCATCCCATGCCCTGGTCCTACCACCACACACACAGGGCCTGCCGCTCCGCACCGAGGTGCGGCGCGAGGACCTGCCAGAGGCGGCCGTGAATTCGCTCGGCAACATCAGGGGCACCTTGGAGCGCGTGTGGCAGAAGGTGCGCTGGGAGCGGCGCCACTTCGAGACTCTGTGGCGGCTGGCCATCGACGCCGTGCCACTCACACATGCCTACGGCCCGGCGCGAGCGCTGCGGGTGTGGACAGTGTGGCCTCGGCGGCGCCGCCGCGGCTGGTCCCGCCGTGGCGCACCGCCACGACAGCATCATTTCTGGGACTGTGCGGTGGCGAAGGCCGTGGTGGCGCAGATCAATGCCAACAGCCCGGAGGCATCGCCAGTCAGCCAGGCCCAGCTCTGGCTGGTGCAGGCACCGCCGGGCTACCAACAATGCGTGTGGGACGTGGTAGCCCTGGCTGCGCTGTCTGCCATCGAGCACGGCCGGGTGCGGCTGCGTGGGATGACACGCGCTGCAGCGGCCCAAGGAGGCGCGGAGGCGGCAACAGCAGCAGTGAACGTGGAGGCGGTGGCGGCGGCGGCGGAAGCTGTGGGGGTGGATCCCGACCCTGATGAGGTCCCACCCACACAGCTGACGCCACCGCCGCCGGGAGTCACCCCTGTCCAGCTTGTGTGTGCTCGCGCGGTCGCGGAGTTAGTTCTGGTCGCGGCTGATGCAGTTCGCACAGCTGGGCGTGCCCCGCAAGGGCTGGGATGACGTGGACGCCACCCACCCCATGCTTGCGGTGGTGGGTGGTGAACTGCTGTGCGCGCTGCCGCAAGCTGTGGAGCTGGAGTTCGAGATGGAGGCTTGAGAGGGAACAGCCCTAACTAGAAGCGCAGGAGCGCTTGGTAGAGCCGCCAATGAGTTGGCGTGTGAGAAGGCCCAGCGGGCAGGGTTCGGGAAAGTAGGCAGGCACGGGTACTGGGGCCAGGGTGAGAGGGGCTGTGGGGTCTGAGGGTGTTAGCGGGTTGGGTGCTGGAGCACCTCGGGCCTCTCGGCCTGGACTGGCCTAGTGGCCAAGACGCGTTTGTGGCTGCCCGTAGGCATAGTCTGCCCTGGCGTCGAGTGCTGGTTAGGTTGAGGTCTTGGTCGTGTTAGGCTGCGAGGGTCGCAGGACTCAGCCCCGCAGCCTATGGGTGTCTTGTTGAGCGTGCGTGTGCGTGCGTGTGCTTGCGTGTGCGTGCGTGTGCGTGTGCGTGCGGTGGCCCGGGGTTGGTGCGTTCTCTCCGGTGGACTCCAGAGCAGGATGCGCTCTGGGCAGGAGAGGCGCGTGGTAGCAGCAACAAGAGCCTGGAGTGCCCGTTGTTTGCTGGTTGTCCCGAGTACTCGATCACGAGACTCGATCAGTCAACCGTGGAAACCGTAGTTACACACACACACACACACACACACACACACACACACACACACACACACACACACACACACACACACACACACACACACACACACGGTGGTGCGGTGGTGGGTGCTAGGGGGTGCGCTCTGGTGTGCCTTGTCTTTGACTAGAGGTGATTAGCCCGCTGGGCCCTGCGGCGTTTTGGCGTTTGGTTACTGGTGTGGTCCGGGGCGGTAGGTTGGTGCGTCCTCTCCGGTGGACTCCAGAGCAGGATGCGCTCTGGGCAGGAGAGGCGCGTGGTAGCAGCAACGTGAGCCTGGAGCGCCTCGTTGTTTGCTGGTTGTCCCGAGTACTCGATCACGAGACTCGACCAGTCAACCGTGGAAACCGTACGTAGTTACACACACACACACACATGGGCCGCACGACTGGCTGCCCACGACGCCACCCCAACCACGCCCAAACCCCAACCGTGGTGTGTTGCCTACGACGCCTTCCTCCGCCAACACCACCCATCGCTGCGCCCAAGCAGCGCACTGACGGCAGTGCCGGCGCTTTGCGGCGCTGGCGATGTCGTCCCAGAACACCCCCTACCGGAGGACGCCGAGCGGACGGTCACAGCACTTGGGTGGCTGCCGCCCGTGCAAGCCCTGGACCCGGCGCCGACACCTGGAACGTGGTGCGTGGCAGCACCACTCTGGGGCAATCCGCTCCTCACGCCCAGCCCATCCACCGCTGGCGAGGGGTCGGAGGGGGAGGATGCAGACAGCGACGCGGAGCCAGCGGGGGAGCCGGCGCTGGCCGAGGTAGCCCAGAGCACCCGCGGCCGCGGCATTGACTACCGCCACAGACAGCTACGCGCCTGCGCCCGCCTTGTCACCATCCGTGATCTGGTGCGCGCCTGGGACCTGCGGCCTGCCGACGGCGATGCAGTTGACTGGCCAGAATGGGTACACATTAACCTGGCTCCGACGGACCGCCGCCAGCGACGCCGAGGGCCCACGCTGAGGGCTCTGGCGAGCCTGCTGCAAGACGTCCCACAGGCCTGGCTGGATGCAGCGAGAGCCCACGCTACACAGCCGGCCCCGTCTACTCGCGAGGTGATCCGCACCATCATCATGCCGCGCATGGGATGGCGCTTGCCCGGCATGGAGTCGATCACTGTGCCCCTTGAAAAGCTGTCAGTCCGCATGGCCACGGCTATGCAGCTGGACAGCATCTCAACACGGCGCGCCGGCCTCCATGAGGACTATGAGCGCGCAGCGCAGGGCCTGCCGCTCCGCACCGAGGTGCGACGCGAGGACCTGCCAGAGGCGGCCGTGAATTCGCTCGGCAACATCAGGGGCACCCTGGAACGCGTGTGGCAGAAGGTGCGCTGGGAGCGGCGCCACTTCGAGACTCTGTGGCGGCTGGCCATCGACGCCGTGCCGCTGCCAGGCAACTCACACATGCCTACGGCCCGGCGCGAGCGCTGCGGGTGTGGACAGTGTGGCCTCGGCGGCGCCGCCGCGGCTGGCCCCGCCGTGGCCACCCCCCAGCCACCGCCACGACAGCATCATTTCTGGGACTGTGCGGTGGCGAAGGCTGTGGTGGCGCAGATCAACGCCAACAGCCCGGAGGCACCGCCCATCAGCCAGGCCCAGCTCTGGCTGGTGCAGGCACCGCCGGGCTACCAGCAATGCGTGTGGGACGTGGTAGCCCTGGCGGCGCTGTCTGCCATCGAGCACGGCCGAGTGCGGCTGCGTGGGATGACACGCGATGCAGCGGCCCAAGGAGACGCGGCGGCGGCAACAGCAGCAGTGAACGTGGAGGCGGTGGCGGCGGCGGCGGAAGCTGTAGGGGTGGATCCCGACCCTGATGAGGTCCCACCCACGCAGCTGACGCCACCGCCGCCGGGAGTCACCCCTGTCCAGCTTGTGTGTGCTCGCGCGGTCGCGGACTTCTGGTCGCGGCTGATGCAGTTCGCACAGCTGGGCGTGCCCCGCAAGGGCTGGGATGACGTGGACGCCACCCACCCCATGCTCGCGGTGGTGGGCGGTGAACTGCTGTGCGCGCTGCCGCAAGCTGTGGAGCTGGAGTTCGAGATGGAGGCCTGAGAGGGAACAGCCCTAACTAGAAGCGCAGGAGCGCTTGGTAGAGCCGCCAATGAGTTGGCGTATGAGAAGGCCCAGCGGGCAGGGTTCGGGAAAGTAGGCAGGCACGGGTACTGGGGCCAGGGTGAGGGGGGCTGTGGGGTCTGAGGGTGTCAGCGGGTTGGGTGCTGGAGCACCTCGGGCCTCTCGGCCTGGACCGGCCTAGTGGCCAAGACGCGTTTGTGGCTGCCCGTAGGCATAGTCTGCCCTGGCGTCGAGTGCTGGTTAGGTTGAGGTCTTGGTCGCGTTAGGCTGCGAGGGTCGCAGGACTCAGCCCCGCAGCCTATGGGTGTCTTGTTGAGCGTGTGTGTGCGTGCGTGTGCGTGCGTGTGCGTGCGTGTGCGTGTGCGTGCGTGCGCGTGCGTGTGCGTGTGCGTGCGGTGGTGGGTGTTAGTTGGTGTGCTCTGGTGTGCCTTGCCGCTGCCTAGAGGTGGTTAGCCCGCTGGGCCCTGCGGCGTTTTGGTCAGGAGTAACCCAGCTGAGGTTACTGGTGTGGCCCGGGGTTGGTGCGTTCTCTCCGGTGGACTCCAGAGCAGGATGCGCTCTGGGCAGGAGAGGCGCGTGGTAGCAGCAACGAGAGCCTGGAGCGCCCGTTGTTTGCTGGTTGTCCCGAGTACTCGATCACGAGACTCGATCAGTCAACCGTGGAAACCGTAGTTACACACACACACACACACACACACACACACACACTCACACACACACTCACACACACACACACACACTCACTCACACACACACACACACACACACACACACACACACACACACACACACACACACACACACACACACACACACACACACACACACACACACACACACACACTCACACACACACACACACACTCACACACAAATACTCACAATACACACAATACTCACGCTAGGCGCAGTGGCAAGTGGACTTTAGAGGCCAAGTTCACTTATTGCGGGGGCCACTTGCGCGACTCATGGCTAGCGCTGATCCAGTATTTTACTGATCAGACCAATGCCAGAAGGTAGCGATATTACAGGGACGCCTGGTCGGGCCCGCGAGATCGAGGCTCCAGCTCGTTCGCGCGCGCCTGGCGAGCAGCCGATGCTTGCTTCTCCTGCCTCGGAGAATCCTCGCGCTCCCGCATCGCTTTCCTTCCAAACGTGGCACCTCCCGCCCGGCTCGTCCGGGTGCGCCAAAGCCGATGATCAGCCCTCCCACATCTCGTTCGATGCAGACGACGAGGTCTGGGAGGCTGCTTTCAAAGAGCTTAGCGGTCTGCGTCCCAAAATTGGGGGGCCCAACGGGTTGGCCCACATCCAGAAATGGATGTCGCGGATGGACGACCTCGTGTTTTCCCTGTGGCTGGCCAGCAGCGGCAGGCTCATAACGCATGGCGAGGATATCGCCCGCGTTCGGCGGCAGCTGCGCGGCCTGCGCCACGAACACAACGCCCGCGCCAGCGCGGCGCGTACCCACAGCTCGCGGCTGGACCAGCTGTCGGACACCGTTCGGCAGCTGCAGCAGCAGCTGGAATCATTCGCGGCCGCAACTGTGGCCGTGCTCGAGGTGGAGACTGGCGGTGGAGCGGCGGCCAGGCTGGTGCAGGGCCCCAGCGCACCCCCCAGCATCCACTCATCTGCAGCAGCGGCGGCAGGCCGTCCGGCGTCGCCGCCGGGCGTGCCAACCGCCGCTGACTGCCCCTGCGCCGCGGCGGACCCTGCGGCAGGAGCGGCCACACGGCCGCACCAGCTGCACCCGCCCGCGTGCGCGCATCCGCTGCCACTGCCTAGCGCGGTGGCGGCCAACAAACTTCTGTTCCGCGGCGTGAGCAGCGAGCAGGCGGCGGAAATGGCGCGCGGCGACTTCACTGCTCTGGGCCTGGGAGAGGGTCCGGTCGGCATGTATGAGCGTCGCTGGCGCGCCAGTGGCACGGGTCGTGTCTGGAATGTGGAGGTGGTGGTGACCAGGGATCAGCGGGCAGCTCTCATCCGGGCTGCTGCGCGGATAAAACACACCGCAGGCGTGACGGTGGCGCCTTTCCTAACGCCGGAGGGGCGCACAGCTAGGCGCGCGAGGCAAGCCCAGTTCGACAGCCTTGTGGAACGGGGGCTGCAGCCGTACTGGCGGGGAACGGATATTGTGACTGAGGAGGGGGACCGGCGCCGCGTACACACAATGCAGTAATGCATACGGCGGATCACTGAGAGCGGCGCGCGCTGTGTAGGGTTTCGAGGCTAGTGGAGGCTAGGGTTGGCGTGACGGCGACGCTAGGACATTGACGGCATGGCAATCAGACCTCTTCTCATTTTGTGGCTGCCCATAGGCGTATTCTGCCCTGTGAGGGAAGGACTTCGGTAGTTTGTGCCCCAGTGTGCTTGCTGTGCAGTTGCCTTGACTACGTGTGCCTGACTTGGTTTGGTGCATGACCTATTGCTAGTCGAACAAACAATGCATAGCGACAGTGCCGGCTCACAGAAGTCGATGAGGGTATGCCAACAGGGCAGAAACGGCGGGTTACTCCGCAACTTCGCGCATATGCTTGGGAGACACGCACTACCAGACTATGCGAACACTACTGTGCTGGAGCCTGGCTCCAGCGCTGGTTAGTTGTTCAGGACACTCGATCACGAGGTTCTATCAAGCAACTGTAAACCGTAGTTACACACACACACACACACACACACACACACACACACACACACACACACACACACACACACACACACACACACACACACACACTTGCACATGCACACGTACATACATCGGACCAGAGACTTTCCCTGCGCCTTCAGGAGAAGATGAAAAGGCCGCGGGGGTGTATCATGCCGTACAAGTGCAGCGTGCACAATACCGTGGCCATGCCCGCGTACGGCAGGAACTGGGCGGCCGTGGTGTTGTGGGAAAGAACCCATGGGAGCAGGGGCGGGCTGGAAGGGCGCGGGGATCTTGTGCAGTTACGCGGCCGGATCGGAAACCTGTGCCCACCGAGCCGGCGAAGATAACCAAGGGAATCCAGCGCATTACTCGGAAAAGGGCGCAGTCGAAATGTAGGGCGGCGGGTTTAGCGGGTTGATGCCGCACACTTACATGTGCGAGGTCAGTCAAGCCCAGCCAACCGCAATGACCCAACTGCCGTTTACGCAATTAAATTGAAACGTTGCGGTAAATGAGCGTCAACTGTGGCATGGCTTCAGCATGCGTAATCGCGCAGAAAATCAAGATTTTCGCGCAGTCTAGTCTTTCCTCACACCCTCCCCCCAAGACTTCCAGGCAGTTGGGAGCAGCAGCGGTTGACGTTTAGGTAAGTTGCGGCATTGTGATTGTGTTCGCAAATATAAGCATGAGCAGCGAGTGCGTTGGGATTGAATGGCGGCTCTGTAGCGGCCTACAGTCCCCATCTCGCCAACCGCCGCGAATCGTTTCATATAAAACAAGTGCTTTAAGAGCCTCTAGTCCAGAAGCCGCTATCCTTAAGCCACTAGCTCAAGCTTGCGTATCGGCTCTGTAACCGCCTTAGCGTTTGGAAGTTTGGGCAGCCATGCTCGCGCGTGTCGGGCGCCTTAGCGCCGCGCTGGTCCTTGTGGCCGCGTTGACGGCAGCAGTGATGTTTACAACACCTGCATTGGGAGTTCGGTCCATGCGTGGCGACACGGCGGCCGCCGCGCGTGGCAAGATGGCCCGGCGCCTGGAAACCATCCCGCATCGCCCGCTGCACCGATCGCTGGCCGTGACGACTGAGACTGCTTTGGAGCTCGCAGCACGCCTCATTGATCCCCTGTCGTTCGACGTGCTCGACGCGACGCTCGATTGCGCAAGTACGTTGTACTATTGCGCCAACCGCCGCGCGCTTGTGCACGCCCTGTCCCCTATCCAGCACCGCCAATACCTCAATCAACTGCGCGTAATTTGTTTGTCCTTGGGACTATTCGATTCACTGTTCACCACGCACCCTCCCTTCAATGCGCCCTCAAATTTTCCACAGTTCAGGCGTCTGGCTTCTGGACACCGCCTGAAGGCCACGCCCTGGCCGCAGAATTTACAGATGGTGGGTGCATGCGTGTGCTGCCTGAAGGGGGCCAGTTTCTGCCTAGTGAAGTACAGACGACGCTACGATCTATCGCTGCTGCTACGATCGCTGCTGCTACGATCTATCGCTGCTGTTAAAGATGATGTGATCAAGCTATACACATTCGGGGGTCGGCTAAGCAGTGCAGTGCGCGCAAGGTCCCGAAGCGGTTAAGGGGAGCACTGCGAAATCACGCTGTAGTTAGCACTGCTAGGTCGCCGGGCTTGACCATTCGTTAATTATAGCGTAACGTTCGATTACATAGATAGCGAGCCATCAATCAATCAAGGTTAGTTGGGCCCTCGGTGCAAATCGCCGCCGACAGTGATGGCAGGCTGGCACTGCTCCTTCCACGCATACGCACGTGCCCCTACATACACGTTTCTCCTACCTTGCAGCGCTTCTGTTTCCCCACGGGATTGGTTCACAGCACGACGGGAGCTCACGCGCGCGCGTCCCCCTGCCTTGCTATGTTAGTTTGTGAAGTGCGTTAACCCGCGCCTTGTCCCCAACACGGCTCGCTTGGGATGGGCGTGTGCTGCATGCAGGCGCGGTGGTGCTGACCTCGGGCCTGGCATCCCTCGCCGATGATGTTGTCAACGACAATGCCGGAGCTGGTGCCAATGACGGTACTGCTGGTGACGCCGACGTTAGCGCTGTCGTGGGTGTCGACACACACGACGCGTGCTCGCTGTCAGGTGAGTAACAAGAAGAGGTGTTGCGTGCTGTGCTGCTGTCCGCCCGGAAGGAAGTAGTGTGTATCGCTCGCGGGAGCACAGCAAGGCGCACACCGTCGCCCGCTTCCCATTTGCCTGCCTACGCGATGCATGCGCACACTGGTATATAACAACCCAAAACTTATTGTTATCGACGTTTCATGCCTGGGCTGGGCCCGTGAGATAAGCACAACTTCCCAGTTGCATTGCCCGCCCCCGCGCCGCCCTCCTCTCTCTGCCATACAGTCACTGCCAAGGCCAAGGCCAAGGGCAAGATCACATTCCAGTATGTGTTCGCCTCCGAGGTGCGTGAGGGGGGGGGGGCAGCACACGCCCTCCTGTTGGGAGTTATCTATCCGCGCACTCCCCAGTCGTCAACGCCCCCACCGTATGCGCGGTGTAGGTTGGACCCACACTCAACCCCCCAAACCCTGCCCCCCCCCCCTTCCACACACGTGCACAGGAGTACCTGGAGTTTGTGGACCAGTTCAATGATGGCTTCCTGCTGCTCTACTCCGACGCAAGTGAGCACGCGTGCCTTCAATGGCATAGCCACGCGCGGCTGCAGCTTATGCCGTGTTGCGGCTGCATCACTGCACGCGTCTGCATGTGCACGAGGATGGATGTATTGCACTCTCTCGTTGATGCGCACTAGCTAGTTCATCGTCTCGCCAATGCCTGCACCGCCAATTCGCCACATTACCTGCTGCATTCATCATGTAACCCAGCCGCCTGCTCGGTACACACTAAGATCGCCGCACCCGCCCCTGTTGCGTTGCATGCAGCCACAACCAAGACAAATGTCGCCATTGTTCCTGGCACTAGCCCTGCCCAGGTACTTGGGCCGGTAGAGATGCATGCATGGGTGTGCGTGCCATTACCTGCCCCTACCTGCCCTAAACCTGCCCACCTGACCCAACCTTCCCCAAACCAACATTGCCAGAACTCAATATCATCATGCATGCACTTGCGTGCCTCATCAGGCTGTGACCATCAACAATGTCAACAATGTCGACAATGCAGCCTACTTCAGGTCAGTAATTCAGGTCAGGGTGGGCAGGACAGGTGCAGGGTGGGCAGGACACAGCCGGGTACTTCAGGTCAGGTCAGGAATACCGTACTGCTACTCTCGATTGGTGATTTGGAATTGGTGACGGCTTGTATGGTGACGGCTTGTATGGGAGAGGCAGCTCTCTGGCCCCCCATGACCCCATCCCCCAGTTGACATTGTTGCGTGCTACCGAATTGGTGAATTTCATTGTAGTGCCCGTGCTTCGGGCCCCGATCAGAGGTGTAACTCGATCGAACCCCAGCTGCAACCCACAGTCACTGGAGTGCGATACTACACTACGTGACCTTCGTGATCCCGGCCGGCCAAACTCGCTCACCTGGCTCCACACACACACACAAACACACACACACACACACACACACACACACACACACACACACACACACACACACACACACACACACACACACACACACACACACACACACACACACACACACACACACAAACACACACACGCAGGCAGTTTTCATCCGGCACCGAGTACGATGGCCTGACCACGCTGCTGCCCACCAAGCCCATCATTCTGGCCAAGGATCAGGAGTTCACAATCAAGCTTGTGGTTGCCGGTGAGTGCGTGGCCGCATGCGTATCCCTGGCTAGCTAGGAAGGAAGTGGCGCATGTGCCCAGCAGCGAGCATGTCTGCAGCGGCGGGGAGAGTGCATGCCAGAGCCTGAAGCCTGATGCAGCGGCAGAACAATCAACCTATTTCCGCCGCACCAGCGCACGCCTAGCTAGCACTGAGCTCACTATTATCATGCCTCTTGTCGCACACGCAGATGCCCTCGACAGCGTTTTTGACTCGGCAGTCTTCATCAAGGCCAACAGTGTGTGTAAGTCTTTGGCCAACGACACCGGGACCCGCCCTTGCTTCCAACGGGGCGCCGTGCTCAGCGTTGACGCCCACGCGCTGACACACGTCAAGTCACTGCGAACACGCGCACGCGGCCCCCGCGCCCATACATCCACCCTTGACAGCTGGTCACTTCGCCGCGTCGTATGTGTTGCACCACACCCGGCACTTTTTGTGTATGCTGCTGAGCCCTGTGCGCACATCCATGCACCGTACATGTGCTATCCACCAGCCTCACCTGGCAAACCTGCTCCTGCTACTCGCGTGCAGCCCTGTTCAACAAGTGCGTCCTGTCCTGCGCCACCGGCACCGTCCCGGCCGACAGCTGCCAGCTGGACAGCGCGTGCGAGTGGAATGACCTGCTGGAGCAGGTGAGCGGGTGCGGGTGCGGGCACATGGCGTCCAGGTGTGGGTGCACGGTGCAGATGGCCTCCGCTGCTGCTGGATCATGCGCGTATGCACTTGCCCACCTACCTAAGCTTCCATTCCCCCCCACTTACGGGATTGGTTCACAGTAACCCCTCCGCCCCCCCACACACACGTACACACGTGCAGGTCTGCGGTGTCATCACCGACAAGGAGGACGGGGCCGCCTGCGTCATCTCTGAAAGCAGCGTTGCTGGGCAGTGTGCCGCGGGCGTGTGCAAGGGTGAGTTTTAGGATGATCAAGGTGGCAAAACCAATTTGAAGCGAGGACAGGGACAACGTATCGTATCTTGGCCAATACTGCAAGCACCACGGCGGCCTTTTCCCTTTTTGTGCGTCTCCCTGTCTTCTTCCTGGCACGGCGGGGTGGCGGGTCCTCAGCAGCGTCAGGGCCAGCCGCCCCACAGACTGACCTTACTTGCAGTTTGCTTCCCCCCCTGCCCCAAGCAGCCTGGCCCAAAGCTGCCCTTGTGTTTATGCAGCCTGAGTGTACCGTACCGGTATCATGCCGCCCGCACTCTTATCCACCGTACCGTATCGTGTCTGCCCACGCGCGCCACGCAGACGTCACCGCGCCCAGCTTCTCCAGCAGCTCCGAGACCATCACGGTGGAGGGCAACACGCTGCACGGCGCCAACGGCATCTCCATCTCCTGCGCCGCCACCGACAACCTGGACCCCAGCCCCACCGTGGCCATCAGCTACGTGCCCGCGGGCCCCTACACCGGCACTGCGTCGGACGTCTACCCGGTCGGCACCACCACCGCCACCTGCACCGCCACTGACGCGGCCGGCAACAGCGCAACCAAGACCGTCACGGTCATCGTCAAGGACACCACGCCGCCCGCCATCACTGTCCCCTCGCCCGCGCCCGTGTACGCCACTGGCGCCGGCACTGCCGCCGTGTCCTGGCCACCCGTCACCGCCGTCGACATTGTGGTTGGGACGGTGGCGCCCAGCTGCGACCACGCCTCGGGAGACGTGTTCCCTATCGGCACCACCACCGTCACCTGCACTGCCACTGATGGCACCAACCCCGCCAGCAAGGCGTTCACGGTCACGGTCAACCGTGAGTGGGGCCACGCTAGCTGTGTGGGTGGGAGGGGGGGGAGCGTGGACCGTATTCCGGGGTTAGCGGGGTTATCCAGTCGTCTGGATAGATGACGAGCTGCGTGGGCTCAAATCATTGGTGCACGAATATCGCGAAGCACTTGCATCTGTTAATACAGCGGTGACCAGGAACCGCGCACTTTCAGCCACGCACGGCACGCTGGTTCTGGCTGGTGCCGCATCGCGCTAATCGCCCCTATCGCCCCCACCTCCCTCCCTCCTTCCCTCCTTCCTTGCGCAGCGGTGCCGTGCTCGCCCTTCGACGGCTTCCTGCCTCCCATTCTTCCCAAGGACTTCAACCCCCTCGCCACCGCCACCAGCACCATCCCCGTCAAGTGGTCCCTGAGCAACCCGGCCTGGGGTGAGCAGTGCACTTGCGTGAGGGCCTGATTTGCTAGCTGTGCGGATAGACTGCGTGCTACCTGCCATACCGGTGTGTGTGCGCGGCGGGGCGCAGCTGCAGTGTGCGTGCGTGCGGGCCGCCACTGTTGCAGCCACGACTCCGTAATGTCCACTTGTCCCAGGTACCGTGTAAACAGCCCTGCTGCGCTAACCACACGCGCCGCCTCGCCGCTTACCTCCCACGCCCGCAGGCCAGCTCGCGCCCGGCTACCCCAGGCTGGTGACCATCGCCTGCGGCACCGACCCCGCGCCCAAGAAGTCCGACGTGGGCGAGTTCCTGGCCAACGCCCTGGCCACCCTCAAGCTGACGCCAGACCAGGCGGTGATGACGTTCCAGGGCAAGGGCCACGTGGAGAGCGGCAAGTGCTACCGCTTCGACCTCCTGCTGGCCGGCGGCTGCGGGGTGACGGACGCGCAGATCCGCTCCTTCCGCATCCGCGTCAAGTAGACAGGCTCGCGCAATAACAGCCGTTTACAGGCCTCCTTGCGCACCCGAACAATGTGTGCAGACTCGCATTCACCATGTGAGGTTATGCTTGGATGGCTTGCTTGTGATGGTTGGATTGATGGAATGAAGGAGAAGCGTATGGCGTTCGGGTGGTCTTGGATGGACGGAGAGAGCTCACGTGGCGGACTGGTGGTGGTGTGGTGTGGTGTGGTGTGGTGGTGGTGTGGTGGTGGCGGACTGGTGGTGGTGGCGGTACAGTCGCCTGGAGGTACGGTAGGTTACGCCGTATGTGTATCTGTACAGAGATCCGCGGAATTTTCCTCTTCTCCTGGTCTCGGGTTAGCGGGGCCGCAACCCCTTCTCCCTGCTCTACGTACGACTCAATACATACTCACCATCGCGTGTACATACCGATAGCCATTTTGTCTGTCATACGTGTACATACGGTACGTGTGGTTTTCATGATAGTCGAAAGCATATAAATAGGAAGTGCAGTGTTGGGTGTAGCGGATACCGCTCACGTGGCGGACTGATGGTCTGTGGGGAAGACACATCCTGCCGAATGCAGGCGTTCTCTGCCCATGCGGCCCATACTTAACCAGGGGCGGGCGCACATACAGTTCCATTTCCATTCCATACTTCACGTGCACACACATTGCGCCCCCTCTCAGGGGTGAATTGTCCACCATTGTAAATGCCCATGGCCGGCCCCGTGTGCGCCCGGTTGCGCCCTGATCACTATCGTATAGGCCTCTGCAACCAGAGCCCATGGCCCTCACTGGCCCACACCGTGCTCTACATACTCCATGACCCAAGGCCAGCAGTCGGGCGCTACAGTGCAGCTCTGACGGCCCAGACTCAGGGCCCTGCCGGCCCGACAACCCGAATTGCCTTCTGCCTAGACAAGCACATCATATAATGGATTCGGGGTTGCAGCTATGACGTCCCTGCAGGGGGGGGCAGGTGCAGGTATGGGCGGGGGGCAGGGTGGACAGGACACCGGGCGGGGTGGACAGGACAGGACATCGGGAACATCGGGAACGTCTGTGCGCCCAGGTGCGCCCAGGTGCGCCGGGTGCGGTTGTACGGAACCACGCGCGCGCCGCCTTTGCCACCTTTACCAACGATTACCGTGTTGCGATGCACAGCCGCAATACGCACCGCCGCCCTGCTGGGCTGCGGCTGCCCTGGCAGCGCCGGCGGCGGCAGCGCCTGCCGCCGCCTGTGGTGCCGCCGCTCGCACCGCTGCGCCGGGCGC
The DNA here is from genome assembly GCA_016834605.1 of Chlamydomonas incerta. Lineage (NCBI taxonomy): Eukaryota > Viridiplantae > Chlorophyta > Chlorophyceae > Chlamydomonadales > Chlamydomonadaceae > Chlamydomonas > Chlamydomonas incerta. The sequence goes on from JAEHOC010000025.1 coordinate 1,285,691, forward strand.
GCGCCGGCGTCCTCCTCCTCCACTCCACCGCCACCCGCGCCGCCAGCAGCGCCACCGCCGCCACCCTGCCGTGCTCCCCTTCCACCGCCGCGGTCGGGGCGTGTGAGCGCGGCCGACCGCTGCCGTCCCTCCTCCTGGCAGGCGGTGATGAGGAGGATGTTGGCTGCCGCGTTGGTGTCGCATTTCGCTTGAAAATAGGGGGGGCGAATGCGGCTGGGAGTCAGAGTCCCCACGGCATCACACAAGGGGAGAGGGGCTGGAGATGTTTTCGCCTGCTCTAAACCTGCATGCCCCTGCCCCCGCCTGGACCTGCCCGCCTGGGCCCCAACCTACGGGCCCCCAAGCAGCCTGTTTTCAGGCTGCTTGGAGGCCCGTGGCCCCCCTGCCCCGGCTCCTGAGCTGTTCCTAAGCTGGCCCCTCTTGAAGGGCCCATTTCACCAGCTGGGTGACAGTTGGCACGACGACCCACTGACCCGACATCACGTGTCCGACACCCACACGGGCGACTACCCAGTCCAGCAGAAGCCAGCAACTACCGTTACCCGAGAAGCCATCGACAGCCTCCACACCTCAACCCGAAACCCAGTGCGCGTTGTTGCGGAGAGGGCAGCGGACTTAAAGGAATTGCGGTCTGCCCCCTCCCCCCATGCGAGCCGTGTACGGCGAGGTCACGCCAGACTAGAGCCGACTGCAGGCTCCCAATAGACTAAGTCACACGAATGGATGTCTAGGTGATAGGATACACACGGGGAAGCCGTGGGATGTATACCTGAGCGACAAGCCAAGTGACCCGACTCTGTCCTATTACAAGTCTCTACCGACCTCTATCCAGCAGTATTACGGCGATATCCTAGACTATGCCATCTGCTATTTCAACACGCGTATTTCCCAGTGGCCAGTGCGCGTACCGGTACCTGCGCGTATCTTCCATCTACACTCCACAATGTGCTCCGAATCCGCCGTAGGCGGAGAGAAATGGTTGGCTTTTGGGCTGCACATTCACAAAGCAGGGGTTCAGGAATTCCTGCTACGGAGCGTAGACATTTTGGCGCGGATTTGGCGGTAGAGCTAGGCGGAGTGTAGACGTCTTGCTTGCTGGGCGTAGATGCTGGGGGAGGCGCCATCTGCGCGTGTAGACGCCGGGGGCCTGAGGGCATCTCCAAGATACGGGCACTGCCACTGGCACTCAAACCCCACGCAGCCGGGAGCCGGGAGGATGGGCTGGGTGGCAGGGGCTTGTGGTAGGGCGCTGCTCGAAGAGAACCTGATGAATTGAGCGGCTCTTGCCAGGCGTCTAGCAGAGACGGCTGCCTGTTGGGCCTGCCGAGCCGTCCACCTTCTCTCCTTCGTGGACTGGCTCCACGGTCCACACAGGGCCATTGACAAGCCAACGTGTACTGCCTCGTGGGTAATTTAAAGGCACAGCTGTTGTGGGCAATGAGGCTGGTGTGTACATGTTGCGCACGAGCAGAGCCGCCACACAGGCCGCTTGGGGGCCGGCGTGGGTGTGTTGTGGTAGGACCAGGGCATGGGATGAGAGCGGCATGCCCCAGTGGTGACAGATGAATCCCCGAACCCAACGAGCCCTGGCGCGGTAGCAAGGCAGGAGTTGCGGCTGTGCGACGCGGTTACTGTACCGATGCGCGCTAGCTGGCTGTCGCAGTTTGCTGAAGCGCAGTCCTCACACTCCGGGCGCCCGGCCAGGCTAGAGCACCAGACAGACACATGCGACGCCACACCGCGGGAGACGCATCGTCGCAGCGCACCTGCGAGCAGGCGACCAGCGTCCACGGATGAGCGCCGTCGACGGACACTAGGAGAATGCGAACAGCGTGCAGCAAAACAGTGGCCGGGCGACAGTGTGACAAGCAGGGGCAAAAACAGGGCGCGGCAAAGCAGAAGAGGGAGCCCGAAGAGTACGACAGTGGTGGGCGTAGCGAATGCGGTGTGAACACGCGAACATCACAACCGGAGGCGAGGACGCGCAGCTGATGGTGTGGTGACCGCACTGATGTTCGGAGGTGGACTGAGCGCGCGCCCTAGGCGAGACGGAAGTTTGCGAGAAGTTAGCTGGAAGCGTGCACTGACGCACGCGGAGGCTGGCAGATTGCATGTGAATAATAAAGTATAGGTAGTTGTTGGCAAAGGCAGTGCGACGTGACGCTGGCGCATCGGGCATGGGCGGGCGCGCTGTGCACGGGTCGGTAGCGCTGGTGCGAGGCCGGAGGACGACCGGCTGCCCTGGAATCGTGGGTACTGGAACTAGCGTCGCTGTAGCGGCCCGGGCTCACGAAGAGCTCCCCGGTGGCACAGAGGCCCGCAACCTTAAAAACCAGAGGCCGCCGCACGCACGCCCACACGCCAACCACCCACCCCGACACAGGCCCAAATCCCAGCTAGCCCCACCGGCCGAGAAGCCGAGCACCGAAAAGACGCCTGGCGGCAGACCCGTCGGCAGAGCACCCACCCGCGCCCACGAACGCTACAGAAGCGCCGCCGCCCACCCTGCCCCACAAACCCCGCCGCCCAACCTGCCCCACAAACCAACACCACAGAAAAGCCCCGCACCGCCGGGAAAACCACACACCCACACGCCCGGACCCGGCGGCGCAGCGTCAGCCCGCCGTCCACCCTGCCCCACAAACCACCACCACAGAAAAGCCCCGCCGCCCACCCTGCCTCAGAAACCCTGCCGCCCACCCGGCCCCATAAACCAACACAGAAAAGCCCGGCACCACGAAACCCACACACCCACACGCCCGGACCGGACCCCCGAGACCACCCGCCGCCCGAAGGAACCACCACGAACCGCAACGCAGCAGCCCACGCCCCCCCCCCCCCCGCCGTGCGCCAACCCGCTACCGCCGCGCACCAACCCGCCACCTGACATCACCAGCGAAGTCCAGCAATCGGAACACCGGCACGGCCACCACCGGTCCGCAGAGCGGCGCGGGGCAGCCGGACCGGCGCCCCACCCCCATACACCTACTACATGCCATCGCACTGCTCGGTACCGCCGCTGCCAGCCCAGATCTCCACGGCGCAGCGTACATGGCAGCGGCGGGCGGCAGCGAGTGCGAGGCGGGGGTGGGGCCTGCAGCGCGAGGTGACACATTTGCAGCAGGTAAGGGCAAGATCAGATAGCTGAGGGAGTGATCTGACAACTATCTGATTCTGACTTTTATACCGCGCCTGGCGATATAACAGGGTGCGATGGGGTCGGGTGCACGGATGGCACGAGTGGCAGGAGTTACCCCCGGCCAATGAGCGACAGCGCGGATAGCAATATGATGCATGCAAGGCAACAGCCACAACCCCGGCTCGTTTCGGGCTCCGATCTGCTAATTTTGCCGATTGATTCTTGTGTGCACCTCCCGCGCCCCCGCGGCTGGACTTAGTGGCATTGTTGCATTCAGTACATTACTTCATATCTATTGCAGCCTTTACGGCGGCATTGCGCCGGCGTTTGAGAGTGACCTTTTTAATATCGTCGGGGAGCCTTATTTTGTATGGACAGTTCATTAAATTGAGATGATACTGCACATCGGATTGAAACATGAGTCCATCGCTCTGATGCCCACGCGAGAGGGTAGTATTGCACCTCGAGAGGGGCGGACCAACGCTAAGTCTTCGTGCGCTATGGGCGACACATATCGAAAGCGTTTTGCCCGGCGTATGCCGAACTGCTCCGTGAGGAACGGCTTCGCTCCGAACCTGGAAAGTTGGAACAGCGATCGCTCATCACGCAAACGCAGATGCATGGCCAGTCTGAAACTCTGACGCCATAATTGAATATATTTTATATGTATCGACCACCAGCCTGGCTCTCGCCGGCGCGTGTGCTCAATACTTTGGTCGCGTCGATCGCTGCTTCCAAGTTTCCAGGTTCGGGGCGATGCCGTTCCTCACGGAGCAGCTCGGAATACGCCGGACCGATAGCTTCCCGCATGCCTTGCCCATAGCGCACGAGGGCTTAGCGTTGGTCCACCCCTCTCGAGGTGCAATACTACCCTCTCGCGTGGGCATCAGAGCTATCGACTCATATTTCAATCCAATGTGCAGTATCATCTCAATTTAATGAACTGTCCATACAAAATAAGGCTCCCCGACGATATTAAAAAGGTCACTCTCAAACGCGTGGTGTAATGCCGCCGTAAAGGCTGCAATGGATATGCAGTAATGTACTGAATGCAACAATGCCACTAAGTCCAGCCGCGGGGGCGCGGGAGGTGCACACAAGAATCAATCGGCAAAATTAGCAGGTCGGAGCCCAAAACGAGCCGGGATTGTGGCTGTTGCCTTGCATGCATCATATTTAGCTATCCGCGCTGTCGCTCATTGGCCGGGGGTAACTCCTGCCACTCGTGCCATCCATGCACCCGACCCCATCGCACCCACGCCGGCCCCCAAGCGGCCTGTGTGGCGGCTCTGCTCGTCGCAACATGTACACACCAGCCTCATTGCCCACAACAGCTGTGCCTTTAAATTACCCACGAGGCAGTACACGTTGGCTTGCCAATGGCCCTGTGTGGACCGTGGAGCCAGTCCACGAAGGAGAGAACGTGGACGGCTCGGCAGGCCCAACAGGCAGCCGTCTCTGCTAGACGCCTGGCAAGAGCCGCTCAATTCATCAGGTTCTCTTCGAGCAGCGCCCTACCACAAGCCCCTGCCACCCAGCCAACGTTAGGCATGTCGTGTTGTTGCTGCTGTTTTCGCCTTCTCTCGCAGATGATTTGTTATGTGCCTTGAGGTGCCCGCCCGGTGGCAACGCCAGACGTGCCCAACCCTGCTGCTGGGCCCCCCTCCTCCCACGCCGCAACGCGCATTGTGGCAGGAGCAGCATCTATCGCAGCTATCCCTGGGCGCACACCTGCCACCAGCGCCTGATGAAGTGACGGCCAGTAAATAACTAGGCGGTGCAAACGGGGCATTGGATGGGAGGGCATGGGGCTGCGCGGGGGCTGGGTGGAGGAGAGGGAGGACACAGGCTAGAAGGTGACGGCGGCAGCTCCGCAGCAGGCTAGGAGGCAGAGGCGCGGAAGCAGACTGGATGGCCAGGAAGAAAGAGGCAGCTGACTGGGAGGCGGGCGACGAGGAACCGTGCTAGGCGGTTACAGGCTAGACCGTCGGCGGCTCGCAGGCGTGGGGCTGGGCGGCAGGGGGATGGGAAGCGGTGCAGCAGCACGTCTGTGTTTGGATACGGCGCTGAAACCGACCGTGGCATTTCGACCTGCCTTGTTAAGCTCCTGCTAGAGCGCACGCAGGTAAGGCAGTCTTGCGAGTGGGCCGTGGCGTTGAGGAGCCCCCCAAGCCCATTAGGAGGACCACGCAATGTGTGGCGACGCCAATGGGACTGCGCTTTCCCCCCTTGCCTGCACCTGAACCTGAACCCAAAACCAACTCCACTGCGTCCCGCTTCGCCCCCCGAGCTTGCATTCACCTCTCAGCGCATATCATACACTCGGCAGGATCACACCTGTGCAAAGCAGCCGGCGTACAGGAGCTCCTAGGGCGGCGCCCAGCCCAGGGGTGCGTGCACAGCCGTAACACTGGGCTGGCCGCGGGCAGGGGGTGCCGGGGCAGCCTGCACACGCTGCCATGATGGGGATCGCTGATACAGCTCCTGTGAAGCGCAGTGCAGGGCGCCCTTGGCAGCTGATCGCCCGCGCCCACTAGTCCGCGTCCCTCACCACCACCACCCGCTCGCGACACACGCTCAGTGCAGCATCCCTCACGGTTCGGGCGTGTGGCTGGCTGCAGGTGTAGTGCCCGGCTAGGGCATTGAGGCGCCCATAGGCTGGTACATGAAATGGGGGCGCGGGAGGTGGCGGACTGGGCGACGCCGGTGCGGGCTGGTGCAGGCAGCATGCGTGGGGCCTTAATGGCGTGTGCCTGCTGCGGTGCGGTGCGGGCCGCCCCAGTGCGATGGAGCCGGCGCGGCACGCCTGCCTGGCCCGCTGCGCCCAGCCACACCAGGTGGCAGGATAGGCCGGCACTCGGGCCGCCGAAACTCGACGTGTTGGGGTCACGCGGTGGCTGGGCGGCCGGGCACCCCACGCGCCGCGGTGCACACAGACGGGCTCGGCGGCCGCACAGCCGCCGCACAAATGCCCAGGCATGCATCTTTCAGCCTTTTGACCATAGAGGCGCGCTCAGAGACCCCTGGCTGGGTGCGGCAGCCATTCCTGGCGCGGGTGTGGGCATGGCGACATGTTGGGCAAGTCCGCATTTCGTTAGGATTCGGACTACCCCCACCTCAAGGTCGCTTGTTTGCGGTCATTTGTGCCAACCCATATGCTCATAGGGAAATGGAGGACCCGACGCCAGGAAAGTGCCGACTTTTGGCCTCACCCTCAGTTGCTCACGACGGAGTCCGCCGCGCGAGGATTGCGAAAACAACTCGTGGCGCCCGTCCGGATGCTGCTTGCTTCCTGAGCAGCATAGCCTGATAGTATATGTGTATTTATGACATCTCGCAGCGCTCACCAGCCCCGCAGCGAGCGGGTGCCAGGTCGTGCCGTGGCACGCTGCCCTCGCCGTGCCGCGCCAGCGCGTTCCGGGCCGTCCGCGCCCCTCCGCTGCGTCCCGCTTCGCCCCCCGAGCTTGCATTCACCTCTCAGCGCATATCATACACTCGGTAGGATCACACCTGTGCAAAGCAGCCGGCGTACAGGAGCTCCTAGGGCGGCGCCCAGCCCAGGGGTGCGTGCACAGCCGTAACACTGGGCTGGCCGCGGGCAGGGGGTGCCGGGGCAGCCTGCACACGCTGCCATGATGGGGATCGCTGATACAGCTCCTGTGAAGCGCAGTGCAGGGCGCCCTTGGCAGCTGATCGCCCGCGCCCACTAGTCCGCGTCCCTCACCACCACCACCCGCTCGCGACACACGCTCAGTGCAGCATCCCTCACGGTTCGGGCGTGTGGCTGGCTGCAGGTGTAGTGCCCGGCTAGGGCATTGAGGCGCCCATAGGCTGGTACATGAAATGGGGGCGCGGGAGGTGGCGGACTGGGCGACGCCGGTGCGGGCTGGTGCAGGCAGCATGCGTGGGGCCTTAATGGCGTGTGCCTGCTGCGGTGCGGTGCGGGCCGCCCCAGTGCGATGGAGCCGGCGCGGCGCGCCTGCTTGGCCCGCTGCGCCCAGCCACACCAGGTGGCAGGATAGGCCGGCACTCCGGCCGCTGAGTTGGGATACTTTGCCGCTTCCCCCTGCCACGCCGGGCCGCATGACACCGTTGGCCACCGCTGACCTACTAGACAAGTTGCGGGGTGCGCGGTACTTCTCGTCCATTGACCTGCAGCAGGGCTATAACCAGATCCGTATCACGCCCTCGGACATTGAGAAGACCGCCTTTTCGACGCCCTTTGGGCACTTCGAATTCACTGTGCTGTGCTTTGGCCTAGCCAATGCTCCCGCCACCTTTCAGGCTGTCATCGACCGTATGTTTGGCGAATACATCAACAAGTTCGTGGTCTGCTACCTCGACGACGTGTTGATCTACTCCTCTTCACTGGAAGAGCACCTGGAGCACCTACGCGTGGTGTTGAGTAAGTTGCGGGAAGAGCAGCTGTTCGCTAAACTGTCCAAGTGCCGCTGGGCGCAGTCGGAGGTTGAATACCTGGGTCATATCGTGTGCGCGGAGGGCGTGCGGATGGATCCCAAAAAGACTGCTACGGTGCGTGACTGGCCGGTGCCGCGGACTCTGACGGACTTGCGTTCTTTCCTGGGCCTGACCAATTACTTCCGCAAGTTCATTGAGCGCTACTCGGCTCTGTGCGCTCCACTAACAGCCCTGCTGCGCAAAGGCGCATTCCCTAAACCAGGCGCATGGACCGCTGAATGTCAAGCTGCCTTCGATGCTATCAAGCAGAAGGTTGCCGAAGACATAGTCCTACGCTTTCCTGACTACGCGCTACCGTTCCGGGTCGAGGTGGTGACGGACGCCTCCATCCACGGTACCGGTGCGGTGTTGTTGCAAGAGGGGCGGCCTGTCGCTTTCTGCTCTAAGAAGTTCAACCCTGCTGAACGCAACTATACCACCGGGGAGCAAGAGCTGCTTGCTGTTATCCATGCGCTGCGGGAATGGCGTTGCTACCTGGAGGGGAGCCCTTTTGTGGTTAAGACCGATCACAAACCGCTGACCTTTCTGGAAGGTGTGCCAACCCTGAACAGGCGTCAGGCCAGGTGGATGGAATACATGGCCAGATTCAACTACCAGTGGGAGTATGGCGCTGGCCACCTCAACGTGGTAGCTGACGCGCTGTCTCGGCACCCGTCGCTGCAGTTGCACCACCTGGTCATCGCTGTGATGACGCGACGGCAACGGCAGGCTGCCGCCGACGCTGGCGCTGGCCCGTCGACGACTGGTGCCACTGACGGTACGCAGCCTGAGGGGCAGGATGGTCTTCGTGCGCCGCAAACTAGAGGTCCTCAAACGGCGGGCGAGCGGGGTGACTCTGACACGGCACCACCCTCTGAGCATGCTGACTCTCCCGAGCCGCCTTCTGCTGAGGCGACGCCCAGCCTACTAGAGCAACTGAAGGCCGCGTACGCTGCTGATTCGTGGTTCTCTGACCCCCTGAACACCGCTAACCTGATCCCGGCACGTGGTTGCTGGCTGCGCGAGCACAACTCCCGCAAGCAGGTGGTGGTTCCAAACGACGACGCTGTGCGGCGCGCCATCCTGCGGCAATGCCACGACGACCCTCTAGCCGGTCATCAAGGTTACATTCGCACTCTGGAGCTCGTTACCAGGCGGTTCTGGTGGCCTACTGTGGCCCGCGACGTCGAGAACTACGTGGTCACCTGTGACCTCTGTCAACGCAACAAACCGCCGGTTGGTCGAGGGAACGGGGAACTCCAGCCCCTGCCTGTCCCTGCGCAGCCGTGGGAGAGTGTGTCTATGGACTGGATTGTTGCGCTGCCTAAAACTGATGACGGCTACGATGCAATCTGTGTATTCGTTGACCGCCTCACCAAGATGGTGCACCTGGCGCCCTGCACCTCCTCTGACGGGGTTTCTGCTGAGTCTGCTGCCCGCATGTTCGTGGACAATGTGGTGCGCCTGCACGGCGTGCCCAAGGACATCATCTCCGACCGCGGGGCGGCTTTCACCAGCAAGTTCTGGACGGCTGTGTGCGAGTTGCTGGGCATCAAGCGTAAGCTCTCGACGGCTTACCATCCGCAGACCGATGGGCAGACTGAGCGCATGAACCGCACCCTTGGTGACCTGCTTCGTAATTTCGCGGGGAGGGATCCGGAGAGCTGGGACCGCTACCTGAGCGCTGCCGAATTCGCAATGAACAACGCAGTCAGCACGTCCGCTAAGCAATCCCCCTTCTTCCTGAATTACGGCTTCCATCCTCCTTTGCCGCTGTGGCGGGAGCTTGACGTTGCCGTGCCTGCCGCACGCACCTTTGTCAAGGATTTTCTGTCCCGAGTACAGGGAGCGCGCAGAACATCCAAACCACGCCCTTTACTCGCATCAAAAATCGATGGATCAATAACCATACCACCGGCGCCAAACGAGTATGTTACCTTCACAACCACGACCGACCTGCCCCCAGAGGTGGTCAAAAAGTACATCAGAGAGCTCAAAACGTCGGTGGCGAAGTCGGTACTAGAGGTCGTGCGAACGTCCGTCGGCCCCGATGACATCACGGCGCAGAAGTGGCCCGCAGTCCTGAAAGCGGGCAAGCCATCGGAGAAGGAAACGCTAACGCGCATCATCATGGACTTCCGGATGTCCAAGCGGGCAAAACAGCTCGTGCGGGACATGGTCGATGAGGACTCGGTGCTGCTCGCCCCAGCCACGCGCAACGTCCCGGCACTTGAGTGGCTGGTGCAGCAGGACAGAATGCCCATCAAGTCAAAACAGTTCACGCTGTGCTTCTTCGGCCTCGACGTCGGCCACGGTGGCGCGTGGACTGTGCTGGACGGGCTTGACCTCAACCCGATATACCTCGAGCAGCAGGTGGACCCCCACCTGCAGCTGCTGCGGGGCGACAGCTGGCTGGCCACCTTCGACGCTGACTACGAGCTCCCCGGGGAGCTTGCAGAAAAGCTGATGGAGGCCGGAGGGCAGTCCGTCACGTGGGAGGTGCAGCACGGCAGCGGAATGCTGAACCTGGGGGTGGCGCGCTTTGACATGGCCGCCTATGAGAAGAACCCGGCGGTCGCCAAGGCCAAACAGGTCATCGAGGACTGGCGCACTGAGCGCTATGCCAGCGATGATGAGGAGGAAGAGAAGAAGGAGGAGAAGAAGGAGGAGGAGGCGGTGGAGGGAACGGGACAGCAGCACGACGGCGGCGACATGCAGCTGCCGCCGCCGCCGCCGCCGCCGCCGCCGCCGCCGCCCAACCCCGACACCGCCACGGACGCAGAGCAGCAGCAGCGGCAACAGCAGCAGAAGCAACAACAGCAACAGCAGCAGCAGCAGCAGGAGCTGGAGGAGCAGCAGCGGCGGCGGTATGCAGCACACCTGCAGGAGGCTGCGAAGGCACAGGCGCAGATCCAGCAAGCGCTGGTACCGCAGCCGCCCGCGCCCACAACCAGCCAGGCGGACGGAGATGAGGAAATGGAGGAGGCGGAAGAGAAGGGAGAGGAACAAGCCGTAGACGGGGGGAAGAAACCGGAGGAGAAGGGCGCCCCCCCGCACAGCACGCCCCTGCACGCAGTGAGGGTACCACCGAGCAAGCCGGCCAGTGGAGCCGGGGCCAGTGTGAAGGCGGCCGCGGGCGGCAGCACCACACAGTCGGAGAAGACCGACCGCCCCGGCCCCCCGGCGAAGAGCCCGGACAACAACAGCAACAGCAGCAACAGCGCGAGCACCAACACCAGCACCAGCGCCCCCGCCAATGCTAGCACCGGAGCTGGCGGTGACGGCGGTGACGCCAACACCAGCGCGGGCGCAAGCACCAGCACAAACGTCAATGCCAACACCACCGCCGGCGCCAGCACCAGTGCCGACGCCAATGCTGGCGGCAACGGCACCAGTGCCAGCGTGGACACTAGCACCAGCACCACGGGCGACACGGAGGTGAGCGGTAACGGGAGCGAACGCCGGCACCGCGGCGCCATAGCTAAAACAGCAGCTGCGATGGCGGAGAACGCCAAGAACAGACAGAGAGGGGACGGACACGCAGCGGGGGGCGAAGCGACCACTAGCCAACCACAGACGGAGCCCGATCCGCAGCACAGAACACCACAGGCACCACGCGTGAACCGCCGCAAGATGAACGGCAACACCCCCCCGCCGATCAAACTGGTGGTGGAGGGCAGCGCAACAGGCGCAGACGACAACAGCAGCAACGGATACGCATCCATGGACGAGGAGGGCGACCCCCCCGCCCTGGCGCTCTCAGATGAGACGCAATTCCCGGCCCTTGGGGCATAATGCGTAAACGTAGGCAAGAAGGCCGTGAGTCGCTGCGGCCGCTACGGATAGCGACGCACAACGTACGTGGCCTCCTATCGCACCGGGGTGGAAGCCCTGATGCGAAACGCCTTATTGCACTTATGAAATCCTGGGAGGCAGCACAGCTAGATATTATCTGCCTACAGGAAACGCGAGTTACAGCGGACTGCATCGACACAGCCAGAAAACAGATATTTATAGCAGCGTCAGCAATCAGAGGCAGCGAATACATTTCCTTCTGGGGTCCAGCTGGTACAGGGCCGAACGGAAGCCCAGCTGGGGGAGTTGCCATTCTGATCAGAACCTCGCTTGCAGAGCAGCTTACAGCAACAGACACGACAGAATGCAGCATATCAGAGGACAGCCGGATGTTACAGCTTCCGTTGGAATGGGGTGGCCACAGCTTTAACCTAGTATGCACGTACCTTCCGTCGGGCAGCCCAACAGGCCAACGTAATTTCATCCAGCAACAGCTAGCCCTCCTTTCGAGCAATGGCAAGCAGAATATTATTTGCGGAGATTTCAACTTTGTCATGGACCCGCAACTTGACTGCACCAACCCCGATGCCCGTACAGCTGATAGCATCACGGCCAGCCAATTTACGTCAGCATGCCCTGGTCTAGTGGACGTGTTTCGTCATCTACATCCAGCATTGCGCTCCTTTACGTATTTTTACCGTACAGCAAGCTCCGCTGGGGCATCTCGCTTGGACCGCATTATGGCATCCGCATCTATCAGCGAAAATATGATTTCATGCCGAGTGGAGAATGGCGCGCCATCAGATCACCGAATGGTGATATCTCGCCTAGCCCCCTCACCCTCGGCCGCTATGCAGCATCAACCAGGTAAAGGCTTGAGGCGATGTAAGCTATACTTCATGGATTATGGGGATCTACGCCAGCACTTTAAGGAATGGATTGACACTAACGCTGCCACCATACCATCCAGCCCAGCAGCAATTATTGATTGGTGGCCGCTTTTTAAATCAGCAATGATTACTTCCATCCATACACTCAATACGGAGTCAGTGCGAAGGCGTCACACAGCGACAGAACAGCTAGCGCAGGCAAACAGATCTGCCACCCAAGCTTTTGCATCAGTGGAAAGGGCGGCCACTAGGGGGCAACCACTGCACGATCTGGCGAACAATGCAGTATCAGCAAGAGCAGCGGTAGCTAAAGCAGCAGTAGAAGCCAGCGTATCAACAGAAAGGCGCACTCGACACACATGGCTACGGATGGGGGAGCAACCGAACCCCGTTATGACTAAACTCCTTCGCCCCCCGGCGACATCACGACGTATACAGGCGCTGAAATGCAGTGATGGCGCCACCACGTCTGACCCGGTTAAGTTGGCGCAGGAAATGATCACCTTTTGGAGCGGCATCAGCAACATGGCGACAACCAACCCTGAGGCCCGCGCAACTGTCCTAGAGGCGCTACGGGCGGCAGGACGACGCTGCCCCCCAGGCCTAGCAGCAGAGATGGGTAGCCTTGTAGTGTCGAGTGAGGAGGTGGCCAAAGCGCTGTCTGCAGCGCCAGCCGGAAGGGCGCCCGGCGCGGACGGTATTCCAGCGGACCTATATAAACGCTTCAGCGACAAATTCTCAGCCATTCTTGCCTCAGTACTCTCAGCAGCAGCCCAGCAACAACGTCTACCAAAGGGTTTCCTGGATGGAGTTATTTGCTGCTTGCATAAAGCGGGGGACCCTACGGTGATTGCTAACTACAGGCCTATCACCCTACTTGACACAGACTACCGGACCCTTGCAAGAATCCTTGCTACTAGGGTATCAAAAGCTTTCAGTCAGACTATCAGCCCCGAACAGACAGCCTTCCTACCACTAAGACGGATTGCTGACAATATTGCACTTCTACAGCTGGCACCGCACATCCTGAAAGGGGCAGAGGAAACCGGCGTGGTAGCTTTTTTGGACTTCCACAAGGCGTACGACACTGTTAATCGCGAATTCATGTTTGAATGTTTACAAGCACTTGGGGTTGGCGATGGTTTCCTTGACTGGGTACGTATGCTACACAACGGCACGCGTGCTGCAGCACTGGTCAACGGACATCTGTCACAATTCATGGAACTTACAGCTGGCGTACGGCAAGGCTGCCCACTTGCTCCACTGTTATATCTTGCAATCGCTCAAGCGCTTCTCTCATGGCTCAATAGCAAGGGGTTTGGTATTGACGTGCATAAACTAAAAGCCTCACAATATGCAGATGATTATTCACAATTCCTACGCAAATTGGCTGAGATACCAACGTTCATTGACGCTATGGTAACGTTTGGCAAGGCCTCAGGGCAGCAGCTGAATATTACAAAATCTGAGGCTATTACTATTGGCGCCACATACTCGACTGCCAATCCCACAGCGGCAGCAACGCAGCCTCAATCAGCACTACGACTGGTTGCGTCGGCGAAGACGCTTGGCATACACTTCAACAATAATGCAGGACCACCGCCAGCGCTTAATATGGCACCGACACTAGAAAAAGCGAATGCTTGTATGAACCGCATTGCAGGGATGTCGCTCACTACCTTCGGCAGGGCAGCAGCGGTGTCAGGATATGCACTGAGCAAGACACTGTACAAATTGGAGTTTGATGGCATACCAAATGATGGATCACTGGAAAAAATCATTAGCAATGCTGCAGCACTGGTGGACCGGGGAATCTCACCAGCGGCATACAGAAATAATCCACATGCACGATTACCCGGGGTCAGCAACACAATTCTAAGTTTACCTGTCAAGTGCGGGGGATTTGGTATGTTACCGGCTATACAACATGTGCGGGCTCGCCATGCGCTACTAGGAATCAGAGGTATAGCGGGAGGTGGACGCACGATGCTGAAATTTAACCCCCCATGGTCGCACAACCTGAAAAATGCAGTCTGTCTACACCACCCAGCAGCGCAGCCCCTGGCGCTCCTGACGGCACGTAAGCACCCCACAACGGGGAGGCCGATCGTGTTGGGGAAAGTGGTAGACACGGGCTGTGCACTGATTGAGCGAGTGTGCTCCGCGCTCATGAACCTACCGGAACTTGTGATACTCGATGCCAATCTACTTCAAGCGGGGCCATGGGTTTCGCAAGCACCGTTGTGGGGCAACCCAACCTTGACTTTTAGACAGAGAAATGGTGTGAATGTATCTTTGGAAGGGGGCTTCTCGGATATTGTTGCACTAGGCTCAATTACCACAGTCGGAGACGCAGTGAGGGCTATTGATACGTTTGCACGGGTTAAGGAGAAATTGCAAGACGTGCCGGCCAATACCAGAGCCCCACCCCGGATACGGAGTGAATGCACACGCGCTTACAAGGAAGATGTGATTGATGCGGGAATTTTTGGAGGACTAGGGATAGATTTGATGCCGAGGCCCCTGAGGAATGGGATAGATGCATTTCGACGCATGCAAAACTTGATTAACCACCTGCCTGCGGGATGGACAGAAGCGGCACGAACAGGCATGGGACTAAACCAGGATCAAGCATACACGGAAATGATTGACCATATAGTGGGGTGCCTTGGATGGAAGATGAACAATCAACCAATTCCACTGGCGACCGTTTCGGTGAAGCAGGCCACGTACCTGCAGATGCGTGAAGCGTTTGGGAAACTAGCAGAAAAACATGCTGATTTTGTCCACGAGGCTAAGGGTGGTAACGTAGGTGATATAGTGATGGCGATAGAGGACAAGGAACGCATCTCGAGCACATATGAACGCTTGTGGAAGCTTAAATGGGAAGCAGAGCAGAAAGAAGCCTTCTGGAGGCTAGCAGTGGATGGATTCCCAGGCTTCTCGATGCACAGAGGGCAAGGTCATAAATGCCCATGTGGGGTGACGGATGCGCAGTCTGACCGCGCACACCATTTCAGCACGTGCACAATTGCTAGCACGCTACGGCTGCATATTCAGGAAGCGACAGACATAGGTGATGAGGATCACATAATTGAGTTGATAGTGGAGCGTAAGAATCTGTGGCTAGTAATACCGCCACACGAGGCTATCCAGCAACCCATCTGGGACGTTGTATGCCTGGCTGCGATCTCTGCCATGGAGTACGGTAGGAGGCTATTGTTTGCCTCCAGAGGGGAACAAGGCAAGGTAGAAGAAACAGCGATTAGCAGGATTAAAACGCAAGTTATAGCAGACTTTTGGGAGCGTTTGCAGACGTATGTGAGCCTGGGCATCAAGCCAAGGGGGTGGGACGAAATCCCACCAGGCCACCCTTGGATTGAAAGAAGGGAAGACGGGAGTATGTGGATCAATAAGCCGACTTTCATTACAGTTGAAGAGGAAGGAGATTAAGTTTAGAAGATGGTGGCGCTCCCATGGGAGCAAGGCCTATTAGCCCAAGGCGCAGAGTAGGCTGTCGGCGCTGCAGGTGGCGCGCCCCTGAGGTCTAGAGCAGGGCGTCCGTACTAGTACGTGCTCGCTGGCTCGTGAGCTGCGTCAGCAGGTCCCTCCTGTAACCAATGCAATCTGTCCTGAACGGGCTGAACCCCTGGTTGCACAAGCGATTGCCAATGGGATGTCGAGTTGTTGACGCCCGCCCAGGGCTCGCGCGCATACCCGTGTTCAACGTGTATAGGTGTGGGCGGATCCCAGGGCTCGTGGCTTGTCACATGGAGCACGCAGCCCACGATGGTCTTGATCTGTCAGTAGAATCTCATCGTCGCCTCAACACGCCTGGCGCTGAATGTTCCGGCCAGCAGTCTGCGGAGGTGCGCCTAGCAGATCCCTGTCCGCATCCACTGCACAAAGCCGCGGCATTTTCGAGTTCTCCTGGTCTCGGGGTTAGAGGGGCCCTCGCCCCCCCCCCCAGTCCAGGCGCCGCGCCCATCCTGTCCGCACTGAGCGGCCACCATCCAGTGACAGGGCCGCCTTTGCCCTGTCCAAACCAAACTTGGGGTCGAGCAGCCAGGTGTAAGGGGGCTATCGGCCGCCGATGCACTCTAGCTCCTTGTCTGAGCTACTGGTCTGGGGTTGCACACACATGGTGCACATGCCGTTGGGATGCGGACTGCCCAACCTTAAAAGACATATGACTCTACACAGCGGCGATCCCTACCAGTTGATTACTCCCAGTGCAGATGGCGGATGTGCGAGCATGCATGGGGCGCCCGGCCGAACGGGAGCGTGTGCGAGTCGCCTGGTCGATATCTGGGGTTTCTGCCACGGTTTCTGCTGCACCAAATCCACCGGAAGCCACCTCCAGTCATGTCGACCCGCCCCCGCGACGCACTCTGGCACGCGCCTTCTCTCTGGCCTCTCCTTAGCGTCTGCGCCTACCGCGTGTTCCGTAAGGTATCAGCGGGGCAAACCGTCCCGGCTCCTCGGAGCGGGACCAGGGGGGACAATCGACCCGCCCATGTAGTCGTCGACGGTAGCAACTGTTAACAACGCGTCCTGTCAATAAAATAATCTGAGCCACTAGTAGACAGCGACATTGCGACACAACAGGGCTGGTTCTGTAGTCTGGCCTGTGCGACCGCGACTACGTGCACCCGCCTTGTGCAACTCGAACGCGAATGGCAATCATGAATCAAAAGCTCGACATGTAGAAGGAACTGGCCCTAGACGCCCAGCTATTTGCAGCAAGCGCGCCAAGTCGCTTTCGCCGGGATGTCTTCTGGAGAGAATGGAGCCTCAGGGCTAGTCAGCGGTGCGCGACCTGTGCCTCCAGCGCACCAGTGGATCGTGGGCATCTGTTCCATAGTGTTTGACATTGATGTTGGCCAGCGCGTCGAGCACAGCGTGCCAGCGGGCTGCCTGTCGCCGGAGGAGAAGCAAGATGTGGCTTTCCACTCGTTTCCGGTAAGGGTTGATGCTTCGGGACTCTTGACCTCCTGACCGTGCGCAACATTCATCTCCGGCTCTTTGCCCATGTCCCTGGTCCCAGGACTCCATGTCGATGGAGCTGCACGCACGGACGTCCATCAAAGACAGGTGCTTAGCTCGTAGGAAGCGTAGACAGACTTGAAGGGCTGCCCGTGTCAGACACGGCGAGTGACCACTCTCTTTGCGCACCCTGCCCTCGCAGCACCTTCTTCTTCCGAATCAAGCGGCGAGGCATTCCAGAGGCAGCTGCAGCTGCAACAGCCGGCGCAGACAGGAGCGCCGGTGGCTCGGAGCCAGCCCCAGCGGCTGCCGGCACCGGCGAGGGGGTGGGCTCGGAGCTGCTGCATGACCAGGCCCGCTTCTTGTACGGGTGAGTGCATGGGCAGTGGCTCAGGTGGTGGAGTTGCGGTACACACACACACACACCCGAAAAGGAATGCAATTGCTGGGTTCAAAGTCGTCCCAAGGTCCGAATGCAGTTGCTGGCCTCAAAGCGCCTGACCCGCGTGCGATGCTCGTGACCACCACCAACACTCAGGCACGCGTTCGCGCGCGCACAGGTTCGTGTTCTGCCGGCAGCGCCAGGACCCCTCGCTGCGGCGCGGCGGCGAGCAGATCAGTGTGGTGGTGCTGGCGGAGCACCCGCTGAGCGCGGCGCTGGTGCCGCTGAGCGCCGTGGCGGGGCACGCCTACTTTGGCGCGCCGGGCTCGGCGGCGCCGCTGCAGCAGGTGGGCGGGTGCGGGTGCGGGTGCGGGTGCGGATGTGGATGCGGATGCGGATGCGGGTGCGGGTGCAGGGGCGGGGGCGGGGGCGGGGGCGGGTGGGGGTGCCGGTGCGGCAATCGGCACGTGTGGCCGCGCTGCCGCCTCGCGCGCCCGGCCACGCCGAGGTGGCGGGCACTGGGTCCCACCTGTAGCCCCTGTGCTGGGATGTGGCAAGCAGCAGCAGGAAGGCATTGCGTGCCAGATTCAGTCAACCGTCATGCCTCTGTCCGCCAGTCACCCTCTCAACAAAACGACGCGCCCGCCCGCCCGACCTGCCGCCCCCCGGCAGGTGTACGATGAGGTGCTGCGCTGGCCGCCCCCGGTGGCGGGGCCGCAGCTGCAGCTGCCGGTGGGCTTCACGGCGCTCAACGCGCGGCTGCCGGCCTGGGCCACCCTGCCCGCGCCCTCCACCACCACCGCCCCCGAGCAGTACGGGGCCAACAGCGTGAGTGGGGCGAGGACCGTGCCCTGCTGCGGCAGCCGTGCAGTTGTTCAGCTCTGTTGATAGCCGCCGCTCGTGCCGCCGCCGCTCACAGCCCCCTCCTCGTCGCGCTAACCCCGCAGCTGCCCCACCTGCACCGCGGCGGCAGCACCCGCTCCATGGGCGCGGGCGGCAGCGCCCGCCGCCTGGCCGCCGGCGCCACCGAGGACGGCGGCGTGCCCGGGCCGGGCGGCTCCGTGTCGCGCGCCAGCAGCGGCTACGGCCCGCTGTCGCCCGCGGGCAGCAACCCGGCGCTGGCGGGGCTGGGCTCGCCGCCCATGCAGGGCTCGGGGCCGGGCGGCCTGGCGGGCTGGCTCAGCGGCGCGGGCGGCAGCGGGGCGGGCCCGGCGGGCGCTGGGGTCGGCTTCATGTCGGCGGGCGGCGCGGGCGCGGGCGCGGGTGCGGGCGGGCCGGGCGGGCCGTCGCCGTTCAGCAGCACCAGCGGGCAGCAGCAGGTGGGCCGGGTGGGTCTGGTGCTGGGGGGCACCAGGCAGGGCGGTATGTGATGTGGGTTGGTGCATGTGCTGCACAGTCGTGCTTGAGCCGCGGGAGGCTTGGGGTGCGGGGTGCATCCCAGGCACAGGGGGCTGGTTGTGTGCTCGTATAACGTCCTAGAATCACATCTACACGCCTCCGCCTCCGCCACGCCCCCAGGCCATCAAGCAGCTGCTGTCGGTGCTCCCGGACGGCCCCGTGGACGCGGCGGTGGGGGGGCCGGTGCAGGTGGGCCCGCCCGCGGTGCAGCAGCTGGAGCGGCGCACCTCCACCTCGGGCGCGGCGCCGGCGGAGGGAGCTGGCGCTGGCGGCGGCTCCGCCGCGGCGTCGCCGCTGCCGCGCAAGGGGACGGCCAACGGGGACGCAAACGGCGCCGGTGGCGTGGGGGCGAGCTCCCTGGTCAGCGGCAGCAGCCTCACGGCGGCGGCCGGCCTGTCGGAGCTCAGCCTCAACGCGGGGCTGGGGTTGGGGCTGGGGCTGGGGCTGGGCCGCGGTGCCAGCGCGGGCAGCGGCGCCAGCGGGAGCGGGCAGGCGGGCGGCCTGGGCGCGGCGCTGGCGGGCGGCATGACGTCACGGGAGGGCTCGCTGCAGCAGGTGGCGGGGCTGCTGGAAGGCTGCGCGCCCGCCACGCTGCCCTCGCCGCCGCCGGCGGGGTCGCGGGCGGACGGCGCGCTGCAGCACCAGCGCAGCCGGTCCTCCATACAGGTGCCCAGGTGCGTGCCGCGCCGGCGCCGGGGGGGGATAGTTTTTTCCGCCGGGGTGTGTGGGGGGGGGACTGAGGGGCTGGAAGCCAGGGCGGGGCTGGGGTGGATGGCTCGCAGGGGCCGAGCAGGACTTTGGGGAGAGGCTTAAGCGGAGTGCGGTGTGGCGCGTCCGCGTGATGGATCCCGCGTAATGGGTTCCACGGCTCCATCTTGTGCTGACCATCCAGCGCCTGCCGCGCTCGCCCCCTCCCGCAGCCGCGCCGCCAGCATGGCGGGCGCTGGGATGTACGGCAACGGCGGGCACGAGGACCTGCCGCCGCTGCCGACCGGGCTGGGGCTGGCGGGCGGCTCGGCGGGCGGCGCGCGGCTGCACATGCAGGTGATTGATTGCGGGGGCGTGGGGCGGTCCTGGGTCGGGGCCTGGGGTGGGGGCCGTGGGGGCGCGCATGTGCCGCACATGCTGCTGGATCCAGTGTTACCAGGAGCTGGGGGGCAGGCGCCGGGGGTGGGCCGCCACCATGCCCACCGTGGTGGCCTGTCGGGCCCGCGCCGGCGGGGCTCACGGCCAACCAGTGCCGGTCGGCCGTACTGACCGCCTGCCTCGCGCCCCGCCCTCCAATCACCCACAGGTCTCGGACGGCGCAGGCGACGACGCAGCCAGCGTCAGCCGCAGCTCGCAGCAGGTGAGCGGGCGGCGGACGCATGCGGCTCCACCCGAGGGCGCGGACAGTGTGCTGCACGCGGCTGCCGGCTCACGTGGTGGCCAGCGCCCGCGACCGAGCTCGTGTCACAGCCACTATGCCATATACACGCACACAAATGCAACCCATGGCTGCCCACATGACTGCCGCCCGTCCGCACAGGTGTTCCGGCGCCACTCGCACGCGCTGCCGCCCTCGCTAGGCTCCAACGGGGAGCTGGGGGGCGCGGGCGGCGGCGGCGGCGCGGCGGGCGGCCCCGTGCACGGAGCCTTCCACGAGGTGGGCGCGGAGGGGGGGGGGCGCAGGGGTTGGGGGTTACATTCATCATTAGTTAGGACGTGAAGGCGTGGGGGCAGGGGTTGGGGTTGGGCGCAGGGGCTCGGGGCTCGGGACTCGGTAGTCTACCTAGGCGTGTACGGCGCAGGCCGGGGCGGCAAGGCCTTGGCGCAGCACGGAGGGGCTGAACCGCGCGCCCGCCGTGTACGTGTACGGCACCTGAACGTGTGCTCGTCCGGCGGGGGCTGCTGCGACCCCGCACCTGCAGCTGCAACCGCATCTGCTCTCTGCCCGCCTGCCGACTCCTCGCCGTCGCCCCAAATGCCCCCTAACGCGCGCACGCACGCACACGCACGCGCGCGCAGGTGGACGTGTACACGCCGCTGTCCGGCCACCTGCCGCGGCTGTGGCAGCTGTGGGAGCTGGCGCTGCTGGGGCGGCCGCTGCTGCTGGTGGCGCCCACACCCGGCGAGGCCAGCGCGGGCGTGGCGGCGCTGCTGGCGCTGCTGGCGCCGCTGCCATACAGGTGCGCCGGTCGGATGAAGGGGGGCAGGGGCAGGGGCACGTGTCGTTGTGGACATATTTGTGGTGGAGTCAGACTGGGACGTAATCCAGCGCCTGCTAGGAGGGACAGCTGGAGCCAGGCCGGTCGGGCGGCTGGTGTTCGAGAACGCTGTTCCATGTTCCGCTAAATCTTAACCTTGCAAGCCCACCCCCCTTGATTAATCATGCATGCAACCCGCCCCCTCTCCCTACACCCTCCACGCCCACAGCGCCGACTTCCGGCCCTACTACTGCATCCACGACGCCGCCTTCGGGCGGCTGGCGGGCGGCGCGCTGCCGGGCCCCGCGGGCGAGGGCCGCGACGTGCCGGCGCTGCTGGGCGTCACCAACCTGTACTTCGTGCGGGTGGGGGCAGGCGGGGCGGCGGAGGCGGGGGGTGGGGAGAGGGAGGCTTGAGATGCTGCGGGGATGGCGGGGGCACGACAGCGGGCGATGAGGCGGCGATGGGGTTCCGACGCGTGCACGCGGCGGCTCCTTACCCTCCACAGGCGCTGCCGCACTGGCCCAACGTGCTGTCCATCGGCAAGCGGGAGGGCGCGGCAGGAGCCGCCGGCGCGGGCGCGGCACCGGCGGGCGCGCTGGCGGCGTCCGTGTTCAACGCCAACGCGGCGGTGCAGGTGGGGCCCCTGGGGGAGGGGAGAGGGGAGCCAGGAGCGGTGGTAGCGGGGAGGCGGGGCCGCTGGGGTGGGTAATGCCGCGCTGGCCAGGCCGCCAGCACTTGGCAGGAGCTGGCAGGAGCTGGCTGGTGCTGGGTGCGGGAGGGAGCGCAGCCTGCGGCGCAACGTGCTGCTCAGCCCACGACCGATCCCCCACGACCGGCCCCTGACCCACTCCCCCCCCTCACACACACGCTCTCCCGGCCGCTCCCTCTCCCCCGCTCTCCGTCAGGCGCTGCGGCAGCGCACGCAGGGCGCCAGTGTGCTGCTGAGCGGCCACACCGAGGCGCTGTGGTCCGCCTACAAGCCGCTGTGCCGCGCCGACGGCGGGCTGCTGGGGCGGCTGCTGCGGCCGGCGCCGGGCGACGTCAAGAGCAAGGTGGCGCGCATCGCGTTCGTCAACAGCGACAACATACGCAGGCGCGTAACAGGGGGGCGGCCAGGGGCGGGGCAGGCAGGGGCGGGCGGGCAGGGGCGGCCAGGGGCGGGGCGGGGCGGTGCCGTTGCGGGCGCGGGCGTGCCGATTACCCAACGTGTGGCACCCACAATCCCAAGCTGACGCCCTCACTCCCTCCCGTCCTCCCGCCCTCCCGCGCACCGCTGCCCTCCCCCCTCACACCCGGCCAGGCACTTTGCGGAGCTGACCACCGCCTTCCTGGCGCCCTTTGGCCGCTACTTCGAGCCGGGCCCCGACGGCCGCGTGCCCGGCTGGAACAGCGAGGAGTTCCTGTTCCGCCTGCGCAGCGCCGGCGCCGGGCCGGGCGCGGGGCCGGACGGCCTGCCGCAGGCGCTCCTGGACAGGTGGGCGCGCCTCTGGGCGTGGGTGCGGGTGCGGGGGTGGGGGTGGGGGAATGGACGCCGGACCGACGCTGCTGGTGCTAGCCGCATCCCCCCCCCCCCTTGCGAGCTCATAGCTCTCCCATTGCCAGGTGCGATCCCCTTGTGTGTCCTTCTCCCCTGCTTTCTCCGTACCTGCCCACCTGCCTCCCCACCTCCCCGCCTGTTATCCCACCTGCCTCCCTCCCTGCCCGCCTCCCTCCCCGACCACCTCCCCGCCCCCCCCCCCCACCGCACAGGGTGGGCAGCGCCTCCGCCGCCGTGGAGCTGTACGCGCGCTTCACCGCCTGCATCAACTTCGCCGCCTGGTTCGCGGCGCGCCGCCGCCACGTGGCGCACCTCATCCGGCCGCCGCCGGGCGGCGGTGGCGGCGGCGGCGGCGGGCAGGGGTCGGGCGGCGGCGAGGACGGCATGGCCTCCTGGTTCAGCAGCGCGGCCAAGGTGGGCCGGGGCGGCGGCGGTGGTGGAAGGGGCCGCGCGCAATGGGGCCAGCCCCTGGCGCGGACGGGGCAGGGGTCGGGTTGTGAACGCAATCCCAAGCTGCGGCGTTAGGATGCGGGTGGGGGTGCGGGTCCACAGGCCACAGGCCACACAGGCGCCACGGACCAGCCGTCACATGGCGCACCTCATCGCCGGGGCCTCATGTGTGTGAGCCCGCGCCCTCCCACCGCCGCCACCGTGCTCTTACGCCCCTCGCTAACCTGCCTACCCGAAACCTCTACCCGGACCCCTGCTCGCCCACCTGCCCCCTGCTGCTCCTGTCTGCGCCTTGACTTCTTAGCTAACCATGAATGTATCTCCCCCCTCCGCCCCGCCCGCCCCCGCCCGCCTGCAGCACCTGGACGAGGTGAAGCTGATCGGGCTGTTCTTCAGCACGGAGCAGCAGCTGACCGAGGCGCAGGTGCGCACGGGCGCATGGGCAGGGGCATCAAGGGGCATCAAGGGGCAGGGGCATCAAGGGGAATTGTCGCATGGGGGCCCTCGGACTTGAAGGGGCGCTGGGTGGGGCCCCGGACCACGGGGCCGGACGCTGGGTAGGGGCGGGCGTAGCGCCTCCAGGCCCCAAGGGCCCTCAAGGCCCTCCCGCCTCCCTGGCTGGCCGCCAGCTACCCATGTGCAAGCCCGCTGCCACCACCTGCCTCTTGCCACCTGCCACCTGCCTCTGAGTCCGCCGCCGCTCTTTGGCCCCGCAGGCCGAGGCCGCCGCCCCGGACGCGGGCGAGGAGGCGGCCGCCACTGTGTCGCGGCTGCAGCGCGAGCTGCTGCTGCTGTTCTTCGAGAGCGGCATGCCCGAGGAGCTGCAGCTGACCTGCATCTCCAGCCCCGCCCGCGCCGCGCTGGTGGGCCAGCTGCCCGGGCTCAGCGCGGCACAGGCGGGCCGGCTGCAGCAGCTGGTGGCGGTGCTGCAGGTGCGTGCCGCAGGCGCCGGGAGAGGGGGGTGAATCCAGCAGAGGGGGGCGTAAGGGCAGGGAGGCAAGCAGCAGGGAGGGAAGCAGAAAAGGTCGGTACGGGGGGCCATTCAGGAAGGGGGAGAGTCAAGGGAGCTGGGAGCAGCTCCAAGTGCCAGCTGCAGTCTGAGTCGGCCGAGGCAAGGCCGGGCACAACAACAGCGCAGGGTTTTGGTTGGACGCGGACAGGGCATGGGCTGGGTGCACCGCAGAGCCAACCGCCATACAAACGCCGCTCACCTGCTCTCATCTGCTTCGCGCTAATTTGGATGTGGCTGTTGCCTTCTCTGCAGGGCGGCTGAGCGCCAAGCGCGTCCTGTGTGGATGCAGCGGCGTCGAACTTCATCATACCAGAAATGGCTGGCTGACCTGGCGGCGGTTGAAGCGTGTCGTGTAGCGGGAACGGGTGGTCGCGCGTCTGCACGCGAGATACCGGTACTGCCATCCCGAAGAAACCCGGCCTCCGCCAACGCCGTGCACGGGAGCAGCAGGTGTGTTTGTGTGTATGTATAATGATCGGATGCGTTTGGCTCGGGGCGGGTGGTGATCCCCTGATCGCGCGCGGGGTTTGAGCTGGCAGTGCTGTCCAAGACAGTCTAAGGCGAGTAGGTGGGTGAGCGCCTGCAGGGCGTCCTCGTGATCCTGGGCCGCACGACGTGGCCATGTGGGTGGCAGCGGCTCCCGGCCAGGGGTGGCCAGCAGGGGCGGGCAAGGCAGTACGTATGTAGCATTAGCCATTTTGGGTAGATGTGGCGTACACGGCGCGAGCGCAGAGGCTGTAGCGAGGCTGTAGCGAGGCTGTAGCGAGGCTGTAGCACTGCGGTGCATGAGTTAGGACATGTAGCACATGCCACATGTGAGCGGCCGGTGAGCGGCCTGGTGCCGTAGTGGCATAGCGGGCAAGAGCATCCGCCACTTGCAGCGCAAGGAAAGCTACAGCAAGCAGGGGCAAGCTGGCTTGAGCTCGAGAGGCGCTGGTCATGAGCCCGGGGTCGCACTTCAGAACACAACCTCTGGGTGGGATTCATGGGGGTCGCCGACAGTCGTGGACGTGTGCACTGACGCACGCACACATCCCGGTCGCAAAGACGAGTCTGAGCACCATGAGTAACGCGACACGTCTGCTTCCGTATGACAAGCAGGGGCAGGACAGGGCGCGGCAAAGCAGAAGAGGCAGCCCGAAAGTACGGCAATGGTGGGTGCAGCGAATGCGCCAATGCGGTGCGAACACGCCGACGCGTAGCTGACGACTAAGAAAGGGCGGGCTGGAGTTTGGAGTGGATGTCGGGGATGGCTGACAGAGGCGCTGCCGACACGTTTTGTTGGAGCACAAATCCAGGTTGAGCCGGAGAGGTAGCAATGCGGCAGGGGAACCTACCAGAGGGAACTCACCAGAGGGAACTCATCAGCTCAGCAACTGGAGGAGGGCTGAAGGGCGGAACGGCATGGCTGTAGCTAATGGCGTGAGTCCGTTGACGGTCAAACGGTTGCTGGAGGGACCCATGCTCACACAGAGCTCCGCCGAGGCACAGAGCCACGCAACCGTTTCAAAACAGGAGACAGCCCCCACAAAAACGCACGCACGGCCCCACCCGAACCGGATCCTGCCTGGCACTGCCCGATAGGCCAGGCACCGAAACGGCGAACCAAGCGGCGCCCCACTAGCAAAACGATCCCGCCCCGCCCCACCCAGCCACGCGCCGCCGCGCGATAATCCCGCACCCACACCCACACAAACACGACACTGACGGAGCGGCCGCCTGCCGGCGCGCCACCACCACGCACCGCCACCACCGCGCACCACCAGATACAAACACAGACGACCCCTGCCAGGTGAACCCCGCACGCGAACCCACACACACATAGCGCATCTCGTGTTTCCTAGCACATAGCGCAGGCGGCCCCGCAGACACCGTCCCCAGCGCGTGCACCACCGTATCTACAGACGCCCAGCAATAGGGCGGCTGCACCGCGAGGCGGCACATGGCATAGCCATACCAACGCACCCCTCCAGTCACCTGCTACAACTCTACAAGCCACCGGACTGCTAGGCACCGGACGAGCTCCATGTGCACGACACGAACTCATGTGAACAGTGGGCGGCATCCACACAGTCACGCGTGGTCTGCCTACCCAACACAGGCTTGGGGACGAGCCACAGCAGTGGTCCAGCGCATACCCATACCCAGCAGCCGCCGCGTCGCCGCCCGCCTCCCCCTCCACTGCACCGGCAGTCCGGCACCGGCAAGCCGGGCCTCAGCCCACCGCCCCTGGCACCAGCAGCGGCAGCAGCCGCCGCAGCAGTGGTATCACAGTGGCCGCTGCGGCAACCGGCGCCACTGCGGGTGTTGCAGTCGCTGTGTTGATTGGACGAGCCGCAGCAGCCGCAGTCCGCGCACCGCCGTACATGCAGCAGGCGCCGTTGCAATAATACTTCCGCCGGCCCAGACCAGCAGCAGCTCCCGCTGTTACATATAATCGCGCAGCCACGCCCTTGGTCAGCACCCTCGCGACCAGCTGTATACCACGTGCACCCGGCCGGTCTCCGTGTCGTACCGCAGCCGCCCCAGCACCTCCAGGTGCCGCAGCAGCCGGCGCAGGCGCTCCTGGTTCAGGTCCCAGAAATGGACGGTTTTATAACACATCCATTCGAGGTAGTCGTCCGGGAGCTCGACCAGCGGCACGTTGAATCAGCGGGTGCCGAACTCGTGCTCGGCCTCCTTGGCCGCCTGCAGCTCCGCTGGAGTGGGCCGCTTTAGCGACTTGGACTTCAACACGGGCTCATAGCCAGTGACGTAGGTCCTGGCGATGGCAGCCGCCGCCTCTTGCCGGGTCCCGGGGTACCAAGCGAAAGCGCGGCCCCGAGCGCCGCAGCCGCCGCAGCCGCCGCAGCTTCTGCAGCGTCTGCAGCTGCCCCGGCTGCAGCCGCGGCCGCCGCCGCCGCCGCTGCCGCTGCCGCTGCCTGCTGGTCGGACCAGCGCGCTGCTTCCGCCGCGATGGGCGTCAGCGGCTGGCCGGCCTTGGCGATGGGCCGGACCACCTTCCACATCAGCAGCTGCCGCAGCGTCTCCGGCCTGCCCTCGAAGAAGCCGCGCTTGCGGCACATCCAGTTGAGTGGGTACACGAACGGCAGCCGGGTCACCGGCGTGTCGCGGTACTCGCCGAACCCCATCACCGGCGGCACGGCCCCCTCCTGGCGGTGGTGGCCCGCTGGGCGGTGTGCTGGGCGGCAAGCCGCCGCACACCCCATGCGAGCATGCCAACGCCGCCTCCTCCACCGCCTTCGCCCCCGCCCCCGCCTCCTGGGCTTGAGCTGCCCGCCGGCCACCAGCGGCAGCAGCAGCGGTGGGCACCGCCGCCGGGAGGCCGCCCGCGCCTGTGCCCTCGGCGGCGGTGGCCACGGCGGCGGTGCGGGCCCACTTGCTAGGTGCGGCCGCCGCGCCGCCGCCATCATCGCCATCACCGCTGCTGTCAGCTGTTTCGTGGCGCCGAACAGCCCGCCCCATCGCTGCGGGGGCTGCGGCGCCTCGTCCATCTCGTCACAGGTGTCCCCATCGCAGCTGCTGCCTGGCGCTGCGGGGGCTGCGGCGCCTCGTCCATCTCGTCACAGGCCGCCAGCGCCCGCCGTATGGCCCGCCGCATGCGCGCCAGGCCCGCGGCATCTTGGCAGCGGTCGGCCTCCCGCAGCGCCGCCAGCCGCTCCTCGCTGTAGCGCCCCTCCAGGCCCTGGCGCAGCAGCTGCACCACCGTGCGCCCCTTGGCGTCGGTGACGTTTGCTTTGAAGCCCGCCTGTAGCGGGGGAGGGCGGGGAGAGGTCACGTCGTGAAGGCATCACCAGCAGTGCGGGTAGCCGCAGGTCACGGACAGTTGCTTGCTCAATTGGCCATCAACACGCGTGCACACACCCGCAGCAGAGCCGGCAGCGCCGCGTCCAGGTACCTCGCCCGCTGGCGATCACGGCGGGCGCCATCCGCCACCGCCCCCTGCTCGGTACCAGCAGTTTGCATGCAGGGGATGGGGGCGGGCGTGCGGGGATCGGGTGGTGAGAGGACAGAGGAGGCAGAGGCGGCGGGGCGGACACACATACACGCTAACGCTCAAGTCTGGGTGAAGTCCATGCACGCTTTGGATGGCGGTGTGGCAGCTGGATAGACAGAAAGCTCGGCAGAGTCATCTCATGCTGCCGCTCCACCGAGATTACGCTGCCGTTTTAGTGTGCCAGTGTGTGCGCTTCATGTAGCATCGCACGGCACGGCACGGCACACCCACCTTGCTCAAGTTTGGCTGTGCCGGCTCCGGGAAGTAGCGTCTTCGCAGGCAGCGCTTCACCTGCACGGACCGGGGCGGGCGCCTGCATGTTGATAGGGTGCGTGAGTGCATGCATGAGCGGCGGCGAGACGGCAGCCCAGACCGGTGCCGAGCAAAACGTGCTGTGCGTGCTGCGTGCCAACCGACCGCCTGAATTGGCCCAGACATTAATGCCACACCGACCATCATGTGCAGCGCTGTGTCGCCGCGGTCGGTCTTCTGCCGCAGCAGCGACTTGCCACCGGCCTGCAGCATGTCGTCCAGCGTTGTCTCGAGCGCCTGCTCCTTGTGGGCCCGCCTACAAGCATTCGTGACACATGTGTTGCCCTAGCCTTGACCAACATTCCACGGCCTGTCGGAGCGTGTGCAGTTGGCGCGGCATGGCGTCGCGACGCCCACCTGCACTTTGGAGGCTGGCTTTCCGACAGCCGCTGAGCATGCTAGGGTTCCGTTTGGCCCTCCAGCTTTGCAGCAGCGCTGCTATGTACCTTCCGCACGACCTTTTCAACGTGCAGGAGCTCCGTTTTGCATGCGGGGGTCTTCGGCGCGCTGCTGCTGCTGTCTGCTGTGTGCGGTGTGAAAATGCAAGTGACCTTATAGTGAGTCCGGAGTTGCTGGCATGAATGGCATCATCGAATACAGGGCATCATATAATCTCTCATACTCAATCTCTGTGAGGTTCGCAGAGATGGACTTGATTCGGGCAGACTGCCAAATCGTCGATCAACCGCCCGCCTCCCCGCGCCCGCCGCACGCTGGCGCTGATGCAACACCTTCACAAACAAGCGAGGTCTAGCTCACGCGCACTTATTCCATGGCATTGAACATGCTGAAACATCACAACCTCTCAATGCGCCGTGTGTCACGCGCACGCCGGCGCCACCCACAACCCCCACCTTGACCCCCACGACTCGCAAGAATCCACACTCCCAGTCAGCTAGCTACCCCTGCCTCTTCCTGCTCCTGCTCCTCCCACGCCGGCGTTTACACGCCTGACATCATTTCGCGGCAAGAATCCACCTATTCCCCGCGGCCCAGCCCTCCAAATCGATCCTGTCCATGCCCCCCGAGGGCTTCTGCTTGGACACGCGCGTGATACACCGTACGGTAGATGCCCCCCATTCATGCGCCGAGGAGCCATTACGTTCGTAAACGCTGCCATACGTCATATGTCAAACGTCAAGCAGTGCGTGTGCGGTCGAAAGGAGGGGCTTGGTACCAGGCGTGCGCCGCAGCTCAGCACTGCAGCCGGCGCGGCCTCAACCACGTCACGCGGTGGTGCACCTCAGGCGCTCAGGCTGCCAGCGCCATCGCTGTAAACTCTACAACCCCACAACAACACATGCCGTGCCGGCATTCCGCTCGCATGCCGTCTCAGTGTCTTTGCACACGACACAATACACAAAGAGTGGCACTGCCCGGGGGGCGCCGCACGAGGCCGACATGCCCCCCCCATCCCCACGGGTACCCCACGGCACATTCTCCGTCGATCCCAGCGAGTTGCGGCCTCGGCCTTACAGCGTTTGCGATCTCCCCTTGCTTTACCCGCGTGCGTGCGACAGCGCAGAAGCGATCGCAGCGGTGCCCTCCTCCTCCGCCTTTCCCGCGGCCAGCTCCTCGCTACAGCCGCAACTGCCCGGCCGCAACAGCGCACATGCGCAGTACGGCGTATACCGCCGCCGCCGAGGCCTCAATCCGAGCCGCCACCAGCGCCGCACGTGGCCATGTCGCCGCCATGCCGTACTTGCCGTACAGGGCACACGTCGCATACGGCAGCCGTACCGCCGCCGCCAGCAGCGCCGCCGCCGCGGCCGCCGGGCCCGGTGCGGCAGCAGCACCACTGCCCGGCTCACCAGCAAGGCAGCTGCCTCACCCGCCACTGGCAGCAGCAGCAGCAGCAGCAGCAGCGACGGCAGTAGCTGCAGCGCACCGGTGCCGCCAGTTAGGACGCCAGGCGGCGGCGCAGGCGGGGGGGGGGGGCGTGAGGCACGCCGCCAGCCACCTGCAGAAGGGCGGGTGTCGGGATGGTAAAAAAGGGGTTCGCAGGTGGCTGGGGAAGACGCCCAAGTGCCCATGTCCATATTCATCCTCGCGCCCGCGTGAGTGTTGACAGGCAGAGACGACATACGACAGATGAGTGAGATGTGGTGTGCACGTGCAGCGCTAATGATGCCGCAACACAGCACGTCAGCACGTGCACCCCTGTACGCCGTCCACGAAGCCACAGTCCACCCCGCACCCACATGACGCCTCCACCTTCCGCCCCCAGCGGCGCCGCCACTGGCACGCCCTCAGCTACTACCGCATAGCAGCAGCAGCAGCAGTAGCAGTAGCAGCAGCAGCAGCAGCAGCAGCAGCAGCAGCAGCAGCAGCAGCAGCAGCAGCAGCAGCAGCAGCAGCAGCAGCAGCAGCAGCAGCAGCAGCAGCAGCAGCAGCAGCAGCAGCAGCAGCAGCAGCAGCAGCAGCTGCGCCCCCCGCAGCCTTGCCAGCGGCCGTTCCAGAAGCATCATTCCCTCGAATGTGCGATGGCGGCTGCTCCTCGAGCTGCCGGCCGCCGCCACGGTGCTGCTGCTGGGGCTGAGGCTGCTGGCTGCGCTCCGGCGACACAGCGTTGTGGTGCGGTGCAGGCGGCGGCTAAGTGCCCGCGCCGTCCTCGCCGTCCTCTGCTATCTACAGGCGTTAGCCTGGGGTCGCTGGCGCCCAGGCCGGCGGCAAAGCCGGACCGGAGCCGAAGCCGGCGTCCGAGCCACAGTCGGGGCTGATTTGGCTGCTGCCGCCGCCGCTCGGGCCCACGCCGCCCAAGCTGAGGCTGCCCCCCAGGCCGCCGCCGCCCAAGCTGTCACGCCGCCGCGCGGCGGTCACGGCCCAGCCCGGGGCCTCCGCGTACCGCAGCTGCGTACCACACGCGCGTACGGCACCCCGGCCGTAGCAGCACCGTACGGCGTACTAGTGATGCCGTACACGGCGGCCGTCCATGCGGCCATGTCGTACATCAGGTCGTTGAGCGCCGCCGCCATGACGCGGCCGCGCGGCCAGGCGCTAACCGCCGCCGCCCGCTCGGCCGCCCGCGGGCGGGTTTCGGGCGTGACCAGCAGCGGCGGCAGTGTGGCGGCCACGTGGCGGCAGGCGCTGCTGCTGCCGTGCAGCTCCAGCTGCTGGGTGCGCGGGAGCACACACACACGCGGACAAGTACCGTATATGGGAGGGGGGAGGATTGTGAATACCTGGGGGTTGCAAGGCTAAGAAGTCGATGATGGTCGAACGGCGGGTGGGGCAGCTGTGTGGAAAGGGCGCGCGTGCGTGCACGCGTGCACGCGCTTGAATGTGAAGTGATGAGCTGTTCCTGCGGCAGCCTTTGCCCTTTGGTCCTTGGCCCTCGCCCCATCAACGTCACGAACCCACCACCCACATTGCAACTCAACGTCTGGGTTCGCGTGGCACCACCTGCTGGCAGCCCACCCACCATGGCCGTGCCAGGCGGCAGTAGCGCCGCCAGCGCCGCCGCCGGCTGTAGCTGCTGCCGCGCTGGCGGCGTCCGTGTTGATTCAACGCCAACGCGGCGGTGCAGGTAGCCGCCCGTGCATGCAAGGGGGGAGCCAGGGGCGGGGGATAGCGGGGAGGGGGGGGGGCGCTGGGGAATGTCGCGCTGGCCAGGCCGCCAGCACTTGGCAGGAGCTGGCTGGAGTGGGCTAGTGCTGGGTGGGGGAGCGCGTGCGGCCTGCGGCGCCACGTGCTGCTCAGTCCACGACCGGCCCCTGACCCCCCCCCCCCCACACACACACACGCTCCCCACACATGCTCCCGGCCGTTCCCTGTGCCGCTCTCCGCCAGGCGCTGCGGCAGCGCACGCAGGGCGCCAGAGTGCTGCTGAGCGGCCACACCGAGGCGCTGTGGTCCGCCTACAAGCCGCTGTGCCGCGCCGACAGTGTTGGACGTGTGCACTGACGCATCACGCACACACCCCGGTCGCAAAGACGAGATGGAACACCCCGGAGCAACGTGACACGTCTGGCAGTTCGGCACTGTCCTCCGCTGTAGTGTGACAACAGTATTACAAGTGTCGAAATTCCCTTTCCGCTGTACCCCTGTCGCCGCGAGATGCGGCCTTGTGTCTCTTGCACACCATATTGCACAGCCCCGCGACTCCTGGGCGCGCCGCCGCGCAATGCGCACTGACACGGCCTCACCGCATGGCCCCGCCACTGCCGCCATAGCCTGCATCTGACAACCGCGGTACCACACCGAACCAAAACTGGTCCTAAACTTCCTCCTATGTTCCTATCTAACCCGCGTTCTGCTGCGGACGCTCTGCTGCGGACGCTCAAAGCACGCGGACGACGATATGTCGCCAGCCTTCTGCACGAAGTGCTCTCCTTTCCAGTGCAGGCGCCCAAAGCTCCCACTGGTGCGATCAGTACGGCATCGCCCACTTCCAAGCCCCTCCCACTCGAGGTACCACGCATTCACACGCGCCCGCCAGGTCTGCCACCAGCCACACCCGCTGCGCCGCATGCACACCTCCGCCCGCCCCTCCCTGCACTGCCCCACACCCACCTAGTGCCAAGCCGACAGCGCTGCGCACCGGGGCGTCAGCGGGGCGTCAGCGGGGCGTCAGCGGCAGCTAGACACACCTCTCCCTCTCTCCCCCCCCGGCCCACGCCCACCCGGAGCCCCGCCGCCACGCCCACCCTGAGCCACGTCGCCCCGCCGCCACGTACGCCAAACGCCCACCCAGGCGCAGCTCACATCTTGGCCTTGGGCTGCGCCGCCTCCAGCACGGGCGCCAGCTTCATGGCCATGCCCATGGAGCCGTTGATCTTGAGCTTGCGCGTCAGGAAGGCCTGCGGGGCGGCAGGTTGGGGGGCCAGGGGTGGGTGCGTGTGTGCGCGCGCGTGTGTGTGCCGCTGGTGTTGGGGGTAAACGCTGGGTCAGCACGGCACAGCAACAATACCATAGCCCCGGCCAGCCTCGCCCTGGCCTTGGAAAGTCGCTGCCACTCTCCCAATGCAGGCGCCCCGCCCGGCGCACCGTCTGCGGGTTGACCTTGCCCATAACCATCTGCGCAAAGGTGGCGTCACTGGTGGTGAGCGTGAGGTCGGGCTTGGCGCCCTCGCGCGGCGGCCCCTCGTACAGCGCCCCGGAGCTGCCCTCGCTCAGGTCCAGGCTCCACTCGGCGTCGTCGATCTTGAACACCACCACGCCCTGGATGGGTGCGTGCCGCATGCGCGCGTCAAGTCGGAGGGGGGGACGCGCCCATCCACATGCAGTCGGGTGGCGATGCTCATGCACCGGGACTGGTTATTCCTGGCAGTGGCACGCGCGTAGAGCTCCTCATCGGTTCCACGTCGCAAACCGCCCGTGCCCCGAAAGCGCCGAAAACGGCCAAAAGCGTTTTGCAGACTGCTCTTGCGCTGCGTTCTTCACCTTTATTTTGCTAGCGAGCTGCGCGCCCTCTGTCTCCAGCGACTTCGCCAGCTGCTTGAGCAGTGGCCCCGACGCCTTTGCGCCGCCCGCAGTGGGCACACGAATAAGCATATCATGCATAGCGAGCTGTGGTCAACTGCTCCGGTGCAGCACCGATATGCTTGACGAGCGGGCACAATGCAAGAAGGCCCTCAAAGGCCGGAATCGCAGCAGAAAGGAGCGTCGCAGAGCCGAGGAATGCAAAATAGTTGCAATACTTGTTTGATCATGAGGAGCGGGCCCATCGGCTCAATGCGCGTGAGCCCCGGCCTCGTCAGCGTAACGACCCCCATCTCGGCGACCGGTAAAGCGGGCCCCAACTAAACCACTGCCTTCCGATCCTTTCCCACTTCGCAAGCACCATGCAACCACAGCCGAGCGAGTGCCACGCACAACCCTCCGCACAGAGTGACCAGCTTGCTTGAGGCTGCACACACATACGGCTCAAATCTGTCAGTCCTGGTGCGCCCAGCGCCCTGCCTGTCGTCAGCACGCCGTCGTCCTCATTGACAGCACTGGCGCTTCCGCCTCTCTACCTTCCATAATGTGTGCCAGGCATCCACACGCCAACTGCAAGTGTGGGGGTGTGGAGCCGTAAGATCGAGCCCCACCATATCAGCGCCACAACAACAACCGCCACGCACCCAGGTCCTCAGCCTCAGCAACACTCGCGAAAGTCCGTGCGCCCTTCAGCCTCAAACACCAGCCCCGGGCGCGCGCCGCCCTGCCAAGCCGGGCATTCTCCACCCGCCAGCCCCACATGTCCGGGCGCATGCATGCAGGCGAGATGTGCTACAGGCGTGCGCCGCACACGTGCACGCACCCCAGAATTGCCCCGCACACGCTGGCACGCAACTACGCAAGGGTCGTGATGTGGCTCTGCCCAGGTGCGGCCTGCCCTCCTCCCGGCCCCCACACGCCGTTCCACGCCTACTCGACCCAAGCCAGCTAGCAGCGCGGCTTGTCGGCGCCGAAGGCCACACACGCCTGCACACCTGCGCATCTTTCCCAGTGTCAGTGTCAGCGTCAGCAGCAATGCCGGACTTACCTTGTCACCGCCCAGGTCTTACCTGAGTACCAGGCGAAACGCGCTCACGCTCGCTGTCTAGAATAGAGCTAGAGCTGGAGTTCGAGCTAGGCCATATCAGCGCGGCCGCACGGCACGCTGGTGTGTCCTTCCGCATGGTCGCAGCCGCTGCCGCCACCACCGCCTCATGCATGCAACGTACTGCTTACCCTTCCACGCAACATGTGCCGCATGGTCGGATCCCGTGATCACAGGCAGACAGCCCCATGTGCGCCCGAGCGCTCCCCAGTGCTGCACAAGCCTTACCAGCACCGCCCCTGTTTAAGGCAGCTCACCTGGACAACCGAGCCTGCTCACACCGGAGCGCGCAGCCACCTCTTCCCGCCGCCCCGCCGCCACCCGCCGCCCCGAGCGACGCCGCGCGGCCTGCTGGCAGCGAACCGTGGCGGTCGCCTGCGGCGCGGGCGATATAGCATCTGCTGGGCGCGTAGGGCTGCCGGTGCTGCCGCCACTCCTGCTGCTGCTGATCTCGCTGCTGCTTGGCGCCGAATGGCATCACCATAGAACGACATAACAATTTCGCTGAATGCTTGCTGCTGTATACGCCACGTGCCCCGGTGAAGGGGACGTGCTTGTGCGACTTGATTGCCGGCCGCCGCCCGAAGGCGGCATGCCGAATGCCCCGGTTAAGGGGACTTGGGTGCCGGGCGTCCAGCCCTTGTGGGGCCAGAGCCCGGCGTGGGCCGACGCGCGCTTGGCCAGCCGCCCGGCCCTTGCAGGCGCGGGTAGCACACGCACCGGCCCGCGGCCCCCGGCTGGCCCGCCGGTCAGGCAGCCGCCCGGGCCAGGGGCGAACTGGATGACAGACGGGCCGGCCGGGGGCCAGTGATCTGATTGTTCTTGCAGAATTGGCCAGAAGCGGTAGACACGTAGTTGGTGGGCTCACGCCCGATAAGCGGCTGAATCGTTCAGAAAATAGGTGCACGTGACGTGCTGTGCTGCTGCGGCGCTTGCGCGCCTGAAATTGTCGAGCAGAGGTTGCAAAAGCCGGTTCCTCATGTTGTGTACGGTACGCTGCTGCTGCGTCCTTGCACTGCTGCCGAGCCGGAACTCGCAGTCTGCGGGGGTTGCGGGTAGACACGGATGCGAGGCGCGGTAAAGGTCACGCACCATGCAATGTGGACCAGGATGTAATAGGGTGGGTCGTGTGCGCCGTGCAGCAGCAGTCTTGACGCCGTCATGCAGAGCATCACGCCCACCAGCCGTCCGCACGGTCGCCCTTTGCCACGACCCCTTATCCCGCCTGCGGCCCCGACCCCAGCAGCGGCTCACCTCTTCGCGGTGGTGTGCGCCGCCATCCCATGGCCCCTGCGGGCCACAGCCCCGGCTGAGAAGAGTCGACATCGCGGACACCGTCCACCGCCCACACACAGCCCCTCCGTGGCGCTTCCCCGCCAGGCGCTGCCTCACTCCGCCGCCGCCACCCCATGCTTGGTACAAAGCTGTTCGACTGGTCAGAATGGATGAGGGGTGGCGGCAGGGCGGGCAGCGCCGGCAGCTAGGCCGGGGCCGGGGCGGTGGTGCTGTCTGCGGGCCGCGGCGACAATCCGCCGAGGCATCAGGCGGCGCTCCCTGATCACAATTGGTCAACTGGTTTAAGACGCGTGGTCACTGTCATTTGGCTCTGTCTGCTGGGCGCAGGCGAATCCACGCTTGAGAACGCGTGCGCCCGCGAATGCGCCACAAAATGGCAAGCTCCTGCGATCATTGAAATGCGCAATAACGGCATGCGGGCAGTGCAAACAGCAAAGCGTGAAGGATCTGTCGATCTGGATAGCGAGTCAATGCAATAGGCTCAGGCGGTGGTGGCGGCAGTAGCTAGCGTTCGGTAAGAGAGTGCGTGACAACGATTCTGGGCTGAGGTGTCATGATCAGCGGAGGGTGCGCCAAGGGATCGGGGCGGGATGCGGGCCTGTGCCCGGGCAGGGCAGGGGCCTTGCATCGCTGTGCCAATGTGCCATTGGGGGCTTAGCGGGTGAGGTTGGGTGGGCTCAACAACTATTCAGTAGCTCAAGCACGTGAGCCGTACATGCCTCCTCGGGCTCCTCCCCAGCGCCCTCGCCCGGCAAACCGCAGTGCCAACCCGAAGCGCCACGCCACACGCCCACATCAGGGGCCTGCAGCTGCGTGTGAGCCGGCCCGCCACCGTTGCGCGCCTCGTGCGTCTGCCACCCTCCCCTACCGGTACTGCTCAGCGCTCACACAGCGGCCGGCTGTCTACGGTACCTCGCAACTCCCCAATCGCCTTCGCCCTCACGCACCACCTGCGTACAGACTCCTGCCCCAGCCGCACATCGCGCCCAGACGCACACGGACGCACACACACACGCACACGCCGACGTCTGCCCGGTGGCTGGTGGCGACGCAGCCGCGCGCCCCGCCCATACCGCGCCGCCGTCACGCCCAGCCACAGGCACCCAACCGCTCCACCGGCAGCCCCTGCATCGCCCCCTTGCCTCCGGCCCCCTCGATCTGGGGCCTATCCGGGGCCTAGCTCCTGGCCCAACCCACACGTCCACTCTTCATCCAACGCCCCCCTACCCTCGCCCTACGCACATACCCCACCCCATCCCCGGTGCGGCGCGGCACAGCGCGTCTAACTAGGGCGGCGGCAGCGTGTCGATGTCGGCCACGGTGCGGCGCAGCAGCACCTCGGGCGGCTGGTGCGCGTTCTTGGGGTCCTTGCTCACGCGGCACCAGCGCTCGCCGTGGTGCGGCTCGGCGGCGGCGCAGCGGGCAGACACCTCCGCCTGCGTGTGTGGGCAGGCGTGTGGGCAGGCATGTGGGCAGGGGTATATGCGTGCGTATGTGGGCGGGCGGCGGGTGCGAGAAGGTGTGCGTGTGTGTGCACGGGCGCGGATGAGGCCGTGCGCCCACTTTGGGGCCCCCTGACGGCCAAGGGGACCGAGTGCGCCGGACCGCGCCCACGGCCGACGTCCTGCCCACATGACCGCATCCGCGGCACCCCCCGTCCCCGCACAATGCCCGCGCCCTCCCGCCTCGCCCGCCCCCAATGTTTGATTTGGGAATTGGAAAAAACTAACCCCCCACCTGCTGCTCGGGCGTGCCGAACTGGCACTCGAACTTGTAGAACTGCGCCCAGTGGTCGCCCACGTCGGGGTTCAGCGTCACCGCGCGGTTGAACCAGGAGCGAGCCTTCTCCACCTGAGGGGGGGGGGGTAGCCGTCCATGAGACGGTGTTTTGCAAATAATTTGAAGTGCCGATGTCCAGTGGTGGTGGTGGTGGGGGAAGTGGGAGTGTGTGAAGATGGTGGCGTCATGTGTGCGTGCTAGGGGAAGGGAGCGGGCGGTGGCTGCGGTGCGATCGTTGGCATGTCGCGGTCCTGCCGTGTCGCCGTGCAGGGGGAAGCCGCCCTCAGCCCCCAGCCCCCAGCCCGTCCAGCTTGGGAACAACCAAAGCCCCCTCCACCCCCCCCAGCCCCCCCTACCCCCCCCCCCACCTTGCGGTCGGCCCAGAACAGCTGCGCCACCGCCGCCACCACGTGCGGGTCGTTGTCGCAGCGCTTGAGCGCGTCCGTGGCCTTGGTCTTGCGCGCAGGGCGGGGCGCCATGGAGATGGCCTCCGCCCACAGCAGGCCGCTGGTGGGGCAGTCCTGGGGTGGCGGGGTGGCGTGAGGTAGGTTGCAAGGATGTTGGAAAAGCGAGGGGGGTGGGTGGGGCGTGCAGGGAATGCGTGCAGGTGGGGCATGATGGTTAGTGAAGTGTAGCAGCGGTATGGTGGTGGTGGAGCGGCGCCGTGGCGGTGGTGTACAGTGGTGAACCCCGAGTTGAAGGCTGCAGCCCACGCACAATTTCCCCCACCACCGCTCGCCCCCCTCAGCCGCCCCCCCTACCAACACGCACACGCACCTGCAGCGCCTTGGCCAGCGCGCTGTCCGCCGCCTTCTCGTTGCCGGCGCGCTGCTCGGTGCGGATGGCCGCCAGCCACAGCTCCGCGCTCTTAGGGTTCTTCAGCCGCGCCTGCTCTAGCAGCGCACGCGCGCGCGCCACGTTGCCCGCCTCCTCCTCCAGCCGCGCCGCGGACCGCCACAGCGCCAGCGCGTCGGGGCAGCGCGCCAGGCCGGCCCTGGCGGTGCAGGGCGGGTTGGAGGGTGTGGCGCAGGGTGGGGTCCCATGCATGATCAATAAAGGGCGGAGGGTTCCATGCATGATTAATTAAGATAAGAGGATGGGGGCCGGTGCCCGGTGCGGCCGGCTTATGCACGCCCCGCATAGCCCACCTACCGCAGCCCCCCCTCCCGCCTCCCTTTCCCCCGCTTCCTGCTTCCCCTCACCTTTTAACCCTCTCCCCCTGCCCCCTTCCCCACCCATCGCCCGCCCGCTCCCCGCGCACCTGTAGGCGGCGCGGGCCGCCTCGGTGCCGCCGCCGCGGGCCTCCAGCTGCCCCAGCATGAGGTAGAACTTGTCAAAGGCGGGGAAGCGCTTGATACCCTCCTGTGGGTGGTTAGGTGGGTGGGCAGTGGGTGTTGCAAAGATGGTATATAGAAGCGTAGTGGCGTAGACAGCAGGCGTGGGTGGGGTGGGGCGGTGGGGTTGTTGGATGGGATTGTAAGGCGGGTGGTGGTGAGGGTTGCAAGGATGTAGGAAACGCGGTACAGGATGGGGGTGGGTGGTGGTGGGCGGTGGTGGGGTGGGTGGGTAAGTTTCTCCAATTCCCAAATCAACCATGGCGGTGTGCGGTTGTATGTCCAGCCTGCGCCACGCCACGCACCACGGCACGCCAGGCCTGTTGCATGTGCGCAACGCCGTCACAGGCCCCCTGCCCGCCCCCCCCCCCCCCGCCCCCCTGCCCTGCGCCCACACCTCGAGCAGCGCGCGCTCCTTGGCGGCGTCGCCCAGCTCGCGCTCCACCAGCGCGCTCTTCATCCACACGCGCGGGTAGCCGTTGGCGGCCTCGTTCTCGCGCGCCTTGGCCAGCAGCGCCCTGGGGGGAGGCGCAGGGTGGGGGTGGGGGGTGGGGGCGCGGAGGTGTGCGGTGACCGGTGGCGGTGGTGCACTACGGAGCAGAGCACTGGCGGCGCCCCCATGGCCCTCCTCAGGGCCCCTCCGGCCCCCTCTCAGGCCTTCCCCCACGGCCCAGCCCTCACCGCGCTCGCTCGGGCTCGTTGTTCTCAAACTCCACCTTGAAGGCCGCCAGCCAGATGGCCTCGCTGCGGGGCGGAGGGTGCGGGGGGCGGGGGGATTACATTCATCATTAGTTCAGGCGGGGATTGGCAGGTGAAGTTCAAACGGGGGATGGGGCGGTGCTTGGAGGTGTGGGGACTGGGGATGGAGGGACGCTGTGAATGGGTGGTAGTGGACACGGCATGTCCTGCGCCCTGCACACCACACACGCCCTGCGCGCGCACCTGTCGGGGTTGGAGGCGAAGGCCCGCGCCAGGATGGCCCGCGCGCCGTCCACGTCGCCGCCCAGCCAGGCCTCCTTGGCGGCCATCAGCCACAGCACCTCGGACTGCGGGGGGACGTGGGGGGTGGAGGGGTGGAAGGCGGGGGTCGGGGTTCCATATTCATAGTTCATTGTGGCAGGATGGCGTGAAGTTGACAGCGCGTTACAGACGCAGTGGCGCTAACGCAAGCGCGGTGTGCTCGGCGACACGATCACTGATGTCCCGCGATGCGCCACAGCCCCTGGCGTCACGCCGCTCTGCAACTCCTGCCAGCCCCGGCCTCGGCCAGCCCCGGCCCCGCCTGCCCCGGCCGGCCGCACCTGCGGGCAGAAGGTGACGGCGCGCTTCAGCAGCTCGTCCAGCGCCGCGCGGCTGCCGTGCGCCTTCTCCAGCGCCGCCGCCGCGCGCCAGATCTGGGCCTGGCTGGGGAAGGTGGCCAGAGCCTGGAGAGGGGGAGGAGGGGAGGGAGGGAGGGAGAGCAGCGGTGTGGGCATGGGGCATGGCATACGTGTAGATGAGGGCAC
The DNA here is from genome assembly GCA_016834605.1 of Chlamydomonas incerta. Taxonomy (NCBI): domain Eukaryota; kingdom Viridiplantae; phylum Chlorophyta; class Chlorophyceae; order Chlamydomonadales; family Chlamydomonadaceae; genus Chlamydomonas; species Chlamydomonas incerta. Next base: position 1,326,676 of record JAEHOC010000025.1, read on the forward strand.
GCAACGACACTACCTTCTCCGCAGTCCGCACACCCCGCCCCGCGCCCGTTTTCGCCTCGCCTCACACGGCGACCTTCCCCCCACTTCGTTTCGGGTTCGCCGTCCCATTGCCCCCTACACACAATCAGCCACGAATACACACGCGCGCGCGTCCCACCCCCTCCCACCTCCCCACACGCCCCCACCTGCGCGTACAGTGCGCGCGCCGTCTCCACGCTGCCGCGCTTGGCCGCCTCCTCCGCGTCCGCCGTGAGCGTGGCCTCCAGGTCCACCGGGTCCACTCCCAGCCCCGCCACACAGCGCACGATAGCGCGAGCCGTCACCAGCTGAGGCGGGCTGGAGCGCTCCGCGTTCTCCGCCTCCTGCAGGGTTGGTGTGGGGTTGGGTGGGGGTGGTGAGGTGGTGGGTGGTGGGGGGATGGTGGGGTGGGTGGGTTGAGGGATTGGGGCTGGGGTTGGGGGTTGGGAAGGTGGTGGTGGGATGGTGGGGTGGGTGGGTGGTCCGGGCGATCTGGGGGCTGTGCGGGACGCCGTGCGGGTGCAGCGTGCAGCAGGGTGGAGTGTAGCGCCCCTGGCATTGCCCCCGTGCCCCCCTGGGGCCCAATCGCCCTGCCCTGCCGTGCGCCTGCCCCCAGCCCAGTGCCCCCTAGCCTGCCCCCCCCCCCATTGCCGCACCTTGATCCAGGCGTCTCGGTGGATGACCACGCCGTTGGCGCTCAGGCTCTTGAGCGCCTTGCCCACGATCTTGTCCACCGTGTCCTGTGCGGGTCCGGGCGGCGGCGGTGTTGGGTGTGTGGGTGGTGTGGGTGGGCGTTCAGGAGCACACGGGGTCAAAACAGGGCGTGTGTGTATGTGTGTTGGGGGGAGCGCGGCACATGGCATGCGGGTTGCGCGACTGCAGCGTTGCGGCGCTCGGAAACCCCTTGTGATGACCTCACAACTACTCCACATGGATGGCTACCCTCCCCTTGTTTAGCTTGGTGTAGCTTGGGCTGGTATTCACACACACACACCTGTCCGCCGGCCACGGAATGGTGGTAGGGCGTGTCGCCAGGCGTTGCCGGTCGCGCGGACGCCGACGAGGCCGTATATGCCCCACATAGAGATGCCCCAGACCCGCGTGCTGTCCTGTACGGCCCCCACGGCAGCCGCGGCCACGCCGAGGTCCATGCCGTCGCGTGCGGGGTGCGCCCCGAGCTCTGAGTGAGGGCCCCCGCCGCCGTCCGCAGTCCCATAGCGGCCACGTGCTCCGTGCACACGCGGCCGTTGATCAACTCTCCCACGCTGAACCACTCGACCATGCTAGACCGCCAGCTGCTGGTCGAGCAGTTCAGCGTGGGAGAGTTGATAAACGGCCACGTGTCCACGGACTCAAAACTCTACCCAACCCTATCACATGAACGGCTGCCCCCCCACCCCCACCCCCACCCCCCACCCACACACCCCGACGGCGCGCCGACCTCGCTCCGTCTACGCCCTCCGCCCCGAAACTCGAGAGTATTCTGCTCTGTATTGCCGCAATTGCACTTGCCTGTCCCCTGTCTAGTTTAGCTTGGTTTAGCGTGGGATGGTATTCACAACCCCCCCACCCCACCCCACCCCACCCCACCCCACACGCCCACCTGGTCCGCGCCGTGCGCCTCCTCCAGCTTGGCCGCGGTGACCCAGATGGCGGGCTCGGTGGGCACCGCCTTGCGCGCGTTGTTCAGAACCTGGCCGGGGGGGGGGCAGGCGAGGGGGGGGGGCGTGTGGGCAGTGTGGGCGGTGTGTGGGCAGTGTGGGCGTGTGGGCGGTGTGAGCGTGTGGCGGCGGCGGTGGTGAGCGGGGCCGAGTGCAGCGGCGGGTCGCTGTGGGGTGGCTGTGCTGAGTGGGCGCGCCGACAACAGCCGACAGCCGACAGCGCACCCCCGCAACGCACCAACCCCACCTCCCATCCCCGCAACCACCCTTGCACACACACACACCACACCACGCACGCGCCCACCTTGCGCGCGTTCTCGTACGTCTCCAGCCTCGCCAGCGCCAGCCACAGCTCCACCGCCTGCGGGCAGCACTCCACGGCCCGGCTGAGCAGGATGCGCGCGTCGTCCTCCGCCGCCAGCTCCACCGCCGCCTTCCACAGCCGCACGCTGGTGGGGATGCGCTCCAGCGCCTGTGCGTCCGCGTGCGCGTGTGGGTGTGCGTGGGCGTGGGTGTGTGGGCGTGCGTGCGGGCGTGCGCGTGTGCGTGTGCGTGTGTGTGGGCGGGGTGGCGTGCATCAGGGGTGGCTCGCTGACACGCTGCAACAACCCCACCCCCACCAACCCCGCCCCGCCCCGCCCACCGCCCACCGCCCACCGCCCACCGCCCACCGCCCGCCGCCCGCCCGCCGCCCGCCGCCCGCCGCCTCTCACCTTCCTCAGCACGCGCGCCTTGGCTGTGTCGTCGGCCTCCAGCCGCGCCGCCGCCATCCACAGCTTGGTGCTCTCCGGCAGCTGCGCCACGCCGCGAGCCAGCAGCGCCTTGGCGTTGTCGGGCGTCTGGGGGGCAGGTGGGTGGGCGCGGGTGGGCAGGGGGGCGTGTGTGTAGGCCGTTTGCGACGATGGTAAGAGGCATGCATGGTAGAGTTCGGTTTAGGCTGGGCTGGCACCCCCCTTTGCATGAGCACGGGGATACATACCCCTTCTGCCCTCGCCCCCGCCTGCCGCCTGCCGCCCGCCGCGCACCTGCAGCCGCGCCGCCTCCAGCCATATGTCCTCGCTGTTGGGGCACAGCTCGCAGCCCTGCATCACCAGCTTGCGCGCCTCGGGCAGCTTGCCCGCCACCTCCTCCAGGCTGCAAGAGGGGGGGGCGGCAGGGGGCAGCATGGAGAGGTATGGTAAGAGGTATGCATGGTGTTGTGTTCAATCCAAAATTCCCAGGTCAGCCCGCACCCCGCCCGCACACGCCCGTGGCCCAACGCGCCCCGGCCACACCCCCGCCCGTACACACACGCCCCCGCCCGCCCGCGCCCGCGCGCACGCACCGCGCCGCCGCGATCCAGCCGGGCGCGTGCCGCGGGTTGGTCTGGATGACGGACTTGAGCAGGTGTCGCGCTTTCTTGATGTCGCTGATCTCGGCGTCCGTGGAGATCTTGATGGACTTGAGGTCGGTCAGGTAGCCCTGTGTGCCGGGGGGCGGGTTGCAAGGATGTTTGGAAAAGCGGTACAGGATGCTGGTGCGGCAGGTGGTTGCGGGGTCAGGCGGGGGGTTGCAAGGCGGGGGGAGGTGAGGTGAGGCGAGGTGAGGTGAGCTGCGGTGCGATGCAGTGCGGTGCGGTGAACGAGGGGGACCCGCGCCAAAGCACTCCCCGGCCCCCCGGCCCTCAACTCCCCCTCCGCCCGCCCCCACCTTGGGGTCCACCACGGTCTGCCCCGACACCGAGTCGGCCATGCGGTCCAGCTTGAGGCCCAGCACCGTACCGCGGCCCGTGCCTGCGGGGCAGGCGGGGAGGCAGGTGTGGCGTAGATGTTCGAGAACAAAAGGGAAAAGTATGGGTACACAGCTCTCAGACAGGCTGTGCGGGCTTCGTGACGAGGCCCCACCCCCAGCCCTAGCTGCACCAAACCGCACCCCAACCCCGCATCCCCACCCCGCCCACCCAACACGCCGCCCACACCCACCGATGGCTGTGAGGTCTGACACGGTGGAGGCGGCGCCGCCCATGGGCGTGGCCAGGCCACCCAGGCTGGAGGCCAGGCCGCTGTTGGGGTCCAGGCTCTTGGCGGCGCCGGCGGCGGTGCCGGCCGCCACGTCGGCAGCCGCGCGCACCAGCAGGCTGCGTGGGCATGTGCGGGCGTGGGCGTATGTGTAAAGAGAGCACCAAGGTACAAACAACGAAGAAGGGTGTGCGACGAAGGGTGTGGGGAGGGCAAGCAGGCAGGCAGGTTCGGTGCGTGGCTTCACATAGCAGTGAACTGGTGTCAGTGACGCGACGTGCCGCCAGCACCCCACTCGCATCCGCGCCCCCCACCCCCGCCCCCCCGTCACAGGAACGGCTACCTCGCCCACCTGTCGGGCACGGGCGCGAACCGCTCCATGCGCCGCTGCTTTTTCAGCGTGTAGTCGCCCATCTCGGGAATGGACTGCAGCGGGGGGGGCAGGGGACAGGGGGGAGTTGCACGGTGTTGCAAGGTGCAGCAGCAAAGTTCAGAGAGTGCAATTTATGTGCGTGTGTGACAAGGACAGGCAACGGAGCAGGCGGTAGGGGAGGAGCTGTAGCCGCTGTGCGGTCGCTGCATCCATGGACGGCTGGCCTGAGTTTTGCAGCAGCGGGCGGCGGTCGTTCGTACGGCCGCCGTACGCCGTGCCCAAACCACCACCCCGTCCGTGTCGTCCCCGCGCCCCCATTTGAAAATTGGAAAAAATTACCGACCCCCCACCCCCTGCCCCTGCCCCCACACAAACGCCCCCACACCAACCCACCCCTGCACACGCATACACACTCAGCACTCACCTCCCACTCCTCGTACTTGACGTCCGCCAGCTGGCGCTTGAGGTCCGCGAACTGCTCCGTGATCTTGGGGTTCTCCGCGCGGTACTTCTCCAGCTCCGCCTTCATGCGCTTCTCGCGCGCCTCCTGCGGGGGGGGGGGGGGGTAGCCGTTCATGGAGAACGGAGTGGGGGCGGGGGTGAGGGGGGTGAGGTGGGGGGTAGCCGTGCATGTGACGGTTTTTTTGGGGGGGTGGGGTTGAAGGTGGGGGGTGGGAGGGGGTTGCACGGATGGTTGGAAATAAGGCGGCACAGGAGGCACTGGAGACCAGCAGACGTGGTACGGGACGTGCGTCTGCACGTGTGCCTGTGCAGCGTTATGCGCGATGCGTGCCTGTGGGTGCATGTGCGTTATGTGTATGCCCCTGCGTGCATGTGCGTGTGTGTGTGTGCGGTGCCCTCAGATTCGCCTTATCTTCTGCACGTCGCGGGGCGGGCACGGCCGACTCGCCGCCCCGCCCCGCCGGCCGCGGGCTGGGCAGCAAACCCCGCGCAGCCGTGACCGCAGCCGTGGCGGCACAGCGGCCCGGCCCCTGCACCCCCTCCCCCCACCGCCCACGCGCCGCCAGTGCCCCCGCCACCGCCGCAGCGCCGCCTCCGGGAGACCGGCGGCTGCCGGCTCGGCTGCTGGCGCCGCGGCGGGGCAGGGGTGTGTGGTCGGGGCGGGCGGTGGGGATCAGCGGGGGCCTGGGCGGGCGCCGTGCCGCCGCGGCCGCCGAGTGGTCGCAGCCAGCGCGGGGGCCTGCCGCCCCCCGCGGCGCCTCTGCTTACCAAAGATATCATCATCGGGTGGTGGTGCGTGTGCTCGATGCTGCTGCCGCGCGTAGCCGCAGCGCTGGCTCGTGCGCATGCGGTGTGTGTGTGTGCGGGGTTGTATTGCGGGGTGCGTGCCGTGCCGACCAGGCGATGTGCCCCCAGCCCCATGAACTCCCCCAATTAGGACCTGCCCCTGTGCCCAATCATGGCCGCATCCCGCCCACCCACGCGTCGGCCTGCGCCCCGCGCACAGACCCTCTCGCCAGCCTCCACACCGCTTTTCCCCAGCCACCGCGCCTCCGCCCCTCCCCCCCGGGCGGCCACCCATTTTCAGCCCCCGAGCCGCCCTCATACTCGGCACACAGTGCCCCGCACACCTCGTGCCCCTCCTCCCCTGCACCCAGCCCAACAACCCAACCGACCCCCCCCAAAAAACCCAAACCCCACCCCACACCCACCCTCCGCCGCTCGTCCATGAAGTTGTCCACGCCCTCCCACACCGCGTCCGCCTCCTTGTCGTCCTCGTCGTACTCGCCTGCCGGGGCAGTGCAGGCCAGGTGGAGGGAGGGAGGGCAGTAGGAGAGCGGCGGGTTAGTGGCCCGGAAGATTGCTCCGTCGGAGTTAACACAGCCTCGGCAGCCCAGCCGCCACCCCTTCCAATCCTTGGCACCCATTAGCCGCCCCACCCGCCCCACACCAGGTCCCCCTCCGCCCTCCGCCCACCCCCACTCCTCACCCGTGGCCGCGAACACGCCCGCGTCGTTGCCCATGAACTCGTCGAACTTGTTTTCGTCCAGGTTGGGGTCCTCGCCCTCGCCCGCCTTGGAGCCGGGCGCCTGGGGGGCGGCAGGTGGGGTGCGGGTGTTGGGTGCGGGTGTGGGGTGGGTGGAGGGGTTGGTAAGCGAAGTGCAGCGGGGGGAGACAGCAGGCGTGGGGTTGGGCGGCGGAGGCGGGTGGTGCAGCAGTTGCGGGGTTGAGGCGCGGGGTGTGGATGAGGCGGGTCAGGGGCGGGGGAGGGGGGGGGCAAGCAGGCAGTGGAGGCGCCGGCGCCGCCCGCGCCTGACGAGTGCGCGGCACCAGGGCGCCCGGGGGCCCGACAGGGCGGCACTGGCACGCAGACCCAAGCCCCCTCCTCTCCGCCCACCCGCCCGCACGCTGCCAGCCCCGGACTGCAGTAAAGCAGCCGGGGACTCTGCGCCGCCGGCAACGCCACATGCGCCGGCCAGGCCTGTTGCCCGCGCCCCAGCGCCCTCTCCGCCGCCAGGGCCGGCATGCCGGGCCCCCTCATGGCGGCGCCGCTGCCGCTCCCGCCATGCCACCCCCCTCCCCCACCCCCGCTGCCCCATGCACACACCTAGTTTCCCTGTTTCCGGTTGCGCCTTGGCCGCTCGGCTGCCGCGGCCCTGGCCCTGGGCCACTGCCAGCGCCAGTGGACACCCCCCTCCACCTCCTGACCCCCATCCCCTCCCCTCGCGCCACGCCCTACTCACCCCTTTCAACGCATCAATGCCGCCCGCTCTTGCTGGACCGATATCTGATCGGGTGGTGAAACCCGCCGCACCACGACCCAGACCCGGCACGTAGCCAGAGGGCGCCTTCAAGCTGTTGAAGTCGACCTTGGTCGTGGGCGCCTTGGGCATAGGCCGGGTGGGCAGGGTGTCCTCACGCGTCATGGCTGCCGCTGTTCCTCCGTCAACGTCCCGTCAGGGAGGGTCTAGGTGTGTGCCGCGCGGCGCTGCTAGCTGCGCCCGCTGCTAAAAGTCAGGCCGCTGTCTCTCCCGGCCAGTTGCCAAGCTCCTAAGCGACGGGCCCTGCCGGGCCCGGTCCTAGCCCTCCTGACGGATCTTGTGTGCAGTAAAAGGTAAAGGATAAGTGAACGACTCGCTGGCTTTGCGCCCGGCAACCGCAGTGACAATCTGCGCGCTCGCCCCCGAGCCCTCGCGCGTTTTTATAGCAGTGAGCTGATATCAATGTGTGGTAAGGAAAGAAACTATAATGAGTGTGCAGCGCATGCTTTCTTTGAGGAAGACCTGCATGGGCAAAGGCGCAATCTGAGCCCCGCCTTTTCACAGATAGCAAAACCGCAGCCGAGCAGTTACGTCGCACCAAAATGACCAAATTACTGGCACTCAGTTTGAAGCCTCCATGATGTGTATGGCTTCACCGCCCTGTTTGCAACTGTTTAGCCACCTGCTGGTGTTCCTCTGTAACGAAACATGCCCGCAAACTACAAATATGATGAATGGTCAGGTCCCAATCCGCCGGAAGCGCCCACCCGTGTCCATGGCCATGGCGACGCGCCATGACACCCCCTCGCGCCCGCTCACGCCGCGCTCCGCCAGTTGCGGTCCCGGGGCGCTTCGCGGATGGCAGTCTTGCATAGGTAGCATCAGGTACGAGCTGAGCTTGGCTCCGGTGCCCGCGCAGGTGGGCAGCATGTCGTGCATACCGCAGCGTGGGCGGGGGGGGGGGTGGTGCTCTCGCGGACCCCGCTGCACACCCGTCAGCGGCACCAGGCGTGTCAGTGCGGCGAGGGTCTTGGGCCGCCCGGACGGTGAAGTGCGCGCGCAAGCCATCCAAAAAGGTGCTGCACGCGTCGAACATGCCACGGCGCAGCACCCGTGTTGAAGTAGTTGAAGCAACAGGGTCGTGGGGTTGGTTGGTGCAGACTCGCGAGGCGTGGTTTGCTTAACCCGCGTCATCCCCCTTTCCTGTGGCTTGCCTGCATGCTCTCTCCTCCTCCTGCAGCTGCCTGACCAGGTTAAACTAGGGTGCATGACGACTGGAGTGCAGCTGCTGCACCGTCGAGGAAAGAGAGACAGGCTAGCGGGGTTGGCGGCAGACTCGCAAGGAGAGGTTGGCTTAACCCGCGTCATCCCCCTTTCCTGTGGCTTGCCTACATGCTCTCTCCTCCTCCTGCAGCTGCCTGACCAGGTTAAACTAGGGTGCATGACGACTGGAGTGCAGCTGCTGCACCGTCGAGGAAAGAGAGACAGGCTAGCGGGGTTGGCGGCAGACTCGCAAGGAGAGGTTGGCTTAACCCGCGTCATCCCCCTTTCCTGTGGCTTGCCTACATGCTCTCTCCTCCTCCTGCAGCTGCCTGACCAGGTTAAACTAGGGTGCATGTGTAACACCGTACATGGCCGGGGGCGGGGGCCCAGCGGCACAACGAAGGTAGTGGCGGACGCGGGCGGAGAGGTCGACGTGGGGCACGGCGATGACTTTGGGCGGGTTTGGGGGCCGCGGGACGCCGCGCCGCTGGAAGTAGTAGACATGTGGGTTTTGCCGCACGAGGGCATTGGAGCTGCCGTGCATGGCTGCGCGGGACGGAGTGTTGCCTGCTCCAGTGTTGCTGGGCTTCCAGGCTGCGGATGAGCATGGCGGTCTCGTAGGCAAAACTTGGGCATGGGCGTGGGGGCTCGACGGCGTATGAAATGGGTAGGCGGCTTTGTAGAACTGTAAAATGGGCGCGGCGTACTTACCCACTGCATGGTGCTGTGTTCCAGCGCTGGAGCACTTTGTAGGGCCCCTCTCGCACTTGCCCCTCCCGCACTTGCCCCGCCCAAAACCCTGGGGACCGAGGACCGACCCCTGACTTTGGGGGCACATGCGCAAATCAACGCACTTCGTCTCACCGTGCTTGACACAAATCTGGGCAGACGGCAGACTTTCCCTGGGTACCCCTTGCTGGGCCCTGGCGGCCTGGCCAATAAGTCGTGCGAACCGCCAGGAACCGTCACACTTTATGCGCTGCTTGCGGGATCAGCTGGTGGCATTCCGCAAAGCCGTACTTGACATAACGGGTGACTTGCTGCTCACGCCAGCCCGAGGACCGAGGTCGGCGATGTCACGGCGATTCTGGCGTACTCCCTGGCGCATTCTTAGAGGGCCATGAGCTAAGCAGGGTCAATACGGGAGAATGGATATTCAATCCCATTCGGCGGCGGCGTGGCAATCAATCTGCCCCGGATTCATAGTGCGAAGCATCAGGGTTGACCTTGGATCATCGGCGTGGACCTTGTGAAAAGTACGCCAAGAGTAATAAATTATAATTATGTGGTTTATTCATGTAATTATTACTCCTGGCGACAAACTACCCGAGGGCTCTCATTTTCGAACGTGTGTTGGGCCCCCGCCTCGCGGTGTGATATCTAGGAGAACATAGAAGATAACCACTTCAAAGAGGCCAGTAATGGGGAGTGCGCCCTCCCAGGTGCGCTGGGGAGTTCATGCGGACTAATGGGCTTAGCTCGCTCGGGGCTTTTTGGCTTTCCCATGATGCCCAAATATCTTGAGTGCTGTATAGCGACGTGTCGCTGCTGGTACGCGCGCCGTGACACTCGCCCGTCGCCCAACAAACCGGCACGCGGGGGCCGCGCGCCGTGAACATTCCGCTCCGGCTCTCGTCGCCCCCTCTCCACGTCCAGCGCCTGACACGCAGTGTCCTTGCGCCACGCAGGAGGCGCCGGGGCGCAACCAGGTTGTGCCCTACGACTCGCAGGCGCTTAAGGAGGACACGGCCCGCCTGCGCAAGCAGTTGGAGGAGGTGATGGCAAACTTCGCGAAGACGCTTGAGGCCACCGCCATCTCGGAACGCAAGCGTGCGGACGCCGAGGCGGCGGCGCAGCGTGCGCGGTTAGACGAATACTCAGCCGCTGAAAGGAAAAAGCTGGACGACTCGGCGGCTCTGGCGCGCGAGAAACTGGATGAAGCGGCGGCGGCGGAGCGGCGGCGGGCGACGGCGCAGGAGGAGGAGGCGGCGGCGGCGGAACGCAAGCGGCTTGATGCGGAGGCGGAGGCTGCGCGCATGAAGCTGGACCAGCAGGCGGCGGATCACCGCAAGGAGTTGGACCGGCTGGCAGCGATCATGCGCAAGGTGGGTGGGGGCTGATGCGCGTAGGGGTGAGGCCGTGAGGCCGTGAGGGTGGGCCGTGGGGAGGGGGGGCGGCGCTCAAGCGGGCCCCGTGGGCCTTGCGTAGACCGGGGCAGGTGAAAGCAAACGGCAAACGTTTGCCATCTTTTCTGTCTGTCTGATTGCAAGGCGGTGCTCGGGTGTGCCTCTCTGCCCCTCTCCCTCCAATGGCCCGGGCCGGGGAGGCCATTTGAGGCCGAGGGGCCGCGGGCGTACGTACTGATCCATCCCGGGGGCGGTCCCGTTGCTGCCACACACAGGAGCTGGACGACGCTGCCGCCGCACAGAGGCAGCGGCAGGATCAGGAGGTCACCGCGCAACGGCAGCGGCAGGACCAGGAGGCCGCCACACAGCGGCAGCGGCTAGATGACGAGGCCGCCGTCAAGCGGGCCGCGCTAGACGCTGCCGCCGCGGCGGAGCGGGCGCAGCTGCACAGCGCGGTGCAGGCCACGTTGGCGCGCCTGGAGACCCTGGTGGCGGGTGTCCCATCCGGGGCCGCCTCCGCAGGCGCGCAGCCACAGCCGCAGAAGGCGGGCGCCGCGGCGGGGGCGGCTAGCGCCGCGGCCTCAGCGGAGGCGGACGACACTGCTGCCGCACAGCGGCAGCGGCTAGATGACGAGGCCGCCGCCAAGCGGGCCGCGCTAGACGCTGCCGCCGCGGCGGAGCGGGCGCAGCTGCACAGCGCGGTGCAGGCCACGTTGGCGCGCCTGGAGACCCTGGTGGCGGTCGTCTCATCCGGGGCCGCCTCCGCAGGCGCGCAACAGCAACAGCCGGCGGCGGCGGCGGCCAGCGCCGCGGCCTCGGCGGAGGCGGCGGCTCTTGCCGAGGAGCCGCGAAAGCTGCAGCAGGAAATGCAGCAGCTGGAGCAGCAGCGCCAGGCGGTGGCGTCGGCCCAGGCTGCTGCTGCGGCTGCGGCTGTGGCTGCGGCTGCAGCTCCTGCTGCTGCGCCTGTCGCTGCACCTGTCGCTGCGCCTGCCGCTGCGCCTGCTGCTGCGCCTGTCGCTGCGCCTGTCGCTGCGCCTGCTGCTGTGCCTGCCGCTGCTCCTGCCGCTGCGGCGGCGCCGGCGAAGCCGGTACCAGCTGCGGCAGCCGCACCGGTGGCGGGGGCCTTTTTAACGGTGCCGTCAGACGCAGTGGAGGCAACGTGGACGCCGGAGGTGAGGTCGGCGCCGGAGGGCCTTGCTGATGCCCAAACGGGTGTCACATTAAAGTTGGTCCAGCAGCTGGCGATCAGTGACGGACGTTTCAGACGCTGTCATCACACGCCGTCTTGTCCTCACTGCCGCCTGCTCTATGCGTTCTGTCTATCTTTACCCACGTTCCAGACACCTGCAGCTGTCTGGAACGTGGGTACGGCGGGTAAGCAGGTTGCAGCTGCAACCTGCTTACCCGCCGTAATTGCCCCCACCTCGCTCTCATGCCCCATACATGCTACCCATGGACTCCCATACGCATGACCCCCACCATCACTACCACCGTACCACCACGGTACCATTAACGCCAGATCCTGCTGCTGCTGCTGGTGATTGTGCAACGATTGGGCCGTCAGGACTTGCTGTGCCGCATCCTGGCTCACGGCGTGCCGCTGGACGACCTGCCCGAGTCACTGCGCGACCTGCACGACGGTATGCCGGCGGCGCTGCGTGAGGCGCCCATGCGGCTGCTGCACATTGACAGCGTGCTGGGCTGGAGTAACATCAAGGTGAGGGAGGGAAGGAAGATGGGCGGATCGGGAGAGAGGGAAGAAATATGGGTCGGGAGAGAGGGCAGTATGAGGCGCAGGGATGGAGTGGATAGGTGGGTTGGGCAATCAGAGCATGCATGACGTGTTGGTGTCCAGTTGCACGCACAGAGCGAGAGAGGCTCCCTGTTGTCAGGGGGTGGAGTGGGCGCAGGAGAGGGACAGGAATCAGGGAGCGTGGTGCCGGGAGTGCCGGGTCATAGGATGCAAGCACGGAACGTCACACGCGTTACACGCCATGCCGCAATGCCGCTTTAGTTAACCCACCCTGGCCACCGTACCCATCACACGCCCATCCCTGCCATCAGGTGTACGAGGAGGTGGACACGGCCTCCGAGTGCATCGAGGTGCCGTACGGCTCCGTGTCGGACGGCGTGTGGGACGGCACGCTCATCCTGTCCTGGCGCTGGGCGGCGCAGAAGCCCACCACCTACGTGCCCGGCTTCAGCCCCATGAGCGAGCTGCAGTACGGCGAGCTACAGCGCGTGATGCAGCGCGCCAAGGCGGCGGGCATGGGCTACGTGTGGATCGACTGGTGCTGCGTGCCGCAGTACGTGGGCTCGCCCATGGTGGAGGTGCTGCGCTCCAAGGCCTTCTACGCCCGCGCCCGCAGCATGACCGTCATCCCCACCTTCTTCCCCATCCCCACAGACGGTGAGCACGTGCGGTTAGTTGCGGCCGCTGTAGTTGCTGCTGGGCCGTATGTCGTGACCCATGTTGCATGTGCGCCATATCAACGTACCGCATGGTCTCGACAGCCTGCCCTACGATCGCGTACCACGAGTCTGCCCCCTATGTCCATCCACACACGCACACACTGCCCTCTGTCACTTATTTTCTCGCTTGCGACCTCTTATGCCTACCTTCATAAACCTCCCAACAAAGGCATCGTCCGGCTGCTGCTGGTCAAGGCCTCCCGCGTCATCAAGCGCCGTGCCGCCACCTCGCCGCGCGCCGCGGTGGTGGCCTCACGCCTGGACGACATCCTCGCGAAGGAGGTGGTCGCGGGCCGCGAGTACTTCAGCCGCGTGTGGACGCTGGCCGAGCGCATGGCGCGCCTGGGTCGCCGCGAGCAGCTGTGCCACTGGCTCAGCCTGGAGGCCTGGTGGGTGGCGGGCATGTGTGGGTGGATGCATGGGGCGTTCGGAGGCGCTCGGAATGCCCCACTGCATGGATGGATGGACGTGTCGATCCATGTGTTGTTTCACTTGGGAAAAACCCTTGCAAAAGAGCAGAAGCACGCAAACTGCAGGAACAACGAATCATCACACTTGATGCATGTGTGTGCATGTCTGGTGTGTATGAGTGTGTGTCATGATTCGTGCGCACGTCTATATATTCATCGCCGCAGGCTGGGCATGCTGGTGGACGCGCTGCTCAAGAGCACGGACGACCGCAGCGCTTTAGCCATCTTCAAGCAGATCCTGGGCGAGCAGGCGGCGGGGCTGCTGGAGGTGGTTCTGGACCCGCTGTCGGAGGCGGTCAAGACGGGCAGCATGCACGTGAGCGAGGGGCTGGACGAGCGCGTGGCGGACCTGTTCGAGAGCGCGGTGGCCATCTGGCACGCCGCCAAGGGGCTGGAGGAGGCACCCACGCGCGAGTGGCTGCAGACCTACTTGGGCCAGGCGCACTCGGGCATGTACCAGGTGCGGGTGGGAGGCGGGTGGGTGGGGTGTGGATGAATGCGGGCAGGTGCGGTGGGCGTGCGGGCAAAACCGGTCACTCCGGGCCGTGCATCCATCCGCCATTAGGTTGCGGATGGCCACGGCCGCCGCTGCAACCTGAACCTGCTGTTGGCCCGGCTGCGCTTGGGACTCCGCGCGAAATACTTTCTATCCCAACCTGTCGCAGGCGTGGAGCGACGCCGATCGCGTGTGGTCGGTGTACAGTTACTTCTGTTGGAAGCAGTTGGACCAGAGCAAGGAGACCGCGCTGCTAGAGGCACTGCAGGTGGGTGCGGGGGTGGGCGCGAGCATGGGGCTGCCGGACAGAAGCGCCGAGGGGATGTTGCATGGGTGCTGGATTGTATTATTGTTTTATGAGCCACGCGCCGGAGAAACGGGTGTCCACATTCGTGTTTCTGCTGCTGCCCCTAGCTAGTACCCACGCACACACAGTCACGCAGCGCACACTGTTTACGCTGCCCCCCACATTCCTGCCCACCTACCTACTTGCCTCCCCACCCCCAGGACCTGGTGCGGGTGGCGGGCGGCAGCCGCAAGCACCTCATGGGCATGGCCACGCGCCTGGGGCTGGCCAAGCAGCTGCCCGCCTCCGACGTGGACGCCAAGCTGGTGGCGGCGGCGCGGGCCAACGACACGGAGGCGCTGCTGGCGGTGCTGGCGGAGGGCGGCTACCCCGACACACGGCCCAGTGACGGCATGACGGCGCTGCATCATGCGGTGGGCGGGGTGGGTGGGTAACTAGGGCAGCAGCAGATAGGTAGACAGCAGGCTGCCTTTCTGGTTTTGGGTGGTAGTGCGGGGGTCGGTGGAGGCGGGGTTCCAGGCACGAGTACTTCTGGGGCTGGAGAAACTTTGAGGAGGCATGGGGCTGCTGGGAGAGGTCAGGAAATTTATGAGGGCTGTGAGCAGCGCCGTTGTAGCCGTTGGCATGCAAGGCATACGCTCCCATGCACCTCAAGCAAGGGGCCAAGAAGTACTTCCCTGCTTGCTTCGCTACCTTCCTGCCACCCACTCTTTACTGACTGTCCGCCACACACACCATCGCCTCACACGTTTACTCCCAACAGGCTGCGCACGGCAATGTGGAGGCGGTGAAGGCGCTGCTGGCCGAGGGCGCCAGCCAGGGCATCCGGGACGCATCGAGCGCCACCGCCCTGCACGCGGCGGCGGCCGCCGGCAAGGCTGAGGTGCTCAAGCTGCTGCTCGCCGCGCCCGCGGGCAAGAAAGACCTGGAGGTGAGATCCAGCTTGCTCTGCGTTTGAGCTTTGTGGAAACGTGCAACTGCTGGCCCATCACACATGCCCACACATGCCGTGCAGTTGGTGCTGGAAACCAAACAATGTGCCTGCTCGTGAATGTGCTCATGAACATGGATGTACGCGTGTGTATGTGTGTGTTTGTGTTGCATGTGTGGCGCATGTAGGTGACCGGCAAGGAGGGAAATACGCCACTGGCGGCCGCGGCGCAGAAAGGTCATGAAGAGGTGGTGCGGCTGCTGCTGGCGGCGGGCGCGAAGCGCGACGCGGTCAATGACGCCAAGGAGATTCCTGTGTCTCTGGCGGTAGGCGTGCGGGATGTGGGGAGGCGCAGTAGGCGCAGGGCGCGGTCTCCCTTCCTCGATGATGGGAGTACAACAGGGGGCGGGGGGGTACGAACAATAGTTCCAGACCCCACCCCACACGGGTACGACGCCGGTCTGGAGAGGGGCAAAAAGGCGTCCACACGTGTTTCTCCGCGCTCGCACAGATTTAGCCTCCCTACTTCCGGAATTAAGTTATGTGATCTATACGGATGCTAAAGTTTGGCTCCCGTCGCATTTTGCGAGGGTAGCTGTCACCACATTTCGCGAGGCATGCTTTCGCCAGGGTCGGATTCTTGAGCCCGGGAGCATTTATTTAGTCTCCTTGTATGTATGTTAGACGACGGCAACTATAGTTGACATCTAAGCGCGGTCCTTGCACAGACTTGAGAAGCATGTTCACCGCGACGTGACCGAATAGGCCGAAAACAAAATATGTGAGGTCTCTATAGTACTAAGATGATACTTATAGAACGCTGGTAGCTGATTCGAAGGTCGGCCCCACGACCGTCGCCGACCGTGCCACGCTGGGCGGAACGCATCCCCCGGACGCCACGCGAGCTAGACCAGTCTAGGCCGTGTCGTCCGCCGGGACCACGTTCGCCGTGGGTATCGCCCGACCTACAGCCGGAGTTTGGGAGTGGGGAGCCAGACGGGGCTGTAGGGTTACACCCTGGATCAGGGGGGGGTACGAACAATAGTTCCAGACCCCACCCCACCAAACCTCCCGACCCCCCCTGACCGACGACCGACCCTGCCGTACCGTGCCGTACACCCCCTAAAACCCCTATGTTTTCTACCAAGATGGTGTCAATCGACTGCTTTCCGCGAGCTCTATTGATGTGTTGACACGGGACGGTCGCAGGGTCGGTGTCCGTGTCAGCCTTGTCATCAACACATGTGAACATCTTGCGAGGTGCTCTTGTAGAAATCATGCATCAAAGACGTGCCTATGTTGGCATCCCAAAGCCTCTCTGCTTCCTGTCCCGGCCCGCGATTTTGAGCAGTTTCTGTCAGGCGAGACGTGTCTGATCCCAACATCCCAACCCCAACATGTGTTGACGGACGGCAGCCCTTCGTCTTCTGGTAGGTCCCTGGCGTTCCAACCTTTACAAGCTTCCTTAACATGCTTTTGGCAATGATTGGGGCATGCCCGGCTGTCTGATAGGCCCTAAGACGAAAGGTCCCGGCCCACCGTGACGAAACCTTGGGGACCCTGGGGACCGAGGACCGACCCTCGACTTTAAGGGCCCATATCTTTGCAATTACTACCCTGATCAAAATTCTGAAAGCGGATTCTGAACGCTCTCGTCAAGCTCTTTCCATCTGAAGGGTGGGGTGTGTCTGCGGCATCCTTAACCCCCCCTGAGTACAACATGTTCTTTTGTTTCTCACTGCTGCATGCAGTGCAAGGAGGGCCATGCGCTGGTGGTCAAGGCCCTTCTGGACGCGGGCGCGAATCCCAACTTCAAGTACCAGGTGGGTCAAGACTTTGGTCGCGTTGGGGATGAGGCCGGCTGGTTGAGTTAGGAGTAGAGTTCATGCGGTATGGTGTTGGGCGTGGTCTGACACACATACATTATGAAGCAATGCACGCATGGTCACATCGCCTGTTGGCACTCTGTGACGTGTTTTTGAAGTTGCGCATTATTGTTATGCTGCGCTGCAGGGCCTAACGCTTCTGTACATCGCGATGCGGAACAACCGCCTGGAGGTCGTCAAGGTAGATATGTACCCTAATGTTGGAGACCGGCGTATGTGGCAGGAAAGGTTGATACGGCAGCAGCACAATTCGGCAGGGTGGGCCGGTTGGGATCGGTAAGGTGCATGAGCACGCGTGTGCAACAAGGCATACGCACGGGCACACGCAGGCACACGTACTACACGTACGTAGGCACACGCAGGCGCACGCAGGCACACGCAGGCACACGCAGGCGCACGCACGCAGGCACACGCAGGCACACGCAGGCACACGCAGCAGGGTTGCACCGTACTAGCCTCCCAGCTTATAATACGCGTACTAGTACGTAGTACGCTGCTCACTTAGTACGATACGCTATAGTTCGCTTATAATACGCTGGCAGGCAAAGGCTAGTACGCTGACATAGTACGCTGCAACAAACCCGCAATTTCCGGGATGTTGGGATGCGCGCGTGAGATGTCGAGTCAGTTCCGGGCCGTTCTCGCGCTTGCTGATACTCAGACAACATGTTATGTTTATGACGAGGCCATTGAGCGCGACAGGCAGCTGCTACCAGCGTGGATGCGTGTGCTGATGTCCAATATCCCGGCTCAGCATCCCTTGGGATGCCCATGGTTGCCCCAACCTGATCCTGTCACAGCGTACTTTACCACGTACTACCATTCAAGAACGGCGTACTAGTACGTAGTACGTACTGTGCAACCCTGACACGCAGGCACACGCAGGCACACGCACAACCAAGTTCGGCATGGGGCGACCTGTACAGATGCGCATGCACATGCACACATGCAGCTGTGCACCTGAACGCCCTGCTGGCGGGACAGAGAGTTTAGTAGTCTTTCTAACACTCCCACTGACTATCTGGCCCAGCACGGGCACTAACACGGTACGCACCGAAACTGAAAGTGTAACTGCACACATGCACGTATGTGCAGACGCTGTTAAGCGCGGGCGCGGACAAGGACATGAAAAACGACAATGGCTACTGCACCATCGCCGGCGCCGCCGAGCTCAACAAAGCCGAGGTCCTCAAGTACCTCATCTCCGTGGGCACCAACATGCACCCCACCTTCAACGTGAGTAGTGCGTGCATTTGTCCGTGCGTTTGCATGTCGCTAGTGTGCATTACGTCCGTGCATGTTGGCGTGTGTGCGGATGGGTGGGTGGGTGGGTGGGTGGGTGGGTGGGTGGGTGGGTGGGTGGGGCACGTGCATGCATGTTCGCGCGTGCTAGCTAGCTAGCACGCCAGCTAGCGGCCGTACCAGGGCATGGTGGCAGTCGTTGGCTGAAGGCTTTAGGGCGTGCTACGGTTCTGGTCTGGCCTGGTCCTGGTGTGGCAGCAGCTGGTGCCTGCTGGGGGCCCAAGCGCCGGCGGCTGGGTTGGTGGCGCCTCCTCCCCAGCCATGCCGTGTTGCTTAAGCCGCCTGCTTGCCCGGTTTCTCCCCGCCCGCATGTAACACCATGCCCCACAGTCTAAGGCCCACAACACGCTACTGCACCGCGCGGCGATCGGCAATGCACCCGAGGCCGCACAGGTGAGGTGGTAGAACCAGGATAAGGGACACGAATTATCATGCCCCAGCTGTGGATAGCCCATACCCAGCAAGCCCGCGCGCGAGAACAAAGACAAAAGCTGCGGCGGATGTGACGCGAGGACTGTACCGAATTGAAGCGCGCCGGAAGCTGTATCAGTTTGCTGACGCGCAGTCTTCACGCTCCGGGCGCCCGGCCAGGCGATAGCACCACACAGACACAGCACGACGCCACAAACGCGTGAAGCTTCCCACCTGCGAGCAAGCGACCAGCGTCCACGGATGAGCGCCGTAGACGGAGACCGGTCGTAATGCGAACAGTGTGCAACAAAGCAATGGCCGGGCGCAGAGTGACAAGCAGGGACAACAACAAGACGCGGCAAGGCAGATAAGGGCGCCCGAGAGTACGACAGTGATGGGCGAAGCGAATGCGGTGCAGACACGCCAACAAGACAACACAACCGGAGGCATACATGGTCACATATCGTACTGTCCGACAAACAAAAGCAGACGCGGGCACGGCCTACCAAAGCCGAGTGCAAATTCCGCACCCTGTGGCGTAGGGCTAGTAAACATGTGTCAAGAAAGACCCTGCCTTCAACTAACACAACATCACATATTTGCAACACAAACCACACAGGTCCTGATAGACGCGGGCCTTGACAAGGAGATCAGAGATGGCGACTGCCGCCGGACGGCGCTGTCAACCGCCGCCGTATGCAACAACGTGGCGGTCATGAAGCTGCTCGTCGCCAACAAAGTCGACATCGAGTCCCGGGATAAGGTAGGCGGGGCGTGGGGGGCGGTTGGGCGGTTGGGTGGTTGGGTGGTTGGGTGGGCGATAGGGTGCGACACATTGGCGTCGTGGGGGATCACTAGGGCTGTGCTGTCACGGTGTTATGATGGGCCATACGTGCGGTGCAAGGTGCATCATACATGCGGCGCGGTTGGGCTTTCTAGGCAGGCTCGAAGTCATGAAGCATGAGTGGGTTGTGTCTTGGCTGAACACACAGCACCAGTCAGCGGCAAGTCAAGCGGCACCTCTTGCCGCTGGCGTGACCCGGCCCTCATACGCCCCTGCTACCAACCGCTGGGCCCCGGAGCCTGCGTAAGGATGCCCACCTCCCTGCACCATTGTATGTATGCCTCCATTACGCTTTCTTCGATTTCCACGGCTACCATGCATACCACGCAGACATTAAAAAACCTCACACACAGACACACACACACACACACACGCTCACATCTTACGTGCTCTTTTCAGGACCTCTACACGGCGCTGTGCTACGCCGCAACATGCAACAAGTACGAGGCCTGCGTGTACCTCATCAACGCGGGCGCCAACGTGAAGGTCAAGACCAAGGTGCGTGCGTGCTTGGTGTCATGCTTTCGTGCTTGCGACAGGGGCAGCAGGGAGGCGTGTGCGATCAGGGCATAGCTGCTTAGAATCTAATCTATTTCAGGCGGCGGCGGCGGCATCATACTCGGCTCGGGCAGGCCGGAGCTGCCGGGGTGGGTGGGTGTGTGGGCAGGTGGACTGAGTGACTTGTTTAATTCATGCTCCGGGGTTTCGCAATGTCGCGCCGTAATAATGGTCACCCCCCTCCCCCCCTGTCAACGTTGCTACAATTCCATGTACCATCATTGCAATCCCCCCCCCCCCGCAAAACCCGCAAACCAGCCCGCCCTTGCTGCTTTCTCCCCCTCACGAAACCTTTGCTTTGCACTGCTTATTGGCCTGCAGAAAGGACACACGCCCCGCGAACTCGGCGATGAACGGCGCATCAAGGACCTGTTTCCCAAGCCTCAAGGCGGCTTACTATTCTTCTAGGCGGGCGGCGGTAAACGAGGCCGCTGCTAGAAGTTCCGAACCGCTTGATCGCCATGCATACTGTATGGCATGCAGCCTGCAAGGCGTTCGGGCGCACCCCTGTTCGGGCGCATGCTGAATTGAAGGCATACTACGCATCCCACACACCACCTGCAGGGAGGCGTCGACAGATTGGGTACAGCAGCCCGTACACGGCATGTCACATGCGCTCGTCCACGTGACGGGCATCACGCATGGATTGAGCTCAAAGTCGTTGGACCGGGTCCATGCCTACACTGCCCCTTCCTTGCACGCAATTTGAATGAGAGCGTTACTTACAGTATGCGCACCTCAGTAAACGGCCATCGTGGCCACGCGCTGCGCCGGATGTCTTTATGGCATGTGCATGCGATTAGTGCTTGCTCGATGCAGCACAAACACAAGCTGGTGCCCTGCATTCTGCATGTCTTTGATTGCTGGAGCACAGTCAAGGAGTTCACGCGCGAGCACGCGTCACGTCTTGCTTTTAGGTGGCACTGTTATCTTCGTATGCTGCTTTCTACTCATGATGGGACGCTCTTTGTTGTGTATTGGTGCGGGCTGGCCCACTAGTCACATGCATGAGACTGGACGCACGCTTGCGGTGGATTGGTGCGCTAGCGCGTGCGGAGGCTGCTGCCTGCTGTGTTGCGCAGGGAGATCCTTTGACCGCCGGGGCGCAACAGTGTGGGCCAGTGAGTAATCCTGCGCTGGCGAATAGGTTTGTTAATGAGCATGTTACATGGCTTGAAGTCCATGCGGCCCCACTAACTCCTTTGAGTCCGGAGGCGAGGTTTGTTAAGGAGGTGGGGCAATGGGCTGAGCTGTGGTGCAGCTGTCTGCCGTGGTTGTGCACGACCGGGCACAAGAGATGTGCACTGCTGTGTGCGGTGCTGCAGGCAACAATTGTACCGGTGGACTGGAGGTGCGTGCGGCTTGTTTCCTGGTGCCGGCTAGGGCCCAGGCGGATGCGGGGCCACGCCCTTGTACGGGCGAGCCGCCGCACCGCTAGCACTGCATGTGCCGTTTGTATGCCGCCAGCCGCTGTCACGAGTCATGACCGACCACTAGCCGGGCGGCGGCGTCAGAGTGCAGGAGCGAACCAGCACCGACTGAGCAATGTGGCCATGCAAGCGAAAGGGAAAGAGTGTGGGATAGCCATGTGCGTAAGTGCATTCGGTGGAGCGGGCTGGTGCATCTGCGGGCTGATGGCCGCGGGTGCATCATGCATGCGTACCGTGCGTGCCGGCCAGGGGCAGCATGCCCGCCGATCGACTGTTGCTCTCCGCGCGGGGTCCACGCCCTTCCAGGCTACTACCGTATGTTGATGCCGACTTACCACATCCACCAGGGGTGGATGTCCACTCAGGACCAGAGCTGCGTGCCTGGGGCCAGCGCTGCTTTCCACGAGAAGCGCGCGGGGGCAGGTGGCAAGGGTTGGTGGCAGTTAGGCGTGCTGATAATGCCGGTAGTGACGAGTGTCCGCGGTACCGTGGCCTCCGTATTGTGGCCGCCACAGTCCTGGGCATCCCCACTACCAACCCCCCCGCCCCACCCGACCTGGACTGCAAGCAGCGGACGGATGAGGCCACCCAGCGGTTGGACAAGATCAGCCAAATGCAGCTATCCATGTTTGGGCGGGCATCCAGTTGCCAGGCTAGTAGGCCGCAACCAAGGCCCCTCCCATCACGCACGGTCGGCGGCTGACCGCACACACAACATGCTCACCGACCACACAACATGCTGAAACCCAAATAAACACACCGACACGCACGTGCCAGTGCTGGTATCAGAGGCCCATCAGGGTTGCAGCAACCCCAGAGGGTGGTGGCGCACAGTTGGTCCCCTGGCAGCTTCAGATGGTCCTTTCGGGACTGTCCCCTCTTGTCAGCCCGCATTCATACATACCTTACCGCCGGCCGCCATCCAGTCTCGTAGCCCATATGCACAAACGCCGCTTTGCTCACTGATGCGTTCCATGCATCCGTCCGTCCCCAGCCAGGCCCCGCCCTGCCGTACCGCAGTCCGCCAGGCCGTTTCTTCACCACACCGCACCTTTGCGCTTATCAGCCCGCAGCCGTAAGCCTGCAGGCGCTCAGCTTGGCCCCTGCCATTTCACACTATTCACACTCAACCCTTGTAACCCGCAATCTGGAGCTCTAACAGGAGAGGAAGCACACGCGTGAGTTGTAAACTGATTTCAGCGCCAGAAACCTCCAAACTGCCAAACGGACTACCGGTGCTGCGTGGCGAAATGCTCGCCTACCCAGTTGGCATTGTCATATGGTATATAGCGAAGCGTTCCAAGGGGGGCCTAAACCCTAAACCCCCTGAATCACCCCTGCCCGTGGCTGCGTCGATGCACGGAGCGTCATCCTTGCAGGGCCATCAACAGCAATTGACCTACGCGACGGCAACAGCTCAATTGCCTGTCGACTTGTTCGGCTGCACCAAGCTAAACTGTTGCCCTCTGTGCATCATACCGCCGCCAGAATCCCCCGGCGCTTCTGTCGTCACGAGATTTGCTGAGGCGCGCTGGTCGCCCTTGCCGCCGTCGTGTGTCTCATTATTGCCCAACACTTTGCCAGCGCCGCCACCAACCGCACCTCCGGCAACAGCGTCCGACACACCGTCGTGATCAGTGAATTCGAGCATCCGCACCAGGGTCAGGAAGAAGTGATTGAAGACCTGAATTCACATGCGCGCGTAGTACGTAAGCAAAGATTGGGCATGGGGTGCGCGGCCTTTGACTGCCCTGAGCAGTGAGCACGCCACGACGTCTTACCACAAAAGCATGCACCGTGAACACGACGCCGAGGCCAATTGCAATTAAAAAGAGTACCGCCCCGTACAGGAGGTATATGAGCGAGACTATGCCTGCAGGGCGGCGCAGGGGCGGCGCACGTAAAGAGGGCTGGCAGTTCATTCTACTTGCCAAAGGGTGGATGGGTGGGGGTTCACGGCCAGCAAGCAGGGCTCACGTTTGCCGCGATACGACCGACTTCCCAACGCTCACCTAGCATGATCAGAAAAACGCACGTATTTACCGCTAAGACAGATTCGAAGTAGAAGCACCCTTTGTAAGTGGCCAGGAAGTCGATCAGCTTGCCCGGGGGGCAGCACAGCATGCAGCCGTACGTCTGGCCACACAGGTTGACGCAAGCGAGGGCGGCCCTGGTTCGAAGGTGCGAGATTTGAGTGGCATGGCAAGAATCGATATGTGCAGGGCCTTGACGACAGGGCGGCACACAGGCGCACATGACGAAATGTGGGCGAAGCCCGCATGGGATCCAGACATTGGTCAGGCCGGTGGCGCCGATAAGCCACCACCACGTCCAGTTCCGGCCAGTTGTAATCGAGTACAATACACAATCCCTGTTGGAGACAGGGCTGCACCCTTCCATACGGCTCTCGTTGGTCTAGTGAAGTCCCTATCCTCGCACCCGCTGGACATCAGCAACCCTCTTCCCGTCACACCCGTCCATGGGTGTGGGTAAGGTGCTACACGAAAGCACACTGGTGCCGTGCATTGCTGGTGTTCAGGAAGTACGGAGCGCTTGTGCTCACCCCACGTGCGCTCACCCCAGCGCCAGGAATTGGGAGATGACCAGCACATACCTGCAGACACACACAAGGGGTGCTTGGCGGGTTTGGTCCGTCGTTTTTGTTGTTTAACATAAGGGGGAGGTTCTTAGTCCGCCAAGTCCAGGGCGTCGTGCTGCAAGATGCTCCGGTGCGGCCCGGGCAGCCCCGCACCGGTCCGTGCCCTTCCCGCTCGCACCCGCCCGCACTCTCACAAACGCAACCCTCCCGCCCAGCTGCAGCCCGACCGAGCATTCGGGAGTTTGGCCAGGCGTTTGGGAGTCCGCGCATGTCCCGTGCGCATGTGCCACACGTACTTGGCTTGCTCGTTGTATCTGCCACCAGCGTAGTTGCTGGGCGCGAGTAAAAGAATCGCGACTGCAATGGTAGCGAGAAGCGCAGCGACGACGCCGTGCGCTGCAATGTCGGACAAGCAAACCTCTTTCAGCCGGTCAGCTCCTCCCAAGCGCTCCTGGACTCGAGAGAAGTATCGTCGCGTATCGTTCGGGTCTGGAATTACCAAACTGATAAGGTTCTTGATCCATCCCTTCCAGCCTGTTTGTCTCAATGCCGCGCCTCTATTCGAAACTAACTCAGCAGGGTGCACGCTCATGGTTGGCCCCGGAGACAGGCCACTCGGCCGCCGGTAGTGGTCGGTGGTGGGTGTGAAACTGTGGACGGGGTGTGAACGGGAATGCCAAAAAACACGCTACCCATGCACACGCTCCCATGCTCATTGGCATATTCAGAGCGCGGCAACCCGCCGGTCGAGCTGTTAAGTGGCACCTAAAATTGCTACTTTAACTAGCTGTGCTAGCGTAGAGACAAACGGAGAGCTACTAGGGAGGATTGCAGGCGCTCGCTGCGAGCAATTTGCCGCCTCTTGTTGGGAATCTAGTCTTGCAAACTGTGCATAGTGCACTTGCGCTTATTGATTGCGGCGCGCCATGGCGAATTGCCGGGCGAGCGCTGCGGTTGGAGCGCTCGCGCTGGCGATCCTCGGTGGGCGCGGGCGCGGCAGCAGCGCGCGCGTCTAGAAACTGCCTTAGGGTGACTCAGGATTGGTTGGGAGGCACGGAGGGAAAGTTGTGGGGCAATGCATTTGTGCTGCGTGCCCGCGGGGCAACAGCTTGCCAGCTCCAATAGGCCATGCTGTAGGCAGTTCGATTCACTTGCGATTTGGGCCGACTGCCGCCTGAAATTCCCGCGCCTGTCGAAAGGCGCGTGGCCTTTAACCACCCGTCACGTTTCACGCTGCGCCGACCTGGCCGAGTACGGTCCGCTGACCCCTGCGAGCAGGGGAAGCGCTGCCCCCCCCCTCTGCCCCCTACCCTACAATTCCCACACTCTCCAATCCCTTCACCCCCTCCACTCCACTCCACCACCACCACAATCACCATCACGACGTGCACGCCCCCTCCACCCGCAGTGGCCGCTTGCGTGGATGGCGCGCGGTTCGGCGCCGGCGGCGGCGCCGGCAGCGGCGGCGCGGGCTGGCCGGGCCCCTACGGACCTGACCGGCCCGACTCGGGTGAGGACAGCTGGTGCCTGATGGCATTGCCAGGGGCCGCTGACAGCTCACTCACAGGGGTTGTCGCGCGTATGGTACGTTGACGCGTGCCCTGCTGGCGAGCGGCGGCTTGCAGCGGCGGGCGCGAGGCGGCCCTCCACCCGCTACTGCAACACACACGCACACATACCCTAACCTAACCCCGCCCTCCAGCCCCCCTCCCCTTTCCCCGGTTCCCGCTGTTCCCGGCATTTCGTGCTCCTCAACTTCCCAACCAACGCGCTCCCTGCAACACTCCCCCCCTCCCCCCCCCCCAGATGGCCCGCTGCTGCCCATGAGCAGTGGCGACACCATCACGCTGCGCTCCGTGGGTGAGAGCGCCGAGGGGCAGGGGCAGGGGAGGGGATAGCAGGGGGGTCTGCACGGGTTTGTACGGCCCACGTGACGCGCGCTGCGGAGGGGCGCTTACGGTATGCGCATAGGCTGCTCTCAGGACACCCACCACCCGCCCGCTGGCCACAACCAGCCCTGCCCTGTCCTGTCTCGGGCCCTGCATCACCCCCACGACCCTACCCGGCCCCGACCTGCTGCCGCCGCCGCCGCAGCGCTGGACGCGCCCTGCACCGTGCGCGACGTGCCCGCCGCCGGCTCCGGGCCGGACTCGGAGCCGGCCCTGCGCGCGGTGCTGTCCTGCCAGGGCCCCGACATCGGCGGCGCAGCTGGGCAGGACGACACCGCCGCCGCCTCCGGCACCGCTGTGGGCCCGCTGCTGGTGATTGGCGCCGACTTCATGTCGGAGTCGCTGGTGGCGGGGGCGTCGCCCTTCTACCTCAAGAGCCAGACCACCAACCGCTTCTGCGCGCCGCAGCCGCTGGCGGGCGCTGGCGCGGGCGGGCCGCTGGTGGTGACCTGCAACAAGGTGCGCGTGCGCGTGGGCTGGGGAGGGGCGCATGGGCGTGGGCGTGGGCGGGTATTGGATTGGGGGCAGCCACCATGCAGGCATCGGGGCGCGTGGGCTGTTCGCCGCCTGCAGCTGTAGCGCCTGCAGCTGTAGCCCCACTCCCGCCGTCTCTTCTCCACCCCCAATTATTTGAGCCTCACCACCACCACGCCCTCCCCGCCGCCTCGCTCAGATGCACTACGACGCCTCCTGCCGCTGGGTGGCCACTCTGAAGCAGTCGGCGGACCCGGACCAGCCCCAGCCCACCGCGGTGAAGGCCGGCAAGGGCGGCGCGGGTGCTGGTGCCGACGCCGATGCCGATGCCGACGCCGACGCGGATGCCGTCATCATGTTCCTGCACCCCGCGCCCCGCTCCTCCCGGTACGAGGGCGGCGGCGAGGGCGAGGTGGTGGAGCTGATGGGCTGCGCGCCGCGCGGGCGCCAGGGCGTGGTGGTGTGCGGCCGGGAGGTGGACGCGCAGGGCCCGGCGGCGGAGCTGCAGGTCACCTCGTCCGGCGGCGGCGGAGGTGCGGCGGTGGGAGGTTGGGGGGCGTGGGGCGTGGGGAGTTGGGTGCGTGGGGCAGGGCAGCGGTACGAGGAATGGGGCAAGGGGCACCGAGATTAGCAGCCCCGTGTTCGCCTTGGCTGTCCATTCATTCACTGCAAGGCTTGAGCACTGACACTTGATGGTTGCCCCTCCATGCGGCCACAGGCTACCGGCCCGACCCCAGCGGCGGTGGCAGCGGTGGCGACGGCGACTACCCCGGCGGCGGCGGCGGCGATTACCCGGGAGGCGGCGGCGACGACTACCCGGGCGGCGGCAGTGGCGATATCCCGGGTCTGCCCGACGGCGGCGACATCCCCGGCGGCAGCGGTGGCGGCTGGGTGGCGCGCGGCGCGGACCACAGTGGCACTGCCGGCGGCTACCGCCCGGACCAGAAGAAGGGTGGGTGTGGTCGGCACACACGACAGAGGCACAGCCTCCAAGCTCCCACACACACACGCCGCACACATGCCCACCCGCCCATCGCCCGCCACACCCACCCACCCTCTACCCACCACACGCACAGGCCACAAGCTGCCGCTGCACAGCGGCGCCACCGTGCTGCTGACGTGGCCCTCCCGCGACAAGGCCTGCGACACGCCGCCCGACCAGCAGCCCTGGCTGGCCGCCTCCTCCACCTCTGCCACCTCCACCCCCACCTCCGGCCACGCCTGCGCGCTGGGCGGCCTGGTGAAGCGCCTGGCCGCCAGCCTGGCCGCCAGCCTGGGGCTGCAGCCCGCCGCCGCCGCCAGCACCGCCGCGCCTGGCTCAGCCGCCGCCGACTCCGCCGACGCCGACGCCGACGCCGTGTCCTGGCCCAGCGGTGACGACTACTACGACGGCGGCGGCGGCGACGACCCGCGCCGCCTGGTGGTGTACTGCAACGCCAGCAGCGACCCGGCCCCGCCCCAGAACTACCCGCCCTACGCCGCCAGGAGCGGCGCGGCGGCGGCGCCCGCCAGCGGCTCCGGTGGCGCCGCTTCGTGGCAGCAGCGACTGGCGGCGGCGGTGCTGGGTCGCCGGGCTGCCGCGGGCTCCTGGGGCTCCTGGGGCTCGGCGGCGGCCGGCTCCAAGCCCCAGCCCAAGTCGGTGCTGGGCGGCTCGCAGTGGGACACGGTGAGCGGCGGCTGGGTGCGCAGCGGGCGCAGCGGGCGCCTGCTGCTGCTAGGCTGGGGGCCTGGGGCCGGGGGGAGCGGAGGTGGCCCGCCGCCGTCAACCACCGGGCCTCGGCCGGCTTCATTTTTTTCGTAAAGCCCCGTACATCCCGTAACGACTTCGGTGGACTTCGGCGGGTTTCCAGTACCTGCTGCACCACTTTCCTTATTTCTCCAACTTGTCAGTCTTGCAAACCCCCTCCCTGGTTCTGGTTTCTGGAATACACTACCTCCCCACCCCCCACCCCCTTCAGGCCGGCTTCGTGCTGCTGGCCGCTGACTTCACCACCCACGAGCTGGTGGACGGCGGCGAGGTGTTCCTCAAGAACCAGAACAGTCGCAAGTTAGTGAGCGGGAGTGAGGGCGGCGGGGGCGGCGGGCGGCGGCGGGGGCTGAGGCGGGCTGATGGCGATTGGCGTGCTGGTGTGCGGACCTGCGTGTGTGTGCAGTGCGGTCCTGAGGCAGTGTGAGCTTCCTGCCCTGCTGGCCCAACGCTCCTCCTCGCGCGAGCGCCCCGCCGTTGCCGCCTCCTCCCTGCCAGGTTCTGCCGGCCCGCGGGCTCCGGCCACAAGGACGCCGCCGCCGGCCTGACGCCCGGCGAGCTGCTGTGCGACTCCATGACCTCCGGCGAGGACACGCGGCTGGTGGTGGAGCTGGTGGACGAGGACGAGGACGACGAGGTGGCGGAGGGGGCGGAGGCGGAGGCGGAGGCGGAGGCGGAGGGGGCGGAGCGCGGCCGCCGGCTGCTGCACAGCCACCATGGCGAGGAGGACCACGAGGAGGACCACGACCACGACCATGATCATGACCACGACCATGACCATGATGATGAGGACGAGGACGAGGACGAGGATGACGAGGACGAGGATGACGAGGACGAGGATGATGACCAGGAGGACGGGCGCCACCACCACAAGCAAGCCCACGCCACCCAGCAGCGCAAGGGCGTGGCTGCCTCGGGCACGGACGGCGGCGACTGGCCCTCTGGCGGCGGCGGCGACTGGCCCGGACCTGGCGGCAAGGGCGACAAGCCTGTGTCAGTGCTGGTGCGACTGCGGCTGCCGGGCAGGAACGGCAGGTGCGTGCGCGTGCGCGTGCGATTATACATGGCTGTCAGGGGCGGGGGGTCGGGGCATGGACTGGGGCAGCGGGGCCGGGCGGCGCTGCGACTGCTGTCATCATGGCCCCTATTATAGATTTACGAACGGTAGCTGCTCCCCGCTGCAACCCCTACGTGTCGGCTAGCAGCCCGCCCGCCGTCTCGCCCACACACCCCCTTGGCGCCTCCCCCTACCTGCCCTGCCTCTCGCCAGGTACTGCGCGCCCGACCGCAGCCGCCGCGGCTCGCCCATCCTGTGCGACATGCGGCAGCCGGGCCCCGCCGCCACCCTGCGCCTGGAGGACGCCACCCCGGGCGGCGGGGGCTGGGGGCCGCCCTACGCCGCCTAGTGCAGCGGAGGCGAGGCGGCTGGCTGGGGGGAGGTGTTAATGGCGCGGCCGTGGCGGGGCGAGGAGCCCCTGGGCAGCCGCTTGCAAATAGCGCAGGGAGTGGGACAGCGACTATGGAGTCACTGTTGCCCTCTGTCGTGTGGAGCGCCGCAAGGGGGGCGCTCCGAGTGCTGTGGCATCCAAGCGAAGGGCAAAGGTTATGTGGTGTATAGAAGCTGGGTGGCCGGGTGCTCGCCTGGTCGGGAGAGGGTTGCCAGAGCTCAGTTGACGTGGCGCCGTATGATGTGTGCGTGTGTGCATGAGTGTGCAGTTGTGTGTCTGTGGAATCGGGTGTTGGCTTCGCGGTTCAGCTATGCAGCATGATGCGGGGTAAGCAGCACCTACTGGTGGGATTGTACCGTCAAGTATCATTGTTATGAGAAAATATGTCTGCTTGCGATGGGGCTGTTAGCGTTGTGTTTGCTAGAGAATGCGAATGCTGGGGGGCGCTGAACTCACAGCACCGTCCGCCTTTACGGGAAAGCACGCTGCACTATCAAGCGCGGCTTTTTAGCGGCTGTGGACGACATTCATGTCCTTGCTTGGCGATTAGTACTCAGTCACATGTATCCCTTTCAATAGCTCGCGGCACGGTGTGTGCAGTTGATGTGCATGTACCCGTCCAATGTCACTGCACTTGCGGATGCAACACCGTCTGCGCGGCGGGATTTTGCAGGTTTCCTAAGCGTCGCAGCCCAGGGTGTTTTCGAGGGTGTTGCTATGTGCCTTGCAATAACCATTGCTTGTTGCCAGAGTATTCCTTGTTGGA
This sequence comes from Chlamydomonas incerta, assembly GCA_016834605.1. Taxonomy (NCBI): domain Eukaryota; kingdom Viridiplantae; phylum Chlorophyta; class Chlorophyceae; order Chlamydomonadales; family Chlamydomonadaceae; genus Chlamydomonas; species Chlamydomonas incerta. The sequence goes on from JAEHOC010000025.1 coordinate 1,356,927, forward strand.
TAAGAGGTGGCACTCCCAATCGTTCCTTGTTGTTGGTGTGTTCCCATGGCATCCGTGTCTAGCTGCTCTTTTCAAATGACTGAATGGTGGCTGCCACTACTGCCCGGTGCTTAGCTCAGCACCACTGATGCCACCGGCCCGGGCCAGAGGTCAGCCCGCAGGTGTAACACTGCCCGAATATCCTCAGCCGTCCTCGGCTATTCCCGGCTGTCCGCCCGCAGCCACAGTCCCCTGCCTGGTACCCTGCTTGTCCTCGGGCAAGTAGGCAACGCTTCTCAGCTGGGAACTGGCCGGCTGGCCCTGCCCTCAAGTCACCATCCTAGAGTGCCCTACTCAAAGCCCGAGGGCCCAACAAAGCTAGCCCCACACGCGACCGTGGCCCCTGGCTTCCGAGACAAGTCGATCTTGGCACCTCAACTCCCTTGCCAGGCCGCCCCGCGGTCGCCCTGGCTGGGGGTGGCAGCGTGCCAGGCGGCAGCGGCGGCGCCGTGGTGGAGGAGTTGCAGCTGAGCGCCACCGGGGGACAGCCGAGGACAGCTGAGCGGGCGGGATGGGACAGCCTGGGGATGGGGACGGGGACAGACGAGGGCAACCAGGCCGCGCCGTGTAAGCTGCGCCGTCGCCTGGTAATCCCGCTGAGCGCTGCGGCGCTCCCCATCATCGCCGAAGCATCGCCTGTTCATGCCGGCGCTATCTCTGAGCTAGCCTGGGCTAGCCTGAGGTTTCGGAAAAGGCCACGGCCCTGTCGAGTGTCGACAGAGGCAGGCATTGTGTGACTGTGACTCCAGGTTACGTCGCCGTGTGTTGCAGTTGGAACCAGGCCGCAGCACGCAGCCTACCCGAGTACCCGTCAACCTTGCTACCAGTACCAGGCTGCCGGGCCCAACGGGCCACTGTTGAGTGCACCCGACACTAGAAGGGCGGGGGCAGATTGGCAAAGCATCATACAACTGCTGCGTGCAGACACACGTTCACTATACGTACTCAGCAAGGTGATGACATGTGATGAGGTGCGATGAGGCTGGAGGTAGGGGGATACACAAAGCCGTCCAGATCCAAGTCTGCCGACGAGGGGAAGCCCCTTCGAGGGCCGATAACTTTCATACCCGCCCCCCCTGCATTAGGCGAAGGCGGCCCTGTCTAGTACACAGTGCGGGCCAAGGTGCGCGTCGGACCCTATTGTGGGCTTGTGCATTTCACGGGCAGGCATTGATGCGGTGCCTGCAGCGCGCACCGTGACGTGTGCTGTGGACGTGTGAGAGTGTGGTTAGCGGGCGTGCCGTTGCGTTACTTCTCACTCGGGCCGATGGTGCTCACACTTGCATTGCTGTCTGGCTGTTGCGCGGTGATGCATACTTCAGCGCGGGCGACGCCTGAGGCGTCGGCCCGCGGAACGTACCTTCATACATTCACTTAGGCTAGTGAGATCGACCACCATCATGCTCTCTTTCTAGGCCTAGGGCGAGTGGAAGGGCCGCAGCCGGGGTCCATGTAACACACATCGGAACAGCAACGGGAGCCGGTCTCTCTTTCCCCGACGGTCCAGTAGCTGCACTCCAGTCGTCATGCACCCTAGTTTGGCCTGGTCAGCCGAGCTAGCCAGCACACAGCTCTTGCGCGGCGCTGCAGAGATGTGAGGTAGCTGGAGCGGAGTGGCGAGCTCCCACCGGCCGCGCATTCGCCAGCGTGCGCAGCCGGGCGTCACTCGCGCGAGGATGACGTTCCGGGTTGGGGCCCGTCATGCGGGCGGGGAGCGGCGCCTAGGCAAGCGGGGCGGGTAATGGCAAAGCATTTTGCAGCTACAGAAATACCCAGCATACCGGTATACCACCGTGGCAACAAGCAGCGTATGGCCGGCTGGGAGGCAGGCTGGGGGGGGGGGGCAGGCGGGGGGGGGGGGGGGCAGGCTGGGGGTCAGTGGCACGATGCCGCACGATACCCCATGGGCGCGGCGCAATCTCGACGCGCTTCAAACGGCCGCCGCTCGCAGTAGTCCAAGCACTGGCGCTTTGCGCGCTTAGGCTCTAGCGGAGTAGACTTTCGAACACGCGTCTTTCCGCGAGCTAGGAGAACCTTCCCGCCACCTGCGACCATTTGAGTCTCACTTCACGCTTTGACCAAAATGGACCCCGCTGCGGCCGTGGCGGCTATTGCCGCCAACCCAGCCGCTTTCACGGAGCTAGTTGCGCAGTTGCAGGACGCAGACAATGACCGCCGCAAGTCGGCGGAGGCTATCTTCGACGCGCTGAAGGAGCAGTCGGACCTATGCATGACCTGCCTAGCTCGCACGCTTCGGACGTGCCCAGCAGTGGAGGCGCGCCTGTTTTGCAGCGTCATGATTCGCAAGGTGATAATTTGGACCGCCCGCGCTGAGGCATCTGGCGGCTTCGTGCTGTCACCTGATTGAGAAATTCAAATGGATGCCTTTTACGCGACCGCCCGGCCTCCAGGTCATATACTACCGTTCGGAGTCGGACCTCAAGGCACCAGTGCTGTGGGATAAGTGCAGTCCGGCTGTGCAGGTAGGATTTTCATCATCACTTTAGGCTCTTACACTGGTCCGTGTGGGGAATTAGCGACCGCGACCGCTGGCATGTGGCGGCTAACGGAAGGCCACAGCACGTCCTGTGCCCCGCGATGTATCAGATGTTACACCATAGGATGGCTCTATCTGTCTGCGGATTGAGGTCAGGATTCAGCTGGTCGTCGCCGACACAATTTGGGGTGTTGCTGCGGCAGATCTTGGCGGCTTCTCCTGGAATCGAACTGAGTTACTGCTCCGATGGGCTTGGTTTGAAGTCCCAGCGCTCGCGTACTCTTTCCGCTGGGGGAGTCGGCCGTGGGCCCTGGCTGGGAGGCACAAGCGAACCCTCACCTCCGGCCCCTGCCTCGCGCCTGCAGACCGGCACCAAGCAGGCGCTGCTGGAGGCACTGGTGCAGGAGCCCGATCGCAATGTGTCCAGCAAGGTGGGCAGGGTGGTTGGGTGGGGGCAGGGAGCGGAAGAGGCCAACAGAGGTGAGCAGCAGCACTGATGCAGGGTTGGGGCGAAGGCAGTTGAGCCTGCGGCGTGGGGAAGAACTACGCCCAAACCAAACCGCTGCATAGCCCCAACTCCACACCTCCACCCCAACCAAACTCACCGGCCCCCAGGTCAGCACGGCTGTGTCGGACCTGGCCGCGCTCATCTACGACAAGGCGGGCTGGCCGGAGCTGATGCCCGCCATCACGGGCATGCTCACCAGCAGCAACCAGCAACAGGTGGGTGGGGCCACCAGGGGCGAGGGGAACGGGCGGCGAGGGCGGCGAGGGCGGCGAGGGGCGAGGGCTGGGAAACGTGGAGCGACGGTTGATGGGGGCTGGGTGGGATGACTGGGGCTGTGGGCGTTGGGCGCTGGCGGTGGGGCAGCGAGGCGGGTTGTTGATGCGGGCGTTCTCCCGCAGCTCCTCCTGGCTAGGCCACACCCGGATGCTGGCAGCGGGACGCGGGGTGGAGCACCGGCTGGGGCACACGGCGCGACCCGCACTGGAGGCGCCCCCACTCATGCCGCGGCACCCACATGTCTCCTCCGCTTCCGCATCGCGCCCCTCCCTCCCACGCCCGCAGGTGGTCAACGCGCTGAGTGTGCTGGCTGACGTGGCGGCCTACCTTGCCGAGCACCTCAAGCCGCAGCTGCCGGTGCGCGCGGGAGCCGGGCGGTGGCGGCGGCGGGCGGGGGGGGGGGTTGAGGTGTCCTTAGGGCAGGGGTACTGGAGAGATATATGCCAGTAAGCTGCAGAGCCTGCGAGCGGGGGCGTGGAGGGAAACGGAGGGTCCTTTGGATGGCGGCGTGGTGTGGGGACGGGAGCGGGCAAGGAATGGCGGCAGGGGAGAGTGCAGGCTGTTGGGGAAGGAAAGTGCAGCCTCCACAACGGCCACCTAACCCACCCCACCACATCCGGCCGCGCAGGACTTTGTGAACATGCTGGTGACCATGCTGAACAGCGGCGTGAAGGACGTGACGGTGGGCGCGGCCAACGCCGCCACCGCCTTCATCGAGGTGGGTGGGTTCAGTTGTGCGGGCGGGGGGGGGCGGGGTGTGTGCCAACTGAGTGGGAGATGCAGTGGGGCTCGCGCGGCTCTGCTATCCGCGCCTTTATGACCCATCCCATTCATTGAGCACGGATCGCATACAAACACCATCCGCACCGCCTCACGCGAGGCCCTGCCCGCACCTTTGCGCCGCCTCCGCCGCCTCCGCGCAGGCGTACGAGGACGCGCGCGCCCGCGAGATGCTGTCGCCGCTGGTGCAGCCCATGCTGGCGGTGCTGGGGCAGCTGCTGTCCGGGGGCGACGAGGAGGAGGCGCGCGGCGTGCTGGAGATGTTCATCGTGGTGGGTGGCGGCGGCAGCCATCCGGCGGTGTACGGGCTCCTAGTTTGGTTGTGTGTGAAGGGGCGGGTACTTTTTTTCCAATGCCCAAATCAACCGGGAGGCGTTTATTCATTCTAATCAGCCATGGGCAACCCAGAACCCACGTGCGGAGGAGAGGTGGTAAGCGTGTTTTGTGGGCAATTTCCAGTCCCCCAGGTGCGAGTGTGGTTGTGACGGCAGGACGGCAGTAACGGCAGGGCGCCGTGTCAACCGCCCTCTCCCCGCTCTCACCCGCTCTCACCCGCTCTCACCCACCCTGTCCTCCCGCCCGCAGCTGGCCGAGTCGTCCGCCCGCTTCCTGCGCCCGCACCTGATCCCGCTGGTGGACGCCATGATGCGCGTGGCGGGCGCCGGCGACAGCCTGGAGCCGCAGACGCGGCAGCTGGCGGTGGAGTTCCTGGTGTCGCTGTGCGAGGCGCGCGAGCAGAGCCCCGGCATGATGCGCAAGGTGGGGGGTGGGGGTGGCGGGGGGTGGGTGGGTGGGTTTGCAGTAATCAGCCCAAGCTAATCCAAACCGGGGGGGGGGCAGGGTATGAGGGTTAGGGGCAGGGCAGGGGGTGAGCGCGGCAGCGCGTAGGCGGGCGTGGGCCTGGGCCACGCATGACCGAGCGTGTCGGCTGGCGGGTCGGGTCGCGGTGCTCCTGGCGCGCGGCGGCTGGTTGCGGTGCTCGCGCCGCCCAGCGTCACCCACGTGTGCGCTCACGCTTAAGCGCTGCCTGCCTGCCTGCCCGCCTGTTGTCCGCATGTGCGCCCAGGTGCCCAACCTGGCGCGCACGCTGTTCGAGCTGGTCATGGGCTTCCTGCTGGACATCGAGGTGAGGGGGTGGTAGGAGGGGGGGGGCAAGGTGTGTCAAGGTGGACAGTGACGGGAACTCTTGGGGCGGGGGAACTCGGGCATGTCAAGCATGGCACTGTGCAGTGTCTGGGTGGGTGGGCCCTGGTCAGGACCTCCGCGCGGGACAGCTCTCTCCACTCCGTTAACACCCCGCTGAACCCGACGCCCGCCCGTTCCCCCTCCTTAGGACGACCCCGCCTGGCACTCTGCTGCGGACGACTCGAACGAGGACGCGGGCGCGGGCGAGCTGTACGACCCCGGCCAGGAGTACCTGGACCGCCTGGCGCTGTCGCTGGGCGGCAAGGCCGTGTCGGACGCCGCCGCGCCGCTGCTGGGCACCTGGATCACGGACGCGCAGTGGCAGAAGCGCGCCGCCGTGTTCATCTGCCTGGCGCAGATCGCCGAGGGCTGCACCAAGGTGTGTGTGGAGGGAGGGAGGCCGTGGGTGTTATGTGGGTGTGCGTGTGCGTGTGTGCGACTGGCGGGGGCTGGTCGCGGTGCCGCGTGGCATGCTGGCCGACCGGACGACGCATAATGCGTTTGGTGTTAGATTTAGTCTGGTATCAACGACCCCCTCCGCCCTCCGCCCCTCCTTCCTGCCCCCCGCGCCCCAGGTCATGTCCACCGCCGCCTACCTGGAGCAGCTGGCGCGCATGTGCGTGATGGGGCTGAAGGACGCGCAGCCGCACGTGCGCTGGGCGGCCTGCCAGGCGCTGGGCCAGATGTGCACCGACCTGGGCCCGGAGCTGCAGGCGCGCCACCACGCCGCCATCCTGCCCGCGCTCATGGAGGCCATGGACAACTTCAACGCGCCGCGCGTGCAGGTGCGTGCGCGACCGCTGCGGGCGGTGCTGCGGGGTTGATGCGGGGGTAATGCGGGGCGTGGGGCATGGACCTCCAACTTCCGTAACCCTGCGACCCCGCTTGACGTGTACCGACCGGCTGTCCCCCTACCCCCGCCGCCCGCCAGGCCCACGCCTGCGCCGCCATCGTGAACTTCAGCGAGGGCGTGGAGGCGGACGTGCTGCCGCCCTACCTTGACGCCCTCATCCAGAAGCTGCTCACGCTGCTGCAGCACGGCGCGCGGCTGGTGCAGGAGGGCGCGCTCACGGCGCTGGCGTCCGTGGCGGACAGCAGCCAGGTGGGGGCGCCGGGCGTGGGTGGGTGGGTGGGTGGGTGGGGCGTGGTGTGGCGGGTGGTCGGGTGGCGGGTTGGGTGGAGTTGGGTGGCCGGGCCGGGGCGGATGGAGGCGGGCGGGGGCGGGGATGCGCTGGGCCCAGGAGGAGGGATGGGCTGGGGTGGGCTGGGGTGGGCTGGGGTTGGCTGGGGGAGTATTGGAGGGCCTGGGCCGCTGCAAGCACGCAAACCCACCCGCATCCGCATCCGCCCGCTCAGTCGGCGCTGATGAAAGATATTCTCCAGCTATTTCTGCAGCCTTCGGGCCGTGCTGAGAGCTACTCCTGAGCCGACGCTGTACGGGCCAACCACTGGGGGCGATGGGGTGTCGTATTTGTCGAGGCAATCGAGGCGATGCGCTGGGGCATGGAGGCCGGCCAGCCAAATCACTGCTCCCGCCAAGCCTTCCTTACCTCCCGCCCCGCTAACCCCCGCCCCACCGGCCCACCCGCGCAGGACCTGTTCCTCAAGTACTACGACACGGTCATGCCGCTGCTGCTGCACATCCTCACCTCGGCCAACGCCAAGGAGCACCGGCTGATGCGCGCCAAGGCGCTGGAGTGTATCAGTCTGGTGGGCATGGCGGTGGGCCGAGACCGCTTCCGAGACCACGCGCGCCAGGTGGGTGAGCGCGCCGGGGCGGGGCGGGGCGGGGCTGGCCGGCCTGCGACCGCGACCGCGACTGGCATCCATAGCAGTGCCGGGCGGCTGTCGGCTGTGGACGTCATGGCAGCGCCCCCGACACCGCTTCCTCGTGCTCGTGCGCTGCGCCGCGGCTGCTTTGCCGCGCCGCCACACTACCCCCAACCCCCTGCGTTACCGCGCCGCCACGTGACGCGCCCCACCGCCCTCGCCCCTGCCAATGTATGCCCCCGCGGCGCCGCCCCCCCTGCAGGTGCTGGCCTACATGCAGCAGGTGCAGGCGGCGGGCGTGGACCCCGACGACCCGCTGGCCTCCTACATGCTGCAGGTGCGGGCGGGTGGGGTGGGGGTGCGGCGGTTGGGGCCGGGGCCATGGCGGGGGTTCCGTGTTTTCTGGTTCGGGAGGGGCGCATGCTGGGCGGTGCGCGCCTCACTCAACGTGCGCCCCGCTGCCCGCTGCCCCCAACACCCCCCAACACCACGCGCCAGGCCGGCGCGCGGCTGTGCAAGTGCCTGGGCCCCGAGTTCATCGAGTACCTGCCGCTGGTCATGCCCAGCCTGCTGGCGTCCGCGCAGGCAGACCCCGACGTGCAGGTGCGGGCCTGGGGCTGGGGGAAGGGGGCGGGGAGGGATGGGGACGGGTGGTGGACGAAAGGTTGTTGGTGAGAGTGCGCCGCCACGGCCCCGCATGCATGCACACCATCCGACAGCTGCCACCCGCTGTTTCGCATACGGGGACGGCGCTGATGAAAGATATTCTCCAGCTATTTCTGCAGCCCTCGGGCCGTGCTGAGAGCTACTCCTGAGCCAATGCTAAGTGCGGATGCCGCGGGGCTGACCTGGCCTGGCCCCTTGCATCGCACCACGCAACACCACAACCGGACCGGGCTATAACGCCCGCCATAGCCGCTAACATTATGGGGCGGAAGCGGAGGCGGTGTGTGTGTGTGTGTGCAAAGATGTGGGAGAGCGGTGGGGCGGGGCTGGAGCTTGGGGGCTGGATGCTTGTCGGCTCAGAGCGGTGTCAGGGGAGCGGGGCTGGCGCGTGCGCCTCTGCAGCATCAGTTCTGCCACCGTCGGCGTTGCTGCTTGTATTACCATATCGATCGTCTGCAGCCCTCGGGCCTGTACTGAAACCTGTGTCTGAGCCAACGTGCACAACCAACTGCATGACTGCCAGCACTGCGCATTAGGCACCCTCGGGCATCTCTTCCCGGAGCCTCCTCGCATTGCTGCAGCTCGGTGCGGCCCGTCCCACTGCCATCACGTCCCACTGCCATACGTAGCTTGCACCGGCGTTTCCGGTCGGCGTTGATGAAAGATATTCTCCAGCTATTTCTGCAGCCCTCGGGCCGTGCTGAGAGCTACTCCTGAGCCAATGCGAAGTGCGGATGCCACCGGGCTGGGCTGGCCCGGTCCCTTGCATCGCACCACACCACACCATGCTACACCCGGGCTGGGCAAGTACCACACCCGTCATAGCCGCTAATATCATCGGGCAGAGGCGGAGGCGGGCGTGGGGGATAGAGCTTGGGGGGTGGGTGCTTGTCGTCTAAGAGCGGCGGCTGGCGCGTGCGCCTCTGCAGCATCACTTCTGTCAGAGTCGGATTATATTACCATGTCCAATATCTGCAGCCCCCGGGCCTTGCTGAAAAACCTTTATGGGTCTGAGCCAACGTGCACAACCATATGCATGACTTATGCGCAACCCCTGCGCATGGGGCACCCTAGGGCACCTCTTCCCGGAGCCTCGTGGCATTGCTACAGCTCGCACCTGCCAGTGCGGCCCGTCCCACTGCCACATGCAACATGCACCAGCGTTTCCGGTCGGCGCTGATGAAAGAAATTCTCCAGCTATTTCTGTAGCCCTCGGGCCGTGCTGAGAGCTACTCCTGAGCCAATGCTTGGTGTGGGTGATTCCATCACGTTGGCCTGGCCTGGCATGCGGTTTGGGGACTAGGCGGGGGCTTCATGATGGCCCCGTGTGAACATGCGTGCATGTATGCATGCGGCACTTATCAGTGAACTGTCACCGTGGGCGTTGATGATTTCATTACCATGTCCAATATCTGCAGCCCTCGGGCCTTGCTGAAAAAACCTTTATGTGTCTGAGCCCACGCCACGCGCAAACGCATGTGCACATCTGCGTTTTCAGCAGTCGGGGCCGACCGACCAGGTACCTGGCGCACCGGAGCCGACGCATTCGGCGCTGATGAAAGATATTCTCCAGCTATTTCTGCAGCCCTCGGGCCGTGCTGAGAGCTACTCCTGAGCCAACACCTGCCAGATCCTGCAGCTCGCCCTGACCCTTTGCCTGCTCTGTTAACCTACCCGTCCCCCTGCCTGCCCCGCCGCCTGCCACCGCCCGCCAGGTGGTGGACGAGGACGAGGTGAACGCGGAGGACCTGCCGGACGACATGGAGGCCATCGCCATGGGCGACAAGTGCCTCATGTACCGCAGCAGCATCCTGGAGGTGAGGGGTGGTGTGTGTGTTGGGTGAGGAGTAGGACGGGGCAGCAGAGGCGGGCGGGCGAGATGGGCTGCCCGCTGGGGGACAGGGGGGCGCCATCAGGAGGTGACGTGTGGGGTCCGGAGTTGAGTGGAGCGCACGAGCTGTCCACCAGTCCGCCAGTCCGCCAGCCGCGGGCGCTCGCGCCCGCTCCTCCTCCGCACCCCGCGCCCCTAACCCCGCGCCCCTAACCCCGCGCGCCGCACCGCCCCCCGCCGCACCCCCCGCAGGAGAAGGCCACGGCGGTCAACATGCTGAGCTGCTACGCGGAGGAGCTCAAGGAGGGCTTCTGGGCCTATGTGGGGCCGGTGCTGAAGCTGGTGCTCAACGGCGTGGAGGGCCAGTCGCCGCTCATCAAATTCTACCTCAACGAGGAGGTGCGCGGTCCAGAGGGTGGCAGGCAGGCGGCGGGGGGGGGGGCTGCAAAGATATGAGAAAGCGGCACAGGATGCACTGAAGACTGCGCCTCGAAGTCATTACCGAATTGCGCGGCCGTCCGGTGGGGGGGGCAGGGGCAGGCAAAGGCAGGCCTGGGGATGTGGTATGACCAGGACTGCCGAGCCGGTGGGGGCGCCGGGGGCGCATGCAGCCGTGTGGGCGGCCGGTAATCGTCGTGCTGGGTCCCTGCGTTCTCCTCCCGCCTCGTCCCAAACTCCGTCCCTGCCCGCCCGCCTGACCCGCCCACCCCACACTGGCGCCCGCTGCCACCCAGATCCGCCGCTCCGCCGCCGCGCTGCTGCCCAGCCTGCTGCGCTGCTGCATCGCCGCCGCCGAGCGCGGCGTGCCCGGCGCCTCGCCCGCGGCGGTGGCGGAGTTCCTGGGCGCCGCCTGGGGGCCGCTGCTGGAGGCGCTGCGCAAGGTGCGGCGCGCGTGCGGGGCGGCAGGGGAGGATGCCTGGGGGCGAGCAGTGGAGCGGACGGGGAGCGAACACGGGGGTCGGGGCGAGCCGGAGGGCTTTTGTGGGCGGCTGGCGAGCTGTTGCTGGTGCTTTCATGGAGCAGCTGTGTCTAATGAGCGTGCAGCTGGTGCCCGTGTGCCACCCGGTGGCTCTACTTGTGCCCTCCGCGCAACCCAACCGTGCACGCACTCATTGTGTACTTCCCCTGCCGCCTTCCCGCGCTCCTCCCTCCCTCCCCCTCCTTCCGGCGCGGCCAGGAGCCTGAGGGCGAGATCCAGGCGGTGCAGCTGGACAGCATCGGCGAGATCGTGGAGATGATCCCGGACAAGGCGCTGCTGGGCGCGGAGCCCACCGCCGCCGCCTTCAAGATCTTTGACACCGTGCTGGAGAAGGTGGGCGGGCGGGGAGGGGGGCGGGGGCGTGTGTGGGCAGGGGGAGGGCCACGCGGCGCCGGGAGAGGGACGATCAAGGCAGATGTTACACGACACGGAAAACTCGGAGGCACGGCGGCGTAGGGAGTTGTTGTTTCGCGCGCGGGTGGCTGTCGGCAGTGATTTGCTTTTATTTCGTACTGAAAAACTGCAGCCCTCGGGCCGTGGCGACAAATGGTTTCTGTATGAGCCGACTGCCACCCAATAGCCCGCAATACGTCACCAATTCATGCATGGGCACACGTATGGGCGCAACGCAACCCCGCATACTGCAACCCCGGCGCTGATGCTTTTCACATATCGTACTGAAAATCTGCAGCCCTCGGGCATTGGCGACATTTATAATCATCTAACTGAGCCGCACAAGGACCTGCACGGCACGCAACCAGTGCATAAAACTCACACACCGACTGCTCGGGCTGGACCTCCACCCCTGGGCCCGCCGCCCCCTAATTCCTTGGCATCACCGCCCCGGCCCTAGCCCTCTCCGCACCACCACCACCACCACCACCACCACCACCACCGCCACCACTTGCTGCCGCTCAGGCCGACAAGCGGCGCGCGGACCGCGCGGGGCGGCGCTCCACGGAGGACTTTGACGCGGAGGAGGCGGAGGCGCTGGAGGCGGAGAACGAGCTGGAGGAGGAGCTGTTCGACCAGGTGGCGGCCTGCGTGGGCGCATTCCTCAAGAAGGTGCGCAGGGCCGGGGGGTGGGGGGGGGCGAGGGCGCCGGGCGCGAGCCGGGCGGCCAGCGGGGTGCGGACAGGTAGCCACGGTTGCGGGCTAGATGTAAGAGCGGTGTCGCTGGTGCGCCCCCAGTGCCCCCCACGGTGCCCCCCCCCTGATCGTTGATTGCCTCGCACGCTAACGCGCCCCTGGCACGCCCGCCCGCCCGCCCGCGCTCGCAGATGGGCGACGACGTGCTGCCGCTGGTGGAGAGCCTGCTGATGGCGCGGTACGGGGCCATGCTCACGGTGCGTGCCGCCTCGCCCGGGGGTGTCGCCCCGGTCATGCCGTGGTGGGGTGGACAATTGGATTGTGACCGGCGGGTGGTGCTGACACCTGCCGCCGACGAACACAGCCGCCCGACACTCGCACGTCCTCACCAACACACGCCCCGAGCCCCCTGGCCACCCTGACGCCACCCCGCCACCTCTTAATCCTGCACCCCCACCAACCCCACCACCCCACCAACCCCACCACCACCACAGGACAAGTCGCGCTCCTCCGAGGAGCGGCGCATCGCCATCTGCCTGGTGGACGACCTGCTGGAGAACTCGCCCGCCGGCATGGGCAAGCACTTTGCAAACGTGAGCGCGGCAGGAGGGGAGGGCAGGCAGGCAGGCGGCGTAGGCCGCAGCAGCGGGCGGGGGCGCAGCGAGGGGCGGGCCCAGGCGGGGGGGCCTTGAGGGCTGCCGGCTGTCTCGGGCGGGACAGGAGTGCGCTGTTGAAGCACATGCTGCAACACCAGCCGGAGCGGAGGGGATGGGGGACAGCCGCGGAGGTGATGCGCCGTTAGCCCCCGCATGCCTTGTGCGCACCTCAACCCCCTCAACCCCTCACTCCCCCCCCCACTAATGATGAATGGACCTCCCCCCCGCTTGCGCAGGTGCTGCCCATCCTGCTGGAGGCCACCCGCTCCGACCACGCCGACCTGCGCCAGTGCGCCGTGTACGGGCTGGGCGTGATGGCGGCCAAGGCGCCGCTGGAGCTGTTCCGGCCGCAGGCGGCGGCGGTGGCGGAGATCATGGCGGGCATCATCCGGCACCCGGAGGCCAAGTGGGTGCGGTGTGTGTGTGTGGGGGGGGGGGGGGGTAGTTCATTCCAGAACCCAAAGCAACTGGGGGGGCCGGGGTCGAGTGGGCGGGGTCGGGAGGGGGATTGGACGGCGGCGCCCGCTGCGGAGTCGCGCCTGGGGGCGGGAGGGCAGTCAATGACTCACAGTGCTCGCTGGGAGGTTGGGGCAGTGAGAGGGGGGGTGCTGGTCCACGCCGCGCCTGGTTCGACCCGCCTGCCAACTTCCGCCTGCGCTCCTCCTGCCTGCCTACCTCACTGCCCGCCTCGCTGCCCGCCTCACCTGCCTGCCGGCCTGCCCCACGCCCCCCCCAGGTCGGAGGACAACGACATGGCCACCGACAACGCCGTGGCGGCGCTGGGCCGCGTGCTGAGCCACCACCCCGAGGCGCTGGGGCCGGACGGCGGCGCCGCCTACGCGCAGCTGTGGCTGGGCAGCCTGCCGCTCAAGGCGGACGCGGTGGAGGCCACCGCCATGCACGAGCAGCTGGTGGGTGGCGCACAGGGGTGGGGCGCACGCGTATGTCTTGCAAGCGAATGGCAAATTGGCAACGCCATTGATGTCGGTAGCGTATGGTGGCCGCCGCGGTGGGCGCAAAACATGGCGGCTAACCATTGGTTTCGCTGGTGGGGCGGGCCGCGCAGGTGGTGATGTGCGAGGGCCAGGACCCGCGCGTGGTGCCGCACGTCGCCAAGGTGGCGGCGGTGTTCGCCGAGGTGCTGGGCGGCGGCAAGACGTACGTGGCGGGGCCGGTGGGCGTGCGCATGGCGCAGCTGCTGCACCGGTTGCAGGGCGCGGTGCCGGGTGAGTGGGGGCGGTGAACTGGGGCTGGGTGGGTGGGTGGGTGCCGGCGTGAGAGGCCTACTGGCATGCATGTGTGCGTGCGTGCACACCGTAGCTGGCCCGCGACCGCGCTGGGCGCCTGCCGCACTACTTTTGTCTCGCGCCGCCCAAGCTCCAAAGCTACGTGCCGCCTTATTGGGTTGTCTTATACCGTCCTCCCCTCCGTTTTCCTTGCTGCACTTGTCTTACCATCCTTGCAATCCCCGCCCCCTTCGCCCCCTCCCCCCCTCGACAACCCCAGCCGAGACCGTTTCAGTTGTGGTGGCCAAGTTCAGTCCCAAGCAGCAGGCCAGCTACGCCGCCTACATGGCCGGCAACATCCCCGAGTAGCGCCGCGGCACAGGCGGGCGGGGCGCAGGCGGAGCAGCGGAGTAGAGCAGGGGGGCGTGATTGCAGGCGATGGGGCTGGGCCTTGCCTGATGGCTGGGCCCCGGTCGTCGTGGGGGTGAGGTGCGGGCGCAGGCATCCACGCAGCAGGGAGCAGTGCGCCTCTGTGTGTTGGGGTGTGAGTGTGGACGTGCTGGCGACATGCATAGCGGCGCAGTGTAGCGCAACAGAGGTACCGTAACTGAGGGGCTGCAGCGGCTGTACCCTACGGCAGGGTTGGCCCTGCCCGGACGCCGCCGGCGCCGAATGTGGTATAAGAGGGTTAGGTAGCAGAGCGTTCCCGTTAATCGCGCACGAGTCGTGTGGCCTTCTTAGCGATCAGTGCGCGCTTCAAACTTGTGCGTACGTGTGCGTGCACGCGTCTGTGTTGGCTTTACGTTACTTAACATCACGCGTGTCCTAGGAGAACGAGCTTGGAGAATATGAGACCAGCAAGTCTGAGGGGAACTTTACTAGGGGGTGCAGGTGGGCAGGACGGTCAACAACCAAGGCGCCAAGGCCCCGCTGGGGGCAGGTTTCGGTGCGGGCGATGCGTGAGCTTGGCTAGGGAGGAATTTACGGGCCGCAGGATTGAGCCTATGGAGCTGTGCATGAGGCACAGAAGCGGAGTGGAATGGAGCATGCGGCTCCTGCGGCTCACACTAACCAGGGCCGGGGCTCGTGTAACTTCCTTGAGCATCCTGCTCCGTGGGCTGTCCCCATCACCCCTTGAGCAACAGGTATGCTTGCTGGCTTGTGCGCCGAGCCAGTGTTACGACCATCTGCCGGCTTTGTCTAGCTCCGCCACCGGCTGCTCTTCCGTTACTTGGGTCAGGCTGTCGAGGGAGCCGCGTTACACACCCGCCAGTGCGAGCGGGCAGCTCTGTCCTCCGCCTTAGGGCCGTCCAAGAGTTGCAGCGTGGGAAAGCGAAGCCTGGATCTGGACTGAACGTGACGTTGCTATGCGCCTGCGCGCCTAGACTTGGCATGCCCTCCGATGACGCCCCCAACGACAGAAAGAGAATGCTTCAGGGAATCCAGTGACATGTCCACTAGAGTTCGTTACAGCATAGTTGTCTGTTCTGTACGTTGCATGGTGTGATCCATGTATCGGGAGTAACGGAAGAGCAGCGCCGGGCAAGGCCGGCGCTGCGCCCTTGTAGCCGGGAGCGCAACGCATGAGCGTCCCCATGGCACAGCCTCATGGCACAGCACGATCCAACCGTGTCACCATCCCGTCGGGCAGCTAGACTAAACCCTGCTCCGCCGGCAGAACGCAATGCCGGCATACTGAGGGCCCCTGCGCGGACAGGGACCCAAGCAGGGACGCCGTGGAAGTTTTGTGCTTGAGAGCTTGTGAGTGGGTTGTGTCAAAGATCGAACTACTTCGCTCTTGTGAGGATTCCGTGCAGCCGCGAAAACCGCCGCAACTGACACGACCCTTCAGGAGGGAAAGGAGGTGCGCGCTCATTGCGGTAATACTGCTGTTATGATAATATACTTTCGACCATTATTTCAGACCTCTCCCAACTCGGATTTGCATGATCATGTGTACAAAAGCCGCAGGACAAGGATCCAATTTGCGCATTGCTGCCAACCTTGCCGAGTCACGCTTAACCTGGATATCTGGGCGCACACAAACTGCTCCACCGCTCCAAACTTCTCCAAACTTCTCCAAACTGCCGCGCAGTGTTGCAACTCCACCAACCTCGCCCATTTTGCGCCTCTTGAGCTCGCCGGCGTCTGCGCCGGTCCCTCTATCTATTTTAGTTCCTGGGTTTGAGCCCCTGTCCATTGTTACACTGCTCCCGCGAGTGTACCGGCGCGAGTTGTCGTGACGACATTCTTTCAGTCGCCGCTGAACAAGCCGACGCACCCGGCTGGAAGCGTGCGTGGCAGTCAGGCTACCATTCTAAGCGTCACTCGGGCTCCCATCAGCAGCGCCAACTCCCAAAAACTTGACATGGCGACCGATGTCCTGGTCAGGAAGGCGCCGTGGTCGCGCGAGGAGGAGGAGGGCCTTGCGCACGCCCATGCGCAGCTGGGCAACAGGTGCGCAGAGGTCGGGGTTGGCTGTTGGGAGGGGGCGTCTAAAATCCGTTTTCTCGTTTGCGGCTTGTACTTCTGCACGAAACTCCCCCAGACCCGGTGCCGCCACTCCCGCCACTCCCGCGACCTTCATCACAGGTGGTCCCAGATCGCGCGCATGTTGCCCGGACGCAATGAAAATGACTGCAAAAACCTGTGAGTGAGGTGGCAGCATCACCAACCGCCGCCGAACATGGACGCACGCGTTCACTGCCCACCCGTTTTCGTGTGAAGCCCCCCGGCTGCGGCCCACATGCACTCGTGCAATTTCAACGGCATGATGCAAATGCGCTTCCTAATCTTTTGACTGAAATGTTCCACATGCTGCATGCGCACCCAGGTGGCACTCCACGGTGCGCGGCAAGAACATAACTCGCGCCAGCCCGCTGCTGATGGCCTACGTCCGCGCCGCCGCCGGGTGCTGCGACACCCCCGAGGCCCGACTGGCAGCACTGGAGGCGGCGCAGCGTCACGTGGCGGCAGAGCTGGAGGCGGCGGCCGCGGCTGAGGCCGCGGAGGAGGGGGTTGTGGAGGAGGCTGCGGATCAGCTTCAGCCACTGACCCAGCCCGGGTACGCTGTGGGGCCGCCCCCCGCCTCCAAGTGCCAGCTGCTGCAGACGCATGCGTCCCTGCCGTTGGCCAGCTCGGGCGGCGCTGGCAGCCACATGGCCGCGCCGGTGCCGGTGACGGCGGGCTGGGACGCGCTGTGGCGTGACAGCAGCGGTGTCATTGGCTGGCCCGCAGCCGCTGATGCAGAAGGTGGGCGCGGGTTGGGCGGGTGCAGCTGCCGCGTATGCATGCATGCATGCGTGTGGTGGGCTGGGGCTTGGATCTTCTGGGCTAATCGGGTCATGGGCTGCTTGGCGGCGCGGCGCAGGCAGTGGAAACTGAAGAGCTAAGCGTGGCGTTGGTGATGGTCGCTTCGTCTCCCGGCACGCCCGCCGCATGGCCCCATGTCCGTGCCTTGAGGCGTCTGCCTTTGCAATCGGGCCCCTCCCAACAGAGCTGGACAACGGCTGCGACCACGGCTGCCAGGACGTGCTGGTTCCCCAGAGCCGCCCCCAGGGCCGGGCGCGCACCGACACGGGTTACCCCACGGCGGGGCCCGCGGACGCGGTTGGCTGCCACCCGTCCGTCTGCCGCGTGCTGTCCATCGCCCTGCCCGCCACAGCCCCTACGACCACGGCTGCGGCTGCGGCTGGGACTGCTGCCGCCTGCCACAGCGCAACCCCCTACGGCACCATCGACTTCCGCCGCCTGGACCTCAACGGCCCCGCGCCCGCCACGCCCACCGCGGCACCTCCTTGCCCGGGCGTCGCCGCCGCCGCCGCTGCCACCGCTCAGGCCAGGGCTGCCAGTGCCGCCGCTTGCTGCGGCTACTACAGCGTCGGGCCAGCACCGGCGGCCGCCGCCGTTGCGGCCTCTGGCGAGTCGTGGAACCCCCTTCCCAACAGCGGTGCGGGCGCGTGCAGCCGCGCCAGCGAGCAGTGGCCACACGTGCAGGACCAGCAGCACCCGCAGGAGGTCCACTACCCGACCTGCTTTTCCCCCAGCACGTCCTCCTTCGTGCCGGCGGCCGCTGCGCCCGGAGCCAGCGCCGGCGGCGGCCCCTACGGCCACATCGACAGCCCAGCCGCCGCCAGCAGCGCCGTCTTCGGCCTCCCACCGCGCTTCGCCTCCCAGCCGCATTCCCAGCCGACCTGCCCCGACTATGCCGCTGCGGCCGCTGCCTCGTGTGGCGGCGGCAGCGGGCTGTGCTTTGATGCGCTGGACGTGCTGCTGGACCAGATCGACAAGATGGATGCGGCCATGCTGGCGGGCATCGGGCCGGTGTCGGAGGCGGCGGCCGGCGAGCAGGGCGGGCTGATCGATGACGCGCTGATGGCGGAGCTGGGCCCGGCGCCCGCAGAGCCGCAGCCGGCGGCGCAGGCGGCGGTGCCGCAGCCGCTGCTGCAGGCGCCCGCGAGCACGAGCCAGCAGGCGCACGCGATGCAGCAGCTGCGCTACCCAGCCACCTGCCTGACCGCCCCTGCGGCTACCACGTTCAGCAGCGGCGGATCGGAGGCGGCTGCGCAGCAGGCGGGTGCGAGTGCCGGCGCGCACACGCCCCGCCATCACCCGGCCCCGTGCCCCGTCACCGCCGGCGGCCTGCGGGTGCGGGTGCAGGTGGACGGCGGGCTCCAGCCGCAGGCGCCGCACGCGCCCTTCAAGTGGGCGTCCACCGGCGCGGCCGCCTCGGTGGCGCTGGCTGCGTCGCCCTGTGTCAGCCCCGCCGCCCGCCCGCACTCCACCAGGGTCGGGGGCGGCGCCGCGACTTCGACCACCTCCTGCTTTGACATCTTTGAGGCCGCCTCCGCCGCGCGCCGCGGCCAGCAGGCGCAGACGTCGGTCGACGGCGGCGCACCCCCGCGCCCCGCCTGCTGCGGCACCCCCACCGCCAGCGCCGCCTCCCTGTCGGCCTTCACCAGCGGTAGCTTTGGGCTGGGCCAGGGCCTGGGTCTGGGCCTGGGCGGCAGCAGCACCACCTTCTCGCTGCTGCTGGGCGGCGGAGGCGGAGGCTCGCGCTGCGGCAGCACCGGTCCCGCGGGTGCCATCAACGCGCTGCAGGGCCGGCCCTCCCGCTTGGGGTTCCTCCCCGCCGGCGCTGACCCGCAGGCCGCGGCCGCTGTGCTGTCGCACTTTCCCACAGTGGCCCCCGGGACCGCGCCACCACTTGTGACTGACGCGCACTGCACGCTGGGCCTGGGTGAGGCGGACATGCAGCAGTTGCTGGGGAGCTTGGATGCGGACTGCGCTTGCGGCGCGGTGGACGCGGGCTGCGTGATGATGGAGCTGTGATGAGAGTGTGCGGAGGATTTGGGATGTCGGGAGGCTCGGCTGGCGGTGGAGCTGGGGTGAGGCGCAGGTTAGGCCGCCCACCCTGGCTCCGCATATTGAATCTCGATACAACTTCGCACTTGCGCCGTGGCCGCCAGGAACTGAACTGCTGAACGTATGGACTTGAAGCAGTAAGGGATGCGGCCAGGATTCATGCCGCCGGGCGATGGCGCGAGGCTCTGCACACCTCGGCGAATGCCAAAAGTTTTGATGAGATTCATTCAAGACGCGCATACGGTATGCAACCAAAATGGATACTGGGCGTGCAGTGGAATGTGCTGCTGTCTGGGCATTCACGCTGCGACGAGCGGTTTGCGTAGCAGGGGAGGTGCTGGCGACATGCCCCGGCGGCTGTCCCTGCCCAGACGCCGCCTGCGCCGAATGGCGGTGGTTTAAGAGGGGTAGGTAGCAGAGTTCCCGTTTGCAGGGTGGCCTGACTGCTCCGACCATGTGGTTGAAAACATGAGAGAGGAAACACGCAGACCATGCGTGTGCGTGCGCGTGCGCGTGCGCGTGCGCGTGCGCGTGTGCGTGTGACGCTCTATGCATGAGTCTTCATTCATATGCTCTATGGCCTTGGATATCCCGCCCACAAGTGCAAGGAGGCTGCAAGACAACGCACACGTTGAAGGTGGGATTGGGCACCTTGTCACGCGTGGACCCGAAAATGGCGTCGACCAATCTAGTGGACGTCAGGTGCCAGAGGTGCTGATGGGTTGTCCTTTATTATGCCCTCGCGCTCGCGTGGATGAATGGCTCAAGACCCTCGACAAGTATAGCGTATGGAATGGGATGGGGTGGCGGCACACGGAGCGCATGTGCAGCTCTCGTGCGTGATCCGTACACGCGGAGGTGGCCCCAGGGAAGTACCCGTACGCACTCGTATGGTGATGATGGTGATGATGGTGATGATGGTGATGATGGTGATGATGGCATACATATGGTGTGTGTTACACGTGAACATGACGGTTACAGAAGTCGGTTGCCGTGGCCGTGACGCAAGCGTGTGTGCGGGGCCCCCGATGTCTGGTGTTCATGTGGGTTGGCGGTCGAGCAGAGCTTGCATGTTGGGGGCGGACGTAACACTAGGTGACCGTGTCCGCGGGCCTGCTGTCCTCGGCTGTCTCCGACACGCGGCAGGAGGAGGGACTGCCGTGGCCATCGGTGCCCGCACGCCGCAGCTGCGGCGATGCAGGAGGAGCACGGCACGGCAGCGCGGCCGGGATGACGACGGCGCTGCTGGTGGTGCGGGCGATCGGCGAGGCGGAGGATGGCGAATTGGCGATGCCTGGCGACAACGGGGCGCAGCTTTGGCGGTCGAAGGCCTCCATACACTTGATACGCCCCACCACGCATGCATTGGGCGGATATGGCCCTGTCCATGCTTCAAGCGCTGGGGACCTGCGGCGTACAGGGGTTCGGGGCAATTTTGGGTGGAGCCTGCTCCGAGTACGGCGGTTGGCGGGTACGGCGATGTGTGTGGTGCAGCCTGAAAGTAGCCTGCCGCTCCGTACCAGGATAAGAGTAAAGGGACGCGGCGTTTGTAGCATGAAGCTCAAGAGACGTTCAGAATTCCCGATGTCGCGTGTCTGACACGAAGTTGTAAAGGTCCACCCAGCGCGTGTCCTGTCCACCCCAGCGCGTGTCCTGTCCACCCAGCGCGTGTCCTGTCCACCCAGCGCGTGTCCTGTCCACCCAGCGCGTGTCCTGTCCACCCAGCGCGTGTCCTGTCCACCCCAGCGCGTGTCCCGTCCGGCCCAGGCTCTGTCCTGTCCGGCCCAGGCTCTGTCCTGTCCGATCTCATCCAAGGTCCCATCAGAGTCCTTCGAGCAGAAAGACAGGCACCCCTTGGTAAACAATTATAGCAAACCCACACGTAATATCAAGCACACACAAGTAAAATGCGTCTCAAGAGCCGCAAACGCAAGAAGTTCAGGCCGCGATGGCGACAGCGAAAGCAGCCGCGCCACAGCAAAGAGCGAGCGCAGTTTACCATAAAGACAACACTTAGACGGGTGTGCTCGAAGCAATCCACCATAGACGTAATAGATCATGTGGCGCGTTATTGGGCGACGCCCTTCCGCTTCCTGGCGGTGGAGGCTCTCCGCGTCTTCACAACCAGGTTGACAGATACACAGCACCTGGACCGCGCCACCTCGTCTGCTGCTGGAATAGTACCCATAACACTCCTGTTAATGTCGCATTCATAACACTCCTTTTCGGGCGAGCTACCGCGCTGCGCAACTGGGGGGTTTCGCCAACCGTGACACGAACCCGCACGTCTGGGGGGTTTCGCAAACCGCAAACCGTGACACGAACACAGAAACCGACAAACCGGCCGACGTCGCTTCGGCACGCAACATTCACGCAGTCTCGGGGTCTCAGATAGAAGTAGTAAATATGCTGCTCAGCTTTCAAACCGTTGGCTACGACGGTCGCTGCGCTACGGAGCAGGGGAGTGCCGCGACGCCCGTTCCAGACTGTCGCATTATGGCGCAGTGCGCTGGCTGGAGCCCGGGTGGTGCGGACAAGCAGCCTTAGGCGCCCCTGACAGTCGTTTATTCAGCAATTGATTTCGTGGGTAAAGTGAGCAACGTGGAAGCTATGGAAAAAACCGCATGGCGCCTTTGCGATTCCTGCGTAAACCAGCGTGTCCGCGCACTGTAGACACTTCTTCTCTCAAGTAAGCTTCGATGAACACACATGCGTAATACATAGGACGTGAAAGGCACTCCTGTCGCAGCTCCTGAGTTTTATGTCTCTCTCAAGCTAGGGCGCAGCGCGTGCACTATTCATCGCAACTGCTGAGCTAATTTGAAACGATGGTCGAGCCCTGCGAAGGCGTCGAGGAGGATTTCCCCAGAAAACTTCCATGGAGTGAAGCCGAGGACGAGGCGATCGTCTATGCCCATGCGCAGTTGGGCAACAAGTAAGCGAGGCAACTGCAACCACCAGGCGTCTCGGCGCAAGCGCCTGCGAGGCGCACGTAGTCAGAAACGCGCCGCGGCTGCCCGCTGCCCTTGTTGTAGGTGGTCTCAAGTGTCAAAGCTCATACCAGGAAGGACGGAGAACGATATCAAGAACAGGTACGTGCGTCAAACTTGACACACGGAACGCGTTTCGGCCAACCTCCGGAAAAAAAACGCACGTACAGCCGAGTCCTGCGGCCACGCCGCGCGTGCGCACGGGCGTGGCACACATGCCCTGCCCTTAATTCGCCTTCAGACCTCATCGAAGAGTTTCTCCGCACGGTCACGCGTGCTAATGATGGTGTCCTACGGTCTTCTTATTCGACTAAGCGCGGCACAAACTAACGCTGTCGATCGCAGGTGGCACTCGACGGTCCGTGGCCGCAACATCACTCGCTCTTCGCCGCTGCTCCCCGTGTATGCGCGCGCCGTGGCGCCCCACTGCGATGACCCCGAGGCGAGGCGGGCGGCGCTGCAGCGCGCACTGCAATACAAGCAGCAGCTGCAGCAGGAAGCGCTGATGCAGCAGCTGCAGCAGGAGCTGGAGCAGCAGGGGCTGCTGCTTGAAGAGCAGCAGCAGGATCAGCCGGAGCAGTCGGTGCTAGACTGCTACAGCGACGATAGCAACGCTGCTGTGGCCGCCGCGGCCGCTGCGGCTGCCTCAGCGGCGGCGTCTTGCTCGGGCGGATGCCCTGCCGGCGGAGTCGCACACACGCCGCACGCAGCGGCGGCGCCGGCGGCCCTGGCCAACCCCATGGACGTCCGCTTCGGAGTCTGTTGCCCGCCATCCGGCCTGCTGCTGCCCCTGTGCCCCGCCGCCACCACGTCCGCCGTGGGCATGGGCTGCGCGGACATGGCCGTCGATGGCGGCGGCAGCGAAGAGGAGGGCGGCTTCGTGGACGAAAGCAGTAAAAGCAGCAGCAACGTAGTCAGGGCATGGGCGCGTGCCGGCACCGCAGGTGCGTGTGTGTGCGCGTGTGTGCGCGTGTGTGCGCGTGCGTGCACCGGGCTAATAACCGGGCACCCCCAGCCGCGCTTACCCTACCTGTCGCCAGTCCTCCTCATTGCCCACCTTGCGTGCATCGGCCCGCACCGCACCCTCCACTTGTTAGTACTCCAGCTTGCTGTTCAAGCGCCGGGTTTCTAGCTTGGCTTACTTCCCCACCTAATCACAATCCACGACACGAACAGGTAACGGGGGCAACCCTGCGTCAAAGAGGCGTGCCCGCACCAACCCCGGAATGCTGCCAGCGGCATTTATGACAGCTGCTGCGCCTAGTCCCAAGTCAGCCACAGCCGCAGCCGCAGCGGCAGCCGGGCACTGCTCCCCCTGGTCGTTCCCAGCGGGACTGGAGACTTCGCCACTCGCTGAAGACACTGTAAAGCTCAGCGGTACGGGCGGCGGTCCAGATGTGCGCCCGGACGACGTGCGCCCTCACCTGCTGCTGCTGCAGCAGCTGCGGCAGGTCAGTCAAACTGCCGAGGCGCCGGCGTCGCCGCCGCCGGCGGTGCAACAGCCCCAGGCTGCTGCTACCATGGGTATGGCCGCCGAGTGGAGGCCCACGACTCCCACCGCCCCCGCGTCCGCACCGTTCTGCGGCCTTGCACACCAGCAGCCGCTTCTGCAAGTGCAGCAGCTGCAGCAGCGGTCGGTGGATGCAGCCGGCACATCAGCAGCAGCCCACAGCCGCCTCAAGCAGCTCGTGGCTTGCAGTGGCTACCCATCGGCCCTGCAGACGGCCCAGGAGCCGGCAGGACTTGAGCCGACCATGGCGCTGTGCCACGCCGCCACCGCAATCGCCACAGCAATCGCCAGCGCCCACATCGGCGGCCCCACGCCGCCCCTCGCCTCCCAGCACCCCAGCCAGCAGCCCCCGCAGGCCGCCGCCCTGGCCGCTGCCCTTGCCGCCGCTGCGGCCGCTGCCTCGTGTGGCGGTGGCGGCGGCGGCGGGCTGTGCTTTGATGCGCTGGACGTGCTGCTGGACCAGATCGACAAGATGGATGCGGCCATGCTGGCGGGCATCGGGCCGGTGTCGGAGGCGGCGGCCGGCGAGCAGGGCGGGCTGATCGATGACGCGCTGATGGCGGAGCTGCTGGGACCGGCGCCCGCAGAGCCGCAGCCGGCAGCTCAGATACAGCAGATGCCGGTGCAGGTGGTGGATGTGATGACGCAGCAGCATGCGCAGCCGCTGCCGGCGTCAGGATCGTCGGCAGGTGCCTGTTGGCCGTCGCCCTTTTCAGGGCCGCAAGGCACGGCAGCGATGGGGGCGCTCCCGTTGGGCGGTCTGCCCGCCCGCCCGAACTCGGCATTCATCGGTTCCGGAGGAGGCGGAGACTCTTCGTCGTCTTGCTTTGACATCTTTGAAGCCGCTGCGCGCCGTGGCCAGCCGGCGGCAGCGGTGCCGCCGCTGCCGCCGCTGCGCACGTCATCGGTCATCAGCACCAGTGGCGGTGTTTCGGGCCCTGTGTGCTTCTACACCCCCAGCAACACACCCACCGCAGCTGCCAAATCCACAGCAAGGACGTTCACATGCACTTTCGACCCCTGCAGCAACAGTACAATATTGTCCCTTCTGCTTGCCGGCGACTCACGCTGCGGCAGCACCGATCCGGCGTCCGCCGCGAGTGCCGGGCAGCAGGGGCAGCGGTCTCGCCTCGGCCTCTTTGCGGCCGGCGGTGCTGGCACCTACAGCAACAGCAGCAGCGCTCTGGCGTACCCTGCCGGGGACGGGGTGGTTGTGACGGACGCGCACTGCACGCTGGGCCTGGGTGAGGCGGACATGCAGCAGGTGCTTGAGGGGGTGGCGGGCGGCGGCGGGGAGGACATGATGGAGCTGTGATGACCGGTGCATGCATGGCATGGCCGCACCACACCAGCATATGCAATGTGTATGTACATGTGTCGAGGTGCGTGTGTGTTTGTGTGTGCTGGGACGGCAGGTTGTGTCGTTCTGTGTAGGACGGCAGGTTGGGTGATGGCTCGCGCGGGTACGTACGCAGCTGCAGCCCAGCAGGGCTGAGTGGCACCTCAGGCGTGGATGGGGAATGCCGGCAGGGGCAGAAGTCAGTTTATGGCACGAACCGGATTCATGGATGAACGTCAATCGCGGCACGTTTTGGTGGGCTTTGAGTGCGCCGGGATGCACGGCAGTGTTGTGCTGCGCCGTGTAGGCCAGCAGCAGCCAGTCAGTTGGCGAGGGCCTTTTGCGCCTGAACCTCGCGGTGGTTTGTGTGCCTGGACACCTTTTTTCTTAAATAATGCGTTTCGGTGCATGCATTCCTATCGTTCCTATCGTTTGCCATGCATGGCCGCCAATGTTGGGCACAAGAGAGAGTGCCACGCTTAATAAATTTGCGCTTTTGGATGCATAATAAGCCATATTAGCATGATGATGAGTGCCACAACAATCAATGTGCATTTGTGTTGCGCGCTTGCCGCGCATGTATGACTTGCGAGTTGACTAAACTTGACTACACTACTGTAGCTATTGCATGTATGGCGCTGTACCGCACTGGGCCGAGCGAGCGACTTTGCCGCCCGCAGCCGCAAAGCAGGCTGGGGGCGACACTGTCGATGTACGATGCGTGTTATGTTGCACGTACGGCAGTGCGCGTGCATGTCTGGTGGTCGCAGCTGCTGGGTAGCTTTACACGTGGCTGCCGGCGGGCGCATGGACCAGGTACGTAGGTGTGACCGCCGCTCATGGTGACCGCTGACAGAGGTAGTAACGGGAGGGGCGCCCTTGAACACAAGTGAGAAAAGATTGTGAGTGTCTGGGTGTGGCTGTGTGTGTGTGCCGCGAGCAAGTGCACATCTACATATGCTCTGCGCTGATGGTTGGACGGAGGGCCTGGGCGGCAGCCTAGGCAGCCATCCCCAGTAGGATGCTGATGCATTGGGACTGTGCCGGCCCACGTCAGGGTGCATCCAGGCATGGCGGGTGGAAGGCTGGAGGACTGCATCTATCACAATTGCGGACTGCTGCAGTGTTGACACTACCGTATTGCTAATGTGCTACTTGAGCCGCAATGGCGTTAAGCGCCGCCCAGGCACCGCATGGATATTTATTTTTGGCCACAGGTATCAGGGTGATGTGGGGCACACCAGCGCTGGCAAGGGCAGTTTTTTTAAAACTAGAGCATGACTACCAATGTCCGTTCCTGATGGCGCGGGTGGAATGTGATGTGTGGGATCATGGGAATTGGCGAGCCGTGTCTCCGTCGTCTAAACGGACATGATTGAACTTTTTGGTGTCGGACAAGCACAGCTCCATGCGAGCGGCCGCGCGGACAATGATGCTGTTCTCGCTGCGCAGTAATGCACGCATGTGTGCATGCTGGCGTGTGAGTGCGTGCACCCGTTGCACACGCTCGGCTCCTTTTTTGTCTTAGGCTAGTGGCTAATCCGAATCAGACTTCCTTCGGATAACCGCGACGTGATGATTTGTGTGTCTGCCAAGGCTGGCAGAAGGAGGCCGGGAACTCGAGAGGGTGAGCCGGCATACCGCGCTCAGCAGCACGGGCCGCCGCTTGCGCGCCTTCCTGCCATGGCTCCAACCCTTCCAAGGAATGATTTTGTGTGTATACACATCGAAATGAATTATGAGCCAGTAACGCGCGAATATCAAGGTGACGACGCTGCTTAGGAACGGCTGAGGATGATGGATGAGTATGCTTGTGGAGCCACACACAGACGCGCGGGAGCGGGCGGGTGGGGCGCGGTGGCCGGTAGGGGATTCCCAGCAGTTGTTCGATTCGACGGAGGTCTGGCTGCCACCACCGTGCGAAGTGATCACATAGTTGTTTTCAGGTGGCCGTTGAATGGTACGGTATACGGTGCAATAATCAATAATTTTGCATGGATTTCGTGCAGAGCATGCCGCACGCATAGAGTCTCCTGGGCTGCAACATGCAGATGGAGCCGGACATCACGGGCACATCACTACATCAGGCCGGCCGCAGCGGCTGTACGCACACGGACGCCGCTGCAGGGGCTGGGCCAGCAAGCTGCAAGCGGTAGGAACGTCGGGCGTCAGGTCAGCAGATAGCACGTACATACCGGGACGCAGCCGGACAGGCGGCGGGGCAGCGCCGGGCAGTGGCGGACGGGGCCGGGCAGACAGTGGGCCGTGTAGCTGAATGCAGACCATTGCGCCATTGCGCCGGGCAGACAGGGGGCCGGGCCGGGCAGCCGGTGGACAGGGCGGACCTCACATCTTGTAACACGACAGTAGATCTTACTGGTGTCGGTCCATCACTCCATTGGGTGGTGGTAGGACCAGGGCATGGGATGAGAGCGGCATGCCCCAGTGGTGACAGATGAATCCCCGAACCCAACGAGCCCTGGCGCGGTAGCAAGGCAGGAGTTGCGGCTGTGCGACGCGGTTACTGTACCGATGCGCGCTAGCTGGCTGTCGCAGTTTGCTGAAGCGCAGTCCTCACACTCCGGGCGCCCGGCCAGGCTAGAGCACCAGACAGACACATGCGACGCCACACCGCGGGAGACGCATCGTCGCAGCGCACCTGCGAGCAGGCGACCAGCGTCCACGGATGAGCGCCGTCGACGGACACTAGGAGAATGCGGTCCAGTGTCGGTCCATCACTCCATTGGGGTGTCTTGTGCGCATCGCGGGGGCGCCCGTGACACCAACGCCCAACGCCGACACTCGGTTATTAGCGAAGTGCTTGCTAGTGATGAATGCGAATGCAAGACGCCGTCTTGAGCTCCAAGCCAGCAATAAACAGCACGAAAGAAGTAGCGGCCAAGCGGTTACTTGTTACCTTCGAGACGAGACACCGCCGGCGCACGCTCTGCGCTCCGCACCCGCCCCAGGCCTTACCCGCGGCGCTTCCTCACAATCCGGTTGTGCTTGTCTCACACTCGCATTCGCCTCGCCCGCCACGTCGTACATTTCGGGCTCCTTCTTCTGCCTTGACGCGCCCTGTTTTTGCCCCTGCTTGTCACACTGTCGCCCGGCCATTGCTTTGCTGCACGCTGTTCGCATTTTCTCTCGGTCGCCTTCGCCGCTCATCCGTGGACGATGGTCGCCTGCCTGCAGGTGCGCTGCGACGCGCTCGCGTGTGTGGCGTTGTGGTGTGTGCGTCTGGTGCTGTCGCCTGGCCGGGCGCCCGGAGCGTGAGGAATGCGCATCAGCAAACTACCAGCCTGGCAGCTAATCAGCACCGCATCGGTACAGTAACTCCGGCGTTCAACCAGCCGCGCGCTCCTGTCTGCTGTCGCAATTTGTTTGCTGGGTCTGGGAGGTTCTGCACACTATGCACACTATGGGACTTCGCCACCTGCCCCGCTTGCATTGTTCCATCGAACCCGCCCCAGGCCTGCCAGTCTGCCACGTACATACAACCACCGCGGCCTGTTCACTGTTCAGGTTCTCCTGGTCTCGGATAGATCTGACGGGGCCCTGCCCCCACCATCTTCCAGGCGCAGCGCCCCACCCGCACAGAGCGGCCACCATCCAGTGACGGGACGACCGCCTGAGCCCTATGCATTTAGACATCTGGTGTCAGTGCCTCAGTGATGGGTGTATGGGGGCTATCGGCCGCAAGCTCCCCTCGTACACAGGCTTCAGTGCGGAGGGGGGGGGGCGCGGGGCCTGGACTGCGGGCGGGGGGGAGGGGGGGAAGGCGCACAGGGCGATGTTGGGCAGTGTGAGGCCTGCCCCCACGGCATGAGGATATCGGCCGCACGACACGGCTCGATCGCGCTGGTATTGCAAACCGCGCGAGCCGCTCATGTTTAGTAGCCATCGCATCTCCAGCAACATAATTGGGCCAGTCATATATAGCGATGCTCAACTCCTACAGTTGAGCTGGAATTCCCACCCCTTAAGTCCAAAGAAAATTCCGCGACACGAGACGCGGGCAATGCCCCGCATGGGTGCTCCTCAAGCTACTGACGATACACACGACGCGGATGCGAGCCTCGATTTCGCACCGCCAAAGCGGCCGTGGACGGAGGCTGAGGAGGATGCAATTGTGCACGCGCATGCACAGCTCGGAAACAAGTACGTACTGGTGGAACGTGCTAGGGCACTCGCTGTTTTGATTCTTCACGGGGGTTCGCTTAATGACAATGGAACAATGCCCCCGCGCTTCAGGTGGTCAAGAGTCGCCGCATTGATAGAAGGAAGGACTAAAAACGACATAAAGAATGTAGTGCCGTGTTGCGGAAACGATGGTCTGTCATCTGCTAGCTAGTCCTTTTACTGAAAGGATAACGCAGCACAACAAAGAACTTGTAGGTGTCATGTTGAGGTGCCTCGGTAGGACTGCGGTTGGCGCGGCCCGTTGTTCACAGCGGTTCACAGCGGAATTCACAGCGTGTCACACGCCCGGGGCCCGTGTCAGGAGTGTGGCGTGCCACACACCCGGCCCCAGCGTTCCGTCGGTTCAGCGAAGTCCGCTGTCTTACCTTACATCACTGCCCACAGGTGGCACTCGACGGTCCGTGGCCGCAACATCACTCGCGCCTCGGCTCTGCTCCCCGTGTATGCGCGCGCCGCGGCGTCCCACTGCGATGACCCCGAGGCGAGGCGGGCGGCGCTGCAGCGCGCCCTGCAATACAAGCAGCAGCTGCAGCAGGCGGCTGCTCCGACTACTGCGGTCGCAGGTGCATGTGGCGCTGTGGCAGCGGGCGGCCTTGGGGACGCAAGCAGTAGTGACAGGGCGTGGGCGCCTGCAGCGACAGTCTTGTCAGGTTTGAGGGCTTCAAGTCTCAGTGGCACAACCAAACGCACTGCTCCGCCAACCAACAGCAGCACGCGAATCGCTGCACCACCACCACCTCGTCTGCGAAATGGCCTCGACGGGTACTGCTGCTCTCGCCCGACACGGAAATCGCCGCAGGCACTAAACTGGGCTGCGGGAACGACACACAGTGTGCCGGCACCAACGCTGGCATGCAGCCAGCGGCGAAGACAGCGACACGCTCAGTGACAGCGACCGCCCGCAACACGCTGCCGGCAGCCGGCGCAACCTCCCGTGCGCTCCGGCCTGGCCGGGGCCGTGGCATGCAGCAGGCTGCTTCCGATGTCGGTGTTGGCGAGGGCGGGTCCTTCCCAGCGCCGGCGCTTGCAGCAGCCATGGTGGGCAGCAGACCCTCCTCCCACTTCAGTGGCCCAGCAGCGGGCAGTGCACCGCACGTGGCGCTGCTGCCAGCGGGGCCGCAGCAACCGGCTGCAGCAACCAGTGCCCGTATCTTCCATCTACGCTGTAGAAATTTGCCCTAAATCCGCCGAAGGCGGAGAAAAAATTTTGGGGTTTGGGGCCGCGCATCTACGGAGCGTAGACGTTTTTGGCGGATTTGGCGATACTTTAGACAGGGAGCGTAGATGGTTTGGGGGTTTTGGGGGCGTGCCCCGAGGAAAATTTTCCGAGCGTAGATGCCGCGGGAGGGGTCATCTACGCTGTGTAGACGCCGGGGGCCAAAAGCCATCTACATGATACGGGCACTGGCAGCAACAGCGGTCACGGCAGTCTGCGCGGGCCACACCTGTAGCAGCTCCCGCAGCGGCGTACGGCGTGCCGCAGGAGCTACCAGCAGCCGCTCCGGCCTGCTGCGCGAGTGGCCTGACGAGGACCTGCAGCAGCAGGCGCCCCCGGTGGCCCTGCGCCGGGCTGCCCCAGCCACTACAGTACATGGGGGCGGCAGTGTCACTGTGGACACCGGCGGCCCCACGCCGCCCGTCGTCGCCTCCCAGCACCCCAGCCAGCAGCCCCCGCAGGCCGCCGCCCTGGCCGCTGCCCTGGCCGCCGCTGCGGCCGCTGCCTCGTGTGGCGGCGGCGGCGGCGGCGGGCTGTGCTTTGATGCGCTGGACGTGCTGCTGGACCAGATCGACAAGATGGATGCGGCCATGCTGGCGGGCATCGGGCCGGTGTCGGAGGCGGCGGCCGGCGAGCAGGGCGGGCTGATCGATGACGCGCTGATGGCGGAGCTGCTGGGACCGGCGCCCGCAGAGCCGCAGCCGGCAGCTCAGATACAGCAGATGCCGGTGCAGGTGGTGGATGACGCAGCAGCATGCGCAGCCGCTGCCGGCGTCAGGATCGTCGGCAGGTGCCTGTTGGCCGTCGCCCTTTTCAGGGTAGCACGGCGCGGCAGCGATGGGGGCGCTCCCGTTGGGCGGTCTGCTGTTGTATAGCGGGTTTCTACTGAACCGCTACACATCAATCACTCTGTCGCGTGATCTGACAACTATCTGATTCTGACTTTTATACCGCGCCTGGCGATATAACATGTTGGTATCGAGCTTCGTTGCGATCCTGCGAACACCCTGGTTCGATCCTCGCAACTCACGGTCGCAGCCGGCGGTCTGAGGGCTGGTGGGAGGTGGCAGCACCCACACTCAGATAGAGCGTGCACGTGAGACGGTATTGGTGACGGTTCTGGTAGGCTTGGGCACCCTACGGCCGGCACTCTGAGCCAATGCGTGGAAGGCCTCGGCTGAGTTGCACCTGACTGGTCGTTCTGGCGGTCTGTCTATGGCTTGATCACCCATAGAACTGCGGCGATTGGTCTGGGCGCGAGGACGCTGCCCATCTAAGTGGGGGGCACTTGTTGTATAGCGGGTTTCTACTGAACCGCTACACATCAATCACTCTGTCGCGTGATCTGACAACGATCTGATTCTGACTTTTATACCGCGCCTGGCGATATAACATCTGCCCGCCCGCCCGAACTTGGCATTCATCGGTTCCGGAGGAGGCGGAGACTCTTCATTCGTCGTCTTGCTTTGACATCTTTGAAGCCGCTGCGCGCCGTGGCCAGCCGGCGGCAGCGGTGCCGCCGCTGCCGCCGCTGCCGCCGCTGCCGCCGCTGCGCACGTCATCGGTCATCAGCACCAGTGGCGGCGATTCGGGCCCTGTGTGCTTCTACACCCCCAGCAACACACCCACCGCAGCTGCCAAATCCACGGGCACCGGCACCGGCACGTGTACCTTTCTGAATACCCTGGACGGCAGCGTCGCCTTGTCTTTGCTGCTGCTTGCCGGCGGATCCGATTGCGCCTACGTCGACGCTGCCGTGAGTGCCGGGCAGGGCCAGCGGTCTCGGCGCGGCCTCCTTGCGGCCGGCGGTGCCGGCAACAGCAGCAGCGTCTCGGCGCGGCCACCTTGCGGCCGGCGGTGCCGGCAACAGCAGCAGCGCTCTGGCGTACCCTGCCGGGGACGGGGTGGTTGTGACGGACGCGCACTGCACGCTGGGCCTGCGTGAGGCGGACATGCAGCAGGTGCTGGGGGGGGGGGGTTGGATGCGGACTGCGACGTGCTGATGGAGCTGTGATTGTGCGCACGGTGGGATGGTGAGATGACCCAGCGCGAAGGTCAGTTGGGTGCACTGCGAGCCGGCGGGAGCTTGGCGCAGGATACCGTAATACGAGCAACAAATGCACTACGGTACGTACCAGAACCAACGGTGTTCATTGACGCGCCTGGATGTGCGTGGAATGGAGGACTGCTGGATTCATAGATTGTCAAGGCACAGCGCTGGACGGATGGCTGGCAATGTCTGCGGTCCTGGGATGCCCGCGCTGAAAGACACATGGGGGTTGACTTTGATTTGTTGGAAGGCACGGGATCACGAGGCATGCGATTTTCCCTGCGGTGCCATGCTCGAATGTGACCTACTAGTATTCAGCGTGACATGATCCTCGTGCCTGTTTCATCATGCTTCATGTGTTTATATGTTCATGAACTGTTAGTAGAACCCAGCGCGTTCTTTCTGAGGACGGCTTCCGCCTCTGCATCACACTGTGATCCATACGCAGATGGGGCCGGTGTTCGGGGAGGGGCAGTGGGCCACAGTGATGCCGTCCCCAACTTCATGATTGACCACGGGTCGACGCACGGGGTGTGTGCATGCTTCAGGGTCCGGAGCATGGTGTACAGATCGCTATTCGCGGCGGTGTCGGGCAGCGGAGGAAACAAAACCATACAGTCTGAAAGGGCAAACAATCGAGTTGAGGCTGGGGGCAGGTGTCGAGTGCTCTCGGGCTATTGTGGCTTGAAAGGCCTTGCCGCGATCTGAACGCTGCGGCAGACCCGGCATCATCATGTCATCGGGCCTGTTTCGTGTCTGCGCTATCGGTGAGCTAGCCTTACGTTCAGCAGGCCCCTGGCGGGTGGTGTGTGGCCATTGCGCAATTGGTGGTGGTGGGAAGAGGCGGAGGAACCAGGGGGGCTGGGGGGGTAAGAAAGAAAGTGCCAGACACCATGCCCCGAAATCCCGCGGGACCCCCCTGTGGGGGACGACCGACCCCCTGATGGACAAAACCGTCCCGTAGAGGGAGTTGTACCCCTCCATTTAATGTCGAAGTAGTGCCAATCGAGACCATTCCCGAGCGTGCACCGTGACTTCGACACGCCCGGATTCCATCCATTGGAATCCCCGGGCCCGCCCCCCGACGAGCCCTGACTGCATTTCAAGCTCCTACGTGCTATTAGAGGGGCTGTACATCAGAGAACGTTGCTGAGTGCCTACCCACGACTGATACGGCTGTCCGTTCTGCCACCAAGTGTCAACGTGCCGGGGCATCCCGGGGACATGTGGGGACATGTCCCTGCCATGACACATAGGCGACCCTCCCATTGCTGCAGCGCCATTGGTTTTAGCATTTCATGCTGTTATGAGCTGCATGGCGCTGCGTTTGGGTGCTGGAGCTGCCTGTGGCGCCCCTCCCGAAATCCGCCAGGGTGGGCGCCCGAAACCCGGACGACCCTGTTAGTGACCCTGAGCCGGGATGTTGGACATCAGCACAGGCATCCACGCTGGTAGTAGCTGCCTGTCGCGCTCAATGGCCTCGTCATAAACATGTTGTCTGAGTATCAGCAAGCGCGAGAACGGCCCGGAACTGGCTCGACATCCCACGCGCGCATCCCAACATCCCGAAATTTGTGGGTTTGGCACAGCGTACTATGTCAGCGTACTAGCCTTTGCCCGCCAGCGTATTATAAGCGAACTATGGCGTATCGTACTAAATGAGGAGCGTACTACGTACTAGTACGCGTATTATAAGCTGGGAGGCTAGTACGGTGCAACCCTGGGGTGGAGCGCGAGTGCGCGACGCCTGGGCAAGGGGAGGTCGCACTGGGTGGTGCTAATGAGGTGGAGTGGCCTGAGGACCCGCATACGCCATAAGAGGTGGAGGTGGGAGGCGCGTTGCTATCAGCAGTCAGCTGGCTGCTCTGGCCTGGATACGTACGGCTAATGCTGTCATTAAAAGTTTGGAAGGTTGCGTCGGAGGTGGGAACAAATGCAGCGGACGGACGCATGCTTGCATGTTGCCTCAGACCAAGGCGGGGGAACACAAGGCGGGGGCGGGGCAGCTCCGTGCAGGAGAGGAGGCCCTTGCCCAAGTCGCACACCTACACACTCCTCCGAGAGTCTGAGGCCTCTCACACACACGTGCGCACACCTTCCGTCAGCATCGGGCGCATGCGTGCCATCCAGCAGCACTGCCTGACGGCGTGTCCCTGCCACAGCCCGCCTGCCCCCCGCGTCACCAACCCCACGCACTCACGCACTCACATGACGACACTCAGGCGGCCGCAGCTGCCACACGCCGCCATCATGCACGCCCCCAGCGCACCACCCAGCCCCGTGCCCGCGCCCGCCACTGCGCCCGCCATCCGCAGCGCCGCCGCCAGGTCGCCGCCCTCCCCGCCCCCGGACTCCCCGCCCCCGCCCTCGCAGCCACCGCCGAACTCTGTATCCATCTCGTCAGGACCCGCGGCCATGCCTGCCTCTGCCGTAGCCGCACCCCCTCCTCCGGCTCCGGGTCCGCCTGCGCCCCGTCCGCCGCCGCCGCCGCCGCCCTCCACCCAGAAGCGCAGACCACCGCGGCAGCCGCTGGCGTGGTGCTCCTGCGGCGGTGGTGGTGATGGTGGTGGTGCAAGATTAACAAGTTGACGACAGCACGGGAGCGGTGTTGCGCATTGGGTTGCGTGTGGTAGTCGGCGTTGAGGGCGGGGCGAGGACTGTGGGTGCAGCGGCCGAGGAGCGGAGTGGAGCGCTGGCGCTTCCCAATCCTCTGTCCTCCTCCCGCAAGCTCTTGCCTCCTCACACACGAGAATGTAGCAAAAGGACATGCCCACACGCCGCCACCACCCGTACGCCCACCGCCTGCCCCACCTCGAACGCCGCCGCCAGCCGCTGCCGCAGGTGCGCCAGCCCCAGCCCCTCCTGCCGGCAGTCCAGCTGCCAGCGCTCCGCCGGGCAGGCGATCACGCCCGCCACAGCCGCCAGCGCCGCGCAGCCGCACACCGGGCACAGCACCGCCTCCGACTGCGCCCCAGCGCCCAGGTCGCTGCCGCCGCCGCCACCGCACGCGAGCCCTGAGCCGCCTGCGTGGGGGCTTGGGGCCACGGGTCAGCGGCCGAGCGCGGCTGAGGCCGGAGGGGCCATGTCGTATTCCCGACCGCCGCTCAGCACGCGTGCAGCTCAGCCGCCTGGTCCGCACGCACTGGACCAAGCGGACGCCCGCGGGCCGCCACGCCGCGCGGCAGCTGCCCCCCAGGACGCACCTGCTGCGCCAAGTGCCGCCTGCAGCGCCGCCTGGTCCTGCGCCTCCTGCTCCGCCGCCGCCGCCGCCGCCGCCCGCAGATACGCCGCCTCCTCCTCCGCCTCCAGCGCCTGGGCAGGGGTGGGGTGGGGGGTGAGGGGCTCCAGGGGTGGCATGGCCCGGGGCCGGCCCTTCCACCCCAGCCCCCAGTCGCTCCCGCTTCCCAGTGCGTCCTGGAGCACCCCCGCCCTGCTCCACAGCACGTAGCCGCCATGTGCCCCACCCCCCATCACCCCCCATCACCCACCAGTACCCACCCACCTCAACCCCACCCAGTCCATGGCCGCCAGCCCTCGCGCATGCGTTACATGGCGCCCCCACCGGCACATGCGTTACATGGCGCCCCCACCGGCACATGCGTTACATGGCGCCCCCACCGGCACATGGCGCCCCCACCGGCACATGCGCCCCCATATCTGCGCACCCAAACCCGGGCCACAAATCCCGGGCCATCCACACACCTATGCACATGGGTTTGCAGCCCTGGGCCTCGACAACCACCAGGGGTCCATAACCGCCGCCCGCCACGGAACCGCATGCAGCCTACACTATATGTTTCCTCGTCGGCCCTGACTCGTTCCCTTTCCGGGCATTAATATAGTTAGTGGGATGCGTGTTACGTCATTAGATAGCTTGCCTGCTGCACGCCGCCCCCTCTCGCCATTGCCATTTCGCATGCCCGTGACACTTCCACGCTGCCGCCCCATGTCTTTCGATTTGCTCTCGCCTATAGGTGAGAACGGATATGGAGTGGACGAGACTGGGAGGAGTTGTGCCCGGTAAACGTTTTTAGCGCGTCGCCGACGCGGTGCATAGCAACGCACTGGGCGCACGTCGGGGTCGGGTCGTTCGTCGATCGCCCGATGGGTTGGGTTACAGGCAATTTGCGGGTACGTATGACTACCGAGGCAACAGCTCCAACGCGGAGCTCGGTGTAAGTATGCTTACGTAACAGCGACCATTGCTGGGCGGGTTTGGTTTCCGTGTGTTGTTCAACACCTATGCACACACGTGCCCCCCCCAACCGCCCCCCCCCCCCCGCCCGCGCCCCGCCCCCACCTGCAGCTGCTCCGCGATGGCCGCGTACACCGCCAGCCGCACCTCCGCCTCCGCAGCCGCCAGCTCAGACTCGCTCCAGCAGCCCCCGCACCCGCCGCCGCCGCTGCCCGCCCCGCGCCGCCCCTCTGGCGGCAGCAGCCCCAGCGCGCCGCACAGCCCGCCCGGGCCCAGCCACTGCCCCTGCCACTGCTCGCCCTGTGGGTGGGTCTGGCCGTCCTCGCCCGTGAAGAAGGGGTCGTCCCAGGGGTCGGGCGGGCCGGCCGCGGGCGTGGCCGCAAAGGGCGGCTGCCGCTGGTCCCAGGGGGCGGGCGGTGGGCGCGAGGGGAGCGAGGGGTGGGCGGAGGCGGGGCCGGGCGTGGCGAAGCCCTGGGGAAAGGCCAGTGCAGGGCTGTTGAGCGGGTGGTGGTGGTGCTGCTGCTGTTGGTAGTTGGCAGCTGCAGGTGTGCCATAGCCCTGCCGCGGCGACTGCGGCAACTCGAAAGCGATCTCGCGTGCGGGTGCCGTCGCGGCGGGTGCTGGGGCCGCTGGCGGGGGGTGCAGCACCGCCTGCACGGCGGCTCCCGCGGCCTCCACCCCAGCTGCCCCAGCCGGCTCTGCCCCATCGGTCATCATGGCGGCCGCCTCCGCCGCCAGCAGCTGCCGCATGTCCGCGGCAGCCAGCGCCGCCTGCACGGAGGGCGGCGGGAGGGCGGTGAGGAGGCACACGGCGAGGTGGAGGGCCGCACCGGACGGATCGGGCGCCACCCATGCCGCCCCCTTGTTCAGTTTACCAAAAGCGCCCGCTACAGCGCCGCAGCTGGCGCGACCCTCCGCACCTGCCCCTGGCACCCCCCCCCCCACCCACCCCATCCCAGCACCATGCGCCAGGCCGCCCACCTGGAGGTCCCGGGCCACGATGGACGCGGCCGCACCCGGCGCCATGGCCTGCGCCGCGGCGGGGCCGGCCGGCGCCACCACTGCTGACGGCGAGGCCACACCTGCCGGCCCCAGCACGGCGCGGCCGCGCTGCTTCAGCTCCTCACGCCGCTGCCGAGCTTGGCGCATGCAGTCATCCCGCAACTGCAGGGACATGCGGGCGGGGCGGGACAGCGAAGGGCAGGCTCTGGTAAGGGTGGTGGCCCCGCCCGGGCATAGGGTCTGTACCCGACCTGGTATAGGGTCTGTACCGTCTGTACCCGCCCTGGTATAGCATCTGTACCCATCAATATTTCCAATTCATTGCTAATGCATGGCTGACCCTGGCTTTCAGACGGCCCACGACTTCGTTCAGCGCTGGAGCGCGCCGTGTTTGCGCCCTGAGTGCTCGACCGGCAGCACCATCAGGGTTTCCGGGCTGGTCGCACATCAGCAGAAACTATTGAGGACCAGCGGCAAAGAAAAACATCGCACGCGCAGACGCGACAGAATGTATAGTTCCGACCGCTCTTTCCACAGCGCGGCTATTGCCTAACATGCCTGCCCTACAGGAAACAAGCGTTTTGGCAGTTCGCGTGGTCGTCTGGATCGCAATTTGGATCGCAAACCCGCGCCTGCTTGCAGCATCGCGAATTCGCGACAAGCTTTACTGCATATAGATTGTACGTTTGAACATGTAATTATCATGAAGCCGACAGCCAGCCCGAAGGTGCGGCTTTCTCGAGGAAACACCGTTGCCACCACGTAGGCGCCCGCAATGCCGCATGACACCATTGTCGTTTCTTGTGCATATCGCAGGAGCTGGTATTGCTGGGCGGAGGCCACAGCCATGTGGAGGTGCTGCGGGCGCTCGGCCCTGCCGCAGCTCCGGTTGCGCCCTCTCACGCGCCGCCGACGGCGGCTGCACCTCCGCCTGTGCCGAGTCCGCCAGCCCGTGTGACGCTCATCAGCCGCGGGCGCTGGACGCCGTACAGCGGCATGCTGCCGGGCTGGGCAGCGGGCTTCTACAGCTTCGAGGAGGTGCACATCGACCTGCAGGTGACACCCGGGTGGCACCCGGGGTGTGGGTGTGGGTGTGGGTGTGGGTGTGGGTGTGGGTGTGGGTGTGGGTGTGGGTGTGGGTGTGGGTGTGGGTGTGGGTGTGGGTGTGGTCGAGAGGTGGTGACTTGCAAGGGGCGGGGCCTGATGGGGGGGAGCTGGCGGCACATCGGGGTACGGCCCGAGCTGCTGCGAGAGCGGTGAGAGGACAGGACTAGTGGACTCCCGAGAGGGGCAGCCCGCCGCGGTGTGGCGCCACGGGCAACTGGGTGCCGGGCGGGGCATCCGGCTGCGCCACCACACCACACCCGGCTCCTGTGTCTCCCGATCGGCCGACTGTAGGGTGCACCCTGGCCACTGGCCCTGGCCCTGCCCTGGCCCCACTCCTTGCCTCACCCGTGTCCTGCCCCCTCCGCCCTACTGCTGCTGCTGCTGGCGGCCCTCCCCACCCACCCACCCCCCCGCCAGCGCCTGGCGGCCTACGCGGGCGCGCGGTTGGTGCTGGGCGAGGCCACCGGGCTGGACCTGCAGGTGCGGGCGGCGCCCGGGGGTTGGGGGGTGCGGGTGGAAGAGCGGCGGGCGGGCATGGGGCCAGCGGTGGCGGGGAGCGTGTGTGTGCGCGCGCTCGTAGAGGCACGATGTGTTTGCTCTGTCTGAGCGTTGCGGCATCGGTGGAGGATTGTGGCGCGCTGCTTCGTCCAGATCCATGGCACGCACGCGGCCTTGCCCTCATCCTCACGGCGGGCCACCCACCCACACCTCAGGGGCGCCGGGTGCTGCTGGCGCCGCCGCCCGCCGATGCGACTGCGCAGTCGGGGAAGCACCGCAGCGCACAATCCGGCGCCGAGGTCGGAGCCGGAGCCGAAGGTGGGGGCGTGGCCGCATCCCAGCTTGACGCGCCGGTGCCGGCGGAGCCAGGGGCGGCCGGCGGCGCGGTGGGCTGGTCTGTGCTGTCCATCAACACCGGCATCACGCCGGGGGCGCGGGGCGTGCCCGGAGCGCAGGAGCACACCACGCCCGTCAAGCCCATCGACGGGTAGGGGCACAGGGGGGCGGGGGGACTGCGGGGCTGGCGGCGCGGGGTGGCGAGCGCCAGTCGGCTGCTTCGCTCCCGTGCTGGCATCATTGTCAGTGTCAGGCCCGTGTCAGCGTCAGCTGCGGGGCCGCTCAGCGTCCTCGGCGCCCTGTCGCCACACACGTGAGGTCCCCTGCGTTGTCTACAGCCCCTCCACCCATCACCTCCACGTCCATCACCGCGTGCGACTGCAGGTTCGTGCGGCGCTTTGAGGCGCTGCTGCAGCGGTACAGGTGCGTGCGATGTTGAGTGTGCGTGAGGGGCCCCGGTGCACTCAGCCGCATTTGTGAGCCTGCAGCGGCACCTGCTTAGATCGATGCCTGACTGACACGCGCCCGACCATCCGAGCTGGCCTCTGGTTGCGGCTCGCTACTTGCCTCCTACTGCACATGCACACACTGCAATGCACGCACTGCCCACTGCCCCACCTTGCCTTCGTCCATGCGCCCTAAAACACGCCCTTGGGCCCACATCGCCTGCAGGGACGCCGCGGCCCAGGCGTCAGTGCAGCCCAGTGCGGGCAGCCAGCAGGAGGGCTCCCCACACCAACACCAACACCAACAGCGCCGGCCGGTGGTGCGGGTGGTGGTTGTGGGCGGCGGTGCGGGCGGCGTGGAGCTGGCGGCGGCAGTGCGTTACCGGCTGGAGGTGAGAGCGTGTGGCGGGGCGGGCCCCCCTGACCTGCTGGGGGTGAGGTGCACGTGGCCAGGTGGGGCCCAGGGGGCGGTGGGCAAGCTGGGGGCCGACATGGTACGCACGCATGAAGAGCACGGCGCCAACACGCTGGCTCACGGCACCAGCGTGCGTGTGGACCCAGGCAGCTGTGCGGCCAAAGTGGCATGTGGCAAGCGCAAGCGGCAAGCGAACGCGCGCATGACCGCCCCTCCGCGTGGCCACAATCCTGTACTGTGCACAGGAGGAGCGGCGGAGAGGCGGCTGGCCGGAGGAGTGCGCGGCGGCCGAGGTCAGGTGCGAGCGCGTGAGGACGTGCCGCAGACTGGCAGCGGGCTGGGCGTTACGAGTCTCTGAATCCTGGCCATGTCCCGTCCCCGACCCACGCCGTCTCCAGAGTGGGGTTTTGTCAGTGCTTTCGTTTACGGTATGCGCGGTTGTATGTGTGTACGTGTGCATGTAACTACGGTTTCCACGGTTGACTGATCGAGTCTCGTGATCGAGTACTCGGGAAAACCAGCAAACAACGAGGCGCTCTTGGCTCACGTTGCTGCTACCACGCGCCTCTCCTGCCCAGAGCGCATCCGTGTATCCATATGTTCCGTTGTCCAGTGTCCAGTGTCCATGTGTGCCTGTGCCCCGCAGCCTGGTGTGCCGCGGCGGCCTGCTGCCGGGCCACCCGCCGCACGTGCGCATGCTGGTGGCGCGACTGCTGCAGCAGCGGCTTGGCGTGGCGGTGCAGCAGCGGGCCGAGGTCACTCGGTGCGGCGAATGGGCGGGGCTCGGCATGTTTCGGATGATTCAGGAGCACTTGGCAGCGCGATGCTCGGTCCCAGGTGCATGTGCATGCCTGCCGTGCGCACCTCTGCGCGCTAGCTAGGCCGGGTGTCGGCGGCACCCCCACTCGCGCGTGCACACACCCTCCCACCACACCCACCGCCCGTGCTGCTGGCATCGCCTCCTCCCCCCACCCAGCGTGTCCGCCGGTCGCCTGCACCTGCGGCTGATGGGTAGTCGTGGTGGCGGCGGCAAGGAGGCGCTG
Source organism: Chlamydomonas incerta (assembly GCA_016834605.1). Classification (NCBI taxonomy): domain Eukaryota; kingdom Viridiplantae; phylum Chlorophyta; class Chlorophyceae; order Chlamydomonadales; family Chlamydomonadaceae; genus Chlamydomonas; species Chlamydomonas incerta. The sequence continues at coordinate 1,398,143 of JAEHOC010000025.1, forward strand.
AAGGCGGCGGCGACCAGCGGCGGGAAAGCGGGGCAGCCCGGGCAGGAGGGGCAGCGGGGGCAGGAGGAGGAGCGGGTGCTCGCCGCTGACGAGGTGCTGTGGTGCACCCAGGCGGCGCCGCCGGAGTGGGTGGCGGCGTCGGGGCTGCCCACGGGTGAGACCAGGAGGGGGGTTGGGTCGCGTGCCCCGGGGCGTGGCGGGGGGGGGGCTTGCGGGAGAGGCCTGTCGGGCCCAGCCGCAGACTCGGCCTTGGACTCGCTGCACGCGCCCCGCCTCCTTCCCAACCTGTGCGCACCGCCCATGTGTGCTTCATTCTTGCTCCACTCCCCACACACCTTCCCCCTCTCTCTATGCGCGCCGCCGCGCCCTCCCCCGACCCCACAGACGGGCGCGGCTTCCTGGCGCTCACCGACTGCCTGCAGGCGGACGGCGGGCCGCCAGAGGTGCGGGGCGCATGCGGCAAGCGGGGGCAAGCGGGGCAGGCGGATGCCGTGCTGAGGAGTTAGCTTTGCCAGACCAACACATGGAAGCCCAGCGAACTATGGACAGCTTGCGAGGGGCGATGGAAGGGGGTTTCTGCACGGGCTGGCGCGGTTGTGCATTCAGGAGGTGTGATTCCAACGGCACGAATGTGGAGCCGAACCTGGAGCGGGCGGAATGGTGCTGGGCGGGGGGCGGCGGTGCCGCTGGGGTTGACATGCGCTGCGCCTGCGCCCCCCACCCAACGGCACACATTGCCCTCCTCCCCATCCGTGGCCTGGCTGGCTGGCTGCAGGTGTTTGGCGCGGGCGACGTGGCGACCGTCATGCGCCACCCGCGGCCGAAGGCTGGCGTGTTCGCAGTGCGCCAGGTGTGGGGGTGGTGGGATGGGGATGGGTTTGGGCGACGGGGGCGAACGGTGGGACGGGCACCTGCACGGCTGGGTGGGCGCGAGGTCTCCGCTGGGCACCCCTTTGACGGCTACTCCTCCTCCTCCTCCTGGTCACCCGCCTCCGCCCCCTGACTGAGCGCCGCCGGTCCTCGTGGTCCGTCCACCATCTGCACTTGGTTTGGGTTGAGTTGCGCAAGGCGACACATCATGGCCCCCGCGCCCCCACACAAGGCGCCGAAACACACACGCACACATCAACTGCGCCCGCCATAATCACCACCGCAGGGCCCTCCGCTGGCCCGCAACCTGGCCGCGCACCTGGCGGGCTGCCCGCTGGAGCCCTTCACGCCGCAGGTCAGGGCGGGCGACCCCGGTGGGGGAGGGGTTGAGGGGGCCCGGGCGGGTTGACGTGCGCATTGGGAGTTGCACGCTCCAGTGCCTGGAACTCATCGTGCCCCTCACTCCCCGTGTCCTGTGCGCCTTGTGCAGTCCACGGCCCTCGCGCTCATCACGCTAGGTCAGGCGGCGGTGTGCGTGTTGGGGAGCGGGGGAGGGGGGCAGCCAGCAAGAGAGCAGAATGTCGGGCTGGGCTGCTGGGCTGCCTGTGTGGGTGCTTGTGTGGGCGTGCACCCAGCGGTCCAGCCGTCGGGCCCTGCCCCGGCTTGCCGATCACATCCTCCCCTTCCTGCCTCCCTCCCCACATCCTCCCCACCACCAGGTGGCCGCTTCTGTGTGGCCAGCCGCACCGGTGGCGGCGGCGCCAGCGACCGGCCGGCCGCGGCGGGAGCTGCGGGAGCGGCGGGAGCGGGGTCCGGGCCTGGTGGGGAGCCGGACGACGGCCCCGAGTGGCCGCTGGGCTGGCTGCTCAACGGCTGCGGCGGGCTGGCGGTGGGCCTGACGGGTCCGCTGCTGTGGCGCTGGAAAGACGGCATCGACCGGGCCTTCATGCGCAGGTGAGTGCGGGGCGGCTGGGAGGCGGGGCGGCTGGGCGGCGGGGCGGGCAGCGTCCTGGGAGTGGCAGATGGGACGGACCCTCAGTGGCTGGCGGACTGTGCACGAGTTGGATTAGCGTAGGGATGCTATTTTGCATGGGCCGTGCTAAGGAGGCACATCCATCCCGCAACTGTGGCGCAGGTATGGCGAGGGCCTGCCGCCCGGCGATTGGGAGCGCGACGATGGAAGCGCCGGGGACGCTGGCAAGCGGCACGCCGAGTGATGGGGTGTTGGGACCCTGCGCCCCGCAGTGCTGGAGCGCCGGTGTTGGAGTTTCCTTCATGTGCTGGATACTACTCAGTAACTAGAAGTGTAGCGCTGCCGGTTAAGCCTGCCTGCACGTTTTTCATTTTGGCGCGAAGGCTTGCGGAAGGCTTGCAAAGTCTCTGAGCGTCCAACGTCCCAACAATAAAGTATGTAACAGTTCTGCTTATATATTGAGTTCCAGGGTGTGAACGAGGACAGCGTACTCGGCGCCGCGTCGCAAACATCATCGGCAACATTGCCGCGGGCGTCTGCGCCCGTAGGCTTTGGTTTCAAACTTGAAGATTCGAGTCAATGCCGCCCAAAAGCAGCGACCCGCACAACGCGGCCCTTCATGCGGTCGTCGTGTACCTGGACTCGCACCTGTGGACTTCGCTGAACGCCCATCTCAGGCTGGAGCCACCTTCGCGCAGCATCGCCTACTGCAGGAGAAAAGGTGGGAAACCCGTGAGCATCCATACTTGCGAAACAGCCTGCAAGTGCTCGCCCGCCAGGGGTGTCGCCCGCCGCGTGCCCAATCCCGCCGCGTCGTCTGCCTCGGCGCGCCACGCCGCCCGTTTGCAGTATGCTGGCGCTGCGGCTGCGGCGGCGGGCACGTGCTGTTCACCTCCCGCCACCGCCTGCTGGACCGGCACAAGGCCAGCCCCGCCACAGCGCTGTGGACCGGCCGCTGCGGCGCGCCAGGAGGCGGCGCGGGACAGGGCAGCCGGCAGCCGGGGGACCAGCAGCAACAGGGGCGAGCAGCCGGGGCCGCGGGGGCTGCGGGCCCAGGCGCCCCAGCCGGTGTGGTGCCGCGGCCGCCCACGGCGCTGGAGCGCGCGCTGACGGCGGGTCTGGACGCCGACTGCCAGGCCGCACTGGCGGCGGCGGCGGCGGCGCTGCAGGCCCGGTGCCAGCAGCTGCAGGCGGAGCTGGCGGCGGCGGCGCAGGCTACTGGGCACGTGGCGGCGGGGCAGGCGGCAGCTGGGGAGCAGGCGGCACCCGCTCCCGGCGGGGGCGGTGACGGTGGCGGGTACCGGGGCCGGGCCAAGCGGCGCGCCGGGCAGCAGCAGCTGCACGCGGGCGCGGAAGCGGGCGCGGAAGCGAAGAAGAAGCGGAAGGAGACGCCAGTTACTGTGTCAGTGGCAGCGGCGGGCCCGCTGTCGCCGCTGCCACGTGTCCGGGGCTTCGCCACTGCTGGCGGTCGGGCAGGGGGGCTGCTGTTGCCCCGCACGCCGCCGTCACCGCCTGGCCGGCTGCAGCATCGGGCGTACTACGGCGCGTACGGCGACGCGGATGACTACGATGATGGCGATGACGGCGGTGGTGGCGCCGATGGTGGTGATGCGGACGGAGGCGGGGGCTCCGAGGATAGCGGCGCAGGGCCGGAGCGGTCGGACCAGCAGGAGGCGCAGCGGCGGCGGCCAGTGCAAGGGGAAGAAGACCTGGACGAGCAGGCGCCAGGGCAGGCTACGGCAGGGGCAGCTGACGGCGGTGGTGGCGCTGATGCTGATGGTGGTGGAGAGGGGGGCTCCGAGGATAGCGGTGGAGGGCCGGAGCGGTCGGACCAGCAGGAGGCGCAGCGGCGGCGGCCAGTGCAAGGGGAAGAAGACCTGGACGAGCAGGCGCCAGGGCAGGCTACGGCAGGGGCAGCTGACGGCGGTGGTGACCCGCGTGTGAGCGCAGCGCTGCGTGAGCTGCGCCGGTTGGGGGCAGCGGCGGCGGAGCTGGGCAGGTGGGAGTGGGGGCGCCTGCCGAGCGCTGGAGCGGGAGCAGGCGGCAGCAGCAGTGGCGGAGGCGCAGCCGGCAGTGGCGGCGGCACAGGTGGGTGCGGCAGCAGCCGAGGGATAGAGAGCAGGGGGCCAGATAGGGTGTTGCGATAGGGTGCTTGCCTCATTATTTTTGCAGTCCCTAGTGGTTTGCTTTGCCACATGTGCGCTTTGCCCCGTGTGTGTATGTGCGCTGCCTGGCTGTGCTGGATTCGCAGGTGCTGAGGTGGAGTTGGCCCCGGCCGACGTGGCTGTGGAGCAGGGGCACGAGTCGGGCTCGGAGGAGCAGGAGCAGGAGCAGGCGCAGGAGCAAGGGCAGGCGGACAGCACGGGTCGGCTGCCGCTGTGGGTGGCTGAGGCCCGCAGCCTGCCGGGCCGGCGGCGCTGGGCGGCGCCCGACGTGAGCCTGTTCCGGCCGCTGGGCGGCGCCACCGACCCCGCCTCGCCCTTCGGCGCCGTCATGCAGGTGTGTGCGTGCGTGCGTAAGTGTGGATGGACATGGTCTGTCCGCAGCAAGCAGCAGGTGACACCGCACTAGCTATCGCGCAGTTCCCTTGTGCGATGTCCTGCCACCCCCGCCGCCCGCTGCTGCCCCCCTGCCAATGTTTCCCCCCACCACCACCGCACCCCGCCCCCACCCCCCGCCCCTGCCAGACCGACGGCCTGCAGCACGTGCTCGGGTCCATGTACGACACCGCCGCGGAGGCGCAGCGGGCCGCGGACGCCGCCAACGACCTGTGAGCGCCGCCGCGACCGTGCGTATGGGGGTGGGGGTGGGGGTGGGGGGCAGAGGAAACAAATGGAGCAGCGCCCGCCCAGCGACCTGTCGCAGTTACTTGCCGATGCCCACCAGTAACCGAGCTCCGAGTTGTCGCTGTTGCTCCGGCAGCCACAATTATCCCCCCCCCCCCTGTAACCCAAGCGACCGGCGAACGACCTTGCCCCCGACGTGCGCCCGATGCGCACCCGCCGCCGCCGCAGTGACGCCTGGCGGTCCGGCCTGGCGGTGCTGCGCCTGGCCGCCGACGACGCGGGGGCGCTACCCGTGCTGCGGCCCGCCTTCCTGCGCCTGGCGGCGGCCAACCCGGGCGTGCCGCTGCTCATGTACAGCCAGGTGGGGGACGGGGGAGGGGGGGAGGGGCTGAGGGGGGCCTGAGGGCACCTGAGGGCTGAGGGGGCTGGGGGCTGAGGGGGCTGAGGGCTGAGGGCTGAGGGCTGAGGGCTGAGGGCTGAGGGCTGGGCGGGGGCCGGGGGCCGGGGGCTAAGGGTTGCGGGGGCTGAGCGGGGGGGGGGCTGAGTGGTGCGGGGGCCTGAGTGGGGCGGGGCTGAGCGGGGCGGGGGCTGAGCGGGGCGGGGGCCTGAGTGGGGCGGGGGCCTGAGTGGGGCGGGGCCTGAGTGGGGCGGGGGCCTGAGTGGGGCGGGGGCCTGAGTGGGGCGGGGGCCTGAGTGGGGCGGGGGCCTGAGTGGGGCGGGGGCCTGAGTGGGGCGGGGGCCTGAGCGGGGCGGGGGCCTGAGTGGGGTGGGGGCCTGAGTGGGGCGGGGGCCGCACGGGGTGGGGCATCCCTTTATTGGTGTACACGAAAAAGTACGGTAACCCCTCCATCAAACCCGCCTCCCCGCCCCCGTTCCCTCCCCAGTCCTACTTGCGGCGAATGGACTGGGACTGGGCGCTGCGCGTGCTGGCGGCCGGCGCCATATACCTGCCCGGCCACTGCAGGGCGGGGCTGGGGCTGCCGCGCGCCGTGCCGGGGCCCAGCCAGCCGCCCACGGACACCGGGCGCCGGGCCCCCAGGGGCGGCGCCGGCGGGAGCAAGACGCCAGGCGCCGGCACGAGCAGGACCGGGCGCGGCAGCGGCAGGGGCGCGGGCGCGGGTGGTGCTGTGTCCTGCGGTGTGTTCATTCTGGCGCCCCTGCAGCCCGTCCTGCTCCTGCCGCCGCCGCTGGAGGCCGGGCGGGCTGCGCGCCTGGCGCAGCCCCAGGCCCCAATGTCATTACAGGTGAGGGGATGCAGTGCAGTGCGCGGTACGTGGGAGCAAGCGGCGGGTTAAGGGAACACGGCAGGAAGCACCGTACGTAGGGCTATTTCCACGGATAGGCCAAGGCCCGCCAGCGTCTTGGCAGTCCCCTCCACTCCTCTCCCCCTCGCCCTTGCCGTCGCCTGCGGCTGCCCGCAGTCCTACGTGACCAGCTGCCCGCGCCGGCACGCCGCCGCACTGGCCCGGCGCGTGGAGCGGCTGGCGGAGGAGGCGCAGCAGCGGCAGCAGGCGGAGAGCCGGGCGGAGGAGGAGGAGTCGGCACGAAAGCGGCTGGCGGCGGCGTGTGCGCGTGCCCGTAGGCAACGGGAGCAGCAGTCTGAGCGAGGGGTGGGTGGGCACTTGGAGGGGCAGCGGAGGTCTGTGGCATCGCGCCGCCAGGGGCCGCGGGGGCGAGGCTGCGGGCACCGGCAGCCGTCGTCAAGGGGCCGCCACGGTGCGCGCGCCAGCACCGACCAGTCCGGCAGCGGCCAGTCCGGCACCAGCAGTGATTTGCAGGGTGGCGGCGGCGTGGGGGGCAGTGGCACTGATCATGATGATTCTGGCGACGACAGCGAGCGTGGTCGGGTGTGAGGCACATGTGAGCTGCATGCAGGCCAGCGTGCGGGAGGAGGAGGGAAGGTAGAAGGGGCTTTGCGGCAGGACGGCACGCAGAACGGCATGTAGCATAAGGCCAGTCACCGGGCGGAAAATGGATGTACGCATATGTATGCGTATGGAATGTGTATGGAAAACGTCGAAAATGTGCTCTGGAGGCGTGGGGGGCGCGGTTCGCTTTTTGGCGGTAAAGCCGATCCGATCGGCATGCGGAGTTCGCGCATCATTAAGCTGCCATTTACATGCCAGTGTTGTACATGCATGCATGGTTACATACACCATCTAATTTAGACTATGCATATCATTTCGGTCACCGGCTGAATCAACACCAACCGGTGCCAGCGGCACGAGGCTCCATAGTCTTGTTCTCTGTACTGTAAATCAACATCTGCTGTACACCCTATCGAGGCAACCCGAAGCTCAGATGGTCCTGGCCTGGCCTGCGTGAAGCCTGACCGACCACATCAGCGAGAGCAATGTCCGCGCTCGCGGCGCCCGTCTCCAAGGTAACAGTGATTTACCATGCAAGTGGCCGTGCATGGTATGTGTGAATCGCCTGTAGCGCCACAATACTGCGACCGTGTCAAACCCCGGGTCTGCCCGGTCGCCCCCTTCGATTCTCGCAGGGCGACCTGCTGGTCCTGTTGGGGCTGGCGCAAAGCTCGCTGGACAGCTTCATCGCCAGCGCGGCGGCTGCACTGGGCCTGTCGCGCTCTCAGGTCCAGGCTGTAGTGGGCAACAAGGCCCGCCGTGGGCGCAGCGCGGCGGCGGCCCGCGGCGGGGGCCGGCGGCGCGCTAACACGCGCCGGGCGGGCGCTGCCAGGAATGCGCGTGCGGCGGACGAGGAGGATGAGGATGAGGATGAGCTGCATGGGGCTGGCAGTGATGGCGCCGGCAGCACGGGGCTGGAGCAGGACGTGGACACGGCGGATGAGGAGCAAGAGGACGCGGAGGGGCACGGAGCGCAAAGCGGAAGCGGCGGCAACGGCAACGGCAGTGACCGCGGCGCCGACTCTTCAGAGGATGGAGATGGCGAGGACGAGGACGAGGGCGAGGAGGAAGAGGCTGCTCGGCAGCGCGCCCGCAGCCGCAGCAGCGGCAGCCGACGCCGACGCGGCGGCCGGGGGTCTCGCCAGCGGGGCGTGGGCAGCAGGGCGGGCGCAGGCGGCCGGGAGCTGCACCCCTACAACCTGCTGGTATGCTGGTTCCACAAGGTGGCCAGGGCGGCGGCGGAGGCGGAGGAGGCAGAGGCGGGGGAGGAGGAGGCGACCAGCGGGGTCGAGTCGGGCGAGCAGCGGCAGCGGCAGCAGCAGTGGCGGCAGCGGGGCCGGCACCCGGCGGTCGGCACGTTGCTCGCCCTGCACGTCGACAAGGCGGGCGGCCAGGCGCGGGCGGTCAACATGGCGGCGGTCAGCCAGCTGAAACGGGAGCTGGAGGGGGGCGCAGCGGGGCGGGCCGCACGCAAGCTGTGGGTGAGTGGTGCGTGTAGGTGTGTCCCGGCTCGTGAGCGGATTGGGCGTGAGAGTGTGATGGAAAGGGATGCCATGGCAAGATAGATATGCTTGCGATAGCAGCCACAGGCATGTCAGCGTCTTGCCAACACTCCCAACCTCCATCCCTGCGAGCTAATCACGCGCCGTTGCCCCGCCTCCCCACGGAACTCGCCGCCTCACGCCTGTCACAGTCGCAGACCTGGGAGCGGCTGCGTGATCACCTGGACCGCCACTATGACGCTGCCGCCGCTCACCGCTCCGGCCGGCAGCGCGCGGCGGGTGACGAAAGCGACGACGACGTCGCCTCGGACGAGGGGGCGCCCGGTGGCGGCGGCCGGTCGTGGCCGTCCGCGGCCGAGCTGCTGGAGCGCTACCAGGCCGAGCAGCGGCGGCGCCAGCGGAGGTGGGCGCGGCGGCAGCGGCGGCAGCAGCGGGCGGCAGCGGGTGCAGCAGGACCAGGCGGACGAGAGCGAGCACCAAGAAGAGGAGGAGGGGGAGGACCCAGACGAGGAGGAGGGGGCTGCGGCAGGCGCTGCGGAGCCCCAGCCGCTGGGCGACGGGCTGCCGCTGGAGCGCCTGCTGGACGCCTGGTGGCGCTGGGGCCGGCGCGTGTACGGCGCGGGGGGTGGGGGCGGGCGGGGCGGCAGCGGCAGCAGCCGACGAGTACGATGCCGACAGCTCGGACCTCGGGGACCAGGAGGAAGAGGAGGAGGAGGAGGAAGAGGAGGAGGAGGAGGAAGAGGAGGAGGAAGAGGAACAGGAGGAGGATGAAGGCGAGGCGGATGTGGAGGAGGAGGAAGGCGAGGAGCCGGAGGAGCAGGCAGCTGTCGGTGTCGGCGCTGCTGCGGCTACTGCCGAGGACGCGGACGCGGCCGCTGCTGGCCGCGCGCATAGCGGGCGACCCAGCGCCGCCGACCCCACCCCGGCTGCCGCCCATCGGCCGCGCCAGCCCCGCACGCGGCCTGCTGATGGCGCCGGTGGCTGCGGGCAGCGGGGCAGCAGCGGGGCCAAGGGCGGAGGTGGCAGGGGGCAGCACGGCGCAGCTGTCATGGCGGCTTGTGGCGGCGCCTACGGGCATGGGCCTGCGGCGGCGCTGGGCGGGGGGGAGGAGCCGGCCCGTGGCGCATCTTTGCATGCCGCACACGTGCTTGGCGCAGGGGGAAACGGCGGCCGGGGAGACGGCAGTCGAAAGCGGCCTGTAGTCGCCGCCGCCACCGCCGCCGCTGCTGCATCCGCCGGTATCTTGCAGGCAGCTGAGGAGCCGGTTCTGGGCGGCGAGGCCCGGGTGGGGATGGGGCGGGTGGCGGCGGCGGAGGCAAGGGCGGAGTTTAAGGTGCCGCCGCCGCGACGCCCGGCTCAGTCCCCGGACGGCGCCACCTCCTCGGCACGCCATGGGCAGGATCCACACGGCCGCGGCGGTCCCCAGCACCACCAGCACCAGCACCAGCACCACCAGTACCAGCACCAGCTGCACCACCAGCACCAGCACCCGTCACCGGGCAGTGGAGCCGCCGCCGCGCCGGACGAGAGCCCGGCGGCTGCAGGCCACACTCGCGGTGCTGCTGCGACGGTGAAGGCGGCGGCGGCTGCAGGTGCAGGCGCGGGGGGAGGGGCAGCGGGCGCCACACCGCCGACGGCACCCCGTGGCCCGCGCGCTCCCAGCCCCGCGGCCCCGGCCGCCCGCGGCACCGCGGGTGCGGGTGTCACCGCCGCGGCCTGCCCCCTGCCCAGCGCGGTGGCGGTCTTGGGGGCTCAGGCCAGTCCCGCGGAGTCAGGCTCGGTGGCGCAGATGTCGTTCCGCAGTCCGCACCAGACGCAGCATCGCCACTCGCACCAGGGCAGCTGCCATCTGCAACGCGCTGAAGAGCAGCAGCAGCAGCGGCAGCAGCAGCAGCGGCAGCACGGGTCCATGTCTTCACGGGACCCCCGGCCACCGCCCCGGCAGCCCCAGCCGCATGCTAGCCCGGGCCTGCTGGACCGCAGCGCGCCGCACCCCAGCCCGCCGCAGGGCGGGACCGCCGTCGGCCACACCGCGTCATCGCCGCTGCCCCAACCAGCGATAGGGGTGGCTGTGGGGGCGGCGGGGGCTGGTGGCATGGACGGCGCAGCTGAGCGGGCGCAGCTGGTTTGGGGTGATTTGCGCTGCGGCAGGCGGCCAGACCAGGCCTGCACACCGGACACTGATCGTGCCGCGCAAGGACACGCACACGCGGGTATGCCGTCCCTTGGCGGTGGCGCCGGCACCGGCCGCGGCGGCGACGACCGCATAAGCAGCGGGCCCCCGGACCCGGAGCCGGACTCGCAGCAGCAGCAAAAGCTGCGGCGGCAACGGCATCAGCGCGCGCTCGGCGGGGGCCGGCGTCTGGAGCTGGAGCTGGAGCAGGAGCAGGCGCTGCAGGAGCCCGGCGGGGCCGCTGGTAGTGACCTGGAAGAGGCGTGGGAGGGGGCCCTGGCGGCTGGGCGGCGACTGGCGGGCGCAGCGACGGCAGCTGCAGCACCCACGATGCCGGCGGGGCAAGGCGCGGTGCAGGCGGCTGACCAGGCGCGCAAGGCGGCGGCTGCAGCGGCGGCCGCCGTGTTGCCCCCGTTCGCCGTGCCGCAAGGGGCAGCCCAGCCAGAGGTATGCGCGTGGGGTGGGCGGGCGAGTGCTTGCACTGGCTGACGGCACAGGGTGGAGGTGGGCGGGCGGCAGCACAGGCGGAGCCTTGCGTGCCTGGCTGTGCAGCTTGGGTCTGCCGTTTGAGCTCTGGCCGTAATACGGGGTTAGCGGGTCCTCAGGCCGCGCCACTAGGGCGCACACCGTTGCTACCCGCCTTATTGCCACTGACACAAGCCGCCACTTGACCCACCAACAGCAGGCACCGCCACTGGCCGCTGTGAAGTCGGAGGGCGCTACCAGACTCGCAGCGGCGGCAGCAGAAGTGTCGGAGCCGAGCGGCGCAACGGCGGTGCGGCCAGATAGCGCGGGCGCTCCAGGGGGGCCGGAGCGGGAGTCCCGCAAGAAACGGCGGCGGCTTCAGCAGCAGCAGGAGGGACCGCAGCAGGAGGGCCGGCAGCTGGGCGGCATCGCAACACCTGCGGCGGCAACACCTGCGGCGGCTTGGAAGCAGGAGGCCGTGGGCGAAGGCAGTGGGCCGCAGGGCGACGCCGAGGGCGGCGGCCCCGGATGGAAGCGGTCGAGGCTGCAGGCAAGTCAGTGCACGGATGTGCTCATCAAGCCATCGGGTGGCCGGCTGTGCGGCTTGTTCAGATGGCGGGGGCGGCAGGCCTAGCCGCGTACACTTGGGATGTGTGTACCGGTATGCGCGTGTGACCGTGCGTGTTCACGCCGTGCATGTGTGCACAGCGTGTAGAGCGAGGTAGGACCGCTGCCCGGCCCCCCCCGTGATAACTAAGGGCGCGTTGTCTATGTGTATATGTCATGTGTCCATCTGCCACGCTGCTGCTGCAACCGCCTGTTGTGCGCCCGCAGTGCCAGCAGGTGGTGCACAGCCCCGCGGGCGGGGGCGGAGCTGGGCCTGGGGCCGGGGGCGAGCGGACGCCGCCGGCCCAGCTGGTGGCCGCTGCCGCGGGGTCCCCTGCTGCCCTGTCGCCAGCGGAGCCCGCTGCTGGGCTTCATACGCCGCTGGCCCGGCCGCTGCCGCTGGAGAGCAAGCCTCGGCCGGGCGGCACAGCGGCGGCGGCGGCGGCGGCGGCCACCCGGTCCGCCGGCACCGCAACCCCAGAGCACGCCGCCGCGGGCTACGCGGGCAGCAGCAGCAACAGCAGCGAGGGCGGCGGCAGCGGAGCAGGTGGCTCGGATGGCTCTCCGCAAGCGCGGCACAAGGACAAGCACGGGCGCAAGGACCGGCACAAGGACAAGAACGGGCGCAAGGGCAAGGACAAGGACAAGGATCCGGACAGGAAGCGGCGGCGTCAGGGGAAGCGGGAGAAGAGGGAGCGCAAGGGCTTGATGGCTGACAGCGCCGGCACGCCTTTGGCGTCAGCACTGGGGTCTGGATGAGTTGTGGCGTCGGTGGCGGAGGCGGGGTATTAGCGTGTCGCATCAATGGGGTGGGTGAGGTCGTGCACCGGGCGCGTGGCGGGCATGCATGCGAAAGCGCGCCAAACTTGGGCAGTTGATTTGCGATGTGGCAAGTACTAGAGAGCTACTAGCATCTTTATAGATACAATTGTAATAGGTTGTTCCCCAAATTGCTCAGCTGTCTGCACCTTTCCGATGGCTTCAGACATTGCGCGTGAACTTCGAATTGCTGTAGAAGTACACTGTAAGCTGTATCGGTATAACAGCGCTGGCAAAAAGATTGCCCTGGGCTCGGAGATCGTTCGCCTCGTCTCGCAAAACCCTCGCGATGTGGTCGCATCCCTCGAAAGGGCGCTCCGCGAGCGCATGGGCAGCGCGGGAAGCACTTTTATGTTGCAGTATGGATTTCTACATTCATTCAAGGTCTGCTGGAACTGTGGGGGGCCCTCAGTTTCTTGTAGGTAGCAACAGCAACGCCCGCCCCCCTGCCCAGGTTTCGCTGGTCTACCGCGGCGGACGGCGTGGCGGCACGGCCTTCGACCCCGCCTGGTACCGGCTAGGCGTGTGGCCACAGCGGATGAAGCACAAGCCCCGGCTTGTGCTGGCGGCGGACGTGCAGGCGGGTGCTGTTGTGTGGGCCCAGCGGCGTTGTAGTGTGCCCACATGCACGAGTGGTTGCGGCTGAGGGCTGGGGGCTTGGGGCTGGGGGCTGTGTGCACCTGTGTTGTGTGTGCACGTACCCTTTCCTGTTCTTAAAGAGGTGCTACGTATGCTTGGTGGTACGGCGCACACCCACTGGTTGCGCCCAAGTGCGAGCATGCTCCCACCCACTTCTGCTGTGCAACCCAACGGTGTGCCCGCCCCCCCACACACACACACGCAGGTGTTGCCCTGCGTGTACAAGGTGCGGGGGGGGGCGTGACCCCCGGGCGGGCGGGCGGGCGGGTGGAACGCGTGTGGACCTGTCGCACCCGGGGGTCGTGCAGCTCACCCATGAGTGCTCACCTGAGCTGGGCCGGTCACTACACAAGCAAACACACGCACGCACGCACACTCACACGCCGTGCATGGACCCCAGGAGCTGCCGATGGTGCTGCCGGCGCTGCCGGGCTGGCCGCCGGGGCGCTACCTGCTGCGAGAGCACCGGGTGGCGTGCGGCTGCGTGGGCTGCAGGCAGGCGCAGGTGCGTGCTGGTGTGTGTGTGTGGCGGGAAGATAGGAGATGTGCTGGAGAGATCTGAGCAGGGAGCTGGCGGTCGTGCCAATGGAGGGTGACGAGGGGCGGGAGAAGAGCGTGCACCGCTTCGTGCGCAACGTGTCGTGCCCACCACACACACCTGCCGGCAGGGCTACGAGGTCGACGGCGCCTATGAAGAAGCGGGCGACGAAGAGGGCGAGGAGGGAGAGGAGGGGGGCGCAGCTGCAGCCATGGGGCCTGGCGCGAGCTTGGAGGCGCCAGCGGGAGACGCCGGCAGCTGCCGGGCCCCCAAGCGCTACCGGCGGCGGCGGCGTCTGGACGAGCAGAGCGGCTTCTGGACGCCGTGAGTTGAGGTCGGGTGGTTGGGCCAGGTGTCAGAGCTCAGAGCTCAGGGTGACGGGTGAAGGGAGCGCGCTGGGGATGCGCGAGTCAGACCGCCGTGCGTGACCCTGCACAGGGCACACCACGGTACCAGTCGGTGTGGCGCCTGCCGAATGCCGTGCAGGCACCGCTATGTGGAGCACGCAGCAGGCGTGCGGCTGGGCGGCGGGCGGCAGCCGGCGGGTGTGCCAGCGCTGTGCAGCCAGGACTGGATCCGGTTCCGAGTGCCGCTGCCAGGACCACGGCAGGGGCCGGGGCCGCATGGGCAGCCCTGGCACGGCACCAGACATGTTGAGGTGCGTGTCGGTGGTTCGGAGCAGTGGCTGCAGGGCGGCCCATTGGTGGTCTGCATGACAGCTGGGTCCAACCCCTCAGCCCCTCCTGGCCGCCTGCCTTGGGATGCAACTGTCCAACCGCCCTTCCACCGCTGGGCTGCCCTGCACAGTTGGGCCGCCCTACTTACCCCTGAACCACGTGGACCCGCGCGCGACCCCCCTCCCCGCCCCCTCACTCCACTCCACTCGATTGCACGCAGCTGACGGTGTCGGAGCTGTGCCGGGAGCTGGGCTACAGCTGGCCGCACCGCAAGTACCTCCCGCCGCCGCCGCCGCCAGCCCAGCGATTGCCACCTCAGCAGTGATTCCTTTGTGTGACCTGCGCGGACAGACTGTGCGGTAGTATGGTAGTCGTCGCTGTTTGCGAGCGTGTGTATTGTGTAACCGGCAATACTGCGACCCACTGCGTCTCGGCCAGGGGCCTCTCACGTATGGTCTGGGCTTGCTCTCAATAAACTCTTGTCAACGATTGCGGTGAGGCGCTGTATCAGGAACTGTCGTGTTGCGGCGGGGTGTTGGCAGTCGGTCTCAAGGCATCAAGCCATTGGGCCGGTTGCAAATGGCGCCTGGACACGCAGCCTGCAGCCATGGCGATGACGCCTTACGCGTAGATTGTAGCAGCAATACGAGCGATGCACCGTACTCAAGTACTGCGCCCGTTCCTGGCGCCGCTGCCCGCGGGCGCTCCCAGAAGTGGCGTCACAGACATTCTGGCACGTGTGGCTGTAAGCGTAGCTGCACGATCGCCTGTTCATGTCTGCACAACGGCGGCAGCAGCGTACGGACAGGGCGCGGCGCCAAGAGGTGTGTGACTGCGTGCGCCCTTTTAGTGTGGCCTGAGTACCCGTTTGCCCTTGCCGCGGTCCTCTGTAATGACGGACTCGTGTAGATTTACAATGGGTACAGCCGTACAAGCCCCGCGGACTCCAGCACGCGGACCAGAGCAACAGCGCCTTGCACGCGTTAGCCCACCGCACTGTTGCCTACCGTATTCCAGACCAGCGTGCTTCGTTGGGGCCAACCACTGCACCCCCATGCCACCACCCGAACGCGTGACAAACACGAAGTCACCCAACGCCGTGTGCCCCCCACACACGAATTGCATGACTGCACGGTCTGCACCTCACCACCACCTGGACTCACAGCCCCATCCCGCACTGGCGCACCCCAAGAAGGCAGTAGCCCAACCTCCAGCCCAGCAAGGCGCCGGGCCCACATGCGGGTTACGTCCGGGTCACGCGCTGGCCTCCTCCTCCTCCTCCTCCTCCTCCTCTTCCTCCTCCTCCTCCTCCTCCTCCGGCGGCGGCATGGTGAGCAGCTGCAGCAGTGAACGCGACTCAAGCCGCCGCCGCTTCCCTCGCTCGTGCGCTTGCCCACTCGCCGCCCCCTTCGCCGCCTTGCCCCCCTGCCCCTCTTCCTCACTGCCGCTGGCGTCGCTCGAGTCCGAGTCCGTCTCAGCATCGCTGTCACTGCTGCCGTCGCTGTTGCTGCTCGAGCCCGCCTCCCGGCCCCGCGCCTGATGATGCGCCTGCTCCTCTGCCGCCTCCTCCACCTCACGGCCCGGCTGCTGCCCCGCCGCCGCATCCGGCGCCACCACAAAGCCCTCCAGCTCCGCCACCAGCTCCGCCTCGCTCAGCGGCCGGCCCAGCGCCCGCTGCCGCGCCGCCAGCCGCGCCAGGCCCGGGCCCACGGCGGCAATGAAGTCGGTCCGCTGCACCGCGCTGAGCTGCAGCCAGGCCGCTGAGATGTCCGCGTCATGGTCCGGGTCGCGGCGCTGGGAGCTGGGGGCAGCTGGCGCGCCCGCCACCCCCGCCGCCCGGCGGTGCATCCACGGCTGCTGCAGCACGCGGCTGACGCTGACCGCGAACACGCGCCGAGCCAGCACCTCCTGCGACCCGGGGAGCCCAGACCGCTGCCCAGAGGCCGGGGCGCAGGCGGCGGCCGCGCCAGCAGAGGCCGTGGGCTGCTGCGGGGGATGGGGGTGGCGCTGCGCGGCGGACAGTGCGGACTGCAGCTCGGCGTCGGACACGCCTGGCACCAGCAACTGGAGGAGAGGGCGGGGTGGGTGGGCAGCAGGGACAGGGGTGTTAGGTCGGGCCCGCCGTAGTGAGAATGTGGGGCGCAGTCCCGGACTGCACAACCGGTGCCCAGCCGCCTTCACCCTGCGCAGCGCACACGCACCCGAGCTGCTCGCCGCACATCCCTCCGCGCCACGGGGCTGACGAAGGCGGTGCACACGGCCGCCACCAGCGCCAGCAGCGCCTGGGGGTGGGTGGGTGAGGTTCGCATGGCGTGGCATTGTTGTGGAGACTCGGTGGTGCGGCCTAGGGTCGCATAGCCTCACCAACCTCCCCACGCACCTCATTTCGCGTTATCGGCATATCACCGGCATCCTCATTCTGCTCAGCGCTCGCGGCCGGGGAGAGCATGCTCGCGACAAATCGGCCTGAGCCTCCCTATCCTTAAGATACAACAGAAATATTAATTTAGTTATCAACCAAGCGAATGATTGGCGAAACTGCTTACAGTGAGCTGCAGAGTGGCGGCAGCTTTGCAATTATCTGCAGTATCGCTTCTGGAATGCACTGCGCGTCTATACCACACATGCAGCTATGAGCTTGTAATAACAGAGTACTCGAGCAATCGCCAGGTAGAGCGATGCGGCACATGCGGGGTGCAGAACCCCGGAGCTCGCCATACACCCCGCCACCTTCGCCGTACACCCCGCCACCTGACACCGAGTGTCATCAACGTATAGGGCGAAGGTGACCCCGTCATTTGACGGCGGCCGCTCCGTGCGAGTGGCGCGTGGCACCTGGGTAAGGGGGTGCAGGGGGGTGCAACGGTTCGCGCAATTCTAGGGGTGCGGCGAGGTGCGGCCGGAGACCCGGACCAGGCGAAGATGAAAAGGCCGCGGTGTTTTGTCAAAAACCCGGGGCGGTGACGCGCAAAACGAGCTTACGTATAGCTCGAGATGAGCTCCCGTCGTGCCGGGGGAGGGTGCCGGGGAGGAGGGTGCACCGGGGAGGGTGACGCGTGTCGAAGCGCGTGCCGAAAGCGCGCGAAACGTCCTCTTCATTACTCGTTTCGGCCTTTAAGCAGACAAATGATTATGGTGCGACATATATAGTGTACATAAACAGCAATCGCACTCAATAATGCAACAAGCGCCACGCAAATACGCCATTTCGGACGTCGCGCCAATGCCCCGCGCCTGGTTGTTGCTGCTGAGCTGCGTAGACGAGCTGAACAGCATAGATGTCACAGTCCGACACGTGAGCACTGGGTGGGCACGGGGAGAACATGCCTTCCGTCTGGCGCGCACTACAATGTGCGCCTAACGTGCGCCCACCCTCTCTGCCCATGCCTTGGCGCTTGCCACCATCACGGCGCCACCTGCCCACCCCTACGTCTCCCACCCCGCAGCGTGGCCTGGATGGCGAGGGGTGTGAGGGCACGTACGGCAGCATCACCTTCCGCTGCCTGCTGAAGCTGGTGTGGGACTGCGTGGCGCACGGCGACCTGCCAGACCCGCTGCAGGCGCTGCCTGAGGCCGGGCCCGGGCCCGGGGCCGGGGCAGGAGCGGCAACAGCGGCAGGAGCGGCGGGTGCAGGTGGCGCCAGCATCTGCGGACGCCGCGGCGGCGGCTATGAGTACCTGGACCAGGCAATGCCAGCGGGGGCCGAGCCAGCGGAGGGGGCTGCGCGAGAGGGCGCCCATGTGCACGGCGGCGGCGGCGGCGGTGGGGGGCGGCGCGGAGCCGGGCGGCGTGGCGCTGCCTATGGAGCTGGCGCTGGCACCGGTGCCGCCGCGGCCGGGGCGCCTGGTGGACTTCGGCGCGGGCACCGGCAGGTGGGCGGGCGGGCGCCTGTGCGGGCTGCCTGTGCGGGCTGCCTGTGCGGAGGTGCTGGGCAGGTGCTCGGCCGGCGGCGGGTGAGGGCGGCGGGCGCAACGGCCCCGCCCCCCTGTGCTCCCTCTGTCCCCCAGGGCGCTGGTGCTGCTGCAGTGCCTGAACCTGGTGGAGGCGGCGGTGGGCTTCGAGGTGGACGGCACCAAGGTGGGCGCCGGGGCGGGCAGGTGGTCGGCTGAGTGGGGTGCGGGTGGCCGGTGCTCGGGTCGGCGCTACGTCCACGCTTTCCTGCGCGCGCACCGTGTGCACCTGCTGCGCACAGTCACCCGTGCACTTCCCATACCAAGCGCTCCCCGCCCCCCCCCCGCCGCCAAACACACGCATGTCCCTCCGCCCTTGTCTAGTTCAGCCCGTTTTAGCTTGGGATGGTATTCACAATCCCCCCCACCAGGTCGCCAAGGCCGAGCTGTACATGACGGAGCTGGTGGCGGCGGCGGCGGCGGCGGGCCGCAGGAGCTGCGGCGCAGCCAGCGGCAGCGGGAGTGCGGGCGTGGGCGTGGGTGGGGGCTCGGGTGCGGGCTCTGGCGCGGGCAGCAGCGCTGCTGGAGGCGGGAGAGGGGGACGAGGTGGCGGGAGGTCCTCGGGCGCTCATGGTGGCAGCTCGCCGGGCAGCAGCAGCCGCGGCGGCGGCGGCGGCAGCGGCGGCGGCGGCGGCGGCAGGGCGCGGCAGCTGCTGGGCGTGGTTGGGGGCGTGGGTCGGACCGGCCTGGCGAGAGGCCGGGGCGTGGGGCGAGGCCGGGCTAGAGGCCGGGGCCGCCGGGGAGGGCCAAGCGCTGGCACTGTGAGCGCACTGGACACGGACGGCGCGGACCAGCGTGCGGCCGGGCCGTCCGGGGGGCCGCCGCAGCCGCAGCCGCAGCGGATGCAGGTTCTGGGCGACCTGAGCCTGCGAGCCGACGTGCCGGCGGTGCTGCAGGCGGACCTGGTGCAGGTGGGGGGGGGCGCGTGGTGGGGGTGGGGGTGGGGGTGGGGTAGTGTATTCCAGAAACCAGAAGTGAAACGACCAAGAGAACCCGGGGGGCGCGTGGTGGGGGGCGCGTGGTGGGGGTGGGGGCACTTAAAAGTGGGGTTGGGGGTTGGGGGGTGGGCGGGGGGGGGAGGGGGGGGGGAGGGGCGCGTGGTGGGAGGTTGGGCGGAATTGGGTGAGGGCTGGCAGGCTGAGGGTTTGGCAGGTCGGGGTTAGAATGTGGGCAAGAGTGGAAGCGGTGCGCAAGGGGCAGGGGCCGGGCAGGGGCCCAAGCCCGGCACGACAACAACACTGTACCCCGTCACCGTCACCGTACCCGCCACCTCCACCTGGCCTGTGGCTGCGCCTATCCGGGGCTCCGCCCGCTGCCTGGCGGCCACCTCACCTCCCCCCACCATCCCACCCGCAGCTGACGCCCGCGGCGCTGGCCGCCCACTCGCCCAGCTGGGGCTACGCCTTCTGGGCGGGTGTGCCACCCGAGGCGCAGGCGGCCATCTGGCGGCTGTTCATGGGCTGCGACACCATGACCGTGAGCCGGGCGTGCGTGCGCCTGTGCGTGCGCGTGTGCGTATGTGCGCGTGTCCATTGGGAGAGGCCGCGAGCTTGCGGTTTTGGCCTCAGCGCCGCTGCCTTATCCATCCGGATCCCGTGCCAACGCCCTTCCCCATACCTCCGTGAGCTTGCTACCCCCCCTTCTACACTTCCATGTACCCTCATTGCTAACCCCCCCCCCCCCCGCTCCTCCTGCCCGCCGCCAGACGCTGCTGCTGGTGGGCTACGGCGACCGCTCCGCCGCCACCCTGTCCCGCCTCATGGCGCAGTGGGAGCAGCGCCAGCAGAGCCCCGCCGCCGCAGGGGGGGCGGTGATACGGCGCGTCATCTCTGGCGTGGCGTCCATGGGTGGGTGCTGGGTGGGTACTGGGTACCGGGTGCTGGGCGCTGCGGGGTGCTGAGCTGGCAGCCGGGTAGTCGTGGACCTGGCGGCGACCGCGGTGGCGGTGATGCCGGCGGCGACAGGGGCAACACCGCACTCACTGCACACGCGTACCGGTAGTTGTCCACACACTCACCTACTGCTGCAGCACACTGACAATCGGTGCGGCGACTGCCGCCATTGCGTGCCAAACGCACGTATCGTAAACAGGCGGCAACGGCTGCTATTCGGCTTTCGTGCTGCGCAAGTGCACGGTGGTGCGGCGGCGGGCCGCGGTGGCGTAGCGCTGAGTACACCTGTGGGAGTAGCGCACCCGTACAGTACGGCGGTAACGGCACGCTCCAGGAACACTATATGACTGCCGTTGCGGTTCCACTGGCACGAAGCTGGCTTTAGTCACGCGGGTAGCAGAGTTGCATCTGTCAGTGTGCGGTCAGCACGATTGGTGAAGTCGAATTGGTGCAGATATCAATGATTGCAGATGGCTCCACGGCCGATAGGTCACGGCAGCCCGGATGCCCGCTCATGGGACCTACCCTAGTCTGAGTGGCTCCCTGTCAGTTTGTGGGAGGGTAGACCGTGGGGCACCCCCTGCACGGCTACTGTCTGGAGTGAGTGCTGGACCCTGAACACCACGGCCACGGACTTATGCGGCCGGGGGTAGGACGTGCGCATTACAGGTGGTCCTTTCTCGGGCTTGACCACCACACCTGGCAACGATTGCTAGCACTTTGGTCGGGTTGTCGGTGCAATGTTGAGATGTGTTTCGTGTAAGGTTCGGTCTCAAGTTGGCATCAGGGTTCGCACGCACGGTTGCATACGTTGGTGCGCGTGGGGCTCATACACAGCACAGGTCATCCCCCAGGTGCTCTCCCCGCCTCCGTATAGTAGAACACACCCGCGAGATGTCGCTCTCGGGGTTGAACCCACCCATGAGAGTCCGCCGAGAGTGAAGCGTAGAAAGCGAAAGCATTGACAGGGGATGGGGAAGAAGCAGGCTGGGAAGCTGCGCTGGTAACGAGCAGGCCTTGGGGACATGCAGTCAGCTGGCTGCAGAGGCTGTGCAGCGAGCAAGCTGAAGGGCGGGAATTGGCATGCAAGGCGAGGGGATATGCATGCCGCCTGGCGAAGATGCGGATGCCGCCCGGCCGGGATTGCACCCCTGCCCCCAAGGCAGCTATAAACTATGGCAGCCGGGTCGCTAGGGATAGCTCGCGGCCAAAGCTATGTGCCCAGGCCCCTGTCGCTGGATACGCTCCGCGACCCCGATCTGCATCCCTCTGGCACAGGGGGGGAGGACAAGAAAGGGCATACCGCACAGGGCGCGCCAAGGTCGTCCCAGCCCTTGCGGGACACGCTCAGCCGTGCGAACTGCAGCTGCCGCAAACAAACGTCCGCAGTCGCGCAAGCACACGCAAGCTGGGCGGGTGTGACTACTGGCGGCGGTGGCAACAGCTGTGGGGGTCTCATCAGGGTCGGGATCCATCCATCCCCGCCGCCTCTGCCGCCGCAGTGTGCGTGTGTGTCGTGTCGTGTTCGCGGCCCATCGCCGCCGGGGCCTAAAGGATGCTTCATTGTTTGGGGTGTATAGCCGATTGAGTGAAAATATATCATCGCCTCGGGCCCTTAGCTCAGTGGTAGAGCGCGCGCTTTGCATGCGTGAGGTCATCGGTTGACTGCACATGCGCGTGATTGGTGGGTGGTGGTAGGACCAGGGCATGGGATGATAGTGGCATGCCGCAGTGGTGACAGATGAATTCCCTGACCCAGCGAGCCCCTTGGCGAGCGCTGGCGTGGCAGCAAAGACAGGAGTTGCGACTGTGCGACGCGTTTTACTGTACCGAATGAAGCTGGAAGGCTGTACCGATGTAACCGGCTGTGTGATGACTCCTAAACGGTCCCCACCCGTATCCTGGGAGTTGCCCGGCAGCGGCAAGGCGTTGATGGCCAGCCGCCACAGTGTTTCGAAGTGGCGCGGTTCCTCAGTGCACATCACCCCCGTCTCGCCATGGCCTGTTCTTCCGATCCTCCTCTGCCGCTGCCATTCCACCGCCGCTTTCTCTCCACCGTCGCCAATTCTGCTCCCGCATTGGCATCGTCTCCGCCTCCTCCGCCTCCGCCTCCACGTCTGCCGTCTGCTGACTCCGTCGTCCTGTGTTAGGTTCAGTGCTGGATTCCCCGTATGACCACCTGACTCTGTAATCCTGCCGCGCACCGAGGTGGCTAATCTCAGCCACTGCGTAGGGACAACCGGGTGAGCTAAATATAAATGTAGAACAGCATAGAGCTGGCTGCTACTGGGGGGCCGGGGGAAGGCTAACGCAGACTAACGTGGGCTGCATCCGCACGTTTGAGGTACATGTGGACAGCACGGGCATGCAGGCTCATGGGTTGGGTGTGAGTTGACACGAGTGATAGTCGTTCTGCTAGCTTGCGCTGGCGGCAACTCAACCATCGAATCAGGTCGCGGTTGAGTGCATACCAGCTCGGCGGGGCCCATGCGGCCCGGCTTGGGATGACAAACCGTGCGTAATCACCGACACGCAGGGCAGGCAGGTCACTCGCGGCACACCCCGCCACCCCAGCCTAGGAGAATATCACAGCATGTGTGGCAGTGGTATCGTGTTAGATCGTGCTTGCGTATGTTGTGCATCGGGCGGGTTGCTTGCGGCCCCGGGCATGGTTAGTTGTGGGGGCGACTTCCCACCCGGGTGCCGCTGGATGAGCAGAACAGGGGCGGGGCCCGTCAAGTAACCAAAGCGTGTGGGAGGAAGGCCTGACGGCGCGCAAGTCCCACACACCAAGGGAAGCCCCGCCCGGCTTGTCCTTTTACGGCGTTTTCTGCTTCACAGCGGCGCCCTGCCGTGAATCTTGCCTATGTTTTCGAGCACTGGGATTTCGTCTGGCCATACGGGGAATGTCTCCGCTCATCCCTTGCCCTGTTATATCAAACACATGCCCATCGCCGCGGCCGCCACGCCCATCAAACGCACGCCCACCGCAGCGCTTGTCGCCGCGGCCACCGCAGTGCCCGCAGCACCCATCACAGCGCCTGCCAGGCTGCCACATCGCCCCCCGCCCCCCGTAGCACCCGCCGCAGCGACCGGTACAGCACCTGCCGCAGCGACCGCAGCCGTGCCAGCCGCCGCTGCCCTCCAGGGCCCTGCGGGCCGGAGCAAATCCACGGACGACCTCTACTGGTGGTCGCAGCGGCCAGGGCCCCTTCAGCAATGATGCGGCTGTGGACTGGCAAACACGCCTGCGGGAGGCCAGGCGCCGCCTGCGACATGTCACCCACCTAGGGCTCTCTGCCTTCGGGCGCGCTAACGCCGCCTGCGCCTATTGCACATCCGTTGCACATGGGCCATGTATAGCCGCCTGCCAGAGGATGTCCTGCAGGGCTTGGAATGGCGGGTGGCGAGAGTAGTGGACCGCAACTCCCGCCCACCACGCCTCCACCCCATATCCGCCCACGCCTCCACCCCAAGACGCTCGAAACTGTATTGTGGCGTGTCGCCTGCAACGCCTCCCCGCACCAGCGCCACCCATCAGGGTTGCACACTACGCACTGCGTACTAGTACGTACCATGAAAGTACGCTGTGTCAGGAACATGTTGGGACATCCACGGGCATCCAACGCGATGTCGAGTCGGGCTCACGGCTCACGCTTCCACACGGGTCCAAGCTGCCTACGGTATCGCGCTTGATGTACTTGCTGGTTTCTAATATGAACATGCGCGAAAGAGCCCGAAACTGACTCGGCCCCTAACGCGCGCATCCCAGCATCCCGACATCTGTAGGTTTGGCAGCGCGTAGCAGCGTACTAGCCCTTGCACACTTGGACGTACCGTATCGCACTAGGTGAGCTGCGTGCTCCATTTATACGCGTATCATTGGCTTGGAGGCTAGTACGGCGCCCTGCAACCCATCGCTGCACCCCAGCACCCCTGCTGATGGCAGTGCTAGCGCACGGAGGCTGCAGTGCAATCGCTTGGCAACAGCAGAGACACCCTGATGCACCTGTGGCAGAGGATGCGCACGCCTGTCGGATGGCGTGGGGCTGCATACAGCACAGCAGGGGGGCAAGATGGGGCATACCGCACAGGGGACGCGAAGCCACAGCACTGTCCGCAACATGTCGTCCCAGCCCTTGCGGGGCATGCTCAGCCGTGCGAACTGCAGCTGCCGCAAACAAACGTCCGCAGTCGCGCAAGCACACGCAAGCTGGGCGGGTGTGACTACTGGCGGCGGTGGCAACAGCTGTGGGGGTCTCATCAGGGTCGGGATCCATCCATCCCCGCCGCCTCTGCCGCCGCAGTGTGCGTGTGTGTCGTGTCGTGTTCGCGGCCCATCGCCGCCGGGGTGAGTGAGTGAGTGGTATTACAGGTGGTCCCTTCTCGGGTTCTCGGGTCACTCCCCTGACCATCACACCTGGCAAAGTTTGCTAGCCGTACGCATGTCACTGAGCGCAGAGATGTCCTTCATAGGCAGGTTCGATGTCAATTCAGTAGTAGGACTAGCAGGCGCATCACCTAATTAGAGCGGTGGCGCCCAATGCTGTTCAACAGGCAGAAAAGTAGGCACATACAGTGGAACCCGTTGAAACCAGAGCCCCACCTAGCCTGAATTGCGATCGGCCCCTCAATCCTGCCCACGGTCGCATGCAACCCCACCGCATCTCAAACGCACAAACGTGGCTATAACACTACTCGCATTTCCGTGTTTGGTCAATCAAGTCAGATAGTCGTAAGCGCAGCATCACAGACTGTTAGTGTTTGGTCTCAGACAGTTCAGGAATCACATGTCCTCAAGGTCACACACATCCGGAATGGCCACTTCCATCCGGTCACCACATACACGCAGGAAGGGGTGTGTGTCGGACACTTTCAGCCAGGCCTTATCCCGCCGGCGCCGTGGCAATCCAAGCGAAGCGAAGTCAGCTAGCAAGCCTCTGATGCTAGCTAGTGCTACCGCCTTGGCGCGGGCCAGAGCCCCCTCAGTGAACGGCTTCCGTGCGCGCATGTACCGCCGTGCACTCTCCATCGCGTCAAGTGCGGCCAGGGCCACCACCTCCCATACGCATTGCTGAATCTGCGTTGGGTCCGGGCTCTCCAGCAGCCAGACGTGATGCCGCCGGACAGGGCAGCCCGCGTCGGTGCGGCCAGCATTGATGGTGTCCTGTAGCAGCTCCACCACACTCTGCGCGACGGGGCACTCCCAAAAGTGATGCAGTCGAGGCGAGGGCGGCATCACCGCCGGTGACGGGGGAGAGGCGTATGCGCCACATACGCACGGCTCCGGCGAGCTGCCATGGATGTGCGTATTTCCCAGCATGCCCACACCGTCAACCGCCAACCGCCACAGCACCTCCTTGTGCTTCAGTTCCCATCGTACTTGCCACACCGAGGCCATGTGTCGCCGGAACTGGACCAGGCGCTGGCGCCCAGGGGCGGGAGGCAGGGTGGCGCCCAGGGCTTCAGCCACATAAGCATGGTGAAGACGCGTGCGGTCCTCATTGACGCCAGTTAGCTGCATTGCTGTGCCGTCGCGGACAGCCAAGGCGGTCAGGGGAACGGGGCGTTGGTGCCCCTGGATGAACCATCCCATGCGGCTGACAATCATCTCCACGACCTGGTCCTCGGTGGGCAATGCTGCGGCAGGGGTGGCTGCGTGGGTAGGCGGGTGAACGGGGGCAGGGGCTGGCTGGGCGGCAGCGGGACCTAGGGGGTCGGTCGCTGGGGCGGGGGGACGCGCTGACGGCGTTGGTGCGAGACACGGCGGCGCTGGGGGCGCAGGGGGCGCAGGAAGGTGCAGGCGCGCAGCAGCAGCCCAGGAGGGGTTGATGTCCAATAGCAGGGCATTAATGGCAGCGATGGCCTGCACGCGATCCGCAAAAGCGCCCGCCACGGCGCTAGACGGCTGTAGCTGTTCCCGCACCAGCTGCGCCCATTCGGTTGCCAGCAAGGTGAAGATGTGGATGCCCGGAGTCGATGCCAGGCGGTGACGCCACGATGTTTCATACGCAGCAAAGGCGTCGTAGACACGCACGGCGTCACCCAGCGTGCGCAGGCGGCGGCATTCCGTGAGCTGTAGGTGATAGGCTTCGAGGCCGGGGCGGCGTCCAGAGGGCGGCGCGTTGGGTAGCAGCGGGTTTCCCCATAGTGGCGTGTTGACGCACCACGCGCCGGGCGTGAGAGGGGAGGTACCAATGTCGACTGCTGGGGGTAGGTGGGAGAGGGCTGTGACGATGCGGTGGACGTCGGGAGGCAAGGACGGGGTGCCAAGCCAGGGCCCGTCCGCACGAGCCGTCAGCAGCGCCATGGGGCGAAAGCAGGGATGGTAGGACCGAAGCAGGTACCCAAAAACCCGCTGCCACGGGGCTTGCGCTGCAGGTGCCACGCCACTTCCATCCCGGCCAGCGTATGCAGCCGCGCGCTTTGCCCAGCGGGCGTAGATGTGCTGCTGTAATGGAAGGCTGCCAAATCCACCTGAAACCGGATGACCAGGCAGGAGGCGGGCTGGGACGCCTGTAAGCCTTCGGTCATGTTGCGAGGGTCCCTGACTGCGGTCGACGAGCTTGGCCACCGCCGCCTCCCAGGCTGCGAGCGTGTCAGGCGGCGGTAATCCAGAGTGCTCCATATGATATGTCGCCATATGGGTCCCGTATGCAGCCGCAGTTGAGGCTCGCCCAAACATGGACAGATGCATGTGGCTGATTTTGTCCAGGCGACGCACGGCCTCATCAGTCCGCTGCTTCCAGTCCAGGTCAGGCCGGCAGGGCGGGTTGGTGAAGGGGACCCCCAGGGCAGTGGCGGACGTGACAACGCGGATTCCGGCAATGGCAGAGGCTGGGGCGGGCGGGGGGGCGGTAGCGGGCGGGGGGGCGGCAGCGGATACGGTGGCGAGGACGGGGGCCGGGACGGGAATGACGGTGGGGGCGGCGGCGGGTGCAAGGGTGGAGGCGGCAGCAAAGGCGAGGGTGTGGACGCGGGCGGGGATGGGGCCGGCAGCGGGGCCTGGAGTGGGGACCGCTGCTGCGGGGTTGGCTGTGATGGTAGTTGCGGTGACGGTGGCGACGGCGGGACCTGGAGAGGGGGCGTGGACGGAGGCAGCGGCATTTGCGGTGGTGACGGCGGCGGGGGAGGCGGCGCGGATGGCGGGGGCGGGGACGTGGGCGGTGGCGGGGCGGGCGGCGGGGGCTGGTGTGCGGATGGCGGCAGAGACAGCATGGGTAGCCGCGGTGGAGGGGGCTGTGGCGGGGGCGGGGGCGACGGAGGGGGAGGCGGTGGCGGTGGGGGCATGGACGATGGCGGCTGTGGCGGGGGCTGGCGTTCGGACGGCGGGATTGCCGGCAGGGGCGGCTGCAACGGAGTCGGAGGAGGTGGCGGGGGTCTCGGCGGCAACGAGGGCGGGTGCGGGTCCAGCGGCGGGAGGGGGGGCGGGGGCGGGGACGGTGGCGGGTGCGGGTGCGGCGGCGGTGGCGGGGGTTCGCGTTCGGACGGCGGAATTGGCGGCAAGGGCGGCTGCAACGGAGGGGGAAGTGGCGGGGGTCGCGGCGGCAACGAGGGCGGGTGCGGGTCCAGCGGCGGGAGCGGGAGCGGGTGCGGGGACGGTGGCGGGTGCGGGTGCGGCGGCGGGGGCGGGGACTGACGTTCGGACGGCGGGAATGGTGGCAGGGGCGGCTACGACGGAGGGGGAGGCGGCGGGGGTCGCGGCGGCAGCAAGGGCGGGTGCGGGTCCAGCGGCGGGAACGGGCGTGGGGGCGGGGGCAGCGGCGGGGGCGGAGGCAGGGGCGGAGGCTGGCGTGCGGACGGCGGCACAGACGGCAGGGGTAGCCACGGCGGAGGGGGCGGTGGCGGTGGTGGCGACGGCGGGGGAGGCGGTGGCGGGGATGGCGGCAGATGCGGGCGCGGGGGCGGGGATCGCCGCGGTGACGGGGGCGGCGGCGGCGGCGGGGGCCTGAATGGCGGCGGGGACGGCGGCGGGCGCGGTAGAGGGTGCGAGGGCGGGGATGGTGGCGGCGACGGGGGCAACGGCGACGGCGGGGGCATGACCAGCGGCTGGAGTAGGGGCGGACGCTGGAGACCCAACGGCAGTGTGGCCCACCAGTAGCAGCTCCACCTTGTCCAGATTCAGCTTTTGCCCGGTGGCGCGCGCAAAGCGGTCCATGTGCCCCAGGAAGGCGGGCACATCCTCAGCTGAGGCCAGTGCTGCTTCGGTGTCGTCGGCAAAGGCAGCCTCGACAGCGGTAGAATGCGGGTCTGCGGGGTCGAGAGGGATGCCGACGCCACACTCCTTCAGCCAGCAAAATAGAGCGTGCGCAATGAAGAGGTAGAGTAGGGGCGCGAGGGGGCAGCCTTGACGGACACCTGCACATATCTTGGCTGGGCGGGAGAGGAACCCGTTGACCCGTGCCATCGACGTCGTGTCGGTGAGCAGTAGCCGGACCCAGGAGATGAAGCCGGCGCCGGCGCCCATTGTGGCCATGACCTCATAGAGGAAGCTGCGATCGATGGTGTCGTACGCCTTGGCGAAGTCCAAGAAGGCGAGAATGGCGGACCGCCGCTGCTGTGACAGGAGCAGGGGGAGGGAGCGGAGGAAGAGGGCATTGCTGCCGATGTCGCGCCCGGGCAGGAACGCTGATTGCTCAAGTGGGATGGTGGCGGCGAGGGCTGGGCTGATGCGGTTGGCCAACGCCTTGGTGAGGAGACGGTAGTCAGAGCATAAGAGGGTGATGGGCCTGTAGCTGCCGGCGTTGATGCGGTCACCACGGCCCTTGTAGATCACAGTGATGATGCCCTTGGTGAAGTCCAGCGGTGTGTGCTGGGTGGTGCCGATGGAGGTGAAGAGCCGCGCAAGGAGGGGAGCGAACGCGCCTGGGGCGGCCTTGTAGACGTCAGTGGGGATGCCGTCCCAGCCCGGGGACTTGCCGGGCTTACTTGCTGCAATGACCGCCAGTACCTCCTCCTGTGATACGGCGCTCGCCCCCGCGGCTTGCATACGGTCGGCTGGTAGCTGCGCGGAGTGGGCTGCGACGGCGGCTAGCACCGCCGACTTGTCCGCTGGGTTGAGGTCCGGTGGGGCTTGCCCAATGGCCGCCCAGAAATCCGCCATTACCTGCGCCATGGGGGCCGGATCCGTAACCAGGCGTCCATGCGTATCGCGAAGGGCCGCAATGACAGTCGCGTCTTGCGGCGGATGAATAGCCTCTGTGATGCGGGGGTTGGGGTGCTCGCCACTCCGGATCCAGTCCACCCGCATGCGGTGGGCAGTAGCGGCTGCCTCTGCCCGAAGGGCAGCAGCGAGAGCTGCCTGGGCGGCAGCCATCGCACTGGCATGAGCTGTGGGCTGCTGCGAGGCGTCCGCGGCGGCCCGCGCCGCTTCCAGGTGCGTACGCGCCACACAGACGTCTTGGGACATCCGAAGTACGCGCCGCTTGGCGGTGTTGTTGAGGGTGGCGAGGACGGCCGTGAGGCGCCGCTTGAAGGCTGAGTACCACTGCAGGAATTCCACGCCAGGCGATGGCATAGCTGCCTGCTGCCCCGTCAGCCAGAGTTGAAGGTGGTCGACTAGGTCTTCATGATCCACGAAAGCGATGCCGCTGCGACGCGTACCGGGGCCACGGGTGGGCGGGCGCCGGGGAAGGAGGAGCATGGTGGCCACCCGGTGGTCAGAGGGCGAGCTGGCTTCCACTGTAGTGCTGGGCACGTACGGCAGGAGGGCACGTGACACGTACATGCGATCGAGCCGGGCGCCGCTGGCTTCACCGTGAGTCAGCTTCTGCAGATGTGTGTAGTCGCGGCTGGCTGGGTGGAGGTGGCGGTGTGCGTCGACCAGGTCGGGGCAGAGAGCGGTGAAGAGGGAGGCGACGTGACCATCACGCTGCGCGCGACTTGGGCTGGTGCTGTCAAGTGCTGCATTTACGACGAAGTTGAAATCGCCAACCAGAACGTGCATTCCCGGCGAGGACATCCGGGGGGAGACATGCTGCTGCACGAACTGGGCTCGGGCTGTTGGCGAGTGCGCTGGCAGGTAGGCGTTGGTGAGGTGGATGGTGTGCCCGAGCCAGGAGAAGGAATAGGTGGCAAGTCGACCCGTGGGGGACGCACGAGGAGCAGCTGGGGCAGCGGCTGGGGCAGCGGCAGCGTAGGAGGGGCTGGGGCTGGCTGCCAGTGCGGAGAAAGGAGGGGAGCTGCCGTCGGGTGCCACATACGGATCGTTGCCGGGGGTGCCGGATTCAGGGGAAGGGGGAGGAGGGGTGGCGTCGCGACTAGGTGTAGGGAGCTGTGCAGGCGGTGGTGTGGTGACAGGGCTGAGGATATGGGACGCCAGCAAGTCCGCTCGCACCAAGATGGCAACGCCAGCATACGGGTCTTCAACCGGCGTGGCCCGGTACGCTGCTAGTCTCCAACCGGGCACGTGAAGCTGCTTTGCCACAGTCTGGAGGGCCGCCTCAAAGCGGCCACGGTCACTAAGGCTGCGATGATGAGTCTCCTGGACGCACACCACGTCCAGGCGTAGCGTGACCCATGTCTTCGCTGCTGCTGCAAGTTTGGCGAGTTGAGTAGGGAAGTCTATACCGCCAAGGTTGTGCGTGCCAATCCGAAGAGGCCGGAAAGGCAACCGCCAACCCTGACGTGCCCGGCGCCGTGTCATGTGACGGCGCGGTACTACTGATCCTCCGTGGTGTCCATGCCGCCATCCGCCACGCCGGCGTCGCCGGCGTTGGCCAGGGCGGCGAAGCGGTTGGTGCCACCGACGCGGGCTCGCGGCCGTGTGGTCCCACCGCCCGGCCCCCGCCTGCGGCGAGAGCCAGCGGCGGCTCCCGCACCAGCGGTGTCTGTCACCCGCTGGCTGCCGGACGGCGCGGCGAGACTCGGCACAGCCGTGGCGCTGCTGAAGGCAGCCATGGCCTGACCGACGGCGGCGTCACCGCCGCCCGTTTCCATAGCGACAAGGGCGGCGGTGGCGGCGGCAGCCAGGCCCGCGGCGGCAGGGGCCACCACGCGACCGGGCTCCAGGGGGTGCGGGCGGGACACCGGCGTGCGGGCCCGCCGCGTGGCCTTTGCATTGTCCCCAACGTGGCGAGGCGAGGCAGGCAGGCCACGGCCGGCCCGAACGCCTGTAGCCGCGATGCGTCCCCTGCGACGGCTCCCCCCCCACCCTGTTTCCACGCACCGGCGGCAACGCCGCTGCCGCCACGTTGCTTGAGGGTGCGGCCGCAACCCGCGCGTCAACCGGGGCGGGCGCCGCGATGAGCCCAGGCTGCGCGCCTGCCCCGGCAGCCGCACCCGCGGCGGCCACCGGAGCACATCCGACAGATGTTGACGGCTGCTGAGGCGGAGGTGGCTGCTGCTGCTGCTGCTGCTGCTGCTGCTGCTGCTGCTGCTGCTGCTGCTGCTGCTGCTGCTGCTGCTGCTGCTGCTGCTGCTGCTGCGATGGCTGCGGTGGCGGCTGCTGCGCCGGCTGCTGCGAACGCGGCTGAGACACCAGCGCCGGAGACGGGAGCGACTGGAGCAGGACCGCGAGGGCGGACACTGCTGGTGTCTGGGCGGCGGTCGCGTAGGAGATGCTCCCCACCTGCGGCATGGGCAACCCCGGCGGCGATGGCGGCGGCTGGGCGAGATACGCCAGCGTGGGCAGCTGTGGCGGCTGCTGTGGTGGCTGCTGTGGCGGCGGCAGCGGCGGTGGCGGCGGCGGCGGCAGTGACAGCGGCTGACGGGACGACTGTGGTTGGAGCTGCTGCTGCTGCGGCTGCTGCTGCTGCGGCGGCGGCGGCACGCGCGGTGGCGGCGGCGGCGGTGGCGGGGGCACGGAGACGCCCGCCGGCGTCGCCAGGCCACCAGCACGGCCAACGGCGACCCCCGCCGCCGGCGGCCCCACCAGCCCCGGTATCATGCCGGGCCCCGCGGTCACGGATAGCTGCTGCATGTACACATCCAGCGGCCCCACCCTGCCCGGCACCGCCGCCGGAGCCCCGGCAGCCGGCTGCCCCGGGCGGCCGCCAGCCGGCGGGCCAGCAACGCTGCCGCCGCCGCCTTTTCCGCGCCCACGCGGGCAGGCGGCCAGGGCCGGGAATATGTCCTCCTTGCGCGGCGGCGGGCCGTCACGACCAGCCGGCCTCGCGTTCAGAATCCACGAGAAGATGGCAGGGTGATCCGGCACGCCCCCATCCGAGTACTGCAGCTTGGGCGGCAGCAGTGCCGGACCCCGCTGCACCGTCACGTACGCGTGCTGGGCGTCCTGCCGCAGCACACTGGTGATCTGCGCGGGCTGGTAACGCTCCTGCAGGAACGCAGCCAGGTCGTCGTCCCGCACATCTGGCGGATAGCCAGAGACCGTGTAGGCGGCGCTGCCGTCACCCCAGTCCGTCACAGTCAGGACCGGGGCCACGGTTGCCGACCCCAACAGGCTGATGGGCGGCAGCACCAGCGTGCCGGGCTGCAGCTGCATCAAGACACTGGGGGGCGTGCTCACCGGGAAGAGCACGCTGTGGGCGCGGGGCGTGTCAGCAACCCCCCCATACGGCAGCACCAGGGTGCTGCCATCCTCTCCATACCGGATGACGTATTGCCCCACGCGAGCGCCGGGGAACGCGTGGGAGATGAGTTTCGCCATGAGCTGGGCACCGTCGTGCGCTGGGCCCAGCTCTGTCGCTGCTGATAGCATCCACCGAATAATTACTGTGCGCCCGTTGACGTGGCGAATAGCTGGGCGAGGCCCGGACGCACTCGGGCCCGCCATGTCGACGTCGGTCCTCGAAGACATCGCTGAAAGGTTCGCCGCCGAGTGG
The DNA here is from genome assembly GCA_016834605.1 of Chlamydomonas incerta. Lineage (NCBI taxonomy): Eukaryota > Viridiplantae > Chlorophyta > Chlorophyceae > Chlamydomonadales > Chlamydomonadaceae > Chlamydomonas > Chlamydomonas incerta. Next base: position 1,430,683 of record JAEHOC010000025.1, read on the forward strand.
CGACGGCGGAAACTGAGCTGTTAAACCTGAGGCTGATCTGCAGGATACTAGGCGATATTAATGGAGCTGACGACGCAGCGTCGGGGGACGGATGCCGACGCGGCGGTTGGAAAGTGTAGGAAGTCGCTGGTAATTCGCTGTATTGTAGGCAGCAGTAGGCCCGCCTGCTATTGTCGAAAGTTGCTGCTAGGAAATTAGCTTTGGCTAGGAAATTAGCCGCTCAGAGAGTTGGCTGCTAGGAAAGTTGGCTGCTAGGAAAGTTGGCTGCTAGGAAAGTTGGCTGCTAGGAAAGTTGGCTGCTAGGAAAGTTGGCTGCTAGGAAAGTTGGCTGCTAGGAAAGTTGGCTGCTAGGAAAGTTGGCGTGCGGTCCTCATTGACGCCAGTTAGCCGGGGCCTAAAGGATGCTTCATTGTTTGGGGTGTATAGTTGATTGAGTGAAAATATATCATCGCCTCGGGCCCTTAGCTCAGTGGTAGAGCGCGCGCTTTGCATGCGTGAGGTCATCGGTTCGAACCCGATACGGTCCATGTTTTGCCTCCTCGACACCCACCTCCCTAGAATTCGGCACAGCGGGAGCTCATTTCGAGCTATACTATTAGGCTTTGTTTTGCGCGTCACCGCCACAGTGACAAACACCACGGCCATTTCATCTTCGCCTGGTCTGGGTCTCAGGCCGCACCACCAAAATGGCACCAACTGTCGTTATCCCCTTGCCCAGGCGCGGCGCCCTTGGCCGCGCACCCTTGCGCGTGCCACCCGCACTGAGTGGCCGCCGTCCACTGACAGGGTCACTTCGCCCTGTGCGTTTATGACACTCGGTGTCAGTGGCGGGGTGTATGGGGTCATCCATCAGGGCGCACACCATGCACAGGGACTGGACGCAGGCAGCGCTCACCTGGCACACAACTCACCGACTCGTGTCCCTTCCCCGCAGCCATCTGCACAATGCACGAGTCCTCGTCGATATGGAGCCAACCGCTTTCGGGGCCTTGTGAGCCAGCACCCCTGTGTGAGCCCCGCGCCGGCACGCGGTCCCATGCATGCGGTTGAATCCACAACTGATTCCCACTGGAGAACCGGCGTCCGCGCAAATGCCACGAACATATTTTGCGATGCGTACTATATCATCACTCAGCGAGCGCATCATCCCTACCGTTCTTCAGCTCGCTCCGAGCGTCTGGCATTCCTGTTCACAACTTGATCTACTTGAGTGCTGCTGCAGTCTTTTATACGTTTGATTTCTGAACATATAGACTTATACGCTTGAAGCTAGTGCTTTCAGGGCGCCAATCCGCTTTCCCGCGCGCATTGGCACATCTTTTCCGCTTTCGTTTCATCACAACCGGGGCGCTGAGGTCTCTACATTTGGAACATCCTGTGGATCTATGCACATGCGGCAATGCGTGAAGTTCAGGTGCGGCAGTCGGGGTGCAAGGCGCTCTCGCTCGCTCGGGCTCCGCGCAGGCCACGGCCGCAACGTCGCTGCTTTCCTTGCTGCTCCACGCAGACGGCACAAAATAACAAGCGGTCCGTCCCAGGCAGTCGAAGCGTTAGTGACCCTGCTGCGAAGCGGGTGCGTGCCGCGTGCCGCGTGCCACAGAGGACCGTGCAATGGTTTCGGGGTCCCCGCATGTTGCCCACCCATGCTGTTGCTTGTGCGCCTGGCGGAACTGCGGGGCTTCATGCGGGCTCTCCCGGCAGCGACTGACGGTCACATCTCCATGCTGGCACTCTTTGTTTGCAGGGCCGCAGCGTGTTGAGCGATGGGCACGCCGCAAGGCCGCGGGAGCAGGCGCAGGCACCGGGCTCAACTGTACCTGGTGGAGGGGACGACGGGAGCAGGTCCAAGAAGAAGAAGGCGCGCCCTCGCTGCCCCCGCGCGCCAGCGCTGCTTGGTCCAGAGGCGCGCGCGCTGAGGGCGGCAGCCGCCATGGGGGCGCTGGCGGGCAGCGATTTCGCGCCAGCCGGCGGCGGTGTGGTGGCCAGCCGGCACCCAGCCAACGCCGACTGCACGCGCTTGCCTGGGCGCCCGCTCGCTGCGGGCATGGCAGCGGAAGTGCAAGCGGGCGAAGGGCGGCAGTTGCCGCCGCTCTGGCCACGGCCACGCCAAGGCGACAGGGTGCTGGGGACGTCGCATGCCGAGGGCGAGGAGGGAAGCAGTGCAGGCGCTGTGTCGCCGGGGCAAGAGCGGCATCGCGGCAATGTGACAGCCGCCTCACCAGCAGCCCAGGGCGAAGCCCGCCGGCGCATGGTGCCAGCGGCCAGATTTTCCGCGGCAGCGGCGGTGGCGGCTACCGATGCGCCGCCACGGGCAGCGGGGCTGTCAGTGCACGCGCACCTGATGACAGGAAAGTCGGCAGTGGCAGGCGGTGCTCCGCTGGGCGCCAGTTGCGCGCCAGAATCAGGTTGTGCTGCGGCAGAGGCGGCGGCAGAGGCGGCGGCAGAGTTGGTGCAAGTACAGGCGCGGGCGGGCGCGGCAGCGGCACCGCCGGGCGGGCTGCTCCTGGGTGGCGCCAGCGGGTTGCACAGCCCGCAGCCACCACCGCTGGATGCAGTGGGAGCAGGCAGGGCCGCAGGCGCTGGCGCGGGCGGCGTTGTAGGTGGGGGTGCGAGCGGTAGCAGGGCGGCGGTCGCCGCTGCAGCAGCACCTGGCCCCGCACCCGGCCTGGCGCCCAGCCCGGGTCCCGAGGCCGACGACTACTTCTGTCCCGACTCGCTGGCGCTCGGGGGGTGCGACCCGCTGCTGCCGCCCAGTGCCGACATGTCGCCCACACTGCTGCTGGCGCGCAGCAGCCCTCCTGCCACAACCGCAACCGCAACCACTGCCGGCGCCGGCGGTGCAGCCACGCCTGGTGTGGCTGCAACCACGGCTGAGCCCGTGTCGCGCGGTGCGGCAGTGCGGGGCGCGCCCGGAGGCAACTTTGCTGCTGTTCCAGCTGCGCCTGCCGCGGCAGCTGCAGCTGCAGCTGACACGAGGCGAGGACGTGCGGAAGCCGCAGCTGCAGCGGGGGCCGCTGCCTGTGCTGTCACAGCGGGGGTCGCGGGCACCTCCGGCGGCGGTGGGTGGTGGGAGCCAGCCGCCGCCCCAGCACCAGGGCAATCAGTTGCAGCGGCTGACCAGCCAGCGCCCGCCCCTCTGGCGCATGCACACCAGCCGACGGCCGTGGCAATGGCGGCGGCGGCGGCACGTGCGGAGGCGGCGGCCGAAGAGGAGGCCGCGCTGGCGGAGTGGGCGTTCATCCTGGAGCCCACCTCGCCAGCCGCCGGTCAGCGGCGGCAGCAGCCACCTTCGCCTCGGCCGGAGCCCCTGCCACACTCCCTGCAGCTTCCGCCTCAGCGGATGCTTCTTCCTTCGCCCGCGCCCGCAGCAGCGCGCGCGCCCCCGCCGCCGCTGTCCCGCCCACCGGTGTTGTCAGGCCGGCGTCCGCAGCTGCTGGCGGCGGCGGCGGCGTGGCCCCAACCTGCGGTCGCGTGGGAGGCGCCGGAGCAGGTGGCGCCGTGGCGAGCGGCTCAAGCGTCAGGGGCACAGCCGCATCCGACGCCGCAGCAACCACATCAACAGCAGCTGCTGGCGCCGCCGCTGCAGCGGCACGCGGCTGAGCCGCATGCGGGTGCATTGGAGGCAGCGCCCTCTGAGGCGTGGGGCTGGTCTGCGACCGCCGCGACAGGCGCGGCGGCTGCATCCTTCGGGGAGGTGGCGCCAGGTGCAGGGCCGGGTGCAGGGCCAGGTGCGGTTCCAGGCCCTAGGCGCCTCTTCTCGCCGCGCCGCATTGGCCTGGCTTCGGCGGCTTCTGGGCATGCGCCCCGCGCCGCCCGGCCGGGTGCCAACCCACACCCGCCCTCGGCGGCAGGGGCAGCAGCAGTCGCGGGTGCACCCACAGCGGCCGCTTCCTTGGCGGCAGCAGATGGCGGTGGTGGGCGGCACGGCTTCCGGGGCATTGCCAGCCGCTCGGGCGCGGACACGGACGCGGGCGCGGACACGGACCCGCCTAGCCAGGACGAGGACGAGGACGCGGACGAGGCGGCAGGGGTGGGGGCGGGTGCAGCGGTGGCACGGCAGGGGGCGCAGGTGGCGAAGCCCAGAGGCGTGCAGGCAGAGGCTGCGGGGCACGCGGCCAAGGGCCCGGACCAGCTGGAGGGTGGAGATGACCAGGAGGACGCCATTGAGGAGGTGGACAGCCTGGACCCCCACCCGCACCCGCACCCGCACCCGCAGCGCCAGCAGCAGCACCCGCAGCGCCCGCAGCTGCTGCAGGGGCACGCGCATCAGCCGGTAGCTCGAGCGCCCAAAGCTGCAGTGGCAGCAGCAGTGCCAGCCCGGCATGCGCGCACGCCCCCTCCGGTGATTGGTCAGGACCGCCTGTTGCAGCCCCAGCCGCAGCCCCAGCCCCAGCAGCCGGCGCCCAAGCAACACTGCACCCCGTTGCCGCCACCAGCCAACACCTTGCCGGCTCGCGTGTGCGGCGCTGTAGCGCAGGCGGCGGCAGCAGGGTCAGGTCAGCTGCCGCTGAGGCCGGCCCACGTCGAGCCGCTGCTCTTCAGCGAGCCGACGCCGCCTACAGCCAGAGGCGGCCATGGCGGCGAGCACCCCCGGAGGCGCGAGGGCGGGGCCCGGCACGGTGTCCAGCATGCGATGACAGGACCGGCAGGGCCCGCAGCTGGCAGCACGCCGCCGCCGCCGCGATGGGGCGCGCCGCAGCAGGGGCCACAGCGGCCCGCTGGCGGCAGCGCCACGCCGCCGGCCGTAGCGACTGGGCCGTCCACCACGCCTTGCATGGCTCCGGCTTCAGCTAGTGCCGCAGCGATGGGCGCAGACGGCAGCGGCGGCGGCAGCGGCAGCTGCCAGGGCCGACACCAGTGGCTGCGAGGTCGGCGAAGCTCGGTGGGCGGCTGGTCGCCGCACCTGCCGGCGCCGCTACAGCTGCTGCAGCCCGCACTCGCGGCGCCGGGTGTGGCGGCGGCCGCCGTGACGCCCCCGGCCGCGCCGGCGCCAGCTTCTCTTGGCCTCAGCCCGCACGAAGCCGAGGCGGCGGCAAGGCATGGCACGGCCGCTGCCTTGGGACGAGCCACTGGGGGCGCAGACGGTGCCGGCAGCGGGATTGCAGGCCTGCGCGCGCTATTGCCACTGCAAGGCAATGTCTTAGAGGCAGGGGCACCACCGTCTGACGTGCTGCCCCGGACTGCCGTGCCACCGCCACCAGAACGCGCAGCACAGGCATCGGCATCGGCGCCCTTGCTGCTGCCTGGCCGCACCGACTCGCTGCCGGTGCGCTCGCGGGCGGGTCAGGTGGTGGCTGTGGCGGCGCGCCGACGTGACTCCTCGCCGCAGCACCGCCTGTCGCAGCCGGAGCAGCAGCAGCCGCAGCAGCAGCAGCAGCAGCGCGGCGACGCATGTGGCCTTCCGCCCTCTGCGTTGGGACAGGACCCGGAAGCAGGAGAGGCTGGGCGGCCGGCTCCATGCGAAGAGGAGTCCGAGTCACAGTCGGAAACGCTGCTGCCGTCCCTGTCGCCGCCGCTGGGCCAGGGCTCGCCGCCCACACCGCCCTATGACAGTGGTGCCGGTGGCGGCGGCGCCGGCAGGGGCGCGCCGCTCCGGCGCTGGCGGCTGGTGGACGTGCTGATGGCGGGGAGGGTTGCGGGCGGGGACGGTGGCGGGGCCGGGGCCGGGGGACAGGCACAGGCGGGCCGCCAGTCTCGTTTCGTGCCGGCAGGTCCTTCATCGGCTGTGGACCCGGACCAGGACCTGGACATGGCCGACGGTGGCGGTGGCGCCTCCGCCGCCGCAGCAGCGGCCGGCCAGCCGCGCAGACGGTCACACCCGCCCGGCCAGCCCAGGTGCCGCTCCCCGCCGCAGCCGCAGTCCCAGCAGCAGTCAGAGCAGCAGTCAGAGCAGCAGCAGCCGGCCGGCGACAGCCAGGTGACGTCTGTGCTGCAGCTGGCGCAGATGCCGCCGGACATGCTCAGCCTGGAGCAGCGCCGGCGCCAGCAGGAACAGGGGCAGCAGGAGGCGCGGCAGGAGTGGGATCGGGATCGGGAGGGGCAGGCGGCAGCCGCTGCGGACGAGGAGGATGAAACAGAGGCGGCCAGCGAGGGACAAGAGGGAGAGGAGGAGGTGGAGGACGAGGCGGCTGCGGCTCAGCAGCGGCTGCTTGCCGAGCTGCTGGCGGCTGTGGGCGGCGGCTGCCTGCACGGCCACGACCCCGCCGATGACCTGCTGCAGCTGCCGCCGCCGTCGGCCTCGCCGGCCGGATGCAGCAGGGCCTCACCCGCCGCTGTGGGGGCGGCGGCTGCGGGGGTGGGGTCGGGGGCGCTCGTGTGCAGCACGACGGCCGCGGTACCGGTGCCGGTGGCCGAACAGACGCCCGGGGCGAGGACCGGTGCTGCGCTTCCGGCGGTACAGGAGCAGGAGGACGCTGCGGCCGCTCCTGTTGCGGTGGCGAGCGCGGGCAGATCTGGTTCTTGGGATGCCGCGGCCCCCCGGCCGCGGCAGACGGCGCCGTGCGGGCAGCAAGGCGCGGTGGCGCCACGCGGTGGGCAACGGGGTTGTATGGGCACCGGCGTGGCACTCGCAGGGGGTAGCCGCTCGCCGGCGGCCGCGGCTGCCTCGGCAGCTGCAGCTGCAACGGCGGGGGCCGGAAACCGACCAGCCGGCTTGCGCGCGCCCTCAAAAGCTGCCAGGGCGCCGCAGCGAGCCCAGGCCGCCTGTACTGCTGGTGCCGCCGCCGTTACTACCGCCGCGGCAGCAGCTGGGCCAGCCGCTCCCGTGCGCGCTGCGGCCACTGGTCCTGCACCAGCGGCGGTGGCAGCAGCTGGCGCACTTGTGGCGGAGCGGCGGGTGGATATCATTGACCTGGCGGATGATGACGAGGGGGACGGGGGGCACTACTTGGCCGCGGCGGGCGCCCCCGCTGGACCAGGTGACCCGCCGCACGCTCGGCTGCGGCGGGGTGTGCCTGGGCCGCAGCAGCAGGCATGGCAGCTTCCGCAGACATCACCGGAACAGTGGCCGCAGCTGTGCAGGGCGGCAGCTCGTGACGCAGTGACAACCGTCGATGGAGGCAGAGGCGGAGGTGGGGGTGGGAGTGGCAGCGCAAATGGCAATGCTGCGGTCACTGCTGCGCCCAACTGCTTCGCCGCAGCTGCAAGCCAGGGCGCAGCAGGTGCTGCGGCTGCGGCTGCTAGGCGCCCGGCGGGCGCCGCCGGCACTGGGGGCGCGGCGGGCGCTGCAGTCGCGGCCGGACTCGCTGCCGCTGCGGCGCCTGCCCTCGCGGCTGCGGCTGGTGACGAGGATGTGCTGCCGCCCACCCTAGTGGAGGCGCGGCAGGGTGTGCTTTACGCGCTGCTGCATGCGGTACTGCGAGGTCGCTGCCAGCCCCACAATGCGGTGAGCGAGGGGGGGTCGTTTGGTTATGAGGCGGTCGGTGCCGGGGCGGACGGGTGTGCGATTGCGGCCATTGTGCTCCAGCGCCACAAACCGTTCAAAGCCGTGCTAGGCTGGCCTTCCATGGGGCCCTTCACCTCATGGCCGCCCTGCCCGCCCTCACCGCCCTCACTGCCCTGCACGGCCCTGCAGCTGTACGCGTGGCTGGCGCCGCCGCCCGACGGCCGGGGCACCCCCGTGTTCCTCCAGGAGGCGGTGTTGCTGCTACTGCCCCTGGAGCTGGCCGCCGTGCCGGCTACAGCCCCGGCGCCAGGCCCCGCTCGCGGCGGCACCAGCGGGGCACCGGGTGGCGACGGGGCGGGCGCAGCGCTCACGCCGCTCCGGCTTCTGGGCCAGCAGGGCGGCGGCCTGCTGGGCCACGTGGCCGGCGCGGGTGCGGCGGGTCAGAGCGCAGCGGCTGCAGGGGCGTCAGGCCCAGTACCAGGCGGAGCTGCAGCGGCAGCAACAGCCGCACCCCTCCCGGGGCGCCCGCAGCAGCAGCAGTGCCGCTACACGCTGCGCGGCGGCTGGGGGCTGGTGCAGCACCTGGCGGAGGCGGGGCTGTGCGACGTGCCGGCGGACGGCCAGCCCGCCGCGCACCCGCCCCGCCCCGACCTGCTGCCGCTGTGCGGCGCCTACCTGCTGCTGTTGCGCCGGCCAGGCGTGGGTCCGGGTCCGTCCACACAGCAGCCGCAGCGTCCCGGGCCGCAGCCGCAGTCGCAGCCGGGGCAGCGGGGGCGGGGGGCAGGGGGACCAAAGAGCCAGGCCCGGGACGAGGTCGGTGTGGCGCTGGGGCAGCCGGCGGAGGTCGTGCCACAGCGGCCGCTCGCGCTGATGCGGCCGCAGCAGGCGTTGGAGGCGCTGGGCCACTCCCCCGCAGCTGCTGCCGCTGCGGCGGCGTCGGCGGCGTCGGCGGCAGGGGGAGGCAGCTCGGCGGGCGCTTGTGCGGCTGCGGTGCCGTGGCAGTGGGAGTCGCTGGTGCGGGTGCGGATGGAGGAGGTGCGTGCCCATGCCTTCGTGAGTCTCTGCGTGTGCCCTGGCCTTGCCCTTGGCCCCGTGCTCGTGCGGCCTTGCTGCCCCCATATAAACCCACACTGGTCTGCTTGTACGTGCGCAGGAGGGCTGGGTGCCGTTCTCCGCCTGGCGCGACGACCCGCTCCTCGCCACCGCCCGGCCCCAGCCGCTGAAGCTGCCGCCGCCGCCGCCGCCACCGCAGCCGCGCACATGCGTCAGTGCTGCTGGCGGCGTTGCGGCGGTGGCTGCTCAGCCGCCGCCGCAGCCGGCTGACCCGTACCGGCCGCTGCATCCGCGGCTGGCGGCGGCGGTGGATACCTTGACCCGCGACGCGGCGGGTGAGCGACCGGTCCTAGCGCTCCGTGCAGTCCTCGCCACGTGTCGGTCGCGGCGGGGCTGTGCTAGAAACGTGAGCTTTTGGTCTTACGCGCTGTCTTACACCCCGGGAACACAGTGAGTCTGGTTAGACACGCCGGGCATTTGACTCGGTCCTCAAACCGCTCCCGCAATGCCAATACGGCTTAACCGAATGTGTGTCGCTTCATGTGCCACCTTCAGCTGCTGACGTGGCGGCGGAGGTGGCGCTTCGGGCGCGCTTGGACGAAGTGCGGGTAAGCCGCGGCCGCGGGTGCCAGGGGTGTGAATGAATGAGCATGGTCTCAACAGGAATGGCTAGCGCTGGAAAACACTTGCCTTGGCTTGCTTTACGACTCCCGCTTCTCGCAGGCACCCATGGCTCCTTGTCCTCACGGCCCCTCCGCTCCCCCCCTCCCGCAGCGCCGCTACATGCAGTCCCCTCCGGGGGGCAGCGGCAGCCGCGCCGCCAAGCGCGCCGCCAGCCTGCGCGTGCGGCGACTGGCTCTCCAGTACAGCCAGGAGAGGCGGCGGCGGGAGGCGTGGCAATCACAGTCGCAGTCGCAGTCCATGACCCAGGCCCACAGCCAGAGCCAGAGTCAGGGCCAGGGCCAGAGCCAGGGCGCGCAGGCGGCGTACGCGGCGCAGTTCCAGTCGCAGCCGCCCTCGCAGGTGGACCTGTGGGCGCAGGTGGACCTGTGGGCGCAGGTGGACCTGTGGGCGCTTACGGAGCCGCAGCAGCTCCCGTCGCAGCAGCTCCCGTCGCAGCAACAGCGCTCGCAGCCTTGGCCCCCGCCAGAACCCAGGAAGCGGCCGCTGCAGCTACTGCCACGCGCGGCTCGGGGGCAAGATGCAGGGGGCGGTCGAGGCGGCGCCAGCTGCACGGTGCGCCCGCGCGGCATTGGGGCTGCAGGCCCCGGCGGCAGCGGAGCAGCTGCCCCGGATGTACGTACCGGCCAGAGGGCGGCGCAGCAGCAGAAGCAGAAGCAAAACAAGCGGCGGCGTGTCGACCCCACGCTGGCCGTAGGCACAGCGACAGCAGCACCAGGACCGGCAGCGGCGGCAGTTGCTGCAGCTCCGGCCGCGCCCGCCCTGCAGCTGCAGCTGCCAGCCGCGGTGCAGTGGGCGCTTTCGGAAGTGGCGGAGTCGGCCGGGTCGACGGCGGCGGCAGGGGCCGCGGTGGCCCAGCTGTCGGGCCGGCTGGTGGACTGGCTGCTGCGGGGGGGTCGTGGGGGCGGAGGTGCAGGCGGCAACCGTGACGCCTGCGGTTGGTGTCTGGAGCCGGGACCTGCACAGCCGGTGAGTGGCTGGAACGCCTGCCATGACCCCATGCAGCGCGGAGGCAGCTGTGAGCAGCGTGCCGGGGCCTCAGGCAGGGCGAAGGGCGGTTAGGCTTGAGGACACAGCCGCGAGTAATACACCCTTAGCTGTAACGCGTCTGCCTCCCTTCCACGTATCGCACACTCTGAACACCCGACACAAATCGCAGGTGATTTGGCGTGTGGATTTGGGCGGAGGCAGCCGCCAAGGGCCCCGCTGCAGCTACGCGCTGGCGCTGGTGCCGCACGGCGCCGCCTTCACCGACCGCCTGCCCAACCGCCTGGGCGGCACACCCGTGCGCCTGCTGCCGCTGGACTCCAGCCGCCTCCTGACTATCGCACGTGGGGGAGGAGGAGGAGGGGCCAGGGTCGGCGGCGGCCGCGCAACGGCTGAGGCAGCTGATGCCGATGCCGGCGGGGCCTGGCTGGCACGCACTCCACGGCAGTGGTTCGATGGGGTCGTAGGGCCGGAGGCAGCTGCCGGCAAGCCCAGCTGGCAGGCGGCCGTGCAGGTGGCTGTACAGGCGATGGAAGCTGCGGCCGTCACGGGGGCGGGCCCTCAAGGCGGCTGTACGTGGCTCGGCTATGCGGACTGGGTTCGCGGACTGGGCGGCGCCGTGCCAGTGGATGACGGAGGCTGTCGCGGCAACAGCAGCCGCGCGTTGCAGCAGCGGCAGCAGCGGCAACAGCACCAGCGGCAACCCGCCGCAAAGCCACTGGCGCAGCCGCAGAGGAATCAGGCGCCAGAGCTGCTGCAGGGGGAGCAGGCGCAGGACAAGGTCCCCGGCCGCAAGGGCCAAGGCCGCCGTGGGGCTGCAGCTGCTGCGGCTGCTGCTGCGACGGCGGGAGCTGGCTGCGCGGGCGACTCAAGTGAGCTGGAGGACGCCGAGACGGGTGACGCAGCGGTGGCCGAGGCTCAGCAGCCGCAGCCGCAGCCGCAGGCGGGGCCACGCGGCAGCGGAGGAGCAGGCAGGGCTGGTGGCGGGCCTGGGTCTGGGGCGTGCAGGGCACCCGCGGCACTGCACCAGCTGCAGGCGGTGGCGGGCGAGGCGGCGGCTGCGGCGGCGACCGTTGCCCTGGTGCGGCACGCGGCGGCGCTGGGCGGCACCGACGCGGTCGTGGTGAGCGAGGGCTTCTGGGTTGGGTGGCAGCGGCGTGTATGATGGGTGCTGGGCGCGTTGATTGCCGGCATGGAGAAATGAAGCGCCGGCGGCGGGCTGGGCTGTCAGGGCCACTGGTCAGCGCACCGCTTGTGCCTACACCTTGCCATGTAACATGTATATGAATGCGACAAGCCCCCGTTCGAGGCCGCCCTCGACTATGCCTGCAGCGACTGTGGCGGCTAGCGCGCGGCGCGTTAGCTGATCCTTCAACGGGTGGCGCAGCAGCCGGCACCAAAGCCACAGCTGACGCCGCAGCCAGCGGCGGCGACCCTGGACTTGCTGCTACTGCCGCCGGAGGCACTTACCGCTACTGCCTGGGCATTAGCCCGGGCGGTGCTGTGCAGGGCGCGGGCGGCCACGTACGGGTCCTGGCGCCGGCCCCCGCTCAGGCCGCAGCAGAAGGAGCTCCGGCAGCGGTGGCGGCGGCAGCCACGGTGGCGGCGGCGGAGGACTGGCGCGGCTGTGTGCTGATGAAAGCGGCTGAGTGGTGGCGGGCGGTGGGCGGCACCGGCGCGTGGCAGGGCTCTGTGGAGGTGGCGCTGCTGCCAGAAGAGCTGTGCCCGCCTGGGAGTGGTGGTGCAGGCGGTGATGGCGATCAGGTCAGTGCACAGCACGCCGCCGCCGGGTGTGGTGGCGGCTGCCTTGTCGTGCCCTAGGCCCGGGTATCTAGTATCTAGATACCGCCTGTTATTGCAACTGCACCTCCGATCCTGACGCACATGTTACGGTATTCCCGCTCTACCTCGCACCAGCCGGCTGGCGTCAACGCCATCGCCACCCCCACCTACGTCACCTACGCCGACTGGCGCCGGCCCCGCAAGAACGAGGCGGCGCGGCAGTGGAAGGAGCGCCACCGACAGCAGCAGGGCGGGCAGCATCAGCACGGCCAGCAGCCAAGCGCAAAACGCAAGCGGTCGCCCGCACCAGAGCAGCAGGAGCTCAAGCGGCGCAAGCAGGCGGTTGGTCGCCTCTCGGGCGCAGCGGCCCCTGTGTACGCGGCAGCGGCTGTGGGCGTGGCGGCCCCTGTTACTGCTGCAGTGCATCGGCCCGTGGCTCAACCGCGCCTCACGGGCAAGAGGGCAGCGGAGCCCACGCGGGCTGCAACTGTGGCTGCGGCAGGAGGTGCTGTGGCCGGTGTGGCAATTCGGGCGGCGCAGCAGCAGCCTCCGCGCCAGGGGCTAGGAGCGGGTGCGGGGTTGCCGTCAGCCCGTAGCGGCGTGCTGGGCGAGGCGGAGGCGGCGCGGCGGGCTGCGGCGGGCGTGCTGACGCAGGAAGTGGTGGTCAGCGACGGTGAGGAGGAGGAACAGGAATGGGATGAGCAGGAGGTAGAGGAGACGGAGGAGGGGACGAAATGGGAGGAGCGAGGGCAGGATGGGGAGGATGCGCACGAGGCTCGTGGCCGCAGCCAAGTTGCGTGGCGTTCAGCGGGGTCTGGAGCTCGAGGCGCGGGAGCAGGCGGCGCCGGTGGAAGCAACAGTGGCAGTGATGTGCTGGCGGAGTTGACGCTGCTTAGCCAGCGCGAGTCCGGGGCGGCGGCTGCCGCGGTGGCGCTGGCGCTGGCCCATCACGAGGCGATCACCACGGGGCCGCACGCGCCGGTGAGTGTCAGCTGACCCAGACATTGCTCACGCCTATCCCCCGAAAGCTGCTGCCCTGGCCACTTCACGGACGTCTTACCTTGCACTTGGGTGCCGTCCTCTTACCCCTGCTGGTGATATTCCAGGTTCTGGTGCGAGTGCTCAGCCGGGCAGGCGGCGGTGGTGGTGGCGGCGAAGCGGATGCAGGAGCTGGGGCCGCCGATGGGCTGCTGCTTGCGCCGGTGCACGGCATTGCGTTCTGCCCTCCCGGCGCCGCCTTTGGGGACGAGGGCCGTGGTCGGGGCCGCCGCACGGGCGTGCGGGTGGCGTACGTGCCCAGCGCGGCCGCGGAGCCTGGTGGTGGTGGCGGTGGTGGCGCGGCGGCGGTGGTGCTGGGTCCCTCGGAGTTCGTGGGCGCTGCTTCCCGGGGTGCGCAGCGCACTTACCACTGGAAGCAGTGGCTGCAGGTGCGTGCTGTGCGAGGTGCTGTGGGCGGCGCCCGGGGGCGGCAAGGCCACAGGCAGAACGCACAGCTGGGAGAGCCGGGCGAAGAGGACTGGGTGCCGTATGCCACGTGGCTGTCGCGCCGGGAATAAGCTGGTACTTGGCGTTGATCTACGTGCACAACGCTCTCTAATTCTGATCGTGCGCTAGCCTGGGTAAGCCGCCCGTCTCCCCATGCAAAGCATGGCAAACTTTTATGTCTGCATTTGATATCTGCGCTACCCCGCCGCTAGGTTGGGGTTTTAGAGGGCTGGTGGCGGGTGGTGCGGTGTGGTCAGCCGTTCTGCGCAGCTGGAGGTAGGAGGAGGCGGAGGACCAACGGATCCTTCCAGACTGTTAACTATGAGAGGCTCCTTCGGCGGCCGATAGCCCCCATACACCTTGCCATCTGAGGACAAGCGTCATCGACGCGTAGGGCGCCGGCGGCCGTGTCAATGGACGGCGGCCGCTCTGCTGTGCGGGTGGGGCGCAGCGCCGGGACTGCGGGGCGTGGGGGCCGAGGGCCCCCTTAAGCCGTAGGCTAGACGGCCTACGCTGTAATAATACGAGCTGAGCCGGGGCAGCGGGGCAGGCAGGGACAGCAGCCTGATTTTATGACATTTACACAGCAGAGCGGCTCAGCCCCGCGCAAGCGAGCCTTTAGGGGTCGCGCACCGAGCGCGGCGCCCGCCGAGGCGACATAACGTCACAACACTGCGAACCAGCCACCAGCACGACAAGCGGCCACTGCACCAGCAACCCACGAGGCCACAACGGCGCACGCCAACCGGCACCGAAAGCAGAAACGCGTGACCAACTGACGTGCCAACCGGCCAGGGTCCCGGCAAGGCGGCAACTGCGCGCGCTCCAGGCTGACGCCCCGTTAGAAATGCCGGAATCCTGGCGAAGCCCTAGATCCCCCCGGGCAGCCTGGAGCGTGGCAGCGGGCGCCTAGGGCCCTCGCAGGCCCACCCAGCCGCCCTCAACGTCGGCCTCACAATGCTACCACCACAACACCCTACGGGAAGCGCCGGCTCCGCCGCCGAGCTCCAGCTGAGCAACCATGGCGGCGCCAGGGCAAGGCGTCGCCGCAGCCGCAAGGGCAGGACGCGCCGCGGCTCCACACGGGACATATGGGGCGGGACGAGCCAAACAAATTGGCCAAAACGCACACAATCTTGGGGGGCTCTTCCGGCCAGCAGACGAAGGAAAGTTTTGGCCACATTTTACCAAGGGGCAGGGCAGGGGCCAGGGGCCAAGGGTGGGTACATGGGGTTGGCGGGAGAGTAAACAAACATGGGCTGGGGGCACTAGCAACCCTGTCAGGAAGTGGTAGCGGGGGAACACATGCTGAAGCGCAATGGTGGGCTGGGGCACTAGCACCCGATGCACAACAGCGTGTGTTGGGAGTGTTGTTTGTGGTGCTGACACGAGCCGTGCCACGAACTATGTACCAGGCCGGGGCGAAGCCCTCGAAATTGTTTTGGGGTCGCCGACGCGGTGGCAGCGGGATTCGGCATTTGAAGAAAGCCACTGAATTCAGCCACTGATGCCGTCCTGCCTTCATAAGATATACGAGCACTGGCCGCGCGGCGCCTGGACGCCTATCCTCGCAAGCTGCTGCTCTGGCCACTTCTGGCGTTCTGATCTCCCGGCGCCGCTGGCCACTGATGCCGCTCCTGCCTACATAAGATATGAGGTGCGACGGTTACAACAGCCGCGGCCTTTTCGAGTTCTCCTGGTCTCGGTGTAAGCTGGGCCCTCCCCCCCCCGGCAGTCCAGGTGCCGCGCCCCACCCGCACGGAGCAGCCGCCATCCAGTTGCGCCATCCAGGTGCGACCGTTACCGTAGTGCAACTCTGGTGGTGCGGCCTGAGGACCAGAGAAGATGAAAAGGCCGCGGTGTTGCCCGGATGGGTGATGCGCAAAACGAGCTTGAAGGTGTGAGTGGAGACGAACTCCCGTTATGCGGGGGGAGGGCGCCAGGGACGCGTGTCAAAGCAGCCGCGTGCTGAAAGCGCGCAAACGTCCTCTCGGAGTAGCATCTCACTCTGTGTGGGATACCATCGGCAGTCGGCTCGCTATTGCAGTTGTCAATGGTGGTCACTGGTCAGGGCCTTAACGGGTCGGGGTCGATGTGGGATGCCATGCCGAGTGGGAGCCGTCGGGTGCAGACCTAGCTGCTGCTTCGGGCCATGGCAGTGAGCACATGACAATAGAAAGGACCGACGGGTACATGCCACCCTACGTTAGCAGTGCTGGGCAGAGCAGGTTGGTCCTTTGTGGGCGGGGCACGTGTGGACACCCTGGTCCGGCGCAGCGGCCAGCAAGCAGTCGACCTCTGACCAGGGACACGCGGTCTTTGCGTCTTCTCCTATGAATCCGTTTGCTATCGTATTTGCTAAGCTCACATATCACTGCTTCGCCCACATCAAGACACCATGCCTAAAATACGAACACCCCGCTGCGTCACCTCCCCCTTTCCACCCATCGCCTCCCACGGGTCTTGGCCGCACCACCACACGAATGGCACTACCGGTATACACAACTATTTGTCGCATCCCCCCTTGCCAGGCGCCGTGCACCACCCGCACGGAGCGTCCAATGGCACGGCCGCCTGCATTGGTAACACTTGGTCTCAGGCGGCTGGGTGTAAATGGTCGCCACAGCGGCCTCCCCTCGTTGACAGACTTAGGTCGGGAAGGCGTCACTTGGTCCTTCGCCTCCTCCTACACCCATGGTCAATCATGAAGTTGGGGACAGCATCACTGTGGCCCACTGGCCCTCCCCAAACACCGGCCCGTACTGCGTATGGATCACAGCGTGATGCAGAGACGGAAGCCGTCTTCAGAAAGAACGCGCTGGGTTCTACTAACATATAAACTCATGAGGCATGATGAAACACGCACGAGGATTATGTCACGCTGAATACCAGTGTGCGACATTCGAGCATGGCACCGCGGGAAATTGCATGCCTCTTGATCCCGTGCCTCCCAACATTTGCAAGTCAACCCCATATGTCTTTCAGCGCAGGCATACCTACCAGCACCACAGACATATCTTGGCCACAACACAACATCTATTACTCTTTCGCGTACATTGGGCTGGGCGCCGCTGTGTAAGCCGTCGATTGCCCGCCCGCAGAGCCCACCCCAGCTAACATGGTGACGTGCGTGCGCGAGGTGGAAGCCGCCTCACTTGCGATGTGCTGAACCCGAGACTTGATAGCAATGCCGCCCGCCCGACATTGGGACAAGAGAAGGTGCTGCCAGAACGCGCCACATCACATGTCACACCACAACAGCTGCGATGCCAGGGCCGCACTGCCCCACAAGGTACAGCCATGCACGCACACCACAGGGGAGGGCTCGAATAAATTGAACTTAGTGGGACCCCTGGCTGCGACGCTGCCCCGACTAGCAAGCCCCTTCTGCCTGGAGTTCGCCTTCTGTCTGGAGCCCGCCAGCACAGCGGTCAGCGCACTAGTAAACAGCACCTCCCAGAGTGTGCGCCTTCGTTACTGCTGCTACCTCCTGACGCTCCGCCGGCATCGCGGACAGGGAGCCCCGGGTCAGGCCACCAGCCCCACTAATGATCCGCACAGCAGACATCAACTGGGACTCAACTGGCGCCACAAGCGACCGGGGCCGGCAGACCAGCTCTGTTGGGGCTTCCGCGGCCGAGTACGCCACTGTCAGAATACAGGCGTGCAGGCGTGGTGGTATAGGCCTGCAGGACACCGGGACAAGGCAGCAACAGGCGTGGTTACAAGCCTGTGGATTAGCATGGCGGCAGGCTAAACATGTGCTCCGCGGAACACACATCGCCAGTGCGGCCCCACCCTGCGGCCGTCATGGCCTACAGTAGGCTGCCTACTGCTGCGCATCTGGGCGGTAAAGCGCCACCACAGTACCGTAATAGAAGCAATGGGGGTTCGCGTTGTCTGATTGGCCGAGGAGCAATTCACTGTTCTGCAGCTGCTGTGCCAACGTCGTGCAAGCCGGGCGCCAGGTTTCACGACATTTACCGTGACTTACCGGCAGGGGTACCGCGCAGTGGGAGGCGGGCGCGTTGGTGGCCCAGGGCGAAACACCGGGCGGGGCACGAGATGACACGCTGCACGGTGCGGACGAAGCCTGTTGAGGCGGGTACGAGCGCACAAGACGGTGGCGACATATTTGCGGCGGGGTAACTGGGCAGGCAGGCGTGTCGCCACGGAGCAAAGTGTTGGTGAGTCACGCGCAACGCATGAAATCATACGGCAATATTCACCTCTCCCCGCCCCACGCCAGTTCAAGCAATCGGCCCTACCTTTCCTGTTTTTCTGCCTTCAGTCAACGAACTGGCTCCGTCCGCCTCGCAGTGCCGCGATGCTGCTGCCTATGAGACCAGCGGAAGAAAATGTGAATACATCCTGGTAAGTGGAAAGCAGACCTCCGCGTATCTGATGCAGCAATGGTGAACGTTCCCAGCAACGTTCCTCCTCGTCCCAACCCGGCAGAGCATGCCAGAAGAATACATGTTCGAGCTGCAGGCCGGGGGGATCCCTACACACCCGCCCGTGCGCACCTGCAGACTCTGAAGAAATAAAAAACGTCACCACATGCGGGCTTGGCACCAGCCGCGGGAAAGGGCGCGAGCACGGTGGTTCTTGGGGCGTAGGCCAGGCACGCGGCGCGTCACCACCTGCGGGCTTGACACCAGCCGCGGGAAAGGGCGCGAGCACGGTGGTTCTTGGGGCGTAGGCCAGGCACGCGGCGCGTCACCACCTGCGGGCTTGACACCAGCCGCGGGAAAGGGCGCGAGCACGGTGGTTCTTGGGGCGTAGGCCAGGCACGCGGCGCGTCACCACCTGCGGGCTTGACACCAGCCGCGGGAAAGGGCGCGAGCACGGTGGTTCTTGGGGCGTAGGCCAGGCACGCGGCGCGTCACCACCTGCGGGCTTGACACCAGCCGCGGGAAAGGGCGCGAGCACGGTGGTTCTTGGGGCGTAGGCCAGGCACGCGGCGCGTCACCACCTGCGGGCTTGACACCAGCCGCGGGAAAGGGCGCGAGCACGGTGGTTCTTGGGGCGTAGGCCAGGCACGCGGCGCGTCACCACCTGCGGGCTTGACACCAGCCGCGGGAAAGGGCGCGAGCACGGTGGTTCTTGGGGCGTAGGCCAGGCACGCGGCGCGTCACCACCTGCGGGCTTGACACCAGCCGCGGGAAAGGGCGCGAGCACGGTGGTTCTTGGGGCGTAGGCCAGGCACGCGGCGCGTCACCACCTGCGGGCTTGACACCAGCCGCGGGAAAGGGCGCGAGCACGGTTGTTCTTGGGGCGTAGGCCAGGCACGCGGCGCGTCACCACCTGCGGGCTTGGCACCAGCCGCGGGAAAGGGCGCGAGCACGGTGGTTCTTGGGGCGTAGGCCAGGCACGCGGCGCGTCACCACCTGCGGGCTTGACACCAGCCGCGGGAAAGGGCGCGAGCACGGTGGTTCTTGGGGCGTAGGCCAGGCACGCGGCGCGTCACCACCTGCGGGCTTGACACCAGCCGCGGGAAAGGGCGCGAGCACGGTGGTTCTTGGGGCGTAGGCCAGGCACGCGGCGCGTCACCACCTGCGGGCTTGACACCAGCCGCGGGAAAGGGCGCGAGCACGGTGGTTCTTGGGGCGTAGGCCAGGCACGCGGCGCGTCACCACCTGCGGGCTTGACACCAGCCGCGGGAAAGGGCGCGAGCACGGTGGTTCTTGGGGCGTAGGCCAGGCACGCGGCGCGTCACCACCTGCGGGCTTGACACCAGCCGCGGGAAAGGGCGCGAGCACGGTGGTTCTTGGGGCGTAGGCCAGGCACGCGGCGCGTCACCACCTGCGGGCTTGACACCAGCCGCGGGAAAGGGCGCGAGCACGGTGGTTCTTGGGGCGTAGGCCAGGCACGCGGCGCGTCACCACCTGCGGGCTTGACACCAGCCGCGGGAAAGGGCGCGAGCACGGTTGTTCTTGGGGCGTAGGCCAGGCACGCGGCGTGTCACCACCTGCGGGCTTGACACCAGCCGCGGGAAAGGGCGCGAGCACGGTGGTTCTTGGGGCGTAGGCCAGGCACGCGGCGCGTCACCACCTGCGGGCTTGACACCAGCCGCGGGAAAGGGCGCGAGCACGGTGGTTCTTGGGGCGTAGGCCAGGCACGCGGCGCGTCACCACCTGCGGGCTTGACACCAGCCGCGGGAAAGGGCGCGAGCACGGTGGTTCTTGGGGCGTAGGCCAGGCACGCGGCGCGTCACCACCTGCGGGCTTGACACCAGCCGCGGGAAAAGGGCGCGAGCACGGTGGTTCTTGGGGCGTAGGCCAGGCACGCGGCGCGTCACCACCTGCGGGCTTGACACCAGCCGCGGGAAAGGGCGCGAGCACGGTGGTTCTTGGGGCGTAGGCCAGGCACGCGGCGCGTCACCACCTGCGGGCTTGACACCAGCCGCGGGAAAGGGCGCGAGCACGGTGGTTCTTGGGGCGTAGGCCAGGCACGCGGCGCGTCACCACCTGCGGGCTTGACACCAGCCGCGGGAAAGGGCGCGAGCACGGTGGTTCTTGGGGCGTAGGCCAGGCACGCGGCGCGTCACCACCTGCGGGCTTGACATCAGCCGCGGGAAAGGGCGCGAGCACGGTGGTTCTTGGGGCGTAGGCCAGGCACGCGGCGCGTCACCACCTGCGGGCTTGACATCAGCCGCGGGAAAGGGCGCGAGCACGGTGGTTCTTGGGGCGTAGGCCAGGCACGCGGCGCGTCACCACCTGCGGGCTTGACACCAGCCGCGGGAAAGGGCGCGAGCACGGTGGTTCTTGGGGCGTAGGCCAGGCACGCGGCGCGTCACCACCTGCGGGCTTGACACCAGCCGCGGGAAAGGGCGCGAGCACGGTGGTTCTTGGGGCGTAGGCCAGGCACGCGGCGCGTCACCACCTGCGGGCTTGACACCAGCCGCGGGAAAGGGCGCGAGCACGGTGGTTCTTGGGGCGTAGGCCAGGCACGCGGCGCGTCACCACCTGCGGGCTTGACACCAGCCGCGGGAAAGGGCGCGAGCACGGTGGTTCTTGGGGCGTAGGCCAGGCACGCGGCGCGTCACCACCTGCGGGCTTGACACCAGCCGCGGGAAAGGGCGCGAGCACGGTGGTTCTTGGGGCGTAGGCCAGGCACGCGGCGCGTCACCACCTGCGGGCTTGACACCAGCCGCGGGAAAGGGCGCGAGCACGGTTGTTCTTGGGGCGTAGGCCAGGCACGCGGCGTGTCACCACCTGCGGGCTTGACACCAGCCGCGGGAAAGGGCGCGAGCACGGTGGTTCTTGGGGCGTAGGCCAGGCACGCGGCGCGTCACCACCTGCGGGCTTGACACCAGCCGCGGGAAAGGGCGCGAGCACGGTGGTTCTTGGGGCGTAGGCCAGGCACGCGGCGCGTCACCACCTGCGGGCTTGACACCAGCCGCGGGAAAGGGCGCGAGCACGGTGGTTCTTGGGGCGTAGGCCAGGCACGCGGCGCGTCACCACCTGCGGGCTTGACACCAGCCGCGGGAAAGGGCGCGAGCACGGTGGTTCTTGGGGCGTAGGCCAGGCACGCGGCGCGTCACCACCTGCGGGCTTGACACCAGCCGCGGGAAAGGGCGCGAGCACGGTGGTTCTTGGGGCGTAGGCCAGGCACGCGGCGCGTCACCACCTGCGGGCTTGACACCAGCCGCGGGAAAGGGCGCGAGCACGGTGGTTCTTGGGGCGTAGGCCAGGCACGCGGCGCGTCACCACCTGCGGGCTTGACACCAGCCGCGGGAAAGGGCGCGAGCACGGTGGTTCTTGGGGCGTAGGCCAGGCACGCGGCGCGTCACCACCTGCGGGCTTGACATCAGCCGCGGGAAAGGGCGCGAGCACGGTGGTTCTTGGGGCGTAGGCCAGGCACGCGGCGCGTCACCACCTGCGGGCTTGACATCAGCCGCGGGAAAGGGCGCGAGCACGGTGGTTCTTGGGGCGTAGGCCAGGCACGCGGCGCGTCACCACCTGCGGGCTTGACACCAGCCGCGGGAAAGGGCGCGAGCACGGTGGTTCTTGGGGCGTAGGCCAGGCACGCGGCGCGTCACCACCTGCGGGCTTGACACCAGCCGCGGGAAAGGGCGCGAGCACGGTGGTTCTTGGGGCGTAGGCCAGGCACGCGGCGCGTCACCACCTGCGGGCTTGACACCAGCCGCGGGAAAGGGCGCGAGCACGGTGGTTCTTGGGGCGTAGGCCAGGCACGCGGCGCGTCACCACCTGCGGGCTTGACACCAGCCGCGGGAAAGGGCGCGAGCACGGTGGTTCTTGGGGCGTAGGCCAGGCACGCGGCGCGTCACCACCTGCGGGCTTGACACCAGCCGCGGGAAAGGGCGCGAGCACGGTGGTTCTTGGGGCGTAGGCCAGGCACGCGGCGCGTCACCACCTGCGGGCTTGACACCAGCCGCGGGAAAGGGCGCGAGCACGGTTGTTCTTGGGGCGTAGGCCAGGCACGCGGCGTGTCACCACCTGCGGGCTTGACACCAGCCGCGGGAAAGGGCGCGAGCACGGTGGTTCTTGGGGCGTAGGCCAGGCACGCGGCGCGTCACCACCTGCGGGCTTGACACCAGGCCGCGGGAAAGGGCGCGAGCACGGTGGTTCTTGGGGCGTAGGCCAGGCACGCGGCGCGTCACCACCTGCGGGCTTGACACCAGCGCGGGAAAGGGCGCGAGCACGGTGGTTTCTTGGGGCGTAGGCCAGGCACGCGGCGCGTCACCACCTGCGGGCTTGACACCAGCCGCGGGAAAGGGCGCGAGCACGGTGGTTCTTGGGGCGTAGGCCAGGCACGCGGCGAGTCACCACCTGCGGGCTTGACACCAGCCGCGGGAAAGGGCGCGAGCACGGTGGTTCTTGGGGCGTAGGCCAGGCACGCGGCGCGTCACCACCTGCGGGCTTGACACCAGCCGCGGGAAAGGGCGCGAGCACGGTGGGTTCTTGGGGCGTTAGGCCAGGCACGCGGCGCGTCACCACCTGCGGGCTTGACATCAGCCGCGGGAAAGGGCGCGAGCACGGTGGTTCTTGGGGCGTAGGCCAGGCACGCGGCGCGTACCACCTGCGGGCTTGACATCAGCCGCGGGAAAGGGCGCGAGCACGGTGGTTCTTGGGGCGTAGGCCAGGCACGCGGCGCGTCACACCTGCGGGCTTGACACCAGCCGCGGGGAAAGGGCGCGAGCACGGTGGTTCTTGGGGCGTAGGCCAGGCACGCGGCGCGTCACCACCTGCGGGCTTGACACCAGCCGCGGGAAAGGGCGCGAGCACGGTGGTTCTTGGGGCGTAGGCCAGGCACGCGGCGCGTCACCACCTGCGGGCTTGACACCAGCCGCGGGGAAAGGGCGCGAGCACGGTGGTTCTTGGGGCGTAGGCCAGGCACGCGGCGCGTCACCACCTGCGGGCTTGACACCAGCCGCGGGAAAGGGCGCGAGCACGGTGGTTCTTGGGGCGTAGGCCAGGCACGCGGCGCGTCACACCTGCGGGCTTGACACCAGCCGCGGGAAAGGGCGCGAGCACGGTGGTTCTTGGGGCGTAGGCCAGGCACGCGGCGCGTCACCACCTGCGGGCTTGACACCAGCCGCGGGAAAGGGCGCGAGCACGGTGGTTCTTGGGGCGTAGGCCAGGCACGCGGCGCGTCACCACCTGCGGGCTTGACACCAGCCGCGGGAAAGGGCGCGAGCACGGTGGTTCTTGGGGCGTAGGCCAGGCACGCGGCGCGTCACCACCTGCGGGCTTGACACCAGCCGCGGGAAAGGGCGCGAGCACGGTGGTTCTTGGGGCGTAGGCCAGGCACGCGGCGCGTCACCACCTGCGGGCTTGACACCAGCCGCGGGAAGGGCGCGAGCACGGTGGTTCTTGGGGCGTAGGCCAGGCACGCGGCGCGTCACCACCTGCGGGCTTGACACCAGCCGCGGGAAAGGGCGCGAGCACGGTGGTTCTTGGGGCGTAGGCCAGGCACATTGTGAAGATGTCTGCTGCGGATGGGGTGTGTGGATGTCGGCGGTAGCGATGGCCAGCAGATGGAGTGTGCCACGGGGGCGGGGGAGAGAGGTAGGGCCGGTTGAGATCGGCAGGCGTTGGCGAGATGGGCAGGAGGTGTCGGCATCGCGGAGGGCGTGGGCATGTGGAAGGCGTCGGCAGTAAAGAAGTGCGGTGGAGGCTGAGTGGGGCCAGGCTGGTAGCGGCGCCAGGGCAGCAAATGACTTCAGAATGCATCCCGCAGGCGACGTCGTGGGGGTGAGCGTTGTCATGTCTGTGTGGCGCGCGCGCGTTGGGCGGGGTTGCCACTGGGGATCCTGGCGCCAGCCAAACGTGGGTGGTGCCGCTCCTCTGCGCATCCATATCTGCAACGACATGGAAGCACCGCGGAACGTCAGCATGAAAAGCAGCATGAAAAGCCGAGGGCCCAAGCCCTTGAGTAGTCAAACCGCGCGTGCGTCGCCACTGAGGTGCCACTTCACTGCCCGTCGCAAGAACACAACACATCACCTGAATATACAGACCCGAGCTCATATCCAGAGGCTCAGACTCGCAGGCGAGAACTGTCAAGCGCGGTCGCAAGTCCTGTCCGCTCCGGCCTTGAGAACTAGGTCATTATGCATTGTCGAAGTTGCGCATACGAAAGTAAAGAGCACATTGCGGGCCCGCAGGATTTCTTGTGCGTCGTGGCGGAAACAAACTGCGTAGTTGTTACGTTACGCACTAGCAAAAACAATAATATGTTAAGCTAGAAACCTGCACTGAAGAAACATTTCGCGACAGGCCGGAATCCAAAACGGCTCCGGCCCCCGCGATCTTTTCCGCTCAAGGATCCCCTTACAAAATAACGACGGTAGTAGTTTGTGCAGCTGATGGCGTGAAGCCTGACAGCTGGGCACAGGCGTGCCCTTATCCGCGCGTGGCGTGCCCGCGGTGTGTCCCACATTCACGCAACTCCCACCCCCGCAGCCGCCCCTGGACGCTTCTCGCACCGCGAAGGTACATCAGATCGTGCGCGCAGCCTGCAGGCCTTGTACGGTTGCAAGAGTTCGCCGCCGAGCTTGCATGCCCGTGCGCCACGACAGAGCAAATGGCCAGGGGAGGGGAATAAAAACCTAGATTTGTTCCCGGCTCAGGTTGTGGCCTGGACAGTGCAGCCCTTAGAAGAGGTCACACGATGCCATGTCTGAATGCGCGCTGCCATGCCGGCTGGCCTTCTGCAGAGAGGTTTGTGCCGGGGAAGGATGGTTGCGGGATCCTGAGGGGATAGGTTGGGTGCGGGAGCAACTCAGATGTTTCAGACTGGAGTGGCCTTTCGTAGTGGCCGCTCGTAGGCACAGTCTGCCCTGGGCCCAAGTGCTGGTGAGGTTGAAGTCGAGGCTGCGGGTCAGGCTACGAGGCACGAGGGTCTCAGGACTCAGCCCCCCACCCAGCTACCAGTAGCTGCGATGTCACATATCGCAAGTTTCCATTGGAAGCCATTTACATCAGGGCTGACGATGTCCCTGACATCCCTGGCTGCACGCTAGCTCCTATGTTCCCACGTGGCGGTGGTGCGGGCTCATTGATTGCCCATGCATTATGCTCCTCATGTGGTCCTATGGCCTGTGGCGAGATAGAGCGTGTCCTGCAGCCTGATCTCGGGAGGAGATTTACATTACAGGGAATGCGGATATGGACGGATACCGCCATCGTGGCCATTTCAGGTCCTCCTGGTCTCGAAGTTAACGAGCCCCCCCTTGCCCAGGCGCCACACCCCACCCGCACGGAGCGCAGCCCAATGACAGAGCCACCTTCAGCCTATGCGTTCAGACACGTGTGGTCAGTGGCAGGGTGTATGGACGGCTGGTAGGTCCTCTGCCGCTCCCACCTTCTGCTGCGCATCACTGACGCCTCACCATTCCTCATTGCAACACGTCGGAGGGCTGGCTACACGAATGTTTACAACCTTGCAACGGATGCATCAGGCACATCGACATTGGGTTCATCTGGGAGCGCATGGCTATGCTCACTCCGCCGCATTGAGTACAGGGCGCTTAGAAGCGCCAGTTTTCGGACAGGGCCACCCAGCTGCCTATAAGGGCCAGCCCGCTGCCTACTACAAGCCTGACACCACACCACCCTCCTC
Source organism: Chlamydomonas incerta (assembly GCA_016834605.1). Lineage (NCBI taxonomy): Eukaryota > Viridiplantae > Chlorophyta > Chlorophyceae > Chlamydomonadales > Chlamydomonadaceae > Chlamydomonas > Chlamydomonas incerta. The sequence goes on from JAEHOC010000025.1 coordinate 1,456,145, forward strand.
CACCTCGCGTGTCCGCAAGCGGCCCTGCCTAAGACCCCGACTGCAATCTTTGCCACCGACTGCGCTCCCTACCAAACCTGTCAGTTCACATATAGCGCACAGCCGCCGTGGCCACAGGCCTGCAGCAACCATCGAAGTGCGAACCCGGCAGCGAACGGGGCGCCCAGCTCTAGAGTCAGGGCCCGTGCGGCAGCGGCGCCACCGCAACATGGTTGCACCTGCGCATCCAGGGGTCCGCCACACAGAGAGGGAGGGATGACAAACGGGTGGTGGAAGGGCGGCGCGGCCGGGGGAGAGGCATGAGGGTGGCAGGAGCAAGCGCACACGCAGGCACATGCACGCAAGTACGCACGCACACACACGCGCATAAAGGGTAACGCGGCCAGTGACAGCCCGGTGCCCACCGTATTGTGAGCCTGACACCGTACCCAACGCATGCCCCCCTTCATTGGCTATGGATTGCCCGGTCGTCCACCCCTCGCACCCGCCAGCAATGCCACCCAAGCAGCCCTTCTTCGCCACCTGCGGCTGCCGCCTTCTCGTGGGCAGCTTGAGGCTCAGCGCCCGCTGCAGGCCCTCCTGCCGCCTTGCCGCTCCTTTGCCTTCGTTGGCTGCGACCGCTGGCATGGCTGCATGCCTGTTGCGTGGCGACGGGCCCTGGCGCCCGCAACCCAGTGTGGCAGCGCCTCGCAGGCAGCCCACCCCCTCCTTGGATCCAGTCCGGTCTGTCAGGCCCAGGGCAGGAAAAATGAACCGCCGCGCATTTTCGTAAATCCGCGTTGCATGCGGCTGTCGGCTGGGCAGACTGCGAGGTCGGCTGCCAGTGTTTGTTTGAATGCTCAAGGGAGTGGTGCGTCAGGTGCTACGGCGCCTCCTCTACTTTATATTACTGAAAATAGACGTCATCAGAAGACTGCCTGCTCTGGCGACCGAATGAACGAGGCGGGCTCAAGAGCCTGAGCCTGAGATTGGAGCGACAGGTCTGCACAGACAGTGGACAGACGATCGGCCTCAATATTCCGTATCAATGTAAACGCAGGCAGAAATACTACACCGGTCACAGGCTGCGCGACAAAGGGCGACCGGACGGGCGAACATGACATGGCGAACCGTCGCCCATCGCGAGTCACTTCGCCCGCCCGGCGCCCGCAAACACGCTTTGCGCTAAGTTTTCTTCAATGCAAGCATTAATCGATTATATACAGACTTCATTCAATTTCCTTAGCCTAACGATAGCGCCGGGCTACTGCCGTCGCGTGCGAGTTGACCCGGCGTTCGGCCCTGACGCCAAACCTGTCGAGGGGCATATTAAATTGGTTCAACTACAAATCAAACATGCAATTGAAATAATTCCGG